>OX438859.1:20069126-21514751 GCA_949315895.1 Anania crocealis | reverse complement strand
AAGTTACTATCTTGTATTACCGTAAAATATCAAATTACTCATCTCGTAGTAAACTAAAAGTTCAACAATGTGTATTTTTATTTAGTTAGACTTACTTAAGTTATAATCTGATCTAGTGGTGCGCAACGCAAATTACAATGGCATTGATTTGAAAGCCATAACCCACAAGAGGTAGAAAGTGAGGTTTTTGTGTTGAGCACAATGATTGTACTCCAGTCATTGAGTACAATCTTTTCTAGTGTTCATAATTTGTCAAGACAGACATGTTCAATGGATAAAAGTAGTACAGTCACATAAATGCTAATAAAATTGGTCAGTGCTATTTATGTTCAATTCGTTGTTAAAAAAAGACTGGACAAGTACGTTTCTGGCCACACACAGGCTGTTCAGAGTTTCATAGTTGCACTTCTGAAATACCGTCTAAAGTATTTCGACAACTCTTTAAATTGGAGAACTGAATTACTTGTGCAAGAGACTTTTAGTACCTAGTAAGTGAAAGAGACTGTGAGTTTAAATGCAGATTAACAGACCGACAGTGGGCATGGCGGTGCTAAAATCTAGGATATCCGTTTTCTTTTAACGAAAAGATCCTATCCTAGATTTTAAGGGTTATCTAAATGTGCTAAAACTAAAATTGCCTCCTCAAATGTTAAAGGAGTCGAAGATATTGGCTATTTGTATTTGTCAATGGGTTTTACAGTCAGTCAGTATTAAACACAAATTCTCAGTTATTAACATGGTTTGTCCTTGCAAATCTCATTGTAAGATGGCAACCAGACGCCGGGCATACGGTATATGCCAAATGCTAATCGATCGAACAGAGAATCGATCGCGCAGCGCATGTCAATCGATCTATGCCGTGTGAGTTATGTATAAACGCATTAGTGATATTTAGCCACGAGTTTGTACAAAGACTATAGAATAGAAAAATGTTATTTACCTTACGTACCTAAAAATCTAGCTAATGTTTGTGTTGGCCCGGTAGCGAAAACTTTTATTGGTACGTTCGAATTTCTTCCAGCAAACCAATAAAATTATGACCATAACTAAGTAGAAGCCTAACAAGTTTATTTATAAATAGTACTTTTCATAACGGATTTATATTTTCATAACTTACATTCCTATTCGGTGTACTCTTGCTTGAGCATGATGCGAGATACAAAAAGTCAAACTTAGGTATTTTTCTATTGACGTCCGTTGTTCTAACCTATATTTTCTATGTTTATAACCTATGTTTTGTGATTTGTGATTCATCAATAAAATAAAAACAAATAAATCTATTGGTATAATCACGATTTAGTTCTGATTATATAAAACTTAGGCAGATACAATTTACTCTTTATATTTTTCGTCCTTTCTGTAGTGGTGGTCTCTTGATTATTCTTTGACGTAGTGTAATTATGTGCATGCAATCACAAGCCGACGCATTATTGGTGGCTTAGTGCATACTAGAGGTGCAATTATAGGCATTCCTTGCACTAGGTAGATATTTAAAGACATTAGACGCTCTGTCTGCGTTTTCCTACTGGTAAGAACATATTTCTATCTAAGACACGAGTCTATCTAGTGTGTACTTTGTTAGGGAAACCGATAGACCGATAGGTGTCTATTGTTTATTAGATAATAATACAAAGTAGTTACAGTTGGTAGTTACATAATACTTATACTTAACTAGCTGTTGCCCGCGACTTCGTCCGCGTCAATTTCTGTGATTATAATCGCGACTTTTTTTTGCTACATTTTTCACTGATGCTTCGCTCCTATTGGTCGCAGCGATATATAGCCTAAAGCCTTCCTCGATAAATGGACTATCCAACACAAAAATAATTTTTAGTTATTACTGGTTTGAAACCAGTACTTCCTGAGATTAGCGCGTTCAAACAAACAAACAAACTCTTCAGCTTTATAAATAATATTAGTATAGATAATAATAACTGAGCTCCTCCTTTCGTGTTAGCCAACTGCTTGCTAACATGATGTAGGTAAATGCCGTTATATTCTTATAGTCTGTTGCGCATAATAATTTAAAAAACCTTAAATATGCTATGAAACCTCTGCTGCTTCGTTAGCCAACTGACAACAGTGATCTTATGTGACCATGATCGAGATCGCCGCTATCTGCCTTCCACGGGAGACGAAGACTAATCCTGGTATTACCACGTCAAGTTGCTCTCAGCTCGATAAGATAGTTAATATAGGCTGATGTTGTTTAGCACTAGATCTATATTATACAATATCAAACACTCGACTATTGCGTTGTGTATTTGAACCTAAACTAGCATTTTTTGCTGGAATTGGAAAGCTGGTTCATCTTAACCGATTGTCAAATATTTGTAGAAATTTTTATTTATTTCGTATTAGGTACTAACTAAAAACATTGTTAAAACACCGCTGACTAGAAGCGTGAAATGTCTGGGTGAATGGTTAGAGCAATCGCTCAGTAAGCGAATGGTTGACGGTTCGATTCCCACTCACGTCAAAAACTGTATTCTAAGAATTGTATTTAAATACAATTTTCAGTTCTAAGTTATCTGTTTCCAGCGAATTTTGAATTTTAGGCAATACCTACCAATATTTTAGGAAATTGTTTTCTGTAACGATTGTCACAACATTACAGAGGAAGGCCTATGTCCAGAAAGCGTCATTTTGCTCAAATAATGATGATGATGCTGAATTAGACATGAAGTTTTAGAAAGAAACTAAGCTGAAGTAAAAAACGAGTTATGATATCATAAAAAAACGTAGCTACTCTGACCGCGTGAGTGGTCCTTGGGTTCAATTCTTGGGAGGAAGAGGGATATTAGATAATTGGCCGAGGTCCGGTCGTCGTTCTTAAACCGGCCTGCACGTCTGGGAAACCTATTCAAAGGTATTTTAGTCACCACTTAAGCAAACTCAAACTTGACACGTCATACTTGTGTATTTCATTCATTTCTTAGGTTGAGAGTCGTCCTTTGCAGGGCACTTGTGTATTTCATTAATTTCTTAGATGTATAGTCGTGTCTCGGAAGAGTCGGAAGGTAAGCTGTTGGTCCCGGTTCTGTTGCAAGGCAAGATGGAAGTAGTAAAAACCTATCACGTCAGAGGCCTGTCATAAGCCTCTTGGAACACTCTGACATCAGATTTTCCTTTAAGGGGAAGAAGAATATTATAATATAGTCACATTAAGTTACTCCATAAGTACTTTATGATATTTTTAGGAATTTAATAGCAATTATTAAATATTATCAATATTTAAACTTGAATAATTATGACTCAGATGGGACTCGAACACGCATCTCTATGCATACCGGGCGCGGTCATAGAGCGAATTTTTCAAGCATATTCTTATCGTTGTAAGCCAGCGTAGTTTCATCAAATGTAAGGAGTTACATCATAAGGTCATCAGACCACGGATGGCCACAGGTATCTCCAAGATGGCGGGCTATAGAAGGCGGGTTGGCGATTGTAATTATATTTCAATAATTGACTGATAAGTACCTAATACTATCCCAGTACAGTACTGGTTCTACAAGCGAAATATAATCATAAAACATACTCTGCTTGATAACGTTTGGCTATAAATAATGCCAATTACTTATTAAATAATATAGTTATTACTAACTGCTTGGAAGCCCGAAACCCATTATACGTTAAGATAAGCCGCGACAAAGAATTTAGTTATTATTTTCAATCTACTCGTAAAACCAGTAGCCATCATTATTTCTTTTTCTACCTAGGCTAAATATTTAAACTAGAAACATCAATAAGAAGGTTTCCATATTTTAGGAACTGCCTATACTCTCTACTATTAATTAACTAACTTATTACTCGTTTTCTACTCCGTCAGTTCTAGCAATTTTTATTCTTGGAATTTAAAACGAGTAGAAGTCCACCAGAACCGATCATTTTTCCGGGATAAAAAGATTGTTTATCAGAAATATCTAGTATTTCATTCACATTTAAGCCAAAGAGTGAAATATCTTTAAGTTGATTGTTAATTTTAATGTATTTATTATGTACTTAGGTAAAATATAAGGTAAAAATTTAAATAATTTGGGCCTACACGAACATCTCTGATAATAAGGTGGGAGTTAATAGGTAAATAGACAAATTACATAAATAAAAGACATTTTCTTCGTAGGTACTACACCGACAGACCCCGAAAGCAGGATTTTGTTTTTCACTACATTATATCAGGTATTAAAAAGCTTGTACAATTTACTTTGACAACGCTAATCAATTTATTAGTTACCTACTACAGAATCGGAAATCGGCCAAATTCTCTTAGTTTTAGATTGTATTTACCTTGGTCTATGATTTTATTCAAATCGAGACTCCTAGCGCAATCTGTCGTAATATTTTGAAAAGAATTTGGGAGGACATTTCTTGACTAGCGATTGGAACAGTTAAAAATCAGTTAAAATCAGTTAAAATCAGTTTTATTTCTGCAAATAGGCCCCAGGAGGCGCTTTTACACGTCCCAATATTTAAACCTACCACTGCTTCGGGACAAGTCTGGGCTAGTGCCGAGAAGAAGCAGCGCAAGAAACTCGGTCACTATTGTCAGCCTCTTTTTAAATAAATTTTTACAAGGTAAGGTAATTTTTACAAGGTTTAAGCAAGTACGAGCTGGGACAACTTAATGCCATACATTTCTATCATTTAAATAATCATTAACAGTGTAATAGCCCTTTTTCATTAAAATAACTTTAACATACGATTTAAGTTTATGTACAGGGAGTTCAGCAATATCCTTTGGTAATTTGTTGAAAATACGGATACAATTTCCCATAAACGATTTTCCTACTTTTCGCAGTCTGAAGCCTGGAACGGCGAGTTTATCTTTATTTCTAGTATTAAAATTGTGTATGTTACTTTTCTTAAGAAATAAATGTATGTTCTTACGAACGTAAATAATATTCTCGAGAATATATTGAGAAGACACTGTAAGTATATTAATCTCTTTGAAGAGCTCTTTCAGCGAGTCTCGGGGTCGAAAGCCGTAAATAGCCCGTACAGCACGTTTTTGCAATATAAAAATTGACTCAATATCTGCCGCTGAGCCCCACAACAGAATTCCGTATGACATTATGCTATGAAAGTAGCTAAAATATACTAATCTTGCCGTTCCAACATCAGTCAACTGCCTTATCTTTCTCACAGCATAAGCAGCAGAACTAAGTCTTCCAGACAGCCCCCTAATATGAGCACCCCATTGCAAATGAGAGTCTACAGTTATACCCAAAAAGGTAGTAAAATCTACAGAGTTTAGTGGTTCATCTTTAACAATTATATTAGGGGCAGCTAACCTTACGTTTGGCATCGTAAATTTAACACATTTTGTTTTATTTGCATTCAGTAAGAGATTATTTGTTGTAAACCAATGCAATAATTTAGAGAGGGTATTGTTAACATCGTCAAATGAAGATTTGCCCCTCTTGGTTTTAAAAATCATGGATGTATCATCTGCAAACAATACCATCTCACAAAGATTATGTAAGTAACAGGGAAGGTCATTTATATAAACTAAAAATAGCAGGGGTCCTAATACTGATCCCTGTGGGACACCCATAACAAGGGCCGACCCTGAAGACTCAGCTCCATTTATGCAAACCTTTTGTACTCTGCCTTTAAGGTAAGAACTTATTAGATCCAAGGAATCATTCGATGCACCATAATGTTTAAGTTTTTTAAGTAATATTTCATGGTCTACACAATCGAAGGCCTTTGAAAGGTCACAAAATACACCTAAGGCATCTAGCTTACTCTCCCAAGCCTTAAACACATGTTGTAGGAGAGCAACTCCAGCATCGGTAGTATTTCTACCTTTTCTGAAGCCATATTGGTTGCTATTTAATAATTTATTTACACTAAAGTGAGATAAAAGCTGATTAAACATTATTTTCTCGAAAATTTTACTTAGCCCTGGCAATATAGATATAGGTCGAAAATTAGAGGGGTCCCATTTTTCGCCAGACTTAAACAAAGGAATGATTTTGCTAAACTTCATTAAAGTTGGAAATTGTCTATCATCAATACATTTGTTAAAAATAATAGCGAGTTGAGGGGCTAATGAACTTATGATTGTATTGATAATATTGACAGAAATTTCCCAAAGATCCTCTGTTTTTTTCATATTAAATTCTCTAAAAGTTTTTGTAATTATATCAGGGTTTATATGTCTAAAATTAAATGAAGAATTGCACTCTTCGACAACAGACTTGAGAAGGGATTCAGCTAGATCAGCAGAAGAAGCTAGCCCTTCAGTAGTAGAGGGAGCTATATTCGAAAAAAATGTCTCAAATGTGTTTGCAACCTCCGTGTTCGTGTTTATTAGCTTATCCCCTAACTTGAGAGAGTAAGTAGGATTATTTGGTTTTACTCTACATGTCTCTTTATTAATAATATTCCAAGTGGTTTTTGCCTTATTTTTGGAAGCCGAAATTAAATTATAAAGATATATTGACTTCGCTTTGGCACATACTAATTTAAATAATTTAGAGTATTTTTTAACATGTTCTATAATATGTGGGTTTTGAGAATCTGCCTTTAAACTATATAAATCATATAATGTTTTTCTGCTTTTATAAATACCAGGTGTAGCCCATTCATTAAACTTACACTTCTGTTTGTTTATTTTTACTTTTTTCTGTTTAAAATGTTTATCAAATTCCTTTTTAACTAAACCAAAAAGATTCTCATATAATTCATCAACATTCTGATCATTAGGCTTTAGCAAATTCACACCCTCTTTAATTTTTTCCTTAAACTTTTCTATTTTATTAAAAGTGAATTGCCTATACACAGAATCTACTTTGTTAGAGACATAATGGTGCTCGAACGATGCTTCTTGTCCGCTGTGGTCCGAAATAAGACAATTTAAAATCGTTTTTTTTAACACTTTACCATCACAAAAAATATTATCTAAGCAAGTAGCTGACGTGGGCGTCACCCTGGTGGGTTCATTAAAAAGATTAATTAGATTATAAGACTTAAAGAGATTAAGAAATCGGGTGGACAACTGCGTTTCTTCTAATATATTAACGTTGAAATCCCCACATACCACTACTTTCTTATTCGATTTTGAGAGCTTTTTCAGAGCCTCATCCATAACAGATTCAAAAACGTGGTAATTACCTTTGGGGGGGCTATACACGCTAATTATGATATATTGTTCCAGCTCAGCACACGCTAGTTCAATAGTTCGTTCAACCGTGAGCGACACAATGTCTTTGCGCTCTTTACATTTTAATTCATTTTTAACAAGAATAAGTGACCCCCCTCTTGGTGCAGACTCCCTTATGAGCGAACTAGCGACTTTATAATTTTCAATGTTTAACATTAGTTGGTGTTTTTTAATCCAATGTTCTGTAAGGCATATGACATGAACGTTATATTCTTGAAGAAATAACCCTAAACCTAACTCTTTGCCGGCCAGGCCTTGTATGTTTTGGTGAACAATATTGAAATACATATCAGGCCTAGCTTTTGTCTTTCCTCTCAGTTTAAAGCCTCAGAGGTTGTCAATGGCACAATATTTAAATTAGTACAAGTACTAACATGTTCATAAATTATACTTTTGCTATTTTTAGCAAGACAGTTAATATTAATATTATATGCTAACAAAGTAGCAATTTGTTTTTTTATTTTATGAGGCAGGTGTACAGAGCCGCCTGTCAAAATAAAACTATTGTTAATAAATTTATTTGTGTCAAAAAACACAAACTTGTCACTATGTCTTTGACATAGGTTATATAATAAAGTATTCATTAAGTGAATACTTGCATTAATATTATTTAAATTATTTTTACAAAATGGAAAGGCACAAAGGAATATTTTTTTAACACATAATTTATCTAAAATAGAAAATGATTTTATAATATTATTTTTGGTAATTTTTTGACTATTACCTAGCATTAAAATAATGGTACTTGAGGTTGAACATGTTTGAGTATTTTCTATTGTTTTAATTATTTCATCAAACGATGCATCCGGCATGCAATTATTTATTACATTGCAATTTAATTTATTGTTTAGTATAGAGCCATAACCAATTCCTAGCCTATCTGAATATAAAATGACCTCATTCGACTCCTCTTTATATGTTGCCTGAATCTCATTACTTAAATTTAGACAAGACAACTGTGGATTTTCGACTCTCTGTTGGTAAGTGCACTGAGTTGAATTTATCATAATATTAGGTAATGATTTACAACTAGCATTAGCATTTCCAAGATCAAGTAAACTTCCAAGAACTCTAGTATATTTCTTTCCCTATGGTTTTAGACACCCCATGGAAAGCGTCTGATAAATTAGGTATACATAATTGACAAGTTTTACGTTCTTAATGTAAGAGAATAACAATACTAATACTTTCTACGTATTGTTATTGTTATATTTAACGTGGTCGCGGGCAATAACTAATAATTAATAAAACATAAAACCTGCCAAGTTACATTTACTTGTTTACTCTTTGGGTACGGAATCCTGATAAAACGAGAAAGTTTCTTCTTGTTCTCTCAGTCGTATGGCACAGGCCGAGTTGTGTTGTTGGCGATAGCAACAAATCACTCATCTGGGTTCGTAAGGCCACCTGTTTGCGGTTTCAAATATAGCTCCAGCGGTTATAGCTCTCGCAAGGTGGTCCCGGCTGAAAAATTTACCGCCATTTTGGTTCTGCCTCTTGTGAATTACATGGGTATTCATCGATATATTTACATAAAATAAGAACTAGATCAGCATGACACCTAAAATTTAATATAAAAATTGCCGTTGATTTTATTTCAATGGAAAATTAAAACCCTGACAATACATGCAGTAGTATTGTTTAACTAAGTACTTAGGTTATTTTTTCACATTCTATTTACATAAATTGACAAACAGTAAACAATAATCTGAGCTATACTTTATTTGATATTTTAGCAACTTAATTGCACTTATAATATCAGTATATAAACTTGAAAAATTTTGTCTCAGGCGGGACTCGAACCCGCATCTCCTCGCATGCCGGGCGGGCGCCATACCATTAGGCCACCGAGACACTGCGACACGGCGCGAATTTTTCAAGCATATTCTTACGCTGTGAGCCAGCGTTGTTTCATCAAATGTTAGGAGTTTGCACCCTTAACACCCGAAAGAAACATCTTTGCAGATGTTTGACAGTCAGTTAAGATGAAACAGCTATTTATATACTTTATTTGATATTTTAGCAACTTAATTGCACTTATAATATCAGTATATAAACTTGAAAAATTTTGTCTCAGGCGGGACTCGAACCCGCATCTCCTCGCATGCCGGGCGGGCGCCATACCATTAGGCCACCGAGACACTGCGACACGGCGCGAATTTTTCAAGCATATTCTTACGCTGTGAGCCAGCGTTGTTTCATCAAATGTTAGGAGTTTGCACCCTTAACACCCGAAAGAAACATCTTTGCAGATGTTTGACAGTCAGTTAAGATGAAACAGCTATTTATATACTTTATTTGATATTTTAGCAACTTAATTGCACTTATAATATCAGTATATAAACTTGAAAAATATTTTTTTTTTAAGTTTATATACTGATATAATAATCTGAGCTGTTTGTTTGTCTGAAATAATAATCTTTTAATTTTTATTTAGGTAATTTGTTTGTAATAATCTTGTTTGTTAATAATACGAGTAAATAACATCGTTAGAATTTGCTTTTTGTAAATTATAGTTTTACTATTTGTAAAACAGTTTTTGGTGTTTACTCTCTCTCTCTTTAAATTGTACAAATTCATAATTAAAAAAAGACGTGTGGCACTCGGAGACTGCCGCGGTAAAGCTATTGCATAGCATTTTGCAATTATAAAACTAAAAAGTATCACCGCTGTGCCGGTCGGAGTGGGGGGTGTTAGGTTATTTTCGTTACGGAATTTCTGGATTCGGTCTCCACGCTCAAGGCCCGCGATAGAAGCTATGCAATAGCTTAAAAAAAACAGTCTAGTGAGAAACAAGCCATGTGTTACGAACAGTATGACTTACTTCAACCTTCAACCTTGTTTGTATTCTGTAAAAAAGTAGAAAAAAGGAGTTTGACGTAAACTTATGTATGAAGTATCGTTCATGTTGATGGTAGACAGATACTTTATCTTATCTGTGGTCCATATTACTTTCCTCTATGCTGTCACTGAGCAAGTAATCACTTGTGCTGTGGTCTCAAAAAGTCAGTACAGAACATCAGGTACTTAAAAATATTTAGGTAGGTAAGGGTACACAATATGATTAAATTTAATAAATAGAACTCTTACAATCTTATTTATAAATAAGTACGTAACGTAAGTAGATATGTAGTCATGGACATAGCCAGGTGTGAATATTTACCTATTTCATTTAGGAACTTCGAATGTAGAGTCACGGACGAGTAAAAAGTATGTAGAGTCAACTCTTTCCACAAACAGCTGTTTTCTATTTACAAAGAAAGCACTTTAATGTACTTACTAGATTAGTCGCGATATTCATGTCCGTTAAACTTCACGAAGTCCACTGATTCTATTTTTTTTCATCGAAATAACTAGCTCAAATTTGGTTTCATTTTAATCTGAAATTTGAATTTTATCCTCGAGCCGGTGACAAACCACTACAAACAATTCTACTTATCAAATACTAGCTGTTGCCCGCGACTCCGTACGCGTCAATTTCTGTTATTATGATCGCGATTATTTTTGCAACATTTTTCACTAATGCTTCGCTCCTATTGGTCGCAACGTGATGTTAAAGCCTTTCTCGATAAATGGACTATCCAACACAAAAATATTTTTTCAACTCGAACCAGTACTTCCTGAGATTAGCGCGTTCAAACAAACAAACAAACTCTTCAGCTTTATAATATTAGTATAGATTTATAGTAAAAATAAAAGTAAAGTAACGGCCTATAATCATCCTACTGCAGGGCAAAAGCCTTCATCATTGAATTCAAGCTACCACAGCAATAATGGATACGGGTATAATCATCACGCTTGCCAAATGCGGGTTGGTGACCAAAGCAACGTTAAAATAATCGAAACTTTGCTGCCCGACCCGGGATCGAACCCGGGACCCCAAGATCTTGGCCCGGTATTCAAACTACTAGACCAACGGGGCGTTAATACTTATTATTTTCGTCATTTTTTTAATAGAACCAAATCAACCAACACTTATCCAGATTTGCAATGCGAATTAAGTAGGTTTATTAATAAATGCTGTCTGTTGTCCACAGAGCGCACTATGGGGGCTCGTGGTATATCTGCTGCTGCACATGCCGACCATCGAGATGAGGGTGGATGACCTGGAGCAGCCTGCCCCGAGAGAGGTGAGAAACGATATTTTTTCAACAGTCCACAGTCAGTCTCCGAAGGGAGGATATTGAAATAAAAGTCACGGTTTGCAGGCGCTAGAGGTTTAGCCAATGTTGAGGAGAAGATTCTACCATCTTCTTCAGATGTTCGGTACAATTCTATTTTAGGCCGGCACCGTATACCAGTATGTTATTACTGCTTAGTTATTATGATAGACTTTTAGGAGTGTTATGTGATTCGTTAATAATCTTCAATTCTTTATTTTTAGCTAGCCATCTCCCGCACCTTCGTCCACGTGGAAACCAGTCTCCAATAATAATCACATGCTCTCCAAAAAACAGAAACAAGTCTGCCTATTTAAACTGAGTTTTTGTTAGGATTGAAAAGTAGCCTATATGTGCAATTCCAAATCTAACCTTGTTAAATTTCATCTAGGTAGATCTCGTCAATCGCTCTGGCGATGTAGTAACAAATTCATCCAAACTATCGCATTTATTATATTAGTTAGTAGGGTAAAGAGTGTCTCGTTTATAATCTAAGTAACTACCTACTCAAGACCACTATGATTACTGTTACTGTAAGAAAAAAATACTTGTTTAACATTTGAAGCTTTTGCTACCAGATGGGCCGTATAACCGTACCTACCTTTTAGATTTATCCCTACGATAATAATTAGGGAACCTTTACTTTTAGTACCGGTACAAAAATATAATGACACCACATATTACCTCACTATGGGTGTCGTAAGACCTAACTTTGCTCTCCTTTTTTTCTTATGTACCTATGTTACTACTAGCTGTTTCCCGCGAATTAAATCTAAACATCGAAACTATCTCACAGGACCGTAAATATATTCGGGATATTATATCAATGTGCCATTCCAGCCTAAAATCTATGTGACTGCTAAATTTCACTCCGTCCCGTTTAGCCGTTCGGGCATTTTTAAGTAATAAACATACATCGAAACATTCGCATTCATAATATCAGTAAGATTACCATATTTTTATTGCCCTGCAGTATTTAATCTAGCAAAATTAATGTTGTTTTCATTGCGATGCTGTCGTGGTTTGGGATCGTTACGTAGTGTAAATATTTGCTAACCTGATGTAACTTTACAAACTCTGGCTTCACTAAACTGACGATCATTCGAATTCGAGTGCTGCAGAGTTGCACGTTATTTATCTGATTACCTTGTAGTTACATAATTACTATAAATTACTGCTTATGATATAACTTAAAAACTACTGTTTTAAATCCCAAATAAAAAAAACTCATCAATCACCAAACGACGTTTACTGCTGAGCACATGTCATGCCTAAGGATCTACATGGCAATCCGTTCAGCATCCAGGGGCTTCACAAAACTTTTAACATATTGTCGGTCTATTCGGTGGGGGGCCTCTCCACAGAGTAGTTCGGTGCGTTCTGATTCGATGGCTGTCGATTCTTCTTATTATGTGTCCCGGCTTCTGCCTTCCGCTCCGCAATACTTCGAGCAATGTCGGTTATCCTATTTGTTCTACAGATTTCCTTATTTACGATTCTCGCGTTGGGAAATCCAAGCACTGCTCTCTTCTTGGTTTTTTTTCATTCGCTGTGCGAACATAAGCCTTACATTTTAGTAGCCAGTTTTAAGAGTAACTAATAAAAAGTTTATGATGCCCACGTTTTATAAAGCCAGTTTTAAAGACAATGACTATTTCTAACAATTCAGACCTGAACGGTATTTGCTATTTTCTGCGGCAGAGAAAACCCATTGGGTATGCGGTAAAGTTACTGTTCATACCAATTCCGTCTCTAGCCGCGGAACTTCGATACTAAATACCTGAACGTGACCACAGCAGGGACGGGCACAGCAATTTTGGGTAGGATATGCAGTACCTACCTACCTAAGTTTTAGAAAACTCAACTGTAGGAATGATGCAGGAAACGGTATTATACTATTTAGTTAGACGTAGTAGGGTATGGCAGTGCTTATTGGATGTATGGTGTGCACACCACTGACCCACATCATTTTGAGCCAATTCCTCATAAATTACAATAGTTTCCCTTTGATTTTCCCAGCAGCCTCCGGCGTCTACCCAAAGGCCTGAGCCGGCCCACGCGCGCTACCTGAAGCTTGGCAGTTGCTTCCACATGCCGCGCTCCGAGTGCCCCCCCGAGCGGGGCTCCTGCAAGAAGGTGGGGCCCGTCTCTGTGTTCTGCTGTGACCTGGACAGCGTCCGTTTGAAAGACGCGCTTAGCGATTCTAGTAAGTATAGAGAAATATTTTTAAGGCAGCCACCTGTCGTCTTGGATAGGCCTTGGTTCAGCTGATGTTCTTCTTCTCGTGTGATTATGGTTGTTGTTGTTCTGTGTTCCGCTGGTGTGTGGGAGACTCAGTGCCACTTTCTGGGTAAGCTCGCTCCATCTTAGGCTTCTTAACCGTAGCGTTAATTAAGTTTGTAGTCAAAAGCAAGCCAAGCAAAATAAATTAAAAAACTGGTGTCAGGTGTTACCTATTACAGGCCTCTTGTTGATGCTGATAGCTTGTTAAGCTACAACCCTTTCAAACCTGAAACAATTTACAAAAGATCGCTTTCAAAATTGTCCTAACTGGTTCGACCTAGGCAGGACCCTTGCGTAGTAGAACAAATAATATTTTTCTTTAATGTATCTTGTTTTGTCACAGAATAACTAAGTTTTGTTGATATCTGAATAAATAAGTATTTAAACGAATTAATAAATAAGTATTGAAATAAGTAATAAAGATATTAAGCTATATTGCCGTGTGTTTTGGGCATGATAAAATAATAGCACCACCCCATCTCTTCCTATGATGAATAGAGGAGTAGAAATCAGAAGAAGACGAACAATAGCGTCTTCTCCTCATCCTCGGCCAAATTGTGATCCCCAATCAGCTTGAAAAGATTATCGATTATGGCAAAGTCATCTCATTAGAGATATCTGTGTCCAGCATTGGGTAGCATCCATACTGATATTATAAATAGGAAAGTGGGTGTGTCTGTTTGTTTATCCGTCTTTCACGGCAAAACGGAGCGACGGATTGACGTGTTTTTTTAAGTGGACATAGTTGGACATAGAAGAGTGACACAGGCATAGATACTTTTTGTCCCTTTCTAAACCCCCACTTCTCTAAATATGGTAGCTGGAAGTTTGTATGGAGCATTCCGCAATTTTTAGGGTAGAAAGCTAAAAATTGGTATTCTGACTATTTAAGACTAACAAAAAAATCGTTAAACCTTTTTTTTTCAATCCGCCCGTAAAATGAAAGAGTGGGTGAAATTTTATTGTTACCCCAAATTTACCGCAAGCGAAGCTCCGGGCAAAAGCGAATACTCTATATAATGTCATATAACTTTATCTGGCCAATGTTGAAACTTTGTCTAAGCTTGTTTTAAAACTAATTTAAGGTTGTTTGCTTATACCCTTACAGGGTTTTGTTACATTTATTTTGTAAACAAAATGCAATAAATAAATAAATAAATAAATAACTAAGAATTATAAGTAAATACATTTTTCATTTGTCTATAATACGAACAAATGTTTTACAATTGTAAAGTTCAAGCAAACGGTGTTTTTCAATTGAGTAACCTTTCTGCTTCACTTTGTTTATAGCGCAGACTTAAAAACAACTGTGATTTTGTATTTACAATGAATCCTCGTCACAATATATTTATAGAAGCAGCGGTTATCATCGTTGCCCTATTTACAATAATTACATTACCTACAATAATACAATACGATAATAAAATGACGCAGTATTTCATGCCATGTTTATGAAGCCAGAGTACCTGCCTAATCTTTCTAACTCAAACAAGAAATACGTACCTAAGTTACAAATATATTTTAGCTTCATTGTACAGTACTTTATATGATATATAAGCAATTTTATTGCAATTATAATATCAGTAAGTATTTAAACTTGAAATTTTTTGTCTCAGGCGGGACTCGAACCAGCATCTGCCCGCATGCCGGGCGCGCCGCTTTAACCATTCAGCCACCGAGACACTACGTCATAGGCGTCAATTTTTCAAGCCAGCGTTGTTGTCGGCATGCGAGGAGATGCGGGTTCGAGTCCCGTCTGAGACATAATTTTGAATTGCACAGATTAGTCAAATTGTGTTTTGTGCAATAAAAAGTATTATCTATCTATCTTTATGTATAACTAGCTCTATTTCCGCGAATTCATTATTTACTTCACTCGCTTTATCTTAGATGAGATATACAATTAAAAAAATAGATTTTAGGGACAAAACTCTGTAGTTCCGTGATTACCTTGTATTTTTCTGCCATTTGATTCCAATCACCAATCTTGGCGATCAGCGAAATCAGTTTTATTTCTGCAAATAAGCTTCAGAAGGCGCTTTTACACTTCCTCGGGACTAGTGAGTATTAGAGCCGAGAAGTAGCGCAGTAGGTAACTCGGTTACTTGTCAGCCTCTTTTCAAATAATTATGTTTGTAAAAAGATATTTGTCAGTGCGAGATAGGACAATTAAATGGCATATATTTAGGCCATTCTGATCGGTAGCCAAGGGTGTAGGTAGAGAGAAAACGGTGCTGCTCGTCTTTATCTTCTTACTTACTTACTCCTTTACCGTACTTTTTTTTACTATCTCGAGGTACCTACTTACTTACTAACTTTTTCCTTTAGTCACCTTTTCGCCACGCATTATTATGAGGGACAGAAACAGGTGGTGCTATTCTGTTTTAAGACAGCTCCACGCCGTTATTTATTATTTCAAACATCAAAATATTTGGCTTTTACGACAAATATTGTAAACAAAAATTCAACATGCTTGATATTATGATCCGTGCTGATAAATTCGGACAATGTTTCGTTGAGTTTTCGACATACAGGCTGTTTATTTTTACTCTTTTTTTTTCTATACTTTAATACCTTTCATTCGGTTCTAACTCTCAGTAATAAAACAGCAGGATTTACAATCGAAGTGTAAGCTACCAACGTAATAAGTACCTGCACATAATATATTTGCTTAGTTACGGCCGCATTAACATAATGTTTTCTATTCCCGCTGCGCAGGCGATGCAAGTAAGTGATTTTTATGTCTTTGTTTATATACCTACATGGTGTTTATTTAAAACTCGTGTAAGTAATACATGAATAAGTATGCTGTGTTAGTTTTCATACGTGTTTGCATAAAATTAGAGCTTCAAGTGATTTTATATAACACTACCTGTAGCCCGCGACATCGTGCTCGCGAATCTGATCATCCTACGGGAATAGTACTTAATTCCGGGATACAAACTTGTTTACGACCTATTCTTAGACATAACTAATATGCACAAAAAAATCAGTGTAGACATTTCGGAAGACTTTGGTTACAAACACTCTGATACGACAATTTTACACATTGGATTAACACGTTAAAAGCACTAAAAAGGCCCATATTTAAGAAAAAGTTGACTGAATGGCTCGTGGATAAATGTTTTAATAGTTTTAATGAATATTGTAACTGGCGACATTATTTTAATTGTATAATTTTAATTCATAATTTATTATTTTGACATACCTTAATTTATATTATTACTAGCTGACCCGGCAAACGTTGTTTTGCCATAAAAATGATTAAATTACTAAAATGGCTAACAAAAAATAGGGGTTGGTGGTAAAAGGGTAAAAATTTAGGGTTGTATATATTTTATAAAATTTTAATATTTTACTACCCTACCCCTACCCTACCCTACCCCTACCCCTACCCTAGCCCTACCCCTACCCTACCCCCAACCTACCCTACCCTACCCTACTTGTGAATCTAAACCATTCCCAGATCCCCTTGAACACACACAAAAATTTCATCAAAATCGGTCCCGTCGTTTGAGAGAAGTTCAGTGACATACACACTCACAGAAGAATTATATATATAATATATATATATATATATTATTATTTAAAATCTCTAATTTTTGCACGTCTGCGAGCAGACTAAACACACGCACTGTATCTACCTCACTATCTGTCAACTTGTTATATCTTGTGTTTTTGACAAATAAACGTTTGATTTGATTTGATTTGATTTACACAGTCATGTGAGTAGCCTAGCCATGGAGTGTCCATCGCTTCGTTGCCATCACATAGATAGAAGGCAAACTTTGGTGTTTAAGACGAATTTACGCCAGGGCATTTTTGGCATATTGTATAAATATCCGGACGTAAAACCCATTAAAAAAAAGTTATTAACGGCAATTTTCTTTTGCAGTAACCCAGAACACGACGTACCTGCACGTGCTGAACGCCACCATCGACGAACTGGATCTGTCGCAGGCGGTGTTCCGCAGGCTGGCCTCCATGGCCCTCACAGACGGAAACATTGGGAAGATCAGCGGTGAGTTCCCTAAGCCAGTTTTCATACTAGGACTAAGATAGAAGACGACATTGTCTAATTGGTGGTGACATCTTGAAAATTACCATCGACGAGCTGGACCTGTCACAGGGGGTGTTCCGCATCCATGGCTTTCAAGTTCGGAAACATTAGGAAGATCAGCGGTGAGTTCCGTGTCAGTTTTTAAACCAGGAATGTGAGAGAAGACGACATCTTGACTTATTTGCGACATTTTGGAAATCAAAAAATACTTAAATCGATGTTGGAAATTATATCAAGTAATTAGTTCTTTTCAGATGATTATGTTTTAAGAATAAAATGGTGCCAGAATTATCCAATCCTTTTACACGCCTCTAACATGATTTGAGTTTAGTCTTCCATCTTGCGACAAAAGATGGGCTAAATGACTTAAAACGTACCCTCTGAAGTAAGACTATAACCACCCCTTCTAGAACTGCTAATTTCGGAATGATCGGTTCTTAAACCTTTCAACTACACGGATAAGCATAGTATGATAGTGGTTAGGTATGTATTGTTTGTGTGGAATTATATTGCGCCTACTTAAAATGGTTTTTGAATGAATAGCACCACCTCTTCCCTTTTTATGAGTGTCGTAAGAGGCGATTGCGATGTTGACATCGCAGTTTGGCCAATGGTATCTCGACTTCTCCTCGCAGTACTCTTTTAGTTGCCTCTTACGACACCCATAGAAAGGCTAGGCGCTATTCATTAAAAACCTGTCTAGCGTCGAGATTATGGCTTTTTTCACTGGAGAGACCTGTCTTCGGCAGACTTTGTAAACTGATATTGATGCATGGCGGTAGTTGGCGATTATTCAGTGGCACCGTCTTAATGTTTGTTCACCTTATTAGTCAGTGTTTCCTTAGTAAACTAAACCTAGCTATGTTTCCCAGGCCAGTTCCCCAAATATTCATCGATAGCGTGCCTGAACATCTCTAACAACAGCCTGACGACGGCCAAGCTGCCGTCCCTGCACCGGCCGTTCGCGTACCTCTACAACCTGACGGTCCTCGACGCCTCAACCAACAACCTCACAGAGTTCCCCCTCAGTTTGGTTCGCAGCAACAAGAAAATCTCCGTGGACCTCTCAGGTAAGTTCAGGTGAACTTCCACCAATGATTACTTCTACGCTTTCAACGATAACTTCATATATATTGGCTGAATAGTCTTAATCTGAGCTATTGAAATGCTTTCTATAACCTTATCTTTTCGTATGATTACCTTCGAAAGATAGTTTAATCTGGTAATAGAGTTTTTTGAGCCTCTGGTGAGACAATTTTTCGACTAAAAGATGGAACTAATAGTTTAAAATGCCTTTCATAGCACGACCTTATCGTTTAGACCCTAGAAAACTTAGAAAATATTGCTTCGTGAACTGGCAATCGAACCCGGGATCTTACGTAGTAGGCGGACTCTCACTACAGAGGTTGTTTAATACATGTTTTGGCATAGAATTGTATACTGCAATATTTACCTACGTCAAATTCTTGTGGTCTGCCATATACAGATACAGTGCAGATTAGTTTATCAAAAGCTGGTCCACTATCGTAAAGTTTGATGTCGCTGAGGGAATCTTGCTTAAATGTCAGATTTTTTAATTTCAAATTTTTTATAATGGCATTCAAGACGCCTTTCCAACTCGCGTTTCCGTCGAGATTAGCCTGGTTTGTGTTAATTTATTATCATCTTTATTTCAGGCAACAAATACCTCCCCTGCAAGCACTTCCAGCGGGCCATGGACACCAACAACAGCTCGCTGGTGACCTTCCTGCAGTACAACCAGACCTTCTGCGCTTTGGATCTGCAGTTCAACTGGTTCAAGGATGTGCAGATCGTGCAGATAGATCTCCTCAAGAAACAGAAAGAGGTAACTCAACGATAAATACTGTTGCGTTTCTTAATTAGCGAAAGGGATCTTGGAACAAGTTTTGTACTTCAAGCCAATGCAACTCTTGCACTCGTCAACAGAAGTCAATACCTTAATCAAGGTATAACTTGGTTAAGTATAGTAACTTAGATGGGCGTAACTGACAGTTTTAATGTTCTTTCGAACTTCATTGCATTGCATTGCATTCATGTAAGAAAGTTACATTCTATTGTAAGGAAAGTGACGATATAACGAAAAAGAAGTCTCCATTCTGTTATTGTCGAAGTGTTCTCGATATCACGTAGGTAACACTTAACGCGTCACTTTGTCACGACAACTGTCGAAAGCGGAATGTATGTCGAAGACACTTTCATTTATATTGATGATAATAACCCACTGCTTTTACAGAGGTGTTTAGTTAGTAACCTAACTAAACAACTTGTCTTTATACATACATTTTTTACCTTAGCACTTCGTGACTTAATAACCGATTTGATAAATTATTATATGACATTTCCATTCAGCGTTCTAGAATAAACGAATATATCAATTTGTGAAAGAGTTTTCGATGTGAATGTAAATTTAGATCAAATGTTTCTTTGCCTCTCTAGTTTCAAAAATCAACCACCGAAATTGGTAGTAGCTGTAGTACCTATGTAAGGTTAATTACGTAGGTTAGAAACAGCAGGGGGTCCTAAAATTGATCTCTGCGGGACACCCATGATAAAAGGCGACTATGATGACGCAGTTCCATTAATGAAAACTTTTTATGGTCTGTCTCTGTGTTGGGTGAGACCTTATTAGTTCTGAAGAATTATATAAAGCAAACGTCTAGGTTTTTCAATATACAATTTTATTAATATAAATTATCACAAGCTTTAGTAAGTTCACAAAATAATATTAACAGGCAGCTTCTTAAAGTTTTACAAAAAAGCATGTATGAACAAATGAGCCACAAATTTTTTTGTCGGCGCCGAACAAAACACCACTGTAGACAATCTTAACGCACTAATTCATGTCTTTTTTATAATAAACCTTTAGTAATTATTCCTATATCCTTTGCAGCTAGACGCGAACTGCCGCAAGATGAAGCCACTGGACAACAACTGCAGCTGCGTGTTCGAGCGGCTGGAGCTGATGGGCGACGAGGTGACGTACCTGGTGGCCGTGGACTGCTCGCTGCAGCGCCTGCGCGAGCTGCCCACCGACCTGCCGCCTAACACCGTCAAGCTGAACGTGTCTTACAACCAGGTGAGATATTTATGTTAAATATCTCGATACAGAATAAGTGACAGAAAAACGTCCTAACCAAATTACCCACTGAACGTTTAGGTGTTCTTTGACGAGGCTGAATTTGTATTACCGTAGGTATGTCACATGAAATTAGCTGCTAATATTTAAACATTCAGGCCAGGCGGTGGGCTGGCAGGAGCTAAGTAGCGTGCAACTGGAGAGGCCTATGTCCAGCAGTGGACTGCGATAGGCTGATGATGATGATTCAAACATGGACAGTTCGATAGTACTGTCAAAGTTTAATGTGTTATCGATGGAACTACTATTATATTCGGTCCTATTCTTAGCGTATTCTGCAAACTTAGCTAGAAAAAAGGAGCGTAACAAATTTGTACGGAAACAATAACATTTTCTGTTTTTTAAAAAGTAACTTGTTAGGGTAAATTTTAAATACTTATAATTATTAGAATAAAATCTTTGCCTGCCTCTGGTAGGACTCAAACACGGGCGTGTTCAGACAGTTGCCCGGAAACCAAAGCAGTCGAGGATTTCATTCAGTTTTTTTTAAATTATTATTATTCATTTTAAGTTGTGACCATTTATCACGAGCTTGGCATGAATTGCTATTGATATTAAACTATCTTTATGACACTTTTACTAACTTAACACATTTGTTACCCATAGATAACCTCTTTGCAAGCTGTCGGCGACGACCCCACGTACGAGCACCTTCGGCAGCTGATCGTGGACTACAACGACGTGACGAACATCGTCGCGCTAGAGGGCACCAAGTTCATCGACAACTTCATGCTGTTCTCCATCGGGCACAACAAGCTGAGGACTGTAAGTTGGCCGTGGGGCACTTCGCCTTATCCAATTCCTACCCGACAAGGAACGAAATGGGCGGGCCTTTAAAAATAAATTTAGACCACAACAGTTACTTTTGACCATTGCTGCTACAGTACCCTACCATTTATGTCGAAGAAGACAGTTTGCCATAACTGCGATCGCTAACCCATCCGCCAAGAAGCCGGTGTCTAGTAGTTGACTCATAAAGGCTTGCGATGAGGATGATAATATTAAACTTACCTCTAACCCAATTCGCACGATCGCAAACTGTTTTCCACTTGTCGCATCTACTACATGCGACTTTTTCGCGAATATTCCACTCCACTAGCTGGAGGATCCTACGCAGAGTTCCAGCCTTCATTCAAGAACTCATTTGCCCCAACGATATTGATTCTTTGACAAACATGGCCAGCCTACTGCCACTTCAGCTTGCTAAATCTGTGAGCTAAGATTAGTGTCGTTTCGATCATTAAACATTTCATCGATTAACATTGGCCCGATCAAAGGAGGATTTAACCTTATTAAACTCAGAAGGAGGCTTTGCCACAAAATCTCAGTTTGGTAATAGTAGAGAGAAGACTCTTTTTAAAAGTATGGTGCTATTCTATAACGGGTTGGCGCCTCACAGCCAGTGCTCTTCTAAAAAATAAAAAAGGAGACCATGCTTTTTGTTAAACTACCCCCTACTGAAATTGACTTATCATAAAATTACCACTTAACATAATTTCATTTAAAAATTGAAAATTTTGTTTCAGATACACACATACGTGTTGTCAAACAGGTTTGGTACGACCGGACCGATACTGTCAATAGCCGGGAACCGAATCGTTTGTGATTGCAACGCGGAAAAGATGATCAAGGTAAATAATTTAAAATATTCAGTTGCAAAAAAATATTTTACCGTAAAAACAAATACTTTACATAAATGCTGATGCAGTAGAGGCTTCATTATCTGCTTCGTCTGTCTCTCACCCCCACTCACGGATAATGGCATGAGTAAGCGAGACAAGTGATCTATATTTATCTATATCATCATGTTACTGCTATCTCACTCGTCCGTCAGCCTGCAGCCCAAAACAGAGGCGATACTCTCTCTCTTTCTCTCTCACCTTCGCACTCAAGGATATTGTTATAAGTAAGATTGCAATTGAAATCAAATCTATTCACATAAATAATTTTAAATGCTTGCATGTTTTATCTAGAATGAAGGTTTTTTTAAATCAAATTGAAGACTAGGCTAACTTCATTGTGTACCTACTTATAAAGCAAACAATTTGAAAATTCCAGCCCTGGCTCCAAGAGAACTTCAAAAACATCATCGACTACAAGAACCTGGAGTGCCAAGACAGTCTGGGCCCTGTCGTCGACCTCGTAGAGTCGAAAGTGTGTCACACGCCGCGCGACTGGACCGACTACATCTACTACATAATAGGTCTCGAGGTGTTGGTGCTAGTTCTTCTGATCAGCAAAGTGTCGTATGATTACTGGATCTTCAAGACAGCCGGCTACCTCCCGTGGCCGGCGAACAAGATGCCGAGGCTGCCTTGTGATTGGCTGTGCGAATAGAATAGTGACGTCTGATTTTAAATTGCTAGGATGTTCGATTTTTTAAATTACTGGCCATTAAGAAATTATTGAAAAACCATTGAGAAAAGAAAAAAAAACATTTTAAGAGACAAAACAATGACCGATTAAGCGGTACAGATTCTGATTTTCGATGTTATCATAAGGGCATAAAGTTCATATTACGATGGCAACTATTCTGCCACCACCACTGGCGAAAGGGATAAAACGGTTTTCGGTTTTGTAGACCGCTATCTAATTTGACAGAAAGGCGCGCTACAAATCTGAACGTTATATAATTCTCATTCAAAAATCCAAAATGTTTTATAATTTATGTTTGGAAATACTTCAATCTTTGTAAATCATACAGTCATCGGTTTGATTAGATAGTATTTGTAGATCGGCGTCTCAGTTATTGTTGCTACCTACTAGGAGCATGGCAAAAACGCTATAGATCAGAGCATTTTTGAAGCTCAATGTTTATTATTACTAGAGAGACTGGACTATAATGAGCTATGTTGGAAAATTTACGTCAATAAGTATGAAAGTAAGGATAGTGTGCTGGGTACTCACACACATTTCTTAATACATTGAGCGCCATGGGGGTCACTGGTGACCTCCAAACAATAAAATTTTAATTGTGTCTAGTATTTCGGCAGTTAAAGGCTTAACAACGGATTTTCAACTTTGTTTTGAACTGGAGAGAGATTTATGTAATTTTAATTTAAGTATCAGAAAACTGTGCAATGAAGTAACTTTGTTAAATCAAGTGATATAAGACAAAATAAAGACGACAGCGCATCAGACAAAACATTTCAGTATCTAATGCAGTGGAAGTAAAAGCTATTTTCCAACCAACATGCATGCTTATGTGCTGGTCACCTGTACATAACCTTACTAATTATTAACGAGATAATCGATTATCAAATCTATGGAAATAAATGAAATTAATTGTTAGAGCAGTTATGGAATAACGGGGTATTGTAATTTAAATTAAATGATATAGGACCTTTATTTAATTATTTTTAGGTTATTGAACGATGCAAATTTTTAGAGACATAGTAAAATATGACTATGTTTCGAAATATTTACAGAAATCTATTATAAATGCTATTTTTGTTGAACCAATAATAATATACAGGTTGTATGATGATATCAAATTTCTGACTTCGCCATAGTATTTATATGCATATAAATACTATGGCACACATGGTTTCGTCTTGTTATACCATATACTATTAGGGGTTGCCCACATATTACGTCACAAGTTAAGGGGGAGGGGATGGGGTCTAACTTATGGTGACATTGGACAAAATGTAGAATTTTCGTAGAAATGCGTGAAAAGGGGGAAGGGGGGGGGGTCTGAAAATCTTATAAATCAATTAAACGAAATTAATAAACTGTACTATGTATGTTTAATAGAACCATCCAAGTTATTCTTATAACTCGAAAGAAAGTCTTAATTTAGGTTTATCTAGGCTGCTAATGAGGCTGTACTTTGTGTAGTAGCTAAAGCTGATTTATTCTTAAGAAATAAATATCAATTTAATGTAAATAAACGTAATAAAACTTTAATTTCTATTATAAGTAAAATATTGTCGCACGATTTTATTTCACTTACTATATTTTTTATATTGATAACATCAAATGAAAACTTTCTGTAATGGGTCGCTTTAATCTAAACCGTTTGTAACGACTCAGTCACGTGTCAGTCAGGTGCATAGTAAAAGTACTGATATTAATTTAAAATATCTAAGAGGCTTCCGCTATTTAAAATATAAATCATGTCTTGACTAATAAGTGCCATACAGATCGACTTGGCTGATTATTAAAATATTTTGTTATAAGATTATGTCCGTTAAATGTATATTTTTAAGATATGGGTAAGTTTATTAAAATGTTGTATACATATGGGCTATTTTTTGTATATAATTGAAGAAGACTGTATATTTTGTATGTGTTTTTAATTGTTGTAAATGGGCTGAATATACTTTTGAAATTAATTTTTTGTTTCTTTTCATTACACAGTATGATTAATGAATGACAAAAATAAAAAGCACATGTTGTATTTAACGATATAATAATATAATTAAAATAGCCTACTTATATTATAAAGATTTCTTTTTATTACCTTTTTTCTTCCCTAATTTATTGTTTTTCTTTTTCTTAAGATGTTTACCTTCGTTCCCGTTATTTTTAGTAAATTTCTTTTCTTTTCTACCTTTACTTTTATTCAAACTATTTTCTTTGTTTTCCACTTTTCTATGTTTATTGTTTTTTGCGTTTTTGACTTTGGCAGTGTCCCTCGTATCTGTTTTTTCTGCATTTTTTTCATTTTCCAGTTTTCTCCTGTTGACAAATAAATATGATTTGAGTTACTTATGACAGAGACGTGATACGAGTATTATATCACAACGTGTTAAGTGATTGCGAACAAGGTTAAAGGATATCAAATAATTTTATTTGTAGAATGAATGTTACAACATTAAAATATAATAAAATGTCTTTAATTGCCTTAAGTTCTCAACAAAAGGTTGCAAAACGTAATTGTAACAGTAAGAAAGCTCGATTTTTAAAGACAAAAGTTAGATTTTGCCGAACATCTACCAACCCTGTAATTTTACCGGCAATCGATATAGTTTGCAAAATCGTTCCGAGTTTGCCGGGGTCATTGCCCCTCGCGCGGTGCAGTTAATGCTGTATTACTTAGTTCGTAGAGCTTCTTTTGCTTAGAACATTGATTTCGTGCGGCAAGCAGTACGCAAACACGTCACATTTTGTAAAGATACTATATCGTATCTCATGCTTTTGAGTTGATGATTATTTTTTTGATTAGTTGAGAACAACGATATCTTTATTTTCAAAAAATAACTCGCACGATTCGATGGTGCTACTAAAGGTAAATCGTTCTGTTGCGGGAAAACAACCACTAAAATTTCACGGTGTATAGTAAATGTGAAATATGGCGTCACGAATGGTTGGCAAACTACCAAGTAGTTTTATGTTTATAAACTGTTTTTAAGAAATCAAGTTGCTAATGTTAATTAAAAATATATTACTTTGTACATAGAATATGACGTCAACGGTACAATTTTGTATCGAAAATTAAGTACCTTCAAACTTTGATTTACAGAATTTAGCAAATTTTGGTCGTATGATAAATCTGACTCCTCTTTTAGTTTAGTTATATTGGTTTTTATTGTGGGGCTGACAATTCTCACTATGGGGGTGTATTGCCTCTTCGTTGTTCAGGCATTTTGGGCATATTGGAAAAATGTCCAGGCTTAAACCAATCTCTGATCTCACAAGGTAATATAAATAAAGTATTAATACTATTTGATGATTGAAGTCGACTACCTTTTTATTACTATTTAAATGTTTTAAGCATCGTGTTTATTAATTATTGTGTTTAATAAGTATTTCTTTCTTTCTTTAAATCAAAGTTAACTCGTTGTGTAAAATGTATAGTGTTCGTGTAACCTCAAGAATATAATAGTCAACTAACTTTTCCGGCCTCTTCTCCAGCACGGTGGATATCTTGTCCCTTCGAGGCGCCCTCTGGAGCAACTTCTTTCGTTTGTTCGCGTCTTGCTTCAGCTGCAGCGCGTATTCTGGCACCGCGCAGCCCGACTGCTTCATCACTGACGCTATACTGGAATTTACCGAATTATTAATACTAGGTTACTTTGTACAGGATGAATGTAACTGCGCCGAGGTACATGTGAAATTAAATTGGTAAATATTCGAAAAAACCGTTTATTTCAAAACGCACGGAATAACACATAGGAGCGACACAGATTATCGCTGGAAAGGTTGATCGCAGACTGACTTTAGATCGGGTGCGCTAGCTACTTAAGAGGACATACAAGGGCCGTTTTTCCATACAAACGTAGTCCCCTGTTTCCTCCCTGGATAAAGCCAGTAGAGCAATAATAGGCTATTTGTCTGGTTTTTGAAATCCATTTTATATTATTAAATAGAGGTTGAAGAACCCAGTGAAAGTAGATTTTTAAAATTTTGGTAAATATTTGCTGAAAAATATCAAAATGAAAATTGAAAGTTTAAATAGCGCGCCAAAACGCTATTTTGTCATTATGGCACTGCAATGGGGTCTGTGACATCACCTGCCTGTCTTGTGATCTGTAGCTCATAATCATCTACATACATTTGTTGCAAACAAATAACGAAAGTGCGATTGGATCTATTTTTAACAGTAATAAAATAAGTTTTAAATGGTATGCAGTTCCAAAATGTATAAATACTTCTATAAAAAGTTTGGCAAACTATTTGTAAGTGTTTAAGGAAAATCTAAGTGCGCCGAAAGTGGTTGCAGCAACTATTTCGAAGGGATCATAATAAATAATAACATAGCGAATAGTACAAATATTTTTTTCTGTGAGTACCATTTCGATATAAGTAAACATAATATTTATAATTTTTAATAATTTATTGCATTAGGAATGTAAATATTTTGTTATTGGTTTGAGGTTATGATGTTTTTATCAGAATGCCTCTTGCAACTCACTTAGAATATTTCCGATGTTTTCATAATATTGGCTAAAAATTGTAGCTACTTACAGTTTTATGATTACAATAAACATTACACTCAAAGATCACGACTAACTAGTTTGTTTGTTAAAGATTTTAAATGAATGGGCAGGTTACTTTCTGCTTTTCAAAATAGTTGTCCATGGTAAAAGTAATTGACAGGATTTGTAAAATATTGGAAATAAATCACACATAAACAATGGCTACTATTATTATAGGAAAATATTATCAAAACATTTTGAAAAGCTACTAAAACATAAGTAGGCAAACGAAGTTATCAAGCAGGCGACGTCATCGTAAGCCCGACCAATCAGGAGCGTTTCGTGTCACGTGACAAACGTTTTAATAAATGCATTTTTATTTCTGGATTTATAAATAAATCGTTTATTATTTTCAACTTCTGTTACTAAATAACCGTTTTTAAACTCATAATATAAGCTGATAATAGTAATACGCACTTTATTCTGTAAGTTTTGATAAATAAATAAATAAATAAATTTTTCGCATCGTCAAATAGCCTATTTTTATTACAAAAATCCATGGCCACTATTAGCATGTTTCTATGTTTTCTGTTTTTTCATAAATTAATTAATAAAAAAGGTATGAGCCCTTAAAAATCGAAAAAATTCGCCTGATTTTCCACTGTGTTCAAACATACAGAAAACAAATTTGGCAAAATTTTAGAAAAAAAGGAGAACATACAAACACGGCCAAAGCCTTTCTTTAATTTTTAATGGAAAAAGTATTTAAATCGGTCTAGTTTTGGAAAAGTAATCGTGGGACTACGAAACGTTGATTCGGTGTGCTTTTAGTAGGTATTTTCGGTCCAAAAAGCAGTTGTCTCTATCACACTCTGCGGTGAATGCGTTTGGCACTGCGCGACAGCAATAGATTTTACAAATACCTATTTTTTAATGTTCTCGCCCGTAGTGTTTCCTCAAGACGCTGACTGCAGCTGATGACTTTGAGCAATGAATACGCCCACAAATTTATTCGTCTTTGAATTTCTTTGCAACGCGCCGCAGCTATCACTGTCGATTCCCGTAGGAGTGACAGAGAAAAAGCGCATGGAATAGAAGGGCCTAAGTGCCAAACAACAAAATTCGTTGTGCAATTTAAATATGCCATTTTATAAAAATCTAAATCAGCCATTTGCTTAAGCAACATGTAATATACAATATAGCAAAATTTTATTATCATTGTTATATGGTAATTTATGTATTTTCAGAGGCTACTTAGAGATTATTTTCTATCGAGAAAAGTTTTTAGAATCGTGTTTTGGAAACAACCACCAGGTAAAAAATATGATCAATTACAACTACATAGAATTTGGAAACAATACGAGCCATAGGCTTAAAGCAAAACAATCTTCATTGAGCTGAATTTGGCTCATGTCAGCGTCTTAATTATTAGCAATAGTTGGCGGTATACAAATTTTGACTTAATCAATAATACCTTCATACATTTTTTACAAATAGATTTTTTTACCCGAAAATATTTCGCAACATAGTTTTCAATAGTAAAAATTGAAAACTATGTTGCGTATTATTTTCGGGTGCTATGCCTGTGAAGGTATAAAGGGAAAACCAACAACTTATGAAAAGTATCCTAATTAATGAATGAGATGCGAATCGCGTCAATAAGGTGTTGCGTATCGAAATTTTTGATTTTCGGCGGACTTTAAGTGCTTTATCTTATCATTTTTGTACTGGGCTATACCAAAAGAAAAAATACGCCATTTGTTTTTTGTCTCGTAGATGGTTGTATTAAAATTTGGAAGATAGTGGTTGTACGGTGAAGTCTGGGTTATTATTTTTAAATTTTTAATTTTCATACTCAACTTTGAGATTACGATTTCATATAAAAATATTTTATTCAAAAATAATGATATCAAATTGCCGTTTTCATCATAGTATTGATATGCATTTAATGTTAACATAGGCATATACAGGATGACGGTCTACATAATACCGAATAGCAAAATAAAATTAAATAGTCACCTCCTGAGATTAACGACATCGTCTTGCGTGAAGAAAGTGACAGCTCGCCCCTTCTGCCCCGCTCGCCCCGCGCGCCCTATCCTGGGATACAAAATAATTTTACATATAATATCGTTTTACATATTATTATAAGCAGTAGCTGTTGCCTGCGTCTTAGTCCGCGTGGAGATAAAAGGTAGCTAAATTGAATAGACGAGTTAGGTGATTTTATTTATCAAAATTCACAGTAGTTATTATTGAATGGGCCAACTCATAGCCATAACGATTAAGCCGCGTACCTATTAGGAGATAAATGTCGGGCGACTTCACGCGACGTTGCCACACTTCGCCCGCACGTACCGCAACATCGCGCAACTTGTATCGTGTCGCCCATTCGATTGAGTAAGTCACTCTATCAACTAAACTGACGTGGACGGCGACAAGATATCGAGCGACGTAGTTCCGCATTGTAGCCCGATGTCTCTGAACACAAATGTCGGTCGACAAATGTCCCCTAGTGTGTACGCAGCTTTATTTTAAATCACACCCGACTTGAGCTAAATCAGACCTGACAAAGGCCAAATCTGATCCGAAGTGGGGCAAATCAAAACAAAAGTGAGACATAGAACCAAACTTTGCTAACAACAAATTATAGATACACATACCTGTGTATGTAAGAGATGGCGGATGGCGGAAAATCGAAGTTGATGACGAGGTTGACGCCCCGGAAGTCGATCCCGCGCCCCATCAGCTCCGTGCAGATCAGCACCCAGATGCGGCCCACGCGGAAGCTGCGCACTACGTTGTCGCGCTGGGAAGATATTTAGATTATTTTTTACCGGTTAGTGAAATTACCGATTTTGCTACATACTTCACAATATAGCCCACTTTCTAAAATACCAAAAAAATACGGATACGGTACGGTAAAGTACGGTACGAGTTGAAGTCGCCCACCAAGGGTTCCGTACACATTTGTATTTGTTTCATAACCTCGAAGATTGATTTATTACTTCAGATGAAGATTATATTTTCCATGATTTAATTAAAAACGTAAAGTGAACGAATTGTCTTTTAGTTTCAGTCGGTACCCTCCACTGGCAGCCATCTTGCGCTCTATAACTTGCCTAATTTCATTGTTCTAAGTCAACGCTTACATTTTCTCCCTTAAGTGTCTCACGAAATAGACGTTTTTTGTGGCATAAATAAATGGCCGTATATTTTTTTTAGGTTAACATAGAAGTTAAATTGAAATGAAAGATAGTTTACGAATTTAGAACGCGTTTATTTTTGATTTAACCCGACGTTTCGAACCCTTTACAGCGTTCATGGTCTGTTCAACTCTGTTCATCCTAAGATTCAATTCACAATGAAGTTGGAGGCCAATAATAGGTTAGCCTTTTTGGATGTGTTGATTATCAGGAATCCGGATCATAGTTTGAGCACCACAGTGTATCGGAAAGCAACTCATACTGATAGGTACCTAAACGGTGACTCTCACCATCCCCCTTCACAGTTAGCTACTGTTGGAAAAACTTTGTTTCAGAGAGCCCAGCGGATTTGTGATGACCACCACCGGCATGCTGAACTCCAGCATGTCAAGCGAGCACTTAAATTCAATAAACTCCAAGTACCGCGACTCCGCTTCACGGACCGTCAAAAACCATCAACAGTTGAGCGTCTACCAGCGGTACTCCCATACATGAAGGGTGTCACAGACAAAATTGGGAACATCTTGAAGCGCGCTTCTATCAAAACCTACTTCAAGCCGCCGAAGAAGATCAACCAATTCTTACGACCAGTAAAGTGTAACATTCCCCTTCAAGTACCAGGCGTATACAAACTCGACTGTGAATGTGGGCTCTCTTACATAGGTCAAACTAAACGCAGTATAGGTACTCGGGTTAAAGAACACATAGCCGATATGAAAAACATGCGTATAACGAAATCTGCAGTCTGTAGTCATACGTTTGATAAGCCCAACCATTTCATTAGATTTGATAAACCTAAAGTTCTTGCTAAGGAAAACCGATATGTACCTAGAATGATACGCGAAGCAATAGAAATTAAAAAACATCCTAATTTCAATAGAGAAGATGGTTGGAATTTACCAGCTGCTTGGGACCCTGTCTTATCATCATTGAAGTCCACAAACCATGGCAACACTGCGAAGACTCCGGACACAGTTAGCTCATTTTGTGTGAAAAGGAACTAATGATAAAAATTAGAGGCGAAAGTTAAACATTTTTTTCAAATTACCATCTTAAAGACGAATAACACCTTAGTCTACCCGTGACCATGAACGCTGTAAAGGGTTCGAAACGTCGGGTTAAATCAAAAACTAACGCGTTCTAAATCCGTAAACTATCTTTCATTTCAATGTATAGTGTTCGCGTAAACTCAAGAAAACAGTATAGAAGTTAAATTTTTTCACAGCTTCTAAGGACTGTAGACTTAAGTATATAATTTTAATATCAACTCGATATCTCTACATGTTCCCGAGATAAACGATCTTGACAAACCGACTGATGAAAAACAGAGTGAGCCTTTAAGGGTTTAGTTTTTTCCTTTTGAGGTACGGAACCCTAAGAGTCAAATTAGCATACAATAACAAATATAGTTCACCTGCGCTTGAGTCCTGTCCGCGTGTATGACGTCTACATTGATGCCGTCGTAAATGAGTTCTTTGAAAAGCTGTTTCGCTCGGTCTTTACTCTGTACGAAGACTGAAACAATAAAAACATATTTTCTAGTTTATTGAACTAATTGAAATTGAAAAGTGTTTTAACAAATTATGAGGTTGCAACAAATATGTAAAAAAACCTATTGATTTTAATGTTGCTTAATGTTCATACCTTATTGATTTTACTGAAAAAGTAAAAACAACGGCAGGTCAACCTGCCCAAAAAGTTAAAGGTCATTGAATTGATTTTGAACTTTAAGTCCAACAAGTAGAGATCAATATCAATTGAGAAAATTTGACTTTTTATGGTAGGTTGACGTACTGCTGTCTGTACATACATCTAGAGAGCCTAAAGGTCATGGCACACTATACCGGCACAGCACCGGCACCGCCTCAACCCAGCAATTAACTTGCCATTCAACATAGAGCATTAAGTTGTGAGTCGTACAATATATTTTGTAATATCAAGGCGACGCCGTGCTGTAGCGAAACCGGCGCAGTGTGCCGTGACCTTAAGAGTTTAGGATTGCGAAGATTTGTATGAATGTTTGTTACTCAATAATGCCAGGATAGCTAAAGGGATTTAAGTGAAATTTGTAACACAGACAGATTATCGCTTGAAATAGTACGAGGCTACTACTTCGGTTCCCGTGGGATGAACATGTTTGCTTATCATATTTAAAGGGATCGACATGCTTTTTTTGTATCATGGTTGATTATAGGCTAAATTTTATACGCGAAGGAAATTGTTGGCAACAACTAGTTAATAAACCAATCTTTATTAATAGACCAGGGTCGATAATTTTAAAAATGGTTAAAAGTGAAAAAAAATTATAGTAGGATGATACCCATTGGAAAAGGTAGAGAATATAACAAAATCGAAAGGAAAAATAAATTACGGGCGATCTGAGGTCGGGAAGGGGGAGGGGGGGAGGTTTTAAGGGTAAAAAACGGTTAATCTCGATTTCCGGTAAAACTGCAAGTCTTATAAAAAAAGTTTAATGGCAAAGTTACAGGTAATAAAAAGATCTACAACTTTTGTATCAACACTTTTTTCACATAACCTCTAAATTTATGTGAAAAATTCGAATAACCGAGTTTTTGGTTTTTATTTTGATCTTTTGCAAAAAAAATTATTTTTTCACGAAATTTGATGAAAACTTACCTTTGTATGTCCTCCCTCCCCCTTCCCGACCTCAGATCGCCCGTAATTTATTTTTCCTTTCGCTTTTGTATTTGTATTTGTATTTGTAGTTAATTACCTCTAGTATTTATTGAATTACAATACACTTTTCATTTAGTTGTTTATTAAGTCGAATTTGTCGTTAACGCTAAAAGCGGCCGCTTTTAGCAATAGTGTACAATACGAAAGAATACCAGAATGAAAAGCAGTTAACAGTGATTCAATAAATACTAGAGGTAATTTGCTATGATACTTTTCTAGTTTTTTGAGAATTGATTTGGCCAGAAGTTATAAATTGTATCAATTGGGTGCAGCACGTAGCTCTAGAAGTCCTTTTAAAGAACAGTTTTAAAACATGCAAAATACAATTTCATATCGAACTAGACGTGCCGCGACCTCTATGGTAGCTTGCAGACACTTCCTATATCAGTCGATGTAGTACCCACCCAGCACGGGCGGCTTCAGTCCCTTCTGCACGAGCTGCCTGAAGGCGACGAGCTTGCCGCTCTCGCTGCCGCAGTACAGAAGCTCCTGCTCCACCAGTTCTGTGGCGGCATTCCTGGAAATAACATTTATTTTATTTATTTAAGATCACCAATCAGTTTACACTGGTAATATGCTTAGTAGATACACTTATTTTAGGTTTAACAGGCTAATCGCGAACTTAAGGAAGGTGACAACAGCATGCTTAAGAGAAAACACTACGGGCGAGAGAATTGGAAAATAGGTATTTGTAAAATCTATTGCTGTCGCGCAGTGCCAAATGCACCACAGAATGTGATAGAGACAACTGCTTCTTGGACCAAAAATACCTACTAAAAGCACACCAAACCAACGTTACGTAGTCCCCCGATTACTTTTCCAAAACTAGACCGATTGAAATACTTTTTTCATTAAAAATTAAAGAAAGGCTTTGGCCGTGTTTGTATGTTTTTCCTTTTCTTCTAAAATTTAGCCTTTGTTTTCTGGATGTTTGAACACAGCCGAAAATCTGGCGAATTTTTTCGATTTTTGAGGGGCTCAAATCTTTTTTATTAATGAATTTATGAAAAAACAGAAAACATAGAAACATGCTAATAGTGGCCATAGATTTTTATGATAAAAAATATTGCTCTACTGGCATTATCCAGGGAGGAAACAGGGGACTACGTTTGTATGGAAAAACGGCCCTTGTATTTCCTCTTAATAGACAACATCTATACTAATTTACAGAAACACAGAAAACCTTAACTATTAAACATAAACAGTTCAATTTAAAATAATACATACTTGACTAATCTTATGTGGGCTTTATTAGACAAGAGGACCTTAATATATTAACAGAATCAAAAAAGATATCAAGACATTCAAATGTAGTATTATATCATACTAGATTTTCGACCGCGATACTATAGTCCATAAAATATAGCTTGATTAGAATGACACCTGTCAAACTGACTTGACTAGTGATGGGACTGACTCGAATAATCAAACGAAAAAAAAAGCAGTTATGGCGAATAAAATGAAACGAAAATCAGATATATTAAGATTTAACAGTAAGTCAGTATCGTGATCATTATCAGAATAATTGGAACAATCATGAAAATCAATTAGAAAATTTTTATCACATGTAGAATCTAATAAATTTGAAAATTTTTCGTAAACTTTTAATAATTGCAATTTGATGTTCTTAGCATCAAACAATTCTCATTAAATCATTTGTAACATTTATGTTACATTACTTCGATTTTGAACTATTGTTAATCTGTCGATTTCGATTTGTCGATTTTACATCATCACTAGCGATTATGAAAAATTAGGTAAACTTGTAAAGACGTCTTTTAAAGTTAAGTGAAATTTTTGTGACTGAATTATTTTAATGTTTTTAACTTTTAATATCATATTTATATAATTAAATTGATTAATATGTACAGCAAAGTATAAAAAAATATTCTTAACATGCTAGTTACAAATATTTTTTCGTGTGCACATGTGTTTCACTCGTGTGACGCTGGTACAAAGTTACGTCGTCTGTTTCAGTGAGAACTGTCATTCTAATCAAGCTATATTTTAAGGACTATAGCTTTTGTGCGAGTACACGTTATACCGCGCGGGCGGAAACCTATTTCCGTTCCTCAAAACCCTTTTTTTTTTTAGGCGGGGTAATGATTTTACGCATAATCTGCCACCGCTGAGTTCATGCTTATGCCTGTAGCCATCATTGCTGTGGTAACTTGAATTCAATGATGGAGGCCTTTGCACTGCAGTAATGATTATAATTATAAGCCTTTACTTTATTTTACTTTTACTCTACTAGGATGAAAAATTCTATTGTATAATATCAGTATATAAACTTGAAAAATAATGTCTCAGGCGGGACTCGAACCCGCATCTCCTTGCCTCGCATGCCGGGCGAGGAGATGCGGGTTCGAGTCCCGCCTGAGACATAATTTTTCAAGTTTACATACTGATATTATAATTGCAATTAAATTGCTAAAATATCAAATAAAGTTCTATTGTCCGCTGACGGCTTCTTTACTCTTATTATTGTGACTGTGAGACATAAAATTAGTTATTTAAATATTTTCAAATATTCTTTTCAGACACGCCACACTGGGCCACACAGAGTTATCTAGTCCCAAACTAAGCTGCTAGTACGAAGCTTGTCGTATTGATGTTTGACAGGATGTTTCGAAGTAAATAGCTGAACCAATATTTCATATTATTATAAAAAAAATATTTTGATAAAAAAAAGAAAATAACACTGCCTAGATGCTATACATAATGGTCACATAACGTGGGCATCGTTTTACAAGTGGTTGAAGTTGCACCGTGTATACAGGATGAAACCACTTTCCAATATGTTTGTAGGCGTACTGAATCATTATCGCATTTAGAGCCCATTTATAAAGTAAAGAGTGTAAATCCTTAGGGATTGGTGGTAGCGCCAGAACTCAAAAACTGTTTCCTTTACCAGTTACCCGCAATGAGGTTGAATTCAATAACCCTATCTACCGTATGTGCAGATCTTATAATGATATAAGTAAAAGCCTGGACCTGTTTGGTCAAACTTTTTATTCATATATGAGAGTTTGTTTTGAAAAAGTGAGTGAATTTGATATGTAATGTTTTTGTTTTGTAAAAAGTCATCTAACTTCATCATTATTTAATGTTGTGCTCAGCTTTAATCGGAGCTCAGTTTTATTATTATGTTATGTCACATTGTATTATTATTATGTATTATTCTGATTTCTGTAGCTGTGCCTTATTAATAAAAAAATAATAAAAAAAAAAACAAGTTTTCACCAGGATATATTTTTTGCAATAAAGTTTTAAATTTTTACAGTTTTAGGCCTGTTTTGGTATAAAGGGAAAATCAAAAACTTATGATTAGTATCGCAATAAATGAATGTGATGTGCATTGCGTAAAAAAAGTGTTGCTAGGCGGCCGTATCAAAAATTTTTGATTTTTGGCGGACATTTTCTAAGTGCTTTATCTTGACATTTTTGTACTGGGCTATACCAGCGTTAGCGTAGTATAATTTTACATAATGGAACCAGTTTGGTTTTAAAAGTATTAAGTGGGTCACAAAGGGACAGTGTGAAAATTACCGGGCCATGGTAGAACAATGCTTGGGAAACACTGGGCTATACCAAAAGAAAAAATATGTAATTTTTTTTGTCTCTTAGATTGATATTATATTAAAATTTGTAAGGTGATTCATATTCCACCCTGTACTTATAATACATATAAGTTATAACACTGACCTTCGGCCGACTGTGACGTTGAGCAGCCCCCGCATGTTATGGCGGCACCACTTGGCCACGGTTGGCGCGTGCGTGGCGCTGAACATGGCGACGCGGCGCTGCTTATTCCCGCAGCAGCCCACGATCTGGTCGAGCTGCTGCCGGAAATCGCCCGACTGGTCGGCCGACCCCTCGAACAACTTGTCCGCTTCGTCGATTACCAGCCAACGGACTCTGGGAATGATTTGTTTAGTTAAAAGAGGTATATCATGAGTAAATTACAGTAAATCATCTACGGAAACTTTATATTTGTAAACTTGTTAGATATAAGAATGAAATCATGTTTGCTTCCCTAGAAAATAAAAAAAAGTACTCACAGTTTTTGAGTTGATTGTTATGATACTGGCTGAATCGATTTAAGAGCTTCAACTTATGCGTTAATAGCGACAAAGGCTTAGAAAAGAGGCCAGCTTTAATCCATTCAGACACTCGCGTCAAGAGTAGTAATAAACAAACACACAGATTTATTACAAGCTACCATTAAGAAATTCTAAATAAAAGCGTTTTATAAAGTTATCTTCTAGTTTCAACTATTACCAAAAAGTCATAATATTGTGTTCCCACTTTTTGAAAATTATTTAAAATAATATATTTCATACTTACTTGTCTAGTGTAATATTGACAGTATCCTGGTTAAGCAAGTAGCACAGGCGATTGGGTGTACTAATTACAATATCTGAAATAAAACACAGTAGTAATTTCAATATCAGTACTTAAACTGCGACACTCGAACCCGCATCTCCTCGCATGCCGGGCGCGGCGCTTTAACCATTCAGCCACCGAGACACTACGTCAATGGCGTCAATTTTTCAAGCATATTCTTATCGCTGTAAGCCAGTGTTGCTTCATCAAATGTTAGGAGTTTGCACCCTTAACACCCGAAAGGAACATCTTTGCAGATGTTTGACAGTCAGTTAAGATGAAACAGCTATTTAAATACTTTATATGATATTTTAAGCAATTAAATTGCAATTTTAATATCAGTATTTAAACTAATATAATGAGGGCTATCGCTAGTGAATTTGCCACTAGAGGCGCTAGTGTCGCGTGAGGTCCAATATCATTCACTTTGTACTGGTTTTAGCGGAATTTGTTGCATAAATTATAATTTCTTTAATTTACCTGCTGGAAAGTGATCTCCTTCGTAAAATATGGCAAATATGGATTATTTGGCGATTAATGTGAACGCTTTAAAAGTGGAATTAAAAAAAAATAGGCGGCCTCAAGAGCAACTATTTCAGAAGTTAGCTTGGTGATATCAAGATAGTTATTTATAAACAATATAACCTTAATTAGATTCAAGATATAACACTTTGTTTCGGCGCCAATCGCCTTTGACAGCTATACCACCAGACCTCAGTCTACAGTGGCGCCAACTGGTGAGCAAAGAAACGGTAGTCCCCATTGTACTCGTATTAAAATTGCAATTTAATTGCTTAAAATATTATACAGGGTGTAAAAAAACTAAACGCAGACCCTGAAGTTACGCAATCTAAAAAGCAAACCAAGCCATATTACAAAATATTATAGCTGGGAAATGATTTTTATTTAAGGGATTAAAAAAATATAATTCGTAGCGCGCAATGTATAGCAGCCGTAGCGTAGGCCGCTGTGCTGGAGATGGCTGCTAAGTTCAAAAGTCGTCCGCGCTGAGCCGTACATTGCGTATTGTAATTAATAAAGCCTTATTGTGAACGAAATAATGAAAACAACCACTATGTTTGTATGAAAAAAAGTTTTTAAGTATCCTTTGGCAACAGTTTTTGTAATAAAATGGAAAACAAAATTGTGACTTTGACCCTCAATATCTTCGGAACCAGCTGTTTCCCAGGTATGGTTTTAAAGAGAAAAATGATCCTAATGATGTGGACAATACGTGGTTTTCGGATCTGCGTTTGGTTTTTTTACACCCGTTATACAGTAGTAATTATGCAGCTACTTTTAAAAATAATGTATTTACTACTTTTTCATTACTCGCCTGCTAATCATGCATTTACGGAAAAATTGAAAAACCATAGATGATGATGATGACACTTGTAACACTTGAGGCGTACATGTATGTGTTAACTGTAGGCCTGCACAAATAAACTGTAACGCAGGCATCTGAAGACTGCCAGGTCTCAATGGTTAATTAGGGAGATTCCATATAGCCAGATGGGTCTATGTTACCTTGGCCCACATCCCAGCATCAAGTGGCCCCAAAAGTTCGTGGCTAACACAACTTTTGCTGTACAGGAACTTATTTGACACTTTTTTGCTTTTTGTTTTTGATTTTAATGTTAACATCACAAAAATAAAAACATTTGTGGTTCAACTTAAGTAGAATTGAAATATATTAAAATACTAATAAATTAGAATGGCATAATAATCTTACCACTCTTCCTGATAGTAGCTTCTCTCTCCTTCACTTTGCTCTCTTTCACACTCCTTACTATGCTACACCTGAGCTGCGTAGCTGCGCTTAGCCTCAACGCTTCCCTGTATATCTGGTGTGCCAGTTCCCGCGTGGGGCACAGGATCAGGGCGCGGGGGCCCCCCGCCGGGGCTCCGAGCGTGTGGAGTAGGGGGACAAGGAATGCGGCGGTCTTGCCAGAGCCAGTTGGGGCACAGGCGAAGATTTGGCGGTCCTGGATGATGTGAAAGGAGATACTCAGCTTGTGTAGTGGAACGTAAGGTTTGTGTTATGGGTCAAAAATACAAAGTTACAATATTGTATGACAGTTTAAAATAAAGAGTTTTATTGTAGTTTTAAATGACTTTAAACATGCAGGGACTTATCCAGGGTAATGCCTATAATTTTCTTTTTCTATGAGTTCAAAAATACTTTTTTTATTCCACTCAACAATCTTTGCCAGAAGTTATTTAAATTGAAATTTCATGGAAATCCCAAGTTCCATGAAAGTTATAATTTATAATCAAAAGACAACAAAATAAACACAACTCAGCAAGAATATTAAATAACTAACCTCAAGCATACAAGGGATGGCTTGCCTCTGCACTGGAGTCGGGTCACTGTACCCACACTGGGTTACGATGTCCACCAACTCTTGTGACACATTGTATCGTTGTACCAATTCTGAGAAGCTTTGCATCGCCGCAGGCATGTGTCGTCCAACCACTTTAATACCGTGCTCATTGCGGTAACGGTTTTGCTAAAAGATAATCATTAGTTAAATAAGATGATATTTATGTTGGATTTTACTCTCGTTGATTAGACCTGCTGGGCTTGCAACCTCCTTATGATGATGGTTTAAAGGAATAAGCACCTACTTTGATATAGAAATGTATTAGACCTTTTTCAGTGATATTGAAGACATCTATAACTGCAAAAAAACTACAAATATTTTTGAAGGCAAGAGAATAAAGAGAACATCATTTGGTGTATTGTCAATAAAGAAATTGTTACCTTGATAATAAATGTAACCTTTGCTGCACAAAAAGTGACTAATGATAGAATTCTTACCTCTTCAAGTTCAAGTTTCTTTTTCAAGTCTTCAGATTTTTCTTTTTTCTCCTTTTTCTTTTTTTTCTGGCCAGCTCGGAGTCCCTCCACAATCTGCAGATCGCCATCGGACTCCTGACTTTCTGATTCGGCATCTGATACTTCAGATTTTACACTTAAATCATCTTCTTCTTTCTTTACTTCTACTTCTTCATTTGATTCTTTTTTTATTGTATCTAGTTCTTCTATTTCTTTTTTGATTGTTTCTGGCTTCGGTTTAAGGTGTTCCTGCTAATATTAACGTTTTATTTGTGTTATTACGGTTAAAATAGTTACTGGTCAAAATAATATACTACGGCGCGTTGTTATTACAGAAACAACAGCAGTGACCGATGCATTCACAAATTATTTTTGAATTAATTGCCGGTGTTTGCCGTACGACCAAAATATATTAAATTAAAAGATTTTCTGTGTAAAAAAAACCGACACCATAAAATGGTTTAGTAAGAAGTTTATTATGTGAGATGTGACAAAGTAAGATTAAGGTAACATAAACCAAAGTGCATAGTACTATGATAATTTTATTTGTAAAATCGTAAACAGAGGTTATAAAAAACTTACGTTGCTTTTCACGCCTAAAACACGTTTCTTGAATGTTAGACCTACAGTCAACTTCTTAAATATATCGTAAGCGTCCATTTCTTATACATTAAGTCGTAATAAGCTGTAAAATAATGAAAAAGACCACACATGTGCAGATGTGCAGCGCAACAGCTCGTTCGTTTGTTGTTTTAAGTTTGGGAACTGTTGTTGTTGTTGTTGTTTTCTTCACCCATTCTGGGTAGGCAAAGGGAACTATGCCCATACAGCCAATTCTTTAGTAGTATTTTCTTTATTTTTGCATTAAAACGTTGATGTTAGACGTTTTAATGCTTCGATGGAGTTTTTGGAGACAGTCGAAAGATTGAAGGAATGTAGAGAAGTCCCCAAGAAAGAGGTGTTTGGGAACTGTCAAAATAATGTACCATAATTTTGACATTGACTTTTGTCAATTTCGTTCCGTTGTTGTTGTTTTCTTCACCCATTCTGGGTAGGCAAAGGGATCTATGCCCATACAGCCAAGTCTTCAGTAGAATTTTTTTAAAGATATGAAATGAAAATGAAAGAACATCGGTCAAATTTCATAGAAGCTGGACCTGACACTCATTATTGATGGGCACTTTTAATTTTGTATGATTTTGTTAGAAAACATCATTGTAAATATGAAAGTGGCAAAATATTTCATCAAAAACTTCACTAATTGGAAATATAAATATTTTTATATTTTTAGGTTAGGATAACATTCAATAATTTTTAAAACATAATACCTAAGGTTTTGAGTTAAATTATGGTTCTTAGACTAGAAGTAGCAGATATCACAGTCCATTAAACAAAATGCGGGTCAAAAGAAATAAACACAGAACAAAATATTGCACAGTACGTATCAAAGAAAACGCAAAGATCGACTGCAAGACAACTCGGACATCGGTAAAGACATCTGTCATTTTAAAAACTGACGTTCCATTACTCGCTTTCAAATGTCATTTGAAACAATAATATTATTGCCCGAATTTAAATGATAAAAACGTAAGTAATATTTTTTAAGTAAAATTATATTGTGCTATTTCTAAATAAGAACGCATAATAAAACTTCAAACACGGTCGGACACGTTCAAAAGCTATAATAATGTTATCCCAACCAAAAAAATAAATTCGGAATATTATTTTATTTCTCAAAAACCACAAGTTCTTTTGATGTATAAATAATTCATAAAATATAATTAAAAATTACTTATTTTTTAAAATACAAGTCATTAATGCCCACGTTCAGGTACGATTTGGCCATCGTTCTTTAATGAGATAAAATGAAATGAAACTTAACCTGTGTCATTGAAATGTATGGGTGGTTAATACATTTCAATGATTACAGCAGTTTTACGCGAGAACGTGGATCAGAGTCAAATAGGAGCGCCTCTATTTATTTATTATTTATTTATTTTACACTTTATTGCATTATACGAAGATAGTACAAATGGCGGACTTAATGCTAAAAGCATTCTCTACCAGTCAACCATGAGACCAAAAAGAGAATTTACAGGCGGTGCAAACAAGTAATAGGTTAAAATATTAACAAATGCAGAAAAAATAATAATTACAAAACAGATATCGAAAGAAAATAAAATAAAAAAGTGATATTATATATCCATACGAACTAGCTACATACATATTATATAATAATAATAGATATATACATAACATATACAAAAATACACACTCATAGTAAATACACAGAAATTATGCCAGAATGATTCTAGAGAGGAAGAAGATAACGTTAGTTAGCGAAATGGCAAAGCCTTTTTAAAGGAAAATTTGGTGGTGGATTTTCTAATTTTGGGTGGTAGTGGTAGTCCATTCCAGAGACGTACAGCTGTCAAAGGAAGAGGTATGTCGTGGAGTGAGCAACTGAAGAGTATCTATGGAACGGAGATCTCTATCGTGAGAAGTGTGAAGAAATGAGAATTTATCTTTAAGGTAGAATGGACATTTGGGATTAAAGAGCGCGGAAAAGAGAAACGTAAATCCCTGCGGCGTCTAATGGGAAGCCAGTGAAGCTGGGAGCGAAACTGGGAGATGTGGACAAATTTGCGCAGACCGAAAATGAAACGGATACAGCTATTGAGGAGGCGCTCCAACTTATTGAGAAGGTCTTGAGAGAGATTAGTACAGCAAACATCACCATAGTCGATGATAGGCAAGACCAAAGACTGCACAAGCAAGGTTTTCGTACTAGAAGGGAGAAGGTGTTTGAACCGATAGAGTGCTCTTTAAGTACTAATAACCTTTCTGCTAACCTCCTTAACATGCTGGCACCAGTTCAAATTGTTGTCAATGACGAGTCACAGACTTTAGACATACGGAGAATAACTGACGACAACTCCATCAAAAACAATAGGACGAATCGACGTCACGTCTACTTTGGACAATTGTTTAGGACTTCCAATAATGATAGCCTGGCACTTACTGGGATTCACTTTAACTCCAAATTTACTAGACCATTCATTTATACGCCGCAAATCGTCATTGAGCCGACAAATGACACCACAAATTTCTGATGAACTTGCCTGCGAATATAATTGTAGGTCGTCAGCATATAGATGGTAAGCAGAATAGAGAATAAAAGTGGAGAAAGTATGCCACCCTGCGGTACACCGGAAGATAGATTTTCCCAATCAGAGAAATTATACGTACGGCTTGCTGATGACTGCGAAGATAAGATGAGAACCAGTCAACAGCAGTTGATGAGATTCGAAGATGCGAAAGAATGGCCAAGAGAATGTCGTGATCAACTGTGTTAAAAGCGTTGGAAAAATCGATTAGAACTAGCACGGTTAAACGCGAGTCCTCGAGGCCAGATCTCACATCATCTACTATTTTAAGAAGAGCAGTGGTAGTGCTGTGCCCAGGACGTAAACCAGATTGAAACTGGCATAGCAATTTGTTATCAAAAATGAATTTAGAAAACTGCTGATGAGCAGCAGCTTCAAGAATTTTAGACATAAACGGTAATATGGAAATGGGACGAAATTGATTCAGAGAACTTGGATTAGACACTTTAGGTAATGGGATTACATGGGCACGACACCAAATGGATGGAAAGCATCCGCTATCAAGGGAGAAATTAATTATGTGAGTGATAACGGGAAGAATAAAATCTAGAATGTGTATTATCATAGCTCTGCTGATGTCATCAGACCCAACGGCTTTTGATTTTATCGATAAAATGATTTTTCGAGTCTCATCAACAGTAATTGGAGAGAAGGTGAAAGAGTGGCCAGAAGGGCTAGAAAGAGATTGTAAATAGTAAATAGTAGCAAGCTTAACAGAGTTATCTAAAAGCGATGAGGAAGAAAGTGACTGTTGAGCTCATTAGGAGAGAAAGTTAAGGACGGGGTAGTTGAAGATGACGTGCCTAGACCCAGAATCTTCAAAAATTTCCAAACCTGAGAACCAGAAGTCTCAAGCACGCTCTTGTGAATATGGCGACGTTTGGCGGTCCTGACCATATTATTACAGCGATTTCTGGCCCGCTGAAATGCTTCCCATTTGTCTGTGTTTCGATCTCTTTTATAAGACCGGAAAGCAATATCTCTCCGGACCATAGCTACACGGAAAAGGCTAGTCATCCAGGGAGCCGGTGAAAGCTTAACACGAACAGAATGAACCGGTGCATGCCTGTCATAGAGTTCCAGTATTATGCTGTTAAGGCTTGCAACCTTAGCATCAAAATTATCAGCGTCACTTACCGGGGCCAATCGATTGCGGAAGAGTCGAGCATTAACTTGTCTTGATCCATTCTGGCGAAACTCCGAACTTGAACAGTCTCTGGTCTGCGCTTGGGAGGGCAAAGGTTGTAAGAAAGAAAAATCAAATCATGACGGGAAAAACTAGGTGCAAGTAATTGGCCATGTTTGACAGAAAGGTCCGGACGTGATGTTAAAATAAGATCTATCAACGTACCTATCATCAGTATCGAGATTATGGTGAGTAGGGTTCAGCGGTAATAGAGATAGGTTTACAGATTCAACAATTGTTAAGAGCTGACTGGACCGAGAAGTTTTGTTGAGTAGATCTGTATTAAAGTCACCCATTACCACGACATTGGAATACTTAGAGTAGATGAGCTCTAAAGTGGATTCTAATTTGGAAAAGTAGTTGACTGAAGGCGGGCAGTAGAAGACTTTTATTTGATTTATCCTACTCAGTACTCACTCACTGACACATTATTATAACAATGCCACCACTTTATCACAATAAATGCCGCTTAGGATAATTTCACAAACTTACGAAACAAAGTCCATCTTTCTCTTCTCTTTTCCCGCGCAAAACCCCAATTTCGTTCCGAATAATTTTACTTAAACGGTTTTTTTATAACAAAGCCTATACTACTTACATATAACCAAACAGATAATCTATTTATAGGTAATACAATTAATAACCTATCAATAGAATATCTGTTTAAAATACTATTTTAAAAAAAAATAAAAAATACGAACTATTGTAGATTCAAAGAAGAAAGAAGTATTAAATAGTGTTGTTGCGATAGCGATAGACTATCGATAGTAACGTGATACTATCGTGGCCTCAAAAATGACTATCGATAATCCTATAAAAAATATCGGCCTTTGACGATACTTTCGATACTATCAATAGTATCGATTGATAAAAATATGTAATATAATTCCTAAATATCAATACTATCGATACTATCGATAGTTTTGTTTTAGTTACAATCGGCATATTTTCGATACTATCGACTGGAAATAAAACGTAACGTGTCACTTTGTCGCGCCCAGTAATATTTCTGGTTACCCTCTTGATGTAAAATATTACGGACGTAGCTGAATTGAACCACGAATGTAGATTAGCTATGTCATCTTTTAAATGCAAGCAATAGTATCGAAAAATGTTCGACTATCGATAAGGAAAAACTATCGATAGTATCGAATGCAGCGGTAGTGTTTGTGCTGATACTATCGAAAACTATCGATAGTATCGATAGTATTGATATTTAGGAATTATATTACATATTTTTATCAATCGATACTATTGATAGTATCGAAAGTATCGTCAAAGGCCGATATTTTTTATAGGATTATCGATAGTCATTTTTGAGGCCACGATAGTATCACGTTACTATCGATAGTCTATCGCTATCGCAACAACACTATTTAATACTTCTTTCTTCTTTGAATCTACAATAGTTCGTATTTTTTATTTTTTTTTTAAATAGTATTTTAAACAGATATTCTATTGATAGGTTATTAATTGTATTACCTATAAATAGATTATCTGTTTGGTTATATGTAAGTAGTATAGGCTTTGTTATAAAAAAACCGTTTAAGTAAAATTATTCGGAACGAAATTGGGGTTTTGCGCGGGAAAAGAGAAGAGAAAGATGGACTTTGTTTCGTAAGTTTGTGAAATTATCCTAAGCGGCATTTATTGTGATAAAGTGGTGGCATTGTTATAATAATGTGTCAGTGAGTGAGTACTGAGTAGGATAAATCAAATAAAAGTCTTCTACTGCCCGCCTTCAGTCAACTACTTTTCCAAATTAGAATCCACTTTAGAGCTCATCTACTCTAAGTATTCCAATGTCGTGGTAATGGGTGACTTTAATACAGATCTACTCAACAAAACTTCTCGGTCCAGTCAGCTCTTAACAATTGTTGAATCTGTAAACCTATCTCTATTACCGCTGAACCCTACTCACCATAATCTCGATACTGATGATAGGTACGTTGATAGATCTTATTTTAACATCACGTCCGGACCTTTCTGTCAAACATGGCCAATTACTTGCACCTAGTTTTTCCCGTCATGATTTGATTTTTCTTTCTTACAACCTTTGCCCTCCCAAGCGCAGACCAGAGACTGTTCAAGTTCGGAGTTTCGCCAGAATGGATCAAGACAAGTTAATGCTCGACTCTTCCGCAATCGATTGGCCCCGGTAAGTGACGCTGATAATTTTGATGCTAAGGTTGCAAGCCTTAACAGCATAATACTGGAACTCTATGACAGGCATGCACCGGTTCATTCTGTTCGTGTTAAGCTTTCACCGGCTCCCTGGATGACTAGCCTTTTCCGTGTAGCTATGGTCCGGAGAGATATTGCTTTCCGGTCTTATAAAATAGATCGAAACACAGACAAATGGGAAGCATTTCAGCGGGCCAGAAATCGCTGTAATAATATGGTCAGGACCGCCAAACGTCGCCATATTCACAAGAGCGTGCTTGAGACTTCTGGTTCTCAGGTTTGGAAATTTTTGAAGATTCTGGGTCTAGGCACGTCATCTTCAACTACCCCGTCCTTAACTTTCTCTCCTAATGAGCTCAACAGTCACTTTCTTCCTCATCGCTTTTAGATAACTCTGTTAAGCTTGCTACTATTTACTATTTACAATCTCTTTCTAGCCCTTCTGGCCACTCTTTCACCTTCTCTCCAATTACTGTTGATGAGACTCGAAAAATCATTTTATCGATAAAATCAAAAGCCGTTGGGTCTGATGACATCAGCAGAGCTATGATAATACACATTCTAGATTTTATTCTTCCCGTTATCACTCACATAATTAATTTCTCCCTTGATAGCGGATGCTTTCCATCCATTTGGTGTCGTGCCCATGTAATCCCATTACCTAAAGTGTCTAATCCAAGTTCTCTGAATCAATTTCGTCCCATTTCCATATTACCGTTTATGTCTAAAATTCTTGAAGCTGCTGCTCATCAGCAGTTTTCTAAATTCATTTTTGATAACAAATTGCTATGCCAGTTTCAATCTGGTTTTCGTCCTGGGCACAGCACTACCACTGCTCTTCTTAAAATAGTAGATGATGTGAGATCTGGCCTCGAGGACTCGCGTTTAACCGTGCTAGTTCTAATCGATTTTTCCAACGCTTTTAACACAGTTGATCACGACATTCTCTTGGCCATTCTTTCGCATCTTCGAATCTCATCAACTGCTGTTGACTGGTTCTCATCTTATCTTCGCAGTCATCAGCAAGCCGTACGTATAATTTCTCTGATTGGGAAAATCTATCTTCCGGTGTACCGCAGGGTGGCATACTTTCTCCACTTTTATTCTCTATTCTGCTAAATACGAACTATTGTAGATTCAAAGAAGAAAGAAGTATTAAATAGTGTTGTTGCGATAGCGATAGACTATCGATAGTAACGTGATACTATCGTGGCCTCAAAAATGACTATCGATAATCCTATAAAAAATATCGGCCTTTGACGATACTTTCGATACTATCAATAGTATCGATTGATAAAAATATGTAATATAATTCCTAAATATCAATACTATCGATACTATCGATAGTTTTCGATAGTATCAGCACAAACACTACCGCTGCATTCGATACTATCGATAGTTTTTCCTTATCGATAGTCGAACATTTTTCGATACTATTTATTTATTTATTTATTTAAACTTTATTGCACACATTTACGAAACAAATGTACAAAAGGTGGACTTAATGCCCTGCGGCATTCTCTGCCAGTCGACCATTGGGCTAAACAGAAATGTTTTGTTGGCGGTGCAACAGATAAGAATAAAACAAATATTTAAAAACAATGTAATACATAAATACAATATATAAATAAATGCAACATATAAATAGATACAATATATACCTAAATTATATTATATAAAAATATACATAACAAACAATGACGAAAATAGTGGAAGTATAAGGTCTATGATGACGATTGCAACTTATGTAGAAAATGTGACCGCACATATTTCTTAAAAGCATATTTACTAGAAGCGTGTTTAATACTCTCGGGCAGTGAATTCCAAAGCCGTATGGATTGAAGAAGAAATGAATTGGAGACAAAACCGGTTCGGTGAGAAGGGATAGAAAGAGTGAGTTTATCAGAGGAGCGCAATTGGCGCGAATGTGTCGAACTAAGAAGAGCGAATCGGGATTTAAGATAAGTGGGAGAATTAGGATCGGTTAAAATAGAAAAAAGCGAACACAAAATTCTCACGTCGCGCCGAAAAGAGAGAGGAAGCCATTGGAGCTGCAAGCGGCGCATGGAGATATGGTCAAATTTACGCAAACAGTAGACGAAACGAACGCAGTTGTTACTATTGCTTGCATTTAAAAGATGACATAGCTAATCTACATTCGTGGTTCAATTCAGCTACGTCCGTAATATTTTACATCAAGAGGGTAACCAGAAATATTACTGGGCGCGACAAAGTGACACGTTACGTTTTATTTCCAGTCGATAGTATCGAAAATATGCCGATTGTAACTAAAACAAAACTATCGATACTATCGATACGCGTCGATATATCATAGATAGTTTGATACTATCGACTTCTTTTTTAGTTAATACTATCGATTTTATCGATACTATTAATACTATTGTACTCCAATAGTATCGATAGATGCGATAGTATCGACAGAATTCAATAATATCGATTAATTTTTATTATTGATACTATCGATAGTATCGATGGTATTGCAGCATGTCGGTGTTAAATTGAGATCGTATGCTATACGTTCACTATACTACTAGTTTAGCAGACTTACCAAAATTGCCGTGCTTTATGAGATTAAACAACTGGTGTCAAGGAAGTGACACAGACGACAGTCCACTCAAGAATTTCTAGGCGAAGCCCTAAACCATATAGAGTATAGTAAATATACCAAAAGAAACCTTAATTGGAACTAACTACTTAATATTGACCAGCATACACTGATTGGTTACGATCACATTGAGGATTAATGTATTTCACATAATGGGCAGTTAAGTGACATCTGTATTATTAACTTAGCTTTAAAGTGTCATGTCGTAAGGCTTTATTATTAGTACTGTTACTTACTACTAGATGGCAGTATTTCATAGCAACCACTTTACAATTTAGTTTACCTATTCACTATTAGATGTCACTCCATTCTTCAAATTGGTTTGACTATTTCGCTAGATGTCACTTTCAAAAGCAACAGATTTTACAGATTAGAAGTTAATATGTTTACTCGTCGCTAGATGTCGCTTAGTACATCCTGTGCTGTTTTGTCGATAATAAAGTAGGCAAATTAATGATGGCGGGACTGTTTAAAGATGGTATTAAGAGTTTTGCGATGTTTCGTGAATTAATGTTTTCCATTGAGCAGTTTAGTGTCATCTGTATTATTACTTAGCTTTACAGAGTTATGTCGTAAGGCCTTATTATTAGAACTGTTACTTACTACTAGATGGCAGTATTTCATAGCAACCACTTTACAATTTAGTTTACTTATTCTCCACTAGATGTCACTCCATTCTTCAAATTGGTTTGACTATAATTCGCTAGATGTCGCTTTCAAAAGCAACAGATTTTACAGATTAGAAGGTAGTATGTTTACTCGTCGCTAGACGTCGCTTAGTACATCCTGTGCTGTTTTATCAATAATAAAGTAGGCAAATTAATGATGGCGGTATTGTTTAAAAAGTTTTGCGATGTTTCGTGAAGTAATTAATTGGCAAATTGAATCTTACTTTCTCATTTTAGTATGAAAACCTTACCCACATAGTTTGATTCGAAAAATCGTTGCAGTCATAGTATAGTTGTCATAGTTCCTGCTATTTGTAATAGTTAGAGGCAAAAACTTAATGAAACAGGTTTTACATATATATTCTTTCATATCTGTAGTATTTCCATGCACGCACAGATAGGAGATGCCTCTTGATAGAGGCGAGCAATTTTTGTGAGCAAATAAAAATCACTGTTCACTGTTTGCTATTGCGGTATTCGTACTACCCACACAACAACTAATGCCTGCCACCTGTTCTGTGCCTGCCACTGTTTTATTACTTATTACTACATATACACCGTGAAATTTTAGTGGTTGTTTTCCCGCAGTAAAATGATTCTATCTTAGTAGTACAATAGATTTGTGCAGTTTTTTTTATTTAAATACAATATAGCAGTTTCACGATTGTGATAAACAAAACTCGAAAGCAACCTCGAACCAATGGTACTAGCCGCGCCGCAGCCGGTCACCGGCCGGGGTCATTGCCCCTCGCGCGGTGCAGTTTATGCTGTATTACTTAGTACGTAGAGCTTCTTTTGCTTTGAACATTGATTACGTGCGGCAAGCAGTACCCAAATACGTCACATTTTGTAAAGATACTATCGTATCTCACGCTTTTGAGTTGATGATTATTTTTTTGATTAATTGAGAACAAAGATATCTTTATTTTCAAAAAATAACTCGCACGATTCGATGGTGCTTCTAAAGGTAAATCGTTGTGTTGCGGGAAAACAACCACTAAAATTTCACGGTGTATAAGGTAACTTTGAGAAAGAGATCCTTTGTCGTATTTAACTTGAATGGGTAACATTTGAGAAGCAAAGAATTATATTTGCGTCCAAATCACCTCAGACGAAAGTGCATAAGTCAACACGCACTTGTGTATTCAGTGATGGCATCTGGAGCTAAAACGTGGTTTCTTAATATGGGTCTCATAAAAAAGGTCATAGTTTTAAGCGGGTGGCGAATCTGTGGGTATGCCACACAGTCGGTGGATCGCGACCTGATGAGGTCACTGACTAACTCACTGACACACTTTACGCGGTCCTCTGGAGTCCTCCTCATACTGCTGACAGCGATGATGATGATGAAGTGGGCGCGATTGTTGAGGAAGCGCCAATGGGATTGTCATCAATCCGTTTTTCCATGTTTTTCTTAAACATGTATTTCATGAACGTGGGTGCTTATGTAGCTAATTGAAATAAATAATGTTCGAAGCGGAAATCAGATAATAATTTTGACTCAATGTATCGATATCCAATAAAATGAAGGCCCAAATAGAAATTTGTCATTACGACAAACCATTACTGACTGTGAAACTAATATCATCGTTTTTTAGAAATTTTCGGTTTAAATACGATACCTAAATGTACCACTTATAAAAAGCGATAGAACATCTAGATAGCCCTGTTTGACATATTACTTAGCATTCTATAATTATTTAATATGAAAAGTTTTTCAATCGACGAGAAGGAGGAGGTTCTCAATACTCAATACTCAATACTCAATATTTTATTGCTTTCATAATGTAACACAATAATGAATAACATAATGGGCCCTGTAGGGCACGGCAATTTGGAGAGGGGAGGAGACCATTTTCATGAATTTAGCTATTACTCATAATTTATTTTTATTATTATTGTATTATAAATTATCATTTAAATATTCGCTTATTGTATAATAGTGTTTTGATATCAAAAGTTCTTTTAATTTATTAACGAATAAAGTTTCTTTATTTATATTTTTTATTGACGCTGGGAGTTTATTAAATATTTTTATGGACATGGAATGAGGCCCTCTCAATTTGTATATCACGCGTAACTTTTTGCCAGTTTTACCGATTTCGATGATTGTGTGTGTCTTTAATCCCTCAACCCCCAGGAGGCGCGCGCGTGCCGCGATAACAATTGATTTCAATTGTGTCTGGAATAACTCACGATCGAGGGATTAATTGGTTTGATAGGTTAAAACTTAAAGTTGGTCAAATTTAAAACTAGAAAAGAACCACCTCGAATTACAGAATAATGGGACAGCGTCCAAAAATAAAATAAAATAAAACTTATAACAAACTGAACATAGAAAACTTATGGATGCATGGATGGATGCACGAGCATTTAGCGATTCCTGGCTCGGACAACAGTATATAAAATAAGTACAAACTCATTTCGTCGTGGTATTAGGATTAGTGTTTTTAGTATGTCGCCGTTCCGTGGTCCGGGGTTCCTTTCCTGGACCAATGTAGAAAAAAGTGTTTTTCTACATTTTCTCACTGTGACACGAGATTTTCATATATTAGATATTATGGTTAGTATTATATTATCTGTGTTATGGTCTTCACCTGTAGCATAAAACTTGACCGTATCTGCCCTAAACGAAGTGTTTTTTTGGTGTACATACTATAAAAAAACACTCCAAATCCAGACACCTTAGACCTTAGACATTAGGGAAGTCTGTTTTCAGTAAAGAATAAATGACCTGTAATATCTATTTGTATGTTATGGCTTTACATGATAACATCTTCCTAGTTATACTTGCTTACTTATAAAGCACTTCTAATATAGTTAGTTCTATATAGCTAGATAGTTTACTCATAATTCTTCAACAAACCATGTCCAAGTAAATGGCTTCGCCCCAAATCTACATGATCCCATCTCTACCCGATTTAAAATTACTTAACAGAAAATCCCAACTCTACCCGATATGATAAAAAGTAAAAAACCTTTAAACGATATATATTTTTTTTATCATCAACATTTTTATCATCTATTAGAACAATCGACATTTAAATTATTTATGATGAAAATAATATTTTTAAACAAACCCCGTCACAACAACAACATCCCAATCATAACAATATCATGATTGAAACATTTTTTCATACATAAAATTTTTATATTATTAGTTTTAACTGTACCCGCACTAACACTGATTTAGCAAGCACTATTTCATACAGGAAAACCGCCCGCCCTCCCTCAAAAATGCATGCAGTACAGTTATTGCAATTATTAGTACCCGTTAGTCGTCGGAGTGCAGGGAAGGCGACAACATCTCCTGAGGATGCCACGTGAAGTGGCGAAACGCGTCGAGGTTTTTCATATATCGGTGTTGGGTACTAATAATTGCATTAGCTGTACTGCATGCAGTTTTGAGGGAGCTAGGGCGGGCGGTTTTCCAGCATGAAATAGTGCTTGCTCAATCAGTGTTAGTGCGGGTAGTGTGGTGAAGGTACCTAGGCCGGTGTTAACAAGCGGAAATCATTAGCTAAATAATTTTCAAAATCCACATTTAGTTATGGATTTCCGCAAAGTAACGTCTAAATCTATTAATTTTATTGTATTAAGCAATAATCTGAAATTTATGATAATATTTTTCGGTAAGTTTTATCTAATACTATTGGACCGCGGACTTCGTATCCCCTCAGAATAGTTTGACGTCTTAAATGTCATTGTCATATGGCGTGGGTGGAAAATTTATAAAAAAGAATTTATTTTATGTTAGCTTTTCAGTTTTCAATACTTATCATCCTATGCCTGACAAAGATAAATCCAATAACACAAAAATCATGAAAATCGGTCCAGCCGTTCTTGACTTATAAGTGGTGTATACACGTGACATTTTATTCACCTTCCAAATTTTTTAAAGGTGATAAGTATCGTATTTATAAAGTAAAAATGTAGGTAAAATTTTCACCCGAAAATATTTTTTGCAACATAGTTTTCAATTTTTACGGTCCTAAGCCTGTGAAGGTATAAACGGGAAAATCAACAACTAATGAATAGTATCCTAATAAATGAATGAGATGCGAATCGCGTAAAAAAAGTGTTGTGTGAGGCCGTATCAAAAATTTTTCATTTTTAGCGGACATTTTCTAAGTGTTTTATCTTGACATTTTTGTACTCGGCTATTCCAAAAGAAAAAAAGACGTGTGGCACTCGGAGACTGCCGCGGTAAAGCTATTGCATAGCATTTTTTATCAACTTATGCAATTATAAAACTAAAAAGTATCACCGCTGTGCCGGCCGGAGTGGGGGGTGTTAGGTTATTTTCGTTACGCAATTTCTGGATTCGGTCTCCACGCTCAAGGCCCGCGATAGAAGCTGTGCAATAGCTTAAAAATACGTCATATGTCTCATTATATTAAAATTTGGAAGGTGGTTAAAATTCCATCCTGTATTTACTTATAGACTAGCGGATCCCGCGAACTTCGTATTGTCGACGTCTTACAGACGTCTTAAATAATATTGTCTTCAAATAAGGCGTGGTTTTTTTTATCAACATCAGTAGGTTTCAGCTGCAATTAGCGGGCAGGTACCAAATTAATTTTTATTTTCAACCTGAAAAATATTTTCCCTTTGTGACAATGACAAAATGATTCATTCGCTCTCCTTTAGTCATTTCTCATTATTTAATTATTAATCGTTTAAAAATATCGTAAAAGTAACGACCTATAATAATCTTTCCACTGCAGGGCAAAGACCTGCAATATTAAATTCAACTTACCACACCAATGGCTTTTAATTTAGACTAAAAGATCCCAGCTCTCTCAATTTCAACCACCTGTAAAACGGAGCCCACATAACATCTTGGCAGTGTTATTTCTATTTTTTTTATCAAAAACTATTTTTATAAAAATATCATATATTGGTTCAGCTATTTATTTTGAAACACTCTGTGACGCGCTAAGGTTCAACTATCCGGGACCCCTCTGCATCAAAATAATACGTCTGGGAGCGTTCAGGCGTGTCACAAAATTAAAAGTGAATAAATAATAAATAATATTTTACAATTTTTGAAGTGAAAACTTCTTTAGCGGCGCTGAGCACTTTTTTGTTGGATGGGTAAAAACTTCCAAACTCGCGTCAGGGTCACGTGATGCTGATCGAAAAAGCGTAAGATCGAGGGGAAGGGAGAGGAACTAGTATCTCCCACCCTTTCTACCGTGCCTGAGTGTGCTGTTTTCTATTATTTTTGAAGTGATACTTCTTTATCGGCGTTGGAAAAAATTTACCGTCACGTTTTGCGTCAAATTTTCATCACATTTTTCGGTTACGCGCCATCTTTTTCTTGCCCCTACCACGGTTGGTTCAGACGATAGCAAAAAGGTAAAGTGAAATAATATTTAACCAATTTAACCAATTTAACCAATTTAACCAACTTAACCAACTTAACCAACTTAACCAACTTAACCAACTTAACCAACTTAACCAACTTAACCAATTTAACCAATTTAACCAATGTAACCAATTTAACCAATTTAACCAATTTAACCAATGTAACCAATTTAACCAATTTAACCAATTTAACCAATTTAACCAATTTAATCAATTTAACTAATTTAACCAATTTCTGGAAAGTTGCGTCAAATTTTCGTCACATTTTTCGGTTACGCGCCATCTTTTTCTTGCCCCTACCACGGTTGGTTCAGACGATAGCAAAAAGGTAAAGTGAAATAATATTTAACCAATTTAACTAATTTTACCAATTTAACCAATTTAACCAATTTAACCAATTTAACCAATTTAACCAATTTAACCAACTTAACCAACTTAACCAACTTAACCAACTTAACCAACTTAACCAATTTAATCAATTTAACCAATTTAACCAATTTAAATTATTTAACCAATTTAACCAACTTAACCAATTTAACCAATTTAACCAATTTAACCAACTTAACCAACTTAACCAACTTAACCAATTTAACCAACTTTACCAACTTTACCAACTTTACCAACTTAGCCAACTTAACCAACTTAACCAACTTAACCAACTTAACCAACTTAACCAACTTAACCAACTTAACCAACTTAACCAACTTAACCAACTTAACCAATTTAACCAATTTAACCAATTTAACTAATTTAACCAATTTAACCAATTTAACCAATTTAACCAATTTAACCAATTTAACCAATTTAACCAATTTAACCAATTTAACCAATGTAACCAATTTAACCAATTTAACCAATTTAACCAATTTAACTAATTTAACCAATTTCTGGAAAGTTGCATGTAGATCATTTTTCGAAAAATAAGGCCATAAAGAAGTTTCACTTCTTACGTGTGTACACTAGTACACGCACAACTTTTTTTTTTTATTGACTGTTTAAATAGCACTGCCATAACACTGCCATGAAGTTATACATAATAGTCGCATAAGGCGGGCTACGTTATCCAGGTGGTTTAAAATGCACCTTGTATATTTTTTTAAATCCATTTAAAATCACTCTAAGGCACTTTTATAAATGCTATGTTTGTCCTAGCAACGTTGTCATATTTTCTTCAGAACACCGTCAAGTGCCGCATTGAGGTTACTAAAAAGTTAGTACCTCATCTTCTTCGTCTTTGTTGGCTCCATATTGTTTGTTGTAGCTCTGCTAATGTCTAGGACTGTAGTGGCTTAAAGAATAGTCCGACTATTGATATTGTTTAATATATTTTTTTATAAAAAAAGTCTAGTAATAGGCAAGTCATAAGTATGTACCACGAGGGGTCTTTGATTACTTCGACGAAGGATACGATAATAACAGAAAATAATGTGAGCATAAGTAGTATTTAATATTGGTTTATTAGCAACCTTACGCAACGTACCTTCATACACACAGTAACCGACTCAGCCAGACGATAGGCTTCTGGTAAGCATTTCCTTGCCAAAACATGCAAAAGTGATGTTAATGACATGCTATTATAATGAATACTTATCATACATTTGTTTAATACCCTAATATGCTAATAAAGTACGGGCTGTAATGCCAAAGTGAAATCTTTCTGCTGGAAAGCATCCTTCCTGGCAGGACCCCATAAAATTCAAAATTGTAAGCGAACGGTAAGTATACATTTTTTGATACTTCGCTACAAATTTATACTCATTGCATACATTTTATTCTGTAAGTAATAATCATTGCATTTAACTGGGTTTTGCTGGATAGCATCACGTCAAAAAAGGGCGTAAGGGAACAAAATGAAAATACAAATAATCAATGGAATCACTGCGAGTTTATTTTTATACTTTTATTACATCCAACTGTTATACTTCGCACAAGAATTCTGATGTAGATTTCTATCGAAACCCAAACTGCTAACCAATCATGATTTAGTCCGAAAGTCAGTTACAGATACTTATAGTACTAAGTTCCCCAACTATTGATATGTCCTTAACGACCCCCGAGATGATTCCTTAATCACATTTATATCAACAACATCAAAACAAGTAATGACACCTCGCCTGTGCCACTGGGGCAGCGGCCGACAAACTAATATAAACAATTAATATCCTAAACACATTGACACATGAGTTTCTTTTGAGCTAAGCTTTCGCGCAACTTACAACGTAACGCAAAGGATACGTCAGGCGAGACTTCAATTAGGCCCTTAGGCGTAACGCGACGTCACTTACGCCCGCCCCCGCAATATGAATATAAAGTCATTTACGCGAGTACGTGTAACGTAATAATGTACCTCACTAGCGTTTCCTGGCATAACGAGACGCTAGTTACGCATTTGTGCGTAACGTAATGTCACTTACGCCATTTGACGGTCATCGAAGTCTGTCACGCCGTTCGATGCGGCGTCCCTTACGTCGTGCGATGAGTTGTAAGCGGCTGCGCCCGCGGCCCCAGGGGCACTGGCGCCCGATCCTCCTCAATTCATACATTCTACAACAATAGTACTTTAAGTGTCCTCACCGACTGATATAGATGTTTTAACTTACAACAATTTTCAAGAGACGCCTAACTGACTGAGCGTTTGCCCATCACACCTATAAACCTTACTCGATCAATACACAATACTATGAAACATTTTTGTACACTTCCCACGGACCCAATCCGAACATTTAAAAGTATAACAAAACTCATTAACTAAATGTATTTAACACATATTTTCTTCTTTGATCAACGATGGCAAACTATAACCTTTACACAATAGTAACACAACATTAGTTAATGCTTACAAAAGGTCGCAAGTGACGCTCGCGCTCAGCTCTGCGGTACAATAAATTAGTGGCGGCTGTCGCGAGAGCGGCACCTACGGCGGCTTAAAAGAAAGGAAAAATCGATACTAATAAAACGCAGATCGTGCATACATTAAATTACGAAAAAAAAAGAAAATCTAATCCTAAGTGTCAGCAAAAATATAGTGCATTAAATTAGAATTGCCACTTAATTAACTCTCACATATAAATTGATTATTTTTTCATAAAAAAATATTTCTGTGTATAAAATGTGTCATCCAAGTATAACAGCAACAGGGTCTGCTCTGCTAACGGCTGACGCCGAAGACCTCGGCACACAAACGTGCCTGTGATCGGGCGTCAGCTTTTAGCAGAGTGAGCCCACAACTTTACTTAAACTGTAGATAAAAAGTTATTTCTAGCATATAACTGTCAGTATATTGTATGTCGTAAGCGTGTATATTGTAAATATTTTATATAGGTACTGTAAAGTTTGTTCAACGACGATCACTCGGCGCGGAGATGCGATGCAATACTTAGATTATATAATACTTATATTTTATATAAAAGATGTAAGTGCACTTTGAGTTACGGAACTATACTTTATGATTCTAGTCACTGTGGGCCTAGCAGATTAGTCGATAAATAATAAAACACCTATGTGTAACTAAAAACTTTCACCATAGATCAAGACTGACGAAAAATCTGCTAGGATCGATGCTTATATAGATATGATTAACTATAGTTTACTGAGGTACTATGGCAGATTGGGAACTATTGCTATTTGTGTATTATACTTAGGTAGGTATATTACAAGTGGAAGATACTGATATATATATTAAAGCTATTGAACTCAAGGCTAAATCGACTCATTTGTAACAACGCTGTCAAATAAATCGTTTGAAATGACAACAGAGAAACAACAATATATAAATTACAAAAGCTACATCTGAACTTAGACCATTAAATGTATATTAAATATAATAAGATCGTTTTCTATTTCGATATATACAGTATTATATATACATAAGTACTTATAGCCTGGTAATAATGAAATGATGTCGATTTAACCTCAATCAGTTTCGTTTCTCCGGCCGAGTAATTTAAATTATTTTAAATAATTAACTATTGAAGGTACTGGGTCGCCCGCGCCTCTTCTCCTGGTGTATAAATTTAACACTCCGCAGTGGTGCCAAGAGGAAGCCGCGCGAACGTATATCTATTGCATTTTATATATGGAAATGGATCAACAAAAATAATGTATGTATGTGTATGAGAAAAACTATGTAACAACTGTTATATCTTAGATTGACATTTACAATAATTATTGTTATACGAGATACCGGGCCTAAAAATTACCTTTTTTCTTCTAAAGTATGTTTTCACGGCCACGGAATAGGAGAACAACCTGGTAAATATAAGTAGGAAATAACTGTTTATCATTAATATTTATCGTCGTAAATAACAGTGTATGAAATTTTATTTTTGTTACTTATATTTATCATTTTGTATATACTGTCATAGATGCACGGTTAGCGGTTAACGATGTAAGTCTAATAATGCGACTTACGCCATCGCCCGATCGTAGTCAGCGGTTAACGCTACATTAAAATATTAAAAAATAAGTGAAAGAGTTGGAGGTAATACTTAATATTATTGGAGGTAATACTTATGATATAAAAGCATTTCTTAAAACAGACTTATTTGTGAAAATGTTTTGTGAATAGGTTGTAAATGTTATTTGAAAAAAATATAACACGTCACACGTGTAATTCAGGTTTGTTTGATTTGATATTGGCTTCGGTTTTTTTTATATATTGAAATAATGTAGTTTTATATATGCCACCGAAAAAAAGTTTTGCAAATAAACTCAGATAAACTGTGACGGCCGCAAAGAGACATTTAGGACACAATTATTTATATTCTGTATATTTTTTAAATTTTTAATCAGTTTGAATTGGTATTAGGATTGAGTCTGATTTGATTTTTAAAACAAAATATGTTGTAGCAATTGCATATCATTCATGATACATTTTGTTTCCTGCAATAAAAAAAACGTCCAACGTCTTTTAGCCGTGGCCTCTTCTTTTTTTAGGATGTATATGAACGAGAGCTCAAGTTGTGGCAGCTCTCTTGATAAGATTCAGTTCCCTTTTACAGTTGGATTATGGTTTTGCAAGCATTATACATTTATATCTTTCATGAAATATAATACAAGTAATTTGTAGTATTTTTTAAATCAATGAAAGTTTTTTTTTTGGCGAAATAACTTTAAAGGTCGTATATTTATCAATTGCAAAAAACATTCGGAAATTGATTATTGTACAAATATTTTTTTTTACATATTATTTCCGATGATGGCGATGCATTATTTAAATTTTCATATTATTACTTTCGTTATGTGTCCAAAAATGTCGCTTTGAAGAATATATCTATTTATTATAATATTTAACTAGTAGGCTATTGAAAAAGTTGTACTGTTAGAAGGCATACCGTTGTTGATCATTATTTGTGCATTACCCTACTTTAGTAACACAGTCGGTTTATTAAATATTTCTTCATTATAACTTAATTAAAACAACTGGCGAAGAAGCGAAAATATTATCGAACCCGGATTATATTAAACAAATAAACTGTTTCTCACTTTCTTACTATTAAAAATGCAGTATTTTGGTATACATTGCAAAATATAAAATATTATTGTTTCGCTGTAAACGTTGCGCACGCGCTGTTTTGAATTTTATAGCTGCGACCCCCCCCCCCCCTCCCATTTTGCCGACACGAGAACAACACAAGCCTAATTACAAAAATCAATTAATTAATAATCAATATAACAAACGCTGTCCACGAAATTTTGATAAAGTACGCAGCTTTTTACTGAGATCAAAAAATTTCCAATCACTCCAAAAAATCAACAAACAAAATTGGTGGGAATTCCAAAACGAAAGCTCCGAAAAGCTCAACAATAACAGCCGAACCGAGACACAGCGGAAACAATAAAACAAACATTACAAAAGTTACGTCAACTACGTCTAAGTTTCACTAATAATAAATCCATTAGTAGAATATATAAAAATCCTTTTCCATTAATGATTTTATCTATTTACTATATAATATCACGAGGTCTATTCCCAAAATGACGCCATGTATGTAGATACTAACTTATAAATTATTTACAAATCATTCTACCCGCTTTTCTCACCTAAGCTCCAGCTATTTCTGCCGCAATGTACCTTATATTGCATCCTAAGAAACCTATTTTATAGCCAGCAAATGCAACGTTCAGATAAAAATTAAAAAACAAAATAATATATTTGATGAGGTACTACAAAAATACGGAGGTATTGCGTTATAACCGGCGTCCGAAACAAAATTAACTTTAAAACCGAACATAAGCTGAGGTTATACGTTAAACTTAAAAGTAAAACTAACCGAATACATATCGAATAACGTTAATGTAAAATCATATCACAAAGTTCGAATATGTAACATTCCGAAAATGAAATAATAAAATACGAAAACTTAAATTAGATATCCTTAACTTTTACTTATACATTGGAAATATAAATGCAAAAATAATGTTGATCGCATTGACGCTGCGACGGTTTAATATTTATAACATTGCGTTGGCTTGTTTGAACGAGTGCTAAGGTGTCTATAGTTTTGTAAAACATTCACTTTAAGTGATTTGATATGTCAAAAATCGAACAGATGTGTCTCTGTGATATGGCACTGTATTGTATTTATCATTTCAAACAATTCAACTCCGTCAGAATACTATTTCTCAAACTATATCTTTCTTTTTTAATTCTATCGGAAATGAATGCGATTATCTCCGTTAAACTTTTTCTTTGGCTTTGCGATATATCACGGCATTAAAATACTTTTCATCGTCATGTATAGAGACATTTGTGATATGTAGGATATGACTGATTCCTCCGAGTTTGATATAGTTGTCGAGAACCCTGGCCGGATATGTAGTTTACAATAAACGAATGCGGTACCCAAGCAATTTCCTAAATATAAGTAAATAAAATATTTTTTACAATCTGCAGCCATCTTATGGTTAATCCTAAGATTTTTTGAGAATATAATAATAATAATCTAATAAATTTTCAATAACGAGACGTCCGCTACGTTGGTCGACATCAAAAAGAACCACTATACACTCATAGAGAGAAATCCGAAAATGGATACAGTTTAAATATAATTCTATCAATTAATGCCTAAATTCTACGTTAATTTATACACAAGAAATGATTAATTTTAACTTCATGATTTGAAATCATGCATATCCGTATACGATCGTCGAACTACTCTCGAAGACCCACGACTCGCGACCCGGCGCCAAATATCCTCGTAATTCACACTAACCCTGTATTTAAGGATCCTCAAGGGTCACGCCCTAAGCAGATATTATACTCGTTCCATGTTTCACCGCTGTCTCGCTCCCGGCACCGTTTCGCTTCGCTCACATTCCCCAACTCGCTCTCTGTCCGCTCAAATACATTTAAAAGTAGTCCTAATATAAAAATGATGACTTATTATCTTATCTTCACCTTAACTACTCGTAGACTCAACTCGATTACAACTATAAATAATTACGCTCGCTTGAGCGGAGCGAATGATAATGAGAGACGGTGGCAGTCTGAGCTGAGCGAAACTGCGCGGGAGCAGATTTCGTTCGCCATAGCTTACTGCTCACACGATTCTGTACAGCTACTCTACACCAACATTAATGGCATGAAGACGAACGAAGGCACGGCTACTTACACATTGATGACCATTATTCATAATTATTGAAGCCAAACGCACATAGAATAGAATTAACATTGTTCAATTAGACGTTAAATTTTGTACTTTCGAAATCAGATTCTAAGAAGTCTTTAATTTACTCAACATTAACATTTTTAATCTAATTTTTTTTTGTTAATTAACTCCTAAATAATCTGTATTTTAAATTTAGATTTGGCGTTCCGAAAAAAGTCTCTTTAAAAAATATTTTTTTTCCACTTTAAAATTTACTGTTTAAAATTTGTACGTTCTCATTTTGTACAGTTACCGATTCTAATTTGACACTAGACATTTATCGAAAAGTGATTTAAAAAAATGTATCATCTCTTTAGAATACAGTTGGCATTATTTTGGCAGTACTAGATATATTAATACTTTAGTATTGCTCTGGATTACATTGTCGTATTGAACACGGTCGAGCATCTCCGATGGAAAATGCATAAATCGCGGATACACTCACAAGTCACAAGCGAAGTCTGTCAAGCGTCCACTAGGCGAGCTACTGGCCTGTGCCACGAATACTGTATGGAATTTTAACCTAACGTCAATATTTAACTAATTATAATACGATAAGCCGTCGAATGCGGCGTGCATTGTTTTGGCATTGTCCGTCGTTATTGCACATCGTACGCTGTCCCTGGCGCGGCGCTGCGGTGGCGTCGCGGGCGCCTACTGGCGGCGAGGGCCGGCGAAGGAGATTCAGGCCATGGTCTGAGGTCATTGGAGGCCGGGCGGCAGCTGCGGCGCGTGCTCGGCGCCCAGGTCGAAGAGGTGGTGAGGCGCGGGCGCCAGCGCGCCGTGCAGCGCCGACGTCTTCAGCAGCCGCTTCAGCATGCCGCTGGAGCCGCGGTGCTGCAGGCTCTTGTGCGTCGTCAGCGAGTTCTTGGTCCGGTAGCGCCGGTGGCAGAATTCGCACACATACAGCGTGTCAGACTGCTCGTGCTTGTCTTGGAAGTGTCGCTTCAGGGAATAGTAACAAGAGAATGTCCTGCGGCAGTACGGACACTCCTGGGGCTCGTTGATGCCCCCGGCGGTGGGTGGGGGCATACGGAGGGGCGGCACGGCTGCAACACGAAACCGGACATTAGAGCCCACCCGTGGACGGCACACCCTCGTGGCTCCGATGCGACGCTTAGAATGAATGAGGTTAGATAGTATAATACTAATAATATGCACTGTACACATTGACTAACTACACAGTAATCACGAGTTCTCAATTATCAAAATCTTAGGAAATTCTCTCAACCACAATGACACAGAAACACGTGATAACAAAATGATAGAAGCATGCTCCAAGCAACACAACAACGTCAAAACTGCGAAACCCGACGGGAACGGGGCCTTGGCTCGGGGGCGTAAAACATAAGAAACAAAAGGGTTTAAACGATTCAAATAAAGAAATAGAAAATAACGGAAAAGGATTTTGACCCTATCGTTTTCGTCGTTAATGAGTTAGCGTCGCGGCCTATCAATAAACATGTGCTAACCTTTGTGGTGGGTGGTAAGCACGGCGCCGAGGGCCTGGTTCTCCTTGGCGGAGGATCTCTGCCGCACGCCGCGCCAACTCCGTCCGAGTAGTCACTAAAAAAACCGAATTTGCTCCGTTTCCCCGGGCCTCGACTTGTGGTAGGTGTAAATATGCGTCATCAGGGAGTTGCGGGAGCAGTAGACTCGCTCGCATATCGTGCATCGGTACTCCTCTTGCCTCTCCGCGTGCTTGTCCGCGATATGCCGCTTGAGCGAGGCCTTCGAGCATAGTACTTTCCCGCATATCGAACACGAGAATAACTTTTTACCTGTAAACAGATCGAAAGAAACAAAACAAATATGGGGGTGTGTTCCCCTCGCGAAACTCACGCATCAGCCTAACTGGGCATCGCTAATCTCAATTGCATTTACTATTTTAAAACTCAAATTTAACGGAGTGAAATTAAGTGTGAAATCAATATTAAACTAAAAATTTGTAATTACAAAATAATAATAAATAAATAGAAAAATGATGGCAAAGCAACATGGCCGGTGATGTGTTAACAACGACATGCAGAAGTGACAGTCGGAGAGGTAGGCAGAAAAGTCGTGGCGAAGCGTGAACACAACAGAAAGTGCAGGCGCCGAGCGTTCCAACGGAAATAAATAAATAACTGGGTGCGGTTCTCGGTTCGAATAATAAAACGGGCAATATTTTTTTGTATATTTGTTTTTATTAAAAACGCCATTATCATCAATATTAGGATTTATGAAGTTCGGTTTAACGATTACATTACATTTTATGAGTAGTTATGTCAAGTATCTTTAATAAAAGTAAGGAAGGAAAAGAACTATTTATATAATGTGTGATGTAAATAATTAAAGTAGATAGATACCTAAGTACATAATATCCATAATGTGCAGCCCATTAATTTAAATACGTCAGACGTTTCAAACATTTTGGCGTTATTATGTTGAGTAACGAATAATTCCGTCAATGGAAGACAAAACTTAAAACTCGCAATATTTTTGGCACATCTTTCAGTGGAACAAATTGTTACAATCTAATGGACTGCATTACACAGATGCCAATTGTCAACAAAAATCTACATATTACGGACAGTAGAATAATAATTTAAGAAAAAAATATAAAATTTCAATACAACAACCAATAAATTAATTTAGATTCCTTATAAAATAAGTAAAAATGCCAACAAGAAGAACACATTGAATAAAGTCGCACGCTTGTTGCGTTTTTGAAAAAAAAACCTTAACAAGTTAGAAAGATAAAAACTTAAACAGGTCACAGAAACAGTCTTAAACTTGCTAAGATCCTAACTAATGTAGTTCCGACAGGGATGTGTTCTGCTCCTTAGAACACGGTGTGATTCTTGCCCTACAAAACCCACAAGCCTCTGAGGCCCTCCGAGATCCCAAAATTGCTTAGCACCTAAACTTCTAAAGAAAGATCATGTCCAATCACAAAATTTCGACTAATACCAAACCGAAATAGCACTCGCCTGATTTTTGCTTTCACAGCGATTTTTTTTATAAAATTATTATTTTAGTAAATAATGTACATTTTTATCTATAAAATATGCCTAATAGTGTACAATTCAAACGCGTTCTTACTCTAATCAGTCTATAGCGCTTATTAAATTTTGGCTTTTTATCAGAGACAAGACATTTTAAATAAATTCTTAAGTTTCCCCGTTAGTGCTATCCGCTGAGTGCCTTCGCAGCACATCCCTGTAATCGTAAATTAAACACGTAAAAGCTATTATCTATATGAATTCAGATAAACCTTAGTCCTAGTTAGTCAACTAACATAATTCCCAAACCCAAATTAACAAGAAAAAACTATTACTAAATTACTAGACAAAAAACAACAATCCTACGCTTTACTTGAACATCGCGAGACGCAAATAAAAACTTAACATTTCACACGGAATGTTGCGAAACAAAACAATTTTGAATCCACTTTCGAATTTTCGTTTCCTTAAGATTTTTTTCTAACACGAACATCGTTCCAATTTAGCACCAAAACACTAGTCTTCCAATTTAATAATAAAGCTTACTAAATAACTAAACAAATAGTAATGGCTAAGCGTTTACGTATCTAGCAATAACAACAGAATCTTATAACATATAGCATTTAAATTTATTTTAGGAAGCCTCTTATGTTGTTAGTGTAAAGTTTATAAAGCACTGACCATTACTAGGTAATAAGACGTGTTCCAAACACTACTCCTAAAACGTTAGAAGTTTATGCAAAATATGTCTTTTATTTAATAAGAACACAATATAAGTTGTAAAGCAGGCACTAATATTACTTAAAGTGTATCTATTGTTTTACAATAAATTATGTGTTTACATTTACACTTAAGATTTCTTATTGCTATTATAGTAAAAGAAATATAACGGTTGCGTATGCGACTTACTGTCGGTCTATACTGTGATGATGATATTGAACTAGATAGATTACAACGAAAGGACAATATCTGATGCCTTACTCTGCAACACGAAGCTCGTATTTACGGATATATCTGTCTCTTTCAGATACTTTAAGACATCGGTATGAGTGATAGGGACAGATGGATTCGAATGTACGGACATTGTGTTGCGGAGTAGCTGATGCCTTGCTCTGCAACACGAAGCTCGTATTTAAGGATATATCTGTCTCTTTCAGATATTTTAAGACATCGGTATGAGTGATAGGGACAGATGGATTCGAATGTACGGACATTGTGTTGCGGAGCAGGGCCTCTGATCTTAGAGATGTCCCAACTTTTTTACCTACTGGCTCTTCTGCGAGCCTGTTTTAGATATTGTTCACATATACTATGTAAAAGTTGAGCTATCCATAATTACAGTAGTAAGACTATTTATGGCAAGCAAAAAATTGATATAAACATCGATTTCAAATATTACTTTTTTTTTTGTTAAAAAATTCACACTGTTCAAATTTAGGAACATTTAACACTGAGAATTATTAAAACTTTTATACTATTACCTATTTATGTAGTTAATATAATAATAATATGTGTAATTTAATTACAAATTGTACAACGAAACAGCAACAAATGTGAAAGTTGTAAATGTACAAATATTTTGTAGTTGAATGTGTATAAAAACAAAATAAAAAAGAAAAGTTATAAAAAAAATCTAAGCTTGTAAAGAATTTTAACGAAACAATAATAATAATAAGAACGAACACAAGGAGTGAATAAACCTAATGTTTGAAAAGTAACTAAAATGTGACTAAACTAAAATATAATATAGCCATATTCATTCGCTTAAATGGCACCTTACGATTCACTTTGCTAATCATTGCTATTTTTGTGCATGATAGAATTAACGGCGATAATTAAAATATAAAAACAGACTGCAACGGAAGATACGAGCCGACAAAATGACCATAAAGAGAAATTTATTAAAAAATAACGGTCAACTTTAAGAATTAAGAAAAATAATTATTATTGTTATATGTTTATGTGGTTTATGTGGTATATGCTTTGCATATAGTTGTATTTGTATGTCTGGTTGAGTGTGGCCTATTGAATGTCCGGTTTGTATCTATGGTACTGTGCATCTGCGGGTGGAATTTTCAAGAAAAAAACATTGTATCATTTCATTCTATTGGTGCTTCGAACTTGTCAGTCTTAAATTTAAAGAACAAAAACACCTTAACATAAAAGTATAATTTGAAAAGCCTCATAAGCCAATTATATATTTGTTGTAATTATATAATTTTAATAGTTTTTTTTTAAATAGTTTTAGTAATCTCGTATAAATATCTAAGATTGAGATCATGCAGGTAAATACAGAATAAATAAATTGCAAAACGCCGAAAAATGAACACAATGTTGAAACAATATGCCTCTTTTGTTACTTACTCGAACACTGTTCCTTTTTTATAAATTTAAGCCTAATATATTAATTTACAGCACCAAGATTTTTCATCTTTTCTCAAAATATTTTTTTTCTCTTCGCCTTATTGTCACACATTAAACATAGTGTAAAAATTCAGGAATTGTCACGTACCGCAGTATTGCACATAGGACGTATCGAGATCGCTGTCGAAACTTTCCGCGCACAACAATATTTATACGATCTAATTCGCCCCCTTCATTATAACTGGAATGTCTGAGCCACGAGAAACGCGAGCCGAGCTCGACTTGTGATGTACAGTTGTCATGGTCAATCCTATCAAGATCATTTTACAAGTTCAAAGTTTTATAAAATAGAAAATAAACATTTTGTTTTTTAAAATATAAATCTAAAAAGTTTTAACATAAAATATATCAACGAAACACTAAACATAGTATCTAAAGTTAAAAAAATATGAAATGCCCCATCTGTTTAGACGTTGAATTGATCTTTGAACTTGTAGAAGTCGATGTTGTGGTGGGGAGGATTGATTTTAGTGTCGGGGCTGGTGGTGAGGTTCTGGGGCTGGGTCTGCTGCGGCAGGCCGCGCTGGCGGCGGTGGTAGATGCTCTTATGGTTGTTGAGCGAGTTGAGCGTGCGGAACACCTTGTGGCAGAGGCTGCAGCGCGCCGAGTGCAGGGGCTGCAGGTGCTGCTGCTCGGTGTGCCGCTTCAGCGTCAGCCGCGTGGACAGCAGCTTGCCGCACACCTCACAGCGGTGGCCCGCGCCCAACGGGCCCACTGCGCCACACATAACAACCAACATTAGCGCATTAGTCAACCCGCCCCCACCGGCGTCGCAGCCAACACCACTCGACCGCTCGCATCCAACAGGTCCCATATCGAAGGAACCAATTGGCACAAATTGTACCGCTAACTTTCAAACTATGGGCTGTAGAGGCAATTTAACGTGTACAATAAAATTGACTAATGCGCTGTCACTTTACGTTGGTGGTTATGTGTGTACCGGTCATAGATGTCCCAATTGGTTCCAGATAGGAGAGACTTCTGTCGTGCCAGCGTAGCGCCGTTCGGTACAATGTTAATCGCTCAGTACCGACGGCCTACGCTCGCACGTAAGCGTAAGTTATGATATAAATACAATATATACGATAGAAGACTGCGATGCGCATGCAAATACATGTATAACTATGCTATGTACAAATGTTAGGAACATATCGCGTTACAGTTTTTTTTTTAACTTAACACAGGTCTACGGGCAAGACTATGGCGTTTTAGGTGGTTAGGATGGCAGCTTTGTTTCTTCGAATGGCATCGTGTTTAGGTATGGCAACGAGGTGGGGCGACGGCGGGCCGGGCGTCAGTTGACGGGGTAGAAGGGGCCCTGGGTCGACGCGGACGGCTGCTGCTGCTTGCGGTGGTAGATCGACTTGTGGTTCCTGAGGCTGTTCAAGCTGGAGTACACCCGCCGGCAAATGTTACACACTGGCTCCCTGGATGGTCGCATGTGAACGTTCTGAATATGCCGTTTGAGCCGAGTGAGGGAGGACAAGCTCTTGTTACACGGCTCGCATCTGTAATCTTCTTGGGGGGTGCGGGCGCCACCTGGTCACAACACAAGCAGTTAGCCCTTCCGAATCTTCCGAACGCAGTTTTAATGCACTCTCCTTATCGTAGCCTCTCTTTAAGCACCGCCACCCCCCGCACGCTTGGTGATAGCCATCCGACGCGCCGGTATAATGCGAAGCGGTATTAGTAACGTATAATTATAGTTTGTTTTTGTTTTCGATGCCTAATCGATCGTTTAGAGACAGCTTAGTTAAGCTTTACAGCAATGAATATGCGATGAATAAAAATCTGTTGTTTTCATAACAACCTGTGAGACTTCGGTGCAGTTTCGAATATCTTCAACATAAACGTTAATATCCATCAATGAAATAATTGAACGTATTTTCAAATAATATGATACGACGATACCATTACTAAAATTCCATTGTCCAATCTTGAATGTCCCAGTTATTAATTGATTTGACACGCTATTTTTTCCCAAGACAATGCTATTTTATGGTAATTTGAGAGGTTATTTAGAAACATGTGTGATTCATGGGATCCGCTATGCTTCGTATAAAGTAAATACAACTTATCTGTTATCCGGTCGGATGATCGAGTTTCACAAAAAATTTTGAAATTTCTCTTTTTTGTTTTTTATTTTTATATTTGTTTATTTTTCAAAACATTGTTTTAACAGCCAATTGTTTTTGTAACAGCGTTAAGTGCATTTGATGGTCAACGTATACTAGAAATGACTGGAATGGTTTAAAGGAAATTGAAAATAATAAGAAGTAAGTCAAGAAAGATGGAACCAAAGTTGAAAATAAAGAAAATAAAGAAAATAACCTAATTGGAGACAAGGGAGAGGGGTTTGCCTAGCACACATTATTCAAGTCACATCTAAAAACAAGCTAGCATCTTCCTGTTCAGGAAACATTAAACTATGTTACAGTACAGTAAACATGCACGCCACATTGCATTTTGGTTCAATGACACACATCATCTGACAACCAGAAGTGTTATTCTTAGCGAACAGATCGCGGAAAAGACTTCCCCTAAGTGTCCCCATCGAACCAAAACACAAAAGCAAACATTAATATTTTATACAGAACACAGAGCACAAAATGAAGACATATACAAAGGTTAAGGATATATAATTATAATAGATAAGTATATACTATAGATCACGTGATAATTGCCTCATACATTTTGTAAAAATATAAAACCTAGTAATGATATATATACCTAATAATGACAGAGCAGAGAGGAAGCGGTGATGGTGGCATACGACAGACAGTGCATTAAAAATATCGTTGGTTTCAATATATGTAGGTAATGCATAAAATAAACTTGTTACTAAACAAGCTGGGACTCACCTTGAGACGTGCTGGCCAGGCTGTCAGACACTAGGGGATTCACCAACCCTGGAAATTTACCATTGTTCTTATGCATTCCAAGCTTTTTCTGATCATATCTCATCAAAAAATCTTGTAAGATTTGAATTAAATTGACGTATTCTGGACTTATTCAAAATACCAATAAGAACAAAGCTTTTTCAACTTAGAATGTTAACCCTTTTCCAAACACATAAACTGTTTTTGCGATTTAAACTCTCGTAACTTGATAATAGAGTACGAAGCTTTAGTTCTAGTAATTTAAGTTTTATAAAAAAATACATATAACTTTTGGGTTTGATCACATATTATGACAAGAACTTTATTAGATTTTTTGTAATAAAATGCAAGTACAGTTAATTTAAAGCAATAATTTTCAAACATTTTGTGATTTTTGATTAGGTAAGCGAATTAGTGCATCTGGAAAAGGGTTAATACAGCAGATCGGGAGTTACCAAAAGGGCATAATAACTATCAATTAACAGAAATTCACAATACATGACTAAACATCGATAAAACAATATATTTACCGGAGAGAGACGTATCAGAGAGTGGTGCCATGCTGAAGTGGTAAGGCGGGTACTTTGTGTCAGACGGCTGTATGAATGGCGAAGGTGGCATCTGTGGCGGGGGTGTGCGATCGTCGGCTTCGGCTGAGCTGCCGCGAGAGGGCGGACCTCCCTGCGAGAAAAAACATAATTTTTAACAAGAAGAAGGTTTGTATTTTTGCCATGCACCAGCAGTGCACAGATGATGAATGACAGCGAGCGACGGTTCGCTAGCATCGATGCTCGGTCGAACACTCTCTTAAGTAGCTTTTAAGTGGGCAGTCACTTTTATTGTGTTTGGATATGATTTCCCTTTCAATACCGTCGACTTTTTATTTTATATCTCTTTATACTACCCAAGTGTTAAATGTAACGTTTGGCATCACGCATTTCATTTACTTAATCGATTAGGTGCCTATCAAATTAGTTAATGATGTTTCATAAAGGCGTAAAAATGTGCATTAACTTAAAAATTTTCAATGCTCGAGTTATTTGAAAGATCAAACGCAGCGCAGCTGGATTTTTTTATAGAATTGGTAAAATTGATTGAAAATGAGTGAAATAATATTAAGTCGTAAAGTCTTGTGAAAAAAATTATGCGATAATCGGCTTTTAACCTTGCAGCTTGCTTTTAAGCTTTATTAGCCTTGCGCCCGTCGAAATCTAATGTTTTAATATGAAGGTTAAATCATTAGCTATCTAAAGTCTAAAGTTTAGGCACCTCCGCAATAAGACTGACTCAGTATTTCCTCGCAAATCAAATTAAAAATGTTAAGTCGGAGTTCGCCCTGTCAACTATTTAAGTTAGCATTCCAATCTAACTTTGAAATAGAGAAACTTTTTTACGGTAAAAATACCTAAGGTACGAGTAATTCTAAGGGAAGAATCCCGGATCCGTTATGTCAATACAGACATCAGGCTAAACACTGAGGCATCTTATTCAGTTGAATTAGATGCGATTTTGCAACAAACATGTATAGTTACATACTTAAATGTCCTGTAAAGGTCCTTAGATAAAAATTAAGGACTAGATATATAGTGTCATGCGACCTCAATGGAAATATCAACCTTAGTTAAGTTGAGAGACCACCCAAATGATATAATGGGCGCTCATAAAGCCAGAACGTTTTTCAGTCTAGATTTTTATGTTTTACGATTCTACCACACATTATGAACTACGTATATGTTCAAAGCATTTTGCTTTATGAGCACAAAGCACATAACTGACGGCCCTCGAAGTCTAGTGGCTTAACATTGGGTTTCAAGGGTTCGCTTGCCTTGAAGTTCCGGGTTCGATCCCCATAGGAGTCAATGTGATTGTTTTACTTTCGTTGTGTTGTGTCTAATATCCAAAAAAATGTGCCATTATAGTTGTTATTAATTTAATTCGATATTCCCAAACGTTCTGTATGTAGTCTATAATTATCAGTCTAATCTTTAAATACCAAGACATTAGTCATGTGACACCTACTCCCATGAATGTGGTCGCATTTGACGCCTCATTCGACACCGTTTCCGGGTACGTAATAATCTCGACAGACATACCGTCTGAACTGACAAGGTCATACACGGAATGTCGCTGTATTTAGTCTAGCTAGTTTATATTTTATGTAAACATTAATTTAAGCGTTCTATAAGTCGACATAAATAGGACAGTTATCTATCGAGTAGAATTAAGGCCTGTTTTGCAATGAATTTTAGTGGAGCCACATTTTTGACTTAGGCATCCGTGCAAAATGCATCTGTTTAAGCCACAAAAAACGTATATTTCGACACTGTCAAGGGAATCAACATATTATTATGTAGGGTATTTTCCGTTACCCTACAACTATTAAAATTGGCAAGTAATACCGTCTGTACCTCAAGTATCTGAAAATTTGTAATTATAATTAAATCACAAAAAAAAAACTAGAAAGACTGTTAACGTCACTTCTTGGACGATATAATAATATGTACCAACCAATTTGTACGGAATCCTCGGTGGGCGAGTCTGATTCGCACTGTTTCAAATTTATTACATAAATATACTATATGACATTTAACCGTTTGTTTTGTGTGTGGCAACTTTTTGAGGCTCGGGTGGGACTTGAACCCACAATCTGTGGTGACTGCTCTAACCAAGTATACTCTTGTGCAGGAGCAACACAAGGGTATCAAAATCTAAATGGTAGACTTTTACCAACTCACAAGGTTTCGATGGTGGTGCGGCGGCGTGTCATCTGTGCTCCTATCTATGTCGGCGTTGGGCACGCAGATCATGTCCAGGGGTTCGTTCTTGACCTCGTCCATCAGCCTTGGAGACGGCGACGAGCTGCTGTTAGAGATTCCATTTCCATTGTTGCCCGACTCGTGTGCACGAGTGTTGTTCACCAGCGAATGGTTCTTCGTTGAGAAGTCGTGGATTTGGGGCTGTGAGGAAACAGAGATCTGGTTAAACTGGCCTGCAACTACTTTGGGCTTAGTGCTTAGTCACAAATTATTTTAAAAATGTGGTAAATACCACTTTTAATGTAGGAATCAGGTTATCTTATAAATCAAGTGACCTTAAATTATGTCGTGTGCCGCCTCTAATTATTGTAAGTTTTACAAGAATAATTATGAATTTTAGTGCAAATGTCTGCAAATGTCGCCACGAGCGCATATGTAGAAGGTACATGTATAGCTTGTTTTTATCTATCAGAAAATAAGCGAAAATGTATCATCAATCACTAAAGTTTTAGGTATCGACGCATTGATCAACAAAATATTTAGAATGTCAGAGTTCTTCCACGTATATTTTGAAACTCTTCATCATTAAGTTACAACCACAAAAATTATGAGATAACCAGTTTCTATGGAATCTATCTACGAGTATTTAATGAAATTTGGCAGATAAATAGTATTTAGTCAGGAATAGCATATAGGATACTTGAAATCCTAGCAAAATGTACGGCTCCTGTGTGATCACTATGATTGTTTTTCATATTGAAAGCGATCGACATGGTTTCTTGCATGATGGTAGTTTTCGGTCAAGGCATGCATATCTTTGAACGTAGTCGCGTGCAACTGCTAGTAGCAATTCTTTTTTTACATTCATCAACTTACCTGGTCATTATTGTTGTCGTGTCGTGGACGTTTGATGACATCGGGCGAATTGTCAGCGGAGCGGCTCATACGTCTCGGAGGGAGCGGGATACGGCGCATCCCATGGCTAGGGGGTATTGTGAGGGCTTCCTCCAGCTTCTCGGAGTAGCTCGGCGTGTGCGCGGGGTGGGGGGTGTGCGCGGGGTGGGGCGGCGTGTGCGGCGACGGCGCCGTGGTTGTGGCCCGGACCGTCTGCAGCAGCGGCTGTTGATAGAACTTAGTTAAGTGGTTGGTCTTCAAAAATATGGTTTAGTAATTAGTACGGAATTAATGGTCCTGAGTTGCGGAATAAAATGAGTAGGTAGGTACTCGAACTTGTTTGGTAATAGTGTTGCAGTGATATTCATACCTTGATGATGAACTGTACCTGACACCTGTTTTTAAGGGATTGCCAGATCTAGGAAACCTGGTTTGATTCTTCTCGGATAGGTCAAAGTAGAAAACCACCTTTCTACATTTTCTCAGGTTTGGGTGTTTGTGGTACCGCTTATGATTCTAATATTTACAAAAACAAGTCATTTAATAGCTCTTGCTTGGTATCATAAAAATTTAAGTGCTGACTACGTTTTTTACATATATCCTACGTAGGCCATCGTAACTTATTATCAAACAAAAACAAATTATATGACTTTCTTTCAGGGATAAGAAGACGAGCACTGTAGAGTAAAGTAAAGTAAAGTAACAGCTTTCAATCATCACACTGCAGGGCAAAGGCCTCATTGAATTATTACCAGATCACCATAACGTTCACATGAAGTTCAAGAACTGCTTTGAAAGGGATTTTCATGGGAACAACCATTTGTTGGGAATCCTGTTAAAGAAACTAACCACCTGCACATCCTCGTTCTGGGTGAGGCCGGAGACCCGAAGCACCTCGGCGGTCTTCAGGAAAGACGACAGCGACCTCTGGTGGACGTTCACCTCCCCGTGGTAGATGAACTCCACCAACGCGTGGAGGTCCGTGAACGCGACGTCTTGGAGCACGATGACGGGGTGCTTGCATGGTGTCGACTGTGGGGAAGGCTGTTCGTTAGGTAAGTGTAGCTTTTATGACCTTTTAAAAGGTCTTTTTTCTTTTGGACCAATAACGATATCTCCTAAAATGGCTTGAGTTAAAGACAATTTTGTTTCCAAAAGTGTAGTGTATCACCAGCTTATTATCAGTTTACTGCTGGACACAGGTCTCTCCGAAAGAAGGATTTTGACATAATTGCCGCGGGTTTGCAATAGCAGATCGTCTAATGGTCTAAAGAAAACGTTTTTTTTTTTAAATTTAAATAACATTTATTTTTATAATAAATGGGCTTGCTCTTGACTACATACTTAACTAAACGGTTAAGAAGAAGCCTAAGATGGAGCGAGCTTACCCAGAGGTACTGGTTATCCCACACACCAGCGAAACACTGGCGTTGGACTCCGGCAGGAGGGGTAGCATCCAGGCGGCCTCTAACGAAGCTTACCACCGCAGAGGGATCTGTCAGCCGTCATCATTGCTTAGAAAACCAAAGATGCCGTTGCCCAGGGGGGACCACTAGGAGGTAGATCCAACCAGCACATGTTGGTTTATGTTTTCTTCTGGCAGTTCTCCTTCAGCGAAGAAGAGAAGGGATGGATTCTTTTTATGTGCCAGCACCACACGACACAAAACTATTAATTTACAAGTATATCATTGGAGTATATGGTAGAGGGTTCCCATAATCCAAATTAACGTTGTGATCAAAAAGATGATCTAAATGTTTATCATTCAATTAATTGATAAAAAAACGACTTCGTTCGTGTTATTGCGAAATGGTTTAGCCTAGAGAAAACGTTTTTAATTTGAAATTGGAACGAATTGGACCGGTAAACCGTTATAAATGAAACATTTTTTTGTTATATCAATTTGGGACGAGAGTAATTCTGATTTATTAATCGCCAATCGGTCGGAATAACGCATTCATGGCGAGTTTAAATGGCTTAGTGCTGTTGTGGGCCGATACATTTTTTATCCCACTCAATAACATTTTTTCGATGACTGAGTGTTTGTCGATAGCTTTTGTACCAGACGCAAAACTGTGATAATTTTGTTTAGTTATAAATAAAGTTTAAATTCTAATTCAAATTAATTTATTGTCAATCAATTGTATGTGTAAAGTTATATAGACAAAACATAAATAATTGAGTTTAGTACTTAAATTAATTTTCAGGTGCTGTATATTTAAATGGAAAACAAAAATAAATATCAAAAAAGGAATTTGTCAGTAAAAACTTGAATTTTTAAGTGCTTTGAAGCAATTTTATTGTTATACACCGTGAAATTTTAGTGGTTGTTTTCCCGCAGTAAAATTATTCTATCTTAGTAGTACAAATAGATTTGTGCAGTTTCTTTTTTTTCAATTAAAAAAATAGCAGTTTCACGATTGTGATAAACTAAACTCGAAAGCAACCTCGAACCAATGGTACCGGCCGCGCCGCAGCCGGTCACCGGCCGGGACCATTGCCCCTCGCGTGGTACAGATTATGCTGTATTACTCAGTGCGTAGAGCTTCTTTTACTTTGAACAATGATTTCGTGCGGCAAGCAGTACCCAAACACGTCACATTTTGTAAAGATACTTTCGTATCTCACGCTTTTGAGTTGATGATTATTTTTTTGATTAGTTGAGAACAACGATATCTTTATTTTCAAAAAATAACTCGCACGATTCGATGGTGCTACTAAAGGTAAATCGTTCTGTTGCGGGAAAACAACCACTAAAATTTCACGGTGTATATTTGATATTATAAGAAGAGCATAAAAGATTTACTTATTAATTGAGTAATTTAAAATCCTGACGACCATTTGAATCAGCGGCAGTAAACGCTGCTTCTGAGCCATGGGTCACGGGTTCTATCCCCGCACAGTACAAATATTTGTGTGCATGAACATGTCTGTTTGTACTGGTCTGGTGGTTTTCTATGAATTATACGTATTTATATACAAAAAAAAAAGGATTTATGTAAGTTTATCGGTTGTCTAGTACCCTATACGACAGGGTAATTAATAGTAGCTTAATTTGGGACTAGATGGCTCTGTGTGGCCCAGTGAGGCATGTCTTAAATATTTATTTATTTATTTATTATATGGCCCAGACTTAAATAATTTTTAAAACCTCGGGCTAAGAAAATTACATAAACTTATTTGGAAAATAATGCACACACTATTCTAATTAGTAATATCTAAAAGCAAGGACCATTATTTGTACTTATTAATCTTATTTTTGATGTAGTTTTAAACCATTTCTCATTGTTCAGCCTGTGTAACTAAATTCTATAATTTTTCGGATTGTTATAATACTTTATCAATTAATTCAAATGTTGATTTGCCGTTCGATATTATCCTCAAAGTAAATTAAAAAATATATATATTTATAGGATAATATCTAAACATTCTTTAATATTGCCATTATGTATTTATTCAATATCATGGAGGAAAAGTATTTTGGTTGATTAATAATAGGGGTTAAAGTATGAAATTGCCGATTATTTTCCCACTTTTTATTTTGTTTATATAGCTCTTAAGTATAGTCGTATTATTGCGTAATTCTTTTTGTATTGTATCAAAAACTAAATAAAGTAACTATTGACTAAAAAAAAAAATGCAATACTAGTGCCTATTACTTCAAAGGAAGTCGTTGAAAAGACCCCTCACAATGTGTCAGCTGACCTTCTTGCTTCAATTAAGTATATTTGTATTATATACTTTGATTTTCAGAAATTTTAATACTATAATGCGTTTCAGAAATTTTAATACTATAATGCGTAGCTTTATAACCATCTAACTTTCACCTTTAATTGCATCGAAAACGATTCAGGCGTTTTTAAAAAAACTAAAAAATTGTCAGTATGGAAAAATGACTTTTCTCGATTTCGTCCATACAAAACGGCAATTTCATACTTTAACCCCTAATATTACGAATTCTTAATAAAGAAATAAATATCAATCGCATTTATTTTTCTTTAATACAATTTATCGAAATTTAGCGTACAATTATAACATTAAAAATATAATAAACATGTAGGTACGTACCGTACGTATACCTAAATCTATCTTTCAATTCAACCTAAATTCTTAAAAAAAGAATTATCTACAGTACAAAGTAACTAAATGTATGTATATTCTAATAATTAAAGTTACATTATCAAATTGGTGTAACAATTGATAACAGCCGTGAATTGAAAAGTCTCGCAAAGCATAATATTTGCGCGCGGAATCCCATCTACAATTTCGCGCTTAAAATTCAAGTCAGGTTGGCCGAGTGGTCTAAGGCGCCAGATTTAAGCTCTGGTTCCCGAGAGGGAGCGTGGGTTCGAACCCCACACCTGACAAACGGTTTTTTTGTTTTTTTTATATTTACAGCGCCGACTAAGAAAAATTTTTTTAAATTACTTATTTTTTTATTTTATCAGTTATGTAGGTATACCTGACAAATGTTCTTTTTTATGTTTTTGTGGTGTCTTATTTAGATTAGAAAATGTTTTTTTTATGACTTTCTTTCATAATATTTTTATTTAAATCAAATCAACACCTATTTACTCTGTAAAAAATCACTTTAGGTGTTGTTTTTCTTGTTTCTATTCTACGGTATTTGTTTAAATTATAAATAACATTGATGAATAAAAAACTTTGAGTATTAATTTTGAATTCTCCTGAATATAAAGAAAAATAAACATGCATTTATGGAGGTCAAAAAGAACTACATACTTATCACAAAAAAAGTAGTGAGCAATAATTATATCACAGATTTAATTTAATTTATTATCAAAATTTATTTCCGATAATTCTATGAAGGCAAAAAAATAAATTGTGTCATTTTCAATAATACTAATATTTTTTTAATTTTTATGTCCTATGTGACTGTTTTTAAAAATAAATACTTTATCTGATATTTTTAGCAATTTGATTACAATTATAATATCAGTATCTAAACCTGACTTCATTAAAAACAAAGAAAAAAAAATTCCGTTTTTTATTTTACATTTTTATTAAGTTCATTGCTCACTTACCTTCAATAGCTCCCTGAAGTACGGACTGCAGGCAGATAAGACAACTCTGTGTGCCTTCAGACTCTTTCCATCGCAGGCTAGGGTGACATCGACGAAGTCTTCGTCATCCCGGAGGTTTTCGAAGGCGCTGGTGATGCTGCTCTGGTAGTTATTCCACCGGAGACAAAAATGCTGTGTGTCCACCATTTTGAGTTTTTTTTCTGAGACGGTTAGCGAGTCATGTGTTCTATTTAGCGGTCTGCGAACAAAGATATTTGTTTTATAAATTTTTTTAGGATTTAATGGTTATATATTTTTTTTATTATATTTCGCTTGAGGAAATACCTTTTTGTTTGATATTTTAATATTCCGAAAGAGGTGATTTTTATAATTCCTTAAAGTTTTTATTATTTACTTATATTGAACAAGTTGACAAGTACTTAACTTTGTGCTGTTAAAAGCTATTTACATTTTAAGAATTTTACGTCTTTGGGGCGTTTGGGTAAACCTAGTATGCTAAAACTAGTAACTGCTTGAAAGAGAAGCCGAAATAAGAATAAACTAAGTATTCATATAATATGTTACAGTTTCATGCTATTTTTAGATAGAAAATGTAATCATCTGAATCAATAATTCAGTTTAATTTAAACTGCATTTTCAGGTAAACAATTTATATGATTGTTAATTGAACCTTAACTAGTTTTCCTTTTAATTGCAAAGGATTTTGTACAAATATAATAATTTATTTTCAGCATTTCATATTATTATCTATTACCTAGGTAACTTTAAAATGTATTGTTTCATTTACCTCAAATATTTTTACTTTTAATCCTATAGCTTTATTTATATATTACCTAATCAAATAACGCTTATAACAAATTTTTCACAATAAAAGTAATCAGGGGAATGATTTGAGGCACCTATTATTAAATAAAACAACTCGAGAGAAGGCTACAGCTTTTAAACTACATAGACGCTAGCGCCATTCGAAGCGAAGCGGTGAATAGTGTGAACTATTATTTTCTTTGTAATGAAAGTATTGATAATTATTATTTAAGACAAAACATGCATTACTTATAATAAAATATAGCTAAAGATTAAAAAAATAGGTCGACAGATAATAATGTCTTGCATAGATAATATGTCATGTCATGTGTTGGCCGGTTGCAAATTATTGCTATAAATTATTGCGAGCCGTGTTAATGTTTCTGTTTTTTATAATTGCCCTATTTAGAGGGAGATAGTGAATGCAATGTTATGCCATTTTTGCAATAACAATAAAATATTTACAATCTATGCGTCTTTCTTCCATCGCCAGAGATGAAGAGAATGCATTTTTTAAACATAAGGTTTTGATTTGAATTAAAACTATGTCATTTGGTGCCAGCACACAGGACAAACACTACCAACTTTCTTCCTATGGGTGTGATAAAAGGCGACTATAGGAGTAGTAGCACAAAAAGACGGGCAGGGCAGCAGCGTCTTCTCTCCGCCATTGACCACACTACAATCGAGCCGTTACGATCTGACCACAAGGACGAACAATTATAAATATACTTAGTTTAAAAATATGTATCCCGACTACGAAAATGCAATGATATTTGCTGTTATTGTTTAAGCTAGGGGACCCGACAGACGTTGTCCTGTCTTAACTATGAATATTGATTACGAAAGGGAATAAGGAAATAAAATTTACCAATTGTGTATTATTATTATGCTTTATGGTACACAACATTCTTTGTTTTTATTTCTTGCTGGTTTATAAATAGTTTTGTTGGTAATAAATATAAAGTATGAAATTGCCGATTATTTTCCCACTTTTTATTTTGTTTATAGCTCTTAAGTATAGTCATATTATTGCGTAATTCTTTTTGTATTGTATCAAAAACTAAATAAAGTAACTATTGACTAAAAAAAAATGCAATACTAGTGCCTATTACTTCAAAGGAAGTCGTTGAAAAGACCCCTTACAGTGTGTCAGCTGACCTTCTTGCTTCAATTAAGTATATTTGTATTATGTACTTTGATTTTCAGAAATTTAAATACTATAATGCGTAGCTTTATAACCATCCAACTTTACCCTTAATTGCATCGAAAACGTTTCAGGCGTTTTTAAAAAAACTGAAAAGTTGTTAGTATGGAAAAATGACTTTTCTCGATTTCGTCCATACAAAACGGCAATTTCATACTTTAACCCCTAATATTACGACATGGGAACCTAGGTGACATTACTGGCCATGTGCAAAATTCAGTTTTTTTTACCCCCATTTGACGATATTTATTTGCAACACATTCTGTCAATGTTATGTCAAACGCCATTCTCTAAAAAAGTTTAAATTGTCAAAAGCAATAAAGGTTACATTACAAAAAATTTTGTACCTATGTTGATTAAGTTTTCTTATTTTTTTTATTTTCCGTGCATTATTTTAAATTTTTTTCTTGCAAGAGCATTCCTTGACAATAACAAACAAAACAAAAAAGAATTAGCGAAATCGGTCCAGCCGTTGACGCGTGATGCGATGACCAAGGGAAATAGGTATTCATTTTTATATATATAGATAGATTTAGATAAAGATATATTTGCATTCAGAATTTTGTATTCTTTCGTTTGATTCCCCACTTTATGACTGCAAACTTTTTTTTCAAAGTTCCCCCATACAGGATGAAATTTTAACCACCTTCCAAATTTTAATATATCAATCTACGAGACAAAAAACAAATGACGTATTTTTCTTTTGGTATAGCCCAGTACAAAAATGTCAAGATAAAAAAGCACTTAGAAAATGTCCGCACAAAATCTACAATTTTTGATACAGCCGCCTAGCAACACTTTTTTACGCGATTCGCATCTCATTTATTCATTACGATACTATTCAAACGTTTTTGATGTTCTCTTTATGCCTTATTAGGCCTAGGACCATAAAAATTGAAAACTATATTGTGAAAAATATTTTCTGGTGAAAGCTTGATTTACATTTTTTACTTCATAAATGGGTTCTAAATACGATAGCAAACGCATAAAAAATTTTGGAAAGTGGTTCATATTTCACCCTGTATATTGTTGTAGCATTCGCCATGTAGCTTTTTTTAATAGAAGGTAGCCATTTCACCTAGACTATAATAAGGAATCTAATACCTCATTTTCCAAAATGGCTCAGTAGTTTAGCCGCAAATGTGGAGCCCACAAAAATACCTACATACATATATAAATAGACTGCTAAAATCCTAACCCTTCCTGTTGGCTTTGCCGAAGTCGGGTGAAAAGGGTGATGCAGTTCCATTTTAGGCCTGCACCACATGAAATTCTCTTAGTAGAGAGCATAAAGTAGGTACTTCTGTAGGTAAAAAACATAAATGACCTAACTCGATAAATCCTTACTGTCGAGTTATCCTTGATAATTTTGTAAAAGTTTTTTCCTACTGGTACAAGGTTAGGTAGACCTTAGAAATAGGGCAATGTCTTGGAACTTGCTCCGAAGTTTTTCTTGAATACTTTTTGAGGTTTCCCGCTTCTGGGGAAATCGTTTAAGCAATGTCTTATTGTTTTATCGACCTTACGGCTTGAAACAACACTTTGAAGGGCACGACGAAATTAGAAGAACCGGGGTGAAATCGTTATGACTTTATGTAGGTTTTTATATAACCATCGGAATGCATGGGTTTCGGAATGTGTGGTGTAGTGACTCATTGATACATTTGGATCAGCGGTAGTTAACGCTGCTTCTGAGCCATGGGTCGCGGGTTCGATCCCCGCACAGTACAAATATTTGTGTGCATGAACATGTCTGTTTGTACTGGTCTGGGTGTTTTCTATGTATTATAAGTATGTATTTACAAAAAAATAAAGTATATAAGTAAGATTATCGGTTGTCTAGTACCCCATACGACAGGGTACTTAATACTACCTTAATTTGGGACTAGATGGCTCTGTGTGGCCCAGTGAGGCATGTCTTAAAAATATTTATTTATATTTAATTACGATTTAGCACTACTTTAATTTTTTGTAGATATTTGTGGAGTTTAAATTTTTTTAGTTTTGACAACAGAAATATGATCAGTATCGGTAACTTACTGCCTCAAATCATCTCCTCATACAGGTAGGTACCTAATTTGTACTAAACCGAGACCCCAATCAAATTTATATCATTGTAAATGAACTGAATAAACATTTGATTTGATTTGAAATTTCTGACTTTACCATAGTATTTATATGTAACATGTTAAAGGCTGGTTTCAGCTTGTTATGCCATTTACATAACACCCTGTATACGGCGTAGATGGTGATATTTTTGTGAGTTTCCTGACTTAACTTATGATCCTATGAAAAAATCATTGATTTTTCGTCACCATCTTCTAACTGTACACAACCAAGTTTGATAACAATTCTTAGACAATGCGACCCACTGACCGACGTACAGTCTACAACACGAACGCCGTAGCTCATCGCTTCTAATAATACACATAAAGTTCAAAGTTCCGACGCTATAAACCTATTGTACTAGGTACAGTTACGGGTGCAGTCGTAAAGTTGTCAGATCAATTAGTGCTTACATATATTGGAATAAATGCTATGTGAGGTCTGTACATGTTCGCTGCTGTAATAGTAAGAAACAATGGCAGATCGGGTTACAGCCGCCAACGATGCACTATGGTGCGATTATGAAGGTTGCGCCCCATTGAGGAAAGTCCATTTCGAGTCCAGTATTTTTTAGGACTTAAGGGGACTACTAGACCTATGTGCTCTAGTAGTCCCCTTTTTCTCGATTGATTTAATTTTATAACTTCTAAACAAAATCAATTCTCTAAAAAATAGATCAGTATTACCTAATTCAAAGCAAATTACCTCTGGTATTTATTGAATCACTGTTAACTGCTTTTCATTCTGGCATTCCTTCGTATAAATTATGGCTCAATCGCTCAAAGCAGCCGCTTTTGGCGTTAGCGACACATAACACATTCGACTTTATAAACAACTAAATGAAAAGTTAACTGTGATTCAATAAATACTGGAAGTAATTTGTTAAGGTAATAATGTTCTAGTTTTGTTTAGAAGTAATAAAATCAATTAGAGACAGCACATAGCTCTAGTAGTCCCCTTAACTGTGGCAATAGAATAAATAATAATAGGGGTTAAAGTATGAAATTGCCGATTATCTTCCTACTTTTTATTTTGTTTATAGCTCTTATGTATAGTCATTATTGCGTAATTCTTTTTGTATTGTATCAAAAACTAAATAAAGTAACTTTTGACTAAAAAAAAAATGCAATACTAGTGCCTATTACTTCAAAGGAAGTCGTTAAAAAGACCCCTTACAATGTGTCAGCTGACCTTCTTGCCTTAATTAAGTATATTTGTATTATATACTTTGATTTTCAGAAATTTAAATACTATAATGCGTAGCTTTATAACCATCTAACTTTCACCTTTAATTGCATCGAAAACGGTACAGGCGTTTTTAAAAAAAACTAAAAATTGTTAGTATGGAAAAATGACTTTTCTCGATTTCGTCCATACAAAACGGCAATTTCATACTTTAACCCCTAATATTAAATAAATGATAGTGACCGACGAACTCGGAACTCTTAGCGTAGTTGTTAGGTACCTAAAAGACTAACAGTACGATTTGTTTCGTGTTTAATAAAAGAACTTGGTAACAATAAGTAACCCATATAATAAAATTATATAAAATGAAATAAAACTACATACACAATCAGTAACAGGACTACGTCCTCACAAAATAAGCATCTACTAAACTTTTGTGAGCTCTTCCACCTTAGTTGCATTCATCCTTAAGTCTGGTGAGGACTGACTGTCTGACTCTTAGATGGTAAGGTTGAATTTGCATTGACACATAACATTAGCTACTTATTTTTTACTTGGACAGTTCGAAGTGTCATTTTTATCTAGCTAGATACTAGATAAAAATGACACTTCGAACTGAATCTCATTCAACTTTGTCCTCAAAACACAAAATTAAAATATCCGCAAAAGGAAATCGAACCCGGAACTGCTACCTATCAATATATCGCGTTATCAATTAAACTAACGATTTTAAAACACCAAACGATGCGTTACGTACTACGTATTCATTAAAAGAACTCACCACGTAAGAAGCTATCTCCAAAAAATATTGTTGAAACAAAAAAAAACTAAACAATAATTGAAATATCTTCAAAATAATCCATTCGTCACACATGCACGGTCTTGTGCAGTGATAATGCAACTAATGCCATCTAATCATAGTTTCTAAGTTGTTATCAAAGATAAAAATATATCTCCAAATAAAGCTTGCATATATTATATAATTTTATCATTGCCAAAGATAAAACATCGTTCAAAATCAACACACGCGAAGATTAATTGCATTTTATTTTAGTTCATTGATATGAAATAAAATACTAGAAACACAATTATCGACTGAAAAAATTACTAATTACTAATTAAATTAGAAAATTTGTGCGCTCTTTGAACTTAATTAGCATTTAACTTTAATTCAGGTACATACAACGGCAGGTCAACCTACCCAAAAAGTTAAAGGTCATTGAATTGATTTTCAACTTTAAGCCCAACAAGTAGAGATCAATATCAATTGAGAAAATTCGACGTTTTGTGGTAGATTGACGTGCTGTTGTCTTTACCTATATAAGTTCTGTTTTTGGGGTGGTGGGATCTACCTCCTAGTGGTCCGCCCTGGGCAACGGCATCTTTGGTTTTCGAACCAATGATGACGGCCAACCGATCCCTCTGCGGTGGTAGGCTTTGTAAGAGGCCGCCTGGATGCTACCACCCTCCTGCCGGAGTCCAGCGCCAAACAGTTTTTATGTGTTCCGCTGGTATGTGGGAGAACAAGTGCCACTTTCTGGGTAAGCTCGCTCAATCTTAGGCTTCTTCTTAACCGTATAGTTAAGTATGTAGTCAAGAGTAAGCCCATTTTTTATAAAAAATAAGTTTCAATTTTCATCAAGGCAGGTAGAACACGTTAAAAAGTTACTTTGACTAAATCACGAACATTTTTATGAAATGAAATGAAATAAAATAAGTTTATTGCTTCCAAAAACATATACACAAGTTACAAACATTATTGTAGCCTAACTACCAGGAAAGCAATTGGAGGTGACTCAGCTTGTGCTGTTATGGAAAAGCAATCCCACCCAGCGCTGGTTTTCAGCTACTTCCACTTCTCTACAGGTGAGAGGCGAGGATCTATGTGATTTTCTGGCGATTTTATGTGTCCCTTTGTATTGAACTGTGTACCTTGTTCTCATTTTTGTCTATGGTTTGGTTGCCTATTTTCAATGTTAATAAAGAAAAAAAAAAACTAAAGTTCATTGATCTACGAACTCGTGTGCAAAACAATAGTTCTCAATGATTTTGGCTCATGTAAATGTTTGCTTAGACGAATTTTTTAGAATATGTTTTAAGGCAAACATTTGCAGCACTGACTGGATTTTTTGTCTATATAACAGTATTTCTTTGCTTTTTGAGTATAGTATTTGTTGGCGACAAGAACCACCAACCTCTTTCGGCTTTTATACTTTTAAATTTACAGTATTTTTGATTTTAGAATAATATACTCGTACAAATGTTTTGGAAAAATATCATAAAATTATGAAACAGTCTGAAAATATTTGGTACGACCAAGAGCTCTGGTTTCCTTCACCCTCTATTTAATACATCCATAGCAGTAGTATTTCAACCAATGAATAGCGGAGCTTTTTAAGATCTTTTGATGACGCCTTTCTACAGGCTTTTTTAGTTTTTTTAGGCAAGAACTCTTTGGTGTGCCTTATTTTAAATTTGATTAAGAATCGCCAATGATATTGAATTGATAACAACATGCGTCAAGAAATAAACGAATGCTTTAGCTTTTTGCTTCTACGTAGGTAATAAATTTGAAATAGGTACTAAACAAACAATTATCGAGTTAAGTAAATTGTAGTTGAGAATACAAAAAAACACTAATATGTTTGCGCCAAAGCCACCATTAACATATGCGTGTCCATTCTAGAGATACAAAATAGGACTGCGACCATTGATTTATAGGGTCCATAGAGTAAAACCTTATGTGTCGCCAATAGCAAGGCGTTAAATGGGTAAAAAATCTTTTGAATCAACTACAAAGATAAATGTTGTAATTTAAATGGCGCAAAGCGGCCATTTTGTAAGTATTAGACCGTTTGCACAGCTGTTCAGTCCAAGGGTATCGATTTTGGCTGGCTAGATCTCTTTTTAGGCAAACTTGTTTCTTGACATTGTAATAAATTATGCTACTTTAACAGTCTTCTTGCATACCTAAATGAAAGGTTGAAAAGCAGAAAATTCTTTTAAAGCTATTGCATAGCTTCTATCGCGGGCCTTGACCGTGGAGACCGAATCCAGAAATTCTGTAACGAAAATAACCTAACCTAACACTCGGGGCGAGGCACGATCGAACAATTTTGGATTACCGAAATTTAAAAGAATTTAGAAGATAATAAGGATTTTGACAGTATGATTGCCTATGGTAACCATATATGCCAAAATAACAGAAAAATTTAATTACAAAAGTCAACATTAGAAAATACATAAAATTATAAAATTAAGCGATTGCATAGCTTTACCGCGGCAGTCTCCGAGTGCCACACGTCTTTTTTTAAAATTAATGTGGACAACATCACATAGGTTCGAGTAAGAATATCGTTTATCACTGATGAAGACGCAGAAGAACTTGAAAAAAAAAACAGTATGAAGTATTGTGTGGTACCGGCACACTTTAAACATATCATCAACTCTAGCTATCGGTGTGGTAAGAGGCAAAACGACGGGCAAAAGCATCTTCTCTTCGCCATTGACCACACTGCGATGTCCAACCCATTTGCCAAGCGTGTCGATTTTAGAAAAATCTTCCTTTTGAAGAGGACCGTATTACGCAGTGGACTGTCATAGGATGATGATGATGATGATGATCATATGACATGAATGATAAAAAGCTGTTATCATATTTACCACCTATCCTGATGCAAATCAACCTTACGTAATGACTTAATGCTGAATTCCACTACATAAATAGATTATCCAAACGTTCATTTGGTGAGGACATTTTTCTGTTACTGGTGTATCAATATTTTTAAACTTATTAAGACTATATTTAATTAAAGTCTGTTTTTGAATCATTATTGACTTTAAAGAAACAATCATTTGCATGTTTGAGCTATAACGAACTCGTAACTTGGGCCATACGCCATGTTTTTCACAAATATGAATACGTGTATGGAATTTGCGCTGTGGCGGTGTTACATGGTTTTGTTCTCACCCCATAGACCGAGGCAATGTCACTTTGCGTTACTATGATAAACTTGTTTACATAGATATTTCAGTCGTCGTTTGAAATTTGATAGCAGATCTGTATCGCTCTCTTTAGAGATTTTTTTATACAATCGCTATCTGCTATTATCTATAGTGATTTAAATATTGATTCCATATAGGATATACACATCCCCTCTGTTAATCAACCCTCTATTAACTTGTTTAATGCAGACAAGCAGAAAATTCTTTTTTTTTTAAATCCTAAATGTGGAGAACATCACATACTTAGGTAACAAAATTGTCTATCACTCAAGAAGACGCCCTAGGTAAATTGAAACAGAAACTACAAACTTCCAGCCCCCGTTTTGCCCCCTTAAAGTAATGATTTCTTGGATAAAGTTTTTAAATTTCATAATATCTCTATACTATTTTTTTTTCTCAATTGGTTCAGCAGTTTAAGGCAACTACTAGAGCTAAGTGCTGCACCCAATTGATTTAATTGTATTACTTCTTAAAGAAATCAATTCTCAAAAAACTAGAACAGTATCATGTTAGCAAATTATCTGTAGTATTTATTGAATCACTGATAACTGCTTTTCATTCTGGCATTCTTTCGTATTGTACATTATTGCTAAAAGCTGCCGCTTTTGGCGTTAGCGACAAATTAGACATTATAAACAACTAAATGAAAAGTTTACTATGATTAAATAAATACTAGAGGTGATTTGCTAAAATTATACTGTTCTAGTTTTTTGTGTTTTTTTTTGTCTAGAAGTAATTAATGTAAATCAATTGGGGACAGCACTTAGCTCTAGTAGTCCCCTTAAGCATAAGGAGTTAATAGACTATCGCTTACATTTAGATTAAAATGCATATACATTTTGATGTGTCAAAACACACTTATATTTCTTGGGAGCTATGTTTCTTAACATGATGTTAAATATACTGTTTTAAACTTTCGTGGTCACTATCGTAAGAGTTAGTTATTTCGAGATTTCTACCATGTACCTTGTTTTTTATGAGTTTCCGATATTTCGGCACTGTTGCAAGCGCCATGATTGCGGAAGAAAAACAAGGTACATGGTAGAAATCTCGAAATAACTAACTCTTATGATGTTAAATATCACGTATTCTTCATCTCATCACCATGGACTGATATAGCAGTTCATTGCTGGACATAATATATAAATAAATAAATAAATAAATAAATGTGGACAACATCACCTACATTGTTCTGATCCCCATTTTAATAACTGTTTAAAGCACTCGTATTTTGGAAACCAGAAGCAACGAAGGTACCACAAACACCCAGACCCGAAAAAATGTAAAAAAACACTTTTTTTCTAAATTGACCCGTCCGGGAATCGAACCCGGGACCTGGGAGCAGCCGACATCTTGAAAACCGGTGTGTTCGCCACTCCGCCACGGAGGTCGTCATAGGTCTCTTCAAGAGGAGGATTTTGCAATAATAGCCACGCGTGGCAGGCGGCTTGGCGATCGCAGTTTGGCAAATGGTAGAGAAATGACACTGCTGCCCGTCTTCTCGTGACATTAATATTCACCTCTTACGACACCTATAAAAAAGGAAGGGGAGGTGCTACACTTAATGTGTCGCACGATACGAAGCGAAATAACTTATTCACATATACGCTTAAAACCAAGTCAACAACAGTGTCTAAATATGTTTTAAAATAAAACAAATATTAGATCCACTCCAGGCTATGACATTGTGATAGCCAGACGTTATCGCGGTTTTTAGTCATTTAGTTTATCTGAGTCCTAGGCTACCTATCTAATCAGCTGGCAACCGAAACCTGGTGTGGAAGTGAAATCAATCATGCCATTGACATTTTTCGGGTTTTAATATTATAGACGACCATTTGGATCAGCTGTAGTAAACACTGCTTCTGAGCCATGGGTCGCGGGTTCGATCCCCGCACAGTACAAATATTTGTGTGCATGAACATGCCTGTTTGTACTGGTCTGGGTGTTTTCTATGTATTATAAATATTTATTTACAAAAAAAAAGTATACAAGTAAGTTTATCGGTTGTCTAGTACCCCATACAACAGGGTACTTAATAGTAGCTTAATTTGGGACTAGATGGCTCTATGTGGCCCAGTGAGGCATGTCTGAAATATTTTTATTTATTTATTTATTTATTAACACTTTATTGCCCATACAATAGTGGTACAAATGGCGGACTTAATGCTAAAAGCATTCTCTACCAGTCAACCATTAGGCCAATTAGAAATATTACAGGCGGTGCAAATGAGTAGAACTTTAAAATATACAAATAATACCAATAAACTATACTTACATAAAGACTTGCAAAACAAGAACAGGTTGCAGACCAAAAAACATTAAATAATATATATAAATATATATATTAAATATATATATATATACATATATATATATATACAAATAACTAATAATGAATACATAAAATACACAAAAAACTACATAACTACACATAAAATGATTGCACATATAAATTATGTCAGCAAGATTCAAGAGAGGAAGAAGAGAAAGTTAATTTGCGAAGTGGTTTCGCAACGCCTTTTTAAAAGAAAATTTAGATGTGGAATTCCTGATTTTGGAGGGCAGTCCGTTCCAGAGTCGTACAGCTGTCACAGAAAAAGAGTTGGACATAAAGCCCGAGGTGTGTCGTGGAGTGAGTAACTGAAGGGTGTCGACAGAACGAAGACTTCTATCGTGAGAAGTGTGAAGGAATGAGAACTTATCTTGAAGGTAAGATGGAGATTTGGGGTCAAAGAGTATGGAATACAAGACGCAGAGAGAACGAACGTCCCTGCGTTGTTTAATGGGTAGCCAACGAAGCTGTGAGCGAAACTTAGAGATGTGGTCAAATTTGCGGAGACCAAAAATGAATCGTATACAGCTATTGAGAAGGCGATCTAACTTGCTAAGAAGTTCTTGAGAAATATTAGAACAGCATACATCACCATAGTCAATGATAGGCAAGACCAAAGACTGCACCAGCAACAACTTCGTACAGGAAGGAAGAAAGTGTTTGAATCGATACAATGCTCTTAGGGTATCAGTTACCTTTCTGCTTACTTGCTTAACATGATGGCACCAGCTCAAATTATGATCAATGATAAGTCCTAGGCTTTTAACGTAAGGAGAATAGCTAACCACAACTCCATCAAATACAATTGGAGGAATTGAGATCGCATCCAATTTGCACAGTTGCCTAGGGCTACCAATGATCATTGCTTGGCACTTGCTGGGGTTCACCTTGATTCCAAACTTATCAGACCAATCGCTTATACTGCGCAGATCATCGTTAAGTCGTTGAATGACACCATCGATTTCCGAGAAGCTTCCTTGAGAGTACAGTTGTAGGTCATCAGCATACAGATGGTAAGACGATTTAATATTGGATGGATGTTTTTAGTGGAATTAAAGTCGTAACCTATAAGTAAAAGCTTATGTCATCATCAAGATTGCTAACATATCAAAGACCAGCTGTTGCCCGCGACTTCGCCTGCGTCAATTTCTGTTATTATGATCGCGATTATTTTTGCAACATTTTTCACTAATACTTCGCTCCTATTGGTCGCCGCGTGATGTTATATAGTCTAAGCCTTCCTTGATAAATGGACTATCCAACACAAAAATAATTTTTCAATTCGAACAAGTACTTTCTGAGATTAGCGCGTTCAAACAAACGCGTCCGGGAATCGAACCCGGGACCTCGGAGCAGGCGACACCTTAACCGGTGTGTAAGCCACTCCGCCACAGAGGTCGTGAAGTTATAACCTTGCATAACACAGAAAATATAGGTAGGTAAGAATTTGGTTATTTACAATAATAACGCAATTAATTGTTGAATCAATACATTCTCGATCTGAAGGCCGTGCTAACTTCTGTATAGAAAACTTTATTTTGTTTTAATACATAACAAGTATTTCCAAATATCAATACGATGATTTAATAACTAAGTATGTATGTTATAGCGTAAGTAAACGGTTTATATGCAGCTTTAGTAATTGATTTGATAAGGAAAAAGTTCTAGTAGACTTACGGCCATTTTCAATAACCTTTTTTTTTGGCATATAATCTTTAGTTTCGGCATATCGGAGATAGAAAACAACTTCTGTCTTTGTTTCTCTGAACGGCAAAAACAGAGATAGAAACTGTTTCCTATCTCCGATATGCCAAAACTGAAGAAAGGTTATTGGAACCGGCCGTTATACGTTAAAGGGAAAGATTCTTAAGAAAAGTAACGTACACAATTTCAATACCAGAAATAAAGATAAACTTGCCGTTTCATAGGCTTTGGACTGCGAAAAATAGAAAATTCTTTCATGGGAAATTGTATTTGTATTCAATAAATTACCACATAGGGTATTGCTGAACTCCCTTGTCAAAGTATTTTAAATTAAAAGGGCTATTACACTATTATTGATTATTTAAATGACAGAAATGTATCGCATTAAATTGTCCTAGCTCGTACTCGCTTAAATCTTTTGTAAACATTTATTTATTTATAAAGAGGCTGACAATAGTGACCGAGTCTTGCGCTGCTTCTTCTCGGCACTAGCCCAGACTTGTCCCGAAACAGTGGTAGATTCAAATATTGGGACATGTAAAAGCGCCTCCTGGGGCCTATTTGCAGAAATAAAACTGATTTTACTGATAGTGGCCTTGGTCGTCATCTTCGTCAGCATTTATCAGTCCACTGCTCGACACGCCTTTGAAGAGAAGGATTCTACCGTGATCGTCACGCTTGGCAGATGAATTGGCGATTCTAGTTAAAGAGAAGACACTGTTGCCGTATTTCTGATGACTGTACTACTGTCTCCTTTTACGTAACCCATTGGGAGAGAAGGAATGGTGCTTTAATTTTTGTTCCGGCACTACAGTAAGAAGCCATAATAGCCTGGCCTGGCCTAGCTTTGATTAAACCACATAATTATCTTAACGCAATCAATTCAGTTAACCAAGATAATTTCAGCAGGTGATAATAAAAAAAAAGGAAAAAAAATAATAATAAGGAAATGAATTAACTAAGACCTTGAGTCGGTGCCAAAAGAACATTAAATGACGGTCAAAATGCGTCGAAACAAAACTAAACATATAACGATTTCGTCATATTTCTAAACCACTGATTGAAGATAAAAAAATATTTGATAGCTTCTTTTTTGTATAAAAATCGGTAATTACTCCCAAACTGATATCAGTGCCGCCTGCACATTTTAAACGCAGATACGTTGCATTCGGATTTCAATGATTCGTTCGCAAAATGGCGTCTTATCTTAAAAGTCTAAAAATTTAGACTTATCTAGCTTAGTGTCAGGCTATCGACGCGCTTTGACCTGACTATCAGAGGCAACTTCATTAGTCGATTTTTTTACAACAATTTTTGTTATATAAATATAATCTATCGATCTAGACGAAGTTTGTAGGTGACCTTACAATATTTGTTATATTTTTTGCGAGAATAAATAAATAATCTCCGTTATTTCTGGCGTTTATTGTAGGATTTTATCAGGCGATATTCATGTTGGTGTACTCGGAACTAGTGCTTGTAATTTAGATTGGTACTTTTGTTATGCAACTTTCATAAAAAGATATAAAAAGATTTGACAAGAAATGGTTTTTTTTTTAGACATTAAGGCATTAAGTTCAGTTCTAATATGTTTTAGTTAAATAAGTACTAACAGTACAACATTTGCAAAACCTTCTCGAACACCTTTGAGTGGCTTACCTACCAGATTTAAACCAGCTCTAAGGATTTGGGTTCGATTCCCAGGTGGCATAGAGACCACTTTCATTTATTTACTCGTAGTTCCTTTATTGTTTCTGTTTTTTAAAAAAACAAGTTCATTTATAGCAACTTAAGATTAGAAAATTGTGATGTTGTCCACCTGGTTATATTTATTTATTATTTAAAGGTAAATTTTAAATTTTTTTTGTGTATACGTACCTTTGACAATTTTACTGCCCGATTAACGTCGCCTGTTATGTAACCTGTAAAGAAAATAAAAATTTTTTTAGTATGAAATAATTACTTAGAATAATAAATTGGTGATGTGTACGTGTCGACAAATTCATAACTTTTTACGGTACTTATTTGACCTATGTAGATCTATTTAGTCAAAGCAGATACCGTTTAAAATCTAGAATTTGTTTAGTGTAATTTATTTATAATAATACAATAACAGACTCTTAAATGTAAACTGTCAGTATTCAGGCAATTGTGTAGGCTAAAATTATATCTCTAATATGTTTTCCAACAGTTTTATGTTAATTAATACAATTCCGAATAACGGACCCATAAGCGTTTCTCATAATTAAAGCTATAACGTTAAGTGAAATCACAATTAGAAAATTAAAACAAAACATCGTAAGCAACACGCGAAACCGGATCTAAGTGCCTACCGTCCCACATTCTAAAATACCTAACCGTACTACGGAAACTACGTTGTATGTAAAACATATTTCCGTAAACATATACCAACTATCTGACCAATCAGTTCAAAGGTCACGCGTGGCTCGGCCAATCACAGCGAGCTATCCGGAATTCGAACTATGTAGGCCTGTAAAAGTGAAAGTTGGACCAATGGCGGAGTGCCGAGACCTGTAGTAGTCACATATATGGACGGAGTATGTAATGTGACGCAGTATGAATGAGCTTTCGTATTGTTTTAGTTACGGCTTTAAGGGATACGTTTCTGCGCAGCGATGTATTGAAGATGCGAGTTAGATTAGTAGTTTTCTTACACGCCTCGGAAACTCAGCAGATTGACTGTGATTCATTCGCGTTATGTATACATTTTACGTTCGTAGTGTACAATTGAATAGGACGAATGTATTTTACTTGTGTCATTGAACGAGAAAGCTAAACATTCAAAATATGTAATGAAGTAAAAATAATCCTAAGTCTCTTTCAAAGTTTTATGTAGGAGGTTATCAAAATAAAAATACATTGTGAACTAAGTCTGTTTCGTAGCAGGTGTATTGACTTTGCTTTCAACTAATACTCGAAATATTAAAAAGCTGGAAGTTCATAAGTTCGACATCAAAGCACTGTAAGCAGCTTACTTTTATGTGTGATCTACTAATATTACCTCGTAAAGCTTTTACACGTTCACATACATTAAAAGGTATATTATTGAGAAAGTGTTCAAAACATATTGGCGAGAGGAGCGGGCGCAAGTCAGACACTGATAAAAATAGGTTTTCTAATCTTAGTTTCTAAGATAGGGAATTAGTAATTTAACAGTAAACATCAGATAAACAATTGTTTTTTGATAAATACTTAGAGATAAATGATTGATATAATCGAACACCAAACCCAAAAGTGTTTACCAGACTAGAAAGTCCGAGTCGATAGATATATTAGGGGTTAAAGTATGAAATTGCGTTTTGTATCGACGAAATCGAGAAAAGTTATTTTTTCATACTAACATTTTTTTTAGTTTTTTTAACAACGCCTGAACCGTTTTCGATGCAATTAAAGGTGAAAGTTAGATGGTTATAAAGCTACGCATTATAGTATTTAAATTTCTGAAAATCAAAGTATATAATACAAATATACTTAATTGAAGCAAGAAGGTCAGCTGACACATTGTAAGGGGTCTTTTCAACGACTTCCTTTGAAGTAATAGGCACTAGTATTGCATTTTTTTTTTAGTCAAATTTACTTTATTTAGTTTTTGATACAATACAAAAAGAATTACGCAACAATGTGACTATACTTAAGAGCTATAAACAAAATAAAAAGTGGGAAAATAATCGGCAATTTCATACTTTAACCCCTATTACATGACGACAATTTGGATCAGTGGTAGTAAACGCTGCTTCTGAGCCATGGGTCGTAGGTTCGATCCCCGCACAGTACAAATATTTGCGTGAATGAACATGTCTGTTTGTACTGGTCTGGGTGTTTTCTATGTATTATAAGTACATATTTATAAATATATATATATGTATGTTTATCGATTGTCTAGTAGCCAATACGACAAGCTTCGTAGTAGTAGCTTAGTTGGGACTAGATGGCTCTGTGTGGCCCAGTGTTGCATGTCTGAAAATATTTATTTATTTATATATGTTCAAGCAAATTTTAGTGCCGTAACTAAAATAAAATATCGCCAACTCTTCCCTTCCTACGGGCGTTTTAAAAACGACTAAAGAAGTGATGCTAGACGAAAACTGCGTCTTCTGTCCATCATTGGCCAAAAATAGCGATCGGCAAATTATAATAATAATTAAAAAGAGTAATCATACTATTAATCAAATGTAAGAAACACGATTGTTTTAGTTAATGCCTCAAATCAATGACAACTGTTATTACTTACTTAAATCACTGGTTTGTTGGAAAAAACCAGACAGACCGACAAACATACAATAAACAGATCGACAATCATACAACTCTTTTACTTCTTACTAATCTTACTAAAAGACAATGAAAACCAATGTAATTAATACCATATTCTTAGAAATAGACCATTGGATTTGATTTGATTTGAAAAGAATTATCTGTCTTACTAAAACAAGCCCCATTTTCCCTTAATAGTCACCCCATACACGAACTAAAAACTTCAGTCGCCTGTGAGTAAAAATAGACCTCACACAACATAGTATATTGAACCCTATGTACTTAGTTTTATTGTTATATAAAACGCATAATAGATAAGGAATTCTTCCTTATGTTTTTCTATGCGGTTTTTGACCCGTACATTCACACTGTATGACTGTTTGTCGTGAGATTATAAAAAGGATTCTTTGTAATAAAATCATTAGAGAAAGAAGACAATATAAGCTTTCTCGTAGTAGATGAAATAGTGACTAAATAGTGTTCATTTGATTAAAAACTCATTTCACACACATTTGACACTCAAAAGTGTGAAGGCTTCTAATTTTGAGTCGGTAAAGCAACGACCGTCAGTACTTATTTCGTTTTTACCACCGACTATTTTAAGGCTATCAACCCTTTTTCCTTTTTTTAATTAAATAACAATATTTTATATCTGTTACGAAATATTATTCATTAGCGTTCAGTAGTTAAGACACTAGACATAAAAAGAAATCGTTCTAAAGACATCTTTGAAATCAGCCCCACGCCACACTAATAACATAGGTATCTAAAATGTAAATAAATTCGCAGACTAATTTAACAAAAATTTTAACTCCGAGACATATTATGATTGCAGAAAGTCAAAAACTTAGTTGATATTTGTCAGCGCAAGCAAACATGTATGCCAAATATTACGCTAGCCGTTGATAAAACGGTGCAACGATAGTGAAGTGCAGTGTGCAATCCGGGTATATCGAGGCGATAGAAGATGTTTAAATCAGTCGATATAATTGTCTGTCTAGGATGTTTTTAGCATTTATAGATGATGTTCAAGGCAGTGAATGTATTTGTTTTTTAGCAATGTTTGTGGGTTGTTATATCCTATGGTAAAGTGTTTTTCAGCCTAATTTTATTTTCCAGATTTGTATGCTTCTTGGAATGAAACTAAAATATATGTATGAACCCACAGCTAAAGATTGATTGAAATAAATAAATCAAATGAATAAAAGCTTATTGGTAAATGTTTTAATCTCTCATCTAATTTTCCTTTGTACCTATAATGTTAGTACTTCGTTATTAAATTTCTTATTTAGACACCACAAAGCTTTCTATGTCTCTGTTTTTGATTGTAAAAATGGTTTCCCTGAAATGATATAATTAAGATCTTTATTTGTTTCTTTAAGTGTTTTTTCTTGGAAATTTCTAGTACTTTATTTCGGTCTCGATTATTTAGGAATTAGTAATTATTACTAAATAAGCTAATGCCTTATTAGGATGAATGGAAATAAACATTTATTAATAGAATTGAATTTATAACATATGCAACCAAAATTTATTAGCTCTATCTAGTTTATAAGATAAGAAGAAAGTTTTATCGAGTCGATAGATACGAGCATGCGTCACATCTCTAGGATAGGGCAGGGCTACTAGTTATCAAATTGCAAGATATTGCGAATGTGAAATATCACTAGATAAGGCGTGCCGAATTATTTTAGATTAGCCGCGTCACGTTAGAATACTAGCTTTGTTGTATCGGCCTAGATACTGTAAAAATAGAGGTGACTAAAATGGCTACTTATTCTTTTTAACTGCTTTTTTAAGTAATTAAATTCATTATAATTACCATTACCAGCCGATTAAAGTCCACTGCTGAACCCAGGCTTCTATAATATAAAGATTTTGCCATACGGTACATTTCTTAAAATGTTCTTCATATTTTTAATCGCTGCTGACAATCTAAAATCAATTCTTAGTAACAATAATCGACAGCCTTAGATGGGAGTCAAAATTTGCAATCCCGGGTTCGATTTTCAGTCAGGTCAATTAAGGAAACAATCTATTCTAGATTGTTTAATCGTGTCTGGATGGGTTACAGTTGTGTATTCAAATGCACGATAAGCCGTTGTTTCCGGTATTTGTTCCAATATGGAAGACGTAAGAACAAGACATGCCAGAGACCTGTTATAGGGAAAATAGAAAACTTTGAAATCAGACTATCCTAGAATAAGAATCATAGAATAAATAACTTAAAAACTGTTACTCGACTACAGTGTTTGAGATATTGTTTAAATATTTTTGTCTTCTTTCATTTGATACCCCTCTCGTTATGACTGAAAAGTTTTTTTCTCAAATCAACCCAATATACTGATGTAGCATACGCCATCATCATTCTCTTGCCCATTTTCCCAGTTTATCTGGGGTCGGCGCAGTATGTTTTTCTCTACAACACTATTCTATCACTCGTCACTGAATCATCCGCTCCTTTCACACTCATATCTTGTTTCACACAATCCATCCATCTCTTTCTCGTTCGGCATATTCCCTTCCAGCTATCCATATTCATACTCATCATGATGAAGCATTCGCCGTGTACCTTTTTTAGCAAAAGATAGCTTATGTTACCAGGACTATCTTAAGGAATCGATTGATACCTCATTTAAAAAAACTGGGTTAGTAGTTTTGCCACAAATGTGGAATATCCACATACATATACTCGTAAATGCCATACATAACTCCTGTTGGCTAGTCGGGTAAAAAGAATAGGTATGCAATACGTTGGCTTATGTTGAACGCCCCGTTGGTCTAGTGGTTTAAATACCGGGTCAAGATCTCGGGGTCCCAGGTTCGAATCCCGGGTCGGGCAACAAAAAGTTTCGAATTTTCGAACGTTGCTCGGGTTTGTGATCACCAACCCGCATTAGGCAAGCGTGGTGATTATGCCAGTACACCCATCATTGCTGTGGTAACTTGAATTCAGTGAATGAGGCCTTTTCCCTGCAGTGGGATGATTATAGGCTGTTACTTTACGTTGGCTTTTATTAGAAACTAGCGGACCCGACAGACGTTGTCCTGTCTTAAATATAAATATGGATTACGAAATGGTTTACCTCCGATTTGACAATATTTGCGGCACGCATTCTGTCAATGTTATGTCAAACGCCATGAAACATTAAAAATGTTTAACTGTCAAAAGCGATAAGGTTACATTACAAATAATTTAGTATGGTGATTAAGTTTTTCTAAATTTTCTATTCTTCTGCGCAATTTTCTTAATTTTTTCTTTCATAAGGACATTCTACTAACAATAACAAACAAAACAAAAAAAGAGTTAGCGAAATCGGTCCAGCCGTTTACGCGTGATGCGATGACCAAGGGAAATAGGGATTCATTTTTATATATATAGATTAATTTAATACCTATGTTACTTTGTTTTCTTAGTTTTTGAAGCGGAAATATTTTACGCTGATTTTGTTTCTTAGAAGCGAGTGATAGCTAACCTAGACCTACTTCTAGGCTTTGTGTAAACATAGATATGTTTTTAGTGATAGTTTCGTTCGCTAGATTAGTGAATGTGGGTGACTTTGATAGTGTTAGACAAAATCATAAAATATTCGTGCAAAAATATAATAGTAAAAATCATATCTCAACTTTTGAGTGTTTAAATAGTTGACCAATTAATTATTATTTTTTTAATCAAAACTTCTGCTTTCTTATTTTTAACTGTGTGTCTGACCTAGACCCGCTCATTAAAATAGGTAAACCGTTTTCGATACAAACAATGGAAATAGTTTAAGGAAGCAGAAAAACTACTTCTAACGTAAAGTTGGCGAATTTTCAATTTGAGATTTCATTTGAACAAATGACGGTTTATTTGAATTTTTTAATTCACAAATGAAAATTTAAGGGTATCATTAGAAATATTAACCGGGTGATAGAATTGGGAAGATCCACGCAAAAAATTTCGTGTTTGATTTAATTATTCTGGTAAAACTCCTTTAGTCGCTTCTTACGACACCCATACGAAAAGAAGGGGTGGTGATATTCTTTCAATGTACTAGCACCACACCACACTAAACAATTTTAAGACAAAGGGAAATAAACATGTTTTTTACTGAAGGATTTTGCAAAAGTCACCGAACTTCTCTCGTCAAAGGTATTTTTTTAGAGATATTCTGTATGTATACATATAGCATAGTTGAATAGGTGACATGGAGTGTCATATTTATTTGTTAGACATCCTACGGACGCGGCGCGCGCGCAGTGTCAAATGTAATATGCGCGCGAGTTTCCCGCCGTTTGTTTATGTTTTGCTTCGATACTATTTGGCATTCTAAATATAAATTATTTGCTACTAAAGTTGTAAGTTGAAGAGAAGAGTTCACTAGCGGGCATCGTTTAAGGTATTCAACGGTTAAGCTGAAGACCAGGCGAATACCCAGCAGTGGCTAGCTGTTTTGCTGGGATGATGTGATGAAAGAAAAATTAGAATTGTGATTGTATTTCCTCATAAAACTCAAGATTCGACTTTTATGCGACCAAAGTAATGATAAATAATCACCAGAAATGATGAACTAAGTCAAAAGCCTACATACGCCAACTTTAAAAAAAACTACCCAATGCATAAGAAAATAAGAATTACAAAAAAAAATAGACCCCAAAGAATGATTTAATCTAAATCGACAAGAAATTACTGACAATTGTCAATAGCCGACTCAAATTAGCAATAGTCAATAAAATGTTTTAATAAAAGTTTTTCATTTCGACTCAATTAATCAAGGTTGTGTCAAAGTAAAATCAAATCCCTCTCGACCTCGATAAACAATTAGACAATAAAAACAATGGCCGATTCAAAGTGCTGATGTCCGACCACCAGTAACCAGAATCAGTGGCATGAATTCCGTGCCGATGTGAATAGGACGATACAGCTTACACATCGTTCTAATAAGTGTTACTTAATTGACTATGTCATACTCGGAAAGTAAGTTGCACACTTGAGACTTTTTGACTTGTGAACATCCGACTTTTTTTAATTGAAATATATTTTCACCGACTTCAATCGCGCCATTGTAACGGCGACGAGTTCCGAATTTTCGAACATGAGCAATGTTCGAAAATTTGGAACTTGTGATCACCACCGCATTTGGCAAGCGTGGTATCTTCATTGATGTGGTGACTTGAATTCAATGATGGTTTGAATGGCCTTTGCTATGCAGTGTTTATTTTATTTTTTAATGGTATTTATCAGGATTTTACATTGTTTTTTATACCAACGTTTCGTACACTTTTCATGGTGCTTAACCTGTGACACTTGCTAACATTTCGTTAAATCTGTTAATATATTTTACATCCCAATATAACATTTGCGAAAAGACCACTATTTTGTTTAAAGAACTAACCAAATAACGACTCAAATATTAATTGTCAGCTGTAGAGTAAGTAACCAGTATTTTTATCAAATGTTTAAAAAAATTGTAATTAAACATTTTAGAGATGCAGTTTTAGTCGTCCTGTCTCGCTTGTGTATGATATTGATAAATCGTCTAAAACGCTAGTGTGCGCTTTGTCGTACATGACTCAAACCCACATCTATTGTAAGAAAAAAATAGAAAACCACCAAAATAATATTATTATCGGACTGGGATTCCTAGAATTAGCTATAAAGACCACACCGGTGGAAGTGTTGCAATGATGTCGGCGACAAATATCGGAATTCAGATTATAAACATATTTCGGTATGACTAACATGGTTTTTATACAATAATGCAGTTTATACGAATTCCATTTGAGAATGTCTTCTCGGAAAATGTTACTTAGATTTTTGTATTAGCATTGGTGGAATCTTAAATGTAAGTTTTCCTACATAAGTAACTGTTTCCCGCCACTTAGTACACGCGGTATTTTGATCTTGAACTTATCCCACGAAAAGAATATATTGTTTCTGGGATAAAAAGTAGCCTATTTTCTATAATCATCCCCATGCGGCATTTCATTTAGATCTGTTCTGTCGTTCTGATAAAGAATCAAATATTTATCTGAACTTAGTATTTATAATATTAATGAGATATATACATTTTTACTTTACTCTCAAAAAAAGGATTTGGTTCAACTTGCTGTACGATATTTATCTAATAAAAATCTAGTCAGTAAGTGTTTTTCTACTAAACAACTCCGAAACAACTTGACGGATTAAAAAAAATTGTATTTTGGTTTTACTGATAATATGCTGCAGGCAATTTTATCCCGAATAAAATATGGTTCCCGTGGGATAGTTTTAAAACCGTTAGTGTTACATAAAGAGCAAGTTCAGGAAGTATAGCAACTATAATTCTTAATTAGTTAGGGACAAAATTCAAATTGTTAAAATATGTCGTTGCCTATCCTGTTGGACAGTGAGTCACGAATGTCTAGCTTTGATAAAGTACTGGTGCGAGCTAAAGTGTCTGGCTAATTGTACGTACAGTCAGGAGAAGTTTAAGTAAATCATTGACGATAACTAAGCTAACAGTCGCGGATTTATGGATGAATGTATGTAGTATTGACCTTCTACAAGCATAAATGTTTTTCATGTATTTTTATTATCTATTCATCATCTCCAGTCCATTTCAGTCTACAGCTGGATATAGGCCTCTCCATAAGGAGAATTTTACCATAATTGTTATTGATGGCTGGCGGGATGGCGATCGCACTTAGGCCAATAGTGGAGAAAAGAATTTGCTGCCCGTCTTCTTCGAGGACTCCTTAGTCGCCTCTTACGACAGGAACTTTTATAGGAAGAGAAGGGGTAATACTTTTTTTTTAAAGTACCGGAACTACATACACTACTATATATCAAAGGATAAAATTGGTGGCTTATCTTCCTACAAATAATCAGTGCGCGGTCGCCATTGTAGACCTTCTGCCCCAACGGCCATCGGTTTTTCTAGCTGTGCCGTTTCAGCTCAACAATTCTTCTAGTGAGATTGGACATCTTGGTTCTTCTATGCATTATCTGATTGCTGATTCTATGGCTTAGGAAAATATCAAGCAATTAAAACCTTCTTCATATGTTGTAACTGCGCCGAATAGGTTTCGTACTTTGACAAAAAACAAACAAAGCTGTCAAAGTAAATAGTCTTAACTCGTTATTAAAAAGGAGATAACCTAAAACTAAGACCTAAAAATAATCTTTTTGAGGAGATTCCTATTCCTTTAAATATTACAATGATTTATTATAAAATTTTAGTTATAGGTATGCATTGCACCAATCTATTGCTAATAATTTCAGTTATTTAGAGGAAAATTAGTCTAGAATTCATTGCAAATGTGATAGTGACGATATAGTTGAAAATTAAATAATATTAGGTTAGGAGTTGTTGAATTATTAATAGTGCAGCATAGTAGGTATACACAGACATAATTTATTAAAATAGTGTACTGTATTGTACCTACCTTATAGGTGTTATTATTCTAAGCTTATATTTTATGGTGATCAAAAAGAAAGACAATATTTATGAACATCAAATCAACAAATCGATCTTTAATAAATGTTCAACCTTACGATTAAATAGTGAGATTCGTAATATTAAACAATTTAATATTGTTTAAGAATCACAATTGTCTATCTCTGTATTTTAAGGGTTTTTTTATTGATCTTTACTGTGGAGCAGAGGTGAAGCCAGCGGAGTCAAACCTAAGTTGTTACTAAATGAAACAAAACGTTTCGCAAGCGGTTCCAAGATTGAAATGACTAATAAGAATAAGGTATGTGGGAATTTCATTTGTCGTGTGTTGAAATTCTACTCGTAAGGGTGAAAAATAGGTTTGATAGTCTATAAATAATAATTCTTACAAATAATATTACCGTCAAAGTTGATAAAAGAATTATCAAACTTTGATTTGGTGCAAATGCACGAAGATTAGATTCTATGCGTTTCTTTGTCTTATTTTCACACAGCGAACTTAGAGCGAGCGAAGTCGCGGTAAAAATCCAGTACTTTATTTATTTAGCACACGTATGTATTCATTTCACAACTAATATTTTGCTAGACTCACATTAGATGTGCGTTATCTAGGTTCAACGGCTCCAATGATAAAAAAACATACAGTGATAGCACTTTATGTAACAGACTTTGATTGTAAGTGCCACCATTAATCTGGAATAGTATTTTTATAGCTGGGTTTTTAATGTCGCTAGCTTTTACTCGTGGTTCTGTTTGCGGGGGATTTCAGAGTACTTAACTCGTGTGTCATCTTGTATACTGATGCATCTATAGATGTGTATACATACATAAAAATCACCTTACCTTGTAAAAATTTATTTAAAAAGAGGCTGACAATAGTGACCGAGTTTCTTGCGCTGCTTCTTCTCGGCACTAGCCCAGACTTGTCCCGAAGCAGTGGTAGGTTTAAATTGGGACGTGTAAAAGCGCATCCTGCGGCCTATTTGCAGAAATAAAACTGATTTTAACTGATCTGTAGATGTATCTACAGATGAAAGTTAAGTGTAAATTTCCGTAAAGTGCCGGCTTAAAATAGAATAGCACCGCCCCTTTTCGCCCTATGACACCCATACGTGGCTGCTAAAGAAGAAGAAGTAGGTACTGCCAAAAAATTAATGATTAATATGGGCTGATGATGATGATTATGAAACTAAATCTAGAATCCAGACAAAACAGTGGTCTAAAACTAGTGACAGATAATAAATGCAACTTAATACTAGAGCTAAATGAAATTAAAGGTTTTGTACAGGAAAACAACTAATTATTTATTGAATGTACTAAATTGATACGCGAGTATTATTTACGACTGACTCACAGGACTATAGACAAGTTGAACTTTACAAGGACAAGGCTAGGAGCTGATTGTGAGCTTAATACAGAATACTAGCTTTACCACTGAATAAAGTGGAAACACTCAAATCGAAACGTAACTTAATTATGATTTTTCTTGATCTTGATCACTGATCACGCGTAATTTTTGAATGGGTACACGGTTAACATCAAATTAAAAATTTTACCGTTGAGAAAACAAAATTAGGAATGACAAATTAAAAAAAAAACAGAAAAAAAGAGATATGACAATATGAACGTGATTGCTAGTTGCAGCATATGTTCTTTGCGGGATTCAAACCCCCGAACGCCTGGAACAGAGTCCTCACCACTTGAGTCACACCATGAAAATCTTTGCCCACAATGACATTAATTCAATTCAATCATGATAGTTTGACGATTTTCAAACGTATTTATAAATTCTGCACTAACACCGAAACATAGGTAAATAGATCTAACAGATGTGTCCTAGAAAAACATAAAAGATTTGAATTTTGCGAGTTCTCAGTACACACATGCGCCCGCGCAGAATTGATAATTCTAGAACGTTCATAGACTGGTTATACGTTGTAGTAATGCTATACCCAGCTCCGGTTACGGGCGTAGTTAGCAAAACTAACCATTTTTTTGTGATAATATTATTGTTCAGAGATGATACGAGTCTAGAATTTGATGTGATTTATTGACAAGTTAAATTTAGTTTTAGCTAGAAACCAAAATGGTTTTAAAATCATAATTTTCAACTTTGATTTCAAATTAGGACGAATAACATCTCATAATGCCCACGACCACAGAGTGTGAAACGTCAGGACAGATCAAAATAAAATGAATTGGTAGGAAAAAATATTGAAATTCTTTTATCATGGTTTAGAAATAGTAATTTGTTTTGATTAATATTGGATTGTCCGTCCGGAAGTAACAAATATTCAGAGATGAATTGATTGTGGTAGTGGAGTGGCAAACACACCTATTTTCAAGGTGTCGTCTGCTCCGAGGTCCCAGGCTCGACTCCCAGATGGTTCAATGTAGAAATAAGATATTTAACATTTTGTCGGGTCTTGGTGTTTGTGGTACCTTCGTTGTCATTGATTTCCGCAAAAAAGTGCTCTTAATAGTTAATTTGTGACCAGAATAATGTATTTGATGTTGTCCAAATTATTTATTTGATTTTATTTTATTCTATAACAAAATTACTTTCTCATAGGTAGTCAATACAAAACTATTTCGAATGGGGAGATGATCAACATAAATGCAAATAGCATACAATGCACATAGGAGATTATGTACACATAGTCAATGCGTCTATCTATAATCGATTTACATTGAATTTGTTAAAACCATTTAGACAAAGTATACACTTACATAGGTATTTGGTAAAACCTTACTTGGCTACGTTTGACCTTCAAACTCAACCCAAACTTAAGGCATCATCATCACCAGCAGTAGGTTTAAATATTGGGACGTGTAAAAGCGCCTCCTGGGGCCTATTTGCAGAAATAAAACTGGTTTTAACAGATTTTCATTAGCAGCCTATTTCAGTCCACTGTTGGACATAGAATCGACCAGAAGGTGGATTTTTGCCATATTTGCCGCGGTTGGCAAGCTAGCGATCGCAGTTTGATCATAGGAAGACGCTGTTGCCCGATTTCTGGCTTTCTTTTAGTTTGTATGAGGGTTCAAATTGTTCGGTTTCGTGGGCTGAGCAGCCTGGGGGTTTTTTGCGTTATTTCATTGACACAGTATAGGTTTACATAAAATATGATTATGTATTTTAATAATTTTAAGCAAATTTTATGTCATGATATTGTTGTAATATAACAGTAAATAAGCCTGTAACTTTGTACTTTTTGGACTCAATAAATATTTCTTAATTTCTTAATATTTCTTTTAGTCGCCTTTAACGACACTTACAGAAAGATCAATTAACCTACTCACACAATTGACCTATTAACATATACACTAGTTCTAGTCTATCTATCTATATATATAATAAAACCGGCCAAGTGCGAGTCGAACTCGCGCACGAAGGGTTCCGTACCAAAAAGGCAAAAAAAAAGGGGTTTTTGTATGGGAGCTCCCCTTAAATATTTATTTTATTTTGTTTTTAGTATTTGTTGTTATTGCGGTAACAGAAATACATAATTTGTGAAAATTTCAACTGTCTAGCTATCGCAGCTCTTGAGATACAGCCTGGTGACAGAGCGACGGACAGACGGACAGACGGACAGACAGCGAAGTCTTAGTAATAGGGTCCCGTTTTTACCCTTTGGATAGGTACGGAACCCTAAAAATGAATTGCTGTTCGTTAGTCTCGCTAAAACTGGAGAACGGCTGGACTGATTTGGCTGATTTTGATATTGAAATATTTGTGGTAGTCCAGGGAAGATTTAAACGATAAGAAAATATGGAAGAATTGCGAGGAGGATAGTGAAAACGTTCATTTCATATTCCCATATGAAATGTTGTACATAACATTTTTCAGCTATTTTACCGAAAGGTCAGTTTTAATGTTGTTAGGATAGGTGATACGAAGTACTCCGGGTCATCTAGTTTTTAATAAATCTCGTTAACTAATGTCTAAACATAACTTTTATGAGTGTTTAACTTTAGATCAGTTTAGTCAGTGTAAGACCAACATATTAATCTTTATATTATACTAGCTGTTCCCCGCGACTTCGTACGCGTCAATTTCAGTTTTTAAGATCGCGATTATTTTTTCAACATTTTTCACTGATGCTTCGCTCTTACTGGTCGCAGCGTGATGTTATATAGCCTAAAGCCTTCCTCGAGGCATGGACTATCCAACACAAAAATAATTTTTCACTTCGAACCAGTACTTCCAGAGATTAGCGCGTTCAAACAAACAAACAAACAAACAAACTCTTCAGCTTTATAATATTAGTATAGATTGATTATTATATACTTATACTATATATTATATACTTTATATTTATTTTAATCTGGATATAATTGTTCTCCACAATAAAGGAGAAAAAAGTAACGGTCTTAATCATCTCACTGCAGGGTAAGGCCTCCATCATTGAATTCAAGTTACCACAGCAATGACGGGAACAGGCATAATCACCACGCTTGCCAAATGCGGGTTGGTGATCACAAACCCGAGCAATGTTCGGACGTTCGAAACTTTTTGTTGCCCGTGTCTAAAGGAGAATTGTGCTATAACTGCCAACTGACTGTTTTCTTTCTGGAAGTTTCCTTATGACGCCTCTTAGGATACTGAGGCGAGAAGAGGTGGTGCTATTCTATTTAAAGAAGGAAGGAAAGAAAGAAGGAAATAATTTATTTGGCATCAACGACTTATTGCTTAAAATCTTGTTAGGTGTAACTATGTGTTTTTCTTGACCATTAAAAACATTGCACAAAATTAATTATCCAAATCGTTGCAGCTATTCTCAAGTGTTGCGCGTACATACATTTTGGTAATTAATGTTTATTGATATAGATAAATCATGATTATAGATAAATCATAAACCACTTTATATAAATGTTAGGATTGAATAATGATTTTGTTCTTTATGTATTTCAAGTTTATGGGGGTTTTATTATTTTTAAAAGTTTTCTTAAACCTTTAATACAAGTAATGGAGTGCTAAAAAGTTCATAAAGTTTAAATATAATTGATAACTAACCAGCATAAGTACGAATAGCATGAATAGTTATTATTTTAATATCATTATTTGTCACCAAACTTCGCTCACTGCTGGATAGGTCTCCCAGATTATATTTGAACATAAACAGTTGACTTGTTTATAATTAGAACAGTAGATTTTTTGTAGATAATGTTCAGAGTATATAATTATAGACAGAGTTAAGATTCGAACCAACGCTCTGTCCATATAGACTACGTTTACGATATTGGTGACTTTCCAAATAACTTGTGTAAATACTACGAATTGAACTGTACTAAAAATTGGAATGACAATGACATTGTTTCCAAAATTAAATTACAATCTTCTAACCCTAGGCATGACAAGAAATGGTTCATGAAATAAGATTCAAAATAGCTTAACGGATTTGAAGAGAAAGGAGATGTCCCAAATTGTATGGAGGCCAGGCCCAGAACCTGTACACCCCACCAAAAGATAGATTATCCAATTCTTTTAAAATGGCTTCGTTAAGTGGTTCTAATAAAGAGTTAAGTAAGAAAATAGCAATACAAAACAACAAAACCATCATGGCGGAAGATGTCATTTTGTTGACGTCTGTCAGTTTTGGCAGTTTCAAAATCGCGCCTCTAGGAGTCGAGTGCCATCGCTTGCTGTAGTAACAACAAACATAATGAAAGTATGTGCCGATCAATACCAAATCCAGAAATCGAAATTGAGGTCGTTATAATGAACTACATACTACAACTACTACAACGCGACAAGCAGAACAAAAACTTGAAGTGAATGATTATGCCAAAGTGACAAGGGGTATCTGACAGCTACTGTCATTTAAAGATTTTTTTAGATTGAGGCCATCTTGAAATGCCTAATGGAGTTTGATAAATTATTCGATCTTATTTATTTTTGAGCCACTAAATTATACGTTATATAAATTTATATGCATTTTTCCCAGAAACAGTAAAATTTTCTTGATTTTTAAAAATGGTGTACTATGTCTGGGCCTATTATGAGGCATCTCCTTTGTTAGGGAATAATAGAGTTTTTAATTTAATTTCATCTTACAGTAAATTAAAACGCATCTTAAGTCGACGTAGTGTACCTACCTATATAGATTATTTGTTTTTACAGAAACCTAACACTTAAGTCTACCCGTGACCGATACAGTTTAAAACTAGTGTTCAAACGGAAAAATTTAAATAAATCTTATTAAAACACAAGTAATTCCATCTACTGTTTTTACTACTAAAACATCTAGCTATTAGGCACATCGAGTTAATAAAAATATATGCTTATTAATTTAAAATGTGTCCCATTCATCTTATCTAATGAACTTCTTGAAATGTCGTAGGTTAAAAACCATCCACAGACTATCCGACTGTATTTCTTATCGCCATTTTTATGTTAGATACAAATATAGAACTCCATAGACAATATCTTATAATTCTCAAGAATCGTTATAAAACCTCGATGGTATTACAAAGTAAGAACAGACTGGCCTGTGTAGAGGGAGACAGATATAAAAATAATAGTGGAGTGATAGTGATGGTGATAGTGATAGTAGCCGAATGATCTAGGCTTATCGTAATGTGCTGCGATAGCGCGATTTGGAGCTAGGTTCGTTTCTCGGTTGAGACGGGCATTCTTATTTTAGTATGGTTTATTAGTACCTATTCGTGTTTATTGTCGTTTGAGTTTGAGAAAAAATAGGCGATTTTAATTTATAATTGTCTAGTATAGTTTTTTATCATTTAAAGTCAATTTGTCTCATTGATCTTTGTGTGTCCGACTTAAAGTTAAGTTGATTGGATTATTTTAAATGTTTAGGTACGATCTGTTGGCATTTGGCATTACTTACAGTTAGTCGTATTTTCATATTTTTTGTTGATAGGTATTGTTATTTCAATGTACATAGGTAATTGCGGTGCAGAAATATTCTAAGTTTGAACTATGTATGTGTTTTATTAACTAACACTTTTGGTTTAGTGTTGAAACAGGATATTTATTTTACACGTAAACTTAATTGTCTGTTCATAGTTTGATGAGTGATTTACAATTTTGTTAACTTTACATATTTTTATTTAACAGTTTTTTTTCTAAGTTCCTAATATATGACCTAATGTTTGTTTTATGAAACTTTCATTATTCATGGGTATAATATCATTTTAAAAGTAACCGGGCAATAGGCATTGCCGGCAACCGAACACCGGTCGCGTAAAAGAAACGACAACAAATTCTTCTAGGAAGAAGTTACTACGTAACTTCTAGCAACTGACCGGTCTGTTTTTGGATCTAATTCAGTATTGCTTAATGAAAAAAAGTAGTCACAAAAAAGTTTTCAGTTAAAAAAAGACGAACAACTACTTTCAAATTTGGAAATGCAACTTCCACGTTGAAACGTTACAAAGTGTCACTTATCTCCAAAAAAGTTAAGTTGAAGATAAAGTTATAAAGCCTCCTTGTTTTAAATAAGTAATAAAATAAAATAAATGAGTTATTAAAAACACAAGCTATTCGCACACAACAGCGCGTTGTCCTAAAACGAGGTTATCCGATTCGTTCTAACACATTTTTGTGCAAATAATTTTATCATCATGGCTCGACCTTGCTCCCCGATATCGCCAAATTTTAGCTACTTCTAACGTCACAGATAAAAAAGAAATTCGCACTTAAAACTCACCTCTAATACGGGGCAATCCTATCAATGTCACTGGCACTTGTGAAAAAAATAATTAAAAAAATAAACTTTGAAATTTGGAACGGGCCGCGTAAGTGCAATGTGTGGTTGTGTTCGCGGACGCGTTGCACATCGCGCGTCGCCGGCGGTGGCCGACTGCGGCGCGCACGCAAGTTCGTGCTCCCCGCGCCCCCCGAAAAAATGCGCGGCGAAAATATGGCGCGAGGCGATACGCAAAAACTGAAGGGGTGCTCTGTATCTCGGTGCGAGGCTGTATGCTAATCCATCGTGTGCTCGGGCCCTTTTTTCCGGGGTGGGGGTGGGGATGCAATTAAAAAGCCGCGCGTGCGTGTGGGGGCACGATTAGAAAGGAGACGGCCGGAATGAGTCTGTCACCGTTTTTTACTTTTTTCTAGTCTGGCGCGAGGCGTGCTGTGTGTGTAGGATCGATGCGCTCTCCCGATCGCGATCCCGTAATGAGCGTTCATTGGAAATGCGCGTCTTTTATTTTTTTTAGGAAGAGTTAAAATATGAATAAAGGCATTTAGGCAGTTTCATGATTAATTTAAATAATTTTGAATACAAATTGTACGATTAAATAGTTTGATCAATTAGTTTTAAAGGAGTAGGAATGCATTTTTAAATAATTATTAAAAAAAAAATGCAATGTCTCTCTTGTCTATCTGCAAAAATTATAATTCCTATGACGACGACTAGAAACGGAAACGTTGTTTGCCAAGATTAGCTCTATAGCGAAGGTTGTTGAACTTAAATCGTATTTGCTCTACATTTTTCCTGCGTACAATAGCCGGTAGGTATTTACTATTCTGCTAATCTATTTTTAACAATTAACTAACCTTTTATTACAAGTGTTATTGTTATAATATCAACATAATACTTGGGCCTTTCAATTTAAGATACATTTAAGTTTTAATTAGTTACATTAAGTACTAACATTTGTTTTATTACCCATTTATAGAGTTAACTTTATTAAGTTACTTGGTCTTATTAGATTTTATACAAAATTAAACCGTCTGGATAAGACTTTAAAATTTATTGTCACATTTTAGAACACGTTTCCAAATTACTACAAGAAAATCCCGCCAAAAACGTCTTTTGTACCAAAGACTAGTTGTCTAACCACAATAGGTATACGACAATGCGTCTAGACGACTAACGCGTAATTGTTCTAAACATTTTTTTTTAAATTTCAAACTTGTAAGCTTGTAACCTTGCCAGTTGGACGTTGATAACATAATAGGTCTGGGCTCAATCCAGTATGGCTACAATGAGGAATAGACAATGTAGACAGGGGTTGCAACGGCGAGCGCGCGCCGAGCTCGGCTGTGCAGCATCGCGGCCTAGCGTGTGCAACCGGCCCTTCGAACATTGACATATAATAAGAACTAGATCGACAAATGACAACTAAAACCGTCCTCATTTTAATTATTGAAGTCGATTTTATGTTAGAATCAACTTTATAACACGGTCAAATTATGTATGGATATTTATGGTATTTTATAACTATTCGATTGATATAGGATGTACTATAAGTGCACTCATAAGTCAAATTGGTGCACATTTTAGTGAGATATACTTTTTTGACGCTGAATGAGTAGCGACTTTTGTACTTAAATTAACATCAACGCTTTTGAAATAAGAATTGATGACATTAAATTCCAAGTTCGAATTTTAATTATGAATTTAGCTTTTACGTTTTCATAAATTTTAAATCAGCTCAGATCTTGATAGTGGCCAACTTGATTAAATGTTCAATAAATGGTATTAGTTTTTTTTTATTCGGTTTCGATACTGGGCCAATACAAATTTTATTTTATATTTTACACCGCTCTGTTATAAAAAAGATAGTTTAAACTTTTAATATGGAGATACAATAAATAAATAAAAAATAAGTTGATTTGTGTGAACGAATACTACATTAACTGAATGTCGGTATGCAAAGCTTATATTATTAAAAACTTTAATAGCAGATCATTCTAAGACGTTTAAAAAAATAATTATGTAAATTAACATAACTTTTTTGGTCAATAAAATAAAACAAGAAATTTTGAAAAATAATAATATGTAAACAATTGTTTTGGGTTTATTCAAATATTCTTAATTAATAATATTTCATAGGCTCGCTGCTCAAAGTTATGAAAATGCATGACAATGTATGCAAATGCATACTTTAGTGCAGGAAGTTAACTTTGCGTCGGTGTTTTCGCGGGCTTTTATGCGGAATTAAATAAAATAAATATTTAAGACATGCCTCACTGGGCCACACTGAGCCATCTAGTCCCAAATTAAGCTACTATTAAGTACCCTGTCGTATGGGGTACTAGACAACCGATAAACTTACTTATATACTTTTTTTTTTTTTTTTTTTGTAAATATATACTTATAATACATAGAAAACACCCAGACCAGTACAAACAGACATGTTCATGCACACAAATATTTGTACTGTGCGGGGATCGAACCCGCGACCCATGGCTCAGAAGCAGCTTTAACTACCGCTGATCCAAATGGTCGTCAAAATTAATCGACATGTAATTCTTAAGGTAATTTTCCTTAACAAAAAATATCAGTACCTTCAGATTTTAAATTATACTTAAATCAATCAGCAATAAAAAAATAAAAAGTGACCTGATTTTATTATACGAAAATAACAAAGGCCAAACAGCTCTAGCGCAACAAAAAGAAAATAACAACAATAGGCGATCGTGCGAAATTCCAAATTCAAACCCTTTAGGTCAACGCTCCTAAATTTATTACTTTTAAATAATTACGTATGCAAAGATTTGTCTAATGGCCAGCTCGGTCCGCGGCTGCAGCGAGCTACGTGCAACCGGCCAGCTACTTATTAACATTATAATGTGACGAGGGCACGAATGATGGCAAGATAAAATTAAAAATCAAGACGGACCACTCAAATAGAACAATTTATGCAAATCGTATTCTTAAAATGTTTTGGAAGTAGAAGGCAATTTAAAATTCATTCGTTAATTTTTTGTAGCTTTATTGTAACAACAAATCATTTACTTCCGGGATCTATTTTAATGGTAAAATATTCAAAAATGACGCAACAAAATTTTTGATAAGTCTCAATAGTGAAAAAAGCTTAAGTTAAAATGATAATTAGGGATAAATAAATTTAATGACAGAGCAAGCCTGTAAGAAGCGGTAAAACAGATTTTTCACTTACCTTTTCAGACGTCTCGTTAGCGCCACCACCCAAAAAAATTTAAGTCAACCAAAACAATCAACAAAACTTGAACAAAGTCACAGAAGTCAATGTCCGGTGCGCGGGCAACAAATAAACCGGCCAAAAATATTCACAAACAAAAACTATGTTTTCAAAATGGAACCGCGAATTCCCCAATTCGAAGTTGGAGCGGCCAATGAAATCGAGTGCGACGACAGGCCGGCCAATCCGTCACGCGACTAGTCCGCTGTCCACATACGCACGTGAGAAACTTTGCCAAACTTCGGCCGAAAACTTTCCCCGACACGCGTCCGAATAGTTCCGCGCCGCGTCGATTCCAAACTTGAATTTTGCGAACCGAATTTAATTGCCAGTGCTAATTTTTATTTTTTTTGATTACTAAAGTTTTTTTTTCGGAGGCGTCCACCCGTCCGGTCGGGTCCGGCCGGTCTGCAATATTAACACGAGCCGCGTCCACCTTTTGTAATGAAACGTTCACACATGCTTCCGCATTACCGTCCGATGCCATCAATAATGAAGCCGGGCGGGAAAAAACAAAACGGGCCACCTCTCCCGGCGAGGCGCCCGCCGACACTACAGCCTCCTCGTCAAAGATCAGAATTGCATATCTGGGTTGCGTTAATGAGCGGGGGGTGGGGTCGTGGGGAGTCGAAAAAGTGGCACCGCTCGCGCGCGAATATAAATTCATCGCCAAAAAATCATTACGCGGGGGGTGGTATTACGGGCGCTCGCTGCGCGGTTCGTCGGTATAGTTTTTAAATCGGGCGTTCATTCGGCGGCGGGGCGCCGCGGCGCTCGGAGGCGCCAGACTGATGCAACGCCTGCACCTGCACTGACCCGATGCCCGCACCACGCATGCACACTACGTTTTCTTTTAAAAACTTCGCGGCGACTCTAGCCGGCCAGTCGCAAACTCTTTTCAGACGCTCCGCTCCGAACGCTACTATACTCTACGGCGGACTGGCGCAGATTAAAAAGAAAGACACAAATTGGCGGGAAATTAATACGATCGGAGATGGATTGATTTTTTTCTAAAAAAAAGGCACGTGTATGCAAATTCGTTCGGCGACGATGTAATCAATTTGTGCGTAGGAAGGCACACAGAGGCACGCACGCACACGCAGTTGAGTCAAATTAAATCTAATACAAAATTGCGTTTTATGTTCGCTAGTGCGTGTGGGTGTGTGTAGGGGCGCACAATGCGAACTCGCGCCGCGGTACAATCAGAGCCGGTATTTCGTATTAGAAAGTTAGAAAAAATATGGAGAATAAAGGAAATAATCTTAAGTTGTTATTCTGACAAGTTAACGACGACAACTACACAAGATTAACATTAACGAAACTTGAAAAACAATTTCATAATATCAGTATATAAACTTAAAAAAATTTCAAGTTTATATACTGATATTATAAGTGCAATTAAGTTGCTAAAATATCAAATAAAGTATAACAATTTCATAAGTTTACATTTGTTTTGAAAACAATAAATTAAGATAAGTAAATAAAATCATTCAAATTTATGGTAACATAAAATCAAGTCATATAGTAAATTATGCAGCAATCATATTATTATATTCAGATTATAAAAGTGTCATAAATAATTACTATTACTTAACAAAGTCTTTGCCTTATAAGATTTCATATTTAAGCACACATCGAACTGATTTAAGAAACTCACACATTCTATGCTACATTACTACGACAAACTTTCTTCAATGGAAAACCCCGCGATCCTACGCAAGCAGCGTTACGAGGAGCCGTCGTAGCGCGTTATAGTGCTACGGTCTACGCCACTGCGTAGTTAACTATGTACGTAGAATAAGCTGTAGCTTGTTTGACAAGCTTTTAAATGAACTGAATTCTTTGTTTTTCTCACTCTTAGCGCTAAGCTCTATTGCTAGAGAAGGACCCTTGATTTTTATATTAATTGCAGTAATATAAATTAGTTGATTCATATAAAATAAGAAGATATCAGAAGTTTCTTTATTTCCCAGCTGCTTGTCACCTGGGAAATTGTAAGCCTAAAAAAAAAGCAACGCCCTTTCTTGTTTTATTTGAACAGAAGCTTCTATATTCCATTATTGGCCAAACTGTAATCGCCAATCCTCCTGCCAATCGAGCGATTATGGATCACAATGGCATAGTTAGTAAAATCATAACATTTTTTAAACAAATTAGGTTATTTCAATGTTAGTCTATTGTTGTTGTAATTTTACGTTTTGTGGTTGGTTGACGAACTGTTGTTTGTTCATCTAATTTTCATTAGATGTACATATATTTTTAAATTAATTTATTCAAAGCTGAAAACTATTTTTACAAGTTCAGACCCAATACAATAGACAAGCAAAAATAAATGAAAAGAAAAGCAAAACATGTAAATTTCCATGAAGTTTCTTAACGATATTTTCTAATAAATACTAAAAAGGCATTAGCGCGTGCTTTGATCCAAACTCACGATCTCTGAGTGGTTCGACAAGTAATAACAACAACTATTGCTAACGCTTATTGTTTTAGAGTTCTAGATTATTTTATTTTGTTCACTGACTTAAATAATAATTACCTAAAAATTAAGTAAAAAAAATGCTATTTTAAGTTATTTAAACACATTTATGTCTAATAAGTCAATATTTACAAAAATAATCTATGAATCTGTGTTTCTGTTGTGTTATTAAAAATAAAATTATGTAATGTTATATTATTATTTTTTTCTGCTTAAAGCATTGCAATGAATGAAATCCATAATACAGTAGAAATAGTTTATCCCATCTTCCCCTTTTTAAAAACAATCTGTAAGTACACTTATTATCATTATTTACCTCCAGCTTTTTTATGTAAACAAATTCAAAATAGCGTGTGTAAAAAACAACCTTATTAAAAAAACAATAATACAAAATAATCTTGATTACATCCCCAAATATCTCGATCGGAGTGTACTTTAAAACGCACACAGGCTTAATGTTAAAAATGAATTACCAACACAGCCGCGCGCCCACCCCGCTACACTCATTTTCATTTCGATGTTTTTGGGTTTTTGCGCAGCCCCCACGCGGGGGAGCCACCCCGCCCTATGAAAATAGGATATATTTTTATGTTTTATTCCCCGGAAGCCTGTAGCTTAGTTGCATGCTTGTTTATTAGAAGTTTTTATTAGTAGAACAATGCGGGGTTTTTGCGAATTGCGACAGATTCATGGTTGACAGTCACGAATCATGGTTTGTTTTCATCGGCGCGATTAGATCTGGTACACTATTCTTTATTGGCTCTGGTAACGTAACTGCGTCAACGAATTTGTAGTTTAGTATTGCGTCACGCGTTTTTAGTATTTCAGGAACAAGGATGTTGTTTACATTTATAACTGATTACACAAGTATTTATGGAGAAAAGAACAGATTTAACAAGAAAAATAGTTTCTAATTAAATAATGAACATTATAGAATTTAGAACATATTACATTATGTAGGTAGTTGTAATTATTATCAAGTTATGGGTTAAATAAAGCTATTTTTAAACTGTCAGAATAAAAATATAACAACAGCGTAAAAGCTAAATATGTTGATCAAAACAGTAACGTAGATAACACCTATTTGTTTATTTAAAAATAGTTTTATGTAAGAAACTACATTATTTGTTGTTAATCCATACTAATATTAATATAAATGTGAAAGTTTGGATGGATGTGTTACATAACGCCAAAATGGCTAGAATAGATATAATTTAAAACGAATAGATCATAAGCTAGTAGAAATAGCACACAGTTTCCTTTGTATCCCGGCAAAAGTATGGTATCCGTGGAATACTTCTAAATCCAAATTTTTACATCCACGTGGACGAAGTCACGGATAACAGCTAGTATGTAAGTATATCTAACTTCATGCAACTTGGACGTATCACGTAACTTAATTTTATATAATTTAGCTCAAAAGCTTTTTCTTAGTAATATCCAGAATTACACAGCATAAATTACTATCGTAAACCTAATGTTAATAGCCTGATGAGAATAGAATCCGCGTCCCCCGTCCTAATCACTAGTCCAAAACGGTTTTATCTTATCACATTATCATTTTTCCCGCTCCCTTTCGTTTCCGAATGTCGGCCATCTTATTACGACTTCGGAATATTTTAATATTCTCCAATAGATAACGTGCCTAATCTTTTCAATGTTTTAATATTGAATAAAAACTCTCTGGTGATTTGTGTAAATTATTTTTTATTTTAATTCCTAATTATTACTGATTTATTTGAGCAGAAATGAAAGAGTTTGACAAGTCAGTGTGTTTATATAGGTAATTCTCTTTATATATATTATTTAATAGGGAGATGACCAATTTCGACGGATTTATTATATTTTTGGATAAAGCTGAAAGTTGGTCATAATTTATTTCAGTCAAAAATCATAATTTCACACCAACATACAATATATTCAAAATGATACGAAATCTGATTCATAACCATCATCATCCTATATCTGTTCACTGTTGGACATCATATCTAAGTATTCATTGAAATTAAATTGCTCTGCGCAGATACCAGATTAGTTTTAATATCCGTTGTAGATGTGTATTAATAACAATTTGTCCGCAATTGAGCATAACGCCAGACAGCTAAAGATGAACTGTCATCCAAACTTTACGTATAGAATTTCAGTTGAAGATATCAGCTTCAAAATTGAGTTGTAAGGTTCCAAACGAACAAATAGTTACGTAGATTGCAAGTTAAATAAATGCTTATTTACTTGTAAAAAGAAAGCCGTAAATCATAAAAACTAAATGTTTAACTAACCTAAGTTATTTTTAAAATATTTTCTTATGTAATAAATGTTGGCACATAGAATAAAATAGAGATTCATCGGGTGTTTTACATGTTAAAAGTTCGAGTTTATTTTTAGTAGCAATAACAATATGAGCTTTAAATATCACTCTAATTAGGAAGAAATGAATAACATCAGAAACATAATACCCTAGGAGGATAATAAACGTTCAAAAACGTACTTAGTGTATATATAATCGGTCATAGACATAAAACTTGGATATTGATCGATTGAATTAAAAAAATAACCATTTTTCGTATTTTTTTTAGTTTTTAGCGTTCCTAGTTAACAAGTAACCCTTAAAATTTTGCCATGTCCGGCTGTCTGTCGGTCAGTCTGCTGTTAAGCTCAGGTTGTTGTTTATAACTTAATTGAAATAATAACCTCAAAACGCCCTAACCTAAGTAGTTCACTCAGCAAAACCAAATCGTCACAAAAATATGGTTGTTGACATTTACTTTTTTTGGACGTTTTTTTACCGTATCAATGGGTTTATTTACTTATTAAGTAATAAAATATTTTACATATTATTCCCAAAAACTATGAAAACCTTTAAAGTGATTAAAGAGTTAATTAATTATCATATTTATATTACACAAGATTCGTTCCTAATATGTTTAGAATTAATTGATTTAACGAAGTGGTTTCGCCATTCATTCAGAACAACATTCGCCTTTAAGTTTCTTTTTCCACTACAGGATCAGTTTTAGCCCAAAAGTACGAAATAATACAAAATTAAGTCAAAGCTCATCTATTCCTATAAATCTCTGTTCGTTAGCTTAATAACGTATTTAAGCTCACTCACAAAATCAGTAGGAAAACATTCGAAATGAATCGTTGCACGACATCAATCAAAACACGACAATCTCGTCTCGAGTATACGAAGACAGTAAATCAGGCTCTATTTCGACTTGTCACGGAATAGGCTGTGCAGTACGATAGTTGCCGGAAAAAAACGTAATCAGATGATCTAAATACATATTAAATTAGACGCAGTATCTCATAATAATAAATACTATGAAAACGTCGTAGGTATTTGGAGAGGGTTTCGTTAGGAGACTAAAATCTTTTTGATAGTCTTCATAGAAGCTGACTACTCATACTTTCGTTGTAAAACATTGAAAAGTGGTTTAATACGTCCAATATTAACATAGTCTCGACACAACCAAAAATATAACATGTTTGAAACTTTGGAATAAAAAAAATACAATCAATACAATTTAAGCAACTTAAAATAAATACTGCGTGCCCGCATGGTGGTTATAACTGCTACTACAAGTAAAAGGAAAACTCCTTGATCCGTAGCACAATAATCCGTAGCGGTCACGTAGAAGCGCACGTAAACTACGAAAGCGCTACGAGCTACGGTTCTTGCTACGGCTTTCTATGCAGCAAGTTGTGCGTGAATTTTTCTATTTGGAAATGACATGGTATTACTAAGATCATAGGTATCAGCCTACATCAACTTTTAGGTTGTTGCTTCTACGACCATTTTGTGTTAAAAAAGACATTTTTATAACGTAGAAATAATAGTCTTTATTCTAATTTTAGTGATTTATTATTGTTACGCATTTTGTCGAACGATTTAATGCTGTTACGAATTATTGAAAACCAGAGACTAACCACCCCACCACAGAGATCGCTTATGTGTTTTGAAATAGACTTGAGGAATGCATTCATTATTCAGGGTCAAGGTAACATAATAACATAATTGCAAACACAACTATCTAAACCAATCTAAGATAACCAAATTTGCTCGAAGAATCGCGGAGATAAAGTTAGTGGGCGGGACACATAGTAAAAATAACCGGTGACCTATAAAGTGGGAAGATTAGGCCCCTAATTTGCGTAACCGAATTGTATCACAATCGTAATTGAACGACAGGTTTTTGACAGTTCTAGTATGGGCTAAATGTCAAAATCGTCCAATTCAATCACGATCGAACTGCGATTCGGTTACGCGAATTGGGCCCCTGCACCTTTGGAAATCAGAATGGCGACCGCGCACCAGACAACGATGTAGATGAGGAAATAAAAAGAGGGTTAGACAGTTAGTATCATGTAGTCCACTCACATGAAGTCATACAGCTAGTTTTAAATGTAATTTGCTACCCAATGTACTCGTAAACTATTTTACTGTTACCCACAACTTCAAACGTGTGGAATTTGGAAATTAAACTTTTCCTGGTAAAAAAAGTAGCCTATATGTTATTTCAGAAAATAAACTAAAACCGTGCCAAATTTCATTCGGATCCGTTAAGTCGTTAGAGCGTGAAAGAGTAACAAACATAAATAAAAAAAATCATGTTTTATAAAAATAATTTATAAGTCAGAACAGTAAAATTATCCACTTATAATCATTAAAATTATCCCGTCGACTGTACTGCGTACAATAAAAACGGGAAGAATATTTGGGAAAAAGCTCACATGAGACCCAACACGGGCATATGCTAATGACGAAAAGAGATACACGATACACCCAAATGAGTAGTCATTTTTCCACCAATCGACGAATTATTGGAAAAACTACACCAAATGAATTTATTATGGCTGCCGGCGCCTCCCCCGTAACAACATTACTTAAAATTTTTAATGCATACGTATTTTATTATGTAGTACATAGGATACGCGGTATGTAAGGCATTGTCTTTGTACCGGGGTCTGCCTCGGATGTTAATTTTAAAGTTAATGTACTTAATGTTAAAGATGGCTATATCCAAAAATGGTATGGTCGCGTCTGATGATAATAAAGTATGAAATAAAATTTACGTCTAAAATGAATGAACAATATAAATATTTAAAGAGATAAGACCGCCTCATTTTAATGATTTTCTGTTTTTAAATTTTGTCATCTATGTTTGAATGCTTACTGAATTCAAGTTTTTTTTAAATTGAATAAATTACATTAATAATATGTAACGATAAACAAAAAGAAATGAATTAGTTAGTAAAAAATAAATGATTATATTATTTAAAAGTTGTAGAAGATCCTCAGCATATCCAGCAGTAGGCGTCGTAGGTCGACTAACGGCCGGTCCCAATAACCTATCTATATTCAGTTTTGGCATGTCGGAGATAGAAAACAACTTATGTCTTTGTTTCTCTGGACGGCAAAATCAGAGACAGAAGATGTTTTCTATCTCCGATATGCCAAAACTGAAGATAAACAGATTATTGGGACCGGCCGTAAGATGATTATGATGACTGTTAAACAAGCTATGACTGCTGAATAAAAGTGAATTAGGTGATATACTAACCTTTTCAGAATCAGCCAATTTTCAAACCAATCACCGTTCAACCTGAAAGCAAAGAGACTACAGTCAATAATTATAATACAATTTATTATGGCTATAGTACTGATTTGTCAATTTATAATTCGTGTCACCGGCGTTTTCCTATCTATATATTAAAGCTTTGATGTAGCCATACAATATATTTAAATGTAACAGACAACAGCACGTCAATCTACCACAAAACGTCAAATTAACTCAATTGATATTGATCTCTTTTTGTTGGACTTAAAGTTGAAAATCAATTCAATGACATCAGTATATAAACTTGAAAAATTATGTCTCAGGCGGAACTCGAACCCGCATCTCCTCGCATGCCGGGCGGTATCTATACCATTAAGCCACCGAGACGGTGCGACTCAGCGCAAATTTTTCAAGCATATTCTTAACACTGTAAGCCAGCGTTGCTTCATCAAATGTTAGGAGTTTGCACCCTTAACACCCGAAAGAAACATCTTTGCAGATGTTTGACAGCCAGTTAAGATGAAACAGCTATTTGATTACTTTATTTGATATTTTAGCAATTAAATTGCAATTACAATATCAGTATATATAGCGAGGAGATGCGGGTTCGAGTCCCACCTGAGACATAATTTTTCAAGTTAATATACTGATATTATAATTGCAATTTAATTGCTAAAATATCAAATAAAGTCAATTCAAAGACCTTTTTACTTTTTGGGTGACCTGCCGCTGTCTGTACAATCGGTGCAAAGTGTTTTACTTATTGCCTGATATTAGTTTTGAATATAAGAGCTGAAGATTAAACGTAAAATTAAATTTTTACTAATATCTATTTCATCAAATATAAGTATTTTAAAGTATTCAGGCATCCAAATAAGTAATTTGTATTTTAATGTTACTATCATAAGATCAATGTTTTTGTGACAATGCTGCTCTGTGCACTGTGCCAAATGAAAACATCAAAGAGAAAGTAAAATAGTGTGAAAAACAGCTTTTTAAGCATTAAACTAGAATTTCAAATTGTTTTTAAAGATATCTTGATAATCACAAAAAAATATTATTTAGTTAGTAAAATAAATTAAATACATTTTTAATAAAATATTATGATTATGTAGTTATTAACATCCCGGCTGTTCATTCTTTCTTTTTGGGTTAGGTTAATTGCCATGATATCTCTTTTATTCTGAGATATATAGGCAGAGTCTTACGGCCATTTCCAATAACCTATCTATCTTCAGTTTTGGCATATCGGAGATAGAAAACAACTTCTGTCTTTGTTTCTCTGTACGGCAAAAACACAGATAAAAACTGTTTCCTATCTCCGATATGCCAAAACTGAAGAGTCTTAATCGGTACGGATATTTAGTATTTATCATGATAGCTACATCCTTTTTCACTTTCAATACACTAATAAACCTAAATACGTAAATCTTTATTCCAAACAATCCAACGTTAAATGCTCAGATTTAAAGAAAGGAATAATAAAAGAAAGTATTTTTCTATCAAGCAAAACATACATAAAACCCAATAAAACAACATATTAAAAAAATACAACTTATAAATAAACATTAAACGAGATCTGATCTACTCTGGATGTGAGATAGATAACTTACACGATGGAAAAAACCAATATCTTTTTTATTTCTTGATCATCATGTCATAAAGTAGGTAGGCTATTATCACATGATCAAATAATTAAAAATGATAATGAGATATGCGTAACATCGACGGCCTTATACTTATTTGCTGCATTTCTGAGACAAATCAAACATCCGAGTAATAAAAGTTGGCACAGGTGTTTTTTCGCCGATTCTAAATATGACCACAACGAAATGTTGTTCAGTTAACTCACTCCAAACCAAACATATAGAAGCTTGAGTAACAACGTTCCTTTGTTACCTTTTACAATGAGGGTATCCGCAAAAGATATCGATGGACATAGAAGCTAGCTGAAGTGATAAACATAAAAAAAGGGCAATTGAAAGACACTGACACAGCAGAAGGTACCAACTGGTCAATTGACGATCTGATTAAAATAGCAGAGAGCCGTTGATTGCAAACGGCCCATACATTCTTTTAGCAACATTCTATTTATGGAAAATAAGTTTGTCATTCAAAAGTTTTTTAAAGTCTTAGTTACTACTTGAAACTTTATGAATGGATCCCTCAAACGATATTTGTTTAGGAGGTAGAACCTTGTACCATTTTTAAGGGTTCTTTCGTGACCATGCTGCTTGCGTGCCAAAATATATGAAACTCTTACTTTAGTATTAGTTGAATAGAGGGTGGATGCAAACGAACTTAATATATTACTTCTGTTCCTACTTTAAAGACACACTTGAGAAGATACGCAAACGGCAGTGAACCTGCTGTATAATAGTGCATTGCGTCCAAACTAAACACAAATTATTTGATCAAGTGGCAAATGACACAGTGAGAACTAAAGCGCTTGCGAATTTGGTTACATTATAGTAACATTAATATGTATGTTAAGTTATATTACATAGAACTGGGACACTATTAATTAATTAGAGTACCTACTTATTAGAAGTGTTTAACTTTAAGATTTAGGCCATGGATTGACAATGATTGAAAAAACCTTGTGTTAGTTTGAATAAGTTTTTAAAAATATTAAAATAATACATGTTTGTTTTAAACTAACTTTAACTCGTTCTTGAGGTCAAACTCTAAGATCGTGTTTTGATTCCCTTACAGTACAATGTAGAAAACAACTTTTCTTTCTTTTCCACGGATGTGGAACCATCGTTGCTTCTAGTTCCTCAAAAAGCATGTACTGTGAAACTACCTCAGTTTTTTGAATATTATTTTCTTTAGATAAAATTGACCCACGCTTAAAGTTATAAAGCATTTTAGTTACATTAGATAAAGTAAAAGTTTTTCATATATTATGTTCTTTTACAAAATCTTTTGCCAGAATAAACGAGTCCAAAGTCTTTACATATTAAACTATCTCCATGCAATCACGCACAATAACGCCACATCCCATCTATGACCGTGATCACTGGTAATTTAGTCAAGTGCTTTGCGAATGCAAGGCCTTGATCTATTTGATCCGGACATATTCTCACGGCTGAATGTACCCAACAAAAGGTTCAAGCCGCTCCTTCTAGTCTATTAAAGAATTTATAGACCTAAAATCATGATAGGAGTGAAATTGAGTGACAGGATAAGAAATAGTGTGATAAGAGAACGTTGTGGTGTGAAAGAAGATATTGTCACACGGATTGAGAAAGAGATGCTTAGATGGTTTGGGCATGTAGAGAGGATGAATAAGAGAAGAATGACAAGACAGATCTATAAGACGAGTGTGAAAGGGAACGTTGGAAGAGGAAGGCCTAGACGAACTTGCCACGATCAAATCGGGGATGTTCTAAAGAAAGGTCAGGTCAAGAGTACTCTATATCGACGAGCATGCATGAAAAGATTGATGAATGTGGAAGAAGCGAAAGATGTATGCCAGGATCGTAGTAAGTGGAAGGCCTTGGTCTCTGCCTACCCCGTTGGGAAGTAGGCGTGATAATAAGTATGTAAAATAATGATAATGATTACAAGATAACATAAGAATAAGACAAACATACAAACGGTCAGATAAAATCGATGGGACTAAACATTATGCTGATTGTCATTGAAGAAAGGAATCAATATCATTTGTTCCGAGATACCGAAAGGAATTCTAATATTCAGTGGTACTTCACAACGACTTCAAAATAAATGAGCTAAAGTTAAAAACAAAACATAAAGGTACTTAATACGAGTATACTCAAACGTGTTTAGTAATTTCTTGTAAGTAAAATAAATTACATTTAATATTTCCGTTTCGTTTCACACGAGCACCTATTCAAATTATATAAATCCGACATAACATCCACCCACGTCAAATATATCAATTATTTCGTAAATGACTAAGAAAAAAAATATAAAAATTAATCTCATTGCCGAATCTAAAGAAACATTTCGAATAACATACGAAGCAGTGTGGAGACAATATGAAGACTCGGGCTCGCTGGAAGTGGAATTTAAATATGTAAGGAATTAGGAGGGGGTGGGGGGCCGTGGGGTGAAAGCGAGAGGGTTTTTGAAAACTAGAAAGAGATGAACATGGGTTAGTATCGCGATCTGTGCGAGAGCAGGACCTACGCGGGGCAGATTAGGCGGACGATTCCCAAGATATGTCTGAGATAAATCATTGATGTACAGGTATATTAATAATTTAACAATTTGTTTTATTAAGAACTCTTTTGTCACGTGATCAATATAGGTCTTCATTGTGTTTGATTCTGAAACAGATGTCGAATTTATTTTGGGATTCTTGAGTGTAAAGCTTCCAAGTTAAGCAGTTATTCATTTCATCAAGGTATTGTTTATTCAACAACATTTTAACATTAAAAAAATATATATATGACGAATATGTGCATGAATATGTTGTAAAAATAAGGTATTATCAAATTTATTGGGTAAGAGTAGAAAAAAAAAAGATTTTTTTCTCGGGTTTGGGCGCTTGGAGTACTTTCGTGGTTTGGTTTCCATAGAAAAAGGATTATGATTAGTTACTGAATAGACCCGTCTTAGAACGGGCGAGACCTTAAAAATGACACTACCACGCAGGTCACCAAAGTAGCTTAGCATCACAGTCAGATACCACATTAATTTGTATAATAGCTAAGAATGTAAATGTACGAGTATAACGCCAAGAAACCAAATTTTATAATTAGGCTCAATGTATATCAGTTTAAATCTTCAAAGTTTATGATGACATCTCAAGATACACCCTGTGACCTGTAGACCTTGTACCGCACACGCGCGAGGCGTAATGAGCGCGCGCGGGGGGTAGTTAGACAATTTTACAACTGCGCCGCTCCGTTTTTTGGGAGACGCGTAGCTAGGTGTGCGACATAGAATAAGTAGGACTTTTTACCTATTACATTTAAGGAAAATTTAATGACATCAATTCTTTTTAGTAAGACCTTTTCCGGTACGGTTTACTTTTAATTCAAATTATTTGCATTTTACTAAGCCAATTTTATTTGTGTTGATTCTATTATGTTTAGCACTTAATCTAATTACGAGTATGTACATGTTGGCAGGTACGTATTTTGTTTTTAAAAATTCCTATAACATATTCTTCTGTTGTTGTTATATTATAATATGTAAATAATTAAATGAAAAATACTGTCACATTATTATCATTAACTTCGATTTTCATCACATTTGTTGTTACATTCAAACCATCAGATTATAAAATAGGTTTAAGTGAAATAGGATGTAGAACACAACTACGAGTACTACTATTACGAAGTTTGAAAACTATTATTGTTTTGGTAACATAAAGTACTCGGTTTCACCTTGTTGTGTAAAAAGGCAAGGTACAAAGTTACAAAATTGTATATTCTGCACACTAATCTTTGCCACCATCTGTAGGTGCGCACAAATTTGCATATGTCGAAATAATTTAGGGGGTAACTCCACACATCCATACCCGCTAATGTGGCCCGGTATTGGCTTAGAGACGAAAAGTGGTAGACGCGACTTTCCGATAATGTTTTTAGATATTAAACGATAAAGATTCATGTTTGAATGTATTCAATAAATCATTAGCAGATCTACGTGCTAAGTAAAAGCCAATAGCAATTACAGGAAAATATTTCTTAATGTTATTGCCATAAGTGTTAAAATAGTACATACAGCAACATGTACACAATTAATTAGTCTCAGTAAGTAGGTCTTAAAGATGAAATTTGTTGAGAAAATCGACTTTCAAAACTAAGACTACATTATATTACATACCAGTGATTTGACACGAGTGTTATGTAGAAATTGACACAAACAATATAAATAATACATTAACGATTTTTTCAATATTTTACATATTGATAAAAATCGTCAAAACGTTCTAAGCGTACAGAGTTTTCTTTTCTATAAGGTTAAGAAAATGTCCATGTAATTAAGTAGAGTATAGTCTGTATAGTTGAAAAACATTGTATTTTACTTTTAAAGCCGACTTGCCAGGAAGATATTTGGTCTTTTAACCAACTTGTATGAAAATCAAAAATAATAAATCGTTTGACGAAAGTTTATCATAGGCACAAACATAGACGTATCTAAAATTCATTTTGCCATATCTGTCTACTTCTATATTCCTTAAGATTTGAGGAAAATTTTCACTCATAATATTCTCTCGAAAGTAACGTGTAGGGAGAGGGCACCATACGTTGCGTAATGATTTTTAGGAAGTTTTCCTTTTTAATTAGAGGGTTAATAAGGTTTTTGTAGAGTTTTAGATATAATCTTGTATTTGTTTTGTAATATTTTCAAACAGTTTTATTTATATTTATTATTATTAACATCATCAGCCTATGTACCAGTGCTCAGAGACGAGCCTTTCCAAAGGGGATTTTACCATATTTTCACCAACATTGACAGGCCAATTGGTGATCGCAGTGTGAACAATGGTAGAGAGAAGACGGTGCTGCCCTCTTCTTCTTACAGGTCCTGTTTAGTCGCCGCTTTAAACACTTATAGGGAGAGATAACGGTAATGTTGGTAATATATATACAACAGTAATACATTTGCACAGAACGCTTTAATAGGGATGGTTAGAAATTACAAACAATTACAATTAAATATATAATCTAAAATTCCAATAAACATAAATTCATTTTTCATTTCAATTTATAGTGTTCGAGTAAATTCAAGAAACCAATATAGCAATAAAATAGGGATCTAAATTATGCTTGATAAGGCTCTATCCAGTGGTATTCAGTATATAGTATATCGTATTATAAGGATATCAAGTACTTCTTAGATCATGTCAAGTGATCACCATGATGAACAATTTTTCTCTTAAATCTGCGTCAACAGTCCTTTTAGCTGCTAATCGTATGGTAACATTAGCAGAGGGTGTGTCCTAGTAATTTTCCGATACATAAGTATCTATTCTGTTTTAAGTCATGTACATTGTATGTAATTATATACAGGAAGGCTTTAACTTGTAGCCCCGGATCTGTTTGTTGTTTTATATCTCTCTTCCTAAGTTTTCAGGAACGAATTATATGATGCTAATTCTTTGTTTATCATACATGGTAAATTTGAAATGATAGAAGTAGCTAGTTTGTTTTTAAGTATTTGACATTAAGTATGTATCAATCCATATCAGTCCACAATTGGACATAGGCTTCTACAATTTTTCCATAATCACCGGGCTTAGCAGGCGCGTTTGCGATCGCGTTTTGGTTGGACATTCCTCCGTGAAGATGATGATGATTCATTATGTAAAATGGTTTGTAAAATTACGATATCTTAGGGTAGGGTAGGGGTAGGGGTAGGGGTAGGGTAGGGGTAGGGTAGGGGTAGGGTAGGGGTAGGGTAGGGGTAGGGTAGGGGTAGGGTAGGGGTAGGGTAGGAGTAGGGTAGGGGTAGGGTAGTAAGATTAAAATTTTAAAAAATATATACAACCATAAATTTTTACCCTTTTACCACCAACCCCTATTTTTTGTTAGCCATTTTAGTAATTTAATCATTTTTATTACAAAACAACGTTTGCCGGGTCAGCTAGTATTACATAAGCATGAAGCGGGTCGTGTTAGTTCTACCAAAAGCACTTACGTTCGTAACTTTTTACCAGGTAGAGTGTGTTTTATATAGTTTTTGTACGATTAAAATTTGTAAATTTAAGTATTAGCTGTTGCCCGTAACTTTCGACGTTTGGATAACATCCCTTGGGAATATAAAAATTAGCTTAAAATTATGCTATTCATCCCTCGATCGTGAGTTATTCCAGACACAATTGAAATCAATTGTTATCGTGGCACCCAAGTGCCTCCTGGGGGTTGAGGGATTAACCTATACTTGAGCAAAATTGTATATAGATCCATTGAAACACATGCATCCAAACTTTAGCATTTAATAATATTAGTCAAATTGCTTCTTTAAATAAATATAAACTGTCCAAAACGTATTACCGATATTAAGCTGATATAAAAAAAAACACCAACAGTCAATATCTACCGATTCAAAATAAGTGTAAAATCCTTACTATTCGTCAAATTAATGATAAGAATATGCCGTAGCAATATGTGATTAAAAACCAATGTAATTAGTACCATATTCTTAGTAATAAACCATTTGATTTGTTTTAATTCGAATCTTTGTGAAAAAATTACGTTTCGACTACGAAAATAGTGTGTCCTTTATTTCCTGTGTTACTAAGCTAAGCGCACTCGGGTGCATGCAAGGGTGTGCTCTATAAATCACCTCGGGCCATAAGGGTTGCTTGTTTGACTTCAGCAAGCTATGCGTTGCACCTTACGCCGTTCAATTATGAGCTGTTTTTAAACTTAGCGAGAACAACTATTAACATTTGTTTGTGAGGCAAATTGAATTTGAGTTTTTAATAAATAAAGATTCAAATTTTCGAACATTGCTCGGGTTTGTGATTACCGACCCGCATTTGGCAAGCGTGATGATTATGCCTGTACCCATCATTGCTGTGGTAACTTGAACTCAATAATGGATGCCTTTGCTCTGCAGTGGGATGATCGATCATAGGCCTGCTTTAATAAATTTATTTACGTTATTTGAATGCAACAAGAAAAAACTGTAACAAGTATACAAACTGTATTATTGTACTGTATGATGTTATATGATTTATATAGATGTTATTTTAATTCTTTTTTTTCCGTAAAGTTAGTCTGATGATTAGATTAATAATCACAACATTTTGACTGTTATTATTCATAAGATGACTGTAATTATAGAAATAAAAACAAAGCAAAGTACGCCAATGTTAACAAGGCAGTAAGTTGTCTGTCTAAAATAGAAAACCACCAGTCCTTCTCGATTCAAGGGTGTCGTGAGAAGCAACTAAAAGAGGATTGTTAAAATAAGACCAACAGCGGTGTCTTCTTCACTAATGGCTTAACTGCGATCGCTAACCCGTTTGCCAAATGTGGCGATTATGGCAACATCCTCCTTTCGGAGAAACCTGTATCCAGCAATGGACTGTTGTAATCTAATGGTTGATAAGAAGCCCAAAACGATAAAGTATCGGAATAGTTTTTTACGGTATATCTATGCTCTCATTTAAATCAGTGTTTTGTAATAATGTTATTTCTAGCTAAGGGTCGATAAATAACTCAGTCGAGCACATGAATGGGCTTCACCCCGCGCTCTTTTACGCACTATGTATACATACGGAAAATAGACAGAAAAGCATCCGCCAGCGTATTTTTTAATTGAACTGCATCAAAAGTGAGAGTGAAAAGATTTTTAGGACTTTTTTTTATGGCTCACGCAATTCAATGGAATATTTTAGGCTTAAAATACCGCGTCCATTTGCCACCGTTAGATCTAAAAAAAAGAACACGCAGTAACGTATGGCTTTCTGTTTTTCAAAAAGTGAAATTGCGTGTCTATGATTTTATGAACGGGTATAGTCTGTTCTGTTTAGTTTTTTTCTGTGGTGACGTGTTTTGTTTGTTTTCTGTGATTTCAAATATTTAAACTGCAGTCTACGAGTATAGGTTTACGTATATTTCACGTCTTAAGAAACACTTAAGTATACGATTAAGAGATAAGGTTGAATATGTTCATAAATAAATTATTAATATTTTTCTGCTTGGATACGTTCGAGGCAATGAAACTTGGCATAAAAATGAATCTAATCATTGAAAAATAAAAATCTAAGAACAAGGTAGGTATTGAATCACAAACAGATCTTCTTGTATATCTTGAATACTAACTTGTTTTTATTGTAAGAACAAATAAATAGTATAAAGAAATAATTAGACAAAGGCTAGCAATAGCGTTTGTATCTAAAGTTTTCCATTGTATTTCTTAAAAATTTATTGGCTAAACAACTTTATCGTATTATTCGGTTTTGTGTAGTAATTTAACCTCAAAAAGTTTTTGAAATCTTTTACAATGTCCTTGTTTCAATTGATCCTAAGAAAAGTAAACAAAATTAGCATTTCTCATGTTTTATTTTTTGTAACAAGGTTGTACTTATTCGCAGATTGAATATAGGCCAAAAATTACTTGTTTGGCACCAACTCTCACTTGGGGGTTTATTTTAATGTTTATTGACAGTTTTTTTGTTATATTAAGTATTGATTTTATTATTTCCTGAAACTTGCTGATGCAACATTGCAAAGCTTTAAAGATCAACAAACATATAAATAAAATGACAGACCATTATAATTATTTTATGTTAAAAACACAAATGAGGAACCCCCTTCTTTCTTCGTTCAAAAAAGGATCTCGAGTAGGTCCACGAAGTGATCGTAACTTCGACTCAGTAGTGCTATCTCTCCAATTTCAGATCACGTAAGAAGTAAACTTTATATTATTCATCTTGCATCGGATCTCATTCGCTAAGCCAAAAACCCCGCATGATAACTCTAACGCACACGACACGGTCTGTAATAAAAATTATATGCTCCAATTTACGATGGTCGGGTGTGGGAGGGGGGGCCCAAAAAATGCCCCCTACCCCCCCTGATTGTGGGATCGAATCCCGCTAAACGAACGGGCGAAAAATTCGCGAGTAGGGTGGCGCCGAGTGAGCGCGATACATTTTTATTATCATTATCCTTTTCTAACGAACTATGAGGCGGGAATTGGGAACGTAATTATTAATTTTATTTCGGCGGATGTGTGCGTGCGTTCGCGTGTGTGGGATTTTTAAAATTCAAATTAACAGACGCTTTGGGCAGAACTATTGTGTAGTGGAAATGAGGTACGGGAAATGTTGAAGCTGCAGCCTATTTTAATGCAAGTGTTGATATGACGCCTGGATATACTTTTTGGTGGGAAATCGTAAAAGGCTTACTACTTTTGATAAGGATTTAGGATAAGTAGGCGTTTAACTTTGTGATGACTCAAGTTTTGGGAATAGTTCAAGAAACTAAGCAAAACTAAGCAAAACTATCATAACGATTACCTACATATACAGTTTTTTTAAAATAAATTTATCAGATTATCAAAATTACTCACATGAATATAAAGGAAATATTAACATCTATAAACCACGGAGGTTTATCATGATGCTAATGAGTTAAGTTTAGGTCAGAAATCTAACATGAGAGATCATTAAAAGGCTATTTTATTATTATGTTTATTTTATATCTAAACGTGTACACTTAGGTACGTAGTTAATAAGATTTGAAACATGTCGCATGACGCATTTGAACTTACTCAGGAACATAGAATTAACATACAGACAAAACTAATCTAGTAATTTGAACCAATTAATATAATATGCATAAAATAAGAAATGATTTTAAGGACATTTACTTTTAACATAATAGCCAACGTCTTATTGTTTCGTCTAAAAGAATCCAGCGTTTGTTTAATTTCCATAATTCCTTCAAACTTAGAACGTCGGAATCGATAGTCGACTACGAGCGGCTACGAATCTCGGCGGACAGCTACGGAGCACGGCTAGCGGCTACGACGCACGGCCATGTAGTAGTACTACGTCGTAGTCGCTAGGAAAAGTTAACTTTATTAAATTTTGTATTATTTAAGAGGTTATTTTCGATTTTTAGCTGAAACTTACTAATTGAAAGTTCATCATTTGTATTTCCACAAACTCTAAACCATAATATCTGGTTTATATGCTTCCTCAAACAGGATTCTGATACTAGTTACTTGATGTTTTTAAAAATAATAATAATCTATTAAATGGTATTTCCATAAAGATTCCAAATTTCTAATGATAAAACGGCACATTAATTAGAAGCAAAATGTACTACGCTGCACTTCCTACAGGCACGCGAACCTTTCCGAATATCTTTACGGCTTTGTCAAAATATTAAAACATGCATATTTAATGTTAACATTATTGTAAGGCTAGTTTTAGTCAGTGTCTTTGCTTTTGTAAACAAAATGTTATTAAATGATCCAATTGTTATTGATCTTGCGTCATTTGAAAAATAATTTTAGAATTTTAAGCTGGCGAATGACTATTGTCAACACATAAATGTTTGGCATTGACCTAATAGGTATAAAAAGGTTGTTTTCACATAGTTTTTCACATGTGACATTAGATTTTAAGTTTGTTAAAGACTTAGACACTTTGACTTTAATATATCCAAAGTATAATAGCCTACATACGTTAAACATAAATACATTCTAATATGAATAAAAAGAGATATGCATTGAATGGTGTACCTACTTTTTCTTACAAAAACAAGCCACGATAGAGGTCTGTAGGAAAACTCTATCACCGAGTCATACGATAAGAAGAAATAAATGCTAAACTTATGCTTGTGGAAATTCCTAAGTCAGCTAAGTGTTTTCTATCGCAGTTAGGTCAGTAGTGGATAGATGACGTTGTCTCCCGTCTTCTTCTAGCAACTCCCTTAGTCACTTCACGACACCTGCAGGATGAGAAGGGGCGGTGCTATTCTTTTAACGTATACAATACGACACAACGCTACCATTACATTCAAATGGTCGATCCGTAGAAAAACTGATAGGCAGACAAAGCTGTTTTCCTATTATAATATTAGTATGGAAGAGGAAATAGCGTAACGCCATTGAAATATTCCTTGACCGAGTTGCTTGACCCAATTTCACGTACACAGAAAGAATTAATTATAAGGCACTTTTTATGAATACTTTATTGTGTCTTTTCTTTACTTGTTAGGATGTACGCAGAAGCTTTAAGCTTCTACTACTTGCATCACTGTATAAATAACTTAAAGCAATGGATGTTTTGTACATTTCGTTATTTTAATTATTGTATTAAGTTTTTTTTGAAAACTTTATAATAAATAAAAGATATATGTTAACAATATTACATTCATTATTTTGATTCGAAAGTTTAAACCTATGAGTATTCAAAATACTTGTTTAGTTGCATTTTAGAATTCAGTAACAACTAAGGTTTAACAAACACATAAACTCTAGAAAACATAGTGTAAAAACTAAGAACCATCTTCGAAACGAACCTGGGATCTTAGAGTTGGCAAAACTTTGAGCACCGGTGTCGACCAATAAGATCGACAACTTTTAACTAAACATCAAAAATTAGTTTTCTTTTACTTAATCACGCTTTGATTATAAATGCTCTAAGTAATCACGTCAAAACGGTTTAAAGGATCTAAATAAATTTGACACGAATATAGGTTAAAGGCTGAAAATAGTACACAAGTTACTTGTTTTACAAAATATGATGCATAACATACGCATGCGATGACTTGAAAACATCAATTATTATCTATTTGTTTGATATGAAAATATAATGCAGTTTCTTCACGTTGGGTCTTGTGGTAAAGCGGCTTCCTATTTGTCAAATAAACACTGATGTTACTGAGTAAATATTGACACATTTTATACAAACAGTTTCTTACTAATTTACTTCTAGTTTCAGGTTTCAGTCTTCTGTCGGACTGTCACAAAACATTTCTATTTAGCTAAAGGTTCGGCTGGCGGAGAATACATGCCACGTAAGATTTATATTTTTCTTAATTTATCTGATAAAGTTCGAATGATTATTTTTATTATATAATGAATTAAAAAAACTGTTGGCACGTAGGTTGTGATAAAATTGCGTTTCAATTGTTTGACTATTTGCTAAACGACATATTATGGAGCTATAAAATATTTAATTTTCCAAAAATAAAATTTGTTACATTTATAAGCAGTACAGAACAGTTGCTCCGTTCACCTTTTATCTATTATAAATTCCTAACGAGAATAACGAATTGGAGTTAACCATACTATCTTAAAGTAATATTATATCAATGAATTTATTTAATAATACTCCTGAAGATCATACAATTAAAAATTGTGTTTGGCATTTTTTCAAGCATTTTATCAATGAAGTACTTATATTTTTATGATTTACAAACATACTTTTTTTTATTATAATGACATGATTGTAAGTAAGATAATATGTAATTTAGTTACATAATTATTCTGTCAAACTTTTAAATCATCATTGCCACAGGTTCAGTTTTCGGAGATAATTGTTTTTACGAAAAGGGACGAGATGATTAATCTTGTTTTGTGTTTTTCTTTGCAGTTTCAAAGTAAAAACACCATTCATTAGCTATTGTTTGACGTTTATAGTTAGCCCAGATCAAATTAGAAGGAACCATCTCTTAATAATCTGGTAACAGCATACTAAACTTGGTTATTCGTTAAAGGCAATGACCCCTGAGGTGTTTAGCCGCATTTTTTCAAGGTACGGTTTATTTTAGGCATAAAACACGACGAGAATAATATTCAAGAACGCGTTTTGCTTTTTATTTAATATAAATGATAAAAGCCTTGGATGGTTATATCTTAACTTTTCTGACAATCGACATAAGTGTATTTTTTTTTAATAGATAAGTACGAAATAGGTTACTAACCTAACCTATTTCGTACTTAAGATACTCTACGTAAGATACTCTTTATTGCACACCATTAAATTAAACAATAAGATACGAGAAAGACTTAACAAGTTATCTTCTTAACAAGTTAGCGGTCTTATCCCTTGCAGCGATCACTACCAGACAATTGATTGTGTATTTATTATTGGCTAGGATATTGCACCGACATTATATAGTTTATTAATTCAATTTAATATTTTAAGCGTTTTGGATCTGTGTTCTGTTAGCTTTTTAAGAGGTTTTTATAGTAGTAAATATGTTTTTCATCCCCCCACCTCGGAAATGGTATTTTTGCTATTCGATATCTGAGCGGAAAAGCCGTTTTTACCCGCTTAAGGTTAAAGTAAATTTGAATTTAGAACATCACGTGCACTAGGTATGTGATTTCAAAACATTTCATCTCCATGGTGCCGTATTTATCATACAACTGTTTTTTTAATTTGTTAAGAACTCAGACTCTTGGTGTACTTTTGTTTTCAATTTGCTTTGCGCTCGCCATTTTGTTTTGAATTCGTATTGTTATAAATAAGAAACTTGAAAACAAGTAAAAAAAAAAACGAAAATGAGTGATTCCAGCGACGAAGAAGTATATTTCTGTAATACTAACATATCATAATTTTGAAGTAAAAATGTTTTATTTTGCGTTTAGTCTTTTCCTCGCTAAGGGGGATGAAAAGTTACGTGTTGCACTCGAGTGCAAAGAATTTTCACCTTGTGCTCTTTTAATTCCCTCACTAACGCTCAGGATTCTAATTTTTGAATCCTTTGCTTGCTCGGTCATCAAAGTTGAGCACGTGGTTAAAAAGGAACTTTGCACTCTTATATAACAAATAACTATCTATACTAACATTATAAAGCTAAAGAGTTTGTTTGTTTGTTTGTTTGTTTGAACGCGCTTATCTCTGGAAGTACTGGTTTGATTTGAAAAATATTTTTGTGTTGGATAGTCCATGTATCGAGGAAGGCTTTAGGCTATATAAAATCACGCTGTGACCAATAGTAGCGAAGCATCAGTGAAAAATGTTACAAAAATAATCGCGATCATAAAAACAATAATTGACGCGTACGAAGTCGCAGGGAACGGCTAGTTATTTAATAAGACCAAGGACAGGCTCGGGTAGTAAGCTTCTTCTCTATTCAGTGTGGTTCAAAATTCGACTTCGAAGATTTTTCCCTCCATTTTACTCTAACTTTAATATCTTTCTAAGCATTTTTTAATTTCTTTGTTTTGCTTCTAATGTTTTGATCGTTTTCACTTATTTATCTATCTAGAAATAATGGAGTAAAGTGATTTTTAGTAGCAAGATTTTGTCTTCTGTGAAAGGAACGTTACGTTTGAATGAACGGAATACTTTTAATTGTGCTCCAATAAGCTTTTTTATTATGTAATGGTAGTCTTAAACCTCTCGTTATTATCATCATTAGCGTATTAGTCCACGGCTGGACATATGCCTCTTCATAAAGAGTGTGCCATAATCGCCACGCTTGACAAGCGGTTTGGCAAATGGTAGAGAGACGCTGCTGCCCGTCTTCTTCTGGCGGTACCCGTTTAGTCGCCTCATACGACACGGAAGTGAAGAAGTGGTTCTTATTTATTTTAGTGCCAGCATACCTAAGAACCTATATATAAAAGTATGAAAAACCGTTATAGGTAAAGCAACATTAAAACGTTAAAGTAAATACAGAACAATATAATCCTTACGACACATAACAGTCGTTACACAGCGCACATCGCTATATGTTCTGCCAATGATAAAAAACACACATACAATTATATATCTCTTAAAAATCCGATATTGGATCACACGGACGCACACTTGTGTATGGTAGGCGTCACGATCACAAAGCAACCTGATTAAAAATCATGACATGCGCAGAGTAATTTTAAAAACTACCGGAGGTTGGGTTAATTTTTAAGTATTGATCAAAAATTGCGTATACGTTCATAGGGGTGAGGTGTGTGGGGCGGAGGGTGGGGTGGGCCGTGCGTACATTAGATGTTTTTCGTTGGAAATTTGTCATTAGAAAGTTCTGTTTTAATGTCGGATGCTGTGCTGATTCGCTTTGTTTTCTGTTGGGTTTCGAATTTGGAGTTTTGTATATGACGTTCAGAGTTTGATTTGATTTAGAATAGGAGTAAGAGTTAGAGTTTGATTTGATTTAGCTTTCGTATACTTATACTTAGGGATACTAGGTATGTCACCCCGAAAATGTATTCTTTACTTAAAGCTGTAGAGTTTTTACTAAGTGTTAAAAAGTTTTAAATGTAATCAAGCTCAATAGCTTTTGCTTTCAAAAGCTAATCCTTATGGACTAAAATTAAAGTTTTTCTGCAAATCACATTTTTCTTATAAATCAAACAAAACCATAGTTTTAGGTATATTTGATTAAAAAGTAAGTGCGTTTCATGATAGACTTTTCATCGTTAGAATTTTGGAATACTTATCGAAAGCTTTTGTTTTAAGCATATCATTTGTTTTAATTTAATTTCAGTTAGTATTTTAATCAATTCTTGCACAATTTTCTAATTTAAGTGATATAGTAATCCATAGAGAATCCTAATTGAAAAAACCTAAGTAAACTAAAAACATTAACAAATGATATACATGCAAATATGGAATACGATGAGCACAGATTATTTGCATTTGATTTACGACGTAATCGCTCTAAATTGTCTATGATTAAAACCATAAATAAAAGCTCCAAATAACGTTTTTTCATAACGGCCATCGCCAAAATACAGATGGTGTGTACTTTGTTAACAACAGAGTATTATAGTATTTGCAGTCGTAATTTGATGGTGTCGAGTTGGCAAACTCCCATTGCTAGATATGGAACGTATGCTAAAGTATATTGAGAGTATTCGAAAATAAAAACGGAGTGCCGTACAACGTGTATCATTTAAATATAAACAATGTTGATGACTTTTACTGTGTGAAAGTTTTTGGGTTTTTCTCGAAGTTAGTATTTTTATCTTAGAGAAATTTCCACCTCTATAGGGAGAGCAACGTAACCTAGGTTACATTACAAGATATCATTATGATTTTAAAATTAAATTTAAACCACACAAAAAACGTTTTCAGCAGTGGACTAATGTGTGCTGAAAAAGTATTTTTTTACTCTAGAACTATGACATTTGGCTAGTAATACTATCTACGAATAAAGGAAAATACCTAGACTCTTTATTAGGAAAATATGTACAAATAAATGTGTACGAAACGTCCAGTGTGTCTTTAATCTCATATATCGAAATACCATCGTTGTTCAAATCTAGCACATCACAAAATTGTTACCACATAACTGCTAAAAACAAAACTCACGCAACGTTCAAAACATGCGCAAGGGGAACTCGTCGTAAGATTATGCTCATATCCTCATCATAGTGCTCTATCGTCCCCACTATTTCCCTGATAGCCCAATTTCCCCCCCAAAACGAGTCTCTAAATGATATTACTGTGACAAACAGTTTCCTCAAGGTGTTTGAACAGAATCACACAACTATAAGCATTTTATCATATCTATTGAAATCTAACATACAAAAAAGTCGTGTAAAATCGTAAAAAGTCGTAATACAGTAAAATCAATTATAAAAAAAAGTCGTGTGTACCATTTATAACTCAAGAACGCCTAAACCTATGTTATGTATTTGTCTTTATCTGGGATGGTATAATAAGTACTAAAATGTGGCGTTCATCTACAAAAAACAATTCCTCATATATACAACAATACAACCTTTGCCGGGTCAGTTAGTGGGAAATAAACATTTGGTCCTTTGTGTAAGTCTTCATATAATATGAGTGTGATACAAAATACTTATGAATAAGAACTCAATTATTGCTGGGTTTTCTGTTAGTTGTTTTGTATAAAATTGTAAACAAGTTAAATGATGGGTTCATGAATTTACGCGAACACTGTACATTGAAATTAAAGATAACTCGCAATTATTAGGATTTAAGATTTTTTTTAATCAGAAGTTTCGAATATTTTAACGCGTTAATGGTCATGAGTAGACTAAGATGTGACATAATTTAAAATCCTAAAGAAAAAGTAATAAATCTGTAAATATCTGTCATTCCGACAGTAAAAGTTTCAATTAAAAGGATAACTTAGACTTGAAAAAGTTTTGTAAATACTGTTGACTTATGGCACAAGATTTATTTTGAGAAAGGCACAAGTTTCAATATGAAGACTTGATTTACATTACTCGTATGTAAAACAATAATTTCGGGTTCACTGCCTAATTTATTTTAATTCACAAAATAGTCATCATCTCTAATTAAAAAAAACCTATTGGAAGTGAACATATTGAGCTTCCACTATGTTTGTAATATGCGGGCTTTTTAATTTCGATCCTTTGAAGCTAACCCTCCCAAATCAAACGGTAAGCATCCACCAAAAAATCATTACTGTGAGCTGTACTATACACATTTCCGTATATACGCCTAAACACTAAAACAGGCAACCCTCTTGACAAAAAAACGAAATAAAAACCCTCGGAGCCGAAGTATTTTCATTATCTAACCTACGCCTGTGACGCGCAGCCTCCAAAAACCGTACCTACTCGTATATTCATTTCCGTTTCGTTAATACCGCATACTTTTAACTGTCTAACTAGGTGGGTAGCCCCCCCAGGCCCCCATCCCCACACCGTCACTACTTACACGCGGTAGGCACAACTTTTATAATACTACGTACTCAGGCGCTTTTTAACGAACCCCCCCGGGGGGTGCCACCTGCCACGCATACCGAAAAATACGCAAACCGGGTGGGGGCGCCACCCGCCTCCATGGTTAGGAACTGAAGTGGCCGTATTTTGCGTATTTTTAAATTATTCCCACATGCGGGCACGGTGTTTAGTTCCCTTTGAATCTTTTTATTCGAGTCCGATTCTGGTGTTGTAGCTAGGTTATTTTTTGTGCCAGAATCTCGTTATCCACAGCTAGGGTATTCGTTTTTTGAAATAGAAGAATAGGAGGTTCCTGGAATAGTGAAGGTTATGAACCAAATGAAAAAATGAAGGTAAATGACTCACTAAAATTTACGACATTTTGAAAAACATACAATCTGTGGTGTTGTTTCGTAAGAACTTCATAAATCCTCACAAGATGTGAATTAATATAAGAAGGACAAACACCCGAGAAAATACAGAAACATACTTTTTCTACATTGACCCATTCGGAAGTCCAACCCGGAACCACGGAGCAGGCGATACATTAAAAATCGGTGTGTACGCTGCTCCACAATGCAGGTCGTTAAATTACGTCATGACGATATTTTTGTAGCATAATCACTGAGAAATACATAAGAATCAGTCGAAAATCAGTTTTATTTCTGCAAATAGACCCCTGGAGGCGTTTTTATACTGTCCAATATTAAAACCTACCACTGCTTCGGGACAAGTCTGGGCTAGTGCCGAGAAGAAGTTGCGCAAAAAACTCCGTTACTATTACCAGCCTCTTTAAATAAATATGTTTACATACAATATATATGCCAGTGCGAGCTAGAGAATTTAAAGTCACACGTTCCTATCATTTATATATATATAATCAATAAATACACAGCCCTATACTGTAATGTCATTTTGATCTGTCTAAGTGAAAATAGAAGACCAGAAGACCAGAGGACAACATTGCCAGAGCCGCGTTTACATGAAGGCCGCGCGGGAGCAGGCGGAGGGGCCGGCCGGTGCACACATGGCAGCGCACCGTCGACGCCGAGCTGCGGGCGACCGGGCTGAGTTGGAGGGACGCCGAGCGAGAGGCGCAGGATAGGAGCGGATGGAGACGTCTCACGAAGGCCCTCTGTACCACTGGGGTACCATAGGACGACAACAACGACGACGACCTCCGTGGCGGAGTGGCGTACACACCGGTTTTCAAGGTGTCGTCTGCTCCGAGGTCCCGGGTTCGATTCCCGGACGGGTCAATGTAGAAAAAAAGTGTTTTTCTACATTTTCTCGGGTCTGGGTGTTTGTGGTACCTTCGTTGTTTCTGGTTTCCAAAATACGAATGCTTTGAATAGTTATTCAAATTGGGTTCAGAACAATGTATGTGATGTTGTCCACATTTATTTATTTATTTATTAACAACAACAAAGTGAAAATATAGGCATCTAATGTCATCCGTTATCTAACGTAATACAAATTCAACATTATGTGCAGACAGCAGCACGTCAACCTACTACTAAACGTCAAATTTCCTCAATTGATATTGATCTCTACTTGTTGGACTTAAAGTTGAAAATCAATTCAATGACCTTTAACTTTTTGGGTAGGTTGACCTGCCGTTGTGTATACATGACTTACAGATAAATGCAAGGTCAAAGAACACCTTCGTATTCAGTGGGTGCTCATTTGGTGAGGAAGTCTTTTAGTCACTGATTGTGAAACTAGTTTTTTTAGGGTTCCGAACCCAAAGGGTAAAAACGGGACCCTATTACTAAGACTTCGCTGTCTGTCCGTCTGTCCGTCGCTCTGTCACCAGGCTGTATCTCAAGAGCCTCGATAGCTAGACAGTTGGAATTTTCACAAATTATGTATTTCTGTTACCGCAATAACAACAAATACTATAAACAAAATAAAATAAATATTTAAGGGGTGCTCCCATACAACAAACCCGTTTTTTTGGCCTTTTTGGTACGGAACCCTCCGTGCGCGAGTCCGCACTTGGCCGGTTTTATTATTAATTTTCGTCAATGATTATTTTGTTTTATCATCAGTCAATTGTAATTTATGTTAATTGTAAACATGAGGTCTAATTACTTTCTTCTTACTTGTTTTATTAATGTATATGTATACCAAATCTGTGAGCGTGACTTTAAACACAAAATTTATCTGAAGATTAGTTGAACATACTTATTAAGTACTAATTTCTGGTCGATGTACGAAGGTCGTCGTCGTTGTGGCTGGCACCGACTCAAAACTGTTAAATAGCAAACAATGTTACGTAAAATGAGATACATTGAAGTATTACGGTGTAAAAAGTACTTTTCTGTTATTAACTATAACATTTATTTTAGTAAGGCCTGATTTTTCAATAGTCAGATAAGAAACATTCGTCGAATAAAATACAATATGGCTAATTTGAAAACGTCACCTATTTGACAGCAATCATTTATGTGAATGAAATTTTAAAATCGATCGTTTTATACTTATTCAGTCTGATAAGTTTTATCTGACGTTTGGAAAATCGGCCCTAAGTATAACAGAACGCCCTATTTGTCGAATAGTTAAGGTACCACGCCAAGATCTCGGGGTTGTGGGTTCGAACCTTGGGTTTTGATCACCAACCCGCATCTAGCAAGCGTGGTGATTACGCCTGTACCCATCATTGCTGTGGTAACTTGAATCAAAGGTCTCCAGCTAATTCAGCCAGCTAGTCCAGCCTTTGCTCTGCAGTGAGATGATTCTTGGCTTTTACTTTGCTTTACTTTTTAACTTTAACAGGGAAATTATTGCAAAAACAATTCTTTTTTGCGTCGGTTAACAACATCTTTACGAGTTAGATAGTTAACCAGTTTGACTTGAGTTCTATTTAATTATTTACTTTCATAACAATATGTCATTCTCAATCCGTCATGTTATCTTAAATTCCTAAAATTTTAGATCGAGTTTAATATTCTTCACGAGCTTTTAAACATAATTGCTAACAACTTGTTGTAACATATTGAACATGTCACCAAGGCACCGTGTCAGACAAGTTCGGGACGTTATAAAACATGTCTCGAACATGCTTTAACATGTCAAAGAATACTCTCGCTTATTCTCAAAGACATACGACTCAGTTTGAAAGATATCCATCAAACTATCCAACCGCTTCCTTCCGCAATATTTGCCTATTCATAGTATTACAATATTTATTTTTCGGTAGAGAAAATATGCTTATGACGGATACAGCTGGATTTTCCCGTAAGTAAGTGGTAGGGACTGTGCGATAGGGAAGAAGTGGCTTTCTTATCTTTTTATTGCATGGAGATGAGGTGAGTTATGTTTGCTAAAGTTATCATGATTGATTTCTCATGCTTGAAATTTCTGATTTTATTTTTAAGTCAAATATATCCACAGTAGAAGTACTATTGTTTTGAGTCCACATGATGACAGATGTTACAGTTGTAATATATATTGTATGCAGTTAACAGTTTAGAATACATTGTTATAGGAGCTGTCTCTTGATGCAGGGATCTCTTGCGATCAATTAAGGCGTATTAGTGAACCACAAATTTCACGATATAACTAAGGTCATCAATTGTGACACGTATAAGTTTGTTTAACTGTAATGTAACACAACTATTTTTTGCGACACTCAATATAATTCGAAAAAACATTTCTTGAAGAAAATTGCTTAACAGTGAATAAGTGTAAGAGAGTATTAAGTCCAATCCTGCGATTTATTTCACCTACGTATTAATAATATTACTGAGTTAGAAGCTAATTAATTAATATCTTCAATAAACGTGTAGGTACCTACAATAACCTTTGGTATAAAGTTAAAAGCTGCTACGAAAATCAACTAAGTATGATAAAATAACTCCACCACTTGAACTTCCATTCACGCGCGAACACACTTGTTCGTAGTTCACCGTAGCAATTCTCGTAACAAGTCGTAGCAGTTAGCACTCGTAGACGGCATATGAGACGCCTGCATTTTATTTTATAGCAACGATTCACGCAGAGAAAAAAATGCTATTACATTTTGTGTAGGCGTTAACTGATAGGAATTTGTGGATGCTAGTGCAAGTGTTAAAAGCTGGTTCGTTTGAATTTATAGTTTTGACGGATTTAATGTTCAGCCGTAAAATGGATTTAAATAAACGTTTAAACGCCGTTAGGGATATTTTAAAACGAAATTGTTTGTCGTATCATAACATTTTTTGTGGTTTTAACTTTTGATGTTATAAATTTTATATTGATCTAAACTTTTATGAATACTATCCATAAGAGTTAAACTTTTTGGGGCTTGAAATATCATGTACTTTTTAAATGATTACTTTTTAATTCCTTTATGTTAATAGTATTATGAAAAAATTAAGTAGGTATACTTGAGTAGTACATTATTATATTAAAACGTTATCTTCATTATTGTTATATTTAGTAGAGTTGTAATTACAATTAAGTAGTTAAAAAATCATCTGACATTGTAATACGAGTAAGTAGGTTTGCCAAAAATGTATTACGTACTAGGCCATAAGAAACGTAAGTTTTAAGGAAAATTCAGTTTTAGTAATAGACAGACTCAACAGTGTGAGATCTTACATAGTTCGCGAGAGCTAGGAGGTTGGTGCTCGAGCATCGCATCTATTTTACGATCCCAGCAGACGTGTGTTGCGGTACATTGCTTAGCTTTACGGTCAATGAAACACGGAATCTCGCCAGCTATCTCAGCAATCTTCGAGGCCTAAATAATAAATTCGACGTTTCCCGGGCACCGTTTGAGTCACACAAACATCGGAGTAAAACAATTTATTACAAAATGTAAACAGGAAGAGCCGTATTTTCATTTAGAATACGATTTCTCGATGCCCCCTCCCCACCCCACGGCATAGACGAAAATACCCGGTTATGATTAATTCCAAATGCGGCGCGCATTGATCAAGAAACCAGCTTTTTACTCCAAACTACCCATCCCCCCTGCGAGAGCGAGACTAATGCAGCGTCTCCCGTCTCACTCTAAAACAAAGATGCTAAAACTTCTTTCGCTAGTATGAAGATTTTAATTTCATATTTTTGACGAAACGGTTCTAATTTTACTTCCTACAATACTGAAAAAACAACCTTATGGTTACTTAACACAATATAAAATCGCTTGCCTACGCCGAGCACTTGCATCCGTCTTCTAATTTTGAATTAGTTTTCGAAGTGAAAAGATACAGTCCCAAGACTGTGTGCGTCTCTGTTCCTACTTTGAACTGTATTATGCAACACTTACGATTGGAAATAGCAAAAACGCGAACTCGCAAGAAATAATTCTCCAGTTGTACCCCGAAATTAGTCGAATGAGGAGAAAGGGGTTCATACGATGGGTGGTTTTAAAAGAAGAAGGCAAAAAGGTGGGGATAGAAAGATGCGCAAAGACTTAGTTGGCGCGGGGGCGCGGGTGATGGGGGTGTTATAAAATATATAATTCTATACTTACAATACTTGTAAATACGGACGCGGAAGTAAGAAGCGCGCCCGAAGCGTCTTGGTACTGTTGGCGTCTTCCGTATTTGTTAATTTGGTTAGCGATAAGTGAAGTGGGTAATGTGCCTTGGAATATGTTTGAATTTATTAATATTTGAGGCATCAACGGTAACGAACATTAACAAGCTATGGCAAAGATTTACTCGAGTTAAGGTCAACAAAAGTTTGCAATTAAAACTTTAAAAAAACTTGCAGCTTTCCAATTGAGGATGTTGTGTTACATATACAATGAGTGATGAGAGAGATAAAATAAATATTATTGGGCTTTAATTATGAACAAGTAGTAAAAATAATTAATTTTAAATGCACAAGTAGTGTAAGCCTCAAACCATAATTAATCCTGCTTAGTTGTTAGTACTTTACAACATACTAACATAATAATTATTATACTGATAAAATAAAGTAGTAATTCAAATCATTGCTATTTTATCATCATTAAAACATATTTTTTATGTTGAGATATTAAATTCGAGAACGCCCCGCTAGTCTTTTAAACCAGGACCACGATCTCGGGGTCTTTGGTTTGATTCTCGGATCGGATAACAATAGAATTGTCGAAGGGTACTTGGGTTTGTGATGAACCAACCCTCATTTGGAAATCGCGGTGATTATACATGTACTCATCATTGCTATTGTAACTTGTATTCAATGAATGAGGCCTTTGTCGTGGGATGATTATAAGCCGTTAGGCCGTTATTTTTCTTTACTTACTTTAACAATAAATTTATGTCATTATTTCATATTTATAATAAGACATGAGCACACTTGACAATGTAACATCTTTATATTCCTACGCAAATTTAATATTATGAATTACTGGCTGTTGCCCGCGACTTCGTCCACGTCAATTTCTGTTATTATGATCGCGACTATTTTTGCAACATTCATTACTCATACTTCGCTCCTATTGGTCGCAGCGCGATGTTATGCCTTCCTCGATAAATGGACTATCCAACAGAAAAATATTTTTTCAAATCGAACTAGTCCTTCCTGAGATTAGCGCGTTCAAACAAACAAACAAACAAACTCTTCAGCTTTATAATATTAAGTATAGATTAATATTTCTTTCCACCATGTCTCGTCAGTTTCTTGAAAGTATCAAACTCTGTTAGTCGGCGTACGCTGCTACATTCGCTGATATTTAGTCGCGAGACGGGATGTATTATAAGGCGGTAGTTGTTTAAAATAAGAGCAGGCCCGGACTTAGGGGCGCGGTCGATGCCGGAAGCACGGCCCCGGGTTTGATTCTATTTGAGGACATTTTTAACTAAATTATTTAGCTATTCAATTAAGATTGTGAATTGTGAAGTTGTTTGAGAAACTATGGCGTGGTAAGTTTTTAAATATGATTGTGTAAAATGCATTTTGTTATTTTTCCAAAATGTTTGGATATGTATTGCGTTTTTTGTAAGTGTTATTTTATCGATTTCAAATAAATGCAACATTACTGAGTATTAGACATAATAGACTACAAAGCCTAGCATTAGCAGGTTTGAAGTTTGGAACAGGGAGCTTTTTGTGTCATAACAAGCGTAATTGTATCAATAATTTTGTCAAGTATGTGCACAGTTAAAATCTAAATACTTTTACAAAGTCAGTTGTTTTAAGATCATATTAATGATATTGTTTTTAAAAGAGCACCGAATTATCAGATATGTACAGCTGAACTATGGTCATTATCGCCGGAAAATATCAGTTTACAGCTGGACATGTCTTTAAGGAGGGTTTCACCATAATAGGTAGGTGGGTAGGCGATCACAGTGTAGCCAATAGTGGGGAGGAAACTATGCTGCCCGTCTTTTTCTGACTGTACTCCTTAAGTAGCCTCTCACGACACCCATAGGAAGAGAAGAGGTGGTGTTATTCTTTTTGAGTGTCAGTACCATACAATTCATGATATAGGCGCTTGCAAAAGAGTCAAAAAATCTAAACTCTTACATCATTATTTAAAAGTTAAATTCATTAGGCTATAATGAATAAAATATATTTTATCGAATGATTAAGTCAGATTACACGAGAACACTAGATTAAGCGAATCACAAAGGCTGACGCAGCGTTTTGGAAATTTGGCAAACGGCCATATGCGTTAGGAATTGATGCAGGTTCAATTCCCGTTCTAGTTAGAGTATATTAATTTAATTATCTCTTTATTAATTTAATTTGGTCCTTAAAGTCTAATAATTTTTACTTTAAAATATTAGAAGTGGTCTACTAAAATGACAACTCATAAAGTTCGAATAAGGCACACATTTTAATTAAATTTTGTTACACGGGATCTATTAGCAAAATTAATACTGTACAAGATTCTTTACTAGAAGTCGCTAGTTTCAGTGTAACTATATTGAATCTCATTTTAAGCATTTGTTGTTATAACTTGTAAGATCAAAAGTAAAACAAAAATATTTTTTCGCAAAGTGAAGCTACCTATGTTTTATCCACTCATTTCGCGCGGTTCTTAGTAAAAAGTTGTAAGAGGGGGGCACTAGCTACGGCGTAGCTCCGTAGCGGCTACGAGCCGTAGGCCCGCTACGCAGGGTTGCCAACCGCCTAATTGGCAGCGTTATGGAAATTTCGTCTTTGTGACGTCATCGCGAGAGAACGCTATTTTGGGACAGCGATTTAGTTTATGGGCTATTATTTTGTGAAAACAGTTGTCATGGCATTACTGAAATACTAATTATACCGGATAACATGTTCACAGATCTTTTCCATTCCAATTATTTTTATTGAAATATTATTTTTGTAAAAATTATAATAAGTTCATTATTAGACTATGAGTTCTGCAAAAAGTTGCCAAAGTAATGTTCAATATTTTGAATTATTGAACTACCCAATTTAATTTTGAATAAACAAGTTTATTTTTGATAGCATAGATTCGTAGGTTGAATTCCAAAATGAAGGAGTCGATTTTTTTGGGTGCTTTAACTTAAAACTATCCAATACCTTCAGTCAGTTACTTATCAATAAATTTAAGATGCTATGTAACCATGGCAATTGAGATTCCGTCACCCATAAAAGAGTATTCAACAGCAGTGCTTTGCACAAACCCCGCTTGATGTCTTCAAAATATTCCGAGATAAAGTTCAAACAAAACACACGAAGAACTACCCCACTAATAAAACGGGGTCTTTAATTACACACGCCATGCCATCTCAAGATGTAAGAAACACCCTAAAAAGTTTAAAGTTCATTAGCCCTGACAGCCCTACGGCTTACTATCTTGCACGTTCCTAAGACGCCCCCCCCGGGGGTTGCGGCCTCCCCGGGGGTACGCGGAAATATGAAGGGAGTTCTCATTTATCAATACAAGCGACTGTTTCTTTCTCTCTAAGAATTGATTATATTCTACTAAGAATATTGATGGGGGGGCTCTCGAAAGTTTTCCCGCTTAATGGGGTGGGGGTGTTATGTCGTAATGTTTTGATTAGAGTTTTTGATGTTCCTCGTACGAGATGTTTCCGTTATATGTTTAGTATATGTTGTATGGTGGCACCGAGCGAGTTTTAATGTGCCTTAGCATGTTAAGTGGATCTTTGAAATGTGTAATTTTAGTTAGGAAAATTTGGATAAAGTCTTTCGAAATTGTACTTCCCAATGATACCATTTCGAATCTTTGAGATAGTTTATATTTTAAGTCGTATGTTTTAAGTTATCGGAGCTCATTATTTCATAAATCTCTGTCTTAGTATATATTTTTAGTGTTCGTAGTTTTGTCTGTTGTTTGGTGCCAGTCTGAAATATGAAAGTAGCACCCTTTGTCCGTCTTATGATCGATTAGAGGTACACCACCGTCTTCTCTCAACTTAAACTGCACTTTCTAACCCGCCTGCTGGGCCTGGTGGTTATGACTAATTCCTCTTTCTAGAGAGGTTTATGTCCAAAACTGGGTTGACTTGGACTGATGATGATAATAATGACATTTTAAAACACTTAAGCTTAATATCCAATAATATATCACTCAAAACGATCAGCAAACAAAAAATTACTCAAGTCAAGTACTAGTTTCGTTATTCCACAACAAATTCTCTTTTGTAAAGTACCAAGAAATGCGTTCTAAGTATAATAAGTATTCACAACTCCTGTGGAATTTGGTAGTTCCAAAAACTTCCAATCATAATTTATTTGAAAATTTATTCGTTGCTCAAACTTCTTCAATTGACTATGAAAAAGTTTTTGGGGAGTAAATATTTCTAACGGCGTACTTAACGTCAAAGTTACTTACATGTAATAATAGTAGGTTTTTGTGTAGCAATCAAATTTTATTTATTTTTATTTTATTTAATTGATCTACCAACAATTGTTACAATCATACAATTCACAATAATTTCAATTTTCTTCTATAGCTAAATGTACAATTTCTTAAAGGTAAATAAATTTAAAGAAAGACTGTATGCATTATTCTGAGATTGAAAAAATTAGCACCTGCAGCATGTTTGGGTGTTCATAAAGCTTAATTGCATCTGACTTTAAGTCATGTACGTCAGTTTAAATGCATTAAGGTAGGCAAAGTTGCTTACGATAGTAAGCAACCGGACACAGTCCCGATACGATTTATCAATCGTAGACAGTTCGAAGTGTTATTTTGGTATGGGACTGTGTCCGGTTGATCAAATGGCGGAAAAAATTGTAGCTAGCCGTGTCAAACAATAAAGTCCAGAATTGCAATGCCCAACCAGCATATCAGGTGTGGTGATTAAAGTAAAAACCTCCTTTTGGCCAGTTCTACTTCCAGCGGTAGGATAATCAACATCAGCCTACACTGATAATTAAGTACTCTAGCGAAATTGAACCGTAATCTATAGCAACCAAATCTCAAAATATGATATACATAAAGTACGTAACGACGTTACGGGAAGCACTTCAATTCAAAACGTCACACGCACTAGAAACATATTCACATAATTTGTACACGAACTACATGTACCCACGATATACGTCTCCCTAAAAGACATTATAAGAGGCATTCCAGCAGGAACTAATCTTAAAATGGGGAAAAACACGACCCTCTCAAGTATTCATACATTAATTTCCTCAAGACGCGTGATTCGGTACGCACACATGCATGATACGCACATATATACACGAGTACATAACAACATGAGTTTGACTTAAGACGTAATAGCAGAATATTGAGCGATCGAGAGGCTTCGTAGGCTAGCTGTTTAAAGTGTGTAAGTTGATTATATCTTAGTTATAAACCAAAGAGTATGGTAAAGTAAAATTTCTACTACTCGTACATTTGCTTTGGAATATAAGCCCGTGAGGTGTATCATGATGTGTGACAAAACTTAGAGAGCACCACTTCTTCTCTAGCTATAATAAACACGGCCAAAAGAAGACGGACAGTCACATCGTCTTTTTGCCAAAAATGCAATTGCCAACCCACCTGCCAAGCGTGGCATTTAAGTAAATTAATAAAACACATTTAATCAAATCAAGTATGATTACGACGGACCAAAGGACATTAAAACACGCACGTATCACTTCTATATAAGTGTACTTTTTTATCAAGCGTGAAATTAATAAGAGTGAATTAATCAGAACCTAGAACCACGTCATGATACTTAAGCCATTAGTATTCACAATCTAATATTTTTATTTAAATCAAGGAATATACGTATTAACCAATGAAGATTATAAAAATAAAGATTTCTTAAGTTATTTTACGCTCAGATTCTAAGTCACCATTTTGAATTAAATACAAACTTTTAATACCTCCACACTTCATCTACGTGATAATTAATTAGACATTGAAATTGTGTTGTAGAGTCAAGGTATAGGTACGCAAGTTTTTATATCAATGTATTCCCGATACATACAGTGCTTATGCATCGACGCGAAATTCTGCCGATCTATTTGAAATAGACCATCCGGAATTCAAACGCACGTTTTAGAAGCAGACATCAAACGGGAAGCATTAAATTTCGTAACGCATAACGTCCCGACCCCTCGCCGTAACACTTAAGATAAACTATAAAATACCCCACTAAAAAAGGAATCAGTACCCAAGCATCTGCATAGACTTAGCGCACACACACAAAAAACCTCACACAAACAAAGATAAGTAATAAAGTAAGGGAGTAATATAAAACTAAGAAACATCAACATCTTCCCCCTACCCCCCCACTGGGGGTAATTTCTCCCCGAACTTACTAAAATACTAAAAACGGAGATACAGGGGCGTTCGCCACCCCCGTTTTCTTATGCAAGATCCTTATATTTTAACCTAAATGTTGGCGGATTCGGCGAATCGTACTTTTGAATTATGTGGATTTTTTTGTGTTTTGTTTTTATATGTGCGTTATTTGATGATGATTTGTGAGAGTGCTTAAGTGAATTTAATGGTATAAGGCAATTAAAATCATTATACAACTAATGTCATTAATAATTATCTAACTTGATTTTCCGTAAAGATTGCAATAAGATAGGTCGATTTTGATATATTACTGATCGAGGTACTTACCGAGTATCTAAGTGGATTGGCACTAAGTATTAGGTATGTTCTTAACTATATGTATTTATTGAAATAGTTTTTGTAGTTGATTATGTCAACTACAGAAGTTTATATATTGTTAAGTCAAAAAAAGTGACATGCAAGCCAATAAACAAACAATAATACTTAGTATTATTGTATTATTGTTTGACTTAGACATCAAGATGAAAAAAAGGTCACACTTTTCTAAAACCGATGAAATTGATTAAAAATGCGTGAATTAGGCACGTAAAACGAGGTGTACGAAGAAATTTGACGACCATTTGGATCATCGGTAGTAAACGCTGCTTCTGAGCCATGGGTCGCGGGTTCGATCCCCGCTCAGTACAAATATTTGTGTGCATGAAAATGTCTGTTTGTACTGGTCTGGGTGTTTCCTATGTATTATAAGTATATATTTACAAAAAAAAGTATATAAGTAAGTAAATCGGTTGTCTAGTACCCCATACGACAGGGTACTTAATAGTAGCTTAATTTGGGACTAGATGGCTCTGTGTGGCCCAGTGTGGCATGTCTTAAATATTAAAAAAAAAGTACAAAACAAAAGTTTCTAACTGAGTTTTATTCGCCAGTTTATGTACTGTGCTTAGCTGTGCCGCAAGTAGATATCATCAGTGTTACTATCACAGAACATGGAAAAACGTTAGAAACGCTGTCATGCGGCATTGTATGATAAACGAGTTCAAAGAACGCCAAAACAAGCGATTTTTTTTCAATTCGTCAAAAGAAACCAATCACAGCACTCACTAACAAGCATTTGCTCATAACTTCTGTGGCGCGCCTGCCCCGTCCATATCGCCTTTCTAGGCTTTTTCCAATACATGTATATTTACTACCTCTTTGTAAACGCTATCTTTTTGATCCCCTCCAGATCTGTACCCTAAGTAAGTAATCATAATTGTTACTAAACATTTCTTATAATTGAGCGTAATATTTTTTCGCATGATGCTCAGAAATATATGTCTTCCTTGCAGTATGTAATGGACATTGGACAGAACATCATACCTATAAGCTTTTTAGGTAAGCCAACAAAATGTTTGACACGAACCCAAGTGTTAAAAACACACCGCTAAATCGAGAGCGTTAAAATTTTAAAAGCCACTGATATGAATCCGTAAAAAATATTCCTACGCAATCGGATCACAATACGTTGAATTAACTCTCGAAAAAAAGCTCGACATGCCATAAAAATGGCTCACCGCTAAAACCTCTATGAAAACAAAAAAAAAAAACCTGAAAAAACTGTGTACTGTCGAAAAAATCCGGCCACTTTTTTCCAATCTTTATTTGCTTTTTACGAGCCACTATTGAAACTGAGAGTGGAAAAATACGTCACTATTTCTATCGTGCGGGGCGTGATGGGAAAAAAAAGAAAAAATGGCCGGTCGGGAACGGGCGCCGAGAGGGAAAGTTCTATTTTCGGATTGCCCGCGCGCCGTTGCCTTTTTTTCGGAGGTTTTTCGGACATGTGGTGTCGAAAAATCGCACTGGCCGTATAGAGAGATACGGCTTTCATTCACTTGTTTCAGGTTTTTTTTTCTAGTTTTTTCACACGCTCATAGAGCGGCGTCAATGGGACAGTGTCAATAAACCGATTTTAGTTTTAAAACTGTTAAAAGCGTTGAAAAATTGCCCGCAACCGTGAGCGATGGCGTGCCGTTGATTTGTTTTTATTTGTTTCTCGCGAAGTTAGTATGGATGTCAACAAACCGACACCTAAAAATGAGAATAATAATATTTTAATTGAAAGCAATTGGTATTGCCACGCATATTACATTGATTGTTAAGTTTAAAGTAGTATCAGAATGGTGACTTTTGTCTTGGAACTGATAAAGTTTATTATGTCCTACATATCACGACTCAACTAGTCTAACCCCCGTATTTATAAAGAAGTAATTACTTATTGCTTAAGAAAGTCATAACTTAAACTGTTCATACCTAGTGCTTAAGTGAAAGAAATTGGTCACCATTAATGCTAACTTTTGGTAGTTGTAACTTCTACTAATTTCTTGATTAAGGCATACAAATTGTCTCAAGAAATTTCTTGTTGTCAAGTAATTACCTTTACTTGTTTATAAATACGGGGGATAGAGTACCTTTCAACCTTCTTTGAGTAATATTACATGTTAAGACCCTGGATTTAGACGGCAGATGGAAAAGAAAAACATAGGAAATAAAATAAAAAAATAAAAATAAATAGGAATAATTTATATGGAAAATATAAGTTTGATTCAGCTATCTTGTGGATTGTCGCAAAGACGTGAGAATGTAAAATCTATATCTAAAGTTTTTGGGGCTTGTACTATAAATGCGTAATAAATACATGTGTATTAAAAAACTATATATTACCTGTCTTTGTCCTACTTACCTAATATTTAACTCCTAGGCTTCTGCAGAATACTAGAAGTAGAATTAATAAATTATTTAGCTTCTAGGCTAGGAATACCAGCGTCGTAATTTTTAGCATTATTTTTTTTACCTACTTTCTTCTTTTTGCCCTCTTTCTAAGTTTTTATTTAGGCGTACAACCTACCAGCCATAACACCCTTACTTTTGTACTAAATAACTTTGTTTTTCAACTTTTTTCTTATTTTTTTTAATGAATAGTGTTACTTAAATTTGACGAATAAGTGTTGGATTTGCTCCAAGTGTTGAGAATCGGTTGTATAATAAGTAAAGATAATGTAACATACGAGTTGTACATACATAATAAATTCAATTCAATCCAATTTATTCGAGAACAATATACATTTTGTTGAATAATGTAAGTATTACAATCAACCAATGAAATCACAAAACAATACATTTAAAATAAAAATAAATACATAATAAATTGCAACAATACAAAAATAAAAATTACAAAATATATGATTGTGTTGAAATTTTGTATGGTTTCTTATAAACGAATGTATTAAGCCTACCTAATTTATCTTTCTATATGCCACCGCTAGGCACAGGTTTCCGACCGCGCGATATGACGTGGAGTTGACGCAGGCAGAGCCGCGGGCGAAGAGCTATTAATAGATAAATATATTAATCAACATTATTTCAGGCATAACTGTGATCTTATAAAATAAATGTCAAGGTATTTTGTAGGTTTTTGTTAAATTTTTGAAGTAAAATCAATACATATTTGATGATAGCAACACTTGGCAAAACTCAATTGTATCAGAAAGATTTATAAAAGTTTTGCAATAGCTTTCCTGAAAAATAACTTATCGCCTGGTTTGATTTATGTTTTAGGTTGGGTTTCTAGTAATTTTTTGTACAAACAAAATTAGTTTTTAGGGTTCCGTACCCAAAGGGTAAAAACGGGACCCTATTACTAAGACTTCGCTGTCTGTCCGTCTGTCCGTCGCTCTGTCACCAGGCTGTATCTCAAGAGCTGCGATAGCTAGACAGTTGAAATTTTCACAAATTATGTATTTCTGTTGCCGCAATAACAACAAATAATTAAAACAAAATAAAATAAATATTTAAAGGGGCTTCCATACAACAAACCCGATTTTTTGGCCTTTTTGGTAAGGAACCCTTCGTGCGCGAGTCCGACTATTAACTAATAAACTTTAGAGAATTGTGTGGTTTTGAAATTTATGTTTATTGCAAAATAAAAGCTTATTGATGATGATCACATTGATCACTATATTCTTTGGTTTAAAAATAAATGAGCTAGAATATAAATTTACTCACAATTGGAGATTTTCTAACTAAGAGGTAGTCATGGTACTTAAACAGTTTTACCAAAACATCAAACCAGTTTAATCTTACCTATTCAAATCAGTTTCACACGGACCAAATCAACGCATCGATTAAAAAGTTAGCGGCCATCGACCAAACAAACAAACGGACAGAGACACCGCACTATAAATACATGATGAGGTTGTGCGTTTAGTTAAAATGGCGTTGCAAAAATACTTATAACAGACTAGCTTTTCGTCCAAAGCTCTGCTCCAGTGAAGTACACGATCGCGGAAACCTGTGTCCAACAGTGGAACACAAAACAGTCTTTGTCCTTTCTCAAATTAAGTTATACAACAGACTAGCTGTTGCCCGCGACTTCGTAAGCGTCAATTTCTATTATTATGACGCTCCTATTGGTCGCAGCGTGATGTTATATAGCCTAAAGCCTTCCTCGATAAATGGACTATCCAACACAAAAAGATTTTTTCAATTCGAACCAGCACTTACTGATATTAGCGCGTTCAAACAAACAAACAAACAAACTCTTCAGCTTTATAATATTAGTATAGATGACCCTGTGAACTTCGTATCGCCTCAAAATAATATGATTTGATTTTAAAATCCTAAATTTCATTGTCAACAATATGGTTGGAAATATTTATGAAGAAGTACATTTTATATATTTTTTAACGTTATCTGTCTCACTTTTTTAATTCTTATTATCGATCGTGCAACCGTTTACCAGTTATAAGTAAGTGGTTTAACTAACACGACTTTCTTTTATATAATAAGATAAGATATTCTCGATATACAATATTATAAACCTAAAGAGTTTGTTTGTTTGTTTGAACGCGCTTATCTCTAGAACTACTGGTTCGAATTGAAAAAACATTATTGCGCCGGATAGTCCATTTATCGAGGAAGGTATAAGGCTATATTCTTCTAAAAACTTCTTAATTCCGATCATAATTACAGAAATTGACGTGGAAAAGTCGCGGGAAACGGCTATAGTATTTGATAAGAAGAAGGAGTTCGCAATCACCAAGTAAAGGAAATAAATAATTTTGTATTTCTAAATTTTTATTAGTGTATTTTAGGTATCTCCCAGTACCAGTCAAACGCCACTCAAGAACTATTAAGATCAATGGGCTCTTATATGGACAATTTTTTGCCGATGAAGGTGTACTAAATATTAGATGAATGGTGTTAATTTCTTCAACAATCCTAATACGGTTTGCTACCTCGCTTTGTAAGATAAGTTTTATCTATATGCAACAATAACAAACCCAGATCTTACTGAGGCTATCATCATCAACAACCTGCTTCAGTCAAAAGCTGGACAAAGGCCACGATCGTTACGCTTGACACTGGTTGGCGATCGCAGTTAGGTAAAAGTTGAAGGGAAGACGCTGCTGCCTCTTTGGGTGATACTGATACTCATTAGCCGCCTCTCACGACATCCGTAGGAAGAAAAGAGATGGTGCTATTCGATTTGGACCAACGATAATTAATGTACGCTTTTTTCATCACACGAATTGTTTATTACCATTTTTTGCACGATTATGTTTATTACAAAAAATTTCCTATTCTTATTCGCGTAACCAAATCGTATCACAATCGTAATTGAATAGCAGGTTTTTGACAGTTCTAGTATGGGCTAAATGTCAAAATCGTCCAATTCAATCACGATCGAACTGCGATTAAAATAGCTGAATAAGGCCCCTGTTCCGTATACTGCGCAGGTGATTGTTAAATCTAAAGTAAGAATTCAAAGGTTTACCGCTACTTACCTAATTTAGGCAGATCTGTGTTTCGTTTAATTTAAAAAAAGTCTGCTGTGAAAGCTTGTCACCCAGGACAGACGGACCGATCATTACGTAGTGCAAATGAACGCTATGTACTCCGAGATTAAAACAGTACATAGAAAAAAGTATATAGCGATAAAAAAGCCACATTTTAATATGAGCCGATCAGTTGGGGGAAATTCGTTTTGTTTGTATTGGTGTCATTCGATTATATACAGGGTGTGCGAGAGTTACGGAGCGGTGATGTTAAATTTTAATGATGCGTTGATTAAAATTTGAGTTATTGATTGTGGTGCGAATTTAATAAACTTTGAAGAATTAAATCGTGATGCTGACGTAATATATACATAACAATGTTTGATATACCTACATTCCTTTTTACTGTAGATTTAGGCTTAACTTTGACCACTTCAACTTAAATTTTCAGATAAAATATCAGAACTTTAGATAGACACCGACTTTTGAAGCTTCAGGTAGTAACTATTAAGTTATCTGTGCTTTAAACCCATTTTTTTCATAACATCTAATAAATCGGAGCAGCAAAATGCTTTTTTTTAGTGACTCGAGAAGTAAAGAGGTAGACGCGTAAACTTTAAAGCTGCTGTGCATTTATGTATTAAACCATTTTATGTGAGGACGTAATAATGTGCAGGCATGCACAAGGGTGATGCTGCAGCTTTCTATTATCTCTAATATACTTAAAAAACCGTATCAGACTAAGTTACGAAAGAATAATAACAACAAGGAAACTTCGTTAAAACTTACTTATCATAACTCAAAGAGTGATTATACAAAAACTCTAAACATATTCGAACACCCTGTATACAGTAACTTGCATGTGTGCCTGTGTATGGACACAGCGTACACACGCAATAACGCGTATGTGCGTAATGAGGTCACATGCACTGTACAGCGGGAGGCGGCAGTGTTGCGACGATAAAAAATAAACCGTTTTTTTTGCAGTTAGTATTTTAATTATAGTTAAATGTTATGATTACTAAACCTTTTTGAAAAAAATATTATAGATTTGATAGTAGTTCGAATTAAGGCGTCAATCACTTTGATTCAAAGAATACCAAAAAGGTACAATTTTACGGTTTTTTTATGTCGCTGCACATCTAAGGCATGAATTGAAAATCGGGAGCTAAAATTATTATTAAGGAATCTGCAAACAAGAATCAGTAATTATCATTAAAATAATTCTAGATAAAGATAAAGATAACTATATCTTTTTGCGCAATTAAATTTTTTATTTTATTTTGTATCTAAAAATCATATATTATGTGTAAAAATGTATAATGAAAATGTTTACTAGTTGTGATGATGTAGTTTACAGTAGCCTCCAATGTTCAATCACCAAGAAGTTATCATGTGTGTGTTTTTAATAGGGATCTAAATAAAGATTTACACCATTGAAAAATTCATAGCCTTTGTTTTGAAACACTACCTTAGCCAATCAATATAGTAAAGATATAAAACAACAAAATGAGTAAAATCTAATAATGATAGATACAATTAGTTTGGGGTCAAGTAATTGGTATAATTTTCCCATGAATTTATTTAAAAAAGTAAAAGTAAAAAGTAAAGTGTAGCTAACTATGTTTTACTGTATGGTAAATTCACAAGATCTCATTTGATCTGAATAACAAATAGTTACTAAAAATTCGAAGAAATCTGATTGATGACTGATGATGAGAATGAAAAACTACTAATTACTAATTTCGTCTGGATTTCTATTATTAACTAATTGACTTATTGATGATATTGTATTTTGCCACTATACTAATACATTTTTATATTTCCTGCATAAACCGAAGTGTGTCTAACAAGAACTCTATTAACTTTTTTTGATATTTTAGCAACTTCATTGCAATAATAATATCAGTATATAAACTTGAAAAATTATGTCTCAGGTGGGACTCGAACCCGCATCTCCTCGCATGCCGGGCGGGCGCTATACCATTATACCATTAAGCACTGTGACACTCTGTTATTTTAATTGCATCAGAAACGAAAACAAAGCTCAATTCTTCCCTGAAACTAAAATAACATCACTTACATTTGAAAAAAAAACTGACATTATCATAACCTCCTTTTTAGGCTACTCTCAATAATCTGTGGTTAGCTTTTCCCGCGCCAACTGACAGCTTTCACATTCGGCGCCTAACGTCATCTGTCAAACAATAAGTGCATCGAGTCTTTGACCTAAATTGCATGCATTGTGCAACGCTGTCTTAAAAACTGTTCAACCTTATTCCGTAGGATGTAAGGACGATGTTGAAATATTTGTTTTCGAGATGTTAACAAGATGAATCGATTCAAAATTGTGAGAAAAGAGGCCGGCTTCAAGGGCTGTTTAAAATACCGGGTCGATAAACAAAGAAGAAAGTTTCGCGTTGAAATGTTTGAACCGCATGTCTGATAAACGTTTACAATCATTATTAGTAAAGTTAGGGTTTCTAATTCTGTCTTATTTAGAGTTCGTACAAAATTTTCCTTAGTATTATTTAACATTTTTAGACAAAAGTCTAATTTAGAAAAAAAAAAAAACATACAGCGTGTAAATGACGCATCTCTATTTTTTATACAAATCTCTCACTAAAATTTGTATGAATTAAAATATGTGATGATTTATGACCATTATCCTTATCACTCTCTTCCTCATTCTCATTTAATCCATACCAAAGAAGAAGTTGCTTGAATTCGAGGCCATTTATCTTCTAACTTCCAAGCTACGTAACTGACTGATCAGTGATCACGCATAGTCAACCCTATCTCATTGTACCTACAGTCGTAAAATAGTTTATTATTTACAAACACAACTTACATAGTAAATTGTAATAAATGACAAAAAGTAATTAAGGCCTATGATTGTGGATGCCTGCCGCCTGCGAGTGTGCGCAATTGCCAAAAATGCAAGCCGGACGCGGTCCTCATTAAAAATCGACAATTGTGGTGTGTGTTACGCTAGCAGGGCCGTTAGAGAATGTTAATTATTAAACAGGTATAAAATAATATTCACTTATTGCTCCAAAACAAATAATCAAGATAGATTACAAATATTACTGAGCAGTTTTCTTTTAAGTAAAAAAAAATACTAGGGTTTTAAAATTAAGGAACATTTTATTTTTAATACGTACAGCAATAAAATTAAATTATGCTTATTTTAATTCAAGTAAAGCAATAATGTAAAAGAAAACAGTGTTCAGTTGTAGCCAATTGTTAATACAAAAAAAAACCTCAAAGAAACGTGAAAATTCATATAATAATGCCATTTAAATGAAAATGTCAGTATAACGTAAGTAATAAGACGATATTGATTGCATAAATCGATTGCGGTACCATTCGAGAACCTGTCGGTCGACCTTTGTCTTTTAAGCCAACGTCGTGCGAGTAATAATTACGGCTTTTCAAAATATGAGAGGCACTTGATGCTAAAATAATGACACAATGTAGCGTTTTTTTTAATGCAGGCATTTGACATTCTTTATTGGCTGGTTATAAAGTTTTTTTTTAGGTAAAGTATTATAAGCCACTCTTTTTGACTCTTAGTGAAAATATGAAATTAATTGCTATCTTTTCCGTTATGTATTTGATGATCGATGTGCGCTTACTCTTAAAAAATATAAATACGTATAAACTTCTTATAAGGCACCAAATATTGAAGTTTATTCTTGCAAAATTATACCGGAAATAAATGAGGTGGTAAAAAGTTATATGCATTTTAATATAATAATAATAACAGATAATGTTTATTTGAGCTGCTCATAATACGGCCAATTGTAGTAAAAATCAGATTTTGTTTACGTTTAATAGATGGCTATCATGATGCAAGTTTGATTCGAATTGCGTTTTTCGACGAAAGGCTATAAAGAATTAAAAATATAGCACACTTTAGATCGAAATCTTACCGTATTGCTTATATGCGGTCAATGTCAGGTAATTAAAATGACGATTGAAGTTTCATAACTTTAACATAAACTACGGTCGAATCCGAGTATTCGTTGTAATCGAATACAACTTCTGTTTGATACACTTTATAATCTCAAAGTTATGACGACTAACTGCAAAAACATTTGTATCATATCGCCACGTTATATCTGATATTTTGTCATCAATTGAACCATTGGCCTTTTACTTCAATTGAGGTACCTCCTGATTGATACCATATTGAAGACAGCTAATTTTCTATCTGTCGTGGTTTTCCTTATAGTCAAAATGGTAAAATTTATAAACACTGGATATTTTTAATCAAAGTTTATTTTTAAGACATCAACTACACATGTTATATTGCGCGGGCGTAAACCTGTGCACAACAGTGGGATAAAAAATTGTCTTTGTTTTTTCTAAGGTCTAATAATCTATTTTTATTTTTTTATTTTATTAAAATCGATTGATTAGTTTAGGCGAGACAGCGTTACAGACAAACAGACAGAAGAAGTTATTTACGCGTTTTATAAATTGTAAGTTAAGGAATTATTCGTTATGAGAAATAATCTATCTTAGGTTTAATCGTTTGAGCATTGAAGCCGTAAAGTAGTTTCATCTTAAAAAATGTCCGCAATTTGCGCATGCCTTGACATTTGGGACGTAACCTAAAACAGATTACACAGAAACAACATGAATTACCTACACACTTTCAGTCTGCGGTTAAGCTATAATTGGACTATACTACATGCAATTAAAGTAGTGGGGATGGCCAAGTAAAGTGCAAAGTTCAAGAGTTCATGTAATTGCGCAATGAATTACTTATTCTGATATGTTGAAGACATTGAATACCAAAAAGTGTATCTTATTACGGATGTAAGGTGAAATTTAATAAAAAATAAACTGAATTGATTCTGATAAGTGACTCATATACTACTTTACATGTTTCTTATTGAAATTTGATTTTTAATATATTTTATTTATTTGGATATCTTATTCATGATCAGGATTTATTTTCGCATGTAAACCACCAATGGTAACGAGGTATAATAATATATGCTGTACTGATTTTAAGTGTTTAGTTAAATTACTACTTACTCTACATATGTAAATAAAAAAATTTCATTTTAGTAATAAAAGCCTAACGTATTTTCGAATCCTCATTCGAAAGTCGCGAGCTAAGTACAAGCTCAAGTTATACGCCTTAGGTTAAAAAGAGTCGGCGAGTGCGTGTTATTTCAGCAATTGACCTAAATATCCCACATGGTAGCGCCAGAGTTACGCACATCGTGATGTAGTACGTAAAATGTGGCTGTGTGCGTGAGTTGAGTGTGTGCATGCAGGTTGCATTATTGGTGTACCGTCGGAAAAAAAAGACGGGACTGTTAATTACGAAACTATCATTAATAAAACCTATAATTTTTAACACACAAAAACAAGGATTAAGAATTGACATATTTATATTATTATAATGAACTTAAATCTTATAATCTATGATGAAAACACTAAATAATTTTGTAGTTCTTGTTCTAAAGAGTTTGAAGACAGATCGAGTTTAGCAGCTTATTTAATTAAGGATTCATGATTGTTTGCATTATTACATTTAAGAGTAATAATAATTGTACAAATTGTGCTAATTCTTAAATGCAATTACACTAAAGCAATTAAATGTACATAATATCTTTTGCCTCATTTATATCTACAACAATGCATTACAACCTCTTTGCTGATAAACAAAATCATTGAACTTTAAAAAATAAAACATGCGGATGCTACGTCCAATGACAAGAGATATTGAATTGTGGCTTCCTGCGTGTGTGTGCGTTTTCCTTCCACACATTTTTGATCACAACATTTTTATTTGCTCTGCACGCGTGTGTGCGTTTAGTGGCGTACGGTGGGCGCACGTGTGTGCGCGCTAATTGCGATAGCTACTTCATTTAAATTTCGAATGTCAGGCTTTGTGAGGAGATCGACGTAAGTCTGAATTTTAACTTTGTTAACTTTTCGTTTTGACAGCATCTGCTATAAAAATTACCCAAGGTTTTTTAATTTAGCTAATATAGACGAAATAAAAACATTTCATGTGTATTATATACTGATGAAGCGTTACCTAATGTAACTTTTGAACGTAAATATCAACTTTTCAGTATTTTAGAGAAAGTAGTGTTACACGGACGATATAATAAGATTTTTATCGCGGCGTTAGAGCGTGAAAACCAGGTTTTATATTACTTTCAACTTTCCAAGTAACAGTTCTGTTAGATTAAAGCTCGTGTGACTTAAAATATTTTTATTTTGTAACTGAGACAATGTGTTTTAAGAACTATCTCGCTTAGACAGCAGTTTATAAATAGATGAAGATATATCGGCTATAGCAATCATATTAATCGAACTGTATTGATATTTACCACCATTGTGTTCAACTGGGTTCACCTAGATAAATTTAGCGCTATCTAAGTTTACAGGAAATTTCACTGATGAATCTGAACTAAAGTAGATTCTATCCTATTTAGAAAAAGTTATTAACTTTTACTGTTTTCTATTGAAATATTGTGGAGACCTTTGACTTGTTTTAGTAATGCATTTAGTTTAAGTTTAACGTTTTATTGCTTTAATATTATACAGCCTCAAAAAATTTAAGGAAAACAAACTTGACACAATTTGTGCCCCAGCATTATCCCGCACACGATAAACGGCCCATGCGACCGGACATTACGCCCTCATTTTTATTTGGCACATAGACAAAAACACCCTTTTTTCTCTCCACATAACGCACACACACAAAAAACCGCCTATGTAACGGCCGTACATAATCTGTGGTATATGCCGCTACGAGGCTCGTCCAATAATTAGCGGAATGTTTTTTAAGCAGAATTCGAAATTTGAAATGAAGTTTTATTTCGAACGATTGTTTTTTTTAATTTGAATATGGAGCCAATTGCATTTTTAAATTTAAATTATGTTTCATAAAGTTCTTTAACATGAACTGGAATGGCTATGAAATGTGTATTGCAATTAATTAATTACTAAGAAACAGTATTATTATTAAGGCAGCGGCATTAGCAGTATTAATGTTGCTGAATTTGGATTTTATTACTGGGCATATGAGGTGTAGTAAATCACTTAAACAATATCGTTAGATAACATCATTGAGTCCAATTTTACATCGACTTTTGCTGTGTCATAATTATGTCATCTAGACATAAGTATATCTATACTAATATTTTAAAGCTGAAGAGTTTGTTTGTTTGTTTGAAGGAAGTACTGGTTCGAATTGAAAAAATATTTTTGTAAAATTAATAGACTCAGGCGTTACTTTGCGGAAATCCATAATTAAATATTTTTGTGTTGGATAGTCTATTTATTGAGGAAGGTTTTAGGCTATATAATATCACGCTGCGACTAATAGGAAGCATAAGTGAAAAATAAAATAAATAAATAAAATGTTGCAATAATAATCGCGATCATAATAACAGAAATTGACGCGTTCGAAGTCGCGGGCAACAGCTAGTTTAGGATAAATTTATATGGATGCGTGCCTGTGGAAACAAATTTGTTTGCCAAACAGTAGCAGAAACAATAAAAAGTACGACATCATCGCTTTCATTAACATAAGAAAATATAGTTCAAATATAAAAAAAAATAAAAACCGAATCTTAAAATCTAGCCATTCTCCCATTGTCCGACTATCCTTTAGCCTCAGTCGACTAGTGAAGAATGCTTGAACATGAAGTTCACTTTTGCAATCGCGCAATGAGGGGTAAAGAAATACTTTCAACTTCGAGGGTTTTCAAAGAAATATTTTTGTGCAGCTAAGAATCTCTCGAGAGAGGAGTGGTCGGGACTTCGGGAGGGACCAGTGTGTTTGGTCTGGCCCACTGCCCCTGCCTACATTTCACTATCGAATTTGGTACTGTATTAGAGATATTGGCAACAAAGATGTATGGAAAGCTGCAAATAAATTAACAATGTTTATTCATATGATTTAAACATAAAAGTTGGGTTGTCTTAAGGTATGACCACCTCTTCTCGTCATATGGGCGTCGTAAGTGGTGACTGAATGTACCTCTTCAGTAAGCACTATGATGATGCATTGGTCAAACTGCGATCGCGTACCTATTGTCTGGCATTCGTGGCGGTTATGGCAAAATCTACTTGGAGATGCCATATAATGGTAGCTAAATATGAAAGTGACTTAATATACTGTGTTAACATTATACTGTGTTAACATTAAGAAGTTGTATAAATAAGTCAAACTTCGATAGTCAGATTTAAACTATCTTAATAGTTTAATTGTTTCAGGATATTCGCTATTATAAATTAATATTTCCATCAGTTCATCCTACTACTATTATAAAGGCGAAAGTTTGTAAGTATGGATGTATGGATGTATGGATGTATGGATGTTTGTTACTCTTTCACGTAAAAACTACTGAATGGATTTGAATGAAACTTTACCACAATATAGCTTATACATCAGAATAACATATAGGCTACAATTTTTGAGGTTTCTAATGTGAGGTCGTAAAAAAACACATTTTTTGCGCTTACATTGCAAACGCTGACTGAATCCTACAAGATAGATCAAAACAATGTACTACAGTATTGTGCAACTTAAAAAGGTCTCCATAAAAGTCCGTGATATATATTTACGATATATCTTTATATATATAATTCTTCTGTGAGTGTGTATGTCACTGAACTTCTCTCAAACGACTGGACCGATTTTGATGAAATTGTTTGTGTGTGTTCAAGGGGACCTGGGAATGGTTGAGATTCACAAGTAGGGTAGGGTAGGGTAGGTTAGGGGTAGGGTAGGGGTAGGGTAGGGGTAGGGTAGGGGTAGGGTAGGGGTAGGGGTAGGGTAGGGGTAGGGTAGGGGTAGGGTAGGGGTGGGGTAGGGGTAGGGTAGGGGTAGGGTAGGGGTAGGGGTAGGGTAGGGATAGGGTAGTAAAATATTAAAATTTTATAAAATATATGCAACCCTAAATTTTTACCCTTTTACCACCAACCCCTATTTTTTGTTAGCCATTTTAGTAATTTAATCATTTTTATGGCAAAACAACGTTTGCCGGGTCAGCTAGTTAAGGATATTCCTAAAAACATACCCTTTGCAAAAAACAATGTATGTTCATGGTAATAAAATCATTTCTTAAATGTACATACTATTCTAATTATAATTATTCTGATTTTTTTCAACATTCAGACCATTGTAAGTTTCATGACAATAATTACCAAGGAATATTAAAAATTTAAATAAAGAAGGTAGATTGTCATCATTCGAATTCTCAATAGGTAAACTATAAATATGTTTTTTTAAGAGACAAAAATACTGGCACAAAATAAAACAAAATGCCGGTTCATCTAAAAATCGACCTAAATATTCCTATACATATCAGTATATAAACTTGAAAAATTTTGTCTCAGGCGGGACAAAAAAATTTTTCCCCGTCCCGCCCGAGACAAAAAAAAAATTTTTCAAGTTTATATACTGATATTATAAGTGCAATTAAGTTGCTAAAATATCAAATAAAGTATTCCTATACATTCTTATCTATGCGCTTAGATCTTCGGCAGGGATCCGAGTGTTCTGGTCGGTAGTTTCACAAAAAGGGCCAAGGGCTCTTAAGGTCTCGCAAGGGCAGAGGGTCGGGGAACTGGATCGGCGAGTATCTATGTAATATATCTACGAGTATCTGTACGACATGTTGCTTGGGAGAAACATGGAATTTAGTTTGGATATCTCATGAGAATACTTTGGAAAGTTTACGTGTGATTAAGTAAGTATTATAGAAGGTAGAGGCATATCTTTATTGCTTTTGATGTATAAAGAGAGGTAAGTTGTTTCGGAATTTCTATCATATTACCCTTGTACAAGTGCTAGAGCATCTAAATTTAGGTAAAGCATGCAAAATATGTTGTAGAGACCATGTATCAATATCTCTAAGCTAATCATGTTCTTAAGAACAGTTCTTACTTTTGTTCCTGTTTCCTTAAAGTTTTATAATTCTTTTGGTTCCTTTTTTTAACTCTTAACACTCTCATTTAATGTAATTGAGTAGAAAAATAATAAAAGACTAGTTCTGAATCATGATTTTATCGTTTTCTATAAGAATTGTAGGAAGAAGTTTCTTAAACAACCTCTAAAGCTTCTGTCATATCACTAAATCATGTGTGTAAAAGTCAAATTACACAATATTACGTGCGTTACCAACTACACACACAAAGTAATTCCTAATTCAAAATGGGCAGTTAACCGATATTAGTCCCCGATAGTTAACACAAACATTAAACTCACACACGCAAACTAATCTCAACACCCACACGACTTAATTATCAACATCAACAGGTTCACCATAAACAAGCCATTAAAACTAAAACCATTTCTAATTCTCGGCTGCCAGTGGCGTCTACGAACCGTCTAGCCGGTTACCACATGTCCAACGTAAATAGAGCTCGGTGGCACTATTCTATTGCACCTCATATGTGAGGAAGTGCAGAGCCAAAGGGGGTGTGGGGAGGTCGGGGATTTCTGGGCGACGTATAGTGGCAGTCCTGACCTAGCGCGATAGTCGTCGACTCTAGGTCAAGGAAGGATATACGCACACTAGCATGTGTGTTCGATGTTTGAATTATCGTGTTCCATTTTAGGTTGCGGCGTCGTTTATTTGAGTTATGTTTGTGTGGCTTGAATAGTTTTGATTTGTGAGCATGTGACGTTATCTGTTATTTTTGTGTGTTCACTGAAGATTATTTTGTTAATTTTTACTATTTACGTCAAAGAATAGCTAATGATAGTTTTCTTTGTAGATGATCTTATAGTAAACAACGTTTAAACGCAATAAACGCGCAACGAAAATGTGCAATAACCAAGGTCACACGGAAAACTAAAAACAATGTACGTTTGTGTTTTATGACTGGCGCGCCGAATAGTTTTTACAAAACAATTGACGACTGAAAAAAATAAATCTTTTCATACGTAAATTGAAATAAACGGTACTAAATATTAACCCTAGGGTTGACCAAAAAACGGATATATTTTAGTTAGTTTTGTTACGTAATAATAAGGGTTAAAGTATGAAATTGCCGATTATTTTCCCACTTTTTATTTTGTTTATAGCTCTTAAGTATAGTCACATTATTTCGTAATTCTTTTTGTATTGTATCAAAAACTAAATAAAGTAACTTTTGACTAAAAAATAAATTCAATACTAGTGCCTATTACTTCAAAGGAAGTCGTTGAAAAGACCCCTTACGATGTGTCAGCTGACTATATTTGAGCTATATTTGTATACTTTGATTTTCAGAAATTCAAATACTATAATCCGTAGCTTTATAACCATCTAACTTCCACCTTTAATTGCATCGAAAACGGTTCAGGCGTTTTTAAAAAAACTAAAAAATTTGTTAGTATGGAAAAATTACTTTTCTCGATTTTGTTCATACAAAACGGCAATTTCATAATTTAACCCCTAATATTATGTTAGAATGTAAGTGTTCTCTATCAGAATGAGCTACCAAAGACGTACATAAATTCTATAAATTTTTTGTATGAATTACCGTTTATAAGATACCATTAATCTCTCTGTCTGTAACACTTTCACGCCTAAACTACTGAACTGATTTTGATGAATTTCGGTATAAAGACCAGTAAGTAGAGAAGGACAAATATTCAGTAGTTGATAAAATTTGATGACTTACTCGACTGCCAAAGAATGTAATTCAAACCAAAGTATTTCGAACTAAATATTCTAACGTTTATTTTCTCATCGTGAATTGTTAAAATAAGCTTTTTCCGTTGCTAAAAACGGTATTCGAGAACACGCAAGCAAGAATTTGAAATGAAAACTATTTTCATAGTTTATGTAAACTTATTTCACTATTGCAAAGATGCAAGGAATCTGGCATCTAGACTAGACTTGGGTCTTCCTTTCGTATTACTAAGGCTAGCATTAATTCTGTTTTGACTAGACCTTTTATATGGTACCTATGTCATAATAAATCATGGCAATTAAATAAATATATGTGGCCAACATCACATACATTGTTCTGATTCAAAAGTAAGTAACTATTTAAAACACTAGTATTGTGGAAATCAGAGACAACAAAGGCACAAACACCCAGCCCCGAGAAAATGAAGGAAAACACTTTGATTTTTCTACATTTACCCGACCGGGAATCGAACCCGGGACTTCGGAGCAGGCGGCACCTTGAGAACCGGTGTGTTCGCCACTCAGCCACGGAGGAAAAAATTACCTATATAGAGAGAATGGTGTTTACAAAGTAGGGAATCTGAGTTTGGATACATTATCTTCACTCTTGGAGTATCGTGTGATGTCAGCACAAAAAAAGAATTGCACCATCTTTTTTCTTTTTTCTTCACTGCTAGAAACAGAGAGAAGCATCGTCTCTCCACTATTGGCCAAATTGAGATCGCTTTACCTTTTTTTGTCCAACAGTGGATTAATTAGGCGTCGTCGATTATGAAAAATGTGAATTACTGAGGTGACCGGTTTTAAGGATATTTTTAAGATGTGTTTTAAAGTTATATTTCATACTAGCTGTTCCCCGCGACTTCGAACGCGTCAATTTCTGTTTTTATGATCGCGATTATTTTTGCAACATTTTTCACTGATGCTTCGCTCCTATTGGTCGCAGCGTGATGTTATATAGCCTAAAGCCTTCCTCACAACATGGACTGTCCAACACAAAAAAAAAAAACAATTGGAACCAGTACTTACCGAGATTAGCGCGTTTAAGCAAACAAACAAACTCTTCAGCTTTATAATATTAGTATAGATGGAAGGCTAAGACAGTTTTAATAAAAAACACTTAGAGACCAAAAAACAACTTAAAAGATTGCAGTTTATATGGCATGTGATAACATTTACATATTCCTACATTTCAGCAGTTACAATAACCTGAACGTTGACTAAAGTTTTCCGCCGCAAACGTTCGTCCAAACATTTGAACGCAAACTGTTTTCTTCCAATATTCCGATTTCAAGTAGCTACCTACCTACGCTAGAGCTCGTGTGCTGGCCAAAGTCAAGGGTTTAGACAGAAATGCATCGAGGTGAACGACCGCCGAAACGCAGCGGCAAGGTCACGCACACACGGACACGGCCACCACACATAGACGCTTCGGCCATGAAATTAGAAATATTAGTGATGGGAAACATCAATCGGTTTGGAAATATCCGATGTTTTTTGTTCGATATTATATTACTTATTCACTCTAAAAGTACGAATGGCTTTACAAACAGAATACCTGTGTATTGTTTTTAATAAAGAACTAATTACAACTCTCAAAATATTTAGGAAATAATGTCAATTAATTCAATATTTTCTTGTATTCATGCCATATGACCATATATTCCAGTTTTATTGCAGGACCTGGCAGTAACCTTCTTCAAATTCAGTCATTCAATGAGAGCAGGTAAGTACTAGAGGAAGGCTCTTTACAGCAATCAGACAAACTAAGTATTTTACTTTGAATTACGGTTTCATATTAAAGAAAGGACGTATCATTAAACCTCAAAAAGTCTAGTCAATTATTAATTATTGTTTTCATTCCTCATTTTAGCTCTTTGTCCGTAGATACTGATATTATGTCTATCTATAGATAGTGCAAGAGTTAAAAATTTACTGCATATCTGCAGTTTACAATAAATTCATCTTTTCATTCTCTTCTTTCTTTTTTTTCCTTTTTATCTATAAGTATTTGTTTCTTTTTCATGTTATTTTTATTTATAAGATGTAAATATTGTATTTTTTTATGTTTATGTTAATATAAATATTTGGGATTGACAAATAAAGTGCCTTCTTTATTATGATTCTTTACAAATCAATACCGCTTTGTATCATACATATGTAGGACTTTGCCTAACTGTTTTTGAAATTGTTAGTCAGATTGAATGACTTTCTATGCTCATCAGTCCCGTTCAAAGTATTATTTATCAAACGTGACGGTCCGTCCTACGTAAGGTTACAATGAATTTACTTTTTGAATAAGACATTGCGCTAGTGCGATGACCTTTAATCGCATTCCGATACTATGTAAATAAATGGTTATTTCCAACGTCGAAATACATCAGTCTTTGAATTAGCGACTACACCGGGTGCATTTTAATATACTGGCTGCAAAAACTAGCATTGTGTATAATTTGAATATTTTCGAGTTCGTAATAATAACAGTGATATTATCGTTTGACAAACATCACCACTTTCAAATTATTTAATGCAATTTAGTTAGAAATTCAATTACCAATATTTCAATTTATTTCCACTACAAACGAACACTGACACACACTTGCAATCACCGTTTATTTTATAACTAATGTCACTTTAAAATCAAATTATGTATGTAGCAGTATGAGTACAAGCTGTAGCATGTGTTTAGGCAACATGCTACAGCTTTGGTGTTTAAAAAATTTTCGTTAGATAATAAATTCGAGTTTTCATAAAATAATTGTTATTCATCATTCAAGGATCGCTTCCTTCACTGTTGCACATGTTAATTTCCTACGCAACTTAAGTGTCGATGCCACAGACCGATAAGCGCTAATAAAACGACGAATGAATTTTTAAATTTGAATTTAGTGGTGAATACGCTTTGTACTTGCTAATAGAGTTCGTCACCTGTCTCAGCATACTGACAATATTGCGAAAACAATTACGCTTAAGAAAATAACAATCGCGTATAAAAGTCGTGGTATTATCATTGCGTGTCTTGGTATAGCTGTAATTGTTTTGATAACCGAAACAGATTACAAGCTTGTTATATTGACATTAAAATTGAGATTCCTCCATCAACAGATGGAGCTAGAAGTTATGATATTTTAGATGAATATCGATATTATCTCTGCACATCACTCGAGTCGTTGCACTATGCCAGTGACTAATTTCAGCCACTACGGGCTGTTTGTTTCAAGCTCGTTTATTTTCGTAATGTTAGGATCGAGCCTGCGCCCACGCACTAGTGACGTGTGTTTATCTTTATATTGAATAGTTGTAATCGCAGATTTGCTTGCCGAGCTTAAATCGGTACATCTTTATTAAAGTTTGTTATTGTTGCAAAAAAATTAGTTAAGGAATTAAAATGTGTTAAGGATTTTCATCGTAATGAATTGTATCTTTTTTTGCGGAAGCATTTGTGGAATCGTTTCCAAATACGTAACGTAATAAACTTTTTATCATTTATCTAAACATTAGAAAAAATCAGGTTGATGAAAACATACAAAAATTTAATTATCAATTGAATTCTTACAAGGGTGCCCTTCTAAATAATTCATCAAAATGGCCAATTAAAAACTTAACCATACGCTCCTAAAGCCTTATTAAGGTCTTTAAAAAGTAAATTAGGGAATGTGTAATGAACACAAATGGCTGCCTAACCCCATCATAAAAAATACATCCGACCGTCTAGTTCACCTGCGAGATAACACTTGGTTCCCAAAATTTCATTATTGCCAAACGATTTTCGCCCAAACCCCCTTTTTAGAAGCTCCAAAATAATTCGGCAATGTAATGAGACAATCGCATTAAAAATTCACAACAATAGTGGCTCTTAATTCCGTAGTGTAAAGCCTAAATTCGTTAGGCTGTAAAAAAAGAATACGCAAACAGTCACAACCAAAAATGGATCTTAAAACATTGACCCTTTAGTTGAAAATGGGTTTCGAGACTCTTAGATGAAAATACGCCTATTTCATACTGGCCAAAACCACCGAAATGCATCGGAAGGTCAACGAACTCCGCCCGCCAAGGACAGTGCATTCCATTTTTAAATTTAAAGCTAGCGCGCCAATAGACGGCAGGATCTAAATAGCGGCCATCTTGTGGCGTCATTTTGCGCTGGAAGATTTTTTTAATTGCTGCGTTTGTTTAAATATTTTCGTGTAACAATGGTGGCGGGGTATTATTTTGGTGTAATTAGGGAGCGGTAACGAGAAGGCTGGGTTCGTTGGCTTTTAGTTATAAATGGACGATTCTGGATTGACCATAAAACTTTGAACGCATAATTTATTTTCTGATAATAGTTTTGTTAACCAGTTTTTAGAACTAGTCTGTCATCTTTATATTTAAGACAATTTACAAGCTTAAGATTAGAAGTATCTATTCAGGCTTCAGTTTTATTCATTACACGTCAAAGTTTTTCAGGATACTGAAATATGTTTAGCTTTAGAATACGATAAAGTATGAATCTATAAGATATATCTTATAGTATATATACAAGGTTCTCCAAAGCGATTTACAAATAAAGTATGACAGATTGTTATATATTATATATTCCACTTAAAACAACAATAAACTGGACTGGACATTGGAAAAACTATAAGTAATTGGGGTATCAACAACAATGACCGTTTTCTGTACAATATTAGCAATATTTCGTAGCAAATTTTACCAACGATTTTATACACAAAGATTATCAAACGACAATCATTTTAATTAGTGTAGTAACAGAAGTAAAAAAAATACAGATGATTCGTAGAGCTTACTCTAACTACACACGATTAAATATGGCATGAATCCGGTTTGAAATATTACCATTAGTTAATGCAATATTATTACTCGGTGGGCCCGAAATTGCGGCCTAATAACCGAATTGGAAATGCTAATCTGTACATGAAGATTGCAGGAGGATTCAACCATGAACCGTGACCGTCTGTGTTCAAGACTTTAAGGTTTATTTCTATCGGTTATATAATGTAACTAATTAAAGAACACCTTGCTTGCTACGATTATATAAGATTATTTTTAATAAATACAAGGCATACTTATTAAAAAACGGTGGCGCGGCCCAAAAGGTCACTATTAACGCAAAAAAGTTTGCTGTTGGTGTTACAACTGTTTTGGTTATTTGTGGTATATAAAATCCACTGTCCTTAAAATATAACCTACCCTATTTCAGTTTATAGTTTCATATTATTATTTTATTCATTGTAAAAAGTAGTTGTTAATCTTCCAGTCATATGATTATCCTTTAAAGATAGGTTGGTATCAGGGTTTCTCAAGTCACCTATGACAGGCCTCTGACGTGACGTGAATTCCATCGTGTGGCAGAAGCCGGGATCCGAAGCACAGAATAACACAGTTTTCAACAAGTAGCTGGATCGCATATTCTGCTGCCCGTATTCCTTTGGCAATGCTCCTTGAGAGAGAAGGGAGTGTTAGCTAGCAGGCAGCTAATTTATTCCTGATTTATGAAAAATAATTCACTTCCAACACAATTAGTTCACAATCTCTCCAAATGGAACATTTTTCGCTTTTTCTTTTTCAAAAATTCCAAATAAGCACAGCCTTGCGACATGCAAGTCTGTTGCATACTAAACAGTTCACTTAGGACACTTGTACACTACAAGTAGAGCAGTAGGCTCTGTCTCACTGAAGCTACAGCAGAAGAAAGCACTAATTAAGCATAAAAAGAAAATAAAATAAGCAGCAATTGCAACATAAATATACTATTGTAAAGCTTTATTTGATATTTTAGCAACTTAATTGTACTTATAATATCAGAATATAAACTTGAAAAATTTTGTCTCAGGCGAGGCTCGAACCCGCATCTCCTCGCATGCCGGGCGGGCGCCATACCATTAGGCCACCGAGACACTGCGACACGGCGCGAATTTTTCAAGCATATTCTTACGCTGTGAGCCAGCGTTGTTTCATCAAATGTTAGGAGTTTGCACCCTTAACACCCGAAAGAAACATCTTTGCAGATGTTTGACAGTCAGTTAAGATGAAACAGCTATTTATATACTTTATTTGATATTTTAGCAACTTAATTGCACTTATAATATCAGAATATAAACTTGAAAAATTTTGTCTCAGGCGGGACTCGAACCCGCATCTCCTCGCATGCCGGGCGGTTGGAACCGCTTGAGACAAAATTTTTCAAGTTTATATTCTGATATTGTAAAGCTTTTGCAGTTACGCCAAACACCACGTAAACTTTGACGCCATTAATTTCAGAAATGTTTTTTTGATCATTTGATAAAAGTTATACTGCAACTCTCTATTCAAAACTATATTAGTATGAGTTCACATTTTATAGCTGATAGCAGGCCTAATCTGGGATGATTGAACGGGGAGTGGTAAATATGCACACAATTTGCATTTCCATTTACCGAGTGGACAAGTCAGCTCTTCCACCAGTAGCAAGCTCTAGGTTCAGTAGCATTTTTGTTTTGCTTTTAAACTCAATCAAATTACTTGGCAATAATTATATGTAACAAGCACTTGGTTAAGGAAGCTCACTCAGAACGCGTTATATTGACCATAAAAGACTAGTTCTTCCCAAAATTTTTGGCCTAATCGTCAACCAAGCGTAGATGTTTAAAAAATATTTCTTTATGGAGAGGGAATACTATTGATAGTAAGGCAATATAAGAGCCTCAAGTCAAGTAAGAGTCACATTTTATTGTCTCTGTCCAGTGTACCGTATTAGACAGAGCCCACTTTATATAAGTCTACTATGTTTGATGTTTCTTGACCGTGTTGCAACTCTGTAACACCAATAGACGCTTTCTATTGGTCAGAGGGTTCGCATTTGAATTACAAAATGCACAATTATTCTTTAGTTTAGCACTTTTGTTTAAAAGCTTTCGGAAGGTGTGTATTTATAAAGATCAATTTTTTTACATGTATATAAAAATATTATTCAGCTTATCAGGCTAAAGTATATTAGTTGAGAATAGTTTGGTTTCAAAACTGACAAATGCAACGGAAGTTCTTTTTAATTCGTGCGCAGAATAAGCAATGAGTTATTGCATACATATTTTAATGCTTTTCACAGTCTCCGTGGCATTGCCAACCGACAAAAAAAAAGTATCTAATTATCTAAAAAAAATGTGATGCGTAGTATCACATTTTTTTGGAGCAATCAAAGTTTAAAAAATAAGTTCTAAGAGTACTCGTTAGATATTAAATAAAATTTTATTTTACTTTGAAATATTTTCCACTTATTCTTAATCCAGTCTTTACTAAGTAAAGCTCTTTGCTATTAAACACTGGATAGAGCTCCAAAAATTTATTTACATACATCCTTCACTCAAAAATACATTTTTTTATATAACATACACTTTTCTCTTACAAGATTCTAACTCGCAGCTGGACCAGACATACGTTAGCTAAAAACGTTATTTATATTTAAACTTAACGAACATCCCACCTTTTATTCACCAGTTAGCATAACGGTTATTCTGACCCGTCTATTTAAGATTCATTGACGCAAAACAACTAATAATGTTCCCCTATGACAATGACGGGTAATAAAAAAATACACACTTCTGTACGTGAATGGCCGTGCGTAGACGATTCTAGCTACGAAAACTGTAGACTACGGCGTAGCATAGACAAATCGTAGCATAGATCTGTCGTAGTTCTACGAAATCCCTAACATTTGATTACAAATTATTTTTGGTCAAGAAGGTATTTGATCTTTTTTGATGTTATTTAATTCGAAATGATATCACTACTGAAGAGGTTTTTACTAAACCAAATAGTACAAGTAATAAATGCGTAATAGTCTGTAATTAACTCTTTACTGTGTGAAAATGTTTTGATGCTTTCTAACTATACTTCTGAAGTCGGCTGGTGAAGAACATTTGTCTTTTAAAAAAAAAACAAATCCTTGAATTAAAATATCGACTGCCTAAGGTAGGACCCGAATTTACAACCTCTCTGCCACTCAAACGGCCTGGGTCCGAGTCCGAATTTCATAGGATTGTATTTTCAATAAATTTTCTTAAGGAACAGTTAAAAAACATCATCTTTGTATACTTTGAGTATTAAAACTTATTCAAACAAAAAATCTCACAGAAAAAAAGTGTTTTTTGACTAGAAACATCCGGTTTAGGAATATAATAATAAAATATTTCTCCGTCCTAAGTTCTCAGTCAGTTTGATAGTGTAATCACGCAAGGCATGACGTCAGCAGTCTCGTGCCTCGTCGCGCCACGACATGTGTGTAGGGGAGAAAGTTACACAAATAAGAATATATATTATGCGTATTATACATGTCTGTTTTCTGTCAAATAATAGGGGTTAAAGTATGAAATTGCCGATTATTTTCCCACTTTTTATTTTGTTTATAGCTCTTAAGAATAGTCATATTATTGCGTAATTCTTTTTGTATTGTATCAAAAACTAATCAAAGTAACTTTTGACAAAAAAAAATGCAATACCTATTACTTTAAAGGAAGTCGTTAAAAAGACCCCTTAGAATGTGTCAGCTGACCTTCTTGCTTCAATTAAGTATATTTGTATTATACTTTGATTTTTAGAAATTTAAATACTATAATGCGTAGCTTTATAACCATCTAACTTTCACCTTTAATTGCATCGAAAACGGTTCAGGCGCTTTTAAAAAAACTAAAAAATTGTTAGTATGGAAAAATGACTTTTCTCAATTTTGTCCATACAAAACGGCAATTTCATACTTTAACCCCTAATATTATACCAAAGCATACTAGACTGAATATCACTGGCCTACTGCTATATTATTGCTGATGGAACACTGTAGAGTAAAAATTGTCTGCATACTCTTATAATAAGAACAGCCTAGTCCAATACAAAAATGACACCTTAATTAAACTGTCCTCGATACAACAATTGATGTTGATTTATGTCTAAATATGTAACCAACAAGTTTATAAGATAGCAAAATTTTATCGACATGCAATAGAAACACAAAAAAATATTCAACTAACGAAGAAAAAAGATACCACTATCGGCACAATGCACAATTTTCTTATGTCAGTTTTTTCCAACCACACATGATATTGGGATTTATATAACTGCTTTAATAGAAATTAATTAAGGTTTTAAAAAACTGTAGCAAATATCAAAAACAAAGTACATCAGTTGTAGTAACTTCACTATTATTTCTAATAAAACCTTATCACAAACAATAATAGCCAAAGAACGTATCACTTCAAATTCAATGTTTCCATTTGAAGCGAACGACGTAAAAGAAACAAACACCCAACAGCGCTGCTCGTCATGTCAAAGGAATTCACCCCATAACTACTGGTGGTTGAAACGAGGGTAGTGTTCGCTTTTTGCGGTGAAACTTGTTGATCGTTAGTCACGCGTTTTTTACACCCATTCCAGACTTTCATTGAGCGTGATAAACTGTACGACTAACTGAATTTGTTGTGCATCCATAAGCACTATCAATATTTACGACCATATGCAATATCAATATCTGCCATAATCTCTCAGAAGAATTAGGAAGGACTGTGTTTCTACTCATGGTATATCTTGATCAGCCCACGTCAGTCCACGGCTAGGCATAAGCCACTAGCCTATCACACACATACACACAGGCATGGTTATCTAGAGTACAAATATTAAATGACCGATCGTGAATCGTGTTTTTTTTTATTTGGAACAATAAATAATTACACAATAAATAATTACAATATGGCTTCTAAGTAAGAATTTTAACAGTCTTGCTAAATACGAGTATGTAACCAAGAACTTTTTGCAACAATAATATTGGTATTGGCTGATCAATTCATCCAGAATTGGACATCGGATTCAAGTTACCACAGCAATCATAGGTCAGTGGTATCTTAATAGAAATAAAATAATATGTACCTAAATTAGGAATCTGGGGCTGCACGGATCTTTGTTAAATTTTGCGCGGCGACACATAGCACATAGGCTAAAAATGTACGGTTTCCGTGAGATTGTTTTAATATTTCTAAATTCCACGCTTACGAAATCGCTAATCTTATCGTTCTTCTGTATATATATAAAAATAGGCATGCTAGTTACACCACTTAAACTTGAGAAACAATGGCCTAATTTTTATGATTTTGCTGTTTTTGGATGTGTCTTCGTCAGGAATAGGATAATAAGTATTAAAAACATTGGAAAGTCAAATATTAAGATTTTTTTTTCTTTATATTTTTCCAATCACGCCATATTTGATGATGGTGACGTTTACGATGTCAAAATCGAATACTATTTATGTTCTGAGGCGATACAAAGTTCGTGGGGTCCGCTAGTAATCTATAAACACTTTAATTTTATTCTGAACGCATACTTTATTATTGCAATGCAAAAATGACATTCATAATAACATAACATATAAATTAATATGAAGAACTCCGTTCAAACCATCGATTGTTAAAACGACTCGTCCGAGAATGGAGGCCAAGGTGATGTGTTTGTGTGACTTTCGAAACCCCCCTCTCTAGGCCTCCCCTCTTTGGTCTGCTCCCCTCCTAGCCCCCTCGGATGCAGTCCCGCGGTGCATCCACAGTAAATATCAACACAGAAGACCTTGTCTGCATTGTTTGCTGAATGCGTAATGGTACTGTCATCATTTTCATAAAAAAAACATCACTGATATTGTCTTTGAATAAAAATTTCTCTAGCTAATCAAAAAATAAATCGAAAAATACAATATAATAAACAAAGTAATAATCATCCAATGTTGATTTTTTTTTCTTATTCGTTTTTGTTCTGATCTCAAAGTGAATAATTATTTAAAGCACTCGTTTTGTGGAAATCAGAAATAACGAAAGTACCACACACACACACACACAGACACGAGAAAATGTAGAAAAACACTTTTTTCTCCATTGTGTCCAGGAACTGAAAAGTGTATACGCCACTCCAACACGAAGGACGTCTAAATTAGAATATTACAATCACCTTTTTGTTCGAACAACGAAGGTACCACAAACACTCAAACCCAAGAAAATATTGAAAAATACTTTTATTTCGGCGTTTGAACCCGGAGTCTCAAAGCAGACGACTTCGTTTATGTCAGTCAAAAAAATTGTATGTCTTCTTAATTTTGTACTAAAAGTACAACCCAGTTGTAACTGTAGTATTAGGGGTTAAAGTATGAAATTGCCGTTTTCTATGGACGAAATCGAGAAAAGTCATTTTTCCATACTAACAATTTTTTAGTTTTTTTAAAAACGCCTGAACCGTTTTCGATGCAATTAAAGGTGAAAGTTAGATGGTTATAAAGCTACGCATTACAGTATTTAAATTTCTGAAAGTCAAAGTATATAATACAAATATACTTAATTGAAGCAAGAAGGTCAGCTGACACATTGTAAGGGGTCTTTTCAACGACTTCCTTTGAAGTAATAGGCACTAGTATTGCATTTTTTTAGTCAAAAGTGACTTTATTTAGTTTTTGATACAATACAAAAAGAATTACGCAACAATATGACTATACTTAAGAGCTATAAACAAAATAAAAAGTGGGAAAATAATCGGCAATTTCATACTTTAACCCCTATTATTTATTAAGTAATTTCCGAATTAATAAACTACCTATCCCAAAGCGTTCTGAGAGAAATGATTCAATCTACTGCGTCTACAGCTCCACTGTGGTGCATCCTTGAGCAATTTATGTGTGTGGTCGGGGTAGGCCTAGGATAGGATAACGTGTCAGTATCTTGCTAATAATAGTTTGATGTAAATATTTAGTAGCTTTTGAGAATGGCTTATCGATTGCGCTTATTTTTTTCAGGGTATTAACAAGTGATACGGAAAAATTGGTTTTGAGAGATCGTTTAGTGATGAAATTAATGTGTACTGTCACTTGGTCAACATTGTCGGTCTGATGGTTTACATACCAGGCCAAAATTTTCGGGGCTCCGAGTTCGATCCCCGGGTCGGGCAACAAAACTTTGGAATTTTCGAACATTGCTCGGTCTTTGATCACCAACCCGCGTTTGGCTAGCGTGGTGATTATGCTGGTACCCATCATTGCGTGGTAACGAATTCAATGGCCTTTTTCCTCAGTGGGATACTTATAGGCTGATACTTTTTTTTAATAGCCACTTAGAGAGATAAATATGAAAAATTTTAGTGCTTAGTTCCGACAAAGTCATGAGAACCGCTTGTAGTATAGTTATCACACTCGCGTAAGTACAATTTTCATTTACTCAACGCTGATAAAAGAAGTTATTCAAGAAACCTGAATAATTCCACATAGTTGTGAACCGGTAAAGCTTGAATGTTTATCTCAATATATGCGAAAGTGGATGTTTTGGTGTGCGTCACGTGATAAGTTTTTTCTGTTAGTGCTGTTAGAAAAAAATATTACCTTAATGTGTAAAAGACGTCAAATCACGAATTATATTACCTATATAAATGACTAGTGTCGGTAAGTACCATATAACATTTAATTTATAAAATTAGCTGCTTCCAGCAACTATAGTATGCGTTATATTTTTTTGATTTTGTTACTATCCTACGGGAACAGTATGTTTTTTTTCCTTTATTTGGTTTACCAGCAACTGTCACAATAATTCCTACATAATATAAAGTCACAACTAAATATGTAAATGCACAATTAATTTAAGGTAAACACCACATGTATGATATGTTTGGTAACATCAATTATTTAACTAAAAATAATAACAATAACTACCTACCTACTTTATTTATTACTAACCGACAATCAACACAAAAAGTTGTAAGAAGCAAAATATAAAGTAAAGTTCGTAAAGTTCTAAATCACTATTCATCGACAATGGTTTCCTGTAAGTGCTTACGGAAAGTTGCGAGACTTGTGGCGAGAATATCTTAGACTTGCCGTAACAATTCAGAAGTCTGCTCAAACGGGAAACAAAAGAAGATGAGCCCAACACTGTGGAACGAAGAGGTGGAACCAGTGCAGAGATTGGGATCGAGGTGTTCTACGAGGAGCTCAGAAACTAAATTTACTTTTACTAAACTAAAAACTGGGGGCGATCTATTATATTGTTGAATAATTTGACCAAAAATGTGAGATCCTTACCTTAAAAGATTTTTCAATGTATTTCCAATAAGTTTTTAGGGTTATAAGGTATTCTATGTACTTTTCTTTAGTCTTTTACCATCTTTTACAATATCATTAAGATTCTAACAGCCGTTCCGTTGTGATTAAATAACCACATCCAAGCTTTCTCATTCATAATATTGGTAAGATGAAGTATGGAGTATGAACATGATCGTTTGAAATGCTTTCGGACAATATTGTTATGCCAATGGAGTATTTTGTCTTTGTAGCTCGAGCATAATATATAGTTCATTCTATAACGCCATTATACGAGTATGGTTTGACAGCTGTTTGAATTTCTCCCGCATCTTATGTTACTTTTTATAAAAGAACGACCCAAAAAAATGGTCGAATGAATAATTCAATAATTTCTTCATTCGATTTTATTTTCAAAAGAAATATTTCCCTAAAATTATTACAAATCTTAAGTATGAACACGCATATATAATTTTTATCCTTAAGATTCAAATGGGTGGGACCCACTATAACTAAAAACATAAAGGTAGGAAAATACATAATATAATATAATTTATTTACTGAAAATGCGGACTAGAACTAAAAATATTTCAGGTTCACCAATTCAAAATTTCAAATATCATTGACTAGCTGTTGCCTGCGACTTCGCCAGCTTCAATTTCTGTTATTATGATCGCGATTCGCGATTGAGAAATTTTTAAAAGAATATAGCCGAAAGCCATTCTCGATAAATGGACTATCAATTAAAAAAATATTTTTTCAATTCGAAATAGTAGTTCCTAAGATTAGCGCGTTGAAACATATAACAAACAAACAAACAAACGAACTCTTCAGCTTTATAATATTTAGTATAGCATAGATTTAGAATAAAATGGTAATGTTCAAGATGGCCCACAGACAATGACACTGATATTTTTAATGTAGGGACATGAAACCAAAACGCATAGAGCCATTAACGTCAGTCGGCAAATAAGGGCTATAAGGAAAAGTGCGCACGCGCAGACAGCCTTGGGCCTGTTTAATGGCTATGCTTTGTGCAACGATTGTTTTTTTTTGTCAGTTTTTTTAGACTATTGACTTTGTTTCATGTAAATATTCACAAAAAATGTTTTTTTTTGTACGTTGTGTTTATCTAAATGATTCAAAATTAAATTGAGTATTTTTAGATTTGATGCAAAAGTCAATTAAAAATTAATCTTGTGAATGCATTTAATAGAGTATTGTGAACAAAATATATGGTGCTAAGAACAGTTAAAATGTTTTAATTTGTCACAATATTGCAAAAGCCTTTTTATTTTATACAGTAAAAAAAAGCTCTAGTCAGATCTGAACACGTGAGCATTTGTTTTATGGTTAAAATGACTCACTAGGCCAGAGGACGCCAGTGTTGAGGTGAACGATGAAAACTTTCTATTTGCAGATTTTTTTTCGAAACTATCACTAATTCTTAAAATGAAGACATACATCGCAGAATTAAGAATGTTACTGATGTCCAAATTGCACACAAGGTTTATGTTAACATGTCAATATTATACTAATATTCAAATAATCTTATTTGTGTTAGCTATATCACAAACTTTTTTTATACAGAAATTAAAATGGCGTCATCGCACCACACCATTTTGCATGCAAATTAAAAAACAAACTTTCTAATTTTTTACTTGCATAACTTTGTAAATTTTGTATCTCATGACAAGTCTGATAACACTTTTCGTTTCGTTTTGTTTAAATTGGTAACGTTCCTCATGCTCATCAGAGTCTCTAATGCAACCTCTTTTGTACATTTATATTTGTTCTGAAAAGTTTAATATGATTACGAACAAATTTCAAATTCATAAATCGAACACCTACATACAAGTACCTACAACATTCGTTTCAAAAGATTTAAAAAACTAGAAGAAATTTCAAATTTAATTATGGAACTCCTTCAAACAACGATCAGCTGTAAAATAAACGTCATTCTTAGACGCAGGCGAGCCGCTTCCGTAACCAAACGCGAGGCCGCCCGGTGCAGTACGACCTTCGATACTCGTACACTTAATTCTATCACACAAAACTCCCTCATTATATCTTACTAGCCTTTGTTCATGGCCACACACCGAGGAGATCAGTAGGCAATGTGTTCCATGTTTTAAAAAAGTGACAGTTCTAAAGTTGTTTTAGAGCATTGTGACTTCGAAAGATAAATCGTAAATCGAAGTGGATATTTTTTTTGTTTAAAATCAAAGATGGTTCTATAAAAATTTGAAAAAAATACCTCGATGGCTGGAATAACTACCTTTGCAAATGAGGAAAAAAAACTATTTTTGTTTTCCAATCATTATAATCATCATTGTTTTTACGTTAGGCTATGCAAAAATTTACAAGGTTCAATCAACGGATTCAATTTCAGGTGAAGTTAGAAAAGTTTCATTTTCTGAAGCTGACCATGAAAAATTACATTGTCACGAGACAATTAACATTGAATTAACATGATAATTAACATTCTAGTGTCACGAGGTCAGGATGTTAATTCCTTTCTTCTAGACTATGACTATTGTGTGATGTCTGGCGCATCAAAACCTAATACATACGAAAGTAGCTTGATATACATGTGTAAACCGAAGAATATATTGTAATTAATTTCGAATTTAGATAAAGATAATGGCCGTAATGAATTATGGGATAAAAACTTTGGATTAAAGATTATTGTCATAATAATACGTTGGTAGTGTTAGGTAGTTTGTGGTTACTATGCGTGTTAAACAGAGTATGTACCTCCTACACAATATTACTTTACACTCACATTACAAACAAAAGTAAGAGTAGAAAAAGGTTTGTTTAGTGAATTCATTAATTATTTTGAGTAGTGCCAACTCTAAGCAGATAAAATCGCAGATACGTCAAGTATACAGCAATTTAATATATCAACAAGTGCGTTTACCAATAAGCTTCAAGTGGAGGCTTACAAATAAACGTAAATTTTTGAAATATTTACAACTCACAATAAACATAAAAAAACCTGACCTTTCTGCCACATACATAACATTTTTTGTCATCTACATTTAAACCTATCATTGGCTATGAAGATATTTCCAATCCGTAAAAAAAGCATTGTCACTGGCCAGTCTAAATTTCATTAAATAATCCGTAACACTAGGCTGTTTTCATACAGGCTGTGGCCATAGTGGCATAGGCTGTGCAGTTGCATACACCGGGCGACCTCGAACACACGTTTGAATACGGAAGGGCTCTTAGACCGAAGGCTGTGCGACCTTCGGCTTGAAATACTTGCACTTGTAAATGGCTGTGTGTGAGTAGATGCGTTGTTCGTCTTGTCTTTGCTGTATTATAGTGAAAGACTAATCGGTTAGCACAATACTTGAATTTTTAATTATACCAAACTTTCTTAATTGATGTTTTATTTGATTTTAAGTTGAAAACAGAAAAATATTTTGTTTTATAGTTTACTACGATGTCCTTTAGATAATATATTTGACAAGATGGTGGACATATCGTTTTCAGCAAGCACAAAATAGTGTCATTAAAACGAGTAAGACCTGTTAGCAACAAGACAAAACTATGTAGTTGTGTATTACCAATCCTCAATATTATATTAAATAAGACAAGTCGAATTTGCTTCGGTGTTTATTGGATTCCTATTGACAATGCTACAATTAATTGCATTCATATAAAAATCTAACAACTCATTTTGGATCTTTATCCATAAAATAAGATAAGACCGCGATTCGTATATCAAATAAGAAAGCTGTGAATTTCTTTAAAGAAATCTTACTATGGCATAAATATAATATTTTAATATAAAGATTCGAAAATAATAAGATTTATTTTCAAATACACAAAAAGTGGAATTCCTCAAGGAGACGTGTGCGTCCGCGCAGCATACGCGATGAAGTTGTAAAAATGTGCAATGAACGCCTTCAGTTAAGGGGAATATACACTCGCACGCTATTATACTTCATAATGAATGACATAAAATTCTGATTTCCACAAAAGCATTTGGGCTTAAAAATACATAATTACTTTGGGGTTAAAACATGTATTGATGTTGTCTATATTTATTTCTATCTGCAATCGTAGTTGTCACATTAAATTGCTTATTAAAGTTATGAGGTAATGTTACTTACCTAACACTTTATCATATTTTAATAAAGTTGCAGCTACTTTAAATCACCATCTAATTGATGACGATAAATAGAGTGGTTGTGGAATACTTTGCAATTGTGCAGTTAAAATAGCACCTGTACCAGCAGTTAATTTGCCGTATTCGTTAACTATAGTGTGAGCTGTTATAAAATACAGATTTCATAGAAATAAGAAAATATATAGGTATTATTATTATAGTAATGTTAGACAGTTAGGACCTTGCTTCTTTGCTTGCTGCTTCTTCTCGGCACTAGCCCAGACTTCTACCGAAACAGTGGTAGGTTTAAATATTGGGACGTGTAAAACCGCCTCCTGGGGCCTATTTGTAGAAATAAAACTGATTTTAACTTGAAATTGAGACAAACATCCACCACGTAAAAATTAAATCATTTATTTCACAAACAGAGAAAGCCTATATAAGCATGCCTGTATTTTATTTTTTGTCAAGGCAAGTATGACTGTAATCAAATAAAAAATACAAGCATTATTAAGAATTTTAGACACACTTACTGTGTGTGTTACTTGAATGCGATCCGATGTAATGCGGCCAAGTGTAACTGCCCCTTTATTCAGTCACTTGCTTTATTGCGTGCAGATTAAAATCCTTGATGCGATCGATGCTATTAATAAGCAATTACATTTCTCATACATAATAATTATTGTTTATGGACTACTTGACGGATAACTTTTGGCTTACATATGGTGTCAAATCATTAAAAAGCTCCTTGTAAAAATAGAGTTATTTTTGCTGATGACCGTCAGTAACACCTTATGTTACAAATAAAGTATGTATTTCAATACTTCGTCAGCACGTTTAACAAGAATGATTTTATAAAGAAATTATACTTAATGTCACTAAAATAATGTATATTTTATTTCCTTTTTAAAAATATTATATAAAAATATTACATAACAGCTAGCACAATTATTTATTCGTTGGACTTTTTTATAATTATTAGCTTTACTTAATGCATTACATAAAAATATTAAATTTGCAAAACCTTCTAAAATATTTAATTTGTTGTGTTTTGTTATGCGATACGTATCTCTAGTTCTCTACTGTCTGTCTGTTCTCTGTTATCAATAATACTTATTATACTTAAAGCTAAACAATTGTACCAGATAAAGCAGAGAAGTACCTACGTCTTTTTGCAACAAAAAAGGATGACGGTTTGTATTTTAAAATAACCAATCTTGAAACTATTAAGACGATATATACACGGTTTACTGGGACGTAACCTCTGATTAGATTATTTTTATTAATAATTTCCATTACGAATTATTTTAATTTCACTTCATAAATGTCAAAAAGAAGTCTCCATTATCGGAGAGTAGTAACAGTTTTTCAGTTTTTTATTTGTTCATTATTAGAAAAAATCTGCCCCCTTTTTATCTTCTTTCTGTGAATATGAATATGGTGATACCTATTTAAAATATGTGGGATGGGATGTGAGGAATGGAACACAAGATATGAAAGGAAAGAAGACGAAATGAGAGAGGTGAATGTTTTTTTAATTTTAAATTCAATGTTCGAGAAAGCTGTCAGAGTCAGTAAAACTGATTGATTTGTAAAAAGACGAAAACGTAATAAAATTGTGCAACGGAGAAAATTGTTTTCCTTTATCCTACAAATTAAATTATATTTATAGATATACAGCCCCATTATGTTAAGATAAATATATCACGCTAGTTCAGACTATGCTTTGACAACGGTTTTTAGTATTGAGATAAGTTTTTATGTATTTCCCTTACGTCGCTCGAGTTAAAGATTGATTACCATCAGAATCTACTATGCAGAGTGAATGTCACAATACGGTTCATAGGTGCCGATCAACAGATAGACCGTCTGGATGAGTGCATTAAACTCTGAAGGTTTGTTTGTCAGTTTGCTACGTCGCTTCTTAAAATAGAACGCTCGGAGCTATATCTTGTGTTGGGTTTGATTGTGAAAACTTCCGAATACTGTTTTTTAAACGGTTATATCTCATCAATACTAGTCTATATCAGACCACAGCTGGACATCATCATCATTGTCAGCCTATATCATATGGCTGCGACAGAATATCAGCGACGTTAGGCTATTCCTGGCATCATTTGCTGAGTCGTAGACCCAAAAGGGTCTACGACAAAAGTCTTTGGCTATTAGCTGATTTGTGATTCCATGCTGCTTAGCTCAGGTTACTTTATTTTATTGTGCCGTTAGGATAAATAAAGAGTTTTACTTATTTATTTATCAGTATACTGGGGCCTCTCCAAGAGGAGGATTTTCTAATCGCTACACTTGACAGGGGGATTGGCGATCTCAGTCTGGCTAGAGGAAAGACGCTCACTTTGGCAGTTCACTTTCAGTCGCCTCTTACGACACCCATAGAAAGAGAAGGGGTGGTGCTATTTTTTTTGACGTGCACCACACTTTGTGATGGCATGTCATGGCCTATGACAATAGGTTGGATAGATGTCAAAATACTAACTTAGTTTTTATATGTTAGTTTTGTCCCGCGACTTTAGGAAGACTTTTTACAGATACTAAAACCGACTCTTTCGAAAATAAAGATAATTATGGTAAACACCGACAGCGCCATCTATTGTCTGTGTCACGCGACTTTATATGAAATGTAATTGTTATGCCGCGGGAACTTACAGAATTTTGATGAATTAATTTATAACCAATATGTTATTATAATATATGAGGTAAATTATTACACTTACACTTCAGAATGGCTGCAACGATTTTTAAATTTTTATTTGTAAATGAAAGTTGGTATGGAAGAAAATGTTTGAAAATTGTAAGAAAAGAAAACTGTTTTTGAAATATCCACGACACAGATATAATATGAACAGTGTGTTAAGGGTAAGCATGAGGTTAGAAACAAACCATTATCTTCATTAGAAAAACCAGTACAAAGCCAGGACGAAACGGTTAGTTTAAAATAATTAGAAAGATTTGAAAAACCAGTTACGTTGATACGTACCTACCTCAACCTATTTATAAATAAGTACTAAATAGATATTTGACACTTATATACGAAAAGGTGAATGCGGTTTTGTAGGTATACATATTATGTATTTATTGTTAGACAATAGTACACAGCAATGTCAAAAACTATACTTCAAACACGGCACACTAGTTCACCTGTCACTAAACTTCCAATTCTGAACTTTACGCTTTGAGAATTAAGTTTAAAATAGGATGGCATAGGCGATTTACCTATACAAACTAATGAATATTAAAGTCATTCTAATAGTTTTACCCCCGTATTTATAAAGAAGTAATTACTTATTGCTTAAGAAAGTCATAACTTAAAGTGTTCATACCTAGTGCTTAAGTGGAAGAAATTGGTCACCATTTTCCACCAATTTCTTGATTAAGGCATACAAATTGTCTCTCTAGTAATTTTTTGTAGTCAAGTAATTACTTTTACTTGTTTATAAATACGGGGGTTAATGCTGTGTTTTGATAGATATAGAATAATAAAAGAATGTATCTACAATCGGTAACAAAAAAAGATCCTAACCTAAAATTCAAATAGGCACTTTAACGTTTAGGTCCTCTCAGGTTTCTGAATTATACTTTAAGTACTTACGTTATGGTTGAATTTTCATTACACTTTTTAGTGTCACTTCTGTATGACACAGTGTATACATATAGTATTTATATGTCTTTAGTTTTAAGGAATGAAATTGATAGAGTAAAATGAATAAATTTGTCGACAAAAATAATGTCTTGGAAACTCAATGGTAAAAACAGTCGCTTGGTAAGTGATTGTGGGTTCGAGTCCCACCTATTTCAAAATTTTCTTCAAACTATCGCATTTTCATTATTATCATGAAGTCTTATTACCACAAAGACTTAGTGGTGCGGAGGCCTGCGTACTACGCAAGGGTCTCGGGTTCGATTTCCGGTGGAGTCAGTTTGCAAAATGTTTTTTCTAAATTGGCTTGGGTCCGGAAAGGGTGAGGCTTTATGTGTGCTTCGGAAGGCACGTTAATACGCAGGTCCCGACTTCTGTCGCAACGGAAGTCGTAAAACCTGAGGCCTGCCATAAGTATTGACAACGACAAATGAGTTATCTAGGAAACAAAGCGATTGGCTAAAAAGCTCTTCACCACTACAGCACGACCCTTCAAAGTTACAATTTTCAACCTTACTTCAATAAACATAAGGATCCATCCACGTGTGAGCTTACCTGGTCACCTCGGCAAATGCACCAATGTTTTCCAGCCAACCAAATGTATGGCGAAATTACTGAGCGATATTTGACAGAGATACTGTGTGCCTCTCGTTCGAATCGTTCGTGTGTGATAAGGACGGTAGATCGTTTGAGAGGCCAAACGACATCGCATTGGTATGATGTGACTATCATTTTATCTTGACTTATAATTTAGGTACGTGTTGGAATAAAAGTTTTATTGTACCTAAATAATAATTTACAGTGTGTTTTAATTTAAAAACAACAAACTCTATTACGCCGTATGGTTTCAAGTGATAAATTTTATCATCCTTTAATGTTTAATCGTCATTTGAATTTTAATCATCCTAAATTCCTATAATAACATCAATGTAAAAGTTAGGATGAATGTTCGTTACTCAATCACACCCAAATGACTGTAAGGATCTAAATAGTTGTTTTTTGGCACAGTGATAGAATATTGGATAGAATAGTTCATCGGCTATTTTTTTAGATATAATAAGTACACGCACGTATGTATGAAATCGCTGATAACATCTACTTATTTATACAGTACTAGCTGTTGCCCGCGACTTCGTTCGCGTCAATTTCTGTTATTATGATCGCGACTATTTTTGGAAAATTTTTTACTCATGCTTCGCTCCTATTGGTTGCAGCGTGATGTTCTATAGCCTAAAACCTTCCTTAATAAATGGACTATCCAACACAAAAAGATTTTTTTAATTCGGACCAGTACTTCCTGAGATTAGCGCGTTCAAACAAACAAACAAACAAACAAACTCCTCAGCTTTATAATATTAGTATAGATGTACCTATTAAACCTAATACATATATAAAGCATGGATGTGTGTAAACATTTTTTGCACAATCTAGTTTAACAAAAGCTTTTTAAATTCATCCTTTTGTACGAGTATATAGCAGGCTGATTGATGCCCAATCTCAAACGGGACATGATATCTCTAGAGAATATGAATTAACAAAATCGGTTCTACTGGTGTAAATAATCTAAAGTTAAAAACAGTTCTAGTTACTCTTGAGATGGTACGAATGTAATAGTTCGAAAAATCCACGAGTACGAGCCATGATTCAAACTGACTATCCCCGGACGAATTGATACACCTACCACAGAGCTCTAGTTTTGTGCACCATTGTGCCTATAGTTGTTAACTTATAATCCGTTAACTCTTCGGAAGTTTTGTTAATTAGATAGAGATTTACAAGAAATATTTTATTCTACACTGTAAACTCTTATATTTAATGTTGATAAAACTATTATTTTTGCATGTCTGTTAACTTAATGTTCAACTATACATTTCCCAATCTTACAATTCAATTTAAATTATTAAGCTCTTACAAAGAAATTTGACGACCATTTGGATCAGCGGTAGTTAACGCTGCTTCTGAGCCATGGGTCGCGGGTTCGATCCCCGCACAGTACAAATATTTGTGTGCATGAACATGTCTGTTTGTACTGGTCTGGGTGTTTTCTTTCTACAAAAAAAACAGTATATAAGTAAGTTTATCGGTTGTCTAGTACCCCATACGACAGGGTACTTAATAGTAGCTCAATTTGGGACTAGAAGGCTCTGTGTGGCCCAGTGAGGCATGTCTTAAAAATATTTATTTATTTACACGAATTTTAAGCGAAAATTACTTGAAATTAATTAATTAATTTGCAACATAGTTTTATCGAAAAAATTAATTATATTCATATATTTTATATTATATGATACTGATATTTGAAAGATCCTAATTGATTACCAGATTTTTTGTATTTGACTCTTTGAAAGTTTGTGTCAAATAAGCTCCAAGAAATAAGATATCTTTTAAAAATACGTCTATAAAATTAATGATTAATGCGAATAATGTACTAGACATTATTGTTGTGCACGTGTTCTATTTTTAATTTATTGCAAAGTTTTTTTAATATTTAATACAACATATTCGATACATTATAATAAAAAAAATCTGTGACGATAAGTTTCAAATAAAATCACATCATGACAGAACCTATACCTCTATAGCGACGAGATGACATCTATACCTAACATACTTTATTCAGTACTATTGTCAAAACAAGATTTAAATTAATATATAATATAAGAAAGTCACCACAGAAACAAACCAGTCTGTGATAAATACAATTGTAGTACGTACGTACGTTAATTTAAAAGAAATTTCCCACTTTATCTATATATTGTCACGGACGATCTATACCAAGTAATAGCAACAAATACATTATAATTTGAACTTCAACTCAAGAACACATTTTCAATTGAATATTCTAGACACTGTAAATATTTAAATCAAGCTTTGTTATTGCGTTACGTAGTGATGTTAAATAATATATCTTTAGAAATCATTAAACCATAATATTTTAAAAATAATTTCAATTGCATATTTTTTGTATTTTTTTTTTTACAAAATAGTTTAAATTTTCCTGTTTCGCTCAAATTTCAATTGAGAAACAATATGGCGGATCGGCGCGAGCGCACTTGGTAGGCTTGAAAAAAAGAGCACACAATCAAGATGGCGACTTTCGCCAGTTCCTAGCGCCGTTGACGTCACAGGACGACGTGTCCTTGTCGGCTTGTCTAGCTTTCATCCAGACAATTCGAAATAAATAAAAAAAGATCTAAAATAAACGTGTTTTAATGCAATTCGGACACGTCAAACAGCAAATTTCTTTGTGGAGTAAGTTGCTTTATTAATTTTATTACTATTAAATTAATATTTTATTTTTGAAAATATGATTAAAGCTCTTTTTAAGCATACGGCTAGTGAATGACAATTGATAAAAAATAAAAAGTAAGTACAATTTAAATTGAAAATAAAAATACAAAGAAAAAAATACTTACCAAAAAATCAACGGAACAAAACACAGGAAAGTCCAATTATAATAACGAAAAATTGTAAATGAAAAACACAACACTACACAAAGCACTACAGTCTTTTGCTCAATAAATAATTTAATCTTGAATTTTTATTTAAAAATAACTATGCCATCATCGGACGGTGTCTGAAAAATAAATGGCAAATAAACAACTGCCCCCCGCGGCCGATAGATTTTGTTCTAAATCGCTCATTAGAAATTCGAAATTTAAAAAAAATATTTGAAAACCGATTCTAAATTTAAACTAGATTTGAACTACAGACAAAATACGCCCGAGTTCCTTATTTAAAAATCGCGGCGCAATGTGCTAACAATCTGCAGGAAGCACGTCTTTTCTTATTTAATAGTAGACGTTGAATATTTTCAAAAATCTCCAACGAGCGGTTTGAGCCAAAAAATCTAACCTAACCTAACCCTGTCGGGCGGGCGACTGGCGGGCGCGTAGGGGCCGCATTGCCAAATATTTTTTTTTGCATCTCGGCCGAATTATGCACTTGTATGCGACTTACGTCGTCCCTTCATTGTAGTGGTGCGACATGTACCGATTGGGCATTTTTATGTCCTCTCCCTGTGTGCATCACGCACACAGACGCGACTTACGAAATTTTCGTCGGTGTGCGCGCTGGCCCTTCAGAGCAAAGTTTATTTAAAAAATCCACAGTGTTATGTAAACATGTGTTTTTTTTTCCCGAAAATACTTAGGTTTTGGGCGGGTCGTTGACCGCGTTTTTCGGGAACTGACTAATTTAGCTAAAATTCGTTTTGACGTGTCGGAACAGAAGCTGTTTCCTAAGTGTTGCCGGCGCGGGCGCAACTGATCGGTTTATTTTGTATTTTGTATGTGTTTGTAATTTTTAAGATGCGATGACCTCTTAGTTTCCATCCCGTGTGGGTATGAATCAACAATTCAGCACATTAGGAGTCAGTCACATGTCCTTGGGTCGTCCTAGACGTAGACCGTTGGAAATAAACTCGAATGACGGACTGCAGCTACTAATGGCGGTTCGTCGTGACGCGCGCTTTTTGTTTTCAACCAAGCCACGTCACGCGAAGGAATCTAAGCATTAATAGTTTATTAGACAATTTTGTATTTACTCTTCTTTTTTATACAATAAAATATGAGTGTTTATTGACGGTTATTTCCAAGTAATTTTTTGTGGCTAGATTTTGTGATATACCTACCTATGATCTATAAATATAAAAGAAAGTTGTGTTAGTTACTACACTTTTTATAACTCAGAACGACTGGAGGAATTTTTATGATTATTGTGTTGTCTTTGTTGGGAATAAGATAGTAAGTAATAAAAATAGATATTCATTCATCAATAATAAGAAATCACTCCTCTACCGCCAACCTCTTACAAATATGACAAAATAACGTTTGTCGGGTCAGCCAGTATCATAAAAAAGTACAGCCCAATTGAGAACCTAATCCTTTTTTTTAAATCGGTTGAAAACTTAATAGTTTCGCGAAAGAGTTTTAAAGAAATACTTTTCCCAAAATTATCTAAGCAATATTACATCACAACCTTCAAAATCATAGAGTCTAGAGGCTCACAGACAGAAATAGACCGTAAAAAACTTGCTCAGACCCAAATAAAAGTGTAGTGGCACACAAAGGGTTAGATAGGACGGGGCAGGTGCCTCAAATAGTGGCCCTTTGGTCCTCCGGATAGTGGAATAGATGCCCCAGTGGTTTTTCTATTTTTAAAATAACCTGATTTTGCGGTCATGCAAGGAGAAATGGACATTTTTAAAACAAAAACTAGGTTCTGGATTCAAAATGAGCTGTCAAATGTATAATATTATAACTAAAGTTATGAATGCGAAAGTTTGGGTGTACCTATGTTTGTTTGGTAATAACGCCAAAACGGTTTAACGAATGTAGAACAAATTTGGCACAAAGGTAGATTTTAGATTGGAATAGCACACAGGTAACTTTTCATCTCGTACAAATGTGGAAAAATATAATTTTAATGTGTACAAATTCGTAGGCAGGCAGGTATGTTACGAATATTTTGCACGATATGACCGAATTTAGAAGTTTTCGTTAACAAGGTGGTATCTCTTATATTACGAGTAATTTCCAAAGAACATTAATAATTTGATGGTATAAATATACGGTTGGCATATTATGGTATTAAAAAAAAAGGATGTAATATTTTATTTTATTTCTTAATCGACAAAAATGATAAAATGTCACTGATTCGAGTCGAAACATAACGTTTTAAAAAACTTAATTGAAAAACGTTAGTATGTTTTTTCCAAAATAACTTTATTGAATTCTATAGTTTACAAACTTTCGAAAGCTTGTTCGCTGGACTATATTTGGCATAATGTTTGTTTTGTCAGGCTAAATTGAGTTATCAGATAACATTATTAGTAGATAGTAAATAAATAAGTAACAGTTATGTTTGGTTTTTATATTTATATATTTTTGTAGACATACAGCTGTTATTACTACTTAATTCTATCAGAATTTTCACCATTTATTTAATATCTATCTTTATTTTACCTTTTTAATTCTGGATGAATGTTAAAAATGCTGCAGTTTCACCCCATTGAACATGAGTTAACCCTACTATAAAAGTACATGTAGGTATAGTTACTTGGGGCTTATGCTGTCCTAGTAAACATTTTATCAACACCACTGGTTTGCTTGTAAAAAGAAACACACGACAGAGTAAACTTCGCATTAAATATATAATAGATTATTTAATATGTATCAGTAATTATAACAGAGCAGAGCGTAACTCAATATTTATTTTGACTCATCCAACAGTGAAATTGTCATAATTAAAAGAAAATATGATAGCGGGATATGATATTGCCCGTAAATAATATGAAAGGTCCCTCGACGACTTCCCAGAAATAATTTCGGCCTTTAAATAATTGAAATCTGCGGATAACGTACAAATGCTAGTTTACCCTAAATGTGAGAGCCAATCGTGTTTTCTGAGTATTGAAATCAATACTGCTTAGTTTTCGGTTATGGAGGTTTCTTTTAATAAGAGTAAGTTGTTTTTGGGGTTTCATTTTATTCATTTTATAATTATAACAATATCCACTGTCTAACATTAATGTAAACAGTGTCATGCAAAACTATTATCGTAGTTCAAACAGACAAAATAAACATGGTAGACCCCGTAACAACTAACTTTTTAGATAGTGACTATGAAAGTTTAGCTTAGTATATTTCACTTTATTGTTTAGGGAATTTAATTAGGCTATTTCAGAGCTCTTTATTCATGGGGATTCCATGCCTTATGTTTTTTCCGAAATAAAGAGGCTTCTCAAAACTCTAGCTAGAGCACAGTTTACGAACGGAAATAGGTACCTAACAAACTAATGTATATTTACATAAATAATTTGCGATCTTATTGCTCTAGTATCGCTCAGGGCTTTATTTTTGTAACCATATAGCCTCCTACGAAAGGCTTTTCCGGGTATAATTAGTCGCTAACTAAAAAGTTAAGAAATCTGGAACAGGAACTTTTTGTGCGGATACTTTTTAATTTCTTCTACGTGTGTCATGTTTGTATTGAAATAAATCTGATATCATGACCATTTGGTGCGGTAAGGTTTGTTTTACATTTTAATTAATTGCAATCAGGTTTACAACTTAAGGGAGCCGGATACTGCACTGTCTTTACCATAGATTTAATATACTGCTGATAGATTGGCAATGAAAAGAGACAGAATACAATGCAGCTATACGATAGAACGAGATAGATCACAAGGCCGTTCACGTACACGCTAAGAACCCGTAGCGTTTTTCTGAGTTCTGACGTCTGTCACGCGCAACACAATATTCCCTTTAGTTTTACTAGTTTCATTTTTATTATTGTAAAAAAGTGTCGAGTTGATGTATTTTCATTATGGTTACATGTTCAGTACCTGGAAGTAACTCATCTAAAAAGGGAACCAACATAATTGTACATTTCACACGTCAACACACAATCGCGATTACCAGCAGCAAAATGCAATGTTTCAGAGCTTTGACTAAATTTTTGTATACTAATTGATAGAGCATTTCATCAGGACAAGGATTTAAATTCATATGAATTCAATTAAAAATAATATCAAATACGTGAATTTCAGCAATTACTAACGTCACTTTTGTATTTTAGTGATTGACGTTGTCGATGATATCTTATCGACATTTCATTAGCTGACATATTTCACATTGTAAACCGCATAGAGCCTAAATTGTTAAAATACGTTAGAAAAGGTTGAAATTGCCTAATAGAAAAGAATGTTCGCCCAATAAATATTCGAGCATTTGCAGTTTACATTTGGACCCTAAGTGTTTTTAACACAGAGGCGATCAGCCTGTAAAATTACGCTCTGGATCAATGTCCATATTGTTCAAGCCCCCATCAATCCCCATTAGTTAAACATTAAATATATGTATATTTAGTGTACGTTTGTAATGTGTAATTAAAAAATAAATATCAGTTTTATTTCAACTTTGGCGATCGCGATCGCAAAATGAGGCAAAAATGTTAAATACTGGCAAGTAAAGCCTACGATATTTTTTACAATAAATTGATTTTGTTCGGGGATAAGTAATTATAAAATAAAAAACATATCTAGGTATTTACTTGCAGTTTTTTGGCGTTCTTTTAATAATACTAAAAAATAAGTCACCAGCGTCAACGTAAACTATGTCGATGGAATCGATATCGAAAGGAAGCAGACAATGCAGTAACTGCACTATTTATCTCACGCACATGCTCACTTTATGCACACTAGCGTAACCTAGTTTTGGTCTCGTTTTCAGGATTCAATTGCCAATCTATCATCTATATTAAATCTATGGTCTTTACTGTACCTAGTTTAATAATTATGATGATAACAACATGATACATGCTTATAATAGCGTGTGTTTGACTATATTTTCGTGGTTTTTTTTTGCCGACGAAGATCACCATCATCGCCACCATTATTTCTATCATTACATTAATTTCTGTCCACAAAGACCTCTCCAAAACGAGGATTTTGCGAAAATCACAGCACTTGGCAAGAGTTTTGACGATCGTAGTTTGACCATAGTAGAAAGTTTGCGCTTCTTCTGGCAGTGCTCCTATTAGTTGCTTCTTACACTACTTACACCCTTAGCAATAAAGGGGTGGTGCCATCATTTTAATATACCGACACCACAAGATACATTGAAACAATTAGAAGATACTTCTCTCTCTTTAATCGGTCCCTCGTGTCTGAGGATCGTGGTCGCCTTCGGGGTTGCATCTGGGGTTGTTTAGTGCGTCTTTTAGCACCGTGTAGAATGTGGAAGATGTGTATTTATTTGGTCGGTCCATCTTGCTGGCGAACGAACTCGCGACATTTTACCTGTGGTGTTTCTAACCACTTTTTGTTTGCCTCTGGATAACTTTTGCTTATGATCGGGAAATATAAAATTCTCTTTGCCTACAACCATGTACTTAACGTGCCGTTAGTTTTCATTAAAGACTAACATACTTTTATAACTAACTTAACTAACTTAGCTTAGGGTAGAGTTCACCAACAGACGTTTAAGTTTTAAACAGCGTTTAAAATATTATTTGACATATTTTGTATGGGAATTGTGTCAAATTAATCGTCAATCTATGTTTACCGGCTGTTTAAGAATTGGTGAACCCGGGTCTTATAAGATTAGTTGTTTTTTTAAGTCAATTAATTGTGTTAAGCTCATGCTCTACCTGTCTTGTATCTACTACTGGAGAAAAGCATCTATCTCCAAAAGTAAGGATTTGCCATGACCTTGGTAGTTTGACAGGAACTGAATTCTTTTAGAGAAGTAGCTGCTGCCTTTGCAGGCGTGTCATACGACAGCCAAAATACAAGAAGATGTGGTGCTAATCTATTTTATGGAAAAATTATGATTAGAAAGAATATCTTATCTTATCTTATTTATATCGACCATAATTCCTTATTTTTTCCTTATTCCAATAAGGATTATGGTCGAAAGACGGCTAGGGCACCACTACTTAAAATAGAAAAGCTTCAAGTTCTTTGGATATTTTTAAAGGCGACTGAATGAGGACTGCTAGAAGATACAATGATAAAGAATTTTTGGCAATTTGCACTTGTATAAACTATGAATGTGCGAAATTTCACAATCCAAGGTATACAAAGCTTTTGCATTACGTATACAATATATAACAACATTTTTACTACCTAATTTGAGATTACTCCTCTTGACATGCAAAATTGAACCTTATAACCATCAAAAACTATCCCCGTTTTGATGCGCATGCGTGCCATGCGTTTTATATTTCGCTAGTGGGAATTCGGCTGCGCGTGCACACATGCAACGCGGCGGTGTATGCGCATGCGTTAGATAGCGCAGGTTGTCGGCCGCCTGACCTTGTTAGACTAAGGACGCCAAGAGTATGTCGCAGATGGGACACGCGTGGCCTTGAATAAACCGATACTATACTTGCAATAGTGACATACTTGATCATACTCAATTAAATCTATTTTGATTCTGATGCCATCTAATATCCATATTTAGGAAAACTTTGCCGCCTTTCAAATCATTAACTCTACTCTAAGGTTGTCTGGAAGAGATCGCTTTTAGCGATAAAACTGCCCAAGTTGTGCGGTCCTGATTGTATTTTTATCACAGAAATATTCCAAACAGTAACATTTACAAAAACGTAGGTATTTCAAAGATAGCTCCCACGAAAGAAATTTAGATGAGACATGATTTTTTTTACTTTTTATCAAAGCTTTTTTAAACAAAATTATGTTTTGGAAAAAAAAATAATTGACCTGACCTTTCGAGTTTAAGCTGGATGCCATTTCGATTGTCAAACGACAGCTTACTTCTGAATTTTAATTCATACCTCTTAAGTCGGGTAAGAGATGAATTTCGTAAGAGGTATGAAAGATAAAAGAAAATTAGCAACAAGGCCTTTTTATCCGTCGAAAACATTACATGTTTCAAATATATAAAACGCGTACGCGGAAATAATTGTGTTGATATATTTTTTTTTAAAAACACCTGGCAACATTATTTACATTTAGTTATACCAGACAAAAAAAAATTAATAAAAATTAATTGTACCAACTTTTTTTTCTCAAAATAATCTTAGACCATAATTTTCAAGCTCAGCTTGCATGTTTTGTTGCACTATTAGAAATTGTTAGAATTCATCACGAGAATAGGCAACATAGGTACTCGTAGTTGAGTGGTTGACCGCGCGACCTTGTTAGACACTCAGACAAACGTTCCTGGGTTGCGTTGGTCAGTGCTAAACAATAAGATAGATTAGATAAACAATTTTAGTTAGATACTCGTATAAAAAATATTACTACGACTATAAAACCAAGTAATTTGATACACAGATTAATTTTATAATCTTTGTTGTATTAAAGAAACACTAAGTGATGTTATTAGTACGAAAAAATCGACAGTTTTAGTTGCCCTTTCTTAAGTATTGATTTTACTGCCATAACAATTAATAGGTCTGCATTTTTAAAGGCATATAACTCCTTATTAAGTGTGTCTGAGATTTTTAGGAAACTCCATGACGACTGATGAACAGTTCTTTCGTGGTAGCAAATAATAGCTAAGCGATGATGCTTTAGATCAGACACTAAGAACCAAAAGTCGATGTAACATTTATACGAGGTTATGATTAATTTGAACATAATAGGGGTTAAAGTATGAAATTGCCGATTATTTTCCCACTTTTTATTTTGTTTATAGCTCTTAAGTATAGTCATATTATTGAGTAATTCTTTTTGTATTGTATCAAAAACTAAATAAAGTAACTTTTGACTAAAAAGAAAATGCAATACTAGTGCCTATTACTTCAAAGGAAGTCGTTGAAAAGACCCCTTACAATGTGTCAGCTGACCTTCTTGCTTCAATTAGGTATATTTGTATTATATACTTTGATTTTCAGAAATTTAAATACTATAATGCGTAGCTTTATAACCATCTAACTTTCACCTTTAATTGCATCGAAAACGGTTCAGGCGTTTTTTAAAAAACTAAAAAATTGTTAGTATGGAAAAATGACTTTTCTCGATTTCGTCCATACAAAACGGCAATTTCATACTTTAACCCCTAATATTTTGCTGACCGCAAAAAGATACCGAGATAATATTGAACAAGTATCACACAATGGACACCCATAACCACAACACAATGATTTGACCACTCTATCAAGAGCGTACGGAATCGACTATCCATTTTACTAGTACCACGTGTACAAACAGACATTAGAGCGATACGGCGAGTTGTTGACCTCACGTGACCTTGTTAGACAATAATTGACAAATTAGCGTAGTTTGTGAAACGTGTATTTTTTTTATGTTTTCGTAACAGCTCTGTTTCATGTGGTGCGGGTCAGGGGCGCGCATAGAAATTCCAGGTAGGGTATGCACCTAAGTTTAAAAAACTTTTCTATAAGAGTAATGCAGGTTCGTATTTATGTAGTTACGTAGTATGCAGTGCCTATTGGCATGTATGGTGTATTGGTGGCATATTAGAAGTACCCATTCTTCATACGGGTTTCGTAAAAGTCCAGTGGCGGTTTTAGGAGGACTTTAACCTGGTTTGGGGTAGGTTTTTATCAAGGAAGTGGTTATTACCTTTTGGTAGTGTAGTAATGATCGGAATGTGATTTGTCATGTATTGGGAGGATTCAGATGCTTTTAGAGGCTTAATCCCATAGCCTCTGGATTTGCCACTGTAAAAGGTGACTTTAAACTGCAAGAAGAAGACGGGATGAAGCGTTTCCTCCTCACCATGGACAAACTGTGATCGCCAACTGGCCTGCCTGGCGGTTGTGGCAAAATCTTCCATTTTGAGAGGCCCGTGTCCAGTATTGGACTGATATTGTTGATGATGAACATCTCTGCAAAAACCATAATTTAAGATCAAGATTGCGTTTGGTACCTATCTCGATTGGCTTTAATTAAATAAATATTGCAAGAGTTAAAAATATTTAGTCTCCTATTACCAACCCCATTTTTTTTTATTGCAATATTAGTAATCTATAAATAATATATTAGCAAAATAACGTTTAAACAGCTAGTAGTAATATAAACATCACCACTTAATTAATACTAATGTTATAAAGAGTTTGTTTGTTTGTCTGAACTCGCTAATCTCAGGAAGTACTGGTTCGGATTGAAAAATTATTTTTGTGTTGGATAGTCCATTTATCGAGGAAGGCTTTGGGCTATATAACATCACGCTGCGACTAATAGGAGCTAAGCATCAGTGAAAAATGTTGAAAAAATAATCACGATCATAATAACAGAAATTGACGCGGAAGAAGTCACGGGCAACAGCTAGTTAACAATACAATAAAAATAAAAAATATTGCCCTGTTGTTTTAAATGAATTAAAAAAATGCAAGTATTACATATATACATCATAGTAAATATAAGCAAATAGAGTTGTTGACCGCGTGACCTTGTTAGACGAACGTGGGTGGCGTAGGTCAGTGCCAATAGTTATGCAAACTTTGTTAGAAGAAACAATACGCAATGTTTTTTTGTCTAGCTTTCAAACAAACAAGAATGATATAGTTTTTAAATTCCGATACGATTTAATTTTTTTTTGTTAGTCTAAAACTTATCTTTATTTTAAATATTGTTTTATCATGTCCTTGTGAATTACTAGCTTAAGCCTTTCGATTGAAAAGCCTAGAAATGGGAAGTAAAAAAAGAAAACCTTGAGAGTGTTTCAAAAATTGAAAGTGCATTTTAACTGTAAATCAGCTACGGCAGGTTTAATAGTGATTATGCATAATTATCTATTGCTAAAGTATGAATTAGTAGGCATAAGTTAGAACGATAGTGCGGGCGATTGACCGCGCGACCTTGTTAGAGAGAAACAAACTTGTATTGGCGTAGGTCAGTTGTTGACTTTGGCATAGTTTCTCGTTTTCGTATTTTTTTTTGTTGCTACATTCCAATAATTTGTAGTAAATGTTTGATCAAGTGATTTTTCAGAAAATTATGTAGAACTAACATTAATTGTAGGAATTAGTCGTTATCATTAAAAAAAGAAGAGGTTTTCAACTCTCGTAACGCATTTTTCTTACATTCATAAAAAAAATACACAAAAATCATACATGTAAACTCAAAAAAAAATATCGAGGAAATACGTGAAATAATTCCTTTAAAATTTCCTGTGATTAGTCAATATGTTTTAGTTCCCAAAATATCCACCAATGCGAATAGGTACCGTCGATACGCTGCAATCGATCTCCCTTCTGCGCAGTTGCTCTTTGCGAGCTGCGTCCGCGCACACTGGCGTCGCGGGTCTTTGTTTTGGCTTAGATACATAGGTTTATGGCTGCGCTTGAGCGAGCATAGGTCGGAATTACAATGAATCATCTTGAGTCTGGGGCAGTAAATAAGGTAACAAAGGATTTTTATTGGGCGCAGATACATAATCTAATGTTGGGACTTCACATGTCACATTAATTGACTGACGGCGATTTAGTAGAATTTCTTGGGTAAAGCTCTGTTGGTCGTGATGTTTATGTACTGGGCCAAGAACTCGGGGCCCTGGGTTCGATTCCCCAATTGGGCAACAAGAGTTTCGAATTTTTGGAACCCGAACAGGGTTTGCGATCGGAATTTTGGCAAGAGTTGTGATTGTGCCAGTATCCATCAATGCTGAGGTAACTTGAATTCAATAATGGCCTTTTTCCGGCAGTGTGCAATGGGATGATAATAGGCTCTTACTTTACTGTTAGTCTGTTGATAGGTAATAATGTGTCAAACATTTTTTTAAGTTATAAAATCTTTATCTCCTTTTTTCTATTTTATAACATAAAACAATCTTAATATATTATAGCAACTGGCACACTAAATATTTTCTTCTTTACCATTTTTCACTATTTTTAAATTAGGTTTGAAAAAATACTCATTATTTCTATCTGAACAATCCACTACAATATTTTTAGCTGTGGTGCTGGTGGATGCTGTTATTTATATTTTTAGTAATCCAAACTCATATTTAATCCAAAAAGGCATCAACTAACTTTAAACACTAAACTTATCTAGCAAAATCTTCCCATTACAGTATGGCGAAAATAGGATAATGTAGGAATCAACATGAGGCATTTTCGATGCAATCTTGCATTTATGTCAACTACGTTAAGATGCCTTCTGTGGATAGCATAATGTAAGGTCGTCTGTACATTGGTAAGATCATAAAAGATCTAATTATTAAAGAAACTCTGATATTTTACCTAAACTGATACTACAGAATCAATATCTAACTCGCATACAAATTCAATAAAATACAATGCCTACCTACCTATGCCTACCTACTCTGCCATGGGTTCTAACCCATCGCAGAGTAGGTACATTGTCAAACTAACCGCGCAATACATAACAAAACAAAAAAAACGTCTAGTCATTCGGCGGGTTACAACAACCAAAACCAGTACATAACACTACAGTAATCTAAATACACTGTATTTGTGTTGCTGTGTGTGTAACCCCACACATGTACAGAGTTCAATCACTCCCCAAAAGGCAGGCGGTCGAAGAACTCATTGCTAAAATAGTTTTATTATATCTACTTGAATTGGACCGGATTGGCGGAAAATACTGGCTGGGATGGCAGTTTATTTTGAAAAATATTTACAAACAATAAAATTAGTGCTTGTTTGTATCGGTTTAATTAAATAAATTACCCTAAAATTCACGTGTTTTACGTATGCAATGGTATTGCTAATTCATGTGTAGCTTTTTTTACTTTACCGTAGTAACATTTTATATGTAACGGTTTTGTTGTTTACTGTCAAAATCAATTTGTGCTGTGTAGTAATTGTAACTACAGGCTTAAAAGGGCTAGAACCCAGAGCCGTAAAAAAAATTAAAAAAAAAATTATGGGTTCTGTTTTTTTCCGTTTTTTCTGCATTCCTTAAAACAAGTGCTTAAAATAATTACTTACTTTGGGATAGGAACAATGTATGTGATGTTGTCAACATTCATTAAATTTATATTCCTAATATATTATTATAAATATGTTAGTGTGTATATTTGTCTGTCTGTCTGATATATCTCCAAGCTTAAACCGCTCTAAGAATAGCTGAAATTTGACATGGAGACAGTTACGGGAATGTTTTCGGAACTCAAGTTATCGCTATCCTATAATGTAATTACAAAGGATAGTTTTAATTCCAGAAATCATCCTTGTAGTAGGTGATAGGGGGGTAAAAGTTTGTTTGGGAAATCAAATTTTACTCTCTCAACCGATTTATTTGAAATTTTCTATGGAGATCATAGGGATAGGGAAAGTTTGGTCTTTATATTAATCACTTAATGGGGCTAAAAGGCTTAATATTACAAGGATCTTGATTTTCTTGATTTGGTAAAAAAATATTAAAGGTTTCAGCCTACGCGATACAACTTATAGTCTAAGCGAGGCACAGGCATTTCTACGCTACACAATGTCCGTATATTCGTATCCATCTATCCCTATCACTCATACCGATGTCTTAAAGTATCTGAAAGAGACAGATATATCCGTAAATACGAGCTTCGTGTTGCAGAGTAAAGCATCAGAGCCGCTTTCGAGAAGCTACTTTTTCCATTAATATACAGTTTAATTTAAAAGTCTACGACAAACAGAATGATCCTACAAGCATATTTCTAACCTAGACCCTAATTGCCTAACCTTGGTCTAAGTTCACCGACCTGCGCCGGCTGACGGCACAATTGGCGGTGATTATTCTGTATGACGTTTAGTGGCGGCACAATAAGGAATAGCTCCACCTATTCTCGGTTTATGGGTGTAGTAAGAAGCGACTAAATATATCATTACCCAAACTGGGCAAAGATAGTGTACATAGGACGCCCTCAGGCCAGGTGGAGTGATGATTTGCGCAAGATAGCTGGCAGCAGCTGGATGCGAGAAGCCGAGGATCGACTTAAGTGGCGTGCAACTGAAGAGGCCTATGTCCAGCAGTCCACTGCGATAGGCTGATGATGATGATGATGAAACTGGGATCGCAGCTAAGGGTGGTAATAGAGGTAAAATACCTCTTTTGATGAGGCGTTTGTCAATCTGTGGACTGAAACAGACTGATGATAATGATGGTTCCTGAGTTTAAGCTAAACAAGTAGGTAATTATTTAGAGTAACGCCATTTCAAGAATAAAAGTATCTATGATAAATGAACATAGTCAAACTGAAAATTCAGTCTGCTAAATCCTCTCCAGAACAAATATTTAGCCCTAATCATTATGCTTGGGAGGCGCGTTGGTGAGCGATTTACCAAATGGTAGAGGAAGAAGCTCTGCTCGTCTATTTCGTTCCTTACGACAACCATAAGACGATAAAGGGTTGTGCTACTCCTTAAGAGGAAACACTACGGGCGAGAGAATTGAAAAATAGGTTTTTGTAAAATCTATTGCTGTCGCGCAGTGCCAAACGCCTTCACCGCAGAGTGTGATAGAGACAACTGCTTCTTGGACCGAAAATACTTACTACTAAAAGCACACTAAATCAACGTTTCGTAGTCCCCCGATTACTTTTCAAAAACTGGACCGATTTAAATACTTTTTTCGTTAAATTTAAAGAAAGGCTTTGGCCGTGTTCGTATGTTTTCCTTTTTTTCTAAAATTTAGCCTAATTTGTTTTCTGGATGTTTGAATACAGCGGGAAAATCTGGCAAATTTTTTCGATTTTTGAGGGCTCATATCTTTTTTATTAATTAATTTATGAAAAAACAAAAAAAACATAGAAACATGCTAATAGTGGCCATAGATTTTTATAATAAAGAATATTGCTCTACTGGCATTATCCAGGGAGGAAATACGTTTAATGAATAAGAAATAGGGGACTACGTTTGTATGGAAAAACGGCCGTTGTATTTCCTGCTAATGTGTTGAATGATTTCGCCATAATTGCCACACTCGGCAGCCGGGTTGGCAATCTCAGTTTGGCCAAAGCCAATAGTAGAGAGAAGATGCTGCCGCCCGACTTTAAATGGCTGTTCTCCTTTAGACTCTTCTTATGTCACTCTTAAGAGGAGAATTGCAATGGGCTTGTGCAATTGTCACTATACCGGTAGCAAATTTGACATTTTGTCAAACTGATAGAGAGATAGATAGAATACTCTTTCTTTTTTTTCTTTTTTTTTAATTATAAACATGGACAACAAACGAGTTTACAGTACAAAAATGTTTTAGGAAACTTATAAATTGATAGACACTACTGTAAACTCAACATACTCGTAGTTGGTCACATCATACACACCACACACATTTCTTGCACACCAAACAAAGTTATTGAAATCAATGCTTACAGAATGATGTACAATTTGGGTTGTCTCAGCGCTAATAGCGATCTTTTCCAGGCTACCTTTATTGCAAATTGCAAAGGTACAGGACGGACTTAAAAATTAAAACAAGTATTTTTGTTAACCTTAGAATTTGATACTCAAGAAGTTATTATAATACAAAACCATGCAAATCGTTTAACAGACATTCAGAACACATCAAAGATCTAATTAAAATTGTATCATAAGAAACGCACTAGTTCAAACTATATATCCCTGACCTAGACCAAAGTCGTATCTAGGCGGCCTTGAGACAGCGAGTTGACGTCATGGTATAACACATCAGGCCTCAAATTTTTGTTGCAAAATCGCACTTATTTCCAAGCCATAAGATGCCCCAGTGTTTAGTTTGATGTGCGCTGTCTCTACATAGCTCTTTTTAGTGGGATCCGGTTTTTAGTGGCCCCAAATTTATTTTATATAGTCTTAATTTTTAAAGTCTTAACCGAAGTTATTTTATATCGCTTTTTAGTGAAGAATTAAAAATATAAGTCACGGTAGGTGTCAGGAACCAAACACATGAATTAGCTGGTACACACATTTAGTATATTAAGTAAATGATATAAGTCTTCAAACAACTATCTTTTGCTATACTTTTCAACAAAGTATGTAAATCTTGTTTTTAATATCTAATGTCACAATTAAGAATAATACTAAAAAAAAAGCCAACACCGATCAATTCGGAGTCTAAATTACAATTACTACTGATATGAATCCTGATACGCTCCACTGGCTCGCTACACTATATTTTCTACTATAATATAGTACGACCACGTGACATTGTCTGACCCGGTCGGCGAACCACATTGTGACGTCACCCATAGATATAAACCGGGCCAGCGACAATTGCTGAATTTGTATAGTTGATCGAGAAACGAGTTCGTATACAAATTAACTGATAGCATTGCAAATGGCCCTTCATGACTGTAGAAATGCAATTTTATATAAGTAAATTGTTATGTTGTGCTTGCATATAATAAACCACCGCCCTTATTACTAACCATATGGATGTCGTAAGAGGCGACTAAAGAAGACTCAAGAGTACTGACAGAAGACGGGCAGCAGCGTCTTGTCTTCAATTCACAATCGCAAACCCGCCTGCCAAGTTGTATGGCTTCTTTGGCAAAAAGGCCTCTGTCTGGCAGTAGACTTATTGGTTGATATTATTATCAGTTGATGGTGATGTGATAATGAAGTAACTCCAAGATTTTCAATGATAATGACAGTTATCCTTAGGTTTACCTCTGGTTAGTTTCTTTTAACCTGTGTTATAAATCTCGCTGTGCAAAAAGTAGCAGGAAAATAAGTTTATCTACATATGATCTAGAGCAGGGTATCCATATCTATAGCGAATATTTAGAGGGCCCTACTTGTAGAACTACTTACTTTGCAAAGTTTCGTTTTTTGCAAAGTCCTTTCTTCATATTGATAAAGATTAACTTTCCTCGAGGTGATTTAGAAGAGAGATGAACAGCAGTCCAATAATTCTACTAAATTATAACATAAATGTTGTTCTTTAATTTAAAAAATATTTCTCAGGCGGGATATTTAAGCATGTATATGTCGTTCTAATTAAGGATTTAGAAAATTATTAGTTATGGATTTCCGCAAAGTAACGCCTGAGTCTATTACTTTTATATGTCGTTCTATTCCGATGCAGCTCACGTTACGATTCGAACACATGAAACTTTATTATATGAATCATATTGTAATAAACTAAATCTAAATGTAAGCTGTACCACTAGCTCAATATACCTAGCTGTTGCCGCAGCAGCTATCGATCCAAAAAAGTAACCTTTTACGGCTGGTCCCAATATTCTATCTATCACCAGTTTTGACATTTCGGAGATAGGAAACAGTTTCTATCTCTGATTTTACCGTCCAGAGAAACAAAGACAGAAGATGTTTTCTATCTCCGATATGCCTAAACTGAAGATAGATGTTATTAGGACTGGCCGTTAGTAGCGTATGCTCACCGTCTATGAATGTATGCTTGACCGGTTATTTTGACAGATGAAACGTCGGCCTTCGGCTGCGCTTCGACTGACAGCAACGTCAAGTTGCGTTTCGTCAATTTTTACGTTTACGTTTTGATGATTTACGTTAGTGGAACTGGTCTCCAGCAGTAGAAAAACGTGGTCTGATCTTTCATGTCACCCAAACATTGCATCGGTCGCAATCACAACGACCCGTTGTAGGTTACATATTATTTGTTAGGCATGCACTTTAGTATAATTGTAAATTGATATTCTGAATATGATTTCCGTTGGTTATTTTAGCGTTCCGTGCTCAGTTTTGTGTTGTAGAAATATTATAAATAAATAAATGTGGACAACACCACATACATTTTTCTGATCACTAAGTGAGTGACAATTTAAAGCACTCTTGTTGCGGAAATTAGAAACAAGGAAGGTGCCACAAACACCAAGACCCGAGGAAATGTGGAAAAATACTTTTTCTACATTTCCCCGTCTGGGAATCGAACCCGGGACTTTGGAGCAGGCGACACCTTGAAAAGCGGTGTGTACGCCACCCCGCCATGGATGTCGTCTTATAGTGACAAGGTTCAAAGTTTTGTGTAATGTATGCTTAGATTCCTGACACGTAAGACAAATGGCATCAGCCCTTTTATTTCTATAGGTGAGAGACGATTAATGGAGTACTTGCCAGAAAGCAGCATCTTCTCTTGACCTCCCACTAAATCTTATCGATCGACAATCTACCTGCTGAAACACGGCGATTAAGGCTGTGAAATCTTTACCTACTTAGTAAAGACCCAGTTGCTGTCAAGTCTGTGAAATCCTTACATACCCGGTAAAGACCCAGTTGGTTTAGCTGTACGGTGACTACGCAAGCGTCTCGAGTTCGATTCCGGGTCGGGTCATTAAGTCTTCAATCCCAGCGCGGCAGTAGCAGCTTCGAAGAGTTATGGAAGGGATCTTTTCTAAATTGGATCGGGACTGGTAGAGGAGAGTAGTAAGAAGACAAGTCGGAGTCAGAGGCAGGGGCATTTTATTTAGTTAGAAGGAGTGGGCAGGGTATGCAGTGGTTACTGGCGTGTGTGGTGAGCACGCTACTGGTCAAGGCCAGTAATGTTAAGCAGCTTGGAAAACTTTAGCACCAGACTGTTCTTAAAGAAAGAAGATACGAGGGCGGGTCAATAAGTCCGTGACTTTTTGAATTTCTGACCTGTTTACTGAAAAAGCAACACTACTCTTGTCAACAGGTATCTGTCAGTTGATTCCTATCAAAATTTGAACTTGCTGCGTCAGTTAGTTTGTGTTTGACAGCTATTTTTATCAGACTACCCAGTAATTTGAGGAAAAAATGGAAAAAGGTGAATTTCGTGTGCTTATTAAGCATTATTTTTTGCGGAAAAAAACCATTACCGAGGCAAGGCTAAGCTTGATAAATACGAGTACTATGGGGACTCTGCACCATCGATTTCAATGGTAAAAAAGTGGTTTACTGAATTTCGTTGTGGCCGTAAAAGCACTGAAGATGCCGAACGTCCTGGACGCCCAGTTGAGGTCTCTACACACGAAACAATCGAAAAAAATCACGATATGGTGTTGGCCGACCGAAGATTGAAAGTGCAAGAGATTGTGGAAGCCGTAGGGATCTCGCATGGCTCAGTGGTTTCAATTTTAAAAGATCAATTGGGCATGAGAAAGCTTTCCGCAAGATGGGTGCCGCGTTTGCTCACAGTCGACCACAAACGCAATCGTGTAACAACTTCACAGGAAGGTTTGGCGTTGTTTAATTGCAATATGGAGGAGTTTTTGCGCCGTTTTGTAACCATAGACGAAACATGGATCCATCACAACACACCAGAGACCAAACAACAGTCAAAACAGTGGGTTTCTAAGGGTGAATCGGCGCCAAAGAAGGCCAAGGCGGGTTTGTCAGCCAATAAAGTTATGGCGACTGTTTTTTGGGATACACGTGGGATAATCCACATTGACTACCTTCAAAAGGGAAGAACAATCAATGGGGAATATTATGCCAACTTATTGGACCGCTTCAATGACGATTTGAAAAAAAACCGACCTCATTTGGCCAAGAAAAAAGTTCTTTTCCACCAAGACAATGCAAGGGTGCACACATGTGCAGTTGCCATGGCAAAAATCCATGAATTGGGCTATGAATTGCTCCCTCATCCACCCTATTCTCCAGATTTGGCTCCGAGTGACAACTTTTTGTTCCCAAATCTGAAGAAATGGCTTGGTGGAAAAAGATTTGACTCCAATGATGAAGTCATCTCGCAAACAAAGGCCTATTTTGAGGACCTCGACAAATCATATTTTTTGGAAGGGATAAAAAAATTGGAGAAGCGTTGGACAAAGTGTATAGAGCTCAAGGGAGACTACGTTGAAAAATAAAATGATTTGTTTATCAAAAAATCTGTGTTTTATTCCAAAAGTCACGGACTTATTGACCCGCCCTCGTACAAATATAAAGCTTAATCACCCGATGAGATGAAGCCTCCAGGTTGTAAACTGGTCGTTCTTACGTGATAATCAGATGTTTTTTGGAATTCGGTGGATATTAATCTAAATTCGAACCCTGTGGTCTCATAGGGTTCAGACTTGGTTTATTTTCTTAATGTGTTTTCGTACAAAAATCGGTTCTTGAACTTAATAAATGTTGATTGTTGTATTTGTTACACCCATTGTCTACTAATGATATTCTTGCGATGCTCCATTTAATGGCTCGGTAGGTATACATAAATTTTATTTCTGTATAATATTGACGACACGTTTTAGGCTAAAAGCAATATTTAACACTATTTACACTTTTTGTAGCAAATCAATTGATGCTATTAATTGAAAATACAATTTCTTTAATAAAATCTTTTCGACTGCAACTTATTGGAATACTGTAATTTAATAACTCATTGGATGATCGTTTATTTTAAACTGCAATGTAATTCACGCCTATCCCTTTGAGTCAATAACATTGCTGCTGCAGCTGATATTATCTATATCGTCTGCTCTGCTCTTTCATAATTATCTGTTAAGTCAAATTTACGATTGAAATTTGACTAAATGTATGTATCTTACGGCACTGAGTACTGTAATGAGAGAATGCCAAAAGTGTGGGGATATTGGTGCAGTCCTCCCTTTTCTGGAGAGGCTCGTGCCTGATTGGCTGGTCATAATCACAAATCTGATGAATATTGACCATGGTCAATGTCAAATACACAGCTAGACGAATAGTGGCCAATTATTTGTCAATTTGACAAAGTGGTACAATCACCGCTAGTCCCAATTTGCGATAGGTCGCATGACTAAATGCTTGTCGTAGGTTAAGAATATGTTACAAATGTAATACCGGTCGAATTTGGTTTCGACTGATGGCGGAATAAACTGATAGCGGCTTCTCGTTCTATGGGTGTCGTAGTAGTAATTAAAGGAGAAAGAAACGGCCTGTAATCATTCCACTGCAGGGTAAGGCCTCCATCATTGAAATCAAGTTACCATAACAGTGATGGGTTTAAAGAACCACAATTGTCAAACCCGAGCGATGTTCGAAAATACGAAACTTATATTATGTTCAATAACCGTTGAAAATTCTCAAATTCGTACTAGTCGATCAAAGAAGTTATTAAATTTTAAAACATTGTTTATTTAAGCTTATCTATTGACAGTAACCCATCCATCAAAAGGTTAATAATAAAGGAATATTATGTCCTACAGCATGGTTAAGTGCAAACTCTAACCAAAAAACAACACAAAATCTATTGCAATTTATTTGAGCAACGAAAATACAGATGACATTGTGAATAATTCTAAGAATCGCTCTATTAGTCGCATATACAGCAGAAAGCGCATTAAACTGGGGGACACTGGGGCATCTTGTCTAGTTGGAATATGTGCTATTTTGCAACAAATATGTAGAGTCTGATTAGAAGCACTGTACACAACTACTGAATAGCGCTGCGACCGCTTAGATTGCGGTCACGGTCAGGTCGACGACCGATAGAATGAACATAGACTGTGGAGAACCACCAACTCATTCCTAGCAAAATAGATCATAATGTATATCTCAACTAACTTTTAGGAGTAAGGGTAACCATTACCCATTTCGCTCACTGTTGAGCACGGGTCTTTCTCCTTTTTATGGAGAGGGGTTAAGGCCCTAGGTCTACCACACTGGCCTAGTGCAGGTTGGTGGACGGCGAGGGCGACGCTGTGGCAACAACAGCCGTTGGACGTTTCCAAGCCTCCAAAAGCCTCCAACAGGGCTCAACTTCTGTTATCTCGTGACAACAGCCGGGACCGACGGCTTAACTTGCCCTCCGAAGCGCGAAAACGCTCATGGTATGATGCCACAAACGGTCACCCATACAACTAGTGACCGCTCCCAACGTTGCTTAGCATTAGTGACAGAGAGTAAACACCAAGAAGCATTGGGCTATGAGCGATTAGAAGTAAAACTGTTTGAAAACCACAGATGTAAAATAAGACAATACGACGACTTAAGTCACAGACAGAAAAATGGCCTAACCCATTTCACATTTGGCTGCACTTTTACCATACATTCATCTTTAAGTCATGACACATAAGGTTGACTTTTCATAACGGTAAGTATGACACATGACATTAACTGCTTATATTTAAACTTTGAGAGAATTTTGAAAGTGGAATTTTTTAATGTGTGTCTAGTTATTTTATTAAATCCACGTTGATAACATGACGAATTCCTCGAATGGGAATCGATCCAACCTGCCTGCCTACCTTGCTACCTGCTGCTTCAACAGCTGTAAGACTATGTTTTATACAGGGTGAAATTTTAACCACTTTTCAAAATTTTTATAGGCGTTCAGTATTGTATTTAGAACCCATTTATGAAGTGAAAACTGTGAATCAATCTTTCACCCGAAAATATTTTTCGCAATATAGTTTTCAATTTTTACGGTCCTAGGCCTGATAAGGTAAAAAGGGATAATCAAAAACGTATAAATAGTATCGTAATGAATAAATCAGATGCGAATCGCGTAAAAAAAGTTTTGCTAGGCGGCCGTATCAAAAATTTTAGATTTTTTGCGTTCATTTTCGAAGTGCTTTATCTTGACATTTATGTACTGGGCTATACCAAAAGAAAAAATACGTCATTTGCTTTTTGTCTCGTAGATTGATATATTAAAATTTGGAAAGTGGTTAAAATTTCATCCTATACTATCAGGTATGAATACATACTCTTTAACTACATATATATACAACTGAAACATTGATGAGGCTACGTAGGTTAATTCAGGAAAGCACTTGGCATAATTCTATTGGTATTTATTATCACGACTTGTTTCTACGACTCAAATCTTGCAACAGAAACTGAAACAAAAGGATTCCCGTGCCTTCCAAAGCACGACCAACCCGGAACGAAAAATTCGTTACCTACATTGACAGCTACATCAGCCGTCGTCTAAAAAATTAAGCTTCTTTGATATTACAATTGAAAAAAAAACTAAATCAACTGTTGCTTTGTGACTCAGTTTTCGATTTTTTAAGACTACATCTGCACCTGGTTAGAAGTCACCACTTGGAAAACATCAAAAATAATTTAAAAACAAAGGACATTGCCAATCCTTGTACGTAAGTTGGCCCAAGTGCTGCCCAGAATAAAGCCATGGTGCATTTTGTTCCTCAGGCCGACCCTAACCTGTAAACCAAAGCGCTCGAAAACCTATCCCAAGGGTCAAGAAAAAAAATATGTTTTTAGTGAATTATTAATGTACGAAAAATTACTTTAACAATAAAAACCAACTATTGAATAATTATTACTTCAGTTTTACATCATCATCATCATCATCATATCAGCCACAGAACGTCCACTATTATTAGTTTTACATGTATTAAAATATTATTAAACAATCGATAATTACATTAATTAACATAATTAATCGGGAACAGTAATATTTTTCAATTAATACTCACTTTAATTTACATAAGTAATCAGTTGGTAACAGCAGTGGCAGTGACTATTACTTATTGTACTGTAATAGTATAGTTATAAAATTCACTAATTTGTCATTAGTGAATTTTACCTGTTCTTTTTTGTCAGGGGCCAATTTTTTTTTTTAATAATATAATACCACGATCCCAATTTAAGCAACGCTGGCTTACAGCGTTAAGAATATGCTTGAAAAATTCGCGCTGAGTCGCAGTGTCTCAGTGGCTTAATGGTATAGCTCCCGCGCGGCATGCGAGGAGATGCGGGTTCAAGCCTAGCCTGAGACATAATTTTTCAAGTTTATATACTTAAGATTACTTTGATTTACAAACCTAACTACAGAAAATGTTTGTGTTTTTACTGCATTCTTAGTTGTTAATTTCATCAGATAACTGATACTCAGATGTATGCTCAAATAGTTTGACATCTATCATTTCACCTACCTACATATTTTCACATCACCCTTACTTATGAATTTTCGTGGTACAAGTGTACTAGTACATTTATTTAACTGTTGTAATGAGATGGAATACTGATGTGAAGTGCTACTGCGGTCTTAGTTATTTGTTATTCTAAATGCGTATTACAATATTTATGGTTAGTTAGTCTGTTTAATGAAGTTTTTGCTGTTTCTAGAATGTAAACAAAAACAGGATATTCCCAAATTGGTTTGGATGATGTAGATGACTCGTGAAAAATTTATCGGTAGAGTACCTACCTAAATCTTATCTGCGTTTTAGCTTTAAATGTTTCGTGACTCATCTTACCTAGTTGGTTGCTTAAACGTGCCTGATATTTAGTACCTAAATCTTAGTAAATAGACACTTTCAGTTTCTTTGTAACGATTTGTTATAAATTAAACTAATAACCTTTAATAACCCCACTGTAGGGCAAAAGCCTCTATCATTGAATTCGGGTTGCCACAGCAATAATTTTTTTTTTTTTTTTTGTGGACTCTGAAACCCCATATTGGAGGCTTTAATCAGTTAAACCGGGCAGAGTGTGGCAAGCGCTGAAGGCGCTCAGCCTAGGTCCGCCACGCTAGCGGTACTCCGGTGCGGCCGAGGGTGAGGCTTCGCGCAGCAAAGCCTCAGGCTCGCTCGCACCGGGGCCCATACTAGCGGGCGTGATTGGGCCAGTGTGGGGTGCTAAGGGCACCCTACCAAATGGCGAACCCACCAGTGGTGGCGCCGCCGGAACCGGAGATGCCGTGGCATGCCGGATCACGGTCGGGCTCCATTCTGGCGGGCCCGATCTGGGAGGGGGGAATTTGTACAGGCATATTCAGCACGCTTGACAGATGTGGTTCTTCATCATCATTATCATTATCAGCCTATCGCAGTGGACTGCTGGACATAGGCCTCTCCAGTTGCACGCCACTTAGGTCGATCCTCGGCTTCTCGCATCCAGCTCCTGCTAGCCACCTTGCGCAAAATCATCATTCCACCTGGCCTGAGTGATGTGGAAGGATTGCATCGTTGAAGTCGCAGTGGGCGGGGCACATAGCGCGGAGAACCGATGGCCGTTGGGGCGGAAAGGTTCTCGAATGGCGACCGCGTACCGGATGACGTTCCGTGGGCAGGCCCCCTACAAGGTGGACCGACGATCTGGTCAAGGTCGCGGGAAGCCGCTGGATGCGGATAGCAAAGGACCGATCGTTGTGGAGATCCTTGGGGGAGGCCTATGCCCAGCAGTGGGCACCGTTCGGCTGATATGATGATGATGATGATGATGATGGGATGTGGGTTGGTGATCACAAATCCGAGCAATGTTAGAAAATTCGAAGCTATTATTGCCCGACCCGGGGACCGAACCTAGGACCCAGAGATCTTGGCCCGGTATTTAACCACCAGACCAACAGGGCGGCAGGATTAGTATGACTACTTATAATAATATACAGAAGATATATTATTACCAGACTGATGTTCTTTATCTAGATAGATTTTAACGTGATCGTTAGGTGTTTACGTGTGTCTGGCCTTGAAGTGGTCAGTTGCGTCTGCGCATAAAAACGAACTATTTGAAATCAGCTAATTAAGAGTGCAGTTTGCATTCAAAGAATTTCCTTATTTCTGCTAAACAAGAATTACTTTTAAGGGTATAGCTTCGCTCCTAGTGGTCGCAGCGTGGTGTTACTTATATGGCCTAAAGCCTTCCTCGATATATGGACTATCCAACGCAAATAATTTTTCAATTCGAACCAGTACTTCCTGAGTTTAGTAAAGATTTGTTTATCTGCCCAATCTATATACTAATATTATAAAGCTGAAGAGTTTGTTTGTTTGTTTGAACGCACTAAACTCAGGAAGTACTGGTTCGAGTTGAACAAAATTTTTTTGTGTTAGATATTCCATTTGTCGAGGAAGGCTTTAGGCTATATAACATCACGCTGCGACCAATAGGAACGAAGTATCAGTGAAAAATGTTGCAAAAATAATCACGATCATAATAACAGAAATTGACGCGTACGAAGTCGCGGGCAACAGCTAGTGAAAAATAAAGTCACACGTTTTGTAAGAATATCTGCTGCCACTTCAAACCGGTCTTCTGTAGTAGTAAAACATATTTAGGTACTACTTTACTGATATTTTTGTCTTGTTAATTATTAGTTTTTAACATCATTCGTTTCTCTCTGTGCCGAATACCGAAGTTCACGCGGACAAAGTCACTAGCATGACTATTATAAATATGAAAGTTTGAATCAATGTTTGTAAGTCAATCATGACAAAATGGCTGAACGGATATGGATAACATTTGGTTGTAATACTATGTCTTTTTGTGTTTAGTACAATAAGGTGTAGGTATATTATCTATACATCTATCATTTGGCATGTAAATATATTCATCGTGTGCCGTCTTATGCCAGCATTGTCGGTTTGTCGGTACCATTATCCGTTTTGTACCGGCACATTAAAGAATAGCACCATACCCTCTGCTCTTTTGGGTGTTATAAAAGGCGTCTAAATGAATTTTTTTTAATATCAATGGTTTTGCTCTTGACTACATACTTAACTATACGCATTCAGAAGTAGCCTAAGATAGAGCGAGCTAACCCAGAGGCTTAGATTAGTTCTCCCACACACCAGCGGAACACAGAAAAACTGTTTGGCGCTGGACTCCGGCAGGAGGGTGGTAGCATCCAGGCAGCCTCTTACGAAGCCTACCACCACAGAGGGATCTGTTAGGCGTCATCATTGGTTAAAAATCCAAAGATGTCGTTGCCCAGGGTGGACCACTAGGAGATAGATCCCACCACTCCAAAAACCGTTAAAAATAGACGGGCAGCATCTTTTCTCCATCTTAGGCCAAACGATCGATCGCCAACCTGCCTGCCACGGGTCGCGATTATGGCAAAGTCATTGTTTTGAAGAGGCCTGTATCCAGTCCAGCAGTGGAGTGATACAAGCTAGTGATGGCAAGGGTGATGATGAAATAGATTATGGCAGCCCTCGCAATCCCAAAAAAATTTTTATAACTGTCATCGTAAAATTGTGAGATCTGTTAGTTTACAGAACAACAAGTTAGGTTAGATTGTAATCCATCGGCGTTAAGTTATGAACTGACGAAGTTTACAATTTTACAGTGACATAACCACCATAGTTACTCACTTCCTATTTTTAAAAACAGACTTAAAACCTATCTTCTTTCACTTTAATTTCTGTCCTGTCTAATTTTAACTTATGTTTTTAAATTAATTCCTATTATTGATACTTTTGGTCACGTGATCCTCTTTCGTTTAATGTATTTGGGTTTGTAGTTGTATGTGTATATGTTATGTATGTATATTTAGTGTATAGTTTATGTAGTTTATTATGCATGTATGTAATACTGTATTTTAATGTTATTTATGTAGTTTACTATGCGTGTAATATTAGATATATTTCAGATTGTAATTTTACATCTCTTTTATTACTTTTCTTTACGTGTACTTTTGAATACTCTCCGCCGCCTTCCCCTTTCAAATCTGTTTCATCTTTCCTCTACCTGAAGGTTGTCTGGTAGAGATCGCTGCAAGCGATAAGACCGCCTAAATTGTACTAATCTAAATCTTACTCATGTGTTATTTTTCAATTTTATGGTGTGCAATAAAGTGTATCTATCTATCTATCTATCTATCTATCTATAGTTAGTTGGCGATCGCATTTCACCCAATAGTGGAGGAAAGACTTCATAAGCACTCGTTTTACTATATCCATAGGAAGATAAGGATAACGGTATTATATTTTAGACACACGGCTAACATAATGTAGTTAAATATTTTTTCATCAACTAATTGCAATCTTAAGGAATGTTTGGTTACCTAGAAGCTATTACACCTCACGTCATAACTCGCAAGGAAAGTGAAAGTTTTGCTTTATTACAACACCTACTCGTGTCTACATTATCCTTGATGCTCTGTTATGTTTGGAGTTAAGTATATACGAGTAAATACTTGGAAAAATTGATTAAATATAATAAATGTGTTTTGAAGCTATTTCTAGTTGTAGTACCTAATTATGCATGTTTCTAGATAAAATAAGCACATACAAATTAACAATACCAAAACATGTTCTTTATACTACTACATGCAAATAAGTTTTTTTTATTTTTTTTATTTTTTTATTTTATTAAAGTACACCAACAGCACAATGTATACATCACTTTCTTAAAACTAGTAAGGAATTCATTCTTATACATCGGCTAATTAAAGGTATACATGACATTGACCAATGGATAGTGAGATTAAATTTATACAAAACTAATCCTAGAAAACACACATAAAACTAAATAAGTTATTTCAATCATAATCATAAATAAAAATCCTAATAAAAAACAATTAAAAAATAATGATAGGTACTATTTCCTTTGATACAGCTAAAATCGGCCATGGACGAAACCTTTAATCATTCGTGCCCTGAGTCCGGGCAAAGTATCATGGAAAATATCGAATTTGTTGGCTTTATTCAATGCGTTGTATTCTGTCATCATCCTAGTGATAGGGCGGAAGGCTCCCAGATTAGTTCGTCTACGAGGAGGGCAGAATGTTCTAGCAACGGGGTGTCGGGGAGGCAACCGTGGAACCGTTAATGGCACCTCAGCAAGAAGCTGAGGGCAGTCTATTTTGCTGTTAACTATTTTATGTAAAAAGATTACGTCCAATAGAAGCCGACGATCACTGAGCAAATCCATCCTGAAAAAGTTATCTCTCTGATAATATGGGGCTCTATGAGAAACCTATCGCGATTGAAATGCCAGTTGCCTAGTAAATGCTCTTTGTATGCTCTCTATGCGCTGTGAAGTTGTTTTAAAAGCCAACTGCTTTTTACCAAATGAACTATTATCTCGGAAGAAAGGCTTGCTTTCCACATTCAAATGTAAAGTAACGGTTCATAATCATCCCTCTGCAAGGCACAGGCCTCTATCATTGAATTTAAGGTAAGCAATGATGGGTGCAGTGATCACAAACCAGAGCAATGTTTGAAAATTCCATCACAAACTAGACCAACGAGGCACATGATTTTAAGACACATAATCAAAAAAGCGATTGGATTCAACAAAATTAAATAAACCATTAACTCTGAAGAGAAAGGCTTGCTTTCCGCATTTAAATATAAAATACATTTTCTAGTTTATTGTATGGTATTGTTTTGGTCCCACTATTATATTTTCGTATCACCAAAATATAGTAACTGTTCAGTCACGTGGCACCAAATAGCAACAGCTAATGTGAACGACCTGTCGTCATCTGAAGGTCAACAGTAGACCGCAGCCGGATGCTGGGGCAGGTCAGGAATCTAGGCTGAGTCATCGCCCACTATTCACGCTTATTCTATTTACGTCGCTCTCTACTATCGCCTCGAGTCTGAGAAATGACTTGCATTAAAACTTTTGAAGTTCCTTTAAAACATTGAATATCCTAAATTTTTGACTTTCTATCTACTCTATAGATACAGAACCCCTGAAGTATTATGTTTTCTTGAGTTTAGCGGACACTATACATTGAACGAACGATATGTTTACGGATTTAAATTATTTATCCCGACATTTCAACTTTACAAAGGTCACAAGCAGAACACTTTTGTCTAGTTTAAGCTCGTTAACATAATCTTTAGATAGGTACTCTTCTTGTCATATGACCATTGACCATCCCTTGAGAGTTTTCCAAACCGCCTGTCACAGGCCTCTGAGGTCACTTATTTTGACGACTTTCATCCTGCTACAGAAGCTGGACGAAAACAACTGTAGCCTCCTACTACTGTTACACCTAATCTAATTTTAAAAAACATCCTGAAAATTATACGTAGCACAGAGAATAACCTAAATATATACTTTATTTGATATTTTAGCAACTTAATTGCACTTATAATATCAGTATATAAACTTGAAAATTTTTCAAGTTTATATAACCTAAATATAGTTTTCAAAATCGAGCAACACATTTATATAGGATGAAGGCCTCTCCAATAGCCTTATTCGAAAACAAAATCCTTCATTGGTAAATCTATTCAAAAGCGAGACGGACAGCTAGTTTGTACGAGTAATTAGTAAAAAAATAGTTGTGTCTAATACAATATTTAATTGTACTTACCACCTTTGTTACATTTTGGAATGAAAATAAATTGAAATTGAAATAAAGTAATGTTTATTTCCTTATTTTGTTTGCATATTCGGCTGTTTTTATCAATGCCAGATTATTCATTAAAATAAAAGACAGTGGAATTTGTTGGGTGGTGGATTTTAAGATTAATAGTTTTACTATTCGTATGTTTTTTTTGTTATGCCTAGACAAGTCTAGTATACGGTTTTTTGGTTCTTTAAAAAACATTTAAATTAATTGTTGGGTGGTCCATTAGAAGATAGAGGTTTTCCCTAATCAGATGTATTTTTTTATTTTTTGTAATGCTAATACAAGTTTACATACAGCCATTTTCAGTAATATTAATTAATAGAATAAAAAGACTTTAGTCTATGTTGGGTGGTGAAATAAAAGTGCTAAAACAATGTTAATGTCCACACATATGGGTCTTAGAATTGCTAACGCCCGACCCTGAACTGGGGCCAGGCCTTGGCAGTACAAAGCGATCTCTCGTACACAGACAATAAACAGATTTTCTCAGACACATTGTGAGCGGCAGACTGTGGAGTCAGCCGTTACTCATAGTGTCAGAGTTAAATTAATTATGAGGTCGTATTGAACTGTATAACGTTAAGAGGTATACAGAATTAGATATGTTTAGATGAAAACAGTGCTCTTTTTATAAATTTCAACTAGCCTTTGCCCGCATGGAATTTGAATTTCAAAGTATCCTGAGGGAACCGTATATTTTTCCGGGATAAAAGTAGCTTAGGTACTTTTTCAGTCTTCAATCTATCTGCATATCCGATTTCATTGAAGTATATTCAGTTTTTCAGGCGTGATTTATTAACAAACATCTATTCGAACTTAACTGAAATATAGGAATAAAGAATTGGTAACCATAATTTACTGAAATTTATTAAGTTACGATTTTGATTAGGAACATTACTTTTAGTTACCTACATCAGTTTTATTTTTATTTTATAAAAAAAAAAAAAAAAAAAATAATAGGCTATGTTGCCCCCTTGTCGATACGTCACTATGTGCTAGCGGCCGTTTTCGGGGGCCCATTAAACGAGTGTGCGAGTCACCCCCTGCCATTTTATCCGTGTGAGTAACATAGGTCAGGCAGGGGCCATAGTCCTTCCATAGTCCCAGTTACCCAGTCCACTAGCACCCAAACCCATAGCCCAGTAGATATCCTTTGTATCCACTTTCTGATCATCACATGACAACCATTTGGATCAGCGGTAGTTAACGCTGCTTCTGAGCCATGGGTCGCGGGTTCGATCCCCGCACAGTACAAATATTTGTGTGCATGTACTGGTCTGGGTGTTTTCTATGTATTATAAGTATGTTGTAGGTTGTAGGTACAAGCCGACCATGGACTTCCTGAGTGGACTGTATGCGGACGAAAACACTTGTTGATTTCTTCAGAGTTTATTTTCTTTTTCTTGAAGGTGACCGTGAGAGCAGGGACAATTTTCGCCTGATCACGTCCTATTCTTATTTACATTTCTTAAATCAGCCTAGTGACTATACAAAATTCGTGATTTTCCTTAGATAGACAAAGATAGAACACACATAGTCTCTTTTACTCTTTGGACACTTTCTCAATCCACCCACATAATAACTTCGGAGAAAAGAGAGGTCCGCTATGTGTATTGCTATCTCTGTCTTACATATTCTAAACCTACCTACAGGCTTCTTAACATTTTTTCCACTTACAATCCTACCTACATGGGTTTTTTCTACCGACCTTCAGAATCTGTTAGGGGGACAGGGACAGCCTATAGGATACCTCCGCCGCGCGTGAGCGGGACGGCCTACAGTTATTTTCCTTCACCCCAGTACCTTTAAACAACCATACCAGATCCTACCTAATACTTTAGATATTGTAAGTGGAAATAAGAAACCGGTTTGCTATTTTATTGAAATAAAACAAGCCCTGCGCTAATACATTTCCTTATAAACTAAGGCCCTAACAGAAATTACGTTTATTGTGATAAAATATAAAATCTTTACATACATACATATTCAAAGCTACAATAATACAGTAATAAGGTTAATTACATAAACTAAATATTAAATTAAACGAGATTGACGTGTGTCCGTAACAGTCTCCCCCCGGTGCAGCGCTGCGCAGTGCGGAACCTCTTCATTCTTCTACCGGCAGGACAGCCAATCTCGACGTCGGTCGACGAAACACGCCACCCTTGGTCCTTACTTCAACATTTCTTACTCCTCCGTCTGGTCCGGGATGAACACGTGTGACGACCCCTCGGGGCCACACGTTGCGTGGAAGCGTGTGGTCCACCACGATGACTAGATCGCCTGGTTTGATAGCGACCTCGTTGACGTCACGAGCCCCTCTTCTTGGTATGAGCTCGGGTAGGTACTCCTTCAGCCATCTGCGCCAGTACTCGTCGGCTAGACCTTGCGCGGCCCGCCATGTCTTCCTCGACGATTGCTCACACGGCCCGGTGATGGGTAAGCCGTGCGAACCACCCAGCAGGAAGTGATTAGGGGTTAGCGCCTCGGGATCGTTAGCGCTAACCGGTACATGTGTGAGTGGTCGAGCGTTCATGGTGTGCTCGACTTCCATCAACAGCGTCAGTAGAACTTCTTCTTTCGGCGCCTTCTCGTTAAGCGTGACACGTAGAGCGCTCTTGACAGTCTCGCCATCGCCGAAAGAATCTTCTTGTGCTTGTTTCACTAGCCACGTCTCTGCCTTTTCTATATGTCGTATAGTCATTTCTCTAGTACGTTTACGACATTTCTCTATGAAAAGTAATACATATGCCATTGCTCTCACTAGACGTTCATAATTCGAGAAACGTCTCGCATCTGGCACGCTCCATAAGTCATTTGTAGTTACGTTACATATGACTTCGTTGTTTTCTTCATTATCGCCGTCTGCTGTCACATTCGGTGATGGCCATAGCTCTTCGTTTGAGTATAGAAACGACGGTCCGGTGAACCATCGGTCTTCTCGAGACTTTATATCGTAGTCGACTCTCGTTGCGTCGTCGGCTACATTTTCTTGCGTCGGCACCCATCTCCATTGGCTAGGATCGGTCAACTCCGTAATTTCACTCAGTCGGTGCGATACGTACGGGGTGTAACGCACTCTCTCGTTCTCTATCCAATGTAGAACCGTTCTAGAGTCCGTCCAGTATGTAACTCTATCGGGTTGCCATCTGTGCTCTCTCGTTATAATTGACGCAAGTCGTGCGCCGATCAGACACGCCTGTAGTTCCAGCCGTGGTATCGTCTGAGCCTTTATCGGCGCTACCTTCGCTTTAGCGGCGGCTAACATCACTCGTTTCGACCCATCTTCGTATTCCACGACCCAGTATGCGGCCGTAGCGTAAGCAGACTCGCTGGCGTCGCAGAATACGTGCAGCTGCTTTCTAGTCACTCCCCCCGTCTGAGAGTATAGACGGGGTAGACGCAAACTGCTTAGAGCGTCCACACCACTCAACCATATCTGGAATTCATTGGCTATTTCCTCGGGTAGCGCTTCGTCCCAGCTTGTGTCTAGGCGCCACACCTTCTGTATTAGTATCTTCGCTCGGATGGTGTAATAACTCAGTAGTCCAAGTGGATCGAATATTGACATGACTGCGCTCAGTGCTTCTCGCTTCGTAGGCGTTCGTTTCAATGTCTTCACTTCTTGCGGCACTTTGACTAGCACCGTGTTAAAACTTAGTTCGTCGTTGTTAGCGTCCCACATAAGTCCCAGCGTTCGTCCATATTGAGTCATAGCGGCACCGAGCTGTTTCGGTGTCGTGGCACGGCTATCAATTGGCAGCTCACGCAACACGTCCGGCCCGTTTGTATTAAAGGCTGTAAGCGTGAATCCCGCCTGCGCGTGTACATGACGAACTTCTTCGATGACGTCACTTGCTTCTTGTTGTGTATCGAAACAGTCGACCCAGTCGTCCATGTAATGGTTCTTCGTTATCGCTTCGTGTGCTCTTGGGTACGTACTGGCGTGTTTCTGAGCGTTGTAATCACGTACGCTATGTGCTAAAAACGGTGAACTCTTCGCTCCGAAGATCATTGAAGTCATTTTATAACGCTTTGGTGGTGACGTTCTGTCGTCGCCTCTCCATAAAAACATTTGCGCCGGCTGATCTCTTTCTAAGATTTTTATCTGTAGAAACATCTCACTGATATCCGCGGTCACTGCTATGGCTCTTTCTCGGAATCTAAAAAGCATTCCCGCCAAATCTCTCAGTAAATCGGGACCTTCTAGTAGTGCGTCGTTCAGGCACACTCCATTGCTTCTAGCGGCAGCGTCGAACACTAATCTCAGTTTACCGGGTTTGTTCACATTGGTCACTGCGAAGTGTGGTAGATACCAAAGCCGTGGGCTATCTATCTCGTTGTCTTGGCTCTCTTTGGCGTAACCTTTTTCAAACATATTATTCATCTGTTTCGTGTATGCTTCTTTGAACTCTTTCGATTTGTCCATCTTTTTCTCGATTGCCATGAGTCTGCGCCGTGCTAGATCGTAGCTCGGTGGCATAACATTCACATTTTCCTTCCATGGTAATCCGACTTCATACTGTCGTTTGACATATCTTACTGAAGTTTCAAAGGCTTCTTTGGCACGAATCTCATCTGGATTTTCACGTTCTTTCTTTAAGATACCCAATGAATCTATTTCAAAGTGTTCTTTCACCATATTGTGTAACTCGTCATCCATGGCACGCGTCGTGCACTGAGTTAAACTTTGCTTGCCGTTGACATATAGCACAGTATTTTTCTCCTTTATCACATGAGACGGCGCTATTCCATGAATCACCCACCCCAGAGTGGTAAGTGATGCTACTGGTTCATGACGTTTGCCTATTAGCAGCCTTCTGCTGACTATCAGGTGCCAATTATCCGCGCCGATCAGGATACGCGGCTTGGCGCTTTCATAACATACGTCTTCATTGTTTAGTACACGCATGTGTTTATATCTCAAACAACTTTCATTTATCGTTTGTCTATGAAGTTGAAGATTCTCCATTGTTCTCGCTCTCACCGCGTGCTTCTTATTGCCTTTAGCGATGATTTGAATCTCCACTTCCGTACTTTTATGTGGCACGCTCTGTGCATTCACACTGCAAATGTGTAAGTCTCGAACTGGCCCTTCTGCGCCGACGTAATCTGCTAACTCTTTATCGATCAGTGTAATTGTTGACCCCTCGTCAAGTAAAGCGTACGTACGTACTCTACCCATAGGTCCTTCTACAGTGATCGGACATACTTTTAACAATACCTTGGACGCGTCTATCGAATGATTGACAGATGCGACCACCTCTTGGTTTTGTTCTGGACTCTTGCTGTCCCTTTCTAATGTATGTTGTGGACTCTTGCTGTCCCTCTCTGACATATGTAGCATTCTGTGATGACGTCGACCACAACCATTCTCATTACATACTTGCGCTTTGCATTTGAGACGCCGATGTCTATCTGATAAACATAGAAAACATAATCTTTCTTCCTTTAACCAGTTCCATCTTTGGTTAACTGTCATAGCTATAAACTTTTTACACAGTGACATCTCATGGTCTCCACCGCAACACAAACAGGGTTTCTTTTGTGCCGTCCTCCTTTCTTCGGCTGTGACGTACACTCCCGTATTTTTCTTTCTTATGTTTGTGTTCGGTTTGACTGACACGACTTCTCTTTTTGTAGCGGAATAATTCGACTGCGGCGTATATGCGTAGCGTAGCGCTTTGTTAGCCTCTTCCATTAGGAAATGTGACAAAGTGATTATCTCTGGCTCCGAATAGCTTGAGTATTGTACTGCATAGTCGCACCATCGAGATTTCAAATGCGGGCTAAGTTTATCAATTATCTCCCGTGTTAGCATTGGATTTCTCAGGTATCCTCTGTTGTCTATGGAGTCCAGCGTGCAAACAATATTCTGTACTTTGATTGCAAATGTATTCAAGTCACTGGCAGTCGGTCCTAGGCGCGGCAGACTCTTCAATTCATTTAGCGTTCGATCGATTATTATCTCCGGCCTTCCGTAGCACTGTTCTAGAGTTTTCATAATTATGTCCGGATCGGATGCGTATGATAATAAAGCCGCTACTGCTTCTTTGGCTTCTCCTCTTAGACAGCTTCTTAATCTAGCCAGGTTCTCAGCTTTAGTGTATGCGCCTGTCATGGTTGATTCTTGCATTGCTGCCTTAAAAGAAAGCCAGTCTGTCGGTGCCCCGCTAAATATCGGCAATTCTATTGCTTGTCGTGGTGTCGGTCGTCTTGACATGATTTTCTCTAATGTCGCTGCGAGTACCTCCGCCCCGTCCATCTTCATTCGAGGCTCTTCCTCCTTTTTATTCTCTTCCGGAGGTTGTGATGGATTCAAATGACGGTTTCTAACCATCTCTGTCATTTGAACATCTTTCTGTCTTTGTCGCTCTTGAGTAAGAATGTCGCAAGGCTCCTCTGTGGTGGGTAGCTGCGTTTCTTCGCGACGCCGGGACTGCGACTTGTCCAGCCAGTCGTCCACTCTGGCTTGACTGTCACCGGCGGGTATGCTCTCACGGTCATCGTCGTCGGTTTCCATAATTGTAGCTATTTCATATTCTAATCGTTTTTGAATTAAGCTTTTCTCAAGTGCGGCGAGCTTCTCTGCGGCCAATAACTCCGCTTGTCTAATTCGTGCGGCAACGCTTGACCCCCTCGATGACGGTGCCTTTGTCCGTGGCACGTCTGTGTCGGCGTTGGCATCTTGACGCTTTGCTATCGGTGCTGGGTCCGTCTCCATAATATATCCGCCTTCTGCGGGTACTTGACTCTTTGATGTTTGCACCGATGGCGATGCAGGTGGCTCTTCAAAATCACATCGTCTTGAGTTTTCCATTGCTTGACTCCCGGCGGCCTCAGCTTGTCTTCGCGTTGTTGGCATCTTCTTACTTGCAGCCCCTACTCCTAACAATCCCGGACAGGTACGCTACCGTGGGGAGCCTGTCTGGGGATGGATGGTCGTGCAGGAGTGGAAAGGGAGGAACCACCCAGCAGAGAATGTACGCAGCCGTAGGGTGCTCTGTCCTGGCTGGAATCACCAGAACCCTCAGCAGTGCCTACAGTCCGGCCCCTACGCTTGCGCACACCGTACTGGCGTGGTCGGACTAGTTCGTAATCGTTTGCACGATATACGGCAGCTCGTCCGTTGACTGCACCGCCTGGGAACGGCGTTAACTCAGAACAAACACCGTTTGACACCGTTAGGTGGTGAATGCCCGAGCCGCGGTACACCCGCGTCTGGTTACACTTTCTTCTCTTCGTTACACGATGAACGGTTACGACGATGTTGCTTCACTGTTGCACTGATCTTCAGACTGATCTTGATATCTTGCTGGCTTCACTTATCCGGATCGCATGGACCAGACCTTGTAGGTTGTAGGTACAAGCCGACCATGGACTTCCTGAGTGGACTGTATGCGGACGAAAACACTTGTTGATTTCTTCAGAGTTTATTTTCTTTTTCTTGAAGGTGACCGTGAGAGCAGGGACAATTTTCGCCTGATCACGTCCTATTCTTATTTACATTTCTTAAATCAGCCTAGTGACTATACAAAATTCGTGATTTTCCTTAGATAGACAAAGATAGAACACACATAGTCTCTTTTACTCTTTGGACACTTTCTCAATCCACCCACATAATAACTTCGGAGAAAAGAGAGGTCCGCTATGTGTATTGCTATCTCTGTCTTACATATTCTAAACCTACCTACAGGCTTCTTAACATTTTTTCCACTTACAATCCTACCTACATGGGTTTTTTCTACCGACCTTCAGAATCTGTTAGGGGGACAGGGACAGCCTATAGGATACCTCCGCCGCGCGTGAGCGGGACGGCCTACAGTTATTTTCCTTCACCCCAGTACCTTTAAACAACCATACCAGATCCTACCTAATACTTTAGATATTGTAAGTGGAAATAAGAAACCGGTTTGCTATTTTATTGAAATAAAACAAGCCCTGCGCTAATACATTTCCTTATAAACTAAGGCCCTAACAGAAATTACGTTTATTGTGATAAAATATAAAATCTTTACATACATACATATTCAAAGCTACAATAATACAGTAATAAGGTTAATTACATAAACTAAATATTAAATTAAACGAGATTGACGTGTGTCCGTAACATATGTATTTACAAAAAAAAAAGTAGATAAGTAAGTTTATCGGTTGTCTAGTACCCCATACGACAGGGTACTTAATAGTACCTTAATTTGGGACTAGATGGCTCTGTGTGGCCCAGTGAGGCATGTCTTAAAATATTTATTTATTTATTTATTATTTATTTATTACTTTCTGTAGTCCTGCACTAACCGGGGTTTGTCCTTGGGTGTACTTGTATAGTGCGCACAGGGATAGTCGTCAGTTGGTGTCACATTACATCATTTAGATAAATGTTGTCTAACGGGCATCTGCGAGTTGGCTTCGGCCCCTCATACGCCTTCCAAAGGTCCGGGACTCCATAGTCCCGTGATTGGAAAACGACCAACATAATAATAATAATAAAATATGCGTCACCTCCGGTTTTTTTTATTATTAAATCAAGGCGTAGGCACTTTATCTATACATAAATGCATCAGACCAGCCGAGGGTCGGGAGCAACGCTCGCTTTCTGTTAGAACCAAGGTCAGTGATGCGATGTAGAAAATATGCTAATGCCTTGTCGCCGTTTGGACTACGCAGTTTATTTATAAAGCCGGTTTTTTGCGACGTAGTTTTTCGGGTGTCTTTTTAAATGTAATTACAATGTTAATTGACGATCGGATTCGAATTGGAACACCAAGATTTGTATTTCAAACGTTGCAGTTAGATGCAAGTGAAAAATAGTGCAGGGTACCGGTTTTGACTTGACATTTGACCACCACCAACAAAAAAAATAATTGATGGTGTTGTTTCATTTTAAATAAATGTTGCCAGTAAAAATAAAAACATAATAAACAAATTTGTGTATAATTAATACACACAAATCCAGAACCCTGGAATGCGTCGTCTACACAAGGAACATTATTTAATTATTATGAAAAAAAAAATGAGACGATTAAATACGACAAACATATTAATCTACTACTAAAATATTATAAGAGAGTCGAATTCAGAGCCTTGTCTTTTTCAGTCAGTTCAAAAACACTGCCATTGTTGAATAAACACTAATATTGTATTACTAATCCCACCAACATTAAAAATGCGATAGTTTAATAGAGTGTTGGTTACATCATCACTTAATCTTACAACAGGAAACCGGTTCGTTTTATCCCAAAAAAATTAACAGTTCTCTTGGAAAACTTTCAAATTAAAATTCTATATTCTATATAATCTATTACAAAGGCAACAGTTAGGCTTGTTCTAAACCAATTCTGATTACTTTTATTTACGCGATCACTATGCTCGTTACCACAAACGCTGTAACGTTTTCGAATAATATCTAAATTACATCTGAATACCAAAAATGTCCAAAGCTGGGCATAGGTGCCTGAGGATCTCCAAGAAGATCGGTCTTGCGCCGATATACCAGCTCTCCGTGACCTGAACTACATATTTCATACATTTCTACATTAAACTGGAGTCATTACGTTCTGAATCTACAATCCGCAATTCTTTCTTCACTCATAACATCTTTCAATGTGATCGTAACTGCATTTACCATCACGAAACAGCAGTTCACAACATACAATTGGACTCAACATTAGCCGATTCGCGTTACCCAGAACGATTTGTTTATAAAAAGAGGCCTAATTACGATGTTTGTGTGTTTGCATGTCGACGACTGTTCTTCATCTCCGCGGAAGCTCGCAAACTCGTGATGCAGTGGCGATCAGGGAAAGTGTAACCCAAAGTATTTCATTTTATTTATTATTTGACGACCATTTGGATCAGTGGTAGTAAACGCTGCTTCTGAGCCATGGGTCGCGCGTTCGATCCTCGCGCAGTACAAATATTTGTGTGCATTAACATGTCTGTTTGTACTGGTCTGGGTGTTTTCTATGTATTATAAGTATATATTTACTAAAAAAAAAAAAAATAAGTAAGTTTATCGGTTGTCTAGTACCCCATACGACAAACTATATACTTACTAGTAGCTTAATTTGGGACTAGATGGCTCTGTGTGGCCCAGTGAGGCATGTCTGAAAAATATTTATTTATTTATATTTTATTTATTTATTTAAGTGGGTTATGAAACAATGATTAACCCACGCTCAGACTAAATACACTTTGATTTTTCATCTGCGCTTAAGGCTTTGTACTATCTTGCATAGTGCTCTGGCTTCCCTAGACAATGGTAGAGCGAGAAATCTAATCAAAAATCCAGTATCAAATATTTAATAGCATTAAATTTACTATAAAATTTAACTCTTTAGTATTTTTTTTTGATATTTTAGCCACTTAATTGCAATTATAATATAAGTATATAAACATGAAAAATTGTGTCTCAGGCGGGACTCGAACCCGCATCTCCTCGCTAGTATTCGAACACACTATGCTAAAATATGCAATACCTACGTCGTCTAAATAGCCACGTTCTTTACAATCAAGAGATAATCTGGTCATTTTGAATTGTTCAAATCCTAAGTAGGTAGAACGAACTTAAAATACGGGATTGACAGGTCTCTATCCCCACGCTACCAGTTGGATAGATTTATCAAAACTTCCTGCTTGCTGAGCCTGGGTCCTCAAAAAACAAGATAGGAAGCTGACAAAGAGGAATAGTACGGACATGGAATTAAATAATGGACTCAACATAATCCGATAAGAAAAAAAAATAGATTGTGATATAAAAACTGATAAAATATTAGAATCGATAAACGTTTAGTTTTACCAAACAGAAAAAAATGCTGGTGAAAGTTGATGCTTCATTTTGAATGAAGATTTCGAGAACCAAAGCCAACAAAGAATCGAGTTGGGCTGACGCTTGATTTGGGTAAACTGAAGTTAAAAAAACGAATTACCACCTTCATGCTATTTCATATAGGATTAGCAGCAACCTGTAAACTGTGGTTAGTACTGCGGTAACACTAGGCTTAGCGCTGTAATAAACTTGTTTTTGGGTTATGATGTTGTTATATTTGCTATGTTATTATGTTATGTTTGCCAAGAACATATTTAATGTTCATTGAATGAGAGTGTAATGTTCTATGCCAGTTTCTCCATTAACAAAAACTATGTTTTTTTACGTATTGCACGTCTTAAATATAAGTTGCTGACAGTTTCTACAGAAGCAAAATTAACTAACACATTTAAAACCACAGAAGTTTATCCATTACTGGATTTAGCAAATAACAATATTGATTTTCTGACCAGTTTTCCTGGCAGCAACTGCAAAGTGCATCGCACTGTACAGTTTGCCAAATATTTTTTTCTAAATATGTAACTCAGATCGTTGACCCGCCGCCATTATCGGCCGGACGGGTGGTTAGATCGCCGCGTGCGCATGTGTGCGTTTCTATACAGGGTGCCAATGAAAACCATTTGACATATATTCAGAACGGTTTGTTTGTTGTAGTGCCAGTGTTCAATGACGAGTTGGAAATCATTGATTTATAACGACGATACGAAGATTATAAAACGTCCTCCGTAGTGAAGTGGCGTACACGACGGTTTGTAAGGTGCCGTCTTCACTGAGGTCCCGGGTTTGAATTCTGGGGGTTAATGTAGTTTTTTGACTGGCTGTTTACTAGTTACTTACATTAGGATAAGAACAATATGTTTGTCTGTGATTTTGTCCAATTTTGTATCTATAACTTTGAGTGTTTTTCTTTAACTTCCTGTAACCTGGAAAATATAAAAATACCTTGAGAACCAATTTGAATACCTATTGAATAGACTCGTCTATTTTGGGTCTTAAAAATCATTGTAAATCCATAAACGTAATTCGACTACAGAATCCTATACACATCTATCAAAAACACAGTTTTCAAATTTTATAATGATTAAATACTCCATTATTGATACATACATAGAATATTGAATACTTCAGATGACACCCTGTCTATGTTTGCGCGTGCGCATGTGTGCGTTCGCAGTGTAAGTACATAGGTCGTATTTTTGTGATTTCATCAGCAAAAATAAGTTTGGCTCCATGGCTGAATGTTTTAAGTTTCAACTCGGAAATGGGGTGAACTATTTTTAAGCTTTTCTCAGTAGGTGTGCGCTTTGTTTGACTTTTAAGAGCTTTTGGGACTAATACTGAACGATGAATAAAATAAATACAACAACTACACACGTTATTGTAACGAGACGATAAAATTATTTTTTTATTGTTTTAAATTATTAAATTGCTGGTGTAAATTGAAAATGCAATTTCTCGAGTAAATATTTTGACCGCTCAGGTGGGATTTGAACCCACAGACTTCCGCTTAACATCTGAAACCCATTACTGAATTTTGTTATTTACTGCTTTGCCCATGCAAAGCAGTATATAACAAAAAAGCTAATGTTCCTACTTCAAGTCTAATCTATCTTTATACCAAATTTCATCAAATTTAGTTCAGTAGTTTAGAAGTGAACGCATTACATACAGACAGACATACAGAGTTACTTCCTCATTTTTAATATCAATAAGAATTTAAAAAAAGTAAGAACAAATTAATGTTACAGCCTGTCCATCTAAAGCTTCATTCATCAAGCCCACTAATCATGTCTATAAAAATTTACAATGAACTACCGGAATTTATAAAAGAAGAATCAAATAAAATTAAATATGTAAAATAAATAAAATCTATTCTTTTAAAAAATTGCTACTATACAATAAATGAATACCTAAATGACGAAAATCTAATAAGATTTAAAAATATATAATCAATAATAATTAATACAATGACAGCAAATATTACAATTTATTTTATTTTTCAAATTAAAATTTATATAAATGTTTAATAATATAATCCAATAAAAATATGAGATTAGCTGTTATTTTATTTAAATTAATAACTATCACAAAATTAGTCGATAACTATAAATTGAATATAAAGTCAATTTTAGAAAGTAAGTAAAGTATGTATGTAGTAATAATAGGTGTTTATTTGTTCTTTTGCATTGAAATATTATGTAATTATGGCGTCATCCTCTCTGTCTACTATTAATTGTATTGTTGTGCCCGATCAGGGTCTATAATAAACTGTTTATATCATACTTTATAACAACCTTGTAACATTATAGAACGCAATAAAATATTTGAATTGAATTGAATTGAATTGGATTAAATATTGGGATGTGTAAAAACGTCCTGGGGTCTATTTGCAGAAATATATGATTTTACTAACACCCCTATAACATTCTCTACTTTTAAAACAAAGTCCTGAAATGATTTTCCACCATTACTTTATAAATAATACCACACATGAATTCTAATTTCATTACACCATAAAACTGCTTTTACAAGGAAACACCTCTATCAAACCCCAACCCTATAAATTATAAACGGTGTTTGTTACACCTCATACGACCACTAACTAAATCGCTAACTGCCCAATTGACCCTCCAAACTTTAACCGCGTAAACTCAGATTACATCGCGTATCCGGGTAAATTAATTTACCCGTAAACCTTACACACGCCATAATAGAACCATCAAAGCAAGGGATCGTCCCTCTGACCTAGACACGGCTAGTTGACCGCGGGTGACCTTTGACCTCTAGACAACCCTTGAAGGAAGTGAAACTATTTGCTAAGGGACGAGGAAGGGAACTCCCTTGCGAATATTATTATGTAATAATATAAAAGGTATGTTTGAATGTGATATGTATACCTATGGGTTATACAAATCAATTTCTAGTTAGTTAAATTCTATTTAATTTTATAAATAGTATGTGCACTATGCAGGAAAAACAATAAAAAAGGTTTGGAAGTGTATAAGTTGTGGGATCTACCTCCTAGTGTTCCACTCTGGGCAACGGCATCTTTGGGTTTCTAACCAATGATGACGGCTAACAGATCCCTCTGCGGTGGCAGGCTTTGTAAGAGGCTGCCTGGATGCTACCACCCTCCTGCCGGAGCCCATCGCCAAGCAGTTTTTCTGTGTTCCGGTGGTGTGTGGGAGAACCAGTGCCACTTTCTGGGTAGCTCGTTCCATCTTAGGCTTCTTCGTAACCGTAGAGTTAAGCATTTAGTCAAGAGTAAACACATGGATTATATAATTAGATCTCTAGGCTAGTTAGATCTCTAGGCTCTATTATTAAAACTTTTGAAGACGTGATCCATAGCATCGTTTTCGTCATCACTACCAGCCTATAAAGGTCCACTGCTGGACCCACTCCTCTCCAAAAAAAGGGTTTTGTTATAATGGCCACGTTCACCAGGCTTGTTTGCGATCACAGTTTTGGCCAGTGGCAAAGAGAAGGCGCTGTTGCCCGTCTTATCCTGGCTCCTACTACACCTTTAGTCTCTTCTGACACATTTATAACAACAAAAACTTGATTGAGTCTGTAGTACTCTCAGGAAATTGTTACTTTGAGTTTGTAACTTACATACGAGTACTTCGCAATAATGTAACTTAAAATATGTCCCTCCACTATTGACCAAACAGCTAATGCCAGTAGGTAACGGTCCTCATCATCCCACGGCTGGGAAAAAGCCTCCATCATCGAATTCAAGTTACCATAGCAATGATGGGTACGGGCATAATAATCACGCTTGCCAAATGCGGGTTGGTGTTCACAAACACGAGGAATGTTCGAAAAATCGAAACCTCTGTTGTCCGACCCGGGGATCGAACCTGGAACCTCGAACTCTTAGCGTGCTATTTAAACCACCAGCTTGCCTGCCGAATGTAACGGTTATGGCAAAATTGATGATGTTAAAGTCCTATAAAACTCTTTTAACAGCCTTGTCAACAGACTCAACATTCTTACTATCTTGAATTAGAACTTTGTTGTGGCTAAACTATGAGATACTACTGATGTTAGATTACTAGGCTAGCTGCAGACAACAACATGTCTAGACAGTCTAAACAGGAAGTTTGGCTATTCCACGCAGACATTGTGTTTGTACAGTTATGCATTTTTGGCTGTATTATTTATTATATGTGCTGACGGTAATAATAATGTCAGCATTCCTTACTACATCATTTGTCAGTGTCTCAAAATGAAAGTCTTTGACCCTTGTATCCTAGCTTTGACCAGTGCGTGTTAGCAGTAATGACATATGAATCTGAAAAGTGGTCGTTTAATAATCTCATGAAAAGGCTTGACTTGTACCCACAACGTATAAAGAATGTTCAAGAGCCAAGTCACACAACATTAACTATAATAATAAAGAAATCATAGTAAGGAACCTTAGACTTGGCACGACTTTGTCTAGATTTAATTACTTTCCAACCGACTTCCAAAAAAAGGAGGAGATTCTCAATTCGACTGTATTTTTTTTGTTTTAGAGATAAACAAGCAGCTCCATCGAGACTTGGCTAGTTTTTTACAGAATGTTTTTGGTGGGATTTCACTTCTTATTGTAGAAACGTGGGCATATTGATTTATTTTATTAGATTTTCTTATTTGACACATTTTTTTCTTTTTGGAAGTAGTTTTTTTACTATTACAAATCTTTTAAAATACAGTCAGTGCCATCTAGCGACGTGTGCGGATATCACCGCCACTTTTAGTCCAATGCATTATATTTTGACCAAATTATGAGCGAAATTAATTAATATTTAAGTGTAATTTGTTTATTTAATTTGTGTAATGTTCGAGTAGAATAAAGTTAATCGTTCGACTATTTCTTCTTGTAAACTTGTAAGTATAAGTATAAAAGCCAGTCTAGACTTAACCAGAGTTTTCCTTTAATTTTATTTATATGCGTATTAAAAGCAGAAGGGGAGGCATTTGCCCAGCAGTGTGACGCTATAGGCTAGATTAAATTAGAAGATGTGTCCCACTACTTTGGATTTTTGCAATGACAGTCGATTTTTTTATGTACCAATAGTAGAAGGGCATTACCATATATCTCTTATACAGCTGAGACCAGCTGAGGGTTCTTCATCAGATACTTCAGACCTTCGATTTTTGACATCAAATGAAGCGGCCCACTAAGTTGAATATTTTTTGTAAAGGCGGTATGTCGATCTCTAATAGTTTGGTTGGGCGCTCTTGTGTTTTCTAATCAGGGTCACCAGGTACTCCAGATCATCGATTATCCTAGTTTTTATAGCTTTCCCTTTATGTGGCCATTAAACCCTAACTCTGTACCAAAGTTCAGCTCTCTGAGTTTATGGGAAGTACTAGTTCTATTTTGCTGATCATGAGTGAGTGAGTGAGTGTCATAAATGCGAAACTTTGCTTTCGCATAACTTCGGAACTAAATGACCTACAGACTTGAAATTTAGGATTTTAAGTATGTAATTATAGCTTACTGTATGAAGAAAATTTCTGCATTCTGGTCTTATCCAGAGGTTCTCAAATAGGGGCCTGAAAATGCGGCGAAATGGTTCCAGTAAAGGATGGTACCGCAGTGTTTGCTTCGCGCTCGACTCGGCGGGGGCACTGCCGTGCCCCCCGATTGTAAAGACAGAAATTTTACATCATCATGATCAGACTATCTCAACAAAACAAACGCCTGTAACTAAAACAAGTTATAATATCGAAACCTTTCCTCCACACTTCTGATGTAGCCATAAACAATTTCCCAACTCTATCAGGGTGTACAAACTAGCAGGGAAACGTCAAACAAACAACAATGTACATTATCGGCGCCGCTATCCCTGAGGGTCGGACCGCAATATGTTACGAGGGGGCGGCTAGGGTTGCCACTGTAATGCATTTAATACGAATATATTAAAAACAAATAAACTGTCACAGCTACTATGAGTTTTCTTATCTGTTTTTCCGTTAATATTTAAAGAGCTGTGCAGTGTGCGGTGACGCCTTAAAATGTGATAGGGCCATATCTCTTGTCTTATTGGTCTAAAAGTGGGCAGGAGAGGTGAATAGTTTAATAAAACATCCCAAAACTGCTCGTTGTGGCTTTGTTTCAAGGAACTTATGCCTAGCAATAGAGCAAAAGCAAATTTTGTTCTTGAAAATCAGTATTTTTATGGCACCGTCTCAAAATTTGTTAGTCGTATTGTATGCTTGAGGTCTACATTCATTGTGAAGTGGTGTTTTCAAGTTATTGATAGCCTGAGGTGCCAGAATCGATTCCAGGACACGTCAATGTAGAAAAAAAAACTGATACTGATAATGCTTTTAAATCATAGTTACTTACTTTGGAGTCATGAGGTTCCTACTTGTATATTTATTAAACATTTACAAAAACTTGGCCTTAAAATAGCGTGACTGGAAATAGCGTGGCTTTTCTATGAAAATGTACATCTCCGATCGATTTTCCTGTGTCCTGTATTGTGTGATACAAAAATATATACTGTCGTATTTTTATTAACCTGGAATTTATTTACTATGTTTAAAAAAGTCTAACGATACATCCTTCTAACAGGAGAATTTGAAAATACTGTTACAATTTCATGTATCCAATAATTGCTGAGGTAACTTGAAATAAATAATGGAGGCCTTTGCACTGCAGTGGGATGATTATAGACTGTTAATTTTCTTTACTTTGTTTTACTAGTTGTTTCCGGGACTTTGGTTCGCGTGGAAATTTAAATGTGAATCCATCCTTCTGGAATACAGTTTTTTTTTTTCAGGATACAAAGTAATCTATGTATCATTCCTGTCTTTGATCTATCTCCGTGACAAGTTTTATCTTGGTCCGTTTTGCCGTTCTGGATTTATTAAGTAACAAACATCCGAATAAACCTTTGCAATTATATTATTAGTAAGAGGTAAGATTACATTCCTTAAGTAAGAATAAAAAAATTACAACCTAACAACTCTGAAAAGTTTACCAATCAAAACAAGTCACGAAAACAACTCGCATTCCACCCCATAGAACTTGTTCAACCCTATCCCACCCGTGACCTGTCCAGACATGTCGCAGCCTTGAACAACGTCTTGACTATGAATAGGCACGCACGACAGAGACGGCGAAGTTTGCCTTGCGAGCGAGCGGGACGGAGCGATAACATAAGAAACGCAAGGTCGTCGGGCAGTGGGTCAGTGCGTCTAGCCGTCGTCTAGCACTCACACTAGTAAGTCTTGTATGGACAGCAAACAAAAATGATTTGGTATAGATATTTTTCCAATAATTTAAAGATTTGTTTAGAAAAATCCGAACACAAACATCTGGAAAACAGTTTATATTTATCTATTTACAAATCGAATTTAAAAATTAGAAGAACCCAAGACCTACTCTTAGTGTTTCGCAACACAGTCAGAAAGATATAAAACAGCCATTGTATTCCAAATAATAGGCAAAGGTATCGTATCAAAATCACTCAATTTATTGTGCTGAATTTGATGAGTGCAATTAATACGGGTAAATGGTATAATCCGCAGTACGGGAAACGTTTTTGCAATATGATTGCTTTTGCAATTTATAATCGCTTTATATCAGTATATAATTCACATAAGATTCCTGGCAACGATACACCTATGATCAAACATGAAGTTTCATAACGACTGATGATTACTGAGTGAGAAGAGAGAAGATGAAAGAGAAGTGATGGATGATATACATACAACAAACGACACCAGTCAAAGATCGGTCCTAATGTCTTGCATTGAGACAAGCATGGGTTTGTATAGAATGACAGTTGGATGTCACCAAAGGCTTGTGTGATAAATTTATTTATTCCTCTTTATAATTTATTAATTAGTAACTAATTGAGGCAGATTTGAATATATTTTGTATCAATTATAACCGTTCTAGACGGGTATGCTGGGTATCCAAGCTATCACATTAATTAAACAACTCGAAGAGTTTTGCTGTTGACATTAGGCATTTTTCGACAATGCTTCATTGCAGGTCTTACACAAAAACAACGGAGCAGGAGTTTATTCCTAGACCACCGTGAAGATCAGATTCGTGTTAAAATTATCTTAAACTAATGCAATTTAAACAGCCTTCAACTATTGTAACTTCTCCTTTTGACTATCAAGTCATCGCTTAACATCACATAGGTAATGCTAAAAGACTAATCCCCGTATTTATAAAGAAGTAATTACTTATTGCTTAAGAAAGTCATAACTTAAGATGTTACTACATAGTGCATACGTGAAGGAAATGGATCACCATTAATAGACAATTATTGTATGGCTAAGAATGCTAAGTTTTCAATGTTCTAACTTCCAACAATTACTAGATTAAAGACCACAAATTGTCACCTAAGTAATTACTTTTAGTCAAGTAATTACTTTTACTTGTTTATAAATACGGGTGTAAGACTTTAATCCCTCGATCGTGAGTTATTCCAGACACAATTGAAATCAATTGTTATCGTGGCACCCGAGTACCTCCTGGGGGTTGAGGGATTAAAGGCTTCTTTACTCCTAGACTATTATTACACATTTGACACTCAAGAAAAAATAACAACTATTGAAACAACAACTCTGCCAAAAAGGCTCCTTCCTTTTAATCCCTCAACCCCCAGGAGGCACTAGGGTGCCACGATAACAATTGATTTCAATTGTGTCTGGAATAACTCACGATCGAGGGAACAATAAGACTTAGACATAGTAGCTGAAGGTTACCTTATTATTCTGTCTAAACAAAAAAAAAGTGCAAAGGTTTTATCACGCTCAACCAACTTAATATTTTTTTTGTTCGCTATTAAGTATTATATAAAAAACTCACCTCTTTTCTTCACCTTTTCTGCAGCTCGTACACACAACTACAATGGCCACTAGTCGACGCGCGCGTGTGTGCGTGTGTGCACATGCGGGGAAATTGATTTTTTCTTAGCCACTTTCCCCGAGCGAAGGCATGCGTTTTATAAATCCTTTTGCTTTACTTTAGTGTTGCTGTTACTGGAATTGATTAAGAACTAGTTGAAAACTGTGAAATTATATTTTTATTTGAATAATGTAACTTGATGATGCTTAATTATTAAGAGTAAATTATTACTTTTATATTATAAGGAAAAGTAACTTACCAACTTTAACGTTTGCCTCTATTGTGGCATGTTAAATAAAAACTATTTAAAAAAAGTACAACTTGAGTACCTACCTAGGTACAATATACAAAGTACAATTTTAGAAACTTTTAGGGAAGTTGGTGATGTTGACAGCAAATTTGTCTTGAAGTTTGAATCATTGTCATTTAGCTAATTTTAACCAGTTTTTATAATGTGATATTTAAGCAATTGAATTGCATTTATAATATTAGTATTTATAAATTTACTATTAATATTAATAACCGCGCCCGGCATACGAGGAGATGCGGGTTCGAGTCCCGTCTGAGACATTCAAGTTTAAATACTGTTATTTGAACCACTTTTCATATCCCTCAACCCCCAAGAGGCACTCGGGTGCCACGATAACAATTGATTTCAATTGTGTCTGGAAAAACTCACGATCTAGGGATTAAAGTCTTACACCCGTATTTATAAACAAGTAAAAGTAATTACTTCACTAAAAGTAATTACTTAGGTGACAACTTGTGGTCTTTAATCTAGTAATTGTTGGAAGTTAGAACTTTGAAAACTTAGCATTCTTAGCCATACAATAATTGTCTATTAATGGTGACCTTTTTCCTTCACGTGTGCACTAGGTAGTAACATCTTAAGTTATGACTTTCTTAAGCAATAAGTAATTACTTCTTTATAAATACGGGGGTTAGTCACGTATTTGTATCCCTTTTTTTACACCACTAAAGATTTTTGGTTTGGAGATACTTAGAAAAAACTTTTACCAAGGAATAAAACTGCAAGAGATATTTAAAAAATTTAAGTATCCATTTTTTTGAGATGGTTGTTCATCATGTAATGTTACTTAACATAGAAAATAATAGGTCATTGATTAATCATCATCATCATCAGCTTCCATAAATCCACATACTGGATAATTATAGGCCTCTTTGAAAAGATATTTTTTTTCAAATTTGCCTTTTCTGCCCTTTCCGTCTTTTTTTACCACGCTTTTATTAGCTTGGGTTGTATCTATCTATGTATCTATGTATGTAATGGAATCTTTGAGCATAAATTTGACCGATTTCCAGAAGTTTGATTAATTTGAAACTTTGCACACGTATCAAGGACCGATGACAATGCAATAATTTAATAACAGTTTTCCCAGTTTTCCTCTGTAAGAGGGAGTAAAAGAGATAGAGCTAGCGCGCGATCTGTATCAATTATGTTTCCTGCATAGGTTTGGACTTACAGTCGGTAAAGAAGGAATCAAATCTTATAAACTAAACTAAAAAGTAAAAAATAAATTATAGTTTAAAAAAAAACTAAAAAACCACGCTTTTAAAACAGATTGAACTAAAAAATTAAAAATAAAACTGTAGTAATCAATTGAAAAATTCATATTATTGTACAAAAAGCGTGGGGTGCTTGTTATGATATCCACAGATATAGTAAATTATTGATAAAATATTTACAACAATCTAAATCAAGCCCCCCACGCTTTTTGTACAATAATATGAATTTTTCAATTGATTACTACAGTTTTATTTTTAATTTTTTAGTTCAATCTGTTTTAAAAGCGTGGTTTTTTAGTTTTTTTTTTATACTATAATTAACAACACTCCTTTAATCGCGACACTGATTATAAATTAGCATTTATTTAGTATAACTTCGTTTAATATGTACTATAATATTTGTGTATTTGTATGGCTTAAGGTCCGCAAGCTACTAAGCACTTTTTTGGTTGTTTCCGTCTTTGCTTCACTCTGAGGCTAAAACGCAAGACAGCGTTGGAGCCTCAGAGTGAACGCAAGGATGCGTTTCTGCCGGGACCTTAAGACTCTAGACTTATCCTATTTATTTGTGTTCCATTTTAGTGTGTACTTAAACCTTTTTTTGCTTCGCTATCTTCTTTGCTACACTTTGAATCTGCCTAGTAGGTAGATCGCTTTGGATCTTTACAAAATAATTTTTCTTTTTTTATTTACTCTCAATATATTACAAGAAAGGCTGCTGTTATTTAAGATTTCACTACAACTGTTACTTTACTAAATAGATCACTTTATAGTAAAGCCAAAGAATATTAGAGAGCGGGACGGCGAATAAATCAGCGCCCGCGCAGACAGCCCGATAGAGGAACGACCGCGCGACAAGGTCACAACAGTGGTGGGTTAGACGCGTGTACCGACACCAAAAAAGAGTAATAAATTATGTACTAGTAGTAGTTTCCCGCGACTTTGTTAGTGTGGAGGAACTGATGCACGTGAACCCTACTTTTATTAGGTATCAAAAGTAGCCTGTGAGCTATTCCGGCTTATGGTTTATCTGTATGGTAAACTTCATTCAGATTTGTTTAGAAGTTCAGGCTTGATTACGTAATAAATATCGTTCAAAACTTATGAATAAGACCCGAGTTCACCAACGGACGGTTAAAATTTAAACAGCGTTTAAAATATTATTTGACATATTTTGTATGGGAATTGTGTCAAATTAATCGTCAATCTATGTTTACCGGTTGTTTAAGAATTAGTGAACTCGGGTCTTAGGAACGTTACTAAGTAACATTTTAACAAAAGATTTAGCTTGTTTCGAAGTACGTGGTGTATATAGTGCGATACACTTTTCAAGGTGTCACCAGCTCTGTGGTACAGTGCTCGATACCAGACGAGACAAAAAAATCTATATGTACTCAGATCGGGTGTTTGTAGCACCTTCGTTGTTCCCTACTACCACAGAACAAGTGATTTAACAGTTACTTACTTTGGGATCGCCCCCACGCCCCGTTGGTCTAGTGGTTTAAATACCGGGCCAAGATCTCGGGGTCCCGGGTTCGATCCCCGGGTCGGGCAACAAATAGTTTCGAATTTTCGAACGTTGCTCGGGTTTGTGATCACCAACCCGCATTTGGCAAGCATGGTGATTATGCCAGATCCCATCATTGCAGTGGTAACTTGAATTCAATGATAGAGGCCTTTTCCCTGCAGTGGGATGATTATAGGCTGTTACTTAACTTTTTTTTTTACTTTGGAATCAGTACAATGTATGTCATGTTGTCCAAATTAACTCATTAATTGATTTAATACTACATTCGTCCAGCCACCTTTGCCCAGCAGTGCGACAAAAAATATCTTATGACCTTTCTCAAGATCTAATCCACTTTTGTACCATATTTCATCAAAACCGGATCATAAGTTTCTGCATAAAAGCGTAATAAATAAACTCACATTCACATTTATAAAGTTAGTAGAAATTACCTTTATTTTAAGAATTTACTATCAAAAATGTTTTTAAACAGCATATTTTATTTTGTAAAGTCACATGGAATTTTACACGTCATCTATTTATATTTTTGAAATACGTCAAACTGTTTTAAAATTAAACAACTCGTAAATTTGCTGATGCTGGTCTAGAGGCCGGGAATAGTCTAGAAATTTGTTAATAACAGATGACGAACTGATTGTGACTGACGTATTTTTGCAGGGAATTATTTGTCTTTTATTGTAAACTTCGTCCTTCCCGGCTAGCTCGTGTTTGTAACCGGAGAAAATAATGCAATAGTTAATAGTTGCAATTGACATAAATGCTTAAGTGTCATGTAAAAAAAAATCTTGAAATCTCTGGTTTCCTCTAAACTTACCATCACAAGCTAAGGGTTTTGGAGATAGCTTGAGATGTATAGTTTGAGGATATACTCGTACGTAGCGACAAAAAAAATGGTAAATCGGGTCTAACTATCATATTATTATCAAGTCGGTTGTAAATGGAGATAATGCAAGCAATAATGGTCTGTCTAGGACCATGTTTCACGCTTTATGTGGATGGAAAACAGTTTTTTGATTACACAGCTATTAAAAATTTTCATTCATACAAACTTTTTCCTGATCATTATGAAAATAACAAAAAAAAATATCAAAAGCAGTCGGTAGGAAATTATACCTACAATATATTTTGGTGAATTATTTAGTACACGCGAAATATTCTCACTACGACTTAATTTCAGGGGTTAAATAATTATCTACTAAATAATCGGTGCTATACAGGGTGAAATTTTAACCACCTTCCAAAATTTAATATAACAATCTACGAGACAAAAAACAAATGACGTATTTTCTTTTGGTACAGCCCAGAACAAAAGTGTCAAGATAAAGCACTTAGAAAATGTCCGCCATAGATCAAAAATTTTTGATACGGCCGCCTAGCAACACTTTTTTTACGCAATGCACATCACATTCATTCATTACGATACTAACCATAAGTTTTTGATTTTCTCTTTATACCTTAACAGGCCTAAAATTGTAAAAATTTAAAACTATATTGTGAAAAATATTTTTGGGTGAAAACTTGAATTTCATTTTTTACTTCATAAATGGGCTCTAAATACGATACTAAACGCCTACAAAAATTTTGGAAAGTGGTTAAAATTTCATCCTGTATAAAAATAGTGATAAAAAAAGATTTTTTATTTAATTAGTTGATCATTGATCACCGTGATAAAGTGGCGTGCACACCGGTTTTCAAAGTGTTTTTCTATCCGTACCGACATCAACATTCAAATCGCATACACGGAATGTATGAGATGATCATTGACCGGTGACGTACTCGATTCGATTAGGCTTCGGTCTGCCTACGCGATAGTCGCCAACCTTTGGGTTTGGGTTTTAGAACATCGAAATTTTAATAAAATTAGTAAAATCTGTTTTATTTCTACAAATAGCCCTGCGACTTTAGACAAGTGGCTCTCTAATATAATTTACGACAGACGAATAGAAAATAAATATTTAAGACATGCCACACTGGGCCACACAGAGCCATCTAGTCCCAAATTAAGGTACTATTAAGTACCCTGTCGTATGGGGTACTAGACAACCGATAAACTTACTTATATACTTTTTTTTTTTTTGTAAATACATACTTATAATACATAGAAAACACCCAGACCAGTACAAACAGACATGTTCATGCACACAAATATTTGTACTGTGCGGGGATCGAACCCGCGACCCATGGCTCAGAAGCAGCGTTAACTACCGCTGATCCAAATGGTCGTCAAATTCAATAGATAACAAATGTATGAAAATGACATTAACAAACGATTGAACGCGCGTCCTTCGTGCGCGAGTCCGACTCGCACTTAGCCGGTTTTTAAAATATCATTGATGCAATGTTATACTCGTAATTTATCGGCAAAATCGTCTGCCCGCGACCATGATTCGTGCAATCGGATCAAAACGTCGGGAAGGTACGAGTTTATGTGTAATGTAACAATGCATCAAGAAAGTTTAAAAAGATCTATTCGTCTAGCGTAAACGATATAAGCCACTATTTAAACCTACCATCCTTTAGGACAAGTCTGGGCTAGTGCCGAGAAGAAGCAGCGCAAGAAACTCGGTCACTATTGTCAGTCAGTCTCTTTAATAATTAGACACCTAAAACTATTGAACGATTGAAATGATTGACGCTGATTTTATGTCACAGTCAGCTTTATCACCCGGCCAAATTATGTCGACATGCAATAGTATGAATATTTTTGTCATGTTATATATCCTCGATTGATATATGTTGTACTAAATGTGCAACCTTATAATAATAATTATAATAAGCTTGTGGCGAGCTGTTGGGCAGTAGCGACCCCACGAACCTGATTGCTCCCGGCAGTATCCCTGTTCCTCACCTCTGACTTGCCTTCATTGGCTGGCCGGAGTGAACACTGACGAGGAACATATCTCCCACCTCTTGCTTGCCTTCATTGGCCGGCTTGAGTGGAGAGTCGCTAGAGCAGAAATGCTCGGAGGAAGGAAGTATTGCAGTAAGATGCTTGTAGGGATCTTGAACGAATTACCGGGATTGTCCTGAGAGCCGTGTAATACCTCTCCACTCCTCAAGCACCTCAGGCTATGTTGCCCCCTTGTCGCTACGTCACTATGTGCTAGCGGCCGTTTTCGGGGGCCCATTAAACGAGTGTGCAAGTTACCCCCTGCCATTTTATCCGTGTTAGTAACATAGGTCAGGCAGGGGCCATAGTCCTTCCATAGTCCCAGTTACCCAGTCCACTAGCACCCAAAACCATAGCCCAGTATCCTTTGTATCCACTTTCTGCAATAGTCCTGCACTAACCGGGGGTTGTCCTTGGGTGTACTTGTATAGTGCGCACAGGGATAATCGTCGGCTGGTGTCACATTACATCATTTAGATCAATGTTGTCTAACGGGCCTCTGCGAGTTGGCTTCGGCCCCTCGTATGCCTTCCAAAGGTCCGGGACTTCATAGTCCCGTGATAGGAAATGACAAACATAATAATAATAAATAACTTTATTTCAGACAATAATATTCACTTATGTTGGGAGTTGGGACACTGACATATACATTTAGTTAGTTTATCAATGATTTAGAAGTAACAGCCATCATCTAAAATGTAGATAGCTTGCTGACGTCTATGTTGCCTTTACAGAAAAATAAACCTTAAAATAGTAGCGCGTCATAAGATTTGGTTATCTTCTATGCAAATTGGAATCAGAATATTTTGATTTGAAATCTCAACACTTTCATTGTAAGCTAAGTTTAAATTTTAATATTTCAGCTAAAACTCAAGTTGTATGTTATTTTTTTTCGTTTATTAACGAAAAAAATGTCGACAACATCACATACATTGTTTTGATACCAAAATAAGTAACTATTCAAAGCACCGTATCGTGAAAATCAGAAAAAACGAAGGTAACACAAATAAATAAAATTTATAAAATCACTTTTTTTCCACATTGACCCGTCCGGGAAGCGAACCCGTATCTTCGGAGCAGGCGACACCATGAAAACCGGTGTGCACGCCACTCCGGCACGGAGGTCGGCGAAATATTAGTAAGAATTAGTAGGATAGGATTAATATCTATCTACAAAAAAATTGAAATATCAAAACCAGTTAGTTTTCCATAAAGAAATAAAACTGCTATACAAGCTACACATTTTTGAGGCTCAACTAAGCTGGCACCTTTGTCAACTGTTAAGATGCAGCAGTATTTAGCTTGTTAAGCTGAAGTTTGGACGTAGATTCTAAATTTCTTGCGCTGCTTCTTCTGGGCGGGCACTAGCTTCCGAAGCATAAAATATATGTGAAAAAGTGCCTGATTTCAGAAAATAAAACTGATGTTACTGATGATACCACTAAATTTGTATGGCGGTATCATGGATATTTAAAGAGATATCTAGCTGTGGTCCAAAATTACTAAATTGATTAGACAGATTATTGCTTAACAAATTGGTGAGGCAGAGAATACATTTAGAAACTCTTTATTTTAAACTCCCTTATTTTAACACTACTCTTTCTAATATTGTTAGATTTAAAAATAGCCTAACAACACGCCATTTGCGCTTCAAAATGATTTTTGACAAATCTGCCAAATATTTAAATTCTAATGTCGGACCTTCGGAACAACCTAACGATAAAATCTATGTTGACGACTAATTTCGTTAGAGGCAGGGCCGCCTGATGAGCCAGCGGATAGCGTATCCCAATCAACAAACAATGGGAATTAAAAACCGAATAAATAAAAAAGAAAAACAACCGACGTTCGTAATTTAAAACGTAATGACGTTCCATTTCGCGCAGGACAGAGAAGAGCTCGAAAATTAAACACGCTTTGTAGTGTGCCAGTTAAAATTATTTTTTCACTGCTTACCCGGCCCACTGTGTGTTCGTAGCGCAAAAAAACAAAAAAGACACTAATACAAACACGCGAATCCATCATGTGAACAGCAAAATTGCGCACACAGATAAGCGAGAGACGAGACACATTTAAAAAGTGGATGGAATACACGCGCAGAAAGAATGCAATGATGCACTTACACACAAACCGGAACGCACACAAGAGAAAAAATTCGGTGTTCCTACAATCAAATTTTCATGCTTGTGTTGGTAGCGTCATCCTCACGCATGTATGTTAACATGATAGTTCCTCGAGCACGTCTCTCACGTTCCATATTCAACTGTAACTGGCACGATGTAGAGTTGAATTTCGAGAAGATGCGGTTAATGATTGGGTTGCATTAAGTTTGTATGTGTGAGTTTGCGATTCGTTCGTTTTGTTCCTTTTTTAAATTTCACCGTTTAGTTCAATCTATTTATTGGCGGTGGGCGTGTGTGCGTGCGGTTACGTCAGTACGAGGCGGTGGTGTGTGCCGGTATGAAAGTGCGTAGAAAAATGGCGGACAATAATTATGTATTATACATATTAACTATCTGCTATCTGTTTATGGATGTGTTGCTGTTAATTTTCCAGGCATTGTTGGCGAGTTTTTCGGCTGGGCTCAGCTTTCTACCGGTTAATTATTATCGTCACACGGCCGATTGCGTGATGGTTCCTCGTAAAATCTGCAGCCGCCTTGAGTTTCACCTGCTAATATCTTGTCCTAATAATTTGACAACTGCGTTATGTGCGTTTTAAGTGCACTTTCATATTCGAGATAATAAATGAGTTTCTCTGCATTTAGAATGCATAAATTTGAGTTTGTAACTTGAATATGATCAGATTGCTGTTCTTGTAACATTGCTAATAAATTTTTGCATTACTTTTGAAATATATGCCACTTTATCATGTATGAATCATAAAGTAATATTTATGTGACTTTCAGAATGAGTAAATATTGTTGACGACTCGTAGGCCTAGCTACGAATAGCCTAGCATGTGCTACGGCGTAGTTGACGTAGATAATGTAAAACTCGTAGATCAATTGATAACAAGACAATAACAAAAAACTATTTAGACGACGGAATATAGCAAAGCTCAACTTAACAATGATAGCCTTATGTACAATGATAGCCTTATGTAACAAAACTAGCATTTTTTTTTTCAGTTTTTGTTAATATTGTGTGGTTTGTTTACTTGTGTCTAAACCACAACCTAAATTTTTTAGTCTGGCGTGAATTCACTACGTAAAAGGCTTTCTCTATTATGATTACCATTAAACAGCTACTTTATACTACTTACAGTCTTAGTCCCAATCAACCAAAATGTATGGGATATCTATTTTTATGCATCAGTCCCATAAAAATAAAACTTTTTATCCATGGACAGAAAGACTTTTAATTTTAAATAGTGTCATAATCTATATCATCAACTCACATTTATTCATAGCTGAGGATGAGCCTCGCCATGTTTTTTTTAACAGAATTGTCCCCTTATCGGCGGGTTGACGAGCGCAGTTGAGACAATGATGGGTGGTGGTGCCCCAAACAGACCCGCACTGTCCACTATCTATGAGGGTGTTATAATAAAGCAAGTAAAAAAAACCTCACCCCAATTAGAGGCGAATACGGCAACGACAAACGGGCAGAAGCTCTTTACTCAACTAAGCGTTGTGATTAACGGCCATTTCCAATAACCTATCTATCTTCAGTTTTGGCATATCGGAGATAGAAAACAACGTCTGTCTTTGTTTCTCTGGACGGCAAAAACAGAGATAGAACTGTTTCCTATCTCCGATATGCCAAAACTGAAGATAGATAGGTTACTGGAACCGGCCGTAAGGGGACTACTAGAGCTACATGCTGCCCCCAATTGATTTAATTTGATTACTTCTAACAAAACCAATTCTCAAAAAACTAGAACAGTATTACCTTAGCGAATTACCTCTTGTATTTATTGAATCACAGTAAACTTTAATAAAGTCGAACTTTAAAACTTTAAAAGCATCCGCTTTTGGCAATAATGTACAATACGAATTAATGCTTGAATGAAAAGCAGTTAACAGTGATTCAATTAATACCAGAGGTAATTTGCTAAGGTAATACTGTTCTAGTTATTTGAGAATTGAATTTGTTTAGAAGTAATACAATTAAATCAATTTGGGGCAGCACATTGCGGAGAGATTTATGCTTCACCTATATTTCTGCTGCTAATTATTTGAGCTAGAAGACTGGAACCAGATAATAAGTATGTAAGGTAGGTAAGTCCAAATTTCGACAAAGAGATCTTTGTGCTCGTCCACATATTACGTCAAACATTAAGGGGGAGGGGGGGGTCTAACTTTTGGTGACATTGGGTAAAATAGTATTTGAATTTTCGTTAAAATGCGTGACAAGGGGGGAGGGGGGTGTTTAAAACTCTTAAATATCGTGTGACGTAATTTATGAATGACCCCTTTCGCCAAATCGAACTAAGATGAACCGTTGGGGACGCTAGGAAAAATCTTCACGTCAAAATAACCTCAGTCTAAAGACGAAAGTCTATTACCGGTTCATGTAGCCAGTGATGACATGACTTATGGAATTAAAAACGTGGTCCCTTCAAAGAAGGCTCAAAATTGCTCAGCGGGTAATGGAAAGAGTTAGCAAAACTCTGATATCACCCTCCGTGATAGAATTGCGGAGCTGAAGAGGCAGTAGGTGCGGCACAGTCACAGACAGACAGACAGGAGAAGAACGCATGTAGATAGTGGGGGACCGATCGTTGTGGAGATCCGGGGGACTGATTACAGATGTGGACTTTGTTTAGGTGGAATGCTGATGATGACATACGAATTCTCTACATTAACCTACCTCAGTTAACTGCAGGACTTCAGCCTCTCCAAATGGAGGATTTCACCGAAAACGCCATTCTTGGCAGCTGGGTTGTGCAATCACTGATTGCCCAATAGTGTAGAGAAGATGCTGCTGCCTGTCATCTTATTGATGAATTCAAACCTATTGAAAAAGTATTATATTATTTTGCTAGCACCACAAGGAGCTAAAGCAAAAACAGTTATATTGTATGGTTATTTTAACGCATTATACAACTTGTAAACCCATTCGCAGACTGAAAATAAAGAGCTAATGATATCTGGGGCACGCCGCAGAACACAGTTTTGCACTCTGCTGTTATGAGCCTCTATTAGTCAACTAATAACACGAAAGCTAAATGAGAACTTGGCTTTAGCAGACACGTAAAAAAGACAGTTTTTATAATTGTCTAAAAACACAAAATTTGTTGGTTTTTTTCTACGAAGAACATTCGTTGGTGTATTGGTCCTTGTCCGTTTGTCTTTACGATGCTGACGTTGCCAATTCTTGGCTTCTCATATCCTTATATTTGTTCTATTTTATTCCTACAAACGATTGAATACAAGTTACCTATAATTGCTCTGGTAACTTGAATTCAATAATGGAGGCCTTTGTCCTGCAGTTCCTTTACTCTTTTACTACATATGAAGTTAATCTATATCTAAACACGTAGGAACTTACGAACCATCTTTTCTTTCGCCGATCGCGTAAAATTATTTTATGTTCTTAATGAAACAGAGTTTTTTTCTTCACTATACACGTATGCTTAAAACTTAGTTCCTAAGGCAGTCCTACAAACGTCCCCGAACTCTAAAACAAGCTTCCCATGCGCGCGCGCAGACGCAGCCGGCTCCGCAAAACGTTGCTTAGAAACTATTCGGTTGACGCTTAAACTTTTAGGATTAAGTAAATAGGTATAAAAGTAAGTATTTGACGACCATTTGGATCAGCGGTAGTTAACGCTGCTTCTGAGCCATGGGTCGCGGGTTCGATCCCCGCGCAATACAAATATTTGTGTGCATGAACATGTCTGTTTGTACTGGTCTGGGTGTTTTCTATGTATTATAAGTATGTATATACAAAAAAAAAGTATATAAGTAAGTTTATCGGTTGTCTAGTACCCCATACGACAGGGTACTTAATAGTACCTTAATTTGGGACTAGATGGCTCAGTGTGGCCCAGTGAGGAAAAAAAAAAATCTATTTCAAGCTTAGCTTTCGTGGAAATCAGATGCCACGACAACACAAAAAAAAACAGAACCGAGAAAATTTTAAAAAATCCTATGATCTACATTAACTACATTACTTGATGCAAGCGTCAGTCATCTAGAAAATCGGTGTGTACGCCGCACCACCATGGGAGTCAAGTTCTGATTTCCTTAAAACAATTGCTAAATATTAACTTACTTTGTGATCAGAACAATGTAGTGTGTCATGTTGTCTACATTTATTGATGACTTTTATTATGCTCAGGATACACATACCTTGGAATTGGTCCTGTGAACATTTGCTTTGATTATTTATTGCCTATACACCGATCGTGGAGTTTTACTGTTCAATCTACAGGCATTCTTTTTGCCAGTGGATCGACCTTTTTTTATAAATAATGGGCTTGCTCTTGACTACATAATTAACTCTACGGTTAAGAAGAAGCCTAAGATGGAGCGAGCTTACCCAGAGGCACTGGTTCTCCCACACACTAGCGGAACACAGAAAAATTTTTCGGCGCTGGACTCCGGCGGGAGGGTGGTAGTAGCATCCAGGCAGCCTTTTACGAAGCCTACCGCCGCAGAGGGTCTGTTAGCCGACATCATTGGTTAGAAAACCAAAGATGCCGTTGCCCAGGGTGGACCACTAGGAGGTAGATCCCACCACCCCAAGATGAATTCAACTAAGGAAAATAAGCACCCAAATGTTCAGTGGGTTCACAGATTATGTAACTATATTTTTTTATTTTACATCAACGCCCCGTTGGTCTAGTGGTTTAAATACCGGGTCAAGATCTCGGGGTCCCAGGTTCGATCCCCGGGTCAGGCAACAAAAAGTTTCGAATTTTCGCACGTTGCTCGGGATTGTGATCACCAACCCGCATTTGGCAAGCGTGGTGATTATGCAGTTCCCATCATTGCAGTGGAAACTTGAATTCAATGATGGAGGCCTTTTCCCTGCAGTGGGATGATTATAGGCTGTTACTTTACTACTTACTTTACTTTACATCAATGGAACTGCATAAAAAAAGTTACACTAATGTCTAAAAATGAGTTATTGTCTTTCTTAAATGCAAATGTTTGGATGGATGTTTGTTACTCAATTATACCGGAACGGTGGTTTTGGGGTGGTGGGATCTACCTCCTAGTGGACCATCCTGGGCAACGGCATCTTTGGTTTTCTAACCAATGATGACGGCTAACAGATCCCTCTGCGGTGGTAGGCTTCGTAAGAGGCCGCCTGGATGCTACCACCCTCCTGCCGGAGTCCAGCGCCAAACAGTATTTCTGTGTTCCGCTGGTGTGTGGGAGAACCAGTACCTCTGGGTAAGCTCGCTCCATCTTAGGCTTCTTCTTAACCGTATAGTTAAGTATGTAGTCAAGAGCAAGCCTATTATCTATAAAAAAAAGGAACAGCTGTGCGGATGGATCTAGATGAAATTTGCCACGGAGATATCTTATACTCTGAAATAGCACACATGCTACTTTTTATCCTGAAATGATATACGGTTACCCTGGAATTGCTTCATATTATCATAATTCTACGCGTACAGATTTGCTGGCATGTAAATAATAAATTGATAGATCATCGTTTACCATCCACATTATGCGATCCAGTTTTGAAATCATCTCATAACATTTCGCGCGAGTACTTTCTTTGTACAAAAAACGATTTTTATGGCATTATCATCGGTGTCTGTAAGTAAAACCACATATATTGCATTATTAACGGGTCATTTTATTACTTTTAAAACAAAAATACGGTTTAAAATCCAGTTTAACAACATTTATGTCCAAAATCACGATATTTCGAGACATATTTTAAATTCTCCTTCTTATATCCTTTTTAGTTTTTGTGAAAAATCTAATGTTATCTCATTCATACACGTTTCACACAAACTGGACCAATAAAAAACATGAAATAGATCACAAAATTTTAGTCCGTGATTTTTTGTATAGCACCGATTCAAAGTTGGTAATACATTTGAAGCGTTGTGATCACTGAACACGACCACAACAACACTACATTCGAAAAAAATCACTACGTTTTAGTTGTGACTGTCAAGCTGTCAATCCTACTTTTCTAAGCATCAAGTATTTTTTTATAATAATAGATTCGATCATCTTTAGCAAGGATGGTATGTATGTTGCATTGAACAAAAGACTGGAATTTGGTAAAAAGTTTACGCGGTCATACATAAAGAAATATACCTACGTATTGAATTTCGAATCTCCTTTTTATTTCGGTTGAAAATGACATTATCCTCTTGTTTTAGCAGTCAACGTTAGCCATTAAAAATCGTTCTAAAAATTCACATACACTCGCACGTGAATACCCTTCTCAACGTCTTACATCGAGAAAACGCTTTTAAAACCCGACGCCCTATCAGCCCTACGCGGGGTCATCGGCCTAGGTCCCCGAAATTCGAAAGCACTAAAAAACTTTTTCAACATGGCCGCCGAGAGACCAGTTACCATGTAACATTACTCTATGCCAGGGGTACAAAACATTTATATTTATTTCTAAAGTTTGACCTCTTTTTTTGGTAAATTGGTGTTAGTGGATTTAGTCAGGTTGGAGTTTAGAACTTTCTGTATAAAAGCTGTTTCGTGTCGCCTAACTTGCTGGAGAGGATTCCATTCAATAAATTATTACATACTACATTAGTGCATAGAAGATTTAAAAATATATATTTCGTTCCGTTTTAGTATTTCACTCCTAGAATTTTTGAATTTAGAGTCTGTTAATGTTTAATTCATTTTTTGGTATGATGATTGATATACTATATTAAATATATCATTTCAATCAAATTCGTTTATCACATTTATTTTTTTAATGATTTTCCAATATGTGTTAGTTATTTTAAGATACCTAGGTACTCTACCATGTATGTTTGTTGCGAGGTTCGTATATTTTGAGATTTTGATTTTTTTACAAGCAAGATAACTACGAAATGAGTGACGAAGTAGTTCATGATGAAGCTATTTACTCAATTATAATAGCGAGATATTCAATCAGTATCTTGTTTTCTGATTATTTTTCGTTGTTAGTCTAATCACAACTTGTTTTTTTATACTATTATCAATTACTGTCGTTTCTGAATCAAAATTAGCCATTTTTTTTAATTTAGTCGACATCATCATAGGTAAACATCAGTCCACTGCTGCGCATAGTTCTCTTTTAATAAAGATATTTTTTCCATAATCGTTACATTTGGCGCGCAGGCTGGCGATCACAATCACCCCAATGGCGGAGTAAAGGTGGCACTGCCTGCATTGTTCTGACAGTAATCCTTTATTCCCTCTTTATGAGATCTATACATTGAGAAGTGACAGTACTAGGCTTTAGATCGATCAATTAGACCACAAAATCAATCAATCAATCAACAGCCATTGCCTGTCCAGTGGTGGACGTAGGCCTCCTTCAAGTCATGCCACAATTGTCTATCCTGGGCTTTCCCTATCCAACCGTTGCCAACAGGTCATCAGACCATCGAGTCGCAGGGCGTCCTACACTACGCTTGCCTAAACGCGGTCTCCACTCCAGAATTCGTCTGCACCAACGGTTGTCGGTTCTACGGCAGACGTGACCAGCCCACTGCCTTCAGCGTGCTTATCCTTCGGGCTATGCCGATAACTTTCGTTCTCTGACGAAATGAATTAGACCACACGGAACGAGCTAATTGTAAGTGGAACTGTCCCAAAACCCTGGGGTAGACCACCCCTGACAGTCTACTCCTTAGAACGCGGCGCGCACGCACACATACGCGCGTGCGCACCTTCGTACGTAGTGCGTACACACGCTAGGCCGGTTTGCGCAGACGCGGGCCGGATGCGTTTGAAACTAATTACAATTTCCAGTAGTATGGTTTTGGTTTTAAATGTCACACCAATGTTATATTAAGTTTTAGCTAAATTTTGCCACTGTTTATCGGACTTTTCATGTTACATCTTTTGACTTTTGCATTGACTCTAATACTTTTTACGACACCAAATATGATACTACTCGTACTTTTATGGAAGTGGTTGAGCCACTTCCGGTTAGTTATGTATGTGTGGAATTAAAGTGAACAAGTCCAACTGCACTATCAATATTGTTTATTCACAATACACAGTACATACAAGAAGGAGTACATATAGGAGACGAATTTACACAGTAGAAAGCAAAGTAAGATGCACAAAATATAAGAAGATAAACGCGCACAATGAAACGACTAAATACGAATTACGTAACCGAGCGCGTAGGCATCGGCGGCGCGCGGCGAGGAGTACGGGTTATGTGTCTAACGATGTTCTCTCGACTGGCGAGCATTCGCAATGCGCAGGAGTCGAACGAACTTCCGATCGGTGCGCAGTGTTCGCGCGTAGCTATAGCGCATCGATATACAACACTCGCCGCATACTACGAGTATCGCGCGGGTTTGCTTATGCAATTAATTTTATTTATGTTTTAGTGTTTTAATGTTAATAATGATGTGCAAGTGTGATGAATGAATGTATTATGTGTAATATTGAAATGAACTGTATTTTGCATTGTAAATAAATATTTTAGTATAAGTGTTTAGTGTTAAATTATGTAAATAAATATGTTTAATATTGTAAATATGTTGTTATAAATATTATGAATATAAATAAGTATTGTAATAAATGTGTTGCCCACATCACTCCCCTCCAGAGACCTGGTTAAGGGCGATAAAAATCAGGAAAACGAACTTTCCTTCCAGATCTAGTTGTTTTTGTCACTGGAGAGTTGTGATTGTTAGGTTGTATTATAGGTGAATCATGACGTGACGATGGTGTATAAGGATATGGTGCGTCTTGTGATGCTGAGGGTGTGTCGTTGGACAGTAAGTAGGCTGGTTTAAGGCGGTCTATGCTTACTGTCACGTCTTTATTTTTGACGCTAATTTTAAAGTATTTAGCACCTCTCTTTAGCACTTCGTGTGGGCCTGTATAGGCTGGTTGGAGTGAGCCACGGAGCGCGTCTTCCCTAAGAAATACGTGACTGCAAGTAGCGAGTTCCTTAAACACAAAGATTTTATTTTTCGTGTGGTGCTGAGTTGGGACTGGGCGTATGTTCTCGGCAAACGATTTCATACGAGCTGTAAAATCGTTGATGTCGGTGGTGTAGCCAGAGATATTGTGACCGAAAAATTCGCCAGGTAAGCGAAGCGGCTCGCCGAACATCAGTTCTGCTGATGAGGAATGGAGGTCTTCTTTGAAGGCGCTCCTGATGCCGAGGAGGACAAGAGGTAAATTCTCAACCCAGTTGGCGTTAGCGTGGCAGGTGATTGCTGCTTTCAATTGCCTGTGAAAGCGTTCCACCAAGCCGTTACACTGTGGGTGATATGCGGTGGTCCGGCGGTGGTCAAATCCTATGGATTTGGACAACTGCTGGAAAAGTGCCGATTGGAATTGTGCCCCACGGTCGGTAACGACGTTGGTTGGACAGCCGTAACGAGATACCCAGCAGGAGACAAACGCTTTAGCTACAGTTTCGGCGGTGATATTGGTAAGTGGCACAGCTTCCGGCCATCGCGTGAAGCGATCGACGGCTGTAAGGCAATACCGATAATCACCAGCGGGCGGCAATGGGCCGATCAAGTCTATATGGACATGTTTGAAACGTGCAGAAGGTAAGTCCAGCGTACCTAAAGGTGATGAGACGTGTCTGCTTACCTTTGAACGTTGACAGTTCAAACATGCCTTAGCCCACTCACGGCAGTTTTTGCGCATTAACGGCCAGACAAAGCGTTGGGCAACGAGTTTGGCTGTAGCGTTGGGTCCTGGGTGGCTCAATGAATGGAGGCAATTGAATACCTGCTGACGCAGTTGCTTCGGGACGAAAGGTCTAGGGGCCGGCGTACTGACGTCACAGTAAAGTTCCGTCCGGCTGCCAGGCACGCTCGTCTTTATCAGGCGAAGTGAAGTTTTGCCTTCTAGATAAGCTGAGAGTTCGGGATCTGTGGCTTGGAGCTTGGCCATTTCTTCGAGATCGACTGGTATCTGCAGTTCATTAATCCGAGAAAGGGTATCTGCAACAACATTGTTAGCACCCGATATGTGCTGGATATCAGAAGTGAACTGCGAAATAAAGTCAAGGTGTCTATACTGACGCGGAGAACAGTTACTTTTGCGCTCGTGGAATGCGTAACACAGTGGCTTGTGGTCAGTATAGATTGTGAAATGGCTCGCCTCTAACATATGGCGGAAGTACTTAATGCTCTCATAGATCGCGAGGAGCTCACGGTCGTATGGTGAGTACTTCGTTTGTGACGGGCTCAACTTACGTGAGAAGAATGCTAGAGGTTCCCAAGCTCCTTCCTTGCGCTGTTGCAGGACTCCACCTATCGCCGTATCAGAGGCGTCAGTCACCAGTCCTAACTTAGCTTGCGTATCAGGGTGTGCCAACAGAGCTGCATTGCAAAGGCTCTTCTTGCAATCTTCAAAGGCTTGAAGTGCGTTCCCTTCTATGGTGACTGGATGTGAACCTTTGACAGAACCGGCTAGTAAGGCATTCAAAGGCGTTTGGGTTTGAGCGGCATTTTTCAAGAATCGCCTATAAAAATTCACCATTCCCAAAAATCGACGGAGTTCTCTGACGGTCTTTGGGACTGGGAAATCAGCGATGGCTTGAACTCTGCCATCAACCGGTCTAGTACCCTTTCCAGAGATTTGGTAGCCCAGGAACGTGACTTCAGAAGCACCGAAAACACATTTGGCAGTGTTGATCAAAACGCCGTAATCTCTCATGCGTGTGAAGAGCTGATGCAGGTGTTCTTCGTGTTCCTGAGCTGATCTGCTAAAGACCAAAAAATCGTCCAAATATGGGTAACAGAAGTCGAGTCCGCGCGTCATTTCGTCGACAAATCTCTGAAAAGTTTGGCCTGCGTTACGTAGACCAAACGCCATAAAAGGGAATTCATACAAACCAAAGGGTGTGGTGAGTGCAGTCTTCGGGATGTCGTCTTTGAAGACCGGAATCTGGTTGTATGCCTTCACTAAATCTATGGTGGAGAAGATCGTACAACCAGTCAGACTGTGTGAAAAATCGTGGATATGTCTGATCGGGTATTTATCCGGTATAGTCCGAGCGTTCAGTAGCCTGTAATCTCCACATGGTCGCCAACCATTGTCCTTTTTGGACGCAAGGTGGAGCGGCGACGCCCATGGGCTATCTGAAGGACGAATGGTCCCGTTGGCTAACATAGCGTCGAACTCTTGTTTGGCTATCTTGAGTTTGTCCGGGGCAAGACGTCGAGGTGAGCATGAGACAGGTGGGCCTGGTGTAGTGCGAATGTGGTGTGTAGTAGTGTGTCGCACGATACCCGGAGTACCAGCGGGGTGTGTTAGTTCCGGATAATCGGACAATATTTTGTGATACCTACTATTGCCACCAGTCGAGATTTTCACACTAGAAACGAGACAATCGGGCTTAAATAAAGATGTCACCATGCTCACATTGGTTAGACTATCGATAAGTTTTTGTTTGCTTACATCAACTATGAGATGATAAAACGAAAGAAAATCAACGCCGATAATTGCTTTCGTCACATCAGCTATAACAAAGCGCCATGGAAAATTGCGACGTAAGCCTAAGTTAAGGTTAAGCTGTATGTGACCGTATGTATCGATAGTCGAACCATTGGCAGCACTGAGATGGTAATTAGTTTTACACAGGCGCTCACGGAGCGCAGATACCGGGTATACACAAATATCACTGCCTGTGTCTATTAGGAATTGGGTCTTCGTGGTGCGATCCGTGATGAAGAGGCGACCTGATGAGCTGTGGCAGTCGTCCGTCGCCATTACTGACTGCCCGGGGTGTTTCCCGTCGCCTTGTAGTCGCAGGGCTTGACGCATTTGCGTGCTTGGTCACCATGCTTGTAGTGGTACCAGCAGACTGGGTGGCGCCTGTAGTTGGAGTGCGACCGTTGTGATGAGGAACGGCCTCGCTGGTTGCGTTGGTGTCGTTCTCGAGATCGTGGGCGGTGGTTGACTAGCGTGGACAGGGCACTTACTTGTCTGGTTAGCTCGGCCACCTGACGCGTGAGCTCATCGACTGGCGAGGAACTTGCAGCTGCAACCTGCTGTATTGGTGATGCAATATCGTTGACACGGTCGGCTAGCTCTGCTAGGGCATCTAGGCTCAACGATGGTTGGCAGGCGATGATAGGTTGCATACCAGTGGGTAGACGGCTCATCCAAATCGTCTTCAAAAAATCGGTCGGTATACCAGGTCCGGCGAGGTGTTGCAGGTGACGGAGAAACTGTGACGGTTTTCGGTCACCGAGCTGCTCGTGCATCAACAGCTGTTTCACCTTATTCTCGCGTGACACCGATAATCGCTTGATGAGTTCGGATTTTAATTTCTCATAATCGGCTGGACCGGTAAGGATGTCCTCGACCTCTGCAGCATATTGTCTGTCGAGTGTAGCCAATATGTGGTAAAATTTTGTGGCGTTGTCAGTAACTCGCATTATCGCAAACTGACCTTCGACTTGCGCGAACCATATCGCCGGCTTCTCTGGCCAAAATGGCGGAATGCGAATCTGCACGGGTGGCGGCGGTGGTACGTTTGCGTCGGCGATCTCAGGTCGACGTCGTGGCAGCGTATTGACATTCTCCTCGCACTCTTCGAAGTCTGATTTTGGCATTATGTCTCCTTGTGTGTTCTTGCTCGGGGTCACCAGTATGGAAGTGGTTGAGCCACTTCCGGTTAGTTATGTATGTGTGGAATTAAAGTGAACAAGTCCAACTGCACTATCAATATTGTTTATTCACAATACACAGTACATACAAGAAGGAGTACATATAGGAGACGAATTTACACAGTAGAAAGCAAAGTAAGATGCACAAAATATAAGAAGATAAACGCGCACAATGAAACGACTAAATACGAATTACGTAACCGAGCGCGTAGGCATCGGCGGCGCGCGGCGAGGAGTACGGGTTATGTGTCTAACGATGTTCTCTCGACTGGCGAGCATTCGCAATGCGCAGGAGTCGAACGAACTTCCGATCGGTGCGCAGTGTTCGCGCGTAGCTATAGCGCATCGATATACAACACTCGCCGCATACTACGAGTATCGCGCGGGTTTGCTTATGCAATTAATTTTATTTATGTTTTAGTGTTTTAATGTTAATAATGATGTGCAAGTGTGATGAATGAATGTATTATGTGTAATATTGAAATGAACTGTATTTTGCATTGTAAATAAATATTTTAGTATAAGTGTTTAGTGTTAAATTATGTAAATAAATATGTTTAATATTGTAAATATGTTGTTATAAATATTATGAATATAAATAAGTATTGTAATAAATGTGTTGCCCACACTTTTACAGGGGGGAAGCACTTGATATGATGATATGGCTTCAAATAATATGAGTATATTAAGCAACGACATTAAAATCGAGATATGTGTCCTAAAATGAGTGTACTGTTTTTTCAAATTACCTCTACGATAACCATTTGCTGCATTATAAATTTTTCTCTGTATAAGTTTTTTTACTTCTCTAACGATCTTCACTGACATGTGTGATGTGTATAATCATATTATGTGTAAGTAGTTATGTATATATTACTATGATATTATATTATATTTGGTATTTATGTAAGTAATAATTGTTATTTATTTGTTCTTCTATTTTATTGATGCATTGCTTTTTTATTTCTTTTTTCTTCTATGCACCGCCCGTGATATTTCTGTTTGGCCCAATGGTTGACTGGTAGATAATGTTTTTAGCGTTAAGTCCGCCATTTTGTACTTGATTTTGTCTGTGCAAAAAAGTGTAAATTAATAAATCAATATAAAGATACTTAGATTGAAAAAAAGAAGACAACATCAATAAAAACAGAAAGAATAAGTTTTACAAACAAAAGAAAAATATGCAATTATGTGCTAAAAACGATCCCTTCCATACTACCTTTAGGTAGAGGAAACTAAATCATACATCACTTGCTAGACGAGCAGAAAAGACAAATCAGCGAACCTAAAATGCAGAAAGAATTTAAGGGCAATAGCTCCCTACATAATAATTATTATTCAGACTTGACCATCTCGAATCATGTTTAATTTTCCATACAAAACACTTCTACACGACTTTCGCTATGATTTTCCTTAAGATTTCTTGAGTACCCTATGTTGCCTTCAGTGGAATAGCACTACGCCTTCTCGTCCTATAAATGTAGAAGATCCTACTACAGGTGTACTCCTAGAAGAAGACTGGCAGTAGCACTACTGCCAGTCTACTTCAGTGCTGTTCTTTACACCATTAAAGTTTTTAATAATCGTACAATTTGGTATATTCGCAAATAATTTCTTTAACTTTGACTTTATTTGCCTAACTACAATTACTAACCCACCAACCAAGAGTATGGCAAAATCTTTCTTTTTGGAGATGCCCATATCTAGCAGTGGATTGATACGGGCTAGAGATTAGGATTTTTTTTTGTGATTACCTTAAAATTGCATTTTGAAAGCACCGGTACCGCTATATGTAATTGCGAGGATGCTAAACAAACAGTTTTAAAAATAAAATTATTGTTTTACAGATGAGAGTGAATGGTGAAATTGGATTAGGAGGTAAGACGACAATTCCAGTACCTCCTTGAGGATCTTACGCGCACCAAGTACGCGTAACGGTAGTGACATTTGGAGCTCGTATTTATAGTTTTAAAGAGACTTAAAATGTAGGAAAGTGCTCACCGATTGATCAACATGATAAAATACTGATTATCTACTAAGTCTGTACTAATCAGGTAACTGGTTGTGCCTAGACTTTCATCTGATCATAACAGCAAATAAATAACTTGAAATTAAAATCTATAAAATTATAAGCTAGTAGGTATAGTAAAGTCTAATTTTGCTAAAGCTGAAAATTAATCTGATTCTACCATAACCTTAAATGGGTCAACCTGATGTTATGGTTCTTAAAGCAATTCTTGGTATGTTTTATTTTATTTATGTCAAAAAATGCATCTGACAAAGTATGGTTTAGGGTTTCAACCTTAAGATCATATTCATAGTAGCATTTCAATATTTAATAATTAGCAGCTCATCGATTCGTAATTAGCATTCACAATTACGTCACATCTGATTAATATTATAATATATCCGAAATTAAAATAGGTTTAGGGCACGCGGACGATAAAAATCAATTAGGTAAGTACCTACCTGACTGACTGAAGTAGAAATAATAACTTAACGACAAGGAAAAGCTCTCAATATTTTTATTCTAAATTACTTTAACTTCAATAACAATTAGATAAGAGTTAAAACGATATCATGAATATGTATATTTTCGATGTACAGACAGCGACAGGTCAACCTACCCAAAAGTTAAAAGTCATTGAATTGATTTTTAACTTTAAGTCCAACAGGTAGAGATCAATATCAATTGAGAAAATTCGACGTTTTGTGTTAGGTTGACGTGCTGTGGTCTGTACTCAGCTCTTGTACACCCTGTACATGTGAGTCTACATGTTCGTTAAACGCAAAAAGCAATTTAGATAAAAAAGCGAGAGAATTTCAGTTGCCCATGTACTAACAATGATCAATCATAAAATACTAAGGCCCGTATTCTAGAACATCGCTCAAGCATAAATCATGACTTAAAACTAGATTTATGACGAGATTTTATTCTAAAATTGCACTTGAGCATAGATTCGCTGATCACAGATTATGCTTATTCTAAAACGTCACTCAAGCGCCAATCGGTGCTGAGTTGATCTGTGTTTACTCAAGAGACCTCCTCACCACGCTTGAGTAGAGATTTGTATGTATTATTTGGATCAGCGGTAGTTAACGCTGCTTCTGACCCATGGGTCATGGGTTCGATCCCCGCACAGTACAAATATTTGTGTGCATGAACATGTCTGTTTGTACTGGTCTGGGTGTTTTCTATGTATTTTAAGTATGTATTTACAAAAAAAAAAGTATATAAGTAAGTTTATCGGTTGTCTAGTACCCCATACGACAGGGTACTTAATAGTAGCTTAATTTGGGACTAGATGGCTTTGTGTGGCCCAGTGAGGCATGTCTTAAAATATTTATTTATTTATATTTATTATCTACGATAATCGTAAACGAAGATTTGTCCCTATTTGTCATAAGCAACAAATAGTTATTAATGCATGTAACGAAACAAACTGCAGGAAAAAATAAATCGTACACGAAAACAGACTTGTATCATAGACAAATCGGAATTTCTCCCTAAATCTAGTTTGAAACTCGATTCAACTGATATTAGTTTGAAATGCGTTTTAAAATAAGTAACGTACTCGAGTGTTGATTCTTCACTCAAGCAATGATTGGGTGATTTGAGTTCAAACTGCGCTTGAGCGACGTTCTAGAATACGGGCCTAAAACTGTATCGGTGTTATTACAAAAAAATAAAACAACGTTCAAACCATGTACAATTATAAGACGGCCAATTAGAGTTGTTTGACATATTACTGAACTAATATCATGGATGCATATTTTCAAATTAGTCGTCCTAAAATTAGACAAGTCTTAAACACCGTTTTATTTTTTTGTAATAATACCGTATTTGTCTATCTTATAAGATACTAGCGGATCCCGCGAACTTCATATCGCCTCATAATAGTATTTCATTTTCACGTCCTAATTGTCGTTGTCATCAAAGTATGGCGGGGTTGGAAATTTATGTGAAGAAATACAGTTTCTTAGTTAGTTATTTTTACTTTAAGATAAAGCACTTAGAAAATGTCCGCCAAAAGTCTAAAATTTTTGATACGGCCGCCTAGCAACACTTTTTTTACGCGTTGCGCATCTCATTCATTCATTACGATACTATTCAAAAGTTTTTGATTTTCCTTTTTATACCTTAACAGGTCTATGACCGTAAAAATTGAAAACAATATCGCGAAAAATATTTTCGGGTGACAACTTGATTCACATTTTTTACTTCATAAATAGACTCTAAATACGATACTGAACGCCTAAAAATTTTTTGGAAAGTAGTTAAAATTTCATCCTGTATAATAGTTAATCCAAAACATTATAAGTACACTAGGTACGCGACTCATTTAGCAGCATCACTTTTTTCTCGGTTAAAATTAATTACACAGGATTCCTTTACTTCAATTACCAATTTTGTCCTTATTACTTACTACAATATACATATACTATTTACAAATTAGGGTACATACATAACGTCCTCCCAAAAATGGTAGAACGACCTCACATCCTGAACAACCTAAACACATACACATTAACCCCACAACATTAACATACCTATGGATAGCTAGTATAGATATAGGAATCGAATTAGCGACCCGGGGGCACTTTCGCGTATTTGTTCAGGCGACCACTGACCCACGGGGGGCCACCCACTACCCCCCATCCATCGAAAAAACCCTTTAGAGTGAAAAGTTAGAAAACCGCGAAGGACCCTCTTTATATATTGCGCTCTATTTGGCTGAAGTACGGGCTATTGTTTTTAGACGGAGGATTAATTAAATTGAATTCGCTATTACGTGTATACGGCGTGTGAATAAATAAGATAAAAAACTTTTTGCACAAACAATTTGTACTGACAGAACGTTTTGAGTTGGCGCGTAATTTTTTTTTCTGACTGTTTATGGCATAGACCCACAATCGATGGAATTTTTATTTGAATTCAAATTCGAATTCATTTGCCATAGCGTATTGCAAGAAGTGCAAATTCAAGCAATGGAGAGAACAAGTCTCAATACTCGTACATTACTGTGATGATGGTAACGAGAATATAATGTAATTCAGCTACCATTAAATTTTGATATATACGCGTACTTTGTAACCTATAGTTTATTAAATAGCATACTTTTGACGTGACAACGTCTTAAATTAGGTTGCGGCTGGGAGTCACTTATGAAAAAGTGTAACGCTCGGTAACGTTACGATGAGTCACCGAACGAGAGAGAGGCCCGCCGAATGCCTTGCGTCTCTCTCCCACTCAACTATGATCGGTCTGCCGCGCGCGCAGCACTAGAGAATTAGGCGCATTGAATCGGCGCATGCTTGTGTCTCTGTCTTTGTCTTTCTCGAACGTTCTTGGCGTTGGAAAAACAAGAAAGCGTCATAATACAAGTTCACACGTGTGGTTAAAGTATCGTCAGCTGTGTCTGTAGTGAAAAGACGTTGTCACGTAAAATCTTCGCCCGTAAAACCGACTTTGCAGGCAACCATTTTTTTTTTATGGGCGCTATGTACGCCGTTCTGTGATATGTATTAGAACAAACACTATGTCATATTATGTATCATAGATATTGAGAACGTGTCAATGTGTATCATGTGGCTGCACTTATTAATAAATAAATAAAATTAAATAACCATAGACCAGGGCCCCAATTCTGCTAATTTATAAATGGCTCAATAGCATCGCAATCGTATATTTTGACATTACTTCCATATTAAATGTGTCAAAATATACAGTTGCGATGCTATTGAGCCATTTGTAAATTAGCAGAATGGGGACTACCGTTTTTTTGCTCACCAGTTGGCGCCACTGTAGACTATATAGCTATCAAAGGCGATTGGCGCCGAAACAAAGTGTTATATGTTGAATCTAATTAAGGTTATATTGTTTATAAATAACTATCTTGATATCAACAAACTAACTTTTGAAATAGTTGCTCTTGAAGCCGCCTATTTTTGCGCTTTTTCTTAATTCCGCTTTTAAAGCGTTTACATTAATCGCCAAATAATCCATATTTGCGATATTTTACGAAGGAGATCACTTTCCAGCAGGTAAATTAAAGAAATTACAATTTATGCAACAAATTCCGCTAAAACCAGTACAAAGTGAATGATATTGGACCTCACGCGACACTAGCGCCTCTAGTGGCAAATTCACTAGCGATAGCCCCCATTGGGGGCCTGGTTGGTGTAGTGATGAGGGCGGTCCAATTACTACGCAAGGGTCCTGAGTTCGATTCTTGAATGAATTAGGAAATTATCTTTTCTAAAATAGCTTTGGGTAGTAGTTTACGGTCATGTACAACGTCAACGCACGTCAACCTACCACAAAACGTCAAATTTTCTCAATTGACATTGATCTCTACTTGTTGGACTTAAAGTTGAAAATCAATTCAATGACCTTCAACTTTTTGGACAGGTTGATCTGCCGTCCGTACGTCGCAGGCGCTATTAGCCGTTCTTGTTTCTTTCATAAGTCGCAAAAACAATGTTACGGACTGTCATCCCTGTGCAGGGCAAAGGACTATACAGGATGAAATTTTAGCCACTTTCCAAAATTTTTATAGGCGTTCAGTATCGTGTTTAGAGCCTATTTATGAAGTTAAAAATGTATATCAAGTGGTCACCCGAAAGTATTTTTCGCGATATAGTTTTAAATTTTCACGGTCCTAGACCTATTAAAGTATAAAGGTAAAAACCAAAAACATATTAATAGTATCGTAATGTATGAATGAGATGCGTGAAGTGTAAAAAAGTGTTGCTAGGCGGCCGTATCAAAAATTTTAGATTTTAGTCTGACATTTTCTAAGTGCTTTATCTTGGCATTTTTGTACTGGGCTATACCAAAAGAAAAAATACGTCATTTGTTTTTTGTCTCGTACATTGATATATTAAAATTTGGATGGTGGTTAAAATTTCACCCTGTATCGTTGAATTCAAATTACCATAGCAATGATGGGTATACGCATATCCCACGCTTGCCAAATGCAGTTGGTGATCACAAACTTCATCAATGTTTGAAAATTCGAAAATCTTATGCCGACCAGATCTAGGTCCGATATTTGAACCACTCGACATAAAAACAAGGCACGTCATAATTATTGCTTTACTAGGCTTGGAAAACTCTGACTTTTGAAAGATAGTCGTTAAAAGAAGAAGAATATTAAAACAATCGTTTCAATGCATAAAAGTTTTCAAACCATAATTGTTTTAAAAAAATTGGCCAAGTGCGAGTCGGACTCGCGCACGAAGGGTTCCGTACCATTGGCTAGGTAAACGACAGTACCTATATTAATTTAGTTAATGTAGTGCCCACCTGTTACCACTTATCGATATCGGCAAAATAGGCAAAAAATTGCGTTTTTTGTATGGAAGCCCCCTTAAATATAAATTTAATTTTAATTTTATTATTTACTAGCTGTAGCCCGCGACTTTGTCCGCGTCAACTTCTGTTATTATGATCGCGATTATTTTTGCTACATTTTTACTGATGCTTCGCTCCTATTGGTCGCAGCGTGATGTTATATAGCCTAAAGCCTGCCTCAATAAATGTACTATCCAAAACAAAAATATTTTTTCAAATCGGACCAGTACTTCCTGAGATTAGCGCGTTCAAACAAACAAACAAACAAACTCTTCAGCTTTATAATATTAGTATAGATTATGAAAGTTAAAATACAACTGAGTGCTTTTTTAATATTTCAAGTGCCTACCTGTTGCCGTTATTAATATCGAGCAAAAAAGAGCAAGAAAATCGCGTTTGTTGTATGGGAATTATATAAATTAATTATTTATTTCATTTTGTATTTAGTATTTGTTGTTATTGCTGTAACAGAAATTTTAATTTGTAAAAATCAACTGTCTAGCTATCGCGGCTCTTGAGATGCAGCCTGGTGACCGGCAGACGGACAGACGGACAGATGGACAGACGGACAAACGGACAGACCGACAGACGGACAGAAAGCAAAGTCTTAGTAATAGTGTCCCGTTTTACCCTTTATACGGTACGGAATCCTAAAAAACGCTGGAGCCGATCAGGAACTATACATTACACAACAAACAAGAGGGTCTTAACTAACACCCCATTTTTCGACGATGCTTATAACCAGCTCACGATTATTGACCACCGAACAAAAAATAGAAACGGAAATCCACTGGGTCTCATTAAATCCACATCAGCCTCGAACCTTTTCCGAAATAGCACATTCCCTTTCAGTGATCCTTCATCGGGCAACTTATAATTCACTTGCCGGCACTCGTACATAAAGGAATCCGGTACAAAAAACATTATTGGCGTTCCAACGACGCCTCAGGGTGACATCGATCGTTCTACACACCCATAGTGTGTGATACAAGGAGATAGGGTGGAGCGAGTGATGTATCAGCAATTGTTCGGTAATAGCGATCATGTCGCCATGTACGCATGTTTTGGTGCCGTGCGCTCATTACAGCTTAGATGACCCGGTTGCTGGAGTGGTGCAGTGGTTTGTTTAATATGCAAGGGTCCGAGGTTCAATTACTGGTTGGATTAATTTAGGAAACGATTTTTCTGAAATTTCTTGGGTATTGTCGTGCTTAGGAAGGCCGTCGGTCTCAGCTTCTGTCCCAAGATGGAAGTAGTAAAAATAAGTGACGTCAGCAGCCTGTAATATGCGGCTTGAAAAACTCGTGACTAACGTGCCTTCAAAGCTTGGCTATGACCCCAAAAACCACCGCCACCTCCACAAATGGGGATTAAGGGAGTCAGCACAGTGCGACTGCGGAGCACCTGATCAAACTCTTTCCCATGTGGTAAACGAGTGCCCACTTCGCAGTTTCCTGGTGGAATGTCAGAAGTGCACAATGCACACCTGCTGCTGCAAGCTGACTGAAAGACATTGATGTGTGATCCACGCAGGATGTATGCCAAACGAAATGATGATGACCCCAAAAACGAGTCCATATAAAAAAGGTCACTCCCAATATTAACCCTACCGGGAATCAAATCTGGGATCCTTGCTTAGTAGGCGGGACCACCACCGGCGGTATCACTGCACCAAGCTGTGTCGTCAAGTAAATGAGTAACCAATTTTGAATCGGTGAATAATAATTATTTTTTTAGGCACCCACGCCACTCGTTTTTTTGGTCTTATATGCGAAGTAACCTTACTTAAGGAACATCACATAATAAACTTAATTTAAATTCTGTCCAATAAATAATTATATCAATATATCTATTGTTCTATTGTTCGAAAAACACTATGTACATTCGAGACAGTAACCTAACTGTTATACGAGTATTACTTTAAGTGCATCCATACTATTATTATAAATAGGAAAGTGTGTGTGCCTGTTTGTTTGTCCGTCTTTCCCGGCAAAACGGAGCTACGAATTGGTGTAATTTTTTAAGTGGAAATAGTTGAAAAATGGAAAGTAACATAGGCTACTTTTTGTCTTTTTCTAAATCTCCCACTTCCCTAAAATGGTGGGTAGAAGTTTGTATGGAGCATTCCGCAATTTTCAAGGTAGAAGGCTAAAAAGTATGCTTGGAATATTTGAGACTAACAATAAAATCGTGCATATATTTTTTTTTAAATCAGCCTCCAACCCCTTCAAAGAGGGGGTGAAATTTTATTGTTACCTACCCCGAATTTAACGCAAGCGGAGCCGCGGGCAAATGCTAGTTGATTATATTTTTTTATTTTCTATTACTAGGGGATTTCAATAGTGCAAACCTCACCTGGTCGAGACAAAGTGAGTTTTCAGCTCTCACTCCATCGAATCCCCAGGATCGCAGGGCTGTGTTACTAGTAGACACTATGCATGTTTGTAACCTTGTCCAATTTAATGCCATTCCAAATAGAAATAACAGATACCTTGACTTAGTATTTTCTACCATGTCCTTCAACACCATTTCCGTTGATATAACTGAACCTCTGTGTAGCTTGGATTCTCACCACCTTGCATACTCCATTGGCATTCTTAAAATTAACCCAGAGCAACCATTAAAGCCCAAATTTAAAAAGCGCCATAATTTTTATAAATGCGATTACGATAAGGTCAAGGCTGAGTTAAGCGCTATTAAATGGGTTGAGTTGCTTTCGTCGGAGGATGTCGACGTTTGCATAGATCTCTTTTACAACAAGCTTCGTGAAGTTATAGCAAAACATAAACCGTACGTAAGATATCGATCAGATAAATATCCTTCATGGTATAGCCAGGCGTTGATTAGTTGCATTAGAGAAAAGAACAAGTTCCACAAACGTTACAAGAAATACTTAAATCCGCGAGATTATGATACCTTTTCTCTTCTACGAAATCGTAGTAAATCACTTTTATCTGGTTGTTATAAAACTTACCTATCTTCGGTTGAAAAATCTATTTCTAATGATCCTAGGCTATTTTAGCGATTTGTAAATAACAAAAAAGGTAATGTAGTAATACCTGATACCCTATCATACAATAACAAAACCACATCGGACGGCCAAGAAGTTTGTGAGCTCTTCTCAGAATGTTTTGGATCAGTTTACGATAGCTTTTCCCAATCAAATGTGTTGAAGGACATGCCCGATGTTCTTAACTCCCCTTTAAGCAATTTAAATTTGAAAATAGAGCCGCGTGATGTTATTCTAAAGATCAAGCAAATCGACATACGCAAAGGGCCTGGCCCAGACAAGATCCCTCCCAGATTTGTAAAATTATGCGCTGATGAATTGTCTCTTCCATTATTCATTATCTTTAATCATTCTGTTTCTACAGGCGTTTTTCCCTCCCTTTGGAAGGTTGCCCACATCACACCCATTTTTAAGACAGGTGATAAAACATTATGTGCCAACTATCGGCCAATTAGTATCTTATCTTGCTTAGCAAAAATATTCGAGTCCGTAGTATACACTCCTCTCTATAATCACTTGATCACTTATATTTCGAACAAGCAACACGGTTTCGTGAAAAAAATATCGACACTTAGCAATTTATTAGAGTTCAAAAATTTTCTTTGCCGGGTATTTTGCTTCAGTAAGGCATTCGACAAGGTTGACCATTCATTGCTTTGCTTGAAACTCAAGCATTATGGTATTCACGGTTGCCTATTAAGATGGATATTGTCGTACTTAGAAAATCGTTCTCAGCTAGTTACTGTTAAGGGATATTCGTCTGCACCTTTACCGGTAACGTCTGGGGTCCCGCAGGGTTCTCACCTGGGTCCACTCCTATTTGTTGTTTTCATCAATGACCTGACTGAACGACTTTCATCACATGCCCTTTTTTATGCCGACGACCTATAGATTTTCACAAAAGTTGACGGTGCTGGGGATTGCTCGACACTTCAAAGCGATCTTAACAAAGTTGCTGAATGGTGTTCTGATAATAATATGTGCCTTAACGTTGATAAATGCTGTGTTATTTCTTTTACTGCGAAGAAAAGTAAAATTGTTCACTCTTATTACGTACAAGGTAAGGCTTTATGCAGGAAAGTGACTATTAAAGATCTGGGCATCATATTCCAAGAGCAATTGACCTTCCGCCCTCATTATGATCACATAATAAAAAAAGGAAACAAACTGTTGGGTTTTATAATGAGAGCCACAAAAGACTTTAAGGAACATCACAGCACCCTTTGCCTTTTTTACAGTCTGGTCAGAAGTGTTTTGGAGTACTGCAGTCCAATTTGGTCACCTTATTATATTAAATATGTAGATAGTCTAGAAAGGATCCAGAAGAGATGCTTGCGTTACCTAACCCAGGCAAGCATAATTTAGGCCGCACCCTCAAAGATTACGACGAACGCATGTCTAAGTTTGGTGCCATCTCGCTCGAAACCCGCCGCAAAAGGTACGACCTACTGTATCTTCATAAAATTCTCCACTCTACCGTAGATGCCCCTGGTCTTCTTTCTTCGCTTAATATTAACATTAGGCATAGATCTCGCAATCCAAATGTATTTGATATACAGGTTTTCAAAAACAACACATCCCCTTTTATAACCCTCTTGTAAGAATGTGCCGCACATACAATGAACTGGATCATAGTGGCAAAGACATAGATATATTTAACAACAATTTCCGCACATTTAAGGAAAATATATCCGACACCTTTAAGCCTAGAGCGACCTGAACAGATATTCAAGTCAAACTAGTTTTATTTTATTTAGATATTTATAAGTAATTTTATCAATCAGTCCTATTAGCATAAGAAAATCATGTTGTGTATACAATTTGTGGATTGCGGTTTAGTTTTTTCATCTAAAAATTGTATATTAGTTAAGAAAAGACTGTAATCTGTATGTGTACCTTAAATAAATAAATAAATAAATAATCGCAAATGTTTTGCCCGAAATCCTGGCATATAATAAAACTAATATTTATTAATATAATTTTTTTCTTAGTAGTATTGTACTACTTAATCTAAGCTAATGTTGTGTTCGGCTATAATCGATTAGCAGATCTTACAAGGTTATGAATAGTTGTGTGATAAAAGACGTAAGATGTGATTTGTATTTTGTTGCTGTACCATGAATGAATTAATTAATTCATTTCTCACATCAGATTAGTCTTATTTTCATGACATAAAAGTTATATGAAAAACAATAGGAACTTGCTTTGTCTTTCTTGCAAGTAAGGAAGACATGTTAAAAGCTATAATACGAAATTAATTAGATCACTTGCTTATGAGTTAGTTGCTTAGCAACGACTCGGAAGGACTTGAACGAAAGTCGCACTCGATGTGATGTAAAAATAATGAAATATATAACATATCGAATAATTTAATAATTGGTACTTATTTTATAATTGGTACTTGAGTAATAATACTTTTACGAGTCAACAAGATTCTTCCTTATTATGTTAGACGGGCAATTAAAAATCAAATTGATATTATTAATTTTTTGACCACCATTTGGATCAGCGGTAGTAAATGCTGCTTCTAAGCCATGGGTCGCGGGTTCGATCCCCGCACAGTACAAATGTTTGTGTGCATGAACATGTCTGTTTGTAGTGGTTTGGGTGTTTTCTATGTACTCGTATTATAAATATGTATTTACAAAAAAAAAGTATATAAGTAAGTTTATCGGTTGTCTAGTACCCCATACGACAGGGTACTTAATAGTAGCTTAATTTGGGACTAGATGGCTCTGTGTGGCCCAGTGTAGCATGTCTGAAATATTTTATATTTATTTATTATTATTATTAATAAATCAATTATTTATTCAAATTGTATCCATTATTTCCGTAATAGTATTATCTTATCTATGATAAAACCTAAATAATAAACCTAGTTAATTATTTTCTAATCAATACAACCCTGTATCTTGGTAGTCAGAAACATTTAATGTCTATTTATAAGTTTCATACACTTACTTAAACTTTCATGATCACCATCTTAATAGTTAGTTGTCACTGAGTTTTTGCCATGTATCTATGTTTTAATTGAGCTTCTCCTTTTAAGATCTTGCCGCTTGCGACAGTACCGAAATATCGGAAACTTATAAATACACAGTGCATGGCAGACACCCCGAAACATCTACCATCTCATCATCGTTATCATATTTGCTCAAAAACGCCCACTACTAGACAACACTCTGTTCATTGCCTGCAGACGTGCGACGTCAAGCCTGCCTCCTCATGCCTCCTCATGAAAACTACTCCTCTCATGAGTACCTACTAAGAGAAACAACTAAGTCTGTCTAGCAAGAAAAAGTCTAACAAAAAAATCTCTTCAGCAATTAAATGTTTTAGCTTATTAAAATTATCCTAATAACGCCCTTAAATTTTAACGATTGTAAAATTTTTCAAAAACGTTTCTTTCTCCGAATGGTGGATGTTTAGAGACGAAGTCACACCAAAAAATATATGTATAAAAGAAATCCTCCGCTCTCTCTTGCGTCCTGGACACCGCGTTATCTCAATTTATCCCCTATCTAAAATCGTTTTGAAAATAAAACGCGCATAGAAAGCTCCTGCAGGAATTAGCCGCCGAACCCAACTAATAAATTGAGGAATAATATTCGGCCTCCGGCCTTTTTTTGGGCCTACATGGTTAACGGTTAGGAATGCCTAAACGTGTATTTGATAATGTTGCCCGTTTAATATTTATTCCGCCTGTGGGAAGCTTGTATGGTTTTACGGGTTCCGTACTTAAAGGATAAAAACGGGACCCTATTACTGAGACTTCGCTGTCTGTCCGTCTTTCCGTCTGTCTATCACCAGGCTGTATCTCAAGAGCCGCGATAGCGAGACGATTGAAGGTTTGACAAATTATGTATTTCTGTTGCCGCAATAACAACAAAATAATATTAATATTTTAGGGGGGGCTAAATGTATGTGTCTACTGTTGTTTACCTAGTCAATAGTACAGAACCCTGCGTGCTTGAGTCCGACTCGCACTTGGTCGGTTTTTAAATTAGATTTTATTTGAGCGGTTTTCTTTTTCAACTATGGTCACCATCACCAGCCCATATCAGTCCACAGCTGGACACTGGTCTCTCCAGAAGAAGGATTTTGTTTGGCAGGCGTGTTGGCGATCATAGTTTAGCCAACGCTAAAGAGAAGACGCTGTGACAAGGATTTTACCATGAAGCAACAAAATACAGTCTAAAAAGCGGTCGCATTTGTCTAGATTGTATTTTGTAGCTTCTTGTCTCAACATGAAACTTAATAAAAGGTATGAGAATATTGTAAAACCACTTACCGGAGGTCCTATCTGAGCTATTTTTCATGATTGCGTCTCGATTTTTTTGACGAGAAGTGACAACAGGGTAACACAGATGTACTAAAATATATCATCGAAGTCTAACGAACTTATTGATCTCCATGGTGGGGTGGCGAACACACCGGTTGTCGAGGTATTACCAACTCCGTGATCCTGGGTTAGTAGATCCCTGGACAGATCAATGCAGAAAAATCAATTTTCGACATCGTCTTGGTTCTATGTGTTCATAGCACTTCGTTGTATTAGAATAGGCATATTTATAGGCTTTACATCGGGGTATCTTTAATATTGATAACATAGGTACGAGTTTCCAATAACTGTTTTGCCTAATATGTCTGTACTAAACATCATATAATTTATGAGTTATTCTAATTAAATCTTCGATCAACATGGGCGATATCAATTCAACTCTTTGTGGGGAAGTCTAATCACATATTTTCCAATTCTCTGTTGGTTTAAGACACAAAATACTGTTTTCGATTGAAAAATAAACTTAAGTAATCAGATTCCTAGTAGAAAATAACATGAAAGCGGATCTGCTCAGTATGTGATGTATCAACATAATATCAACTTTCACTTGCTAATTAAAACACTCGTCTCGATGAAAAGTAATTATTCTTGTTGGCAATTACATTGCATTGGTTAATTCGGTCACAGACTGTTTGTACTAATTTACAGAAATTACGATGACCTCATGAGATCAAGGCCGTCATAATCATGATTCTATGTTTTATAAGTATATATTAAAAAAAATGTAAGTTTATCGGTTGTTTAGTACCCAATACAACAAGCTACTTAGTAGTACCATAGATTGGGACTAGATGGCTCTCTGTGGCACAGTGAGGCTGAAAACGTCTGTCTGAAAAATATTTATTTATTTATTGCAGTCGCATGATGCTCACTGCTGGACATAGGCTTCCCCTAAAGTCCTAAGGCTAAGGATCTCCCCAATCATCAATCCTGCGCCACCCGCATCCAGCGACTTCCTGCGATCTCTTACAAATCGGCAGTCTACCTGGGGGGCTTATCCACAGATTCTCGTCCGGCTGGACGAGTGCACTAGTGCACGGTCGCCATTCCGAAACTTTTCCACCTCAACAGCCATCGGCAACACTTTATAGCATTCGTGGTCACGGGTAGACTAAGGTGTTATACGTCTTATAGAGGGTAAATTGATAATAATCAAAACTACCACCTCTAATATTTTTTTTGCTAGTTATGTTTCTACCCACCTAACAATAGCTCACTGTGTCCGGAGTCTTTGCAGTGTAGCCATGGCTTATGGTCTTCACTGATGGCATGATTTAGTCCCAAATAGCTGGTAAATTGTAACCTTGTTCTTTGATATTGTTGGAAATTATCAATTGCTAGGGACCCCGTCATTGTTCTTATATTTTTAGTTAGCAAATCATTTCTTGTTTTAAGTGCGTCGTAAGAGCACAGAAAATAAAAAATTGTTCATAAGAGGCTATCATCAAGCCAACCGTGGCTATTATTATAAAACCCTAGAAAGGAGTAGAGGCCAATGCCCAGCGGTGAAATTTTATGGGCTAACAATGTATGATATCCAATGTTTGTTTCCAATTCCTGCGCGTGCCAGTACTCTCTATAGTCTGGGTATCTGCAGAAGACCAGCGGCATCCTTTAGAGCGCGACATACCTATGCTAATTTTAACTACATATTTAGTATCATGTGTTCTAAGTGTTGTTATACATTTAATTTATTTAAAATTTTGTTGTGTACATGGTACTGAATTAATTTCTTTCTATTTCTTTCTATTCTATTCAATCTTCAACATAGTGCCAAGGTGTTAGGGCTTCAATTTCCGAAATTTAAGTATAAAGAGAAACCGTGCAAAAAAGCCACAGTTTTGGACGCTTAACTATTACCATTCGTTTCAGGAAACTTCTAACTTAAATGGTTTTGCAAGGAACCTTTGTTCTAAGTGGCGGGCGGATTTGAACAATGGCAAACTGTTATACATAATCATCAATTTTATTTATATACGGCTTCTAAATAAATGTTTGCAAAATAGCATGAAAAATTTAAATATATTCATAATATGAGTGCTTTATTTGCGGTTACAATAATTTAAGAGCGTAAATCTTTCTCTTATTTCGTTTGTTTCAATTAAATAGTTTTTTGTAATGTACGTTATTTTACTTTTTGTTTCCCGCGCCTTCGTTCGCGTGGATTTTTGAATTCGACCATATCCGTAAGTGTCAATTTTCCCGGGATAAAAAATAGCCAATGCGCTTTCATTTAGATCCGTTTTGCTGTTGTGGCGTAAAAGAGTAATAAACATCCATTTAAACTTTCTCATTGTAATAAGTAAGATTAGTCTGTGGACCTCTACTTATGTATTTACGTGTATTTGTATATACTCGTACGTCCTTGATAGCGATCAAATTTTAGTTCTTTATTTTTTAATAAACAATGGGCTTGCTCTTGTATACACACCGATTGTGATTAATAAGGTCTAAATCGATTTGTTGGTATGGCCAGGGTAACATAGATATTTTTACCGACTTCTATAATAGGTGGAGTTGTTTTTTTACCTTACACAGTTCGCAATTTTTTTCACATCTTTGATTTTTATTTTCTGATGTGGACCTGAAAGTGAGCCAATCTTAGACTATTTGTTAGCCGATTATTTGAAAGGAAAAAGCTTTTTACGCATAAAAAATGTTGTTACAGTAAAACACGAAAAAGTTTCATTCATTAACAGAATTTAATCACATTTTTGATAAACAAACAAAGTTAAATTACTAGTTATAACGTTCTTATTGGCTGCCTTTAATTCTGCCATGGTAAGTTATATGAGATAAGATGATGAGAGAGTCTAACCCCCGTATTTATAAACAAGTGAAAGTAATTACTTGACTACAAGTAATTACTTGAGAGACAATTTGTATGCCTTAATCAAGAAATTACTAGAAGTTATAACTACCAAAAGTTAGCATTTTCAGCCAAATAATATGACTATTAATGGTGACCAATTTCTTTCACTTAAGCACTAGGTATGAACAATTCAAGTTATGACTTTCTTAAGCAATAAGTAATTACTTCTTTATAAATACGGGGGTTAGTCTGATGATTAAGAATTAGAATTCATAAATTATGTTTATATTGATAAATTTAAATGGTCTAGTATTAATATAACATTGTCTTCAGAAAATAGATATAAGTTTGTGCATAAATACTAAATCATATTTCGCTTGTAATATGTATTTCACCAGAACATTTATTTAAAAAATATAAATTTTCATCAAAACGGTGTCAGTTGAAAGTTCGAATGCTGAAAACTTAATCATTTTGAAGCTCTTTTCAGACTACGCTATACTATTAAGCTATATACGAGGGCGGGTCAATAAGTCCGTGACTTTTGGAATAAAACACAGATTTTTTGATAAACAAATCATTTTATTTTTCAACGTACTAAATGACCAAATATATAGTAAAGCTAAGTGTGATATAGTAAATATATTGTGCTAATATGCTATCAAAGCTATTATATTATAGCATGGTCTGAAACCACCTTTATTATTTTGCTTCTCAGCAGATTAAGAGAGAGTTAGCATTATTTTTTTAAATAAAATAAAAACAATTTAAAAAGCTGATTCATTTTGAAGCGAGGCTATTAAATATCATTTTAAGGTTACTGCCAACGTAAAGTAAACATTTGGTAAAGATACAGCAAAAATCCTTGCCCTATGACACGGCGAACGTAGGCATTCCCTCATTAAAGCGACCGGAGCCATAAAATCATAACAGTTTGGCACGAAACAACGCATTTGAATCCATCCTACGCAGAAAAGGGTACATCCTAATGATACGGATTTCGCAAACCGTTTTAATGCGTACCTCTGGACATATTTAAAACACAAACTTTGCCCTCCCCGCCTACGTTTCGGTAGTTAGAGGCAAAAGGAGAAAAAAGACCCTCGCGGTACGGGGGGGTGAAAAATGCGTAGTTTTAGCTAATCTGCATGGGGCCCGTTTAAACAGGGCTTTTTAACACTGTACAAAAATGAGGTGGGGGCAGGGTGTGTGAGCTATGAGTATTTATGTGTGGGAGTTAATATGGGTTGCTATGGCGACGGGCCGATTACTGCACCGCGTCTGCCCGATTTTTCGTTGCTTTTTCGTTGTAATCAAATGAGGTGCGTATGTGGGGGTGGGCTTGGGGGTGACACGCGTGTACTCAATTATCCGCAGTGAATCAATAGCACGATAGGTAGTTGTGATGTTTGTGACGTTGTGCCGTCTTTTTGTAGGTTTTAATTTTTTTTCTCTCTCTCTTTCCCTCACACTCGCTTCCGTTTCCTATGTTGCGCGGTGACCTACTTCCGGGAATGAGTTTTCCGGGATAGACACAATTAAACAATATTCATATTCCGCTGATACAATGGTTGAAATATTTTTTTTTGCATTTTCGAATGATTCCATTTGATGTTAATGGAGTTTAACGGATTTACTCGGTTTTGGTTACGTTTTCTCATTTTTAAACTAACTAATTAATTAGTATCACAGACGCAAGAAAAAAATTATGGCCTTTGTACAGAAAGTCCTGGAACGTCGGCTTACCTATTGAGGACCTGTTAGCCACTCATTAAGATGGACTGACGATGTGGTGAAGATCACGAGAAACCTCTGGGTTCAGGCAGTTTAGAACCGTCACCATAGCGATCCTTTGTGGCCTGTGTCCATCTGTGGGCATCGTATGGCTTAGATTACCAAATTGCGCGGCGGGCCTGTGATCTAGAGTTGCCGCTCGATAGTCCACTATCGATAGTCTATCGATAGCCGAAATCGTATCAATAGTATCGATAGCCTATCGATATTAGCGATAGTATCAGAGACAAACTTCTTACCGGTCCATGGGTTCAGCGTGCGGGTGCCGGGTCCATCGTGTGGCAGAAAGAGAAACTCCGAGTAGCTCCCGGGACTTGTGACAAGGGAGTAGGCAAAACTTTGCTTCGCTTTGATTCGCTGAATTGACTGATGCTGTTGTTGCCTGCGCCATGTTCATTCTCCTGTAAAAAAAACGAAAAAGTTAATAGATTCTCTTTTTAGGATATAAGGCACAAGCAGGATATAAATCGATATAAAGATATTTTGAGGACATAAATCATAAAGCTGCCTTATGATAAAATGCTTTGGTGAGAAAGAGACCTCTTATTAAAAAAAAACAATAAATATTTTAAATATTAGAGTAGGCAAGGTACTAGGTAAGTATTAACAGAATAACTACTGAATCTAACTGAGATACTGCTAATCGTTTTGCGGCTAAATTTACTCGGCTAACGATAAACCTATATCTCTGTTAGGTGTTAATCGTTACACTGTCAAAAGTAACAGTGTAACCAACTCGATAACCGAGTCACTGTTGATTATAGACGTAAAACTGTTAACACTTAACAAAGATGCGGTTAAGCTGTTAGCAAAGTCACAGTTGACACTTAACAGACATACGGTTAAACTGATGACCTAGTTACTGTTGATTTTAACCGTAAATCGGCTAACTGATCCTAACAGACATACGGTCAAACTGTGACCGAGATACGGTTGACACTTAACAGACATACGGTTAGACTTTTAACCGAGTTACTGTTGATTCTAGCCTTAAATCGGCCAACAGATATTAACAGACATACGGTTAAGCTGTAACCGAGTTACGGTTGACACGTAACAGGCACAAGGTTAAACTGTTAACAGAGTTACGGTTGAAATAGCAGAGTTGAAACTACAGATATTAGCGTTCTTTTTTCTGTTAATATTAGCACGCTTACACTGTTATTATTAAACGAATGCACGGTTAATTCTAACATAATCGGTTGGTAGGTATTAACAGAGTACTTTAAGTACTTGAAATCGACAGTTTGAACTGCTAGATTAGCAGAGTGTTATGCTGTTTTTTACAGTTTTACAATAACCGTATCGACTCGGTTGTTACTAGCAGAGCATTTTTGATGATGTTAAACGATTATTCGGTAGGAAATAACAGTTTTGCCACTAGCAGAGTGAAAATCGCGTTTTACTAACGGCCCGTTTTCTCAGTGTGGGATTTTATAGTGCTTCTCATACGTGTCCATTAAAATAGTCCAGTCAGGTGCTGTACCCAGGATTGAGTAAGCCTGTTTCTGTCGAAGACCAATATAAGTATTGCTTCGAAACAATATCATCGATAGTATTGATTGATAGCCTATCGATAATACCAATCATAGCAAAAGTATCGATACTATTGAAGCCTAATAGATTGCTTCGGAACAATACTACCGATAGTATTGATTTATTCGATAATATTGATACCATCAATAGCACTATCGATATTGTAACTAGTTTTCGAGGTCCACTATCGATAGCCAAACTATCGATAGAGCAGTAAGGTGATATAAGTGGTGGTGATGAAGTAAATAATATCGATTAATAACTGTCTATAATCATCCCACTGCGGTGAAAAGGCCTCCATCATTGAATTTTTGTAATATTAAATGTTTTTTGTCATGAGTTTTATGTGCAATAATGTGTATTGTGTGTATGTATGTGTGCGTGGCGCTGTCAGTTGGTTATCATTATTATCAAGTCAGAATTATCCAAATGAAAGTTGCGAGAAAAAATTAAAGTCTGTCTCTTTGTTACCTCTTTAGTCTGCATCCGCGTACTTCCGGAGATTAGCGCGTTCAAACAAACAAACAATCAAACAATCAAACAAACAAACTCTTCTTTTAATATTAGTATAGATTTCAATTTGAATTACTAATTTATGTATTATTTTGACTAGATACCATGTTCATCATCTTAAGACATCCACCAGCCTACATACATAAAAATATTATTGTCATACGTCTTCTAAAGGTGGAAAATCGCCATCTGTTCACGTTGTTCTGAATTTACTACGATTATTTTTTAACTCGCGAAAAGAGAAGGCCCTTACCCTAAACTCTCTGCAACCCCAAAACAAAGTAACAGTGAAAGTATAGTTTCCACCGCCCTCTCGAAGATGGCGTTGCTTCATGGTTGCTTCACTCTGCTGCCATCTGTTGGACTTTTCCGACACAAAATTTTCAGTGTGAAAATGTAGCAAAACCAAAGCCAGGTAGACGATAATATTAAGTATTTTCTCAATTCGTTGCGCAATTTTTTTGTTTTTTTTTAGGAACATTATAAAATATTAGCTGTTGCTCGCAACTTCGCGATTTTGGGAAAATTGAAAACTATCCTGCAAAAACCGTTTTTCAGGTTAAAGATAGCCTATATGCTTTTCCAGCTTGTAAATTTAAATCCACGTGCCATTGTTTAATGAATAAAGGAACTTTCTTTAGGATATATAACAGAAATAGAAAAACTTTGAAATATACCCATATTTTGAAGCATATCTCAAGAAGATTCCAAATTTATATAAAAAATTCTACCCAAACAAATAAAATCTCTTCAAAATAATACTAACTTTTTTGCAGTTTGGCTTTGGTTTAAAAGTAAAGTTCCTAACGCATAGGCAGACAAAACAATATACTAACCATCAAGGTTTTTACTCTGAGACTTCTGCAGAAGTTTGGAAGAGGCTCTAATTTTTTCTGTACTGGAAATGAGTAAAATATTTAATTTTATTAAACTAGTAATGCGTTATGTTTAAGACTGTAGGTATACTGTTTTTCCTTAAAAATAAAACAACAATTGATTTTGCAAATTACTTAAAATGTATTTATAAAAGTAACCGTATTAATAAAATATTAAATGCGAAATAAAAAAATCAATAAACAATAACTACTTACTATACATTATTTATTATATAATAGTAACTATGTATTTACTTGACTTCATAATCCACTTTCGTTTGACAAAAATGCGTCTCATGCAACTTTTTATTTATGACAAAGTAAATTTTAAAAAAAGACCACATAAAGTCAATAATTAAAACTACAACTACGAATGAATTCCAATAACACGCTCGAAATTATTATATTTAGAATTTACTCATTAATACTTTAACAATTCAAAATTATCTGAAGTGATTCATAAGATTCAGCAATAACAAAGTGAGTCTTATCACAAATGAAGAAGGTTCGAATCTCTTGGCACGCAAAATTTTCGTTTGTTATACTCGGACGGCACTAACACTAAAGCACAATAAATAAGAGGTTTTAACTTAATTTACAGTTGAGTTATATAATTCCATAATTATCTGTTTAAAAAAATACAAATCTCTTGGGATATTAGGTATAAACATACCGAGTTTACTTCACACCAACCTATGTGTCAAATAACTCAATTATCAACAAACTTCCGCATATAAAGATCAATGTTAGTTTAGAAAATTTTACATTCTTTGTAAAGCTGAAAGGCCTTATGTCATTTTATCGAATTTAAAATGGTCGCTTGATACCAACACAACAATTAAAAAAACCAAAAGCGAAATTTATCTACATACTGTTTAGGTACTAATTTAAATGTTCAGGCCACTTCAAATATTTTTAGGGTTCCGTACCCAAAGGGTAAAAACGGGACCCTATTACTAAGACTTCACTGTCTGTCCGTCTGTCCGTCTGTCCGTCGCTCTGTCACCAGGCTGTATCTCAAGAGCCGCGATAGTTAGACAGTTGAAATTTTCACAAATTATGTATTTCTGTTACCGCAATAACAACAAATAGTAAAAACAAAACAAAATAAATATTTAAGGGGGGCTTCCATACAACAAACCCGTTTTTTTGACCTTTTTGGTACGGAACCCTTTGTGCGCGAGTCCGACTCGCACTTGGCCGGTTTTATATACTTTTTAAATTGCGGCGACCATATTTTGAATAAAGAAGCATCGAACTCGAGCGGTTCCATTTTCGAATTGGCGAAAAACATAACACGTCCGCGTCCCGCTAACGCTGTTCCAATTACAAACATAATACTTATTAAATATTATGTTGTGAAATTCTTTGAATTATATATCTTTAAGTAATAAATCGACTGCTTAAGTTATAATATTGTTTCATTTCAAAATGCGACACAAGTGCGACACAATAATATGTTTTGTTTAGTCGCTTATGGCCGAAATATGAATTGCTTGCATCTAACAGATATTCCTCATATTTCTTTATGCATAGTTTAATTTCTGAAGATTGGTTCCTGTATGTGCTTTGCTCTAGCCCTGGAAGTCCTATTCGTCAAGCTTCCACTGCTTGGGACAGTTATAGGCTAGTGCCGAGAAGAAACAGCGAAATCTTAGCTAGGTTAACGTTAAATAAAAAAAATACAATCACATCCGTTTTCCTGCTCCTAAAATAAGTAACTGTCAAAAGTTCTACTTGTTTTGTGTAAAAAAAAATCAACGACAACCTTCTTTGGTACAGATTCAATTTTTTTCCCGTAGAAAATAATTTTGGATCTGTTCCCAAAACATTTTTTTTTTCTACATTGACCCGTCTGAGAATCAAACTTGGGACCTGAGCTGGCCACACCTTGAAAACAGATGTGTACACCACTAAACCACGGTGGTCATAAGGCGTAAGTATACATTTAAATGGTACTAAAAAACATGTTTAATTTAGTGTGTTGTTCGATATCAAACTGTACTATGTATATGTATGTATTTGAATAGGTATTTATAATAAAACCATTTTCAAACTATTTTAATACCAATCCTAAACAATCTATAATTTATCATGTAGCACTCGATCAAGAAAAATCGTACGCAATACCAATTTTATGTTATCAATTCCGTTTCCTATATATTATATACCATATGTATGACTCTGAGTTAACTATCTTAAGCTATAAGCGAAAATTGGTGTATCTGTTGCGTTCATATCACAGGTGACAATTGTGCATAAAAGATCATTATTCGTTAAGTGCTAATATGTATGTTAAACATAACATTGATTTACTTTTGCAATGCTGTACATACGCCAGTAATGACATATCTTTTGGCCCTAGACTTTACATACACTGAAAATCAGCGTCGCAGTATGCCTTAGGCTATTGCGACTAATACTGAGTGGGGGCCTTTTTGGCACATTCATTGTACCTAATAATTTTTTTGTAAACTTTTTTTTCGAAGTGCCAAATAAACATATATTCATATATTTAATTTTAACAAATGTATACCTACTGATACTGTCGATGGTGAGTCTAAATAAATACATAAACATAACTTTATTTGATATTGTAGCAATTAAATTGCAATTATAATATCAGTATATAAACTTGAAAAAATATGTCTCAGGCGGGACTCGAACCCGCATCTCCTCGCATGCCGGGCGGGCGCTATACCATTAAGCCACCGTGACACTGCGAGAAGATGCGGGTTCGAGTCCTGCCTGAGACATAACTTTTCAAGTTTATATACTGAAATAAACATAACCTTTAAAATACAAAAAAAAACAAGATTTTTTCTCAAATAAACTTCTGAATAACAAATAGGTAACTTATACTTAAATTCATCATACGGATGAATCAAAATAAAATGTAAAACCTCATTATAAGTGAGATCTCAATTAATTTTCTGTTTTGGGAATATAATTTAGGAAGTTGATTAATTTTTAGTAGACTTTGATAAGATGTTGTTTTTCTTGTATGAAATTCTACATGGTACGAATACTGGGCTCAGTTGTAACAGGAAATAAGTATTACATACAAAAATACTTCGACCTACAACAGATTCAAGTAAGAAAACTTTTTTCAGTCTTTTTGCTTATTTTTTCAGTCTATATGCAATAGACGAAAATTTGGATTAAGTAAAATTATTATAAATCGATTGAAAAACTTGGCATGTCTACTGTAAAATCTTTGAAAGAAGAAAAATCTTTCTTGAGAATAAGCATTTGGTATAATATATTTAACTTTTATGCAGAATTGCCAGCTTGTGAAAATGTTTCTTGTACTATACTAGGAAATTGAATTTCATTCATCCGCTGACACATATAAATCTATTTACAATCTTTTATATACTGTTTATTTTAAACATACAGACATTATTAATAACTGGAATGATTTTAAATTATACATAACAAAGTAATGAATAAATGAACCTTATTCGATTTTCTAAACTATGAATATTGATCCTCAGAATGAAATGGAATATTTTAGGTTCATACTAATAACACGTACAATATACTCGTAGTAGCACATAATCGGCATAACTAACATCTAACTTATTTAAATAAGAAATGCTAGCTACAGTAACAAAATATAAAACCATACCATATATTTATAATGAATAAAATATAATCATTTCATAAGATAAAATTTCGTTTACAATATCATCATAACCGTCAGTTTCAGAATCACTAATCTAAGTACGTATTAATACAAATACCACTACTGAGCGAACACACAGCTGATCAACAATGGTCCTGGACCACATAGCCCCAAACAGCTCATGTTGTATTTCCACCAGATATCCTATGTTGCTGAAGTAATTGGCTGGGTTCCGGCCCAAAAAATGACCTATATATAACTCTTTAAGAGAGGGTAAGAAAGAGTAGAGGCGACTAAAGGAGTACTGCCAGAAGAAAGCGAATAGCAGCATCTTCTGTCCGCCGTTGACCAAACTGCCATCGCAAACCCGCCTGACCAAAATCCTATCAAAGTGATAAGGTTTGTAAACTTATCTTTGATATTTAAATTGGAAATTGCCTTTAACTTGCTCCATTGAAATATACTTATTAAACCCCTTAATTATAAATGTAACGCCGTCGCACACTCTGCGTCACGATGCAAGTACGTCACGTATGTAATAACTTCAGTATTTAACAATTAATTTCAATCAATCAAACATAGTTACAAGCTCTATATTGGCTACAAATTACATTTTATGTATTTAGGTTCTGTATAGACGCTTTTAAGGGCTATGTGGTCCACGTTAATAGACTACTAGAACCCTGAACAATAGCAACATGAAAACTTGAACGGAACAGAAGTGACAACGGAACAGTACAACCTGAAGCTTACACTTACTTAGCTCTATGAAACTTTACAAAATTAACCATAACACTGTACCCAGCCAGGTACCCAATGTGAGGATCTGATGAAGCTATCCACTACCCACAACCTTTTATAACTAAACTTGTAATATTAATTTGCAGATAGAATTAAATTATGTGTCACATTATCAGCGTATCATATGAGCTCAGTGGCATGTATAGCTAATTTGATACTCTGTAAAAGGGGAAGTTTGCTTGAATTAAACGTATTTCTAAATTCTGCAGGACAGGATTGGCAAAATAATTTTCATTGTTGTTTTTAGGTGCCAAATACCATGCTCAAAAATGACAGACATTGACTTTCTTTATTTTCTTCCAGTTTTTCACTTTTTCAACTCACATTGGAACCTAATCCCACCATTCCATCACAAATACCCCTGTCCAAATCACATTTCATCTTACATCTATGTACATAAATTTGACACTCGATATAATCGACTTCCCTAAAAATTAACTAGTCGTGTCTGACTTGCCAGACTCGTTCTCTTCCGTAATCGTTATCATTGGGGGAGTTTCAAAACTTTCTCTAGGAGACGTTTCATTTGTCAGCTTCTCAAATTTAGGGGAAACAGAAGGTAATATGGCGTCTTTGACAGATTCATATACATCAGTCCTGATTGAAGGAAGCGAGGCTCTCTTTCCTTTGGTCATCTCTCTCGGAAGATCAGGATGATCTTCTTTAATAGCTTCCATACAATTATTTTTTTCGATGACAGGATCAGGTATTTTGTCTTCTTCTAACCGAACAGGCAAACTGTCAGCTCTATTTAAAACTTTCTTTGGACTGTCAATCTTTCCTGAGATTAAAACTGCGACACCGTTTTCTAACTTTTTCTCTTTTTTATCATGCCAATGCTGGAGGCTGTATTCACGAGCTTGTACATCTGATAGTAGAGGACCATCAGTTGACCCTTCGAGGCAATAACCTGGTCCTTGCAGTGCATCGCTGCCAATGATGGAATCTTGTTTAAATATCGCCGCAGTTACAACTGGTTTGTCGAAGTCTGTTGGAGTTTTGCTGATCAATGGCTCCTGGGAGTTGTCGCAAACTAGCCCACTGTCGACAACATCTTCTTTGGTGTCATATCCAGCGTAAACGGGATACCCGAAATGGCCTTGCTCATACCCCATTTGGCTGCCGTAAGAGTAGCTTACGTTATGGGACCCTATGGATGACATGCTGAGGTCTGATATGGAAAGCCCTGTACTGGAAAGTGCTAAGGCTTTGGGGTTGCCAAATTTCCCGCTACTCCTCTCGCTGTCTTCTTCAATAGTCTTCCTTTCAAGTTCCTCGGGCACTCTGTGGATGAGCGCCTGATTAGTGGATATCTGTGGGTCATGTGGCGGGGAGTTCTGAAGATTTTTGTTGTTAGGACGATAGGCTGTTGACTGTTGAACTTCAACGACGAATATGCCGTCATTATCCGGAGAGTATTTCATCTTCGTTTCGCGCCCATTCTTGGTAATGTCCTGGAAAAAGAGATAATCACATATTTTCAATAATGTATTAAATGATTTGTCTCTGCGTCTGAAACTTATTCACATAACAGATATCCATATAAATTGTGTGGTTTATTTCTCGAGATGATAAAACAGTATTCTTTTTTAAATGAAACAAAAAAAAAACTAATACATTTAAGAATCTATCAGTCAAGACCTTGGGGTAGCCCTTTGAGAAATTAAATGTTTCCAATCTTTGGGCAATAAAAAACCCTTCAAAGTTTATTGGTTGAAATTTAATTCAGATTCAAAGAAACGCCGAGAAAAACGGATCAATCATTGAAATGAGGGACCGGAGAGCGCGTAACTTCTCAATTAGGCAAATATTTATGAGGAGGGTCAGCTGAGAGGCTGTTTGACGAATATCGCTTACTCAACAATAAAGATTTGCAATATTTTTATAAGATGCATAATTTGGTTTGGCAATTGAATAATAATTGTTTGCTACATTTATTTTTATACTGTTCATTCTATTTCCCTTTGTTTTCCCTTTTCCCAGTCTTCTCTCTACTTTTGATCATACATCAATGTCGAACCCCCCCTTTGAGACTGATGCGGGCAAATAATAAAACATTTTGCTGTCATTTAACTAAAAAAGAAATAGTAAAAATTCGTTAACAAAGATTTGAAACGACGAATCACCGATATGTATTTTGAGTGTCTATCAAAGGAATCTTTTAGTTGCTGAGCTACCGTCATAATTGAAAATACAATTGCCTGAATAAAAAATTCATCTGCCTTGTCAGGGACTTGAACCTACAATCTTTCGTTTACCGGGAGACAACTCTAACCAATTGAGCTACCAAGAGATTGTTTGATTTTTATTCATCATCATCCGCCTATGTAGTGTATGTTCAAGTCCCAATGAAGCAATCCAATTCTTTCAAAAAAAATTTCTCTCAATGTCAGGGAATTGTATTTTCAATAAGGACAAGCAATTTCTTTGCTTAAAATACTGTTTTAAAACATTGTTTAAAACTACCGTCATAAACTTGTTTGACAAAGACTAAAAGTTTTTTTCCCAAATGAATTCTATAGCCCTAATACCTACTCCTTTGTCTCAAGACAAAAGTATTAGACCAGTGAGTATTGCCAGTTATGACTTAGGCAACTGAAACGTGGTCTTTTAATATGGGTATTATAAGAAGGCGCAAGGTCGCACAGCGGGCAGTGGAGAGAGCAATGCTTGGTTACCTGACATTGTAATTTCCCTGCGTGATAGAAACAGAAATCTTGAAAAGACCTATGTCTATGTGATGAAGTCTTAAGTAGTAAAATGGTACTTACATTCCTTTCCTCAGTTTCAACGATGAGGTGGTTGTTTTTAAGGGTCATGGTGAAGATTGAGCCGTTCGCTGGAACTGCCTCCCCGTTCTCAGCCTGGCTGCCGGCGGTCTCATCTGTGGGAGACTTGAGCTGAAAAGAGAAGATAAACATGAACATTATCTTCTTTTTATCTTATGATCATCTTTAAAGGATCTTTTGTCAGCGTCAAAGCGTTAAAGAAATTCGTCGACAGAAACAATTTGCTTGGTAAACGAAAGGTTGTGGCTTCAAGTCCTACCTATGACAGTAGAAAAGTATTTATTTCAAGAATTGTATTTTCAATGTAAGTCCAAATTTAATGTTTAGTATAAATATTTGTATAATACTCTTATTTTATGAGCGGATATTTAATCTTTTTCAAGGGTCAGATTATTACCTATACAGTAAGATTCCGGAAGCGGCGTGTAAACCGGGCTTTTGTCTTTTTTCGTAAAATTCCCCGAAGTAGCAATCTCACCGCTAATGGCTTAATTTACTTCGCATGAAAAAAGGTTTGGAAGCTTTATACAAAAGGTTGGATGGATACCACATTTTGTGGATTTTGCAGATTTTAATGGAAGGTTTTGAAACTTTTTTGAAATAATTCGTGTTATTTTAGACCTATAACCTATTTTATTAACAACGAAACTAAAAAAAACTTTTATAACATACAGTTCATAAATTATGGTTCACCTTTTTGGTAAAAACTTTTACTAGTCAAAAATATTAAATATATTGCCATAAGAAATCATGGAAGATCCGTGTTTTCATGCACCTTCTTAAAATTGGTTACGTAAATCATTATATTATGTAAGTAAAGACAATGCATCACATCACATACCCTGGGGCATCTTAATGTAATTAAAATAAGTGCGAGTTTGCAACAAAATGTGGGTATAGCATTCTCGGTAAAAAATCATACTCGTAATCATTATTATCATCGGTGTCTGTAATCAGAGTTTTGCCTCCCTGTCGTTCGTGGATTCCAAAATCGTAGGCTCAAAAATCATAAAAGGAACACATAAGTTTTTATAAAAGTAGGCCAGTCAGAAAACCAGCAAAGAAAAAATTATTATAACTTCAAATACGGAACTCTTTGGGAATCTGTGCTGTTTTTTTTTCTGTCAAAGCGACATTAAGTAACATAGAACGTTGTGAAGTTTTAATAGAATATTGAATCTTATTTATTTGCCATTAACTTTGCTTTTCGAATACCAAATTACTCTCATCTTGACGCCTTAGCTATACGTTTGATAATAAAAATCACATTCACAGATAGGTGTAAATTGCGGCCACAAGCCACAATATAATAATATTTGATATCCATCACGACCAAATTTGAAGGATTCTTAGGTACATGACTACATAGTGGCTGCCAACATGGCCGCGACACAAAGGCTCTATTTACCGAGTTTGGGCTAATGACTGGCGTATTGACGAATCGTTCACCTTCGCCCACGTGAACCGGTTGGCGCAAGTTAAAAAAGACAGCGATTATCAAATTGTCATTTTTATAAATAAAAATAAACCGCCAAACGTGTTGCCAAGTAGCTCGAGAACGGGTCTACATACTCCGCTTAAGTTTTACTTTCATGTCTTCATTAGGGATGTTTTTTTTTATGAAAACTGCGTGGATAATTAAAACCAATACTTTTATTCTCTGGTCCAACCCTGTTTAAATTTTATCATCAGTCTCTAGCTGTGCTGCAAATATTTAACGTCAATTACCTAACAACTTTTTTGTATTGAACTGTGACAGAACACTTAGTTTACTACCTAGTTCAATATTGCGACAGACGTACCTGCCGAAATAGATCAAGGGTATGTAGATATCTCAAATACCAAAAATGCGACTTAAGTTCAATACGCCTCTCGCTCATACCTCAAAACATCCGCGAAAATCCTTACCAGCTGTCTGGGACCCCTAAACTTTCATCTAAACCCGTCGTTGTAACCCGATCAGTGCACTGAGCGCAAGAGTCTCAGCTCAATTTATACTGGTCACAGCGTGCATTCGACCATAGGAATTCTTTCTCTATATACCTTTTCGATTATGACAGTCATTTAGTACGTCGTTCACTGAAAACTAAGCTGTATTTGTAGTTGGGTAAAATTCAGAATGTAATTGAGAGTAATTGTTTTTTGTGTAGGTTGGTAAAACGATAAAAAACCCTTAGGTATTTCAACTTTTGACAGCTAATGAAGCGTGTCCAGGTGTGAACAACCAGCCTGCTTTGAGGATAATAATTAGGTTCTCTCGGTTTTATTTTTGGCGACGATTAATGATACTCTTCTAAGGTTTCTAGTGACGCATATTTAAATAGCTGTTGCCCGCTTACTCGTACGCGTGTAATTTTGAATAAATAGACTACATTTTGGAAAAATAAAATGTTTATGCTCTATTCCAGGGTTACACCTGTCTCTGTACCAAATTTCATTCAGATACGTTCAACTGTACTAGCGTGATTGGATAACAAACATCCATTCAAACTTATAGAATATTGATAAGATAAGTTAAAAGTAAGATAACTAAATGTGGACAACATCACATAAAATGTTCTAATCCCTAAGTAGGTAATAAGTATAGCTAAAATACTTATTTTGTGGAAATCAGATACAACGATGGTGCCATAAACACCCAGACCCGATTTCCTAAAAAAATCTTTTTTCTATATTTACCCCGCCCGGGAATCGAAGTCAGGAAAATCGGAGCAGGCGATACCTAGTGAACCAGTGTGTAATCCACTCTACCACGGAGATAGTCAAATAATTATAACTGTTGAAAAAAGTTATGGAAGAACTTAAATTAGAAATTAAATACACTTGTAATTTGCTACTAAACTACTTGTTGCTTGTTACTTGGGAATATTTTGAAATCTTTATATCCTTCGATAGTAAAGTAACAGCCTATAATCATCCCACTGCAGGGAAAAGGACTCCATCATTGAATTCAAGTTACCACAGCAATGATGGGTACTGGCATAATCACCACGCTTGCCAAAATGTGGGTTTGTGATTACAAACCCGAGCAATTCTACCACCTTTGGTGACGCAGCCAAATGTTCTAAAGCCATCCGACCCGGTCAACTGGCTACAAAAGTGAAACACTTAAAACGTTTCTACAAGTTAGCTAATGCTCCCGGTAGTAGCTCAGATGAATACAGTATTTGTCTAGTTGTCAACAAAATCGTATTTATTATCTTGTGCAGCTTACATAGAATATTATAGGCATATACTTATACAAGAACACATATACATTGAACTGATAAATAGTGTGCTAAGATTTGCGTTGTTTGATTAGTAAATAACAGAAACAAAAGTAGTTTTTGCTATTATGACTTTATATTAAGTTTGTAGGTACTTAACTTATCTATTGGGGTGGTGGGATCTACCACCTAGTAGTCCACCCTGGGCAACGGCATCTTTGGTTTTCTAACCAAAGATGACGGCTAACAGATCCCTCTGCGGTATAGGCTTCGTAAGAGGCCGCCTGGATGCTACCACCCTCCTGCCGGAGTCCAGCGCCAAACATTTTTTCTGTGTTCCGCTGGTGTGTGGGAGAACCAGTACCTCTGGGTAAGCTCGCTCCATCTTAGGCTTCTTCTTGACCGTATAGTTAAGTATGTAGTCAAGAACAAGCCCATTATTTATATTTAAAAAAAAAGAGAGAGAGAAAAGTAGAGAGAAGACGCTGCTGGTCGTTTGGTTTAAATGCTTTTTTAAATTATTTTTGAAGTGAAAACTTCTTTAGCGGCGCTGAGCACTTTTTTGTTGGATGGGTAAAAACTTCCAAACTCGCGTCAGGGTCACGTGATGCTGATCGAAAAAGCGTAAGATCGAGGGGAAGGGAGAGGAACTAGTATCTCCCACTCTTTCTACCGTGCCTAAGTGTGCTGTTTTCTATTATTTTTGAAGTGAAACTTCTTTATCGGCGTTGGAAAAAATTTACCGTCACGTTTTGCGTCAAATTTTCGTCACATTTTTCGGTTACGCGCCATCTTTTTCTTGCCCCTACCACGGTTGGTTCAGACGATAGCAAAAAGGTAATGTGAAATAATATTTAACCAATTTAACCAATTTAACCAATTTAACCAACTTAACCAACTTAACCAATTTAACCAACTTAACCAACTTAACCAACTTAACCAACTTAACCAACTTAACCAACTTAACCAATTTAACCAATTTAACTAATTTAACCAATTTAACCAACTTAACCAACTTAACCAACTTAACCAACTTAACCAATTTAATCAATTTAACCAATTTAACCAATTTCACCAATTTAACCAATTTAACCAACTTAACCAACTTAACCAACTTAACCAACTTAACCAACTTAACCAACTTAACCAACTTAACCAACTTAACCAACTTAACCAACTTAACCAATTTAACCAATTTAACCAATTTAACCAATTTAACCAATTTAACCAATTTAATCAATTTAACCAATTTAACTAATGTAACCAATTTAACCAATTTAACCAATTTAACTAATTTAACCAATTTCTGGAAAGTTGCATGTAGATCATTTTTCGAAAAATAAGGCCATAAAGAAGTTTCACTTCTTACGTGTGTACACTAGAGTACACGCACAACTTTTTTTTTTTGAAGTGAAAACTTCTTTAGCGGCGCTGAGCACTTTTTTGTTGGATGGGTAAAAACTTCCAAACTCGCGTCAGGGTCACGTGATGCTGATCGAAAAAGCGTAAGATCGAGGGGAAGGGAGAAGAACTAGTATCTCCCACTCTTTCTACCGTGCCTGAGTGTGCTGTTTTCTATTATTTTTGAAGTGAAACTTCTTTATCGGCGTTGGAAAAAAATTACCGTCACGTTTTGCGTCAAATTTTCGTCACATTTTTCGGTTACGCGCCATCTTTTTCTTGCCCCTACCACGGTTGGTTCAGACGATAGCAAAAAGGTAAAGTGAAATAATATTTAACCAATTTAACCAATTTAACCAATTTAACCAACTTAACCAACTTAACCAACTTAACCAACTTAACCAACTTAACCAACTTAACCAACTTAACCAACTTAACCAACTTAACCAACTTAACCAATTTAATCAATTTAACCAATTTAACCAATTTAACTAATTTAACCAATGTAACCAATTTAACCAATTTAACCAATTTAACCAATTTAACCAATGTAACCAATTTAACCAATTTAACCAATTTAATCAATTTAACCAATTTAACCAATTTAACCAATTTAACCAACTTAACCAACTTAACCAACTTAACCAATTTAACCAACTTAACCAACTTAACCAATTTAATCAATTTAACCAATTTAACCAATTTAACCAATTTAACCAATGTAACCAATTTAACCAATTTAACCAATTTAACCAATTTAACCAATTTAACCAATGTAACCAATTTAACCAATTTAACCAATTTAACCAATTTAACCAATTTAACCAATGTAACCAATTTAACCAATTTCTGGAAAGTTGCATGTAGATCATTTTTCGAAAAATAAGGCCATAAAGAAGTTTCACTTCTTACGTGTGCACACTAGTACACGCACAACTTTTTTTATTTTAAATTAACCCTAAAAATGCATTTTAAATGTAAATAAACTCAGTAACTAACTAATATTATATATGCGAAAGTTTGGGTGAATGTCTTTGTTACTTAATTAATCACGCCAGAGCATATCATAAATAATCATAAAAAATTACACGTAGATAGAATACAGGCTGGAACAGATTCGAATGTACGAAGTCACGGACAGTAGCTTGTATGATTATAACATATGTCTTATTACGCCACAAAGCGAACCATGTCAAACAATTTTAAATACTATTTCATATTTAAGCGGGAATAACTTTTGGATTGGTCTAAGGTAAATTGTTTTTATAAAATAATATAAAATTTTTCCTAAAGGTACTTGAAGATTTACTGATGAACACCTGATAGTAAAAAAACAATTACTTGGCACCCTTCGAAAAACTAGGTAAAATATAATAAGCACTACAAAAACTACTGGCTCAGAAAATTGCTACAACAAATGCAAGAATTCGAATTTAAACCTAAAACATTGCACAAACTGAGTCAAGGTGCAAACTAAAAAACTAGTACAAAAAGTATCGCAACGTGCCTCCAAAAAAGGAACTCGAAATATAAATTCAAATCCACTTAAGATAAAAAATTACTCGAACAAAAAAAGGTCCTAGGCACTGGCAGGTTTTGAACGAAAAACAAAAAATTTAAAGATAAAACAACGAAATTCAAAGTGCTAACTCCCAAAACCCAGGCTAGGTACTTGCGGGGTCGTCGCCCGGTCGTCGCCCGCTCGCTTTACTTTTCGGCGCTGGCGCAGCCTCTTGCGATCGGCTGCACTTTTTAGATGCACCTACTCTTGTTATATGACTATCTAACAGCGGAACAGGGGTGGGATGAAGCTGGCTGTGTTAAAAGATTTGAATTTTATATATTCACTATCAGGGGTGTTATTTGAATTCCGGTTTCTACAGGAACCGTGATCACGGAAGAACATTAAAAAAACTGGTAACAAACACGAAAGAAAAGTAGGTAACTAACTCTTAAAATTGGAAGTACGTTTGATTTGCAATGTAACTGAATATTTGTCTTGCCAAATAATAAACTTTTTTATGTATTTGTAAATACGGAAAACTAAGCTTAAACAACTTTTGTTTAGCCAATCTCAATTTGTCACAAAAGACCAAAATCTATCATAAATAACACCACGTTTTTGGCTTACACATTATTTAGGTTCAATAAAATTTAGAAAATCTTATGAAATGCTTTAGGCAATGGTTGAAAAGACAGAAATTTTTCAAACTCTTTTTTTATATTATGTTAGTATAATAAATATAACAGATACATGTTAGTATGACTAATGTCTTGTTTTCAGAGTAACATGTTTAAGTTTTGTGTTTTTGTATGTCTTTCATCAAATTAATTAGACATTTGATTCATTACCGGAAACTCTGTATAATTTAAATGCATACCGGAAGTTGTGTAAGTAAATAAAACTGAAATGGAGTTTAAATGTCATAAAATATTGTTAAGATTAATAATACCGGAAGTGTAGGTTGTAGGTACAAGCCGACCATGGACTTCCTGAGTGGACTGTATGCGGACGAAAACACTTGTTGATTTCTTCAGAGTTTATTTTCTTTTTCTTGAAGGTGACCGTGAGAGCAGGGACAATTTTCGCCTGATCACGTCCTATTCTTATTTACATTTCTTAAATTAGCCTAGTGACTATACAAAATTCGTGATTTTCCTTAGATAGACAAAGATAGAACACACATAGTCTCTTTTACTCTTTGGACACTTTCTCGATCCACCCACATAATAACTTCGGAGAAAAGAGAGGTCCGATATGTGTATTGCTATCTCTGTCTTACATATTCTAAACCTACCTACAGGCTTCTTAACATTTTTTCCACTTACAATCCTACCTACATGGGTTTTTTTCTACCGACCTTCAGAATCTGTTAGGGGGACAGGGACAGCCTATAGGATACCTCCGCCGCGCGTGAGCGGGACGGCCTACAGTTATTTTCCTTCACCCCAGTACCTTTAAACAACCATACCAGATCCTACCTAATACTTTAGATATTGTAAGTGGAAATAAGAAACCGGTTTGCTATTTTATTGAAATAAAACAAGCCCTGCGCTAATACATTTCCTTATAAACTAAGGCCCTAACAGAAATTACGTTTATTGTGATAAAATATAAAATCTTTACATACATACATATTAAATTAAACGAGATTGACGTGTGTCCGTAACAGTCTCCCCCCGGTGCAGCGCTGCGCAGTGCGGAACCTCTTCATTCTTCTACCGGCAGGACAGCCAATCTCGACGTCGGTCGACGAAACACGCCACCCTTGGTCCTTACTTCAACATTTCTTACTCCTCCGTCTGGTCCGGGATGAACACGTGTGACGACCCCTCGGGGCCACACGTTGCGTGGAAGCGTGTGGTCCACCACGATGACTAGATCGCCTGGTTTGATAGCGACCTCGTTGACGTCACGAGCCCCTCTTCTTGGTATGAGCTCGGGTAGGTACTCCTTCAGCCATCTGCGCCAGTACTCGTCGGCTAGACCTTGCGCGGCCCGCCATGTCTTCCTCGACGATTGCTCACACGGCCCGGTGATGGGTAAGCCGTGCGAACCACCCAGCAGGAAGTGATTAGGGGTTAGCGCCTCGGGATCGTTAGCGCTAACCGGTACATGTGTGAGTGGTCGAGCGTTCATGGTGTGCTCGACTTCCATCAACAGCGTCAGTAGAACTTCTTCTTTCGGCGCCTTCTCGTTAAGCGTGACACGTAGAGCGCTCTTGACAGAGCGTATCATCCGCTCCCACGCCCCGCCCTGATGTGGTGCTCCCGGTGATATGTAGCGCCAGTCTATGCGCTGGGTGAGCGCGAAGTCGCGCAGAGCCGGTTCCCACTCCGCTATTGCCATACGTAGCTCGCTGTCTGCGCCCCTGAAGTTCGTCGCGTTGTCTGAGTACATAACTTGTGGCCACCCTCGCCGTGCTCCCATGCGCCGTAGAGCCATTATAGCCGAGTCGGTGGACAGGCTAGCTACTAATTCTATGTGCACGGCCCTTGTGGTGAGGCAAGTGAAGAGCGCTCCCCACCTCTTTTCATGTCGGCGGCCTATAGTCACTGTCATTGGCCCGAAAAAGTCTAGGCCACAGTTTGAAAATGGTCTAGTGAAAGCTTCTAGTCGAGCTCGTGGTAGATCTCCGAAGACTGGTCTCCTTGGCTTCGTCTTCCTCATGCGACAGAAAGCGCACTTGTAGGCTACAGCGCGTACAGTCGGTCGTAGTCGTAGTATCCAATATCTTTGTCGTAGGTCGTTGACGACGCGTTCGTTGTGCGAGTGGTGGGCGCGACGGTGTTCCCTATTGCACAACAACCGCGCATACGGGTGGCTGCCGTCCAATATTACGGGCGTAGTATCGGGGGCAGACACACCCGCTGCCCTCGTACGTCCTCTAGCCCGCAACACACCATCCCCGTCGATGAATGGATCTACCATCTTAATACGACTGCTCGCCTTTATGTTGTAGCCTTTTCTTAGGCGTTCTAAATCTTCGCGGAATGAATCTTCCTGTGCTTGTTTCACTAGCCACGTCTCTGCCTTTTCTATATGTCGTATAGTCAATTCTCTAGTACGTTTACGACATTTCTCTATGAAAAGTAATACATATGCCATTGCTCTCACTAGACGTTCATAATTCGAGAAACGTCTCGCATCTGGCACGCTCCATAAGTCATTTGTAGTTACGTTACATATGACTTCGTTGTTTTCTTCATTATCGCCGTCTGCTGTCACATTCGGTAATGGCCATAGCTCTTCGTTTGAGTATAGAAACGACGGTCCGGTGAACCATCGGTCTTCTCGAGACTTTATATCGTAGTCGATTCTCGTTGCGTCGTCGGCTACATTTTCTTGCGTCGGCACCCATCTCCATTGGCTAGGATCGGTCAACTCTGTAATTTCACTCAGTCGGTGCGATACGTACGGGGTGTAACGCACTCTCTCGTTCTCTATCCAATGTAGAACCGTTCTAGAGTCCGTCCAGTATGTAACTCTATCGGGTTGCCATCTGTGCTCTCTCGTTATAATTGACGCAAGTCGTGCGCCGATCAGACACGCCTGTAGTTCCAGCCGTGGTATCGTCTGAGCCTTTATCGGCGCTACCTTCGCTTTAGCGGCGGCTAACATCACTCGTTTCGACCCATCTTCGTATTCCACGACCCAGTATGCGGCCGTAGCGTAAGCAGACTCGCTGGCGTCGCAGAATACGTGCAGCTGCTTTCTAGTCACTCCCCCCGTCTGAGAGTATAGACGGGGTAGACGCAAACTGCTTAGAGCGTCCACACCACTCAACCATATCTGGAATTCATTGGCTATTTCCTCGGGTAGCGCTTCGTCCCAGCTTGTGTCTAGGCGCCACACCTTCTGTATTAGTATCTTCGCTCGGATGGTGTAATAACTCAGTAGTCCAAGTGGATCGAATATTGACATGACTGCGCTCAGTGCTTCTCGCTTCGTAGGCGTTCGTTTCAATGTCTTCACTTCTTGCGGCACTTTGACTAGCACCGTGTTAAAACTTAGTTCGTCGTTGTTAGCGTCCCACATAAGTCCCAGCGTTCGTCCATATTGAGTCATAGCGGCACCGAGCTGTTTCGGTGTCGTGGCACGGCTATCAATTGGCAGCTCACGCAACACGTCCGGCCCGTTTGTATTAAAGGCTGTAAGCGTGAATCCCGCCTGCGCGTGTACATGACGAACTTCTTCGATGACGTCACTTGCTTCTTGTTGTGTATCGAAACAGTCGACCCAGTCGTCCATGTAATGGTTCTTCGTTATCGCTTCGTGTGCTCTTGGGTACGTACTGGCGTGTTTCTGAGCGTTGTAATCACGTACGCTATGTGCTAAAAACGGTGAACTCTTCGCTCCGAAGATCATTGAAGTCATTTTATAACGCTTTGGTGGTGACGTTCTGTCGTCGCCTCTCCATAAAAACATTTGCGCCGGCTGATCTCTTTCTAAGATTTTTATCTGTAGAAACATCTCACTGATATCCGCGGTCACTGCTATGGCTCTTTCTCGGAATCTAAAAAGCATTCCCGCCAAATCTCTCAGTAAATCGGGACCTTCTAGTAGTGCGTCGTTCAGGCACACTCCATTGCTTCTAGCGGCAGCGTCGAACACTAATCTCAGTTTACCGGGTTTGTTCACATTGGTCACTGCGAAGTGTGGTAGATACCAAAGCCGTGGGCTATCTATCTCGTTGTCTTGGCTCTCTTTGGCGTAACCTTTTTCAAACATATTATTCATCTGTTTCGTGTATGCTTCTTTGAACTCTTTCGATTTGTCCATCTTTTTCTCGATTGCCATGAGTCTGCGCCGTGCTAGATCGTAGCTCGGTGGCATAACATTCACATTTTCCTTCCATGGTAATCCGACTTCATACTGTCGTTTGACATATCTTACTGAAGTTTCAAAGGCTTCTTTGGCACGAATCTCATCTGGATTTTCACGTTCTTTCTTTAAGATACCCAATGAATCTATTTCAAAGTGTTCTTTCACCATATTGTGTAACTCGTCATCCATGGCACGCGTCGTGCACTGAGTTAAACTTTGCTTGCCGTTGACATATAGCACAGTATTTTTCTCCTTTATCACATGAGACGGCGCTATTCCATGAATCACCCACCCCAGAGTGGTAAGTGATGCTACTGGTTCATGACGTTTGCCTATTAGCAGCCTTCTGCTGACTATCAGGTGCCAATTATCCGCGCCGATCAGGATACGCGGCTTGGCGCTTTCATAACATACGTCTTCATTGTTTAGTACACGCATGTGTTTATATCTCAAACAACTTTCATTTATCGTTTGTCTATGAAGTTGAAGATTCTCCATTGTTCTCGCTCTCACCGCGTGCTTCTTATTGCCTTTAGCGATGATTTGAATCTCCACTTCCGTACTTTTATGTGGCACGCTCTGTGCATTCACACTGCAAATGTGTAAGTCTCGAACTGGCCCTTCTGCGCCGACGTAATCTGCTAATTCTTTATCGATCAGTGTAATTGTTGACCCCTCGTCAAGTAAAGCGTACGTACGTACTCTACCCATAGGTCCTTCTACAGTGATCGGACATACTTTTAACAATACCTTGGACGCGTCTATCGAATGATTGACAGATGCGACCACCTCTTGGTTTTGTTCTGGACTCTTGCTGTCCCTTTCTAATGTATGTTGTGGACTCTTGCTGTCCCTCTCTGACATATGTAGCATTCTGTGATGACGTCGACCACAACCATTCTCATTACATACTTGCGCTTTGCATTTGAGACGCCGATGTCTATCTGATAAACATAGAAAACATAATCTTTCTTCCTTTAACCAGTTCCATCTTTGGTTAACTGTCATAGCTATAAACTTTTTACACAGTGACATCTCATGGTCTCCACCGCAACACAAACAGGGTTTCTTTTGTGCCGTCCTCCTTTCTTCGGCTGTGACGTACACTCCCGTATTTTTCTTTCTTATGTTTGTGTTCGGTTTGACTGACACGACTTCTCTTTTTGTAGCGGAATAATTCGACTGCGGCGTATATGCGTAGCGTAGCGCTTTGTTAGCCTCTTCCATTAGGAAATGTGACAAAGTGATTATCTCTGGCTCCGAATAGCTTGAGTATTGTACTGCATAGTCGCACCATCGAGATTTCAAATGCGGGCTAAGTTTATCAATTATCTCCCGTGTTAGCATTGGATTTCTCAGGTATCCTCTGTTGTCTATGGAGTCCAGCGTGCAAACAATATTCTGTACTTTGATTGCGAATGTATTCAAGTCACTGGCAGTCGGTCCTAGGCGCGGCAGACTCTTCAATTCATTTAGCGTTCGATCAATTATTATCTCCGGCCTTCCGTAGCACTGTTCTAGAGTTTTCATAATTATGTCCGGATCGGATGCGTATGATAATAAAGCCGCTACTGCTTCTTTGGCTTCTCCTCTTAGACAGCTTCTTAATCTAGCCAGGTTCTCAGCTTTAGTGTATGCGCCTGTCATGGTTGATTCTTGCATTGCTGCCTTAAAAGAAAGCCAGTCTGTCGGTGCCCCGCTAAATATCGGCAATTCTATTGCTTGTCGTGGTGTCGGTCGTCTTGACATGATTTTCTCTAATGTCGCTGCGAGTACCTCCGCCCCGTCCATCTTCATTCGAGGCTCTTCCTCCTTTTTATTCTCTTCCGGGGGTTGTGATGGATTCAAATGACGGTTTCTAACCATCTCTGTCATTTGAACATCTTTCTGTCTTTGTCGCTCTTGAGTAAGAATGTCGCAAGGCTCCTCTGTGGTGGGTAGCTGCGTTTCTTCGCGACGCCGGGACTGCGACTTGTCCAGCCAGTCGTCCACTCTGGCTTGACTGTCACCGGCGGGTATGCTCTCACGGTCATCGTCGTCGGTTTCCATAATTGTAGCTATTTCATATTCTAATCGTTTTTGAATTAAGCTTTTCTCAAGTGCGGCGAGCTTCTCTGCGGCCAATAACTCCGCTTGTCTAATTCGTGCGGCAACGCTTGACCCCCTCGATGACGGTGCCTTTGTCCGTGGCACGTCTGTGTCGGCGTTGGCATCTTGACGCTTTGCTATCGGTGCTGGGTCCGTCTCCATAATATATCCGCCTTCTGCGGGTACTTGACTCTTTGATGTTTGCACCGATGGCGATGCAGGTGGCTCTTCAAAATCACATCGTCTTGAGTTTTCCATTGCTTGACTCCCGGCGGCCTCAGCTTGTCTTCGCGTTGTTGGCATCTTCTTACTTGCAGCCCCTACTCCTAACAATCCCGGACAGGTACGCTACCGTGGGGAGCCTGTCTGGGGATGGATGGTCGTGCAGGAGTGGAAAGGGAGGAACCACCCAGCAGAGAATGTACGCAGCCGTAGGGTGCTCTGTCCTGGCTGGAATCACCAGAACCCTCAGCAGTGCCTACAGTCCGGCCCCTACGCTTGCGCACACCGTACTGGCGTGGTCGGACTAGTTCGTAATCGTTTGCACGATATACGGCAGCTCGTCCGTTGACTGCACCGCCTGGGAACGGCGTTAACTCGGAACAAACACCGTTTGACACCGTTAGGTGGTGAATGCCCGAGCCGCGGTACACCCGCGTCTGGTTACACTTTCTTCTCTTCGTTACACGATGAACGGTTACGACGATGTTGCTTCACTGTTGCACTGATCTTCAGACTGATCTTGATATCTTGCTGGCTTCACTTATCCGGATCGCATGGACCAGACCTTGTAGGTTGTAGGTACAAGCCGACCATGGACTTCCTGAGTGGACTGTATGCGGACGAAAACACTTGTTGATTTCTTCAGAGTTTATTTTCTTTTTCTTGAAGGTGACCGTGAGAGCAGGGACAATTTTCGCCTGATCACGTCCTATTCTTATTTACATTTCTTAAATTAGCCTAGTGACTATACAAAATTCGTGATTTTCCTTAGATAGACAAAGATAGAACACACATAGTCTCTTTTACTCTTTGGACACTTTCTCGATCCACCCACATAATAACTTCGGAGAAAAGAGAGGTCCGATATGTGTATTGCTATCTCTGTCTTACATATTCTAAACCTACCTACAGGCTTCTTAACATTTTTTCCACTTACAATCCTACCTACATGGGTTTTTTTCTACCGACCTTCAGAATCTGTTAGGGGGACAGGGACAGCCTATAGGATACCTCCGCCGCGCGTGAGCGGGACGGCCTACAGTTATTTTCCTTCACCCCAGTACCTTTAAACAACCATACCAGATCCTACCTAATACTTTAGATATTGTAAGTGGAAATAAGAAACCGGTTTGCTATTTTATTGAAATAAAACAAGCCCTGCGCTAATACATTTCCTTATAAACTAAGGCCCTAACAGAAATTACGTTTATTGTGATAAAATATAAAATCTTTACATACATACATATTAAATTAAACGAGATTGACGTGTGTCCGTAACAGGAAGTATCATTTGATTTACTGAAATTTAATATTAAATAGAATCAAAACGGAAGTATGTCACTTTTTCTTAATATCATTTATTTTAACGGATATTCGCTTTGTGGTGTCATTTTTATTTCTGTTGCACAAATATTAAAATAAGACGTATTTCCGTTTTGTGTTATTGTAGTTTATTAAAACTGATATTCGCCTTAATGGCGCCACCTGCATTTTTAGTTTGGACTGTAAAGTGTGGTCTTCCGTTTTGTGAACATAAAAGTGAATGTAAGCTGAACTAAGGCATCTTTTGTAATTGTGATTCAGACAGTAAACATCTCAACGAAACCAAATTAGTTTCATTTTCTGCTACGGCTAATAATTATTATGGCTACTATTTTTAGGTTTTTTTTCGTTTTTTTTAAACCTTAAGTCAAGAAGTATATTTAAAATCTAAAAATACAGTGTTCAAAAATAATTTCTAGGATTTAAAATATAATTTTTAGGAATTTAAAATATATCTAAGCCTAATACTACTCTATTTCTCCCGTATGCGCACACGCATTCATCGGCGCAGTGCGTTGCACTATAGCGAGCCAGTTTGACTAGATTTTTGGCAACGGCTGCGTCCCTCCCCGCCTCCTGCGCCCGCGCACTGCTTATGAGTTTTTGATGACTTAGCAGCACCGCGTTGCGAGTCGCGACCAAAAGATGTGAGATTATCTTGATTTGTCATTGATGACATACTGGAGTTTTGAGGGTTTTGTTTGTTGTCAGTTTTGGAGTGTATAGTAAACAGTTCATCGACCTAAGATTTTTTTAATGTCAAATCAAAATAAATATATTTCAATAAATATGATCCAGATCCATGAACTGATCCAGAGTTTTTATTTTCTATGCAAAATAAAAACATTTTTTTAGGTTATTTTTGACGGATTTCAGGAGACATGAATTTTGTTTTCATTTTGACGGCCAATTACCGCTTCTCGACCAATAGGTGTCTTAGGAAGCGACTAAAAAGTGCATCCAAAAGAAGGCAGAGAAGCTGCTTTTATTTAATACATTATTTTTGCTTGACACAAAAAATCTGAGGGATATAAGAAGCCTGTGTCTAGCTAGATGTGGACTGATATAGGCTATTGATGACAATGATGATAATATTACTAGCTGTTGGCCGCGACTCCGTACACGTGGAATTTTGAATTGTAAATGATCCTACGGAACCCCTATTTTTGGGTTAAAAAATTGCCTTTGTGTTTTTTCAACTTATTCTCAATTTTTTTGCATTTATAATGTTATAGTGAGATCTGTTAGCTGAAAGTACCGACATCTGGTGGAGATCACTCCAAGCGAAAAGACCGCCTAAATTGTACAATCCTAAATCTTTCTCAGGTGTTATATTTTTTCAATTTGTATGGTGTGCAAAAAATAGTATTAATCTATGTATATTTCCTAAGCAGATTGTATCATACAAAAACACACAACACATTTTCCAATTCCGTCCCGTAAAGACGTTAATATGAAGGTAAAGGAAGTGACTAAAGAAGCACCTGATAGCAGCAGCGTATTTCCTTTGCCATTGGCTAAAATGCGATCGCCAACCCGCGTGCCAAGCGTGGCGAATAAAGCGAAATATTTATTTTGGAGAAACACATTATTTCTTCTATGATGGTTTTACTTTTTTTGTAACCATATGTTTGCCGCAAATGTACTAGGTAAATACCCGTATTATTCATTTGCATCCTGTAACCACAATGTGTCTAAATTCGAATTGCATAATCCGGATTTAGCCCGCCAAATATAACTAGGCGTAAATCCGGAACGTATTTGACGTGGGTGAGTGTTATTCTCGTTACGTCACACAGTGTGTTATAAAGACAATTTGTTGGACCTTTTGGACCCACAGTAAACCGCAATAGCTTTTTAAATGCAACAATACAAAATTTAGGTGTGATTAATCTAACTGAATATGATTTTTCAGATTTTTTTTAAATAAAAAGACGAATGTTAGTTAAGTACAAGTAGTTGAAAAGCACCTTGACACTTTACTTTTTAAGCAAATAATTTAAATTGACTGACTACTCCAGGATGATTTGTAGGTATAGATAATCGTTAATTTCTCAATTTAGTTAAGTGATGACGACAGCTAACTATTAGGTCCTTCTCTCATTCCGAGACGTTCCTCGATTAAGACACTAAGCCACCTGTGGGTCTAGCACAAAAAACTATCGAATTCGAATCGTTTGCGTATCGAAAGCAGACGAGCCAAAGTTCGTGCTTTGTTTTGTAGTTCTTGTTTTGACCGTGCGAGCGCTGTTTAAGTTTTCATACTAAATATTTCGATGGCGATACGAACACGCAAACGATTCGAATTCGATAGTTTTTTGTGCTAGACCCACAGGGGCCTAATTCGAGTAACCGAATCGCAGTTCGATCGTGATTGAAATGGACGATTTTGACTTTTAGCCCATACTAGAACTATCAAAAACCTGTCGTTCAATTACGATTGTGATACGATTCGGTTACGCGAATTAGGGGCCTGTGCGTAACGTTATGAGAGAAGAGCCTCAGAGTTAGTTGTATGGACCGTAACATAAATACTCCAAGCGGACAAAGTCGCCAGCGAAACAGTATTAAACATATGAGAATATTGTGTATAATTTTTTAATCTTTCCCCAGCTCATATTAATCCTCATCAAAGTTTCACGGACATCAATCAGCTGTGGTTGTTCAGCGGCCGATAGCCAATGAAAACATTTGTTATCCCGGCTACCCTCATTTTTTCACGTCGCTTATCTGACCGCCATTTTGCAAGTCATAGAGAATAAATCACATATAAAACTTTTTAAATATCAACGGTTTTTTTGCTTAGTGCCGACTTAAAATAGAATAGCAAAAGCTGTTTTTGCCAACGTAAGAAGTCATGGACTCATGGAGTTAGAATAAGACTAGTAGGAGCGCCATCCCTCCTCCTTTGACTTAACTGCGACAGCCAAAACTCCTTCCAAGCGTTCCTATTTTGAGAAATTCTTCTTTTGGAGAGGTTTATGTCCTTGTGGATTGCTGCGGGCTGATGATGGTGATTTCTGGAGGCTTTCACCACTTACGGCTGAGGGAATTTTTAACCAAGCTCACAAGGAGCTTTGAAACTTTAATACGCAATTAAAAATAGATTCGTTGTTCAGAAGGCTGATGGATAGTTATTAAAATCCTTTAAAATCTGTCCGTGCCCTGATTAAAAAATGTTTAAATATGTTGATGATGTAGATGATTGCTTTGGTGACTTGAATTCGATGATGGAGGCTTTTCCCTGCAGTGGGTTGATTTGAATTCCCTGATTAGGTATAGGCCGTTATTTTTTTTACTTTATGTAGATGACTAGCTGTTGCCCGCGACTTCGTCCGCGTCAATTTCTGTTTTTTCACTGATGCTTCGCTCCTATTGGTCGCAGCGTGATGTTATATAGCCTAAAGCCTTCCTCGATAAATGGACTATCCAACACAAAAAGAATTTTTCAATTCGGACCAGTAATTCCTGAGATTAGCGCGTTCAAACAAACAAACAAACAAACAAACTCTTTAGCTTTATAATATTAGTATAGATAAGAGAGGTAGAGATGAATAAGAGTTATTATTATTGGCATGTGTGTGAAAAGATTAAAACGCCTACGTAAAACATGTAATTAGTAATTTCGGGTTTGTGTCTAACCAATCAAGGACAGCAATCATTCGTAACTACGCCACGCTTGCATGTTGACGATCACATTTTTTTCTGGCTAATACCTAGTTGAGAGAAGACGTTGCTGCAAATCTTTTTCTAGCAATACTCCTTTTGGAGCGACATCTAGAAGACTATAAATCGTGCTATTCCTTTTTAGGGTGCCAAGTTCTAGGAACCGCCAGGTAACTCATATTGCTCTCTATCTAAATCAACTTTTAATCCAGCCTCATCAGTCCACTGCTGGACATGGGCCTCTTCAAAACGAGGATTTTTCCATACTCGCCACGCCTGGCAAGCGGGTTGGCGACCGCCGTTTGGCCAAATTCAATTCAATTCAATTCAATTTAATTCAAATATTTTATTGCGTTCCATAATGTTACAAGGATGTTATAAAGTATGATATAAACAGTTCATTATAGACCCTGTTCGGGCACAACAATACAATTAGTAATAGACAGAGAGGATGACGCCATAATTACATTATATTTCAGTACAAAAGATTAAATAATAAGTGTTTACATACCTACTTTCTAAAATTGACATTAGCTATGTAATTAATTTGATTATATATTTTTTTAATTTATTAGATTTTCGTCATTTAGGTATTTATTTATTGTATAGTAGCAATTTTATTTAAAATAATAGATTTAATTTTATTTGATTCCTCTTTTATAAATTCCGGTAGTTTATTATATTTTTTTATAGACATGATTAGTGGGCTTGATGAATGAAGCTTTAGATGGACAGGCGGTAACATTAATTTGTTCTTGCGAACACTTCTCAATGAATGGTCCGAGGGTAAATCCGATCGCTTTGTATAAAATTCGGGGTGTTTTCGGACGAATTTACATATTTCCAAGATGTACATACATGGAAGGGGAAGTCTATTTGTTTTGTGTAGGCGAGAATGCTCATTAGCTTTTTTTGCAAAATAAAAAGGCTGGATGTGTCGGTGCTATTTCCCCATAGAATGATGCCATAGTTAAGCCACGCGTTTGCATAGGCGTAGTAGGTAGTTAGTGCCGCTTCAAGGTCAGTACTTTTTTTCACCTCGTAAAGTGAATACGCGTAGCTTGATAATTAAGATTTTATCTTTTGGATGTGCGCTTTCCAGTTTAAATGTGCATCTATTTCTAAACCGAGCAACTTAAAAGTGCTAACGTGTTCTAATTTAGTGCCAAAGATGAAGGGAAGACGTTGTGCCCGTTTCCTTCTAGCGGTACTCTTAAGTCGCTTTTTATTAGTCTTTTTTGATGACCACCGTGGCGGAGCACATACACACCGGTTTTCAAGGTGTCGCCTGCTCCGAGGTTCGATTCCCGGACGGGTTAATGCAGAAAAAAAGTGTTTTTGCTACATTTTCTCGGCTCTGGGTGTTTGTGGTACTCGTACCTTCGTTGTTTCTGATTTCCAAAATACGAGTGCTTTAAATTGGATCAGGACAATGTATGTGATGCTGTCCACATTCATTATAAGGACCTTCTATTATATTCTAGAAACCCTGCACATCCTCACGCAGCACATAAACATCTTACATGCATTTTACGAGCGATGCTATCAATGGTTGTCGTCGTAAACTGTCATCACTCGTAAACTAATTCTCGAAACTCGTTTAGGCGATAATAAAACTACTTTTGGAGATATGCAGTTTTGGCCGTAAAGTGGAATGGGTTGCATTCTTTAGACGAACATTTTTTTATTGTTTTTGCAAATTGCTGATGTTATGTCACGTGGTGTCGGCATGAGAAAGAATCAGTAACAACCCATTTCGCCCACTGCTGAGCACGGGTCTCCCCCTTTTTTATTAAGGCCTTAGTTCCACCACGCTGGCCTAGTGCGGGTTGGTGGACGGCGAGGGCGACGCTGTGGCAACATCACCCCGCCGTTGGACGCGTTTCAATTTAAGCCACCCGAAGGCCTCCAACAGGCTTAACGGCTGTTATCTCGTGACAACAGCCGGGACCGACGGCTTAACGTGCCCTCCGAAGCACGGAAGCGCTCATGGTATGATGCCACAAACGGTCACCCATCCAACTAGTGACCACTCCCAGCGTTGCTTAACATTAGTGACAGGTACTGATCACTAAGAAGCATTGGGCTATGAGAAAAGCACCACCCTTCTCGTCCTATGGGTGTCGTAAGTGGTGACTAAAGGAGAACGGAAAAGCCGTCGGAGCGCAGCGAGTGCGACAACATCTCCTGAGGATGCTACGTGAAGTGGCGAAACGCGTCGAGGTTTTTCATGTATCGGTGTTGGATACTAATAATTGCATTATCTGTACTGCATGCATTTTTGGAAGGGGGGGGGGGGTTTCCTGTAGGTAATAGTGCTTGCTCATTCAGTGTTAGTGCGGGTAGTGTGGTGAAGGTACCTAGGCCTGTGTTAACGTGCGGAAATCGTTTTCAAAATTATTTTCAAAATCCATATTTAAAGGAGAACTGCCAAAAGTAGACTGGCAGCGTCATTCTGCACTATTGGCCAGATTACGATCGCCAACCTGCCAGCCAAGCGTGGCGATGGTAAAATCGACCTCTTGGAGTCGCCTGTGTCCAGCAGTGAACTGATAGAAACTGGTATGAAGCATGCTTCACACCGGTTTTCAAGGTTAGGGGGTATGAAAAATAATTATGAACTTTATTCTCTACGGATATATGCGTTTTCCTTTGTGTAGCAGACTTAACAAATTAGAAAATATTCAAATAAAGTACCGGTGAAAAATAATAAATTCATATTGTTTGTATCTGAAATAATTAAAGTAATTTTGGGGATAACGGTGCCAGTGGCACATGTATACAGATCGTGTCTATCAAAATTTTGTTTATCGATGTGTAATTGTTTGTTGTCCCATTTAAATACAATAAAATAAAAAATAGTAAAAACTATAAAGATTATTTGTAATGCTGAATTAATTTTGTTGACATTCGACAGTTTGATTTTGATTTTAATTTTTTTGTTTTGTGTTTTTATTTTTGTGACTCTATTTGACTGACAATTTACTTATTTTATTATTATTATTCGATTTTGAGATTATTTCATTTATGTGTAAAAATTTGGCATTGCTTAGGACCTAGACAATGTTAGTATTTTAAGCGCTTTGAACTTGCATTCTGTTAGCTTTTAAGATAATTATTATTGTAAATACAAATAAACTCGGTGGCAAAAAAACAGTCAACGACCAACTGTGCTTACCGTGGTTGACGTTTTAGCTACAAACAAGCCCGAAGTCACGGGCTACTAGTCTCCAGTAAATGTAATGCGTTGTTTATATTTAGTATGCAATAGTTAACTTATTTTCATCCTGCAACTAGGTCAGTCGAGTACCTACACAATAGGACCCTCGTATTCAGTTTCATGCTCGACACCCTTAGCCGACGCGTAGGGCTGTCACGAATATACAGAGTGACTTTTTATCACCGTCAAATGTTTTTATAGGCGTTAACTATTGTATTTAGAGCTCATATATGAAATAAAAAATGTAGGTCAAGTTTTCACCCAAAAATATTTTTCGCAGCATAGTTTTCAATTTTTACGGTCCTTAGCATGTGAAGTTATGAATGGAAAATCAACAAATTATGATTGTATCGTAATTAATGAATGAGATGACATCACGTAAAAAGTGTGTTGCGAGGAGACAGTACCCAAAATCATAGATTTTTAGCGGACATTTTCTAGGTGCTTTATCATCCTGTATTTTTAAGTAGTAAATTTCGCTTTTTAAAATTATTAATGCTTTAATTTTTTTATTTATTTTATCTTTATAAGGGAAACAAGCAGCTGTCAATTTAACATTTAGGATACCGATTCCAAAAGCTTTTTATACGACGCAATGATGTGATAAAACATTTCATTCAGTATGCCTTTTTAGCAAATTAATGACGTCCCCTAGGAACATCTCTTTAAATTTTACACTCACGGCTTTAACAGATTATTTACATGCTGCATGGATAAATAAAAAAACAATCAAAACCAGAACAACTTGTATAACATTATTTTGTAAAAGATAACAAAAGATGCCCCATTAGTTAAACTTGATAAAAGTCGAGGAATAGGTATTATTGAGGAAAACCCAATTCGTAAAGACATTTAAAACACCTCGAAAGTAATAAATTGTTTAAAACAGTGGATATTCCATTTATGTACATGGTTTGATTTTTTTTAAATAAAATAAATCTATTTTTCCATCTGAACATGACTGACAAAACTGACACATGTCTATCTTTAAAAACCACGTATTTGAAACCTAAATCTTAACCAGTGATTTGCAACCGTAATATTTTTTTCTCACAAAAGTTTTTTTATTTACCTACCTTTTCTTGTAAAAAGAAGCCTATAATCGGAATCTCGGAAACTGCTGTAACGATTTTCACAAAATTTGGTATGCAGGGGGTTTCAAGAGCGATAAATGGATCTAACCAGGTTTTACTATCGCAGGTCGCGGGTTCGATCCCCGCACAGTACAAATATTTGTGTGCATGAACATGTCTGTTTGTCCAGTACGTACATCCAGTCCGGGTGTTTTCTATATATTATAAGTATGTATTTACAAAAAAAAAATTATTTATGCAAGTTTATCGGTTTTCTAGTACCTCATACGACAGGGCACTTAATATTAGCTTAATTTGGGACTAGATGGCTCTGTGTGGCCCAGTGAGGCATGTCTTAAATATTATTATTTATTTATATTATTAATTATTATTATAAAACATCCTTTTAGCCGTGTTAGAATTTGGCAAACATCGGACACTAGCTACTCCTTTTTATTTGTAGAAAGAAGGATACGGTTGACAGCCCTAGTCAGCGCCAATAAATACTACCCATCTGGTGCTGAATAAATTCCCGCAGCACTAATGAGAGAAAGGCCGTTCTCGGAATAACGCACTCACCGCGCCTTTATTTGAGAATTATTTTAGGACCGTACTTATAACGTAATCTGGGATGCTTCGTTTTTTGCTAAACGTAAACAAACATTCAGTTTAATAATGGTCAATGGTGTTTTTATGTTTGAAGGAAATAAGAAATGTCGGTAAAAATGTTGATGCACAAAATTCCAGAGAGTTTTGCTAAATGTATTATTAATAGGGGTTAAAGTATAAAATTGCCGATTATTTTCCCACTATTTATTTTGTTTATAGCTCTTAAGTATAGTCATATTATTGCGTAATTCATTTTGTATTGTATCAAAAACTAAATAAAGTAACTTTTGACTAAAAAAAATGCATTACTAGTGCCTATTACTTCAAAGGATGTCGTTAAAAAGACCCCTTACAATGTGTCAGCTGACCTTCTTGCTTCAATTAAGTATATTTGTATTATATACTTTGATTTTCAGAAATTTAAATACTATAATGCGTAGCTTTATAACCATCTAACTTTCACCTTTAATTGCATCGAAAACGGGTCAGGCGTTTTTAAAAAAATTAAAAAATTGTTAGTATGGAAAAATGACTTTTCTCGATTTCGTCCATACAAAACGGCAATTTCATACTTTAACCCCTAATAAAAAAAGAACAAATGGAGCCAATTAATTCTAGTCTAAAAGAAAAAAGATTACAATTAAATGTTTTTTACTTAATTAGCAAAATCTTGGGGTTAAACGAAATCGTATACAGAAAACAACTTTTTTTTTAAATTCCATGTCTCTTTCAATACTAGAACTATGAACACAAAAAATAAGTCGGTAAATCTATCTTCATATCTGCTAAATATCGGATCAGAAAAAATAGACTAAAAAGTCCCGAGTATTTGACCTATTTGCGTTTATAGCCCACGACTAAGCGTTGCGCGTACGTTCGCGGACCAAAATTTAGCCAATGCTATAACCTGACCACTGCCACTACCACTATGCAAAAGACATGGCCAAATGTCCATTCCTTTCAATATGAAAAATAAACATAGTGATCACACTGAAACCGTACCTTTTTCCGGGATTTCAATTAACCTATAAGTACCTATCAAGTACTATCTCTCTGCCAAATTTCATTCAGTGATTGAGTAACAAAAATCCATCCGAACATACACAGTGATCTTACTAATCTTATCTTACTAATATTTAGTAAGATTTCGAATACTACTAGAAATGTTTTCATATAGTTACAAAAGTCGCTGGTGTAAACACAACAATACATTTCAAATGCAGCGTATTTCTTTATTCACGTTTTAGTTCACGCTCCGAGCTCAAGTAGCGTTTCTAATTAAGAGCGTGCCACTAGTTGTTATTTGCGGCGAAGGTACGTACGTTTTATTGCGGTTGCACACAATTTGCGACACCCGGTATTACTTCCATGTAGATTTATAGTACTTATGCTACTTCCATTACCTACTTGCAAGTTTCAGAGTACATTTAGTTGTAAATACGGCTATGGAGAATGCGATAGCGTTTACAAAAAAATATTATGCGAGGAGATGCGGGTTCGAGTCCCGTCTGAGACATATTTTTTCAAGTTTTAATACTGATTTTCCAAGTGCTTTATCTTGACATTTTTGTACCGGGCTGTACCAAAAGAATAGTACGTCATTTGTTTTTTGTCTCGTAGATTTTTGTATTAAAGTTTGGATGGTGATTAAAATTTAATACTGTACTTAAGTTCCAGTTTTACGAACCTTATTGTCATAAAAGACACTAAAGTCTGCCAACCACGTTCATAGGTCAAGTTTAAAAAAAAGACACTAAAGTCTGCCAACCACGTTCATAGGTCAAGTTTAAAAAAAAGACACTAAAGTCTGCCAACCACGTTCATAGGTCAAGTTTAAAAAAAAGACACTAAAGTCTGCCAACCACGTTCATAGGTCAAGTTTAAAAAAAAGACACTAAAGTCTGCCAACCACGTTCATAGGTCAAGTTTAAAAAAAAGACACTAAAGTCTGCCAACCACGTTCATAGGTCAAGTTTAAAAAAAAGACACTAAAGTCTGCCAACCACGTTCATAGGTCAAGTTTAAAAAAAAGACACTAAAGTCTGCCAACCACGTTCATAGGTCAAGTTTAAAAAAAAGACACTAAAGTCTGCCAACCACGTTCATAGGTCAAGTTTAAAAAAAAGACACTAAAGTCTGCCAACCACGTTCATAGGTCAAGTTTAAAAAAAAGACACTAAAGTCTGCCAACCACGTTCATAGGTCAAGTTTAAAAAAAAGACACTAAAGTCTGCCAACCACGTTCATAGGTCAAGTTTAAAAAAAAGACACTAAAGTCTGCCAACCACGTTCATAGGTCAAGTTTAAAAAAAAGACACTAAAGTCTGCCAACCACGTTCATAGGTCAAGTTTAAAAAAAAGACACTAAAGTCTGCCAACCACGTTCATAGGTCAAGTTTAAAAAAAAGACACTAAAGTCTGCCAACCACGTTCATAGGTCAAGTTTAAAAAAAAGACACTAAAGTCTGCCAACCACGTTCATAGGTCAAGTTTAAAAAAAAGACACTAAAGTCTGCCAACCACGTTCATAGGTCAAGTTTAAAAAAAAGACACTAAAGTCTGCCAACCACGTTCATAGGTCAAGTTTAAAAAAAAGACACTAAAGTCTGCCAACCACGTTCATAGGTCAAGTTTAAAAAAAAGACACTAAAGTCTGCCAACCACGTTCATAGGTCAAGTTTAAAAAAAAGACACTAAAGTCTGCCAACCACGTTCATAGGTCAAGTTTAAAAAAAAGACACTAAAGTCTGCCAACCACGTTCATAGGTCAAGTTTAAAAAAAAGACACTAAAGTCTGCCAACCACGTTCATAGGTCAAGTTTAAAAAAAAGACACTAAAGTCTGCCAACCACGTTCATAGGTCAAGTTTAAAAAAAAGACACTAAAGTCTGCCAACCACGTTCATAGGTCAAGTTTAAAAAAAAGACACTAAAGTCTGCCAACCACGTTCATAGGTCAAGTTTAAAAAAAAGACACTAAAGTCTGCCAACCACGTTCATAGGTCAAGTTTAAAAAAAAGACACTAAAGTCTGCCAACCACGTTCATAGGTCAAGTTTAAAAAAAAGACACTAAAGTCTGCCAACCACGTTCATAGGTCAAGTTTAAAAAAAAGACACTAAAGTCTGCCAACCACGTTCATAGGTCAAGTTTAAAAAAAAGACACTAAAGTCTGCCAACCACGTTCATAGGTCAAGTTTAAAAAAAAGACACTAAAGTCTGCCAACCACGTTCATAGGTCAAGTTTAAAAAAAACGCTCTTTATTCGTCAGTAGGAAATGTCAAAGAAAAATGCCACAGTTCCCGTTAACAAGCCACGTTAACGCGGCTAGTGTAATCGAAGAAACTTTCGTAACTGAACGAAAGCCGTTGATCTATGGCGGGTGATTAGTACTCATCGGGGGCCCTGCTTGGGGTATGGTACAGTCAGCTATGTAAAATATATACAATGAGAGCCTAAACTTACGAGTACAGACTGTCTTTTTTCAAAATTACAAGTCTTGACAAGCGCAGGGACCTCTTGGACTTAATGTTTCTCCACAAAATAATAAATAATCAACTGAAATGTCCAGCATTGCTCAAAAGAATTAATTTTCGCGTACCCTATACAATGCCCGCAGACCAATCGAAACTTTTAGAGCCCAAATCAGGAGAACAGTCTTAGGTGCAAACTCATCTTTGGTTAGAACAGTCAAGCTTTACAACAAATACAACCGAGCCATAGATATTGATATCTGTTCCATGTCTCTGAGAAAATTGCGTCTATCACTGTAAGACGCAAAATGTTAAATTGTTTAACTAAAAATTCTTTGTTCTTTTTCTTTTCTTTTAGTTTTTATCTTTAATTTTGCTGTGTGTATCACACAGTCGTCTTTCCATTGTAAAGTGACTTAGTGTAGCTTTCTTGATTAATTAATATTATGCATGTTGTGTTCGCCTATAAGACGCTTTACATTTAGATATCTTATGTTGTTACATGTATATTGTTAGTTTTAATGTAATAGCTGTTGGTGAACCTAATAAATAAATAAATAAAAAATACAACTAGCTAACCGACGACGCAAATTTGTTTCGCTAGATGTGATATTCCTACCACCTACTCCCAACTCCTACCTTATACCTCCACAATACTAGTCTAGTTTCAGAAAAACAAAACAATTCCTGGCGTAGTGTTTGGATGTCTTGTCTCTTGTGACACCACGTCTTGAGACGTCATAGGCGACACCAGGAAGTGAAATCTTGAATGAATAAGTAATATTCTCGTTGGAGAACGAACACCCTACAATTCGACGACCTCCGTGGCGGAGTGGCGTGCACACCGGTTTACAAGGTGTCGCCTGCTCCGTGCTCCCGGGTTCGATTCCCGGACGGGTAGAAAAAGAGTGTTCCTCTACATTTTGGGTCAGGGTGTTTGTGGTACCTTCGCATTTTCTGATTTCCACAATACGATAGAGGTGAGTGATAAATAACGTCACGGTGAAAAAGTCACAGTGATCCGGCGTCCAAAAGTATCACTGTGACTTGTCACGGAGGAACAACGTTACAAAATCACTTAGGTTCCTACTGTTCCTACCGGTATCGCCGAGAACTCCGGTCACTCATGTGATCATGTCACGACAGTACGTATTAGACTTTGATCCGCTCGCGACATATATCGTGACATTAGTAACAGTATTGACAAAATCCATATACTGTACCATGACATTAGTAACCGCAGTTACAAAGTCACTTTAAATAAAATATCATTTCACCGTTCGGAAACGCGGAACGTCTATTGTGATACGAGTAACGGGAGTGACAAAGTCACGGTGATATTTCACAGTGACATTTTTGGAACTGGAACGACGGTCACGGTGATTGAAAAGTAACGCTTTTCTCCAAGTCTACAATACGAGTGTTTTAAATCGCTACTTACTTTGGGAACAAAACAATAAATAATAATAATATAATAATAATATGTCATGTTATGTTGTCCACACTAATCTATACTAATATTATAAAGCTGAAGACTTTGTTTGTTTGTTTGTTAGTTTGTTTGTTTGAACGCGCTAATCTCAGGAAATACTGGTCCAATTTGAAAAATTATTTTTGTGTTGGATAGTCCATTTATCGAGGAAGGCTTTAGGCTATATAACATCACGCTGCGACCAATAGAAGCGAAGCATGAGTAAAAAATGTTGCAAAAATAATCGCGATCATAACAACGGAAACGAAGTTACGGGGAACAGCTATTATCTATAATTATTAATATTATAAAGCTGAAGACTTTGTTTGTTTGTTTGTTTGAACGCGCTAATCTCAGGAAGTACTGGTTCGAATTGAAAAATTATTTCCGTGTTGGATAGTCCATTTATCGAGGAAGGCTTTAGGCTATATAACATCACGCTGTGACCAATAGGAGCGAAGCATCAGTGAAAAATGTTGCAAAAATAGTCGCGATCATAATAACAGAAATTGACGCGGACGAAGTCGCGGGCAACAGCTAGTACTTCGATATAACGACAGAAAGAATAAATACGAGAATACCATAGTTTTAGGACACAGGATTACAATGTCAACAAGTAATAAAAAACAACAACAAGTAATGTCAAAAAGTATAAAGTTCTCCTCCTGACTGTACAGCACTTATCTCGTGCCCGGGCTTGTCTCATACAAATGATGATGGCATTAACGATCATTTGTACGGCCCTTTTCTGTACTCATACAGACTGGAGAAAGTCCGTTAGGTATTACAGATGTAATTAATAGCAATTTATTTATATGGTCTTACCTAAGCCATTAAATACGAATTAAAAAGTTATAAAAAAAATATTTTAAACATAATAAGCATTAATGTAGTTTAACGACCGGTCATAATAACCTATCTATCTTCAGATTTGGCATATCGGAGATAGAAAACAACTTTTGTCTTTGTTTCTCTGGACGGCAAAATCAGAGATAGAAACTGTTTCCTATCTCCGAAATGTCAAAATTAACGATAGATAGATTATTGGGACCGGCCGTAAAAGAACTAGAAACAGAATCCGATACAAAAACGACACCTAAGGGCTCACACACATAAACACGATACGACGTCGCGTCCTGCATCGTGACACGTTGCGACGCCGTTTCATGGAAATCTACATAGTAAAAAACTACAAAACGACGTCGCGTCGTGCATTGTGACACGTTGCGACGTCGTTTCGTGGAAATCTACATAGTAAAAAACCGCAAAACGACGTCGCAACGTGTCACGATGCACGACGCGACGTCGTATCGTGTTTATGTGTGTGAGCCCTTACACAGTCCTCGATTGAATGATTGACGTTGATTTTATGTCAGTGTAAACTTTGTAACCCGGCCAAATTATGTAGGCATGCAACAGTACGGATAATTATGTCATATTATGACTATTCGATTGATATAGGTTGTAGTAAAAGTGCAGTCTTATGTCAGATGGGTGCACTTTTTGCTCTAGTTTTTTAGGGTTCCGTACCCAAAGGGTAAAAATGGGACCCTATTACTAAGACTTCGCTGTCTGTCCGTCTGTCCATCTGTCCGTCTGTCCGTCTGTCCGTCGCTCTGTCACCAGGCTGTATCTCAAGAGCCGCGATAGCTAGACAGTTGAAATTTTCACAAATTATGTATTTCTGTTGCCGCAATAACAACAAATACTAAAAACAATATAAAATAAATATTTAAGGGGGGCTCCCATACAACAAACCCGTTTTTAGGCCTTTTTGGTGCGGAACCCTTCGTGCGCGAGTCTGACTCGCACTTGGCCGGTTATTATATTACATCAAGGGCTCACTAACGTCTTAGGTTTCGGCGCGGTAGAACAAAGCAAATTCGTAAAAAGAAACGACTTTAACCATTTAAACATTCAAAAGGTTCACTTATATTTATCAATAAACTACATACAGTTACTAACGATTGAAAAGAGTAGGTATTTGAACAAAACATAAAGTATTTACAGAACAGTCTATCTATTAAAATCAGTTGAAATCAGTTTTATTTCTGCAAATAGGCCCCAGGAGGCGCTTTTACACGTCCCAATATTTAACCTACCACTGCTTCGGGACAAATGTGGGCTAGTGCCGAGAAGAAGCAGCGCAAGAAACTCGGTCACTATTGTCAGCCTCTTTTTAAATAAACATGTTTACATAAGATATATGCCAGTGCGAGCTGATACAATTTAAAGCCAAACGTTCCTATCATTTATATAATCATCAATAGTGTAATAGCCCTTTTTCATTAAAACAACTTTGATATATGATTTGAATTTATGTACAGGGAGGTCAGCAATTGACAGTGGTAATTTGTTGAAAATACGGATACAATTTCCCATGAACGAATTACCTACTTTTCGCAGTCTGAATCCTGGAATTAGTAATATTATTTTTAATAGACAGCATTGTAAGTACTTATAAAATATTATGTAAGCCTTGGTGCAAACAAAGAGGTCTTATAATATCGGTAGCATCGAAGCCTCTAAGCGAACAACTTTTTTTTCAGAACTCATAATCCTTCCCAGTATTATAAATGCGATATTAACTTTGTTTATCTGTCTGTTACGATTTCATACCTAAACTACTGAAATTTATAAGACTAGTTTGGCTATTTAGAATCCCACTAGGTACAGGCTTCCGCCTGCGCGGTATAACGACGTGCAGTTCATGCAGGCAGAGTCGCGGGCAAAAGCTACTCATAAGTTAGAAACCTGCCTATAATTCAGAAAGATAAGTCGCATGATAGCTCAAGGACATTAGTTTTAATCAAATGGTTTGATGATGTTGGGAGTAAATGAAAAAGGCTAAGGGTTTCTTTAGTTTAAGTGTCACGTTTATCGTAAATTTTGTTCCAATGCCACTTTAGTCACAGTTTGAAAAAACACATCCTTGTAACTTAATTGAAATGCTTGCAAAACTCTTTATCACTTTCAAGATTTATTTCTAAGAGTTTTGCGGTTTGTTTCCATTGACATTACCGCTAGGTACATTGCTCAACGTTTACTCAATTATTAGGGATCATTCACAATATAATAAGAAATATATATGGTCTGTCGTATAACATATAAGCTTTCAGCCGTTAAAAAACGCATATTTGCAGTAGTTTTTTTTTTACTTTCGTAGACATTCTTGACTTCAAAACAAAATTTTCGTAGCTAGTTGAAACTAGACACCGTAGCTATGACTACGAATAATTACGCCATTACTACGGTCGTAGCAGCAACTACGCATCGCCTATTACGCACCTAGGAAACTACAACATCGTTAATTACTACAATATTAACTTGCAATATAGAGTTTTAACAAATGCTGAAGTAGGACAGGACTCTTGGAACTAAAACCATCAAGAATTGTGTACTAATCAGACATATTAAGGCCTCTTTTATTAAGGGGCTGTTTCACAATAATTAAGTAAAGGCTTAAGTTACTCAACGAGTTAATTACATAGAGGTTAAATCCTTTCGTTAACTTTCTTTGCATTTCACAATCATCCAATCAGTAAATTAAAGTGAAGATTATATAATTAATACTTACTTACAAGCTACGTTTCGTTTTAAGGTAAGAATAATTTATGTGTTTCTATATAGTATAGTAATCACAGAATTATCATAAAAAATATTTTTTGTTATGATTATAAGTAATAAAAACAATAAATTCGTACAAAAAATGTTTACACTGTAATGTAAATGAGTCATTTCACCTTTTCTAAAATCAATATTTCTGTAAGAATGGAACGCAACGAGGTTTCAACAAAAAGTCTATGTCGAGGCAACGTCAGTTAGTCAGTAAATGACAAATGTCAAATTTTTTGTGTGGTGATTTTGTTTGCATTGAATTTACCATTACGAACATTGTGTTATTTTACAATGACTGCAAAACTGTCCATTTAAATAATAAAATAACTTGTTGTTGATGAAAATTTGGAAATGACGTATTTGAGGTTATCTTTTTAAATTTACTTGTCAAGTAAAAGGCTACTTGGCAGTGCATCCGGTGATTAACTTAACGAGCACATATAGTGGTGATTAACCCTACTCAGGGCTTGTGAAACGTGAAAAATAGTTTACTGAGCAGATAGAGTCGAAGTAGCTTACCCAAAACTTTACTCAGCGATTGTGAAACAGGCCCTATATCTAAAAAAACAGGACAAAAAAACAGAAACAGCAGGACGAAGGTCTCTTTTTTTTAAATACAAGTTACCACAGCTATGATAAGGTTAGTGATCACCCAAGTTCAAAAATTCGAAAATCTGGAATCGAGTCCCGAGATCCTTGCCTAGTACCTACACCAACAGACTAACGATGCGTTACCGGGTTTATTAACATCTCTTACGATGCGTTTATACAAAACCTTATGGCGTGGCTGCCCCTTTACAAAACCGCTGTCCCACATTAGCCCGCTAACTCGCAGCGCTTGATCGCTTCCGAGAAACGTGAGCGTCAAACGCTGCGCGTGAGTGTCGCAAGTGGCGTTTGGCACACATTCGCCAAGATTTCTTCAATGCTCGGGAAGGAAAGATCGCAATCAGACTGCACTGGTGGCCTCGACAAGGTCGGCCGAAAACCATCAGATAAAGGCGCAAAGATATTTTTGTTATTCATGTGCTAATCACTGCGTTCCGAAATAAGTCAAAAAAATTTTGGTCCTATTTTTAAGCAGACAAAATACTCTTTGACAGCCTTTAACACTCAAAGTTGACACCGGAATTTGAGATGAAAGACAAATATTTACGGATTTTAAACAAGCATTTATTATGGTTTATACTCGTAACACTAGCGTTTATGGTCACGAACAGATTGACACAATGTATTTGAAGTTTCCTTACAAACTTATTTTAGCCTTATTTTAATGCATTCATCAATGCTCTCGATTCTGCTTATCATAAGTAGCCATTATAACTACTTTTACTCATATCGATAATGTTTTTTAAATTGATTGAAACATAGTATATGTATTTTTGTTGGAAATTTATGAACTTTTAGAATCTAAGTTCTTCCTTGGCTAGATTTAAATAGTTATACATATAGTTACAATAAAGTAAAAACTATAAATATTTTAAGTACTCAATTAGCGAGGAAAATATTTTTTTTGTTTTTCTTGAGTCAGCAAAAAGTTATAAAGTAGCCTTTGTTTTATTTCAGCCTATAATAATATCACCTTGACAAATTACATTCAGTACTTTTTATATTTAGTAGCTCTGTCGTGATTTAGTAGTTAGTCGAGTATTACCTAGTAAAATGGAGAAGTTGCAGAATAAAATACAATGGCAGTGTTAAAATCACTTGCAGTATTTTTATAGACGAACAGTCGTGAAAAATGGTAGTTGGTATTCTATTTGTGAACGCAAAATCACATTCTGAATAATTTGATAGCCCGATAGAAGTATGATCACTTTCTGGTGTCTCTGACGACGAAAGTTGTCTGAGATATTGAATAAGAAATACTTACTCGACTATAGATACAATTCAGAACTAGGGAAAGTTTTCAAGTGATTAGGGTAAGTATTGCGAAGAATACTTGTTCTCGAAGAAGGGTCTCGTAAGTTAACAAGTTTATAACTTTCATTACTTTTCAGTTAAGTTAGCAAAGTAAGAATCGTTATTAATTTAGACGGAAATCAGTGAGTATCAATAAAACTTACTTTATTGTCGTTATTTTGAGATATCAATCGACGCTATATGGATTGATATCTCAAAATAACGACATCATCAGTACGCAAAAAAACGTTTTTACTGCTACGTCTGCTTTTTGTAAGTTAGCTTGATGATACTTTATTAGGGGGTGTTGGAATCTACCACGTAGTAGTCTACCCTGGGCAACAGCATCTTTGGTTTTCTAACCAAAAATGACGGCTAACAGATCCCTCTGCGGTGGTAGGCTTCGTAAGAGGCTGCCTGGATGCTACCACCTAGCGCCAAACAGTTTTTCTGTGTTCCGCTGGTGTGTAGGAGAACCAGTGCCTCTGGGTACGCTCGCTCCATCTTAGGCTTTTTCTTAACCGTATAGTTATGTATGTAGTCAATTGCAAGCCCATTGATTATAAAAAATAATGTTATTTTAGCAATTTAATTGCTATTATAATATCAGTATATAAACTTGAGATCCCGCCTGAGACATAATTTTTCAAGTTTATATATGTCGCAGGGACATGAGGATACTAGAGATTTCCTGAAATCCCTAGGGATATGACGAAATCCCGGTAAATGTCGAATATTCTTGTTTATTACGTCTTTTTACTAACATTATCTAGTGATATGACAAAATACTAATATAAAGTCAGAGATATGTCATTTTACTAAACTAAATGTAGTGAAATAAAGAATACTGTTGTAGACACAGGCTGATTACAATTTCTGACATGAATGGGCGCCATCGGATTCATTGTTACACACCTGGCATATTAACTCTTCTACAACATTAAAATGCAAGTGATTTGTGACTGAGCGATCGTATTTTTAGTTGAAATTGAATTTTACTAAACCACTCGAAAAATCCACTAGCTACCAAAAGCAATATTTCGCCACTAAATAGGGTGATAAAACCACCTGTTTTAGTAAAATATCTACTAAGTTGGCAACACTGTACATACACGTGCCACGCCATCCAGCTCGAGCGACGCATTTGTTTGCTCCCACTAGTGCCCCTGGTACCAGAGCAAACGAGAGAATTGCATGGCTCGATTTTTATTCGGCAGTATCCGATTTTCTGTCATCTTACTAGATTTTGTTTAGTGGAACGACATATCACTGACGATAATTTGGTATTTTGTCATATCACTAGATACTTTTAGTAAGAAGACGTAATAAACATGAATATCCGACATCTTCCGGAATTTCGTCATATCCCAAGGGATTTCATGAAATCTCTGATATCCTCATTTCCCTGCGACATATATACTGATATTAGCTTGAAGATGTTTTAAAAAATATATATTTTTATTCAAGTTGGTTTAAAATAAAAATATATATTTTTATTTTAAACCAACTTGTATACTTTAAATTGCAATGAAACATCAAATCGAATATTTTCAAACGTTTTGGTTGAATAACTTCTTAATCTATCCATACCGTAGTGATTATCGCTGCGAAATAAAAAAGTCATCATTAATAGAATTCAAGAAATCAATGAGAATCGTCTGAATACTTTGAACTAATGCATCTTTGTAGAACTTAAATTTGTGTTTATTGACGTACTACAATTATTTTTACTGTATGAATAAACTGTAAAATCAGAGCATTAGCTTTTCATATTTGCCAACTGAGGGATAATTGATAAGTAATTTTAACAAGCAAGCAAAATATTCAAAGCAAATTTCAATTTCGCAGATCACTGAGATAATTACTATCCAGTAATTGATTCTGAGTTTATTACGAGTTCTTTTCATTAAAATGAACTCTAAAATCTGATCAACAAATTAGGACAACATATTGAAATTTCAATTTTTAGATCCTGACGTTAAAATTGGGTCATAGAGATTTGATTACTTGTGTGTGTGTTTTCGGAGACTAAACTAACTTCACTCGAAAAATTCAAAAGCATATATTGGTATGCCTTGTTATAATAATATGCTCGTACAATGGCATCAATTTAATTTAGAATATTAACAGTTTGCTGGTTTTTACTTAGAACATTCTAAAACATTAGGCAGGGAAAGTTTGCGTATGTGTAGAGGTGAAATTTAAATCACCATCCAAATTTTATTAGGTTATTTGCAGAAATAAAACTGATTTTACTGATTTTAATACAACAATTCTAATAAATTAAACGCTTGAGTCACAGACAGGAACTGACTTTATTTCAAAAAACATAGTAATACAAGCTTTGTGGTAGGTGGCAACAATCTACAAGACAAAAAACAAATAACGTATTTTTTCTTTTGGTACAAAATTGTCAAGATAAAGCACCTAGAAAATGTCCGCCAAAAAACTATTTATACGGCCTCCGCGCAACACACTTTTTACGCGATGCGCATTCATTCATTACGATACTATTCATAAGTTGTTCATTTTCCCTTCATACCTTCACAGGCTTAGGATCGTAAAAATTGAAGACTATGTTGCGAAGAATATTTCCTGGTGAAAACTTGGCCTACATTTTTAATTTCATAAATGGCTTCTAAATACGCTCATAATGCCTATAAAAAATTTGACGGTTATGGAGAAATCATCCTATATTATAATAATACTCGTATTTTTAGTCATGCCATAACGGGCCACACGACCATATTCCGAATTTAACTACGCGTAACTGACTTTGGGGTATCGGTACTAGACAACCGATAAACTTACGGCCATGTTTCAATAACCTATCTATCTTCAGTTTTGGCATATCGGAGATAGAAAACAACTTCTGTCTTTGTTTCTCTGGACGGTAAAAACAGAGATAGAAACCGTTTCCTATCTCCGAAATGCCAAATCTGAAGATAGATAAGTTATTGGAATCGGCCGTTACTTGATTACCACTGAACCAACTGGTCGTATGTAAGTGTATCTGAGCAAAGCTTTTTATAAAAAGTTCCTTCTTTAAAATTATTTGAAGACGACAATTTTACGAAAAATAACAATAATGGCACTCGCAAAATACAAATCGATTTCCTGTCTACAAATTTCTTATTTGGTACAGTAATAAATAAGTAACAGTAATAAGGGTCGTAAATTAATTCCACGAACTTTATACATAGCTTTCGGTAAAGCTCATACAGTAATAGGAGCCTATCCGAAGATTTTCAACGCAATTTCGGCTATTACGCGCTTCCTAAGTCTGGCATACTTTTCGTAATAAGTTCTTTGAGAGCTTTTGTGCTTCGGGCAGATAATGCCCAGCGACAGAGCTGACTGGAAGTCGATTTTGACGAAATATTAAACGAGTACTTAAATACATAATGGCTAACAGCTTTTTGTTTATGGTTACCTTTTTACCCGACTCTGGTCAAACCAACACGAAGGGTAATGATTTTAGCAGTCTATTTATATATGTATGTAAGTATTTATGTGGGTTTTACATGAGCCGATTTAGGTGAATGAGGTATCAATCGATTCCTTATTATATTCCGGGTGATATATACTACCTTTTGTTAAAAAAAGCTATAGCTTTTTAAGCTATAAATAGTTTAAAAAGCTATAACCTGACTACGTATTATTAAACAGAATTTCTCAAAACTTTGTCGGTATGTTCGTGTAGTACACAAAAATAATGGCACCACCCTTTCTCTTCCGACGAGTGTTCTAAATAAGACTAAAGTACTACCAGGAGATAACGGGCAGCAGCGTCGTCTCTTTACCTCCCTCTGGTCAAACTGCGTTAACTAGCCTGCCTGTCAAGCCTGGCGATATCCTATAAGAGTCTAGACTAACAAGCGCCCGTGTCTTGCAATAGACTTAATCCCACTGCTGGGAAAAGGTCTTCATTTCTGGACACGGGCTGGTGATAATGATGACTTTAGGTAAAAGATAAAAGGAAGAATAAAAAGCCTAGAAGAATAACAAGCAAATGGTGAAGTACGTACTCTTATTTATAAACAAGTAAAAGTTCAAGTTTCAGTAAAGTAATTACTACTTGACTGAAAGTAATTACTTAGGTGACAATTTGTAGATGTAGATTAAGGATAATCTAGTAATTACTAGAAGTTAGAACTATTAAAAGTAAGCATTCTCAGCCAAATAATATGTCTACTAATGGCGACCCATTTCCTACTTAAAACACTAGGTAGTAACATCTTAAGTTATGATTTTCTTAAGCAATAAGTAATTACTTCTTTATAAATACGGGTGTTAGTGTATCGAAATTATTTGAACAAAATCTTTTAACTGTCTCAGATAGGTATGGAAAACCCATTTGATCAGCTTTACTGCTTTGGCTTTAGCCATTGAGTTACCATGGTTTGAATTCAAAAGTACAGATAGTTTACAATTTTTTTCAAGGCTTTACGCTGTAAGCACGTGGAGTTTCATCAATGATTTCCGTTTATTGAAGGTTGAAAATCATTCGCGCGACATAGAATTACAGGGTTGATTGTCCCATGCAAAAATATTCTGATAGCTACTGATACTAGTAAGAAAGAAAAAAAGAAAGAAAGAAAGAATTATTTATTTGACACAGTTAATACATGAAAGAAACACAGAAAATTGTTGAAAAACTTAGCTTAAGTAAAAGTGTCAAAATTGTCCCCGCTCAGCATTAGTCACGACGCTGATTTTCAGCGGGACCCCGACGCCGTTTACGTGCGACGCGATAAGGGCCCAGAACCCACTAGGCACGACGAATCACCCCAAAGTACAACATAAGTCCATGAGCTCTACCTTATTGTTATTTACTTACAAATGACATTTTGTTAAAACTGGTAGACCACTTTCTTACCCGACCGAGTCTTACATAGCAAGGAAATTTTATTTTCAATATTAACAGCGTGCCCACTTTAAAGACCGCACTTATTTTTCCTCGGTTGAAAAATAATATCAAAATCTGATTTATCTTGTTTTCGAAACTAAAAGCTTTTTCCGTGTAGTACTTATATTCAAATTAAACTCAGTAACGAACTGTTGAGCGCTCATTTAGGCCTAATTAGTGAATTCAAGTTTTAGTTTTCCGCTGAGAAAATCTTTCTGAGTAGTAAATCTGTGTAAATGTATGGGATTACACTCGGATCATAATTATTCGCTTCGTCCCTTTCCTTTCATTTTCTATCATATTTTAGGATTCCGTACCCAAAGCGTAAAAATGGGACCTGTTACTAAGACTTCGCTGTCTGTCCGTCTGTCCGTCTGCCTGTCACCAGGCTGTATCGTAAAAGCCACGTTAGCTAGACAGTTGAAATTTTCACAAATTATGTATATCTGTTGCCGCAATAACAACAAATACTAAAAACAAAATAAAATAAATATTTAAGGGAGGCTCCCATACAACGAACCCGTTTTTTGGCCTTTTTGGTACGGAACCGTTCGTGCGCGAGTCCGACTCGCACTTGGCCGGTTTTATTTTCTTTTCTAAGTACACAATTTTGTGTTTATTAATAAACATGTATAAATGCTGTGTACGCTAGACGCCTATCATTGGAATATATGTAGATAAAAACTTTGAAATGTATATAATGTATCTATTTGTTGTTTTTAATGTTTTTATATTATATGTTAAAGTTGGGACTTCGTCAGTTTTGTTTCGTGGTGTAGTAGCGTAAACACTTCAGGTGTTGCCAGCTCCAAGGTCTCATTCTCAAGGTTCGATTCCTAGACGGAACAACGTTGAAAAAAAATTTTTTGTAACTTTATAACGGGTCAGATTTTTTGAGATATTTCGACAAATCGCTTTCGATCAACTATCACTTAAGCGTAAAAAAAAACAACCCATTTACGCTCACCGTTGAGAACGGGTCTCTCTCCTTTGTAATGAGAGGGGTTAAGGCCTTAGTTCCACCACGCCGCGCTGGCCTTGTGCGGGTAGGTGGACGGTGAGGACGACGCTGTGGCAACATCACCCCGCCGTTGGACGTTCCTCAAGCCGCCCGAAGGCCTCCAACAGGCTTAAAGACTGTTATCTTATGACAACAGCCGCGACCGACGGCCTAACGTGCCCTCCGAAGCTCGGAAGCTTAAATCATGTATTTTTTTTTTAATAACACAGTATCTGTTTAAATAAAGAATTAAATAATAGGGGTTAAAGTATGAAATTGCCGATTATTTTCCCACTTTTTATTTTGTTTATAGCTCTTAAGTATAATCATATTATTGCGTAATTCTTTTTGTATTGTATCAAAAACTAAATAAAGTAACATTCGACTAAAAAAAAATGCAATACTAGTGCCTATTACTTTAAAGGAAGTCGTTGAAAAGACCCCTTACAATGTGTCAGCTGTCCTTCTTGCTTCAATTAAGTATATTTGTATTATATACTTTGATTTTCAGAAATTTAAATACTATAATGCGTAGCTTTATAACCATCTAACTTTCACCTTTAATTGCATCGACGGCAAACGGTTCAGACGTTTTTAAAAAAACTAAAAAATTGTTAGAATGGAAAAATGACTTTTCTCGATTTCGTCCATACAAAACGACAATTATATACTTTAACCCCTAATACAAATCGATCACAACACAAGAGTACTACGTCGTCTCGTGTAGACTGTCTTTAAAGCCCGTTCACACCTGCTAATTACCGACAGATGCGCACACGCCGCTGCTGTACACCATAAAACGTCAATTGGCCTGTCAATGCCGGCGAGTATTCAATAAACAGTCGACTTGCTACAAAACTTATGAGACCTCCAGAGAAAAAGTGGCCAAACTCGCACACAAACAAACGCAGGGCATTTATAACCACTGCCTCTGGCTATTCAAAAAGTATATGTTTCCAAAATAAAATGACCATAAACGTTTTTTTTTTTAAACTAATATCATACGGGTCTCATAAGAAGGCTCAAGTTTGTAGCAGGCAATGCTTGGTATTTCCCTGCGTGGTAGAATCAGAAAAGAGGAAATCCGTAGGAGAACTAAGATGATCGACATCGCCTGAAGAATTGCGGAGCTGAAGTGGCAGTGGGCGGGACACACAGTAAGGAGGGCCGATAGCAGTTGCGTTGGGGCTGAAAGGTTCTAGAATAGCAACCACGCACCGAAGACGACCTGTGGGAAGGCCCCTCACCATGTGGACCGACGATCTGGCAAAGAAAGCCATGGCCGTCGTTTGTCAAAATGATAATGATGATAACATCTAACTAAGAAAATCGTACATGTCCTATATACGATTTATTTAAGCTTCAAAATGTAGAACGAATATTAATGCCAAATAATTGTAATGTGTATCTTATACATAAGAATATTTATAAAAGGATGGTTACAAGATAAAAAATCTAAAATTTATACGGCTCAGAGTATCAAAGTGTTTTATCAATAACTAAATAAAAATAACTGTTGTCATGTAGCTTTAAATGAAATAGTCACTGCCTCTCCTTGTTTTTAGTATCATTAAGGACGCCTAAGTACTCCACTTATCACAATATGTGTCGTAAAAGGCACTTTAGGACTCTACATATATTTGTGCAAATAATTATTACGGTTGAATGACAAAAACTGTTTTCCCCGCACATCTCTACTCTAACTCATAACATCGACATACCAAAAGTTATTGTTACATATCGTTATGAGTCAATCACAAAAAAGATTCTTGCCATTGTCTCACACCATACATTTGGCAACCCGAATAAAATACTGCCAACCTTTTTTCAGTTTCAAAATAAAAGTCGGCGAGTATTCAACCTTATTCCTTCGTTTTAAGAGTAAGAGTGTGTTTTTGGGTGTATATAGATGTAAGAGAAACCACAGCATCTTTGTACCGGTCGTTTGAGCAGTACTAACGGTACTTCAGGTTCGGAAAGCTATGCGAGAAAGAGGTGAGCCTTTGTTACGATTATTGGTTACGATGGTACAATGAACTGCGATCGTAGTCATTGTCAAATATGTTTCTGCTGAAAACACCGTTAAAATAATCTACCTACAAAAATGTTACAGTATTCCGTTGGAAATTGTAATCATTCGATATTGTTTATAGCTGTTTATTTGAGCATAAAGAATGTGTAGTTATGGTGCGGCTGGTGCCCTAAATAAAACAAAACGAACAGTGTGATGAAAAATATAGATACGACGAAACATATGACTAAAGTTTAAGGATCATAATTTTTCATTATAAACGGTGTTGTATATATGACGTCATATTTTTCTCTATTGGACATTGAAAAATTTTTGTATTCTTTATTTCATTAACATGCCAATCGTTCTGCGGCGCAAGGGTCTATGTTAAGAAATTTTCTATTCTTGTATTAAATGTCTAGGTTTTATAATGCTTAACCGAAGTTAGATATGTACATTTTGATACTTTTTGCGATCGGTAACAATAAAAATTCAGTTATACAGAAGCTTGAAAAAATCATAAAGCAGCAACGTCTTCTCTTTGCTGTTGGCTACTCTCACGATAAAAGCCAAGTAGGCTAACGGCCGGTCCCAATAACCTATCTATCTTCAGTTTTGGCATATCGGATATAGAAAACATCTTTTGTCTCTGATTTTGCCGTCCAGAGAAACAAAGACAGAAGTTGTTTTCTATCTCCAATATGCCAAACTGAAGATAGATAGGTTATTGGGACCGGCCGTAAGCGTGCCTCGGTAGTGGCATCTGCTTTACCTTTAGTTTAAATTCAAATTTAAATTCAAAGTTTTATTGCATTCCATAAGTTTTACAATAGGTATTACACTTAAATTGGTGGACAGTAACAATAAGGACCTTGATAAGGCACAGTAACATGAGAGAAGAGCATGCACTTTAATCTAAATAAATAAAAATGATTACATTATATTATCATATCATATTAACTTGCGTCATTCATATATTGATTAACTGAGTAAAAAAAAATCTATTTAATAATTATTTTAATAAATAAATGAATTTCCTATCATTCTTTTCAATTTTGATTTAATTGAGTAGCTTATGATAAATTCCAGTGGACATTGTCAAGGAGCCAGGTGAATGTTATTTTTATTAAAAAGTTTAGTTAGTAATTTTGATCTTTCCTAATAGAAAATTTCATAAAATCGGTTCCTACTTTTCCAAAACACAAAATGAAACCTTTGCATATTCAAGTTACTGTAAGGTGAATTAAAACAACAAAAATCCTATAACTTATTTACAGTAAAAGGGTAGATGTAGCCCTAAAAGCATTTATAATTATTATTCTAAATTTAAAACACCGTCTTCTATATCTGTAGCTTTTTATAAAAGAAGCTTTAAAACTTTTACAAAGTTGGAACATCGTTAAGGTGCTAAACTAAACGAAGATTTACCGGACGGTGATTTCCATCTCGTAACTTAGTTGTTAGTTACTTCGATCGAAGTTATTTGTAAGTCTGTAATGAAGCCTTGTAAAGTGATATTCTGGACATTTAAGCTTAACTTCGTTTAATTACGAAATCTTTATAATTGTCGAAAAGTGATACTTTTATAGATTTCATCCAAAATGTTTATTTAGGGAATTGTATTTCCAAGTTACAATAGTCCTTACTATCAAATTGCTTTAAAAGCAAGTTAAGTCTTATATTTATTTTCACTTCTTTCTATTTGTAGTTTTACGTTAAAAATAATTATGAAAACCTATATAATATGGATGACATCACATTTATTGTTTACTGATTTGTAGTAATAAAGGGGGTAACTGTTTGAAGCACACTATTGTGGAAATAACAACGAAGATAGAACAAACACCCAGCCCAGACCCAAGAAAATGTAGAAAATCACATTATTCTACATTGACTTAGCCAGGAATCGAACCCGGGAACTCGAAGCAAGTTACACCTTGAAAACCGGTGTGTACGCCACTCCACCACGGATGTCTTCTGTAAAGTTATATATTAAACAATTATATTTCAAGCAAATATAATATAATAGACGGTTTTTCGCCAAACTCCGATGGCCAACTGTGTTGCCATGGCTCGTGGACTTAATGGCTGATGGACAAGCAGCTGTTAGTTTTAAAACACCTTCTCTGTGGTTGTTTAAAGACATGCCTCACTGGTCCACACAGAGCCATCTAGTCCCAAATTAAGCAACTATTTAGTACCCTGTCGTGTGGGGTACTAGACAACCGATAAGCTTATATACTTTTTTTTGTAAATACAATCTTATAATACATAGAAAACACCCAGACAGACAAATTTGTACTGTACGGGGATCGAACCCGCGACCCATGGCTCAGAAGCAGCGTTTACTACCGCTGATCCAAATGGTCGTCTGTTAAACTTCTATAGTTTTTGTAGCTTCACTAATCATAGGGTACATAATGATTTACTTTAGCAAGAACATGAGGTTGTCGAATCTAATAAAATGGTTAGACTTTTCAAACGCATGACACAGACTACAGATTTTGTTAAGCACATGGTTTTTTTATATAGGCTATATTTTCTTTTAACCGAGGCCTTACACTGCGTTTAGTTTGACCTATGTGATCTAACAAACGCGAGATTAATCCGTTTTCAAAATATAAAGAATTATCTTGCTGCTGTGGTAAAGCTTTTTCGTGAACTGTAAATCTTTAAAGCTCAGAAGAAAGCAGTCAGAGTTTTTAAAATAAATATTTATGGGCTAGTCGACTTGAAAAACTACGATACTGATATGAAGGTATATGTACATGTTTATGGAGGGAGTAAAAAAGTGTTATTTATTTATGGAGAGCCTTTGTTTCATCGCTCACTGTGAGCTTCACTGAACCAGTAAATCCTTCAAACCTTAAGATTCCGTCGCGCGGGGTGGCATTCAGAAAAATAAGAACGGGTATATTTTCGTAAGACACTCGTTTGAAGAAAGTCGGGATGTATAAGATATACAAGTGCAAAGAAATACAGTTCTCTTTCTGATGTTTAGGAAACTTGTTATTTTTAAATGTCTCTAATCAAACCTATTTTAACCTATAAACTCATACTGCAATTAGAACGATGAACGCGAACGATGCTCTTACTGTCAATTGCCAAGAATTTGAAAGCAGTATGTTCTAAGTTGATCAATGGTGGATTCAACTGATGTCGATATTAAAATACAAAATCTATAACAATGTATCAACAAACGAATCAAACCAAAATTCATAGAATGTTATTTGTCGTTGTAAAATTGCTATTTCTTTTTATGTTTAAAAAAGATAAATGAAGTCTAATACAAAACAATTTCGTACGAATAATGAAAGACTTTTAAAATACGAGTAAATCTTCTATAACATGAAAAATTTGATAACGCGCTACGCTAGGGCTCTATAGCCACATTATTATCTAAAATTGTGACATTCTTCAGTATCGGTAGAGATTCATACATAATTTTCCTTCTTAAGGTTGTCTGGTAGAGATCGCTTCTTAGCGATAAGACCGCCTATTTATTTATACGATTATTTGTGAAACAGAATGTTTTTTGTCATGTGTGCAATGTTGTATTGTATTGTAGAGAAGTGGAAGAAAATGAAAAGTTAGTCGTATCAAAAATGTCTAGATATTTACTTTTTATACTTTTATTAGAAAATAATTTAATATACACGGCCTAAACTAAACTTTAATCATAATTTTAGAATCTTAAATTTCGATTGTAAAACCTAAATCAGTTAAGGTAATAGTAACATGTCTAACAATACTTAGTTATACGATCCATTCCATCAATGTGAAAACTTATTTCCCGCCAATTTACAGTGGCCATTTTACTCACACAGCCAACGACTTTTAAAACCCTTGAACATCAAACGAGTACTTACCAAATACCAAATGCCGCGGTCGCACGAACATTGCGACCACAAGAGTGTTGTAGCCGAAAATTCCAGTCTACGTATAACTATTAACGATATAGGCACCCTAAATGTGCTTCTTTGAAACCGGCTCCGGCCCAGTGTGTGCACGCACACAGACAGGGCTATGTGTGCGCGCTGCACTCGTGCGCATCGGGCACACACACGCAGTAAGGGCAAAGGGAAATTTTGGCAATAATTTGTTGACCACGCGCCGTTCGCTCGATAAGAGTGCAGCGTTCTGCTAATGTTTATCTTTTTTGAAAATTTTCGTCTTTTTATTTTATTAATAAGGCACAGCTACAGAAATCAGAATAATACATAATAATAATACAATGTGACCATAACATAATAATAAAACTGAGCTCCGATTAAAGCTGAGCACAACATTTAAATAAAGGTGAAGTTAGATGACTTTTTACAAAACAAAAACATTACATATCATTTTCTAAAATAAGCAAACATCATGAAAGTTAAGCTTTTGATGCTTGACAGTAGAAATCTTCAAACAGTTCTTTTTTGCAAACTTAGTAATTATTTAACTTAAACGCTAAGACATTCGCCAGTACTTCTTTGGCTTAGTCTCAACTTAACTGACTCATTAGCGTTTTCTTTTTTGCTAAGTATTTTAAAGTAGAAGTAAAAACCTTTTTGGTGTGATTTAATCATTAACTATTTTCATAGTCAAGACGGTTTTATTTACATTTCAAAGCTAATTAAAAATTATTTACAACCGTTAACTTATTTTAATTACACACGACTAAAAGTATTATTGTATAAACCAAGGAATCAATAATCATAAAAAAATAGGCAGTTCATTTATTTTGGGTGATGCAAAAAATTATACAATTTTTTATCCTTCAGGGATAATCAGGTGTCAGAGTTCTCGAAGTTGCTTATTATGGTGTGGCTTGACGTTTGAAGCTGATACCAATGGCTTTAAATGCCTTCCAAAGCATGACTTCAAACCCCGACGTTCCCATCCTTTGCAGACCCATGCCAATTCAGAAAAGATTGGTTCCTAAATCGACCTGAACGAGCGACAAACCCGGGACCCTTGCTAATGGGGCGGCTACTCCACCACTAAAATAACCGTACCATTAAAACTGTTTTAGAACCTCTCCCTAACTTATCGTGCATTCTTTACCGCATACTTGTATCGCGATCTCTCTTGTATGCGCATGCGCCTGTGTGTGTATGGCGATCATTATTCGTGAGTACTAGAGGATAGGAAGAGTACCTACTACGTATTATAGATTTGGGCGCGATCCGGTTGAGAGCGGAGGCCCTACTACGCAATGCCCGTTAATACGTATCATCTGTCCCTGTCACATACTTTAAGACATTGAAATGAGTAAGAGAGATAGTCGAATTCGAATATATTATGTACATTATGTTGAAGTAAGACCTCAGTCCAGACCAGTTGCCGAATTAAATTTCAGTTCGCCAACTATTTGGTTTTAGTACTTATTATAATGTTGGTTTTATGTAAAACGAAGCAAGTTTTAGCTTAGAATACAAATGTAATGATTATGCCAAAGTGTTTGCTATGTCTAGTTTTACATACAGTCTAGATTATGTTACAAAATGTAACAATTATTACTAACAGTGAAATATAATTAGTTATGTTTTGATCCTTCTTTTAACTACATAAATCTTTTTGTAGGGACTGTTACACGTAATGTTAGTGGTACTTTCGTTGTTTTACAAGCCTTTATACTTAAAACTTAGTTCCTTACTTTGGGGTCAGAACAATGTATGTGATGCTGTCCACGTTTATTTAAGACAACATCAAATGATCATTTTGCATTTGGAACTTGGTACAAACATCAAAATTAGCCCACGATAAAAAGGTTTTATTTTATATTTTAATCCAATAAAACTTTTAAAAGGTTTGTCGATATTCTTTATTTCGACAGGTTATCTAAAAGTTTGTGTCGTATTTTACCTATTTGACTATGGAGGAAGCTTGAGAATCTAGAAAGGACATAGAAATTATTTTGTTATGAAAATCATCCCTAACAGTGGCGTTAAGGATACAAATCGATGATTTTCTCAACTGATTTAGATCTGAATTAGTATGAAGATAGTTTAACACCCATGCAAGGACATCATTATTTTAATATGAAAATTCATCCCTTGAAGCAGTTAAATGGTGTTTGATTGTGAAATCAGCTTTTATTTTTTCAATTTTAAGAGGCGTGATATTCGGGGACCCATAATAACGTTAAATGAATTTTACTTGGATAAAGCTGACAATAGTTTACCTATACAAATATTGTTTTTGGCATCAGATTCTATTTTTTTTATGAAATTGTGTTAAATAATTTACGAAATCGAACTTAATACTTCTAAAACGTTCGAAAGCATGCACATAAAGTTTACAGCGTTCTTTTTACTCCATTTCTATTCCACGACCACATTCAATCAGAACCTGAAGCGAAACCACTCGCTTAAATTAGCGTAATTAAATTAATTAAGCATCCAAGATGGCCGCTGGTATAGTTAGACCGCGACTAATTTAACAGAATCAATGACAATAACTGACGTTCACGATTTTTTATGTAAAATGCAATTAATATGATATATAAACCGGCAAAATCGCTAATGCAAATTTTATGATTAAATACTTACGACTTGTTTACGAAGACTTCATCAAGTAGTAGATTATAATTATTTTTTTATCTATTGGTCAAACCTATTAGTTAGAATAAAAAGCAACTACCTAAAATAGTTTCATAGATGAAGGATTTATTTTGAACTTTAATTTGTAATCATGTGGGATTTTCAACAGATATTGTGCTAAAAAACGCTTTGATTGTCAATGTTTTTTAGTACCTAGGTATTACACTGACGGTCCATTGTCAAATTTTTATCTTAATTGCCCCCTGCAAATAGAATACATTTGACAACAAAAAATAAAAATAACACAACCAATTATTATTATTTTTTCTGCCTACTCCGGACGTATCAGTAACGTACTTTTTTGTTTATTAAGTAATAGCTAATATTCAAAAACGTAACACGTGCCTCCTAGACTAACATTTAAATTGACAGGTTTCAAACATTACCTAAACAGTTAAAAAACTAGGCTTTATCAAATAAAAATACAAGATTTCTTAACTTCTTTTTTAACCATAACTTCCATGCTAACAAGAGCTATTATTCCAAGTATTTGCTGACACCTAGGTATTTAACAAACTCACATAAGTGTCTGCTAAGGTCAAAAGATGTCGTACTTATCTTCTAATAATATATAAACGGCGAATACCTATATTCGTATATATTAGTAAAGGGGGCCTGCGGCTTGCACTTAGGTACAAGCGGCCTAACTGCCAAAATTGGCGGTGCGCGAGCGCATAGGTCAAGCGCATTCCGCTCTCTCACTCTAACACTTGCGCTAGACAGAGACAGTCTCGCCCTAGAGGCTTGGACCAAAAATGCAGCGCGACCGCAGTCCACCAAGTAATTTGGGCTTTTTGTTGCGACTTGCAATAACCTAGTTGCGCCGTGTGTCTTTGTCGATTAAATATTTTATTTTGGCGTTGCATGGATAATACCGTGATGTGTGGTGTCGTCTTTCAATACAGAATGACTTTTTCATAATCTTCAAATAATTTTATAGGCTTTCAGTATCGTATTTAGAGCCCATTTATGAAGTAAAAAATGTAAATCAAGTTTTTACCCTAAATCATTTTTCGCAACATAGTTTTCAATTTTTACGGTCCTAACTAAGCCTGTTACGGTATGAAGAGAAAATAATAAGCTTATGGATAGTATCGTAATGAATGAATGAGATGCGCATCGCGTAAAAAGTGTTGCTAGGAGGCCTTATCAAAAATTTAATATTTTTGGCGCACATTTTCTTAGTGCTTTATCTTGATATTTTTGTACTGGGCTATACCAAAAGAAAAAATACGTCATTTGTTTTTTGTCTCGTAGATTGCTATATTAAAATTTGGAACGTTAAAATTTCATTCCGTATAATAGTGGGTACCTGTTCTTCCTATGGGTGTCATAAGAGAGCAACTAAAGTAGTACTGTCAAGAAGACGGGCAACAGCGATCTTCTCCCCACTGGCTTAGATGCGATCGCCATACCGCCAGTCATGCGTGGCCAATATGGCCAAATCCTACTTTTGGAGAGGCCCGTGTTCCAGCATTAAAGGGACTGATAGAGCTATGTGTTGCCCCTAATTGATAATCATATTACTTCTAAACAAATTCAACTCTCCAATAACTGGAACACTGGAAGGTAATACACCTTAGCAAATTACCTTTAGTATTAATTGAATTACTGTTAACTGCTTTTAATTCTGGCATTCTTTCGTATTGTACATTATTGTTAAAAGCGTCCGCTTTTATCGTAAGCGACAAATTCAACTTTATAAACAACTAAATGAAAATACTTTATTTGATATTTTAGCAACTTAATTGCACTCATAATATCAGTATATAAACTTGAACAATTTTGTCTCAGGCGGGACTCGAACCCGCGAGGAGATGCGGGTTCGAGTCCCGCCTGAGACAAAATTTTTCAAGTTTTTATACTGAAACTAAATGAAAAGTTTACTGTGATTCAATAAAATATAATATAGGTAATTTGCTAAAATGATACTGTTCCAGTTTTTTGAGAATTGATTTTGTTTAGTATACGCAAAATCAACGGACTATAATCATTCCTCTGCAGGGCAAAGGCCTCTATCATTGAATTCAAGCTACCACATTTAACTCGATTTTACCACAGCAATGATGAGAGTACTGAGTGATATCTCGGTTCATAAGGCCCCGGAAAGATACCTCTGGTTATTAAATGGGTATAAGAACCGCCAAGGTCCGGAGTCCCTCATAACTTGTCATTTCCCCCGGGATGGCAGGTATGCGTAACGCATTTTGCCAGCGACAAAAAAAAACAACGATGAGAGTAAGCATGATTACCACGCTTGCCAAATGCGGGATGGTAGTCACAAACCGGGCTATGTTCTATTTAGTTGCCCAAACCCAGGAATCAGAGATCTTGGTTCGGTATAAACTATTCGACCAACGAGGTATTTGAAAAATAAAAATAAAATACGATGCTGTTGGAAACGATCTAGGCTCTATCAATATTATGTAGAGTCAGATCTGTTTAATATCGGTAAAAGATTCAAAACGCATTTGAACCAGAAAATGCTTCGTGTTTTAATGTATGACACTTCTTATTTCATGACACTTCAAGGACAGTCTGGTGTCATATTTTTCCAAAGCGCCTAAAACAGACCTCTAACGTGGCTCGTTCTTGCGCCTTTCATCTTGAGCCAGAATTCGAGACCAGGTTGGACGACCATTTGGATCAGCGGTAGTTAACGCTGCTTCTGATCCATGGGTCGCGGGTTCGATCCTCGCACAGTACAAATATTTGTGTGCATGAACATGTCTGTTTGTACTGGTCTGGGTGTTTTCTATGTATTATAAGTATGTATTTACAAAAAAAAAAGTATATAAGTAAGTTTATCGGTTGTCTAGTACCCCATACGACAGGGTACTTAATAGTACCTTAATTTGGGACTAGATGGCTCAGTGTGGCCCGGTGAGGCATGTCTTAAATATTTATTAAAGGGTTGGTTAACAGGTTTGTTGAGAACATCCGCATCATTTGATGCTGATTTTAATGCTGATGCTGATATTCAGTTCAGGACATGACCGGTGGGGCAGGGGCCCTGGCATTGACTAGTAAACCAGCACAAGTATGCGCACGCCCGCGCTGTAAAGGGAATCAATTAATTTGTTTAACAATAATAATGCCTTATTAACCAAAATTCGAAAATAATTCAAACCATTAAATATAGAAACCTCTTAGAGTAATATTTACTGTACTCACAACTTTACTCTCGAAGAGGTAGAATGAATGAATATCAAAAAACACCTCAAGAGTATGTTTGTTTTTTGAGCAGTGACGATGTATTAAAACAGGCAGCTATGGCTACAAAATCTCTTAAACATAGTAATAAATAAATAAATAATAAATAAATATTTTAAAACATGCCTCACTGGGCCACACAGAGCCATCTAGTCCCAAATTAAGCTACTATTAAGTACCCTGTCGTATGGGGTACTAGACAACCGATAAACTTACTTATATACTTTTTTTTGTAAATACATGCTTATAATACATAGAAAACACCCAGACAGGTTCATGCACACAAATATTTGTACTGTGCGGGGATCGAACCCGCGACCCATGGCTCAGAAGCAGCGTTTACTACCGCTGATCCAAATGGTCGTCTAAACCAAAAAATAAACGCATTATAACTCAAAATTTGTGAAAGTCAGCATCAGCTGATATTAATCTCAGAAAATCAGCATCTACATCAGTTGATATTTAAAAATCCTGCATCAGCAACAGCCAACAACCCCGTTCGAGACCAACGAATTAACGTACCTTCAGTAGCACGACTATAATCACAGAACATACATACATACATACATATTATCACACCTCCTTCCCAACGGGGTAGGCAGAGACCAAGGCCTTCCACTTACTACGATCCTGGAATACCTCTTTCGCTTCCTCCACATTCATCAATCTTTTCATGCATGCTCGTCGGTTTAGAGTAGTCTTGACCTGACCTTTCTTCAGAACATCCCCGATTTCTCAGAACATGGGTATGGACAAAGGTTAAAAGGGCGATGTGGGCAGGCGCGCCACAGAGGTTATGAGCAAATGCTTTTACTTCTGCCCAAACGTGTTCACTTGATTGGCGTTCTTTGAACTCGTATATGCGTTTAGTGGGGCAAACGGCGACATCAGTTCTCAAACAAATGGCAATGACGCACACCTTTCTAACCTTTTCCATGTTCTGTGACTATAATCCCCATCCTTTCTAGACCCAAGCCAATTTAGAAAACATTTCTGAATTGATCCGACTAACGGCCGGTTCCAATAACCTATCTATCTTCAGTTTTGGCATATCGGAGATAGGAAACAGTTTCTATCTCTGTTCTTGCCATCCAGAGAAACAAAGACAGAAGTTGTTTTCTATCTCCGATATGCCAAAACTGAAGATAGATAGGTTATTGGAAATGGCCGTAAGAATCGAATCATGCACCCGAATGTATCAAATCGTACGTAGTAGGTTGAAAACCGCCCTATATATGCCAACCAGTATGTAATTCCATAATGTATGTAACGTCGATTTGAAATACTTCTCTTTTCTGCGTGTCGACAGCAAAACCATCAATAAATTAAAATGCCCCAAATGAAATCAGCATTTCAAATCCATCTTTTACTTACTTAAGTACTCGTATATTTGTTTTCTAATTTTCCAGGCGCCTCCGTTGCGTAAAGTAAGCCTCATCTGGACTAACTCCTCATAATTTTGAGAGGCAAACTTAAATACAATGCAAATGAATCAAAACTGTTTGCAGCCCCTTAAATGTAGTCTTTAAGACGAAGCAGTAAAGTTCCAAATAAATTCCTTCGTATTTTTGGTTCTGATGTAAGTACTTTATTGCGAGCACAAATTCTTAGCATTAAATAATACGCACAGACCGCTCCCTAGACATGTAAATGCGTGTCTTAGGTGTCACATTTGAATAAGTAAGAAGATGAAAACATACGGGCTTGTAAATGAGGCGGTTACGGCGAGACATAAAACAAAAACTTTAAATATTTATTTCTTTCTTAAAATATAAATAAATAAATAAACATCATCAAACCACAAGTTTCCGTTAATAGTGAAACCGAAACTCCTGGTTTGGTTTTCTAACTGTATGTACTAGTCTGTAACAGTTTGTTAGAGAATAGGAAAGGGATCAAGGAATCATATAGGAAAAGAAAGATTTTACAAAATAAATAACTTGAAATAAAAATTATTGAAATATAAAAACTACTATTAGAAGCCAATTGAAAAAAAAAACTCTAATTGACAGCAAGTTTAAATAGTCGGGTCATGGTGCACCAGTAAATTTTCAAGAAATATATGAAGAGTCCACTGTCAAGTTAATTAAAAATAGGTATTTGTAAAATCTATTGCTGTGGCGCGTGCCAAACGCATTCACCGCAGAGTGTGATAGAGACAACTGCTTTTAGACCGAAAATACCTACTAAAAGCACACCAAATCAACGTTTCGTAGTCCCCGATTACTTTTCCAAAAATAGACCGATTTAAATACATTTTTTATTAAAAATTAAAGAAAGGCTTTGGCCGTGTTCGTATGTTTTCCTTTTTTTCTTTGTTTTCTGAATGTTTGAAGACAGCGGAAAATCTTGCGATTTTTTTTTATTTTTGAGGGCTTATATCTTTTTTATTAATTAATTTATGAAAAAACAGAAAACATGGAAACATGCTAATAGTGGCCATAGATTTTTATGATAAAAAATATTGTTCTACTGGCATTATCCAGGGAGGAAACAGGGGACTACGTTTGTATGGAAAAACGGCCATGGTGTTTCCTCTTAAGTTTAGAGTTAATTGTAACTAGTTTAACTTCGGTAGCATAATAAATTCGGAAAATCTTAAATTCTAATTACAGATTTCGACATCTTGAATTGCCTTTCTTTACAATAGTAATTTGTTTTTTTATGACTGTGGTCCCTATATTAATGTAAGTTTAAAATATCCTTTTCTAGTTAACCTTAGCTTGTGACATTTTTTATATTGATTCTTACTTTTACTTCTGTAAGATGATCTAATATGATGAGTTTGGTTGTAAGGATATGTGTAGTTACGTTTGCAATTATCCTCCGTATATTTTCCCTCATTATTCAGTGTGTCGCGCCTCGCGGTACAAGATTTGGGGGTGTTATTTTTTTAACATCATGATGCCGATGTGGAGAACTTTAGATGTGTCCTATGTCCAGCAGTAGCAGAGATTAAGATGATGACGTGTCTTAAATGAATATTTCTTTAGGTATACAGATCAAAAGAACATACTATCACAGCCTTTATCATTGTTTTATCTACTTTGTATCGTCTATATAATTTTAAAGCATTCATTAACTTCATCATCTTTATTTGGTACTTACAGCAAAAGGAAACTAGAACTCCTGTGGAACCCCAATATATAATTTATTGACTTGGTACCGATATTTCGTTTTAAGGTCAGTATGTAGGTAGGTATTACACTAAAGTTGAATGAAAAATGAAAACAAATAGGACTACAACGTACCATTTATTTAATTCTTTAGTATGAATAAGCCTTTGTGAAATCCTTAAAAGTACATTCATTTTGTCTGTTAGTTAGTTAGAACATACATTATGAAAACGTAGGTATTATGACATACTATTTCGCGCATGCATACCTACCAGAAATTGGTTGTATTGGAAATTGGTTCTTAAACTTAGGTTTTCAAAATTTTGCTATTTATTTTGAATTTACAAATAGACTAAAGAGACGTTTAAGTAGGTATTTCGTTTTAATATAGCAAAATTGTTTGCATTTAGGAGTCCAATTAGTCGTAAGTCTAACAATAACAACGTTACAATAGCAAAAATATCAAGCTAAATGTAAAATGGTTGACCAAAATTGCAAATATTTGTACTCGAGCAAACTTTACACATCGTGACCTATTGCTCAGAATTATTAAGCAGGCGTTTGCGCGTTAGTAATCATTTTCCGCTCACACAGACCTACACTACCTATTATTAACGGCCTTATAATCGCCTTGACTGTTGCAAATATCTATACAATATGCTCCCTAATATGTAAGCCACGTATGTAGCATCTGAGATAACGAGGAACTTAGCATACCAAACTTCTGGAACGTGAAATGGTTGTATTGTAGTTTAAATCGAATTATTAACAATTTCGTTAATACTAAATGGTCGAGTGACTCGGCCATTTAGTATTAATGAAATTGTTTTCAAAAGTGTTACTGAAATAATGCATATCCTACTTATCTTGTTTATATTATAAGTGCAAATGTTTGATGGATGCTTCTAACTTAATCACGCCAAAACGACTTTACGGATCTGAATAAATAAAAGGCACGTATATAGAATCAGAAGCTGGAATATGATATAGACTAGTTTCCGTGGGCTTACGAGTAGGTAGTTACAATTTTACGATTCTGAACTCGATTTACGATTTTTAACTCTTATTCTTAACTCGCGGGCAATAGCTCTAGTATTATAAATGCGAAAGGATTGAAGGAATGGATGCGCGGCCGTACGAATCTTGATTATAATTGATACAAAAACAAATAAATGAAAAATCCAGTTCCCGTGGATCGGTAAAGTTTTCTTAATTTTTTGCTTGAGAAGTCGCAGGCAATAGCTAGTATTTCCTCAGAGTTGAATACTATGAACAAATTTACCTAACATTATTTTCAGTCGTTTCTGTGATTTTAAGACAGCGGTGTCAGCTTCTCTAATTAATTGTTTCGCTTATTTTACGCTCGTTGTTGTAAATTTATTGCCAAAAGCTGAATCTAAAATATTAATTTATGTAGCGCCACTTTGAAAACCGATGCTACTGGTCAATGAAGAGTAAAAAAATAAAATTCTGAATTGTCTCCGATCTCGGTGTTTGAGGGACATCTAAGTTTATTATTTTGACAAAAAAGACGTGTTATGTCCACATTCATTTGCACTTATTTAAAAACCATGCAGAACTTTTGCAAACGCCTTTTAGGAAAGAACAAACGAAAACGAGTGAAAAAAAGGTTTAATTTTTTGCTCTGAAGCTATCAGCAGAACGGGTTGCGTCCGCTCCCTAGGGACCCCATGGTCGGTCCTATCGATTACTTTGAGCCCCAACCGCGCCCTTTGTGCTTAATTCTACCATTAATTACAGTACATCCACACGGATAGTAAACACATAGCAAAACCTTTTTGACGGCCTCCGTGGTGCGAGGAGGAGTGGCGTAGGTACACACCGGTTCCCTAGGTGTCGCCTGCTCCGAGGTCCCGGGTTCGATTTCCAGACGGGTCAATATAGAAAAAAAGGGTTTTTTACGTTTTCTCGGGTCTCGGTGTTTGTGGTTTGATTGTTTGTAATTGTTTCTGATTTCAACAGTACGATTAAATAGTACTTTGGGATCAAAACAATCTATGTGATGTTGACCACATTTAAAAAAACGAATATACCAGTGTCGTGTGGTATTGGTTAAAAAATAGAATAGCTCCGCCCCTTCTCTTCCTATGGGTGCCGTAAGAGGTGACCTCAAGAGTACCTCCAGAACAAGGCATTTTCTTGCCGCCATTGGCAAAACTGCGATCGCCATCACGCTTGCCATGCATGGTGATTGTGGCTAAATATTTTATTTGGAAAGGCCTATGTTCAGCTGTGGACTAAATGGGCTGATGGTGATATAAATAACACTTAAAAAACTTATTGTAACGCATCTATTACGGTAACTATCTTATCTGGGCCCATAACGTCGCTTGGAATACGGTTTGCCTTCATTCTCTGGTTAAATATAATGTATAAATAATCTTTCCTAAATTCTAACTATATATGTACCATACTTCATAAAAAAAATATATCCGCACTATTTAAAAAAATATATATTGCCTCTGGTAGGAATCTAATCCAATCCTTTTGCCATTCATCCAACTGTTATGGAGACGGGGTTTTCTCTTTAGACAGTATTTTTTTTGTAATTGTGCTATCAAATGCATGTAATATAAAACTAAGTGATACTATTGGGTTTCCCTTTTTCTTTAAACCTTACCAAGGGCCAATATACTTCCTCCTTAGAAAGGTCCTTTTATGCATATAATATCAACGAACATAAACATAAATGGGCGCTGTTTAATAATGGTAAAAGGTCGCTTCTTTGCGAGATGTTGTTGGGAAAAGTTGGTAAATTGAGTTAGCGACTTTGATAACATGATCTGGCTATAATGTTATGTAATTTAAACATTAGAAAAACAAGTTGTGTAAACAAAATGGCAACATTGTTGTTTTCTACGAAAAAGAAAGAAACAAATTGAGTATCGTATCGATTGCTATCATTCGTAGCCGCCAGGCTGTTGTTTTGTTGGATTGAGTGATCCAATGAAACTATCATAGATTCCTGGATTAACATTGAAGTATCTTGATTTTTGTGAAATAATGTGATTAATTCAGTACAATTTTTTGATATAAAAATTTTATTTGCACAGTAAGTATTTCCTGAGTTTCAGCTTGTAGCCATTTTGTCTGATATCTATATATATCTTCGACCACTTAAGAGTGACAAATTTTTTGATTTCTTTAATGGAATTTGACAATTTGTGACTAAATGTACGTTTTGGTTTTGTTGAAAAATATATATATCACTCAATCCAGATGCAAATTAGCCACAGAACATGGAAAAAGGTTAGAAAGGCGATGAGGCGGGGTAGGCGCGCCACAGAGGTTATGAGCAAATGCTTGTAAGTGAGCGCTGTGATTGGTTTCCTTTGACGTCGCGCGACCGATATAGTCTAAGATCCCACCATACAAGGACCTTCACCGAGCTGTTTATTGGATGAAAAGTATTTTATATACAATTAAATATGCCAAAAAATATATAGCAAATGGGTTGCCTAAAAAATTTCAGTCCAGAGTAGAATTTTTAAAATTTGACTACCGAATTTCATGACTTTTTTTTTGCATTCAACCGTATACCACCGTGTTCATAAATGAATAATATTTATTTGTATTTAACTTTATTTAATTAACCAGACCGGTGCAAGTTACTAGTTCGATTTACCTGTTTATATCTAAGAGTTGTGACGGGAAAAAAATAGTCAACCTAACGTTTGCATATTCTTTGGGCTTCATATTTTCGATTGGTATGAAATTTGTCTATTAACCAAACCAGTAAAAAAATTAAATAAAAATAAAATAAAAATTGTTAATTAATCATACTCTGGACTGATTTTTTTTAGTCAACCCATTTGCAATATATTTATTGGCATATTTAATTTTATATAAAATACATTTCATTTAATAATCAGGTGAAGGGTCGTTGTATGGTGGGATCTTAGACTAATAGGGTCACGACAAAAGAATTGGCTTGATTGGCATGTGAAGTGAGTGCAAGCGGCGACATCGGATCTCATACAAATGGCACATGGCAATTTTAAAATCTTCTGTTCTGTGTTATTTAGGCAACCTTTTAAAATATCTATATTAAAATATCTATGCACCAAAAAGTGCAACTTTTAGTTATTTCACAGGCACGTGATGTGCCTGTGAAATAACTAAAAGTTTTTATTATTAGACAAAAACGCTAGAGAAGATTTGAGAATTGATGCAAGTTGTTCAAAGTCTGACCTGGTTAGCGTCCTGCTTCTCACTGCTCTCGGACACGGAGGTGCTGGTGGGCTTCTTGCAGAACGTGGGGCAATAGCGGCGGCACAAGCATCTGTACAAAAGAACACAGTAATAAATAATAATAACAACAAATAAATAATGTGGACAATTGAAATCTATATCTCAGTCTACGATTTCAATTAGCTATTGAAATAATTGTGTCGCTCTTACAAGGCTAAGCCCGAACTCTCAAACTTGAACGAGTGCAATCGAATAAAGTCGTTGGCCCACGGCCAGTTGCCTGACTAAGTAGCCAGAGAGGTATTTGCCAGACCTTGATATTAATATCTTGATTATCCATTAATTTGAAGCCATTAAAATACGTCCTCAGGCCAGGTGGAGTGAAGATTTGCGCAAGATGGCTGGCAGGAGCTGGATGCGAGAAGCCGAGTATCGACCTAAGCGGCGTGCAACTATGTCCAACAGTGAACTGCGATAGGATGATGATGATATACCTACATTATGAACTAGATACTGGATTGAATCATTGCGTTGATTTTATTTCAGAGTCAACTTTATAGGCCAAATTATATCGACATACAATATTATGGATATTTATCTCATGTTGCATCTATTCGATTGATATATATTGTAGAAAATGTGCACCTTTATATCAAATGAGTGCACTTTTAGTTGGGTTTTTTTTTACGCTGATTGTCTATCTACTATCTAGTTTATAATTTAACTTTGTCGATTTGGCAGTTATGATATATATTTTTTATTTAAATTTAAGTCGAAATAATGGCATCATTTCATTTTTTTTTTGTAGTAAATCGTGTTTTTAAAACTTAAACTAAGTTGAAACAGTCTTTCTAATTTTTTAACTTTTGCGTTACTTTATAATTTTAATGTATGATAATAAAATTTTCAGGAAAACGATCAACGGTGATCATCACTGATGAACACGTGTCTAGCGTCATTATAACCTACAACCTACAGTTTACTTTCATGGTCACATGAACCGCGTGAACATGAAAGTAAATTGTAGCAACCTGTAATGACTGACTATACTTCTTCTTTATATTCAGAGGTGTAAAAGGTTCTCCAAGCCGCCTCTTACTGGCCTCTGACATAACTTGTTTTTACAACTTCTATTTAAGCTATTGCATAGCTTCTATCGCGGGCCTTGAGCGTGGAGACCGAATCCAGAAATTCCGTAACGAAAATAATCCTAACACCCACACCATCCACACATTTGGGGCGAGGCACGATCGAACAATTTTGAATTTCCGAAATTTAAAAGAATTTAGAAGAAAATAAGGATTTTGACAGTATGGTTGCTTATGGTAACCACATCTGCCAAAATAACAGAAAAAATTAATTACAAAAGTCAAAATTAGAAAATACATAAAATTATAAAATTAGGCTATTGCATAGCTTCTATCGCGGGCCTTGAGCGTGGAGACAGTATTCCGTAAGAAATCCAGAAATTCTGTAACGAAAATAACCTAACACTCCGACCGGCACAGCGGTGATACTTTTTAGTTTTATAATTTTATAAGTTGATAAAAAATGCTATGCAATAGCTTTACCGCGGCAGTCTGCGAGTGCCACACGTCTTTTTTTTATTACAAGAGCCCTACGTTTGTTTCGTTAAAAGACTTTACTACGGTGTAGTAGCCACCGTATCACTACACCAAACAAGCGGTGAATACTCGTATACTAACAAGTAACAAGTTCAGTTTGACCTCTTCAACCTCATTCCGGCCCTGTGCTGCTATTCTATTTCGCGCAACTTTCCACTGGGTGTATTTTAAACTACTTAATTTGCCTTTTTCTTTTTTAACTTCGAGTTTCCGTTGTTAAGAAGTCAACTTGGTACAAAAGGTTTTAGATTCGAAGATTCTTGGTTTTATTCAATTTTTTTTCTTTTTGTAATTACCTAATTGCCAAAGAAGTAATAGGCTTATTCTAGAGGAATCGTTCTAAACACTAGCAAAATAACTTCGTCTTTAGATTAAAATGCGGGTTGGTGATCACAAACCCGAGCAATGTTCGAAAATTCGAAACTTTTTGTTGCTCGACCCGGGGATCGAACCCGGGACCCCGAGTTCTTGGCCCGGTATTTAAACCACTAGACCAGCAAGGCGTGGTGATTATGCCAGTACCCATCTTTGCTGTGGTAACTTGAATTCAATGATGGAGGCCTTTTCCCTGCAGTGGGATGATTATAGGCTGTTACTTTTTTTTCCTTTTTTTTTAGATTAAAACATTTTTACTGTACGTTAACTTCCTCGTTCGTCTGTCACCACAAATGTTGTTAAGGTTTCGTAACGTCTAGATTTAATAAAGGTTAAATTTATATGAAAATAACTACCATAACCCTTGAACTCCTAATTAAAATATACTACGGGGCGTAATGGGCCATAATACAAAAGATACTCAGGTTTGGGCCTACTAAAAGGGGAGTCCGAAGCTAGGCCCTTAAATTGTAAAAATATACTAGACTTTTAATTTTTTTCATCATCTCTAGTAAAAATTTAGCCTAGCTACATTCCATTAACCGGGCTACATGCCATCTTATGTACCGAATTCGTAGTTTAAAGTAATACAGTATTAGGCATCTAAGAAGTAGCCGTGCCAAGCCAACTCGCTCGACCGAGGATAACATCAAAATTGTTACTTGAATGTTATTGAAACTTACTTGTGCGGAATAAAACCTTATTGCAGACTATTTATTCCGCACAAGTAGATATCCATTAAAATGATGAATGTTTTATAAAATAATCCTGTTTAATGAAATTATATACAGTTCAGCTGAACGACGCTCACTGCAGTATATTTCCCACTGGGTAAGTATACGCAACACAAAAAGGTTTTTCTCTAACCGGCAGAATTGATTTCAGCAAACATTTCACTTTTAAATTTCATTTATTTATTTATTTTAGCAATTGGCAGACTATTAGTAATGAAATCTAAATTTAGGCTTTCGATCTTTTATCAAATGCAGGAATAAAGATGCAATGATTTCTCATTGACTAAGCAATTGATTCTAAAGAAATGGTAAATTTAGAACTAATATTATTCGTTTATTTTTATATTAAAATAATATCTTCCACCAGCTTACACATTAGTCCGCATTAAAATTGATAAAAGTACTAGAAGGTAACGAGTAGTTATGCATTATTACTATTTTTTAAAAGTTAATTCGCCAATTAATCATTTGGCAGAGGTAATGTGAGACATTATTTGAGAACAATAATAATTGATTCATAGTCTTTAGTATTCTTCTCAAAGTAATGTAAAATTTTGGTCCTATTTTATAAGAATTATAATTAACCTTGTTATGTGTTGGTATGTATCATCTTTCCAGACGTTGCAAATTAATTTTGTTAAATCTATTAAGTGCCTAAATAACCAGTCCTAAACAAATATCAAAGTAGAGGAACAGTGGGTTAATCTTGTTGTTTTCGCAGGTACCTACTTAAAACTTTCTCACATTCTGTGCGGTGGTGGTATGACGCGGTTAGGAAGAAATTAGTGTAAGAAAAGGTCGGAGAGAATTTTTGTACACTCAAAAACATTATATAAAATAAAAAAAAATCGATTCGAACGTCAAATTTTCAATTAAGGTACATACTTACAATTAAATCACTGTTAACTGCGTTTCATTTTGGCGTTAGAGAAAAATTCGACTCTATAAACAACTAAATAAAAAAAATACTGTGATTCAATAAATACTCGTACTAGAGGTAACTTGCAATAATGACACTGTTCTAGTTTTTTGAGAATTGATTTTGTTTAGAAGTAATAAAATTAAATCAATTGGGGGCAGCACATAGCTTTAGTCTAGTAGTCCCCTTAAGAGGAAACACTACGGGCGAGAGAATTAAAAAATAGGTATTTGTAAAATCTATTGCTGTCGCGCAGTGCCAAACGCCTTCACCGCAGAGTGTGATAGAGACAACTGCTTCTTGGACCGAAAATACCTACTAAAACGTTTTAACGTCACGTCAACGTTTCGTAGTCCCTCGATTACTTTTCCAAAACTAGACTGATTTAAATACTTTTTTCATTAAAAAAGTAAAGAAAGGCTTTGGCCGTGTTCGTATGATTTCCTTTTTTTCTAAAATTTAGCCAAATTTGTTTGAACACAGCGAAAAATCTGGCGAATTTTTTCGATTTTTGAGGGCTCATATCATTTTTCTTAATAAATTTATGAAAAAACAGAAAACATAGAAACATGCTAATAGTGGCCATAGATTTTTGTAATAAAATATATTGCTCTACTGGCTTTATCCAGGGAGGAAACACGGGACTACGTTTGTATGGAAAAAGGGCCCTTGTGTTTCCTCTTAATGCCGCAGATAATATTCGGCGATCAACCCTGTCGATACTGTTAATATATGAGCAAGGGTCTTGTTGCTTACGGACAGACACGCGTGGGTTTGAACAAGGTTCAAATGCCCTAGGCTTTAATTACAAAATCACCAGAAAATACAATTACTTTCATATAATTGTGTCTGGCTTAGGTAGGTCTTAGACCCGCAATATTCGTCAGGAACCTAAATTGAACGAATTCGAAGACACAAATAAAATGTCATAGTACAAAATTTTTTAATGCTTACTTATAAAAGCAATTAAATAAAAGTTTTGTCACATTCACAATTCACAGACAAAAAAATTTAACAAAAAAATCATAAAATCTGTCAAGGAATTTTTGATAATAAACACTGTTTGCGTCGCTTTGATGTTATGTATTCCAATAAGCTTATTTCAACAGTGTAGTGTTAGCCAAAAATAGATCATCACCATTATTCCTCACTATCCAACGACTTTCCTCTTACGAAATTGCCGATATTTCTCTTAATAATATACGTTAAAACAGCCCACCCACTCTCCCTCAAACTTTAACATTATGCATGTTAGAAACAAACATGGCCGCCCAATATCCGGAAACATCAAAGAGCCGTCAGAGAGACCGCCAACCACAAGTAGTTTTGTCTAACAACGCCTGAACACTCGCCTAGCTGCAGGCATATTAAAGCCTTTAGCACTTGCATCGCTAACCGAATACTGTAATTTTAAGCTCATACGAGTTTCAACACTTACCTAAAGTTAGGTAACCTTATAATTAACTAACTGTCTCCGGATTTACCAATGAAAATAGTGGCGTGCAAATCACAATAAGCTCTGCATACCCTGAGCCTAGACCTCTTTTATGCCTTTCTATGCCCAGGTAAATCAAAACTTCGATACCTATTAATGTAAGAACAAATATACATCATTTTTTAAAAATGGGCTCAAACTATATGAATTGGCAGCATGGTCTCTGACCATAGACTGTTCAATTCCTAAAAATAAAATAAAAATATCTCTCCGCGACCAACCGGTGTAAGCCATGAAGTTTTAGATAAAACTTTATGTTGTAGGCAGTGCAAGTTGCTGCCTCCTTTCTATACAATAAAAACAACAATACGCCTGAAATTTCCGCGTAGATAATGAAGATATGCAAGCAAGTGGTGTGTTTTTGACCGTGTTTACCCTTTAAGCACTGTAGATGTTTCTATAAAATTATCAAAATTTATTCCATAAAACCTTTTCCTGGCTGTCACGAACATACCAAAAAAAGAATGATCCAACTCGATGTATCGGAAGTTATGCACGTACATACATTTCGATAATTTTTATTTATATAGATAAGATAGATAAATAGATAGACTAGCTGTTACCGCGAACTCCGGACCGCCTTAGAATAATTGCTACGATTTGATTTTGACGTTAAGGGTAGAGCTCACCAACAAACGTTTAAGTTTTAAACAGCGTTTAAAATATTATTTAACATATTTTGTATGGGAATTGAGTCAAATTAATCGGCAATCTATGTTTACCGGCTGTTTAAGTATTGGTGAACACGTCTCTTAATGTCATTGTCATCACATGCCGTGGCAGTAAAAAGTTATAAGGAAAAACATTTTAACTACTTTTAAACTTTCGCGTTGCATAATTATTTGAAACGATAACGGGAATTAAACGCGATCATACCTTATTATTTTGCCTGACGTTTCGATCGGGTTGCACCGACCATGGTCACAGGCTGACTGGAGACAGCGATGCACTCACTCCGAGGGGAAGGTAGATTCATATAAATCTACCTTCTAAATGTTTATTTCTCCAAGCACCGTCACACACCACACTAACCGTGTCCTTATTCCGCGAGACAGCTGCCGCGTCCGTATTACGATGCTTACTCGACTGCGTACTAAAAGGAGGCTTTGTATTTTCAATCACCGGATTCCACGTCGCAGATAGTTTGAAACCGTCTTCCCGATTGAAATTTTTGTGCTTCTTTATTTCAATCGCTTCACGCACAACCCTTGAATAAAAGTGGCGATCTGTAGAGAGGACTTGCGTTTGATGAAATTCAATCCAGTGATTGGTGCCTGATTCAAGCAAATGTTCCGCAATCGCAGATTTTGCTGTCTGGCGATTTTTTACAGCGGCGATATGCTCCTTCACCCTTTCCGCAATGGTGCGTTTCGTTTGCCCTATATACGACCTACCGCAACTGCAGTCGATTTTGTAGACACCAGGAGTTTGTAGCGGTAATATATCTTTCGGCGAGCCCAGTACGGTGTTAACTTTTGACCCCGGTGTGAACACCGTTGGAATGGAGTACTTCTTAAGCAGGGAGCCAATTTTATCAGTCACTCCTTTCACATAGGGCAAATATGCGGGATGTCTACTCACATTCGGACTTTTACAAACTCCTGACCGCGGCTTCAATTGTCGTGACGGCATTACAAATCCGTTTTTACTAAGTACCTCCTGTACATGTTCTAACTCACGACTCAAATGCTCAGGGTCACACAGATCATACGCTCTGTTGATCAGAGATGTCATAACGGATTGTAAATGCCGGGGGTGGTGGTGTGAAGTCGCATGTAAGTATCTATCGGTGTGTGTAGGTTTTCTGTAGACACAGTGTGATAAGGACCCATCTGATCTTACTCTCACCAGGACATCCAAAAATGGCAACGATCTGTCTGTCTCCAATTCATAAGTGAATTTCATCTTGGGATGAATGGTATTAAGGTGTTCCATATATTGGTCTACGTCCTGTTCGTTTCCTTTGACAATACAAAAAATGTCATCCACGTATCGTTTCCAAAGTCTGATAGTCTTAGGGCCGAGGCGTAAAGCTTTTTCTTCAAAATGCTCCATCCAGAGATTAGCTAGTACAGGGGCTACAGGACTTCCCATTGCGACGCCATCAATCTGAAGGTAATATTGACCTTGGAATAGGAAATAGTTGCCATCTAAGCAGTTTTTTAATAAACCAATATAGTTAAAAGCCATTTCGTTGTCACATAGCTTGTCTTTAACTAGGTCCAAACACTCCCCGATTGGAACGTTGGTGAAAAGGGACTCCACGTCAAAACTGACCATAACTTCACCAGGCTCCAACCTAAGGCTTTCTATAATTTGAACAAAATGACGTGAATCTTTTACATAAGACGGTGTTTTTCCCACCAGGGGCTGCAGAACTGACGCAACATGTTTCGCGAGGTCGTAAGTAGGTGATGCAATCTGACTTACGATTGGTCGTAGAGGTACACCTGCTTTGTGTACCTTTGGCAGTCCATACAGCTTCGGTGGTTGGTTTAGTACGCAGTCGAGTAAGCATCGTAATACGGACGCGGCAGCTGTCTCGCGGAATAAGGACACGGTTAGTGTGGTGTGTGACGGTGCTTGGAGAAATAAACATTTAGAAGGTAGATTTATATGAATCTACCTTCCCCTCGGAGTGAGTGCATCGCTGTCTCCAGTCAGCCTGTGACCATGGTCGGTGCAACCCGATCGAAACGTCAGGCAAAATAATAAGGTATGATCGCGTTTAATTCCCGTTATCGTTTCAGAAAAACATTTTCTTAATTTATTTATTATCGTTAATAGTTTTTCTGATATTTTAATAGATAGAAACAAACCTAACGAAGCCTAGAATAGAAAAATTGGACCAGCTATTTCTGACTCAATTTGTGGTGCAACCATATAAATAGTGTGACCTCTATAAGATAAGTGTGCATTGTAAATTAAATTCACAAAGTTGAATTTGCATTTTTTTTCATAATGTTGTAGTTGGTCTTGATAGTGGCACAGAATAATACTATCACAGATATCTAGTATTCAGTATTTTTCATATTATAATTGTAGTATAAGACGGTTTTACTTGCCAAATTGCAGAGTTCTAAGACCCAATTTACTTTCACAAATACTTAAACAGCCGATAAACATAGATTGACGATTAATTTGACACAATTCCCATACAAAATATATCAAATCATATTTTAAACGCTGTTTAAAACTTAAACGTCTGTTGGTGAACTCTACCCTTAGTCAATGAAAAATACCCAAAAAACTTTGATTCCCTTGAAAGTGTCTAATTATACGTTTTGCGCGTAATGGGTCGTATCTTTTTTTAGTAGTTAGATTTTTTAAATCCAAATGAATTTAGACTTGAGAAGTACAGTTTTAATTTTAACTTGATACCTCCACGCATTTCCGAGATAAATGGTTTTAATAACAGATAAAAGCACGGACCGACCGAACTGACGGACGGGCAACAAAGTGATCCTACAAGGGTTCCGTTTTTCTTTTTAAGATACGGAACCCTGAAATATAATCTATATACTAATCCTACAAACATTTCTAGGTTCCGAATCCGATACGGGTCCTTCTAAATAGCAACCATCCTGTATAACACCTAATGACACGCCCTAGGTAGAAAATATATACTAAAAGGATTTACTAACTGGCTAAAATTCCCTTGAGACCTTACCCGAAGGTGTGTTATCTGGCAAATATTACGTAACTTATTTAAGAATACACTATTTTTCCAGAAACTCCGTTTATATGTTATACTCGTAAATTTTCCATCCGTTACGATCAAAATAGAGTCAAAGCCTCGTGGGCGAGTAACGGAATATTCCAAAAGCTACCTCAAGCGTTTTACTTAAAAAAATATTCACAATAAAAAAATATTAACGTAAGAAACATTACCTTGACTCCCGTGGTAGTATAACTCCGGTTTTTAAAGCTCTGAGATTCTGGGTCAGATTTCCGGACGGATCAATGTAGAAAAAAGTACTTTTTTAGTTAGAGTCTGGGTGTTTGTGAAGGTCGTAGTTACTGATTTCCACAAAACAAAGAACTTTGTGCTTGTAAAGTTACTTACTTTGGGAAAAATAACTTATTGTCATTGTAAGGTGTATTTTATTGAACATGCAATTTTAATAATTGTTTTATGAGTACTTTATTTGATATGTTAAGCAATTTAATTGCAACTTAAATGCAGTATTTAAACTTGAAAAATTATGTCTCGGGCGGACTTGAACCCGCATCTCCTCGCATGCCGAGAGATGCGGGTACGAGTCCCACCTGAGATATAATTTTTCAATTTTAAATACATGTTTTATAGGGTTTAAACTTATTTTTGATGAGACTTTTTGCACTATATTTTTAGGAAACTATCATACTCGTAACTATCTATCATTTTCAAACGTTTAAAAAGTGACTATATTTAAAACTTACCTAAGCCACTTTTTGTTCTTATTTGTTACAATTATTTAGAGAATGGTTAGACAGGGTTCAGATTTATCAACCTCAAAACAGTGTTCTACTTATCATAGTACTGATATACTTTACACTGTACTTTGACAATTTTAAACCAACACATAAAGATTTTTGAAGTGAAAACTTCTTTAGCGGCGCTGAGCACTTTTTGTTGGATGGGTAAAAACTTCCAAACTCGCGTCAGGGTCACGTGATGCTGATCGAAAAAGCGTAAGATCGAGGGGAAGGGAGAGGAACTAGTATCTCCCACTCTTTCTACCGTGCCTGAGTGTGATGCTCCGCTTATGTCGAAATTATGGATGAAAGTTGATTTTTCTAAGAGATAAAAATTAATGTAATATATAAATAAATAACGATATAATATTATGAATAATAACATGTAAATTGTCATATTTGTGTACGATAGCGCAATAAATAAACATTGTATTCTACCTCATAAATGATAGTATTTTTGTACTTATAATTAAACACAACGTTAATACTAAAGTTTTCACTTCTGCCGGCACTCCCGGAGTGCTACCGGTGTTTTTTTATTATTATTCACATAAAGCGAAATTGGTTTCTTCTATAAAATCCAATAACCACCCAACCCAAGTGAGCTCACTTGTAAGAGCGTTAAAGAATCTTGGATTAATACCTACCACATCACACCTCGGTTTATGCCAGCCAAATTTAATACACACTTTATTAAGATTGAGATAAAGTCGAAGTTTAAATGTATCTTCCGCTACCCCTTACAGTTAAGTTGGACGTATTTCACAAATCTGCTTATTGCTGAAGATATTTTATAAGGCGTTTTTGAATTGAATGGATCTGTTATTCTGTGTTTCAATAATGGCCCGGTTTGTCAACATACAAGAGTTGGGATGAAAAATGAAAACGTATTCTCATTTCTCATTGTTATTTCGATTTGACATGACCCCTGGGCCTTATAAGAAGGATTAAACGACTTCGAATGCTTTTGGAGAAATATATTTTGGCAAATACAATATCTGAAATTGCAGTCACCACTCATCGCTACCTCCTTACTAATATTTATTACTGTAAAAGTAACTTTGTGTATCTGTCTGTTGCGCTGTCTTGCCTAAACTATAGAACCAATTTTGATTTTAATTAAGTATGAAGACAGATTAGATCTAGAAGGATATTAACTATTTTTATATCACTTCTAGCCACAGATAAAAAGTAGAGAAGAAGTGTAATATAAAATAATGGACCAGGTATATCCTTTTTTAAGATCTAATCTATATTAAAACCGGAGGCGAAAAGCTTGGCTTAGATATATACACTCTAAAGTTAGGCAAAGACATAATAAATACAGACGGTTACTGACCTGATAAGCAGCATAGCGAAGAGGACAGCAAGCAGCGGCAGCAGGGTCCCGAAGCAAGCCAGGAACAGCGTCTGGACGTCCGTGAACCCTGAGAACACGGACAAGACTGCGCCAGGTTACATGCCAAAATACTCCAGTACTCGAGTTACTTTATCGTCAAATAGATGGCGTTGTTACATACCAACATACTCCAGTGTTCAACTTGCTTTATTGTAAACTAGATGGCACTGTTTGCAATTACGTCGCACAGGTACGTTGACATTTTAAAATGAGGTAGGTGATTTCAGGTGTGCACACATTCACAAGCCTTTTTGCGGTCATAATTTTTCATTGTTGTTTAACTTTATGATGATGATATTTCAACCTCTGTCCGAAAAAAGTTACTAGTCATTTTGAATACATTTTTTTATGTGTTTATGATTCGGATAAGCCAATCACGCTAAATTAAAAAAGGCTCTACAGACTCTGTCCCAGATCTCGAGGACCTTTAAACTTCACTTACTTTTCAAATTACATTATCCTTAGCCAATGAAGGTTATAACAGCCTTGTAGTGAAGCGTTTAAGCAGAAATAATCAGGTAGATTGGATTCTGACACAATATTTTACCTACCTAGAGTTAGTTAACAATTTCTTGTGGTGAATTTTTAAAACTACTATAACTTGTAAAGCTCTTTGAATTAAGGACATTGTAAGAAAGATAAGAAAAAAACTTATGATTAATTTAACTTGATAATTTCATTTTGTAATTAGTAAAACTGCACCACGTTGGGCGCCAATATCGATTTTGTAGTTATTTTACCTATTTGTCTTAATTTAAAGTTTGACCAATTGTATACTACACTCTAAAATACGGGATAATCTTCAAAAACTATCAAATCCCTAAGAAGTTATGTACCATACGTGGTTGATAATTGTTTCTTTTATTTTAGGCTAGGACTCAATAAGCAGTATTTGTACAGTTTATAAATTCAAATATCGTTGCATTTCATCTGTATCCATTTCAAACCACTATTTGTCAAAAAAAACCGAATAACATTTGCTATGAAAACTATGAATTTCTAGCCAACAGACTGGCGCATAAAACAAGCTCGCTATAAAATTCCTTTTCTCCGGAACCGATCCTTTTATTTGAGAAATGCCTTGGGGGTAGTTGTAGGGTTGTTGCATAATACAAAACTATTTCGAAATAGCTACAAGGGTAGAATGAGAGATGCCTGGAATGTCTTCACTATTTATTTACAAAACAATCATAAGAATATTATTATAATATCTTTTCTATATTAACTCGACTGGTAATCCGGTAAAAACCGAAGTGTATGTACGCCAATCTACCACGGAAAACGTGGAATTAATTCAGCAATGTTACAAAACATATAATTAGAAATCTAGAGACGTGTAAGTCCAGTGAGACTAGTAGGACTGGGAGAAAATAAAAAATAGTAATAACTTAGAAAACTCAATGTGTTTCAAAGTCGCAACCCTGAGTTAGCATTGAGCACGCAGGTCGTTATCGCCGAGACTGTAGAACCCTTCAGGTCCGGTCATTCGGTGCTTCGCCCGAGTTACTACTTCAGGTGCAAGAATCTGTATTGAAAATACAGATATATTTCTAAAACGTATTTTTCTACACTTTCCCAGGTCTAGGTGTTGGTCTACCGTTGTTTCTGGTTTCCATATAACAATTAAGTGCTTTAAACAGTTGCCATGACACTGATGTTATCCAAAAAAACCTATAAATGTACAGACTACTATGACCGCTTCAGTCATGAGTGTGGATTGGAGTTAGAAAATATTATTTATACTAAAGTCGGCTAAGGAAGTGGTGTAACATTTTCCAGGCTTATTTGTAAAGGAGATGTCCCATAATAGGCCCAGACATAGTACACCATTTACAAAAATCAAGAAAAATTTACTGTTTCTGGAAAAAAGACATATAAATTTATATAACGTATAATTTAGTGGTTCAAAAATAACAAGATCGAATAATTTATCAAACTTCATAGGCATTCCAAGATGGCGTCAATCTAAAAAAACTTTAAATGTCAGTAGCTGTCAGATACCCCTTGTCACTTTGGCATAATCATTCACTTCAAGTTTTTGTTCTGCTTGTCGTGTTTTAAATGTAGTTCATTATAACGACCTCATTTTCGATTTCTGGATTTGGTATTGATCGACATATTACTTTCATAATGTTTGTTGTTACGCACTCGACTCCTAGATGCGCGATTATGAAACCAAAACTGACAGACATCATCAAAATGTCATCTTCCGCCATGATGGTTTTGTTGTTTTGTATTGCTATTTTCTTACTTAACTCTTTATTTGAACCACTTAATGAAGCCAATTTAAAAGAATTGGATAATAACAAAATCTTGTAGGTGTATTGGTCTATCTTTTGGTGGGGTGTACAGGTTCTGGGCCTGGCCTCCATACAATTTGGGACATCTCCTTTAAACTTAACCGATTAGATATTACCCTTATTAATGGATTTTATCAATGAACAGTGTCACAAAAATCTGCTCATAAAAGAGATTTTGTAAAAACAAAAATTATTTTAAATTTGAATTTTTACTTTGTTATTTTGTACAAAATAACGATTTTGCATGGTATTGATTTTTTTGTTAAACCTAAGAACTACCTAGACATTTTCTTTCAAATATTAGGGGTTAAAGTATGAAGTTGCAGTTTTATATGGACGAAATCGAGAAAAGTCATTTTTCAATACTTACAATTTTTTAGTTTTTTTAAAAACGCCTGAACCGTTTTCGATGCAACTAAAGGTGAAAGTTAGATGGTTATAAAGCTACGCATTATAGTATTTAAATTTCTGAAAATCAAAGTATATAATACAAATATACTTAATTGAAGCAAGAAGGTCAGCTGACACATTGTAAGGGGTCTTTTCAACGACTTCCTTTGAAGTAATAGGCACTAGTATTGCATTTTTTTTAGTCAAAAGTTACTTTATTTAGTTTTTGATACAATACAAAAAGAATTACGTAATAATATGACTATACTTAAGAGCTATAAACAAAATAAAAAGTGGGAAATTAATCGGCAATTTCATACTTTAACCCCTATTATTAGTTTAAAGTTTAATAACAGCTGATATTTATCTTAAGACTAGGTGATCAAGCACACGTTGAACTGTCAAAAGCTATTACAGTTTTTACGTTCTCTTATTTATTTATTTACACTTTATTGCACAATACATAGTATTGCATAGTACAATAGGCGGACTTAATGCTAAAAGCATTCTCTCCCAGTCAACCATTGGGCCAAACAGAAATAATACAGGCGGTGCAAAAAGAGAAAAAGAAAAAAAGATAACAATCATGAAAGTAAATTATAACTACTATAGATAAACTAACACATATATAATAAATATATAAACATACATAAATGCATAAATACATATGATTGCACACAGAATCCGTATCAGTGAGAAAAGTATGAGAAAAAAAAATAAGAAGAAATTTGTCCTTATAGTGACTTTGCAAAGCCTTCTTAAACGAAAGTTTTGAAGAAGATTTTTTAATTTTGGAAGGCAGTTCATTCCAAAGTCGTACAGCTGTTAGAACAAAAGAGTCAGACATAAAACAAGAAGCATGACGAGGAGTAAATAACTGAAGCGTATCAGCAGAACGGAGATTTTTATCACACGTAGTATGAAGGAAAGCAAATTTTTCTCTAAGATAAGATGGTGATTTGGGATCAAAGAGAGTCGAGGACGCAGAGAGTTCGGACAGGAGCGGAACTTGGAGACATGGTCAAATTTGCGGAGGCCGAAAATGAAGCGTATACAGCTATTAAGGAGGCGATCTACTTGTTAAGAAGATCTTGTGAGATGTTAGAGCAGCATACGTCCCCATAGTCGATAATAGGCAGGATCAGAGACTGCACAAGCAAGATCTTGGTACTAGAAGGAAGAAAGTGTTAGAGAACGGTAAAGCGGTAGAGAGCTCTTAGAGTACCAACAACCTTCCTGCTTATTTCTTTCACATGCTCGCTCCAGCTTAAAGTGCTGTCAATAAAGAGTCCCAGATTCTTGACGCATGAAGAATAGCTAACGACAGTGCCATCAAAGACAATAGGTGGAATAGACGAGAAATCTAGTCCGCGAAGTCTCTTGTCCTCATTAGCTCAGAATATTATTCGGACTTACATGAGCTTATACGAGAGATACAGAAATGTAAGTCTTATATATTATTATTTTCTAAAGTGAACTTTTTATGAAATATTAGTAAACAATAGCAAAAATCACTTATGATCATTAAAACAATTATCTCTTCCAAGTCGAATAATCTCAAACAGCGTCTGGTAAATATTCAATGACCAATCTTGTACACATAAGCTAAGCAATTAAAACAATGACGATGGTACGATTTAAGAACGAATGTCACATTTAGTAAGTATTTTATTACTAACCCTTAAATCAGAAAAAGTTAAATTCTCGAGTAATTCTAAAAACTCAGTCGAAATTTGTAAAAAATATTATGACGAAAAATCTTTTTGACTCTATGATTTAGACGGATAATACAAGTCAATAGAGGGGCAGGAGCCCCTTTTTTAGGAAGTTAATCACAAATCTGACTGACGCAGCAGATCTTACAGGCACAATCCGCCATCATCCCCTAATTTAAGTCAATGGTGAAGCTCATTGGGGTTGTATGTGAACAGGAGGGAACCCAAGCGCATAAATTTTAGAACCGCAAATTTGTCCAATAAAAACCTTTATGTGTAACATCTCAGAGACCCGCTTGTTGTAAATGTAATATGGGTATGGGGCCCTTGTTAACATATTAACGTGTAATGCGGTATTAATCAAGTTCTATGGTTCAACATCTACGGGCTGAGGATGTAGGGACAGGACGTGTATTTTGCTTGTTATACTCGTACCTTGCAAGACCTTGAATCTAGCATAGTTTGCCTGCAGAAATTATTTAGTAACTTTTCTAAGTTTAAAATTTACTGGAAAAAAATAAATGTAATTTGGAACAGCGTAATTGCTTTCCTTAAATATTTTCTTTATCAGCATTTAGATGTCTACTGCTGGGCGTAGGCTTCCCTCGTAAAACGCCTCTACTAGGGTTTTTAGACAGTAAAAATAGTTTGCAGCAGTCCTAACCGTTTTACCAGTCTACCGGAAACTAGACTTATATAGTAACAGTACCATGTTCATACTCACTTGTGTCAGGAGCAACATCGTTATCCACTTCATGCCCAGTGATGTTTAAAAGATAAGCACTTTTGTTTTCAAACCCCATCGGCTTCCCAACTTCTACCAGCTCAACATAGTCCACCTTCCTCAAAACATCACTGCTATTCTTATCATCCTTAACATGGGCAGTCCTATTTACGTAACTCTCATTAATTTTTGCGGCAATCAGAAACTCAAAGCGAGGGAGGTCCTCAACGAACTCAGAATCCGGCCTAAACATCAAATCAGTAATCGAATCTTCTCTGTTAGTTTCCGCGTTGATCATCTCGTGCAGACTTGGATTTGATATGTTTCGTCGTTTCTCCATAGTTGCCGCGTCATCTTCTAAAGCCCCGTTGTATTTCATTTCTGACATGGACTCGTCTCTGTCTTGTTCCCCGTTGACAAGAGTCTCCATGTCTTCCGCTGCTTCTTTATTAGCTGCGTTTTCTGCTTTAGCATTGTCATCATCGCTGGCTACGACCAATGTGTCTGACTCTGGGTCTACAGGAATGTTAAATGTATTGTTGTTATTTGAAAATTTGAATACAATATCTGTAGAGTTCGTATCAGGGTAGGGTCTAGCCTGGACTATGTCAGCGGCAAGGAGGGAGTTTAGGAGGAAGAACATCAGTTTTAGTTTCACGTTTGTCATTTTATTCTCGTTTAAGTTTTCATCTTCTTGTAAGTTTCAATTCATTGTTGGGAGTTGATCGCGACATTCCATTCAGTTCTGCAGCGCCTGACCTGTGAACAAAGGAAACTATTAATTAATCAAGTTTTAATAAAGCTTTTGTAATGATAGGATGTCAAGCTTCTTAGTGAAAATGGGTTTTTCATTGTGATGAATAACGCCTTTTTCGTTATAGGACTATTCATTAATTTATGCCTTAAAAATAAGGAAGTTAACTAAAAATCCAGCCATTTACAAAGCCAGCAGGCTTTTTAAATCTAAATAAAATTTTCGGAGGAACATTTAGTTTAAAAAATCATTTGACCATTAAAATAATTGTTCCTAACAGAGCCATAATTTTTGTCCCACATTTAAAATTTTATTTTTACCTCACTTAACCCTTTTCATTATTTAGAAAATATCCTCATTAAGATTACTGCAGAACCTTTTTAATTAGGTTAGGTAATACTTCAAAGAACGGAGAAATAAAGCACAAAATGGCGACCAGTAATGTCACAGGACAAAGACCTCTAACATTTCATTATGTATAATTTTAGTTACAAGAGTTAAATTTGATTGTGCGCGCTTGGGATTTTATGAGGCATTTAAATAAATAAATAAATAAATAATAAATATTTAAGACAAATGCCTCAATGGGCCACACTGAGCCATCTAGTCCCAAATTAAGGTACTATTAAGTACCCTGTCGTATGGGGTACTAGACAACCGATAAACTTACTTATATACTTTTTTTTTGTAAATACATACTTATAATACATAGAAAACACCCAGACCAGTATAAACAGACATGTTCATGCACACAAATATTTGTACTGTGCGGGGATCGAACCCGCGACCCTTGGCTCAGAAGCAGCGTTAACTACCGCTTAATGTATTGTTTTGTTATTTTAGTTATGATTACATCTATTTAAATTAAATTTTCACAGAACGATGAAAAGCAATTAAGAAATTGACATACTTTAAAGAGTCAATCTTTTAAAAGAAAGAGGTTCTCGAATCGACTGTATATTTTTAGTCATGATAGTAGTAGTCAGGAAAATTTAAACAGCATGATAGTAAAAAAACGTGGTTTTAAACAGAACGAATGCATTTGTAAGTAGAGATATTATGCCATTGTGTTTACGTAAAAAACCCTCTCCTTCAAATTCTACTCAAACAAATTTCGTGTACCAAAAAAGGTTTTAGTAATACATTTCTCCCATGAAATGTTTTAACAAAAGACTTCCTTCTAAAACCGCGATTTATCATTCTGAAAACAATGGTTTTTGAGGGTAACTTGTTACTTCGTGATACGTATTCATGGCGGCTTGAAATCCACAGGCCGGGTGCATCTAATGATGGCGATATATCTCCTGGTGGGAGCGACGCCATCTTGAATTTCGAAATCTTTTTAAAGTCTGCGTAGATAGGTGATTTAATAATACCACTGATAAAGTATACTTCCTTTACATAAAAAAGAGATAGAACATTAGGGTATTCTCAAGATTCCAGAACTTTATTTGCGTATTCATTTAATGATTTTAGGTAATAGTTTAAAAATAAGGGTAGGTAATACCACATGCATTACTCTGATCCCAAACTAACTAAAACTTGTTTTGTGGAATCAGAAACACGTAGCACCACAAACAACCAGACATGATACAATGTACCAAAGTAGTTTTAAATTTTGACCAATGCGGGATCGAACCCGAGACTGCGTGCGATGCCTTATTTATTTTTGTAAAATAAACCATGCCTAATTTAAATTGGTTATTCCTTTGCTTTTAGAAGGTGATTCTAAAGCTCGTATATTTTTTTACAATTATATAGGAATAATATTTAACTGGAAAAATAAATAACTTCTCCAATGACGATCACCTTTTACATTACATATTCATAGAGTGATTATATTAAAAGGAATTAAATTAATTTAAAAAAATCAATATCTTTACCGAATACATTGATACAGTGATTTAAATCTTTTTTCTTATTTCTTAAAAAGTTTAGCATAATGTTGGTCCTATATGAATTTGATATAAACTTTAACAAAATATACATAAAAATAATTATTTTCATATTTTTACCCTCTCTGTATGACAACTATCACGTCCCTTTTTGAGACATAATATTAAAACCCGAAATGCCACGCAATCACTATCCAGAAGGCAGAAAATATATCTTAACCCTTTCTATTCTCGTGACATAACTGATACGACCTTAACGACCTATAAGCGATTCTTAACGTTCGATCACTTATCTCGCTCGGCCCGGACAAGGGGGACAGAGATGGATGGCTGATTAGACACATCTGCACATTGGAGAGCTATCGAACGATCTGTTAAAGGGTTATCAGAGTCTATTACTTTTGCAAGAAGGTTGACATTACTCTGTGTTGCTTTTTATCAGATTTTATTATTTTTACTAAAGCTTCGACCGCGTCTTTGTCCGCGAAGTTTGGTTTATAGGGTTCTATCTATATGAGCCGTTTTTCATAATTCTGTCTTAGTCACGAAAAAAATATTTTTTTAGATTTAACTTTATTGTACCTTCTACCCACTCTTACGTAACGCAATTCTGATCTTACTAAGTAACATTTTTATGTTTTATGTGTTGCTCGTAAATTAATTAAATATGTTTTATTTGTTTTTCCCTCTAATGTGCTAGTTTTGTCATATTAGTATTGATACAACGATACAAGCAGATTAGAAATACATTATATGATATTTAAGCAATTTAATTGCATTTTATATACTGAGCATAGAAATACTTTTAAAAAAATTGACGGAACCAGTAAGATTTGGATTGACATTTGCTATTTGAGCGATGATTATGACGGAAAAACATTAACAAATAAGTTCTTAATGAAAGATCAACCGTCTGTCCTCAGAAGGAAGAAATAGTACAGGGTGGACTATGAAAAAATAATAAAAAGATATGAAGATAGCGACGCATAATTTATGTTGAACGGACAAGAGAAGCTTGGGTTTTATTGGAGTAATTTAGATACCTTTACCATCTGAGACATTATAAAAAATGCCCGATAAATCATTACGGTTTTATGACGTAAAATACGATATTTATCGTTGTGTAAAACTAGAAACTTAATTTTTATCTTTTGCGTGTATTTTAGAAACGCTAAAAAGATATTTATTGCCTTCCTATTAAAAAGGTTTAAAAAAATGTTCATCTCTCATTGCTGTGGTAACTTTTATTTAACAACTAGCTGTTCCCCGCGACTTCGTACGCGTCAATTTCTGTTTTTATGATCGCGATCATTTTTACAACATTTTTCACCGATGCTTCGCTCCTATTGATCGCAGCGTGGTGTTATATAGCCTAAAGCCTTCCTCGATACATCGACTATCCAACACAAAAACAATTTTTCAATTCGAACCAGTACTTCCAGAGATTAGCGCGTTCAAACAAACAAACAAACAAACAAACTCTTCAGCTTTATAATATTAGTATAGATTAGTATAGATTGAGGCTCTTTCCCTGTAGTGGGTGGATTCTAAGCTGTTACTTCAGTGTTTTTAAGCTGGCCGATGGGCAGGACTCATAGTAACATAAATCGATGGCCAGAATGTTTCTGTAATAACTAACGCGCAGTCCCTCCAGGTTGACCGACGATCTGGCCCCCAATTCCGCTAATTTACAAATGGCTCAATAGAATCGTAATGGCATTGCAATTGTATATTTTGACACATTTAATATGGTTGTAATGTCAAAATATACGATTGCGATGCCATTACGATTCTATTGAGCCATTTGTAAATTAGCAGAATTGGGGCCCTGGTGAAGGGCGGATGCGAATGGCATGAGACCGGTCGTCATGGAACTCATGGTGGTCATTTGAAATAACTTTGTTCGGCTGAGATGATTCAAATTCAAATTAAAATGGTTTATTGAACAAAAACAAGGAAATTACAGTTTGTATATTACTTATAACAACTTATAACTAACATGCAAAATTGGGAGGTAGTTGGAACATTATTAATTAGAGTAATCTTCACTCGTTTCAGTAGTAGATAACCGGCACCACTGCTCGATAACGTCACATCATATTCACAGCACAAGTCAGACTCGGCGACAGTAAAAGTTTACGGAAAAATAAGTTCTAATGCCGCGTCAAACGGTCGAGTTCAGCGGGTCGGGTGTGCCTACGGTGAAGATTGATGAACATTGATACTACTTAAACTGTGAAGTTAAAATAAGAAATAAAAATGATGATGATGATATCTACCTATATTCTAGCAATCGCTAAACAATATAAAAAATGTAATAATTATATCACCTCAATATAGCACACGTATCTCTCCATGAATTTTCGATTCTCTGCCCTCGTTTTCAATTTTGTAATTTAATCTAAAAGCAATTTGGAAGTTGAGCTAAAAAGACAGGTAAAGTATATTATATAAAGGAATTACCATATTTCCCTATCACACAATCTTCTCGCTCGCGAAATACCATTTTAGCTGTCTAGTTTTATTCCTTTCTCCTGGCAATTTTCTCCGCTTGTTCTTAGCGATATTGGGCTGTATGCACACAAATGCTGTAAAACTAGTTCACAATCTTTCGAATGAATTGGAGTCCAAACTGTGGGCCCATAAGGATAAAGCTCCTACCTACTGTATTGTGTAGCTGTATCGTCTAAGAGGTTAATTGAAGCGTCTCTCAATCGCTGGTATGTGCCTGAGCCAATGAATTAGTTTGGCCATTCAACGTACCAATGTGCCTTGCGTTTAGGGTTCCGTTGCCAAATGGCAAAAAACGGAAACCTTATAGATTCGTCAAGTCTGTCTGTCTGTCTGTCTGTCTGTCCGTCCGTATGTCACAGCTTCTTTATTCTGAAAGTATTAGCATGACACAGTTAAAATTTGGTAGGTAGGTGTATCCGATTCTTCTTAGGATCGATCCTTGGTAGGTAGGTGTTGCTTAACGATTCTCATACAAAAAATAAAAAATAATTATATTTAAGGGGGCTTCCCATACATAGAACTAAAACAATTTTTTTTTTACTCAAACCTATACATATGGGGTATCTATGGATAGGTCTTCTAAAATGACATAGAGGTTCCTAAAACCATTTTTTCCAAAAGTCTAACATTTGGAAGATAGACGCTTCCAAATTGGTAAAATGAGTGTCGTCGTCCCCCCCCCCCTCTAACTTTTAAAATAAGCAAGGGAAAATTTTGGAAAAAATACATAATTTAATTTTCCAAAATTTTGTAAATACATAATTACAAAATTTTGGAAAATTAGTTCGAACGAGATCGAACTAGAAGTTTTGAAAATCTAGCACATTTTCAACAACAGCAAACATATGTCCATTATCTCTTAATGCAATAACAACAAACAAAACAACAGCAACAAAGTAACTTTTAATGCAATTGTTTTTAGAATATTTCATATGATATTTCAGCAATTTAATTGCAATTATAATATCAGTATACAAACTTGAAAAATAATGTCTCAGGCGGAACTCGAACCCCCATACCGGGCGCGGCGCTTTAGTCTGAGACATAAGTTCTCAAGTTCATATACTGATGTTTTATAGAAATCAGAAAAAGAAGGATCATTTTTTTCTATATTGACCCGTCTGGGCATCAAACCCACGTGGCCACTGACACCTTAAAAACCTGTGTACCCCTCAAACATAGGTGATGCTTGTTTTGAAGGAAGAGTCAATTGCCGCTATTGTACCCCAGTTAACTAAATATAGCACGGTTCAATGCCGGCAAGGTCAAGATTGCAAATTGGTGATGATGAATTGATGGAAGGAAAGTTTATCTAGAACATTTGATAAAATTATAAGGTTTGATCACTAGGAGATATGGTGTAAATGCTTCTTAATTGTTAAGTATACTCTTTTTACCGGGTTGAAATAGGGCGGTTGTTTTCTCGACTAAGCTTTTTAGGAGTTTTTTGTAAACTCGCCACATTATTAAGTCGTTCTGAAAAGTTCTGTAGATTGAAAGTAAATTCGCCACTCCTAGTTAATTTAATTCAATTGGATGTATCCCAAATCAAATCAATCAAATTTAGTTGCTTAAAAACATGGTATTTGTTAAGTGATACAGAAATGAAATGGCACGTGATTTGCTTATTTTTAGCATAAATTTAAAGTTTAAAAGCTATGCGAAATATGAATTATAATATGTATACCTACTATTGAATGTGACGTGTGAATGTCGTCTTAGTTCAACATCTTTTTGGATGAAAAATTAAAGACTTTCATACTTTGATTTTGTATAACTTGGTAAATTTTGGTTGGTATATAAACTTGAAAAATTATGTCTCAGGCGGGACTCGAACCCGCAACTCCTCGCATGCCGGGCGGCATGGTATAGCGCCCGCCTGGCATGCGAGGAGATGCGGGTTCGAGTCCCGCCTGAGACATAATTTTTCAAGTTTATATACTGATATTATAATTGCAATTTAATTGCTAAAATATCAAATAAAATTTTGGTTGCATGATAATTCCTGATTACTCTTTTCGTTTTTTCTTATTAAGGGTTTATCTTATCTAATTGTTCAATAGAGTCGGAGAACCGCCCTCGAACTTTTTCTCGTTTCCACATTCCGAAATGTAGCGACACCTCAAACGTTACACTCCACCATACCCTTTTAGGCTGTAGGGAGAGCCAAACAATTTTACATACTGTCGAAAAACATGGGTTATGTCTGACTCAGTTAGGTAAAAATGGAACACTACTAAAAACTCCGTGATGATTTCGTATACCATATTATCTGTTAGCAAAAAATAACGGCTCGTTAAATCGAGCAAGCAAATCTTTGTCCCTGTGGGCCAGTAGTTATTTTGTATTCCACGGGTTATCTCGCAAAACATCATCCCGGCGAGCGTCCCCGTGGGCGCGGCCGGGAACCAGCGCTTATATGAAAACCGGTATGATCATAGTGTGTTACACTGTTGGGATAGTATTTTTTAGTGAATATGAAACTGAAGGTTACCAAATACAGGTAACCTTGCCGTTAGGGTGGTGGGATCTACGGTGGTCCACCCTGGGCAACAGCATCTTTGGTTTTCTAACCAATGATGACGGCTAACAGATCCCTCTGCGGTGGTAGGCTTCGTAAGAGGCCGCCTGGATGCTACCACCCTCCTGCCGGAGTCCAGCGCCAAACAGTTTTTCTGTGTTTCGCTGATGTGTGGGAGAACCAGTTCCTCTGGGTAAGCTCGCTCCATCTTAGGCCTCTTCTTAACTGTATAGTTAAATATGTAAGTAGTCAAAAGCAACCCTATTATTTTGAAAATTAAAATAAAAAAAAGATATATGTTTCATACTGCGTGAACTAGGAAATTAGCAATACAGGTTTCTTGTTCTCATTATTCGTAGAAGGGAGAAAAACTATTATAGGCGATCACCACGAGATAGGTTCAAAACTTTCCTTAGTTACAATCTGTTTAAGCCTATAAACTGCTAGTGTTTATTGAATTCTATGAACTCAAAGGCAATCAACATTTTGCGACAAACATTTAAACTTCTTTTTTAATTTCTAAAATTTCAACGTAATATTGTAAATGTGAGGTAGGTATAATTTTAAATTAAAGATCAAAGCACCGCGTCCTGTTTACATGGGGATGCGGGTTCGATTCCTGCCTGGGCCAATATTTTTAACTTTAAAAAATGATATTATAAATGCAATTAAAGTGCTAAAACTAGTATTTTTTCTAGATTTCTTTCCAGCGTTTTGTTTTACAAATGAAAATATTTCAACCTAATAACTGTTGGACTTTCCTCCCTACGGTCATCGCTCCGTACCTCCCCGAGGCATCGCGGTGTAAACCAGTTATGTTCTGATGCCCTCTTGAATAAAAGATACGGTGTTAGGTATTTAATGCGGTAGTTTGAAATTTTTATATTAAAAAGCAATACAGGTTTGGACTATGGAAATCATTTGTTGAAATAGTATAGATTTTTTACACAAATTGAATTTAAGTGTAAAAAGCTACTAATTTTGAATCGGTGCTTGATGATTGTCAGTGATGTCGTGTTTTTTACTGATTCGTAATATTATGTAGCTTATTTCACGCTTTACTTAGTTTTTTTTAGTGGCGACTCCAAACCCAAACCATTTTTTATGGTACGGTCAACAAACTTGACCAATATCACAAATGTGATCAATTTCCAAGGGAATACAATAAAATATGAAACATCATCTAGGTATTATAGTTATTATCATCATCACATTTAGTATGCATTAGTTTACAGACTCCCCTCGTATATCGCAAAGAGGCCATGCCAAGTGAATACTCGTATAGCTCAGTCTTCATAGGATCGCACATAATATGAGTGAGCCGTCACTCCCGTGTCAAATGACCGATTCCGCACTCCCTACACTATATACTAAAATATACTTAGTTACAGTACATTCTGGAAATTTCTAAAGTCACGATAACCAACCCACAGCAAGACAAAGGCCTTCATCATTGAATTCAGCAGCAATGATGGTACAGACATAATCAACACACTTGTCAAATGCTGGTTGGTGATTAAAAACCCGAGCGATGTCGAAAATTCGATACTTTTTGTTGCCCGACCCGGGGATCGAGCCAGGACTAGTCTCTGGTAGTACTCCTTTAAGAGGAAACACCAAGGCCGTTTTTCCATACAAACGTAGTCCCCTGTTTCCTCCCTGGATAATGCCAGTAGAGCAATAATTTTTATCATAAAAATCTATGGCCACTATTAGCATGTTTCTATGTTTTCTGTTTTTTCATAAATTAATTAATAAAAAAGATATGAGCCCTCAAAAATCGAAAAAATTCGCCAGATTTTCCGCTGTGTTCAAACATACAGAAAACAAATTTGGCTAAATTTTAGAAAAAAAGAAAGACGTGTGGCACTCGGAGACTGCCGCGGTAAAGCTATTGCATAGCATTTTTTATCAACTTATGCAATTATAAAACTAAAAAGTATCACCGCTGTGCCGGTCGGAGTGGGGGGTGTTAGGTTATTTTCGTTACGGAATTTCTGGATTCGGTCTCCCCGCTCAAGTCCCGCGATAGAAGCTATGCAATAGCTTAAAATAAAACATACGAACACGGCCAAAGCCTTTCTTTAATTTTTAATGAAAAAAATATTTAAATCGGACTTGTTTTGGAAAAATAATCGGGGGACTACGAAACGTTGATTTGGTGTGCTTTTAGTAAGTATTTTCGGTCCAAGAAGCAGTTGTCTCTATCACACCCTGCGGTGAAGGCGTTTGGCACTGCGCGACAGCAATAGATTTTATGAATACCTATTTTTAAATTCTCTTCCCGTAGTGTTTCCTCTTAATCGCCTCTTACGACACCCTTAAGAAGAATAGTCGTGATCACAGAACATGGAAAAAGATTAGAAAGGCTGTCATGCGCCACTTATATGAGAACTGATCGGATGTCGCCGCTTGCGCCTCACTACACATTAACGAGTTCAAAGAACGCCAATCAAGCGAATTCTTTGACGTCGCGTGACCAATAGGGTCAAAACCAATCACGTCGCTCACTTACAAGCATTTGCTCGTAACCTATTTGCCGCGCCTGCCCCGCCTACATCGCTTTTTAACTTTTTTCCATGTTGTAAGGTCGTGATGCTATTCTTTTAACGTGCCAGTACCAAGACTTGTTAAGTCGTATTTAACTTTATATTATGTACGTAAGGTTGAATTTTCATGAACACAGCTACGTTCCCTAGCTTCGTGAACATTTCGAAGTGTCTTTTATATTCCAGACTGTGTTTCTAGTTTTAATATTTTATCTTAGTTTTTAACACTTCAAAATACTTTTTTATGATATTTTAAGCAATTCAATTGCAATTTTAATATCAGTATTTAAATTTGAGGAGCCGCGCCTGGCATGCGAGGAGATGCGGGTTCGAGTCCCGCCTGAGACATAATTTTTCACTTCAAAATACTTAGGGCATATCCTGTTGCTAAAATTTTCATTGCTTTTCTACTTTATGACAAATGAATAAGGTTCTAAATGTGTTGGTCCATTTGTCCATTGGATTAGGGATTCACAAAATACACGAGACCTTTCAAAATTATTTCCATTCCAACTATAATATTCTAACTGTATTTGTTATACAAGACCAAAACGTAGCTACTGTTTGTACTAAATCTTTCTCATTGCGCTTATAACCCAACCAAGTATAAATCCAATATTGGATACAGACTGGAAGCAATTAGGAGCATTATTTGGCCCAGTACCTCTCACAATGGCGGACAAATTACGAATTCCAAACAGTAGTTCATTTAGCGAAAGATTTCCCCAGAGCTGGAGGTTAAAATTGCCTTGGATAGCTGAAAAATTATACCTTCAGACAGCGGTTCCAAGAAGTACTTTTACCGTCGACCTTAATCTAGCTGGTTAAAAACATACGTTCAATTATGACTTATTAAATAGTAATACTTTATTTGATATTTTAGCAACTTAATTGCAATTATAATATCAGTGTATAAATTAGAAAAATTATGACTCAGGCGGGACTCGAACCCGCATCTCCTCGCAATCCGGGCGCGGCGCTATACCATTAAAAACTAATTAAAATTAAGAACTTACTGGTATTGCGCCGCGCCCGGATTGCGAGGAGATGCGGGTTCGAGTCCCGCCTGAGACATAATTTTTCAAGTTTACTACTACTTTACTTTTATAGCATTGAGTACAGGCATTACCACCACGCTTGCCAAATGCGAGTTGGTCACAAACCGCGCAATTTACGAAAACCCGGGTATCCAACCTGGAACCCCGAGATCTTGGCTCGGTGTCTGACCTAAACCAACGGGCGCGGAAATTAAACATAGTATAGTACTCGTATATTACAGGATAAACTACAATTTTTTGGTATTACTGCTACTAGCTGATCCGGCAAACGCTTTTTTGACATAGACTATAATAATATGGTGGTCAAAGATTGTTTTTTAGGGTTCCGTACCCAAAGGGTAAAAACGGGACCCTATTACTAAGACTTCGCTGTCTGTCCGTCTGTCCGTTTGTCCGTTTGCCTGTCACCAGGCTGTATCTCAAGAGCCGCGATAGCTAGACAGTTGAAATTTTCACAAGTTATGTATTTCTGTTGCCGCAATAGCAACAAATACTAAAAATAAAATAAAGTCAATATTGAAGGGGGGCTCCCATGCAACAAACGGCATTTTCTTGCCCTTTTTTGCTCGATATCAATAATTGCAACAGTCAGGCACAACATTATATAAATGTATGTACCTACCTACTGTTGTTTACCTAGCCAATGGTACGGAACCCTTCGTGCACGAGTCCGACTCGCACTTGGCAGGTTTTTTTAATGATCCTATTCTAGACGATGACAAATCCAAAGACATAAAAATTGGTTCAGTCGTTCTTTAGTTATAAATAGTGCTATTAACACGTTTTTGTTATTTAAATATATTTATGTTTACAGATAAAATTGTTAACATTCCTAGATTAAATGCTTCTAATGGGTAGGTATCAATGTTTTTATGCTTTGTTAATCATTAAGGCGTTTGTATGCCTCGATGTTTATTTGCTTTGTAGTCCGGAGCTACAAGCCGTCAGAGATACGGGAGGGCTCGGCGGTAAACAAGCGTAAGTAACGAATCTCTTTTTATCCCGTTTACCTTGGAAGTCGAATCTATCGATTTACTAGGGTTGCACAAAAGTTTAGTAATTTTGTTTGATTTTTCCAAATTATTTGACGTTTTTTTATTTGATGATTCTATTGGAGGTGTTTGTCTAAATCATTTCAATTAAAAAAACAATTTCTTTAACTAAATTTATCTATGGCCGATTAGGTAAAATAATTATATATTTTTAAGTATATTTTTTTTTATTTAAAACTCTTTAACTGGTTTTACTGTACTGGGATCAAAGCAAGATCTCATAACAACAATCCAAAGTACGATTTAGTTTTTCGAAAAATATAACACAATTTATTTGTAATTTTAAGAAAAAAAGAAAGAAGAAAGAAATAAATATTTATTTGACACAACAACTACAATACAAGCACTAACATATAAGAAAAAGGGAATAAGTGCCACAAAGGTTGCCTCAGCATTAGTCGTGACAGCTAGAGGCTTATCATGACGCTGGTTTGTAATTTATTATTTTATTTGAATATACCACTATACGTAGAAGAAGACCAGTAAGTCCAAAACTCTGATCCAAAGAAGTAAAATACGCGCAGTTCGGAATTTAAAGTTGTCAACTTTGAAAAGTCTCCAAGAAATTTTTAACTTAAGATAGTTTGTCAATGGAAGAATCTCATTTACTGTTAGTTTGTTTTCGTAAATGGAACTAAATTCTAAACCGTAGATTAAAGTTCATATTCTAGGTTCATCCTATTTTTTATCGTTTTTTCTAGGCAAAGAAACAATGAAACGCTGCCCGTCGAAACAGTATGACAAAAACAGTAATTTGATGTTCTTTTTTTGTCTTTAACAAAGTTGGTAGCCTTTGCAGGGCGACGCTGGGAATAGGGACGCAAAAAGGATTCCCCTGTTCAGATGGGGATTAGCCTCTGGGCGGAAGCACGAATATTTGAGTGTTGTTGAACAAAAAACAAAATTGGCTTCGAACATACAAAATGGCGTTGAAACATTGAGGATGGATTTGTCGGAAAATATAACTCGTAACTGTATCCCTTTGAAAAAGAGACGACTAGTAATATAATATGTGACTTAAATGTCTTTGTTTCTATCAGCTCAGACATGAAAATTTAGCTTTGAAAATTCCACCACCGAGGCTGGAAAAATATGGTTTACGAACTACAAAAAAGTTTAATATAATAAAATGTACCACGTTAAGATTATTTAGATAATTTTTGTCTGTCTATTATTTTTTTGTAAGTTGCCCGACAACCCTGTCTGTCTATTTTTTTTAAAGTCAAGTAACTTTCAGCTGCTTTCCTTTTCCTTGATCAAACCAATTTTATAAGCAGACATTAATTAAAGAGAACAACACTACCTTCAATTAAAAAAACTATTACATTAATTAAATTAATAACTAATTAATTAAAAGTATGAAGTTATTAGTATGCACTTGCAGTACCTACTTAAGTTATCTTTACTAATATTATAAAGCTGAAGAGTTTGTTTGTTTGTTTGAACGCGCTAATTAATCTCTGGAACTACTGGTTCGAGTTGATAAAATATTTTTGTGTGAATAGACCATCCATTTATAGAGGAAGGCTTTAGGCTATATTCTTTTAAAAACTTCTTAATCGCGATCGTAATAACAGAAATTGACGCGAACGAAGCCGCGGGCAACAACGGTTCTAGCTAGTAGGCATATAAGCGCTGAAAAGCAACCTATACTAACTAACCTAACCAATCCAAACCCTGGGCGAGAAAAACTTCTCAACTTCCTGAAACTGTCATGACCATGTGCCACATGAGTAAATATTTATTCGGCTACTGTTTTGTGTTTTACTTAACTTTAGTTGTTAAGCAAATAAAGTCCTAGTAAAACCATTTAATAAATAAACATTGAGACTGACTTATTATCTTATTATCTCTTGGTAGCTCAATTGGTTACAGCCACAGAACACGTGCAAAAAGGTTAGAAAGGCGATGTAAGCGGGGCAGGCGAGCCACAGAGGTTAGGACCAAATTCTCATACTTCTGCCCAAACATGAATGTAAGTGAGCGCTGTGATTGGTTTGTTTGACGTCGTGCAGCCCTATTGGTCGCGCGACGTCAAAAGAATTCGCTTCATTGGCGTTCTTTGAACTTGTTTATGTGTGCGAAAGCTTGTGTTTATTATCTGCACAAGTAGTAGTGGTGCGCAAGCGGCGACATCGATTCTCATACAAATGGCGCATGACAGCCTTTCTAACCTTTTCCCATGTTCTGTGGTTAGAGCAGTCATCCGGTACGCAGAAGGTTGTGGGTTCTAGTCCCACCTGAGGCATGCGAAATTTTTGTTTAAGGAGTTGTATTTTCAAGCCTCTATGAATTTTAATTAGTACATATCGTAAAATGACACCTAAAACTGATTAAGATAAGGCCCCTAATTCACCTAACCAAATCGTATCACAATCGTAATTGAATAGCAGGTTTTCTACAGTTCTAGTATTTAATTCAATCACGATCGAACTGCAATTGAAATAGCTGAATAAGGGCCAGGGTTTTTGTTAGGATAAATTAAAATAATATGCATGTCGGTGCATTAATTCCATAGTCTATGACATTTTGTACCATAAAATACAACACATCATGCAAACTTTCCAGCCTAGGAAGGTCTGGAAGGTATGGTTTCGTGCTATAAGGTTTTTATATCGTGCTTTATAACAACTTGTTTAAAACAATCCACAATAATTCTGTATTATTTATCCCGTGTTAACATTTCAATGCAACTGATACACGTGATTAAACCCAACATAAACTATTTTGTATATCCATTTATTCAAACGAAAACCGCACAGTACGGTATCGAATGTATTTACTTAAAACCTGTAACATTTGCCTACCAAATGTGTCAAATATTTATCCGGCGGATGAGCCACGATTTTAATATTCCTCGCCGCAGAAAAATAAGCGATAAATTTATAAATTTGGACAACATTATCATACACATTGTTCTGATCCAAATTTTAATACCTATTCAAATCACTCGTATTTTGAAAACCAGAAACATAGAAGGTACCACAAACACTCAGGCCCGAGAAAATGTAAAAAAACACTTTTTTCTACATGGGTCAATGTCCGGGAATCAAACCCGGGACCTCGGAGCAAACACCTTGAAATCCGGTGTGCAGGCCCCACTCCGCCACGGAGGTTACCGAATTTTTAAAACAAATATTGCTTGGAAGTCCCAAAAAATTACCCAACTTACTCAACCGTAGGCAAATTTTAATGTTGAGCAATGTTGTCACATGTAAAAAAAAAATACCTTTAACTCTAAAAATGCCTGATAATAAGGTTTTCTTAAAACCAGTTTAAATGCTTACTAAAACGGTGTATACACCATACCGTCAATAGAAACTGTCAAAGTTTAAAATAAAAATAAAAATTTCCCTGCCGTCTTTATTTCCCTATTTAGCATCCTCTTGGATTAAATTGAGCATTATAACAACATGTTGAGCTTTCACTTTTACAGTTTCCTTTTATTACCACAATGGCCAACCATGGCCGGTAACAGATATTGGCACACATAGCTTTTGTATTTGTTATTTACACCAGTCATTATGCCTAGAAAAAGTAAACGCCCAGTGCGTTTGTGTAAGGAAAAACCTGATAAGTCTGAAGTGGTTTTGTCAGTCCATTATTTGAGAAAACTCCAGACAAGTGCGAGTAGATCTCGCTCAGCGAGTTCCTTACAAATTTGTAGGTATTATAAATAATGAATCGGGTCTTGTAGATTTTTTGATGACTGTTTGTTCTATGGTTATAATTTACTCATACTGTGGGTACTTACTTCCAACAACATTTGTACTTTTATAAATTTAGGGAAACCTGTTATTGGCCATATCATTTGCATTCTACATGTTTATTTAAAATTTACTTTATACGCTGTTGGTTTTCTCAATAAATAAAAATTAAAATTAAAATTAAAATTACAGATGTCTGGCATTCAGCTCTTTTCTAATATTAGGGGTTAAAGTATGAAATTGCCGTTTTGTATGGACGAAATCGAGAAAAGTCATTTTTCCATACTAACAATTTTTTTGTTTTTTAAAAACGCCTGAACCGTTTTCGATGCAATTAAAGGCGAAAGTTAGATGGTTATAAAGCTACGCATTATAGTATTTAAATTTCTGAAAATCAAAGTATATAATACAAATATACTTAATTGAAGCAAGAAGGTCAGCTGACACATTGTAAGGGGTCTTTCAACGACTTTCTTTGAAGTAATAGGCACTAGTATTGCATTTTTTTTTATTCAAAAGTTACTTTATTTAGTTTTTGATACAATGCAAAAAGAATTACGCAATAATGTGACCATACTTAAGAGCTATAAACAAAATAAAAAGTGGGAAAATAATCGTCAATTTCATACTTTAACCCCTATTATTTGTAGTTTAAGATAATATTTTTTGTGTATTTTCATAGTTGTAGATCAAGGTGTCGAAATATAGAAATATATTCAAGACCTATATACACTTCACACTAACGGGGTTTAATGCAACGAAACTACGTTATTTAAAGTTAAATACTAATTTACCTTCCCTTGTCGTTTCGTTGCATTAAACCTGTTAGTGTGAGTGAAGTGTATAAGTGTATAAAAAATGCAACAAGACAGTTTAAAATCCTATATATTCAAGACCTGTCTTAAATACTTGATACTAAATTAGAGGGCAAATACAATAACAAACAAACAAATCAATAAAACTTGGATCTATCAGAAATTTACAATACCTATTTGTGGTATCAAGGGCAAGATATAACCCGCGCGTCGTTATCACAAAAAGAAATCTTCAAACCGTTAAAGTTATATAAAATGGATGCTGAAACATTAAAGTTGATAAACTAAAGTTTTTACAGCCTTGTTTTGCCCGCGAAGTTTTTGGACAGAAGTCTCTCTGGCAATTTCAAATTTAAAGCCCAAACTTGCCAAAGAAGATAGCTATGTGTTTATCTGTGTAATACTGTGTTACTTATGTAATAGGCATTAGTCTCACTCATTCAAAGTGTGTGTACATACCGAATTATAAAGATTTTTTTTTAGTAACTCAAATTATTCCACGCCCCGTTGGTCTAGTGGTTTAAATACCGGGCCAAGATCTCGGGGTCCCAGGTTCGATGCCCGGGTCGGGCAACAAAAAGTTTCGAATTTTCGAACGTTGCTCGGGTTTGTGATCACCAACCCGCATTTGGCAAGCGTGGTGATTATGCCAGTTCCCATCATTGCTGTGGTAACTTGAATTCAATGATGGAGGCCTTTTCCCTGCAGTGGGATGATTATAGGCTGTTACTTTACTACTTTAAATTATTCCAATTGACAGCCGAGGGTCGACAGCGAAATTTAAATTGACTTACCAACATACTTATACACAAACTTTACATTTATAATGTTCTACGTAGGAATTATAATCAATCCATAAGGTTTACGTCATTTATATTAAATCTTTTATTAAACACGACCTCCGTGGCGGAGTGGCGAAAACACCAGTATTCATGCTGTCGCCTGCTCTGGGGTCCCGGGTACGATTGTCGGACGGGTCAATGTAGAAAAAAAGTGTTTCTCTACACTTTCTCGGGTCTGGGTGTTTGTGGTACCTTCGTTGCTCGTGATTTCTAAAATACGAGTGCTTCAAATAGTTACTCACTTATAATGTATGTGATGTTGTATATGTAACACAGACTGTGTTTAGACAGACAAACAGACATCAGTTGATGAAGTCAATAGAACACGCTGACATGGTTACCTAAACCCAATTAAAGTTAACAAGCGTATGTCAAATCAACGTTAACTCCTGCAATTAGTTAAGTTGGCTTGTCATTAGTCTGAACATCGCAACTACTCTATTTTGACAGCTCTATGATCTTAACTAGCATTTGCATCATTCTGTGTACAGATATCTACAATAAGAAATGTAAATAACTAGCGGCCGTCATAGATTTGATGCTATCCCACGGGAACCCTACTTTTTACCTGGATAAAAAGTAGCCTATGTGCTATTCCGGTCTATAATCTAGAACTACTTTAAATTTCATCTAGATCTATTCAGTTGTTCTGGCGTGGTTGAGCAACAAACATCCATTCAAACTTTAAGATTAAGATAGGTAAGATTTAAAAATTGCTATTGATTCTAATAGCCCGTTTTCTTCAAATAAGTAGGTATTTAAGATGTTTCAATATAATTATTGTTTTCAATTTTTCATATCTCCAATAAATATTTTAAGTGAAATGTTGACCGAAGATTTGGTAAAGGTCGTAAGCCGCTAGATAAGGCGACCGGTCGCGCGACTGATTTGCGAGAAGATCCTTAGAAATAGGGGTGTTATGTTTAGGAGTAAATAATAAAATATAAATAAAACAAGTTTCTTTTCTGGGTGTTTATTTCGATAGGCGAAGCCGGGCGGTTTACCTGCATGAAATAGTGCTTGCTCAGTCAGTGTTAGAGCGGGTAGTGTGATGAAGGTACCTAGGTCGGTGTTAATAAAGGGAAATCATTAGCAAAATAATTTTCAAAATCCATATTTAGTTATGGATTTCCGCAAACTAACGCCTGAGTCTATTAATTTTATCAAAGTTGAGGATAATTAAAAGACCAAAAAAAAATCACAAATGACCTAATTTGACTATGGTTACCTAATAATTTTAACAAAACATTGATTGAATATGGTAGAGCCACCAACTGACTACATTTTACAGAAGAAACAAACGAATTATCATTGTATTTCCACACAAATCTGAAGGAAACAGACGAAAAAAGTGTTTCATTCGATATTATCTAAAAAAATCAGTATCTCGAAAACTTTTGTATGCTAGCTGACTCCCAACTCAATTGAGGTAGGACAATATCACGTTGTTTGGACGAAGAGCTCAGGTGCCTTACTCTGCAACACGAAGCTCGTATTTGCGGATGTATCTGTCTCTTTCAGATACTTTAAGACATCGTATGATGTGAGTGACAGGGACAGATGGATTCGAATATACAGACATTGGGTTGCGGAGTAATGCATCTGTTCAAAACAACTAGGGACACTGTCATGCTTATGCAGCATTAAGCTATGTAATACACCAAGGGACAATGTCATTCATACTAACAGTAAATATTTATTCTGATAGGACATTCGAAGTGTCTCTTGAATGCACAACTCTACCAAAATTCCATTAAAAGAAACGAAATATTAACCGATTACGTGCCAGAATAAGTGTAATATTATTTCAGGTTATGTCCTCTATAGCTCATCGTCTATGGGCTATATAATCCAAGATTTCAGGCGTACCGCGCAGTCTATTACCAATGTCAGCTACGAACGTTATGGCTGCACATTCTTGCCGAGAGTTTGCGAAATAGACTGAAAGATATTACCATGGTTGGAATATAGGATGGGCTTTCAACGATTTGACAGAAAAAAATGTTAAACTAATGGCATGAGCACCGTACTGTGTAGTGGTTTAAGTGCTGAGCCAAGGTCTCAGGATCCTTTGGTCCCCAGGTTGATCTTGTTGCTCCAACAAGTGTTTCGGATTTTCGACCAATGCTCGAGTGGAATTTTCAGGTTTGAGTTGACAAGTCCATTGTTACTCGATTCTTATCGATGTATCAATTATCAATGATACTAAATCTCTCTCAAAATTAAGACAGTATACAGACACATAATTTAAACACAAACTCTTTAAATGATCACAAAACCCATTAAACATTTAAAATGGTTATAATTTGATTAACCCCCATCGTATCATTTTGAGGCGATTTCAAGTTATGCGTATACTCGAACGGGGAAACGTGACTTTGTATAGCAGTTATGCAGTGCTATCTTGTGACAACTTTGCGAAACAAATTCAGATCAGATAATATGTTGTGAGAGTCAGGGAGAGTCTTAGAGAATGTGCGGCCAAACGGTTAGTTATTTACGACACCAAATGTGCTTTATGGAGGCTGTAATATGTACTTTGTTGCCTCTCTTTCGCCCTGCGTTCGTTTAACGGCTCCTTTTTCCAAAATAAATTGCAAATGACGAAGGATTTTCGTACGAAATAGTAAAACTAGAAATTTGAACGGTCTCTGGATAGAAAACAAACTTGGAAACGGTAAATTACCTTTTGTTTTTAAAATACTTTTTCATCTTTTTTTGTTTAAGTTAATTCTCTTTTCCTAAGAAAAGAAAATACAGTACATATTTCAAAACAGTGTTAAGTCTTGCCTTTGTTTGATATATAAGTTATGTCTTTAATATCTTTGATTAAACTTTTATACGAGTCTTTTATAATAAACATAATTAAATGTCTCACTGTCAAAGAGATGACAGGAAAAACAAAGAAAAAACACAGACAATGAAGAATAGTTACTAAATAAAAATGTGGATAAGATGCGAATATAACGAAACGAAAAGTGTAATCATATATCGTGTTTCGTACGTCCAAAATATACAAAACTATACAATTTCTAAATTTTTCGGTACATTTTCAATCCAATATTATCTTGTACTATGACGTCATATTATTCTCAGCATACATTGAAAAAAATAAAATTTTCTTGAGTTTACGCGAACACCATACATTGAAATGAAAGGTTTATTTTTGCCTAACCCGAGGCTTCAAGTATCTAAGTAATTTAAGACGAATATCACCTCAGTCTGCCCGTGACCATGAAGATAAACGCGTCGGGTTAAATTTGTATGTTATTGCAGAGATTAGTTAAGCAGTACTGCTGGCAACAGATAAAAAAGTATTCGAAAATAGGGCTTTAGATTTTACTTTTTGAGCCATAGACTCACATGGTCAAGTCAGGTGTTTGCGTAAATTCAAGATTATATACTCGTAACTAAGGATACGAAGAACAGACATTAACATTATGTTCTGAATGCGTTACTTTCAAATAGCTCAAACATTTCGCAACTGTACAGTCTTAAATGGAATATTTTAAAATTCTAAATCGACTGCATCAGGGCTGTCACGTTTCCGAAAATATGCTGCAAGCGACTGGCAATATTTTAAAATATTTTAGCATTCTATGTCCGAAGTGTTTGGGAATAGTCGGAAATGGCACAAATAGTGGCTGCATCTGTTTCTACATTCGTCTGACACAAAATGGACGAATAATATTTTACATTTTAACCGACAGTGGAAGGGAGGTTGTTCCTTCGATGCATTCACCTTGAATTCTCGACGCGATCCAAGTGTGTTGTATTTGTTGGTAGGAAGACATACACCTAGGTACATCGTGTTGCCTAGTCTAATATGAGGAACATACCGGTCGTGTATGTGTGCCTGTCACCATGCCTGTGCTTATGGAAATGTCTTGTGTGCGTCGCGGCGGCTGCGCCCGCCGCTGTTTTATAAAAGAGTCGAATATACACCATCTTAAGAACTGGTTGTTTTCCTTAATCGCAAAACCTTCTGATTAATAAATTAGGTAGCGAGTTTCAGTTGCCTTCAGCAGTAGATAATATTTATTACCTAAAGTTATTTATTACCTAAAATTGTATTCTTGCTAGGTAATGGTAGAGCAGTTCTCGTCAATCAAAGAGCAACTCAAATGCACACTGATTCATTATAAACTAGGGCTAAGATGCGACCCACGACATAATTTTATCGCGGCCTTATATCGCATTTTGACAGCGTTATATCGTTTGTCTATCGCTGCTAACATGGCAGACTATTTATGTCATCTCTAACTGTCAAAATACGATAAACGATAAAATTGTCTACAAACTCTAACATGAGCCTCTTTTATTTGTCTATTTTAATCGATTTTTGACACTTGCGCATGACATATTATCGTGGTCGCTTGTAGCTCACGACAAGGCATAAACCCTTTATAAAAAATGGCCGAGCCATATTTTAATTACATTTTAACCACATATGAAGAACGGGAGGCGCGTAAAATTCAGCGCAAGCGTATCCGCGACGTGTGCAACCCATTTGACCTTCCGGATATGGAGTTCCAGGCTCTGTGGCGCATATCCAAGCCCATGGCTTTTTACTTAATAGATAAGCGTTTGTCGAGCGAAGAATTTTTATCGCGGTTGGTTGCCATGTTAGGAAAAACGATAAAATAACACAAGTAGACAAATTTTATCATGTCGTGCGACAAATTTATCGTGATGTCGCATCTTAGCCATACTGTAGCCGGTTCGATACGCATCTTGCGTGCACCTATGTACACAGCGTGTTAGGTAAATGGTAATAACAAGCTGACACTAGTCTATGATAACTAACATATTATGCATATAAATACTATTTGCCGGCGCAGCCACAAACAAGATTATTTGTATGTGATTTTAGACGACCTCCGTGGCGGAGTGGCGTAAACACCGGTTTTCAAGGTGTCGCCTGCTCCGAGGTCCCGGGTTCGATTCCCGGACGGGTCAATGTAGAAAAAGATTGTTTTTCTACATTTTCTCGGGTCTGGGTGTTTGTGGTACCTTCGTTGTTTCTGGTTTCCAAAATACGAATGCTTTAAATAGTTATTCAAATTGGGATCAGAACAATGTATGTGATGTTGTCCACAATTATTTTATTAATTATAAATTAAGTAAGTACCTACGTAGTGGTTGAAATCGCGCACACTGTACTCGCTGTTGGTTTAATGTTTTATCTTGCCTTATGGGTAGGTAAATTTAATACACACGTAAACTCATATTTACTACAAGCATCAATTCATACCACCACACCTTGAGGCATTCGTGAAATAAGTATATTGTGTTTGTGTTCGCTAGGTTAAACATCATTTGTTATTTTGTCTGTTTAATTTTATTATTATGTAGGTAGTTCTTGGAACGCTATCACTGTTAATACCGGAGATGGGCGTTAGTGCTACGACCAATGATATTTAAAAAGCAATAGATATGTTACATGCGCTCTCAATATGCGTCCCTAAAACGTCACAATTGTGACGTCTTTTCAAATCCATGAAAGAGAAAGTAATTGTTCTTTTCACGAGTATGACAAGGACAAAATAAGAATTACGCATGTGTGCAGTTGTTCGCAAGCGGCACAGATATTTCGATAGTTTTGTAAGGGCATAACCTATCTATACTTTTTAAATATCATAGGCTACGACACAGTTTATAATGTAGTTGCTAACGTACAATATTGTAATGTACCATTATTCACTATTCCAAAAAAATAAAAAAATATCTTATCTTAAAAAAAATATCTTAAATTTACTATAGTGAAGTCAGAAATTAGATATCAACATTTAGGAAAAAAACACTATTCGAAATCTCAAAATTTTAGTTTGTATTAAAACAAGCACTATGTAGCTTCATGTTGGTCAATGACGAATGACAAATTGTGAGTCATCATCGTCATCATAAGCAGCCTTCTGCCGCCCACTGCTGAAGTAAGCCTGACGTAACAGGCTTTTATGAAGTTATAAATATATTCGTATCAAACCACATCCTTTAGGATAAACCGGTCGAACTCATAATTCTTTATAAAGCCATATTCACATTCAATGTGCCATATTTCGCACACATCCTCAGAGCGGGACGCACGGATCTCGCTGACTTGCGCGCCCTTGGGTCTGTTGAGTTGAGACCCTTGAGATTTGCATATTCATCTAACATCTGGTATCTTTTTGCGGTCTTTTAACACAGTTTTTGAGACAGGGTCAGCATAAAAGTCTTTGATACTTTTTAACAAACATGATTTAATTCTTGTAATACATATTGGAAGCACATAAAACAATAAAGTTTCCACAGAAACAACACATTGCAAATAATTTGTATCCGTCGTTATCTGTAGCGATTATAAGTCTTTTGAAAAGTCCATTGTCCAACTGTGGACTAATATAGGCGATGGTGATGATGATGATGACTTTGAATGAATACAAAAATACGTTACTCTTATGTTCGTATCAGTAATACAATTACGAAACAAACAAATTACAATGATAGTAATGGACAGCGAACATTATCCCTCCTAATATTAACACTAGGAAATTGTAACACAAAACGGGTGTAATTAGGATTAATTGAATAATTTTCTCGTTATTGTCAGGCCTGCTGTAATAATAATTACCGTCACACGAGTGGCGTCGAAAAAGGACGAATATGCCGAGTTGCGAGGGGTGACTCCATTATTGCTGGCAAAATTGAATATTTTGTATTACGCCGTTTTTATCTAAGGACAGCGAAGTTAAAAGAAAATAGTTATAGTTAGCTGTCAATATGAAATTATGTTTGTTTTGTTTACCGATTATGTTTCTCCGTAGTGCCTTTAGGTACTATAATTATCCGATTTTTATTACATTAAAAAAGCCATTAACTTTTTTTACAAACATTTAAAAAAAGCAAATTAAAACTAAACACCTTCGAAATTAACTGCAACAGAAGTAATTATTTCAAAGGTAAATGGTATTAAATGTTAAGTTATTAAGTGTAAAAACTGCGACAAGAAAGTTTAAAGTAATTCTCAGGTATGCTTATTTAAAATTATGGTAAAATTTACGTGTAATGCTTTTTTAACTATGGTTAACTTAGAGTAAGTTATAACTATAGATATGCCAATGCATCTATTTAATTAAGAAGACACTGCCTGCCTAGTGCTTACAATAAAGATTATTATACTAAACTGTTATGCCAAACCGCGTAATGATTTAAAATTTTATGAGACCGGAACCTCTGCCCTAAAAACACCCTGTAGGTATTGTTGTACGTCCACTAAGACACAAACGAAGTGCTAGTAGCATATACAGAACAGAAAAAGACAAAAACTTTTACCTATGTGTTGACTTTAGATTTCCGGAGTTCCGAACCGAAGCAAAGTGGGGAGCGTAGAAAATGGAAGGCGAAAAGTTCCACAGAAATACGACGGTCCGACAGCTTTGTGATTTTAGCTTCATTCGCTATTAGTTGATTCTTCCGCCGTGGTTAAAGTTAATTCCAGTAAAGATTCCATTGTTGCAATGGTGTATTTTTCTGTAGTAAACTGTCATAATGACATGATAAGTTTTTTTTTAATTTAAACTTTCGCTGCAAAATGTTTAGGGTATACTAAAGAGCAATAGCATACTCTATCTCATTTTTTTGACTAATTATTAACGCACAGACAAAACTACTAAGTCATTTTAGGGTTATTATAACTGCACTATATAGAAAATATTTTTGGATATAAGGGAAGAAATAGAAATGCCAAACTTTGTACAAAAGTCTTAGTTCTTTGGCAGACCTATAGAAACTACTGCTACCTATATAAATACTCAATATCTTATGAAACTAATAAACCAATTCAATGTAAATATAATAAGACAAGCCTAAACGTTATCGGAACGGGAAACAATCGAATATTGAAGTCTCCCGAGGACCAATAAGTATCCCTTAGCGGAACGGTCCCTTTTATCTGTCGGGTCAACGCCCTGGTGTCTTTGGCAATACAACAAACGACGCCAGAGCTTCTCAACGGGTAGTTGTTCCCAAAGAGGGGCGTAGTTACAAAGCTTTGAAACTATCAGTCTTGAACTTCGAAGCTAGGAGTACCTAGTCCAGGGGGATATGAAGTTATGAAACTTTAGACTGTTCAAACGGATCTAAGAAAATTAATCGTAGAATGTTGATTTGAAGTTGCATTACGCAAAATTTATTATCAGTCTGTTAGTCCTAATCCACAATAAAATAAGGGCAAAGATACAAATTTGTGAAACTCAAAGTCTTATAGTACAAATAGTACCAATTCATTATACTTTTAAAATTGCAGACGTTCATTATTAATACGTGTATCAACAAACTGAATAATTTTGTTCAAAGATTTATTGGGTTTGTCTCTATCGCGAATAGCAGAATACATATTAAAACAACGGTTGACATTTAGGGCGTTGAAATCAAATAAAAGCACCTGTATTTAGATGTCTATACCTAAAATACAATACTGATTATGATGATGACGATCACGATGAGGCTTAGGCAGACAAAGCCTATTACCATCTATTTACATTTCGCAAAGAAACTATTGTGCAATCAAACACAAAGTTCCTAAACACTGCTTTGAGCTACAAAGCCAAAAATAAGTCTGTTGTTTGCTTTGAGGAAGTTGCACTATAATTTTTGTTGCAACTTCCTCGACTAGGAATTTCTTATAAATCACAAAACTTGACTCATTTACTACCAAATAAAGTAGGTAATCTTCTCTTCGTGGAGTTACAAAGTGCTAAGGTAAAGTCAATAGGTACAAGTTTTTGAAGGAGAACAAAAAGATTAATTCTTATAAACTTATCAAACTTTTGCCAAACATCAATTCTCAGCCCAGGCAATCGCAATTTATAATAAAATAAATGGGCTTCTTTTTATTTACAAAATGTCCTACAGTCAGTGTAAATAGAAAATAACAAGCTGGTTAAAGCAACTAAATTATGATGAAACTGAGTGCCTGTTACTACGTCAGTAAGTCTAATAAAGCACCCAAACGCACACCTTTATTTATTCACTCGTACACACACACACACACACACACACACACACACACACACACACACACACACACACACACACACACACACAATCTTATGTATAAAATGAGCAATACACCATCATTTATTTTATTTTAATAGTTTTTTACTTTAAAACAATATTATGTAATTATTACATATTATTAATTTTGTAATGTATACGAAAGAGCGGGCTTCTTCTAATACAGGTTTTTCCCATAAACTTAAAAGGAGACTCCCAACCCTTGTAATAATACGTTTTATTCAAAAATAAAAAAATATTGGGATTTTGATTTTTGATTTTGACTTATTAACTTTATTTGATATTTTAGCAACTTAATTGCACTTATAATATCAGTATATAAACTTGAAAAATTTTTTGTCTCAGGCGGGACTCGAACCCGCATCTCCTCGCATGCCGGGCATGCGAGGAGATGCGGGTTCGAGTCCCACCTGAGACAAAAAAAAAAAAAAAAATTTTTCAAGTTTATATACTGATATTTGACTTATTAAATTTACAAGTTATATTATTCTTTAGGGTACCGAAGTTAGAGACTGTTAATACTGTACAGCTTAAATTAGACATTGGTTTATAGAGATTATTCTTCCAAGAGGTTGCATGTTATGTACCCATAAAATGAAAGTTTTTAATATTGAGCATTTCGAAGTTTTGACTCAATTGCGCGAATCATGGTTGCTGGTAGACTGTTTGCCTGCGACCATAAAGCTTGAGACCTAAGTTATAAAATTGCTGTTTTCTTGAGTTTACGCGAACACTATCCATTGAAATGAAAGATATGTTTAAGAATTTTAATGACGCGTCTATTATGGTTATTTGGTTCTCAAACCAGTTTCGAACTTTACCCGTGACTATGAACGCAAAATTAAAATCCATAAGCATATCTTTTTATCTTTCATTTCAGTAATAATTATTGCATTTTTGTATAGAATTTTCCCCACATTTTGGTACACAACTGATACAATACACATTTTTTTGTTGCCACTTCGACAGGTACCTTTTGTCCTAGAAGTGTTAATGATTATGACCACTGAGAAAATGGTATAAGTCTCTAGTAGATACTTTATTTGATATTTTAGCAACTTAATTGCAATTATAATATCAGTATATAAACTTGAAAGTCATGTCTCAGGCTCTCCTCGCATCTCCTCGCAATCCGTGCGCGGCGCTATACCATTTAGTAGATTCTGTGATATCTAGAAATATTTGTGATTCTTGGATGATTTCAACCACAGAGGAAGCACCTAACCCTGCTGATTCAAATGAACAAATAAAATTGCTAAGGGCATCATTGCATAATCACAATTGCTATCCATGTATTCCAGCCCGCAGAAGATTGAGAAACAATGTCTGACACTTACTTCAACTCCGTTAAACATTAACGGTTCGACAGATTTGCTTACCCACATACCGGCAGCGGGCTCATTTCAAAGGAATGGTAACAATACTGAAGGCCCTGTTTCCACCAAAGTGAAGACGTATAAAGTAACGGCTTATCATACTCCCACCAAGACTCCTCGTTGAATTGCAAGTTATCACAGCAACGATGGGTACAGGCATAATCACCACGCTTGCAAGTTCGAATATTCTTTTTTTTTAATAATGGGCTTACTCTTTACTACTTTTAACTCTATGGTTAAGAAGAAGCCTAAGATGGAGCGAGCTTACCCAGAGGTACTGGTTCTCCCACACACTAGCGGAACACAGAAAAAACTGTTTGGCGCTGGACTCCGGCAGGAGGGTGATAGCATTCAGGCGGCCTCTTACGAAGCCTACCGCCGCAGAGGGATCTGTTAGCCGTCATCATTGGTTAGAAAACCAAAGATGCCGTTGCCCAGGGTGGACCACTAGGAGGTAGATCCCACCAAACTCTTGTTGCCGGACCGTCTTGGTCCGATACTTTAACCACGTCCAACCAAACGGAAACGTGTATCAACCAATCGCATAACCTGAAAACAAAAACGTCTACTGCGCTGTGCGTATGGTAACCGGGCCTTAGTAGCCTTTTAATCCAAGATATTTTATTTCAGTTTCATCCTGTTATTAAGGTATACTTTAGTGAAGTCGTCCCTAAGAAATGGTAGCGGTCTGGTCACATTTGCCGTAGGGAGACAAACTTTCTAGCGTTCCATGGATTCACCGTGCGGGTGCCGGCTCCATCGTGTGGCAGAAAGAGAAACTCCGAGTAGCTCCAGGGACTTGTGACACGGGTGTAGATTTAAGGGGCCCCTTTTCGACGTACATCAACACTCACCTTCACTACTCGTGTTTCTCTCCCTGCCCAGCCAAATCTGGTACGAACCTGCTAATGCAGCTTTAGACACTCGCTCTAGTAAAGTAGTTACTGCAGTTCTGGCCAAGCCAAGGTCTTTCAACGGGTTATCGATAGTATATAGATAGACGTAGAATTTATTTAATGGCGCTTGTAGAATCCCGTAACAACTTACATCCACTGAATTCAACTCTCATAGTCACTACTATAAGAGTTGAATTCAGATGGCAAAAGTGCTTTAACCGCAACTAAGCAAATGCCCTTCAGCAAGGCCAAAACCCAAAACACAAGCTCAAAAAAATTACTATATGCACAGAATGAAGTGAAGCGTGAATCTGCAGAAATTAAAATTATTTTAATAGAAAAGATGGTTGGACTGCCAGCTGCTTGGGACCCGGTCATATCATAATTAAAGTCCATAAACTATGGCAACACTGTAAAAACACTGGACATAGTTAGCTCATATTACGTGGATATGAATATAACTTTCGATAATAATGAGTTTACTACCATCAACGCCGAAACTTTAAAAAAAGTAAAATAAAATACCGTCTAGAATCCTAATAAACGTAAATTAAACCCGCAAGTACGAGCTAAGATAAATAAATGCGATACGTTCCTACCATTTAAATAATCATTAATAGTGTAATAGCCCTTTTTCATTAAAATTATAATAATATTACGAAACAGTTCCATTTTCGTAGTACTTTAATCCTGTAAAGCAGCTGTTCCATACTCTAGTAAACCCTGTGTTTAACTACCCCAAAATTAATGTAGTCCCATAGCCCACTAACCTCAACCCCCAGGGCAGACAGCGGGATAAATGGCAGTCGTCTCGCTGCTTTGTGCCATGTGATGAGGTGGCCTATTTTTAGCGTGCCTTTTAGAAACTCTGTTAATATTGCAAACGTTTGTCTTGTTGGCCGGATGTTAATTGCAATTTGTGTCCAAACGTCACCGAACTGTCAGCATGAAATGAATGAAGAAAGAAACTTTTAGTTTGCGAATGAAGAAGTGGTAATGTTTTGTTTGGTACTACTTGTATAAAAAATTACCAAATACTTGTCATGTATCATCACTTACGTCAAGCAATGGAAGAACTTTTGTATACATGTGCTATAGTGCAAAGTTTTATTAAGGCCAGCACTAATGAATGCACCTATTAACGTAGGATTAGTAAGGGAGATAAGTGAAGAGGAAATAGAATAGGCAGTGAATAGTATGAAAAGAGGGAAAGCCGTGGGACCTGATGATATACCAGTGGAGGTCTGGAAGTTAGTAAGAGCAGAGGGAAGGAAGTGGTTAACTTTATTTTTCAATAAGTTGTTGCACGAAGAGACGATACCCGATGATTTGTGCAAACATTCTGTTGGTACCAATCTTTAAAGGCAAGGGGGTCGTGCAAGAGTGCAACAATTATCGAGGAATAAAGTAATGTCACATAATATGAAGATTTGGGAGAAGATCATGAATAAAAAGTTGCGAAAGGAATGTGAAACGAAGAACCCGTTTGGTTTTATGCCAGGTCGAGGTACGATGGACGCCATCTATGCTCTTCGCCAAATGTGCGAAAAGGACAGAGGTGCACATAAAAACCTACACATAGTGTTGGTTTTTCTCGAGTAGGCATATACGACCGAACACCTCACGAGGTTCTGTGGTGGGCCCTTAAGATTAAAGGTGTGCCTGGGAAATACCAGCAGTTGAATCAAATCATGTACGGCAGATGCAGTGCTCACGTCCGATTCGCAGCTGGGACAACTACGAGCTTCAATGAGGCTGAGGGCTTGCACCAAGGTTCAGCACTTAGTCCTTACCTCTTTCTGACATCGGACATACAGAAAGAGGCCCCTTGGTGCATGTTCTTTGCCAACGACATGCTTGTTGCTGAAGAGACCCAGGAGGTCCAGGACAGACTGAAGGAATGACGAAAAAGGCTGAAGAAAAGTCGACGTTGGCCTAAAAGTCAGTAGAACCAAAACAGAATATCTGTTCTGCAACTTCGTCGGTCTCTCCAGTTCCTTGCCGATAAATCTTGACGGAATATCCTAACCAGTCTGTTCCGATTTTCGAACCTCGGGTCTCTCGTACAGAATGACGGTAATATTGATCGGGACGTCAGGCATAGAATCAATGCAGGATGGATGAAATGGAGGCAGGTCAATGCAACAACATGTGGTTTTAATGTACGGATCGGAATGCTGGGCTGTTAAGAAGACGGGTGAGAAGAAAACGCATGTTGCAGAAACGAGAATGTTAAGATGGATGTTGTGGGGTTACAAGAATGGACAAGATAAGGAATGAGTATATACGAAGAAGTCTGAAAGTGGCACCAGTTACCGAGAAAATGGTGGGTCATTGTGTGTCTTGGTACGGTCATGTAACTAAAGGTGTGATGAGTATAAATGTGGATGACTGGAAGAGAAGAGGACAAGAAATGGATGGACTTGTGAAGCAAGATATGAGTGTTAAAGAAGGAGGAGGAGGATGATTCAGTTACGATAGAATAGTGTGGAGGGAAAAATATACTGCGCTGACCTGGACTGGGAAAATTGGCAAGAGAATGATGATGATTTAGGCCAGCACTACCTCTTCTCGTCCTATGAGTGTTGATAGAGTACTGCCAGAAGCGGACAGCAGCGATTACCCTCCACTATCTACTAAACTGATTTGTATGTATGTTTGGTAGATGGGCGCCACGCATGGCGATTATGGCGCAATCCATATTTTGAGAGGCTTTGTCCAGCCGTGAGCTGATGCGGGTTGATGATGATTCATGACGATTTGTTTTAAATAATTTTATTTTTGTGTTATTTTATTTTGAAAGAAAGAAAGAAAATAAAATTTACCAATACCAATTTAAAAACCAATAAAAATAAAAAAGTGTTAAATAAGATCCCACTCAGTCTTTGTAAAAAAAATTTTACAATATTTTCTACTCGTACAAGGTCAATATTTATGTACACATACCTCAGGGGAAAATCAAACTTAAACATAACTATTTTTAAAATGAATTTCATTTTTACATCTTCGTAATCGAATATAAAAAATACTAAGTAGGTATGTACTAAACCCCTTTTTTAATTTTTATTGTCATTTGAAACAGTATCAATTTAACATGTTTAATGCAGGCAACTTATTTTTTTGTCCGTAAATTTGCTATTTTTTTAAATTGTTGCCTGTCATCTCGATTTTTCAACACATAAGGATGGAATTTTCAAAACTCAGACCTATTAAGAATTATAAATTAATCTGAGGACCAAAAACAACCAACGAAATCGATGTCGCCGGTAAAAGGTTAAGCATAAAAATAACAGTATTAAAGTACGCATTTTACTTATATTCTTACCTCAGTACGCATATTTCTCCCAAAAATCACAACCACAGTTCACTTTTTACTGGATTACACGCAACGTCACAAAATATTTATTATCTGATAAAGAAGGTCAAATCAAAATCACACTGGCTGGTTAACGTCTTCATTCATACACTGGCTAATCCCACAGAACGAGGCTACAATTCTAAATTTAAAAGTGACATTTGAAAAACTAAAATTGAGAACTGTTTGCCGGCATGGCCACTGTCATACTTTTAATTATTTTTTAGATTTTCGTGAATTATTCGCGTATTTTCGGTATAGATCCGGGATCTAATATGTGAAGGAACGTCGTCCCGCGGCCCGGGAGATCCCACGGGTTCCGGAGGCTGACTCTCGCTCGTCCGACACTCGAAGCTGCGTAGACTGCGATTCCCCTCTTGCGTAACTATTGTTAGGAATTAGACAATATTTTTTCAAATTATTGCATTTGTTTTGTGGCTCAATCAAACGCTTTTCATATTGTTTTAAAACTATTTTGTTATTAGTTTAACTATACTCGTAAAAAAATTAATAATGCAATTAACAATCACAATTACCGTAATTATTTTTTGCAAAAGACTCCTAATTTTTTCCGATTGATTTAAAATAACATTAAGGTATATTTTCTTTGAAAACTGCTATTTTTTAGATGAAAACGTAAGTTTCCCATTGGAGAGAAACCACGAACATTTCACACCATATGCAGCTTCGACCGGACTACATCTTTCGGGAAAAACCTCTTTGCGCACGCGTGAACTGGAAAAGTAAAGCGAGACAGCAACAGAGATCGCGGTGATTAGAGGGAGACCACTATCTGTTTGAAGGTAAGTGCAAATCCAGTCAATTTATTTTCAAGGCACGTTCGAATTTTAAAAGATAAATTTTGATAAGTGTTCACTAGTGCTAGCCGACAGGAAGTTCGTGCCTATCTATTTTTCTTTAAATGACAATTAAGTCATACCTTTTTAAATAGCAAGGAACGATTTTTAAACCTTTTATGGGCTCTTTTTAAAATGCCTTGTAAAAACTATGACACTGTCTTGTAAAACATTGAGTGCCCCAGAGCGCTATCACTTGCATAAAAGTTGTAAGAATAAAAAAAGTTCAAGGTTAACCGTAACGACGTTATTGCTAAAGGAAAGACAGTTTTTTTATATATATAATCAATATGCTTGCTCTTTACTACTACGAGTATATTATCTCTACGGTTAAGAAGAAGCCTAAGATGGAGCGAGCTCACCCAGAAGCAGCCTATTCACTTTTGGTTAATAAGTAAGATAATAATTAAATATATTGGTGAAATAGTTGGATATCTCTAAAGGTTTACATTTTTAATTTAGTAGTTTTGGCCAATAGTAAATATACATTTAGGTACATAAGTACAAGCCATAATCAAAGCGCAATGAAAAATGTCAGGCGAGTTAGCCATCGTAACTTTGGAAGTGAAACAAAAAACCTTGTCCTTCATCCCTTCCCATTCAAGGGTAGTGGTCATTCAGGAAAGTTCCGAACTTCGCCGCTAGAGGCGCTTACGTATCTTTGACCTATGCATGTCGAATACATTCGGTCCGCTATCCGCGAAACTTGTTTCATTTGTTAGTAGTTTTGGATTGTTCTCCAGGGCTTAGAGGGCTGCACTCCTCCTGCCCTCTCGACCAGCGAGGCCCCTGAATAATGGAGAGGGTTGTGACTTTGTATTGACGTTTTACAACTCGGTTTATAACTGCCTATTATTTAGGTACAGGGAGAAAGGCAATGTGTAACGAAATTTGAAAGTTTTTGGATTTAGCATCAAGGCTTTACAGTTTCCACTTTTAATGTACACAACAAGTAATAATTTAATTTCATAATTACTACTTGACTGATAATAACGCAATTTAATTTGACATTAGTGATATGTTGATCAATTCTATTTATTAATTGTTTTCTGAAACTAACATAGTTTATTTAAGTGATGTGTAATTAACAAGTGGACGTAATTGGTCTGAAATAAAAGATTTTTATTTATTTATTTTATAACTAGTTCAAAATTCTGTTCTATATTTATAGTGATTCTATATTTATAGTGAAAAAAAACTGCTTTTTTGTAGTAGAAATGGAAGCTGCAGCTGTCAAGCTAAAAATATTGTCCCGAAATTAAGAACCTTGACCTTGCCTTGTATGACCTAAAAGTTATATTATAGAAGTGTGAAATACAATAACAACCTTCTTATCCCCAGAGTGTAATGAAAGACAACTAAAGGAAGGAGTTGCATAAAACGAACTGCGATCTATAACCCTGTGTCTTTCAGTGGATTGATATACTAAGAATGATGATGTTGATTCACTAGGGTTTTACATTTTAGACATCTTGCGTCGCTGTCTTTTTAGACATCTTGCGTCGCTGTCTTTTTAGACATCTTGCGTCGCTGTCTTTTTAGACATATTGCGTCGCTGTCTTTTTAGACATCTTGCGTCAGTGTCTTTTTAGACATCTTGCGTCGTTGTCATTTTTAGACATCTTGCATCGCTGTCTTTTTAGACATCTGACTTGCGTCGCTGTCTTTTTAGACATCTTGCGTCGCTGTCTTTTTTAGTCATCTTGCGTCGCTGTCTTCGCTGTCTTTTTAGACATCTGGCGTCGCTTTTTTTTTAAACATCTTGCATCGCTGTCTTTTTAGACATCTTGCATCGCTGTCTTTTTGGACATCTTGCATCGCTGATTTTTTTTAGGCATCTTGCATCGCTGTCTTTTTAGACATCTTGCATCGCTGTCTTTTTGGACATCTTGCGTCGCTGTCTTTCTAGACATCTTGCGTCGCTGTCTTTTTAGACATCTTGCATCGCTGGCTTTTTGAACATCTTGCGTCGCTGTCTTTTTAGACATCTTGCGTCGCTGTCTTTTTCGCCTAAATTAATCTTTTCTCTTTCATTATCATCATCTCAGCTTTACAACGTCCACTGCAGGAGATAGGCCTTTCCTAAGGATTTTCACCTGGATTTGTCCAGAACGACCATCCAGTGGCTTTCCGCGACCTTTACAAGATCGGTCAATCTATCTGGTGGGAGGCCTACCTACAGATAGTCGTCTAGTGCGCGGACATCATCCCAGAACCTTTCAGCCAATGGTTCTTCTTACGATGTGTTGCGGCCACTTCAGAGCCAACTTAGCTCCGCAATCCATCGAGCGATATCAAAATACTTAGCATTGCTCTCTACATTATCCACTGTGATGTTTCCTTTACTGATGTCATTTTTTTATTATGACAACACATTAAGTAACTAAAACAAAAACAAAACTACGCTAGCTTACAAAGCAACACACTTAAAAATTCGGTAACATTTATTTCTTCCGAACTCAGTAGTAGAAGTCGCTGAGATAACAAAAAGCGGTCAACAGGATACACCTACGTACCAAGTTTCAACTGTGTAATGCTAATACTTTCAGAATAAAGTGGCTGTGACATACGGACGGACAGACAGACAGACAGACAGACTTGACGAAACTATAAGGGTTCCGTTTTTTGCCATTCGGCTACGGAACCCTAATAAGTCCGATTCCCATCCGAGTAAGTAAAAGAAATGTATCCAAGTATAATATCATATAGTTAAAGGTATTCCCTTATCCAGATGACGCTGGATGACGCCAGCCATTCACCTTCATGGCTTCCGAGATGCAATGGGCCTAACAACGACAATTCAATTGAAACCAGTTTCGACCGACCTGAATCGGGGCTCACTTAGAACTAAGTGGAGGAGTTCAACGAAAGAACTAGATCGATTTTATTTGCATTAAGAACATTTTTAATAGACCCGGCCAAGTGCGAGTCAGACTCGCGCACAAAGGGTTCCGTACCATTGACTAGGTAAAGAACAGAAGGTACACAAATTTCGAGCAAAATAGGGCAAATAATCGCGTTTGTTGTATGGGGTTTAATCAAATATTTATTTTATTTTGTTTTTAGTATTTAGAAGAACTACATAATTTGTGAAAAATTCATCTGTCCAGCTATTGCGGTTCTTGAGATACAGCCTGGTGACAGTGCGACGGACAGACAGCGAAGTCAGCGTTTTTACCCCTTGGGTACGGAACCCTAAAAACTAGATTGTACTCTTGATGAGAACGACTTATGCTGATTTTGAATACTTTGGATAAGGGAATGTTGACATTCATCAGGTGAACGTAAGCCTCTCCAAAAAAAAAAGTGCTACCTTACTTAGCAGACAAGGATTTTTTTATCATCAAAATTAAAACAACGATTAGCTTTAATATAGCTACAAATTGTGAGTAGGTGACAAACAAGAACTTAACGCCTAAATCAAAATATGTGGCTTGCTTCCAGGTTTTCATTGGTTAAATTTTTTCTCTAGAGGTACGTTAACTCGAAAATATGAACTAGTAATACAAGTTATAGGTACACGCTTAAATAATTTATTTCGGACGCTGACGTTTCTTCACATACAAGCCAATTACCGTTTGAATACCCTAAAGTGTATTAATAACTAGTTTCGTTATTAATATTGTTATTAATATCGGATTAATGAAAGATATTCGTTAATAAGCTACAGTTAATTAAGCATACAATGTCAGTTACTCCCACTTCTGAGAGATCATGTTTCATTAGTTATCTTCTAATTAGGACGTGGTTCTACTGTTTCAATAACAGAAATGAATCATACATTATTGCTATAATTAGCCATAGTTTTTTAGGGTTGTAGGCATTGTTATGAATAAAAACTGGCCAAGTGCGAGTCGGACTCCCGCACTGAAGGTTCCGTACCAACTTTAACTAAAATACCACAATATTTTGTTGACTGCAAAAAAAACTTTGTTTTTCATAGTGTTTATATGAAGTGCAAAGTTATATTTGCGGTTGTTGAAAATGTTCTAGATCTCCAAAACTACCGGTTTGATCTCGTTCAAACCAATTTTAGTTGTAAGTTTTTTTTTTAAGATCTACAATATGTATTTTTTTCAAAATTTTCACTTGCTTAGTTTTACCACTTTACCACTTTGGAAGCTTCTATCTTCCAAATGTTAGACTTTTGGGAAAAATGGTTTTAGAAACCTCAATGTCATTTTAAAAGACCTATCTATAGATAACCCATAAGCGTAAAAAAAAAATTTCGTTTTAGTTCTATGTATGGGAAGCCTCCTTAAATATCATTATTTTTTATTTTTTGTATGAGAATCTTAAAGCGGTCAATAGGATACACCTACCTACTAAATTTCAATTATGTAACGCTAATACTTTCAGAATAAAGTGGCTGTGACATACGGACGGACAGACAGACAGACAGACAGACAGACAGACAGACTTGACGAAACTATAAGGGTTCCGTTTTTTGCAATTCGGCTACGGAACCCTAAAAACTAGTTTCACATTTAGTGACATCAAAACGCTATCACCAAATGAGCTCCTACTAGACTTTGGGTATTATTTATATTTATAATTAATTTGCATTACAATAACAATTTTTAAGCATAAGTAAGCCAGCGTTAAGAATATGCTTGAAAAATTCACGCTGAGTCGCAGGGTCTCGGTGGCTTAATAGTATAGTGCCCGCCCGGTATGCGAGGAGATGCGGTTTCGAGTCCCGCCTGAGACATAATTTTTCAAGTTTATATACTGATTTTTAACATTGATATACTTAGTTATTATATTTAAAACAACTAAATCCACAAATTTTCCATTATCAACTACAAACAGTAAACTTTACAGAAGATAGAAAATGTAACACAAATTTTAATTATACAAGACAGAATTACAGTAGGTTGCAGTAATTAAACAAGTTACTCATACTACGGCTACGGCGCTACGGGCTACGCTGCTACGAAGCTCGTAGAATACTACGAACTATTGCAGAATACAGTGCAATTTAGAACTACGAACATGATGAATTAACGCAATTCAATCGTTTCGTTTCTTGTTGAATTAATCCCTCGATCGTGAGTTATTCCAGACACAATTAAAATCAATTGTTATCGTGGCACCCGAGTGCCTCCTAGGGTATGAGGGATTAATGTAATAATCACAATTAAAACGTATCTCTCACATAGACACAGAATAAAAACTACACGAACTTGGGTGATCATTCAGCTTTAAGACACAACATTACGGTAAACAACAAATATGACACTACGAAGTGTCATTAATTTTTGTATGAGACAGTGTTACTAGTAAATTCGTTACGTTACGTCGGCCTAAGATCATCCCAGAGCAGAGCAAAGGACTCCATTATTGAACTTGACTTACCATAGCAATGATGGTTTCAGGCATTAAATCACCACTCTTGCTTAATGCGGGTTATGTAAAAACCCATTTCGCCCACTGCTGAGCACGGGTCTCCCTCCTTTTTACGGGGAGGGGTTGAGGCCGTAGTTCCACCACGCTGGCCTAGTGCGGGTTGGTGGACGGCGACGGCGCCGCTGTGGCAACATCACCCCGCCGTTGGACGTTTTTCAAGCCACCCGAAGGCCTCCAACACGGCTTAACGACAGTTATCTAGTGACAAACGCCGAGACCGACGGCTTGACGAGCCCTCTGAAGCACGGAAGCGCTCATGGTATGATGCCACAAACGGTCACCCATCCAACTAGTGACCTATCTCACCGTTGCTTAACATTAGTGATAGACACAGATCACTCAGAAGCGTAGGGCTATGAGCGCTCGCAAACTCGAGCAATGTTCGTTCTTCAGTTTTTGCGTGGAAGAGTAACGAACATTCGTACCAACATAAAAACTGATAATATTAGTGAGGATGTTTTTGCTCTTGTATAAAAGGACGTTACCAGTTGATAGGTTAACCATCAGGCATTATGGAATAATTTCTTGAATACTTCGGTCTGGACTTTGGGCATCGCGTGCTGCAGTAATCCTCTAAAACCGCGTTAGAATCGCCCAGAAAAGCAAATAAAAGTTGACGAAATCTTCTTTCGGTACCACAGACATAGTATATAAATACTCGATTCGGTGCTAAAATACTAAGACGAGTGCGGCCGGATGTGTCGATAAATGAAAACAAGATATGAATTATAACATCTTAGTTTTTTTTATGTCGGTGGTGGGAACTAATGATTGCATTATCTGTACTGAATGCATTTTCAACGAAGGGCGGGCTGCTTTTTTGCATGAACTAGTTCTTGCTTACTATATATCGGTGGTAGTGAGGTGTAGATACTAGACACCTAGGCCTGTTTAAGAGCGGTAATCATTTGCAAAATAGTATTTGCTTTATGTTTAGAGTCATTACATTGCTACGATACGACTACAAAATAGACATGAGCCTGTTAAGATCGCCTACTAGCAATGATTCGAAATTTAGCTCACAACCTGACTTGTCAAGGATGGAAGAGGAGTTTTCCTGTATTACCTTCCGCAAAAGAAAGCAGCCAGACCATGACTGCGACTGTAAAAAAGAATTAAAGGCTCTGCGCAGCGACTTGTCTCGTATGAATGCCTTACTAGAGAAGTTTGTAATATCACAGGAGCAAACTATGAATGCGATGCGGGATAACATCTCAGAAATAAACGGTGAAATAAAGGACATTAAGGCGTCGACCTCTGCTATTACAATGGATCAAAATAACATCAAAGGCTGCATTACAGAGTTAAGTGACAGAATTTCTACTCACGAATATAAGCTCACCTCTCTCGAGTCGGACCTTAAGACATTGCAGACATCACCCACTACCCCATCCGAAACGCTCCATCTGCAGTCTAGTGAACAGGCTATTTATGAGTTACGTGAGCGGCTTAACAGAGAAAAAAACATTATACTTACAGGCCTGCCTGAGCACCGCATTTCTGATTCCCTAGAGAGTAGGAAAAAGGACGAGATGGAAATAATGGCCATTGTTACTGCTATTTTCAAGGACTGCCCAAAGCCAATAAAAATATTTCGACTTGGTAAATATACACCGGATAAACATCGCAGAATTAAGGTGTGCTTTCAAGAATCACAAACTGCCAATTTCCTCCTGCGCAATAAATCCAAACTACCAGAGAAAATAAAGATGTTTTCCGATCAAACTCCATCGCAACAAAAATACTTCAATGAAATAAATGATTGAATTGATGAATTAGCTCGTCGACAAGACAATGGTGAAAAACACTTAGGAATCAAATACGTAAAAGGTGTCCCCACAATAGTTAAAAATAAGCCAAAAAACTCCGAACTCCCTCATGTATCTCCATCCAACCATTAGATAACTCTACAGAGACTGACGACGTTACGTATCAATTGATAAATGACTACTAAAGCTTATTAATTAACAAGACCTGGCTGAATTTCTTTTATACTAACGTTCAAAGTATTCGCAGTAGAGGAAAGTTTGATGAATTAAAATGTACTTTAAAATCAATACCTAGCAAAATTCATGTTATTTTACTAACAGAAACTTGGCTGAAATCTGAACAACACGCACAGGAAATGAACCTGGAAAACTATACACATTATTACAATTATAGAACCGATAAAACGGGAGGTGGAGTATCTATCTATGTCCACAATGATTTATCACATAATTTAATCGACTCGATTTATGAAGGAGGAAACAACTACTTATGGGTGAGACTCGATAGATATGCTCTTAATTTAGGTTTAGCCTACTATCCTGGAGATACAGACTATCAGAACTTCTTACACTGTTTCGAATCCCAGATCCAAAAGCGGAAAAGGGCAATTGTGTTCGGCGATTTCAACGTTGACTTATTGAAAAACGAAAAAAAGGTTAAATTTTACAAAGCTTTGCATAAAGAGTCGGGCTTCAAAATCCTTAATAAGATAGATCCAAGATACTGCACCCGAGAAACAGCCACTAGTAAAACGATTATAGATCACATAAGCACTAACCTCACAAACGACTACTTTCATATGGTCTACGTTGATTCTGCACTATCAGACCACAAGCAGCTCTTATTACAACTAAAAAAAGTTAAGCCACCACCAAAACAAAGAATGAAGTATGAAGCTGTAGACTATAAACAATTATATCATTCATTTCGGACTGCCACAGTACAAAAACCAACAGATGACTACAGTGTCTTAGAAAATAATATTAAAACTCATGTGGTAAATTCTAAAAAGACCAAAACTAAACTAACATTGAATTTACCAAAAAAGGATTGGATAAATAAACAAATCATACAGTCTATTAATAAAAGAAACGAAGCCTGGAGACATTACAGAATGAAACCAGAGGATGAAGAGTTAAAGGCCATGTATGTAAAAAGTAAGGAAGACACAGCAAAAGAAATCAAACATACAAAGGAAGCTTATTACTATAACTTGTTCGGAAAATATTCTAACCAACCAAAAAGAACATGGAAGTTAATCAATAACTTATCAGCAAATAATGTGAAAACAACAGGTACCATCCCTAAACTTGTGTCTGACGCCGGTCTAGTTACTGATCCACTCGATGTTTGTAAAACATTCAATAGCTTCTTTTCCACAATCGGTTCGATTTTAGCAGTGCAGATTCCTCTTAAGTACCACAACAATGTCTCACACACTTTATTATCCAAAAATAAACGCATGCATCAAACTAACCTTGCTGAATTGATGCCTTGTAATCTAGACGAAGTAAACAAAATCATTGACAGCCTTGGCTCTAATTCAAGTATAGGTATGGATGGGATTAGTACCAAATCCATCAAATGCCTCAGAGATATAATTCTTAATGATCTTGTCACATGTTTCAACAAATTACTATCAGAAGGACATTTCCCAGACACTTTGAAAATGGCTAAAGTTAGTCCCGTCTATAAATCTGGATCCAAATCTGACGTGGGCAACTATCAACCTATATCGGTGCTGCCAGTGCTGTCAAAGGTTCTTGAAAAGGTTCTATATGCAAGACTGAATCAACATCTTCACTCAATAAATTTTATTTCAGATAGACAATATGGGTTCAGACAAAAATCTAATACACTTTCAGCCACCATAGACTTGGTAACAAAAATAAAACTTAACATTGATGCTAAAAAGCTTGTCCTCGGTGTGTTCATTGACCTAAAAAAAGCTTTTGACACTGTAAGTCATTCGCTACTACTTCAGAAGCTTAATAGTATTGGTATCACTGGTGTGGCATTGAACATGTTTAAGTCTTATTTGACGAATAGATGTCAGGTAGTCAAAATAGGTAACACTCAAAGTGGCCCCCTACCAATAACATGTGGTGTCCCACAAGGGTCTATTTTAGGCCCGTTATTGTTTCTCATTTATGTCAACAACATCGATAACATAGGCTTGAGGGGTCAACTTAGTTTGTATGCTGACGATACATGTTTATTTTATTTTGGTACGTCTATTGAAGAAATGTTATCGGAAGCACAAAAAGATCTAGACATGCTTTGTGAATGGTTCCAGTATTACCTACTAACTATTAACGTATCTAAAACGTGCTACATAATTTTTAAAGCTAAAAATAAGAAGTTATCCCCGTACAACCCTCTTACTATTAATCACATACCTATCCAAGAAAAACAGTCCGTAAAATACCTTGGCTTAAGACTGGATAGCAATCTCAACTGGCATACTCAAATAGACTACATCAAGTCTCGACTTTCATCTTTGGCAGGCATACTGCGAAATATAGTGCGTTGTCTTCCTAAGCGGGTTCGTCTTGCAATATATAACTCTTTAGTAAAGTCACATCTGCTGTATCTAATAGAAATATGGGGCAATGCGTCAAAAACTAAATTAAAGGAACTGCAAGTTTTACAAAATCGAATAATAAAGTCTCTTTTCCACTATTCATATGTTACGTCTACAGTAAAACTGTACAAAGAAACAACCATAATGAACATTAAACAGTTATACCATTACACTACATGCATACTTATTACGAAAATTTTGAATAAAACCATTCACACACAGATATCTTTGACAAAAAAAAGCCAAACACATAATTATATATGTCGCAGAGGTGATTACATAGTCTTGCCCACGATAAGAACCGATTATGAAAGAAAGACAATTACTTTTGAAGGCGTACAGATATATAACAGATTGCCGGCAGACATTGCATGGTAGGTTTAAATATTGGGACGTGTAAAAGCGCCTCCTGGGGCCTATTTGCAGAAATAAAACTGATTTTAACTGATTTTTAACTGATTTTAACTGATAAAAAAGGCGGAATCATTTAGTGTCTTTAAATCTAAATTAACCAGACACATCATTTCTAGTCATTCTCTTCTTCAATAAGCCTGTTTGTGACGACTTTAATTTTGTTACATAGCATTAAGTTCTCATGTAAGTGACAAAATGTCTTAATGAGAATAAATGTCTTTAAACTGAGATATCCGCAAAGAAACATCTGAGTCTAGTTAATGAAGACTTAGACTTGACTTGACTGTAAGTTTACATTCCTCTGAGGGACGTAGTCATTTTCCTCCTAAAATGATATTTTCCCGCAAGTTTTTCCTGTTGTCTGAATGTATCTCATATTACTTTTCACACGCATTGATGTATTGGCTGGCGGAACGTCGGAAACGCTTGTATGGGTCCGGAAATAGTAGGATATGACGGTTAAACTTCAAATGGTATTTGGGGTTCCTACTTTGTTTCAATTGCCGCTATTGCAATTTTTTTTTCTTTTATCTTTCCAAATTATTATGAACTTAAATAATGTCGTCCAAATCTTGTGTTTGAATGCTTGTACAGGCTTGAAAACTTTCCTATGTAATTTGTAAATTACCAGCAGGTAAATTAAAGAAATTATAATTTATGCAACAAATTCCGCTAAAACCAGTACGAAGTGAATGATATTGGACCTCACGCGACACTAGCGCCTCTAGTGGCAAATTCACTAGCGATAGCTCCCATTCCTTGCCACAGACAGGTTAATCGAAAGGATTAAATTTTCTTTATGACCGTTGCCGAAATGCCGAGTATTCATGTTTTGTCTATGGTAGAGATGGGTAACGCAGTAACTCAAGCGCAGTCTATTGCGTCGACTCACTGCGTTAACTCAAAATTGCGCCTTGGCGCAATTGATTAGGACAGTGAAGTGGGCGCCATCTGCAGTGTAGACTAGTTTACCATCTTACCTTACTTACCATCAGCTTATAGCAAGCCACTCAATTTCCAGGCAGTTCAACAGCAGGGCTGCTTTTGCCCTACTAAAAATCATACCATAACCGCTGAAAAGCTGAACGACTTTAGCATCGCTAAACCAAAAGATGAACAGCTAAGCTTGTCTATGGTCTGTTTGTCTGCAGATTGCATGAACGGGATAGAGCTATACTGGTTCAGATAAATCTGTCTCTTTTTAGTTGAAAACGTTCAAATACACAAATACATGATTTATTCCAAATTTCCCGTGACTTAAACTATTACCATATTAAATTTCATTAAAATCAGTACTGAAACATTTTGAGTTTATTTCAATATGCAATACAAATCTTTGCTCTATATTTGTGTAGATTGTGTAATAGGATATCTAGTATGCGCAGAACGTAAACTAGATGACATTTGCTTTGCGGGAGTTGTGTCTCGTCATTTGCCAGCAACTGTATCCAATACAAACCAACTGGTGTCGGGCATAAATTGGTGACCGTTTCGGAGCCTATTACTTGTGGTTAGAGGACGCACATTTCATTGGTGTTTAATTTAGACAAGCCCCAATAGTCTAGTGGTTTAAAATTTTGTTGTTTTTGAGTTTTTAAAACCCATTTGAGACTTAGAAAACAGCGTTTTAAAGTCTGGAAAAAAAAATGTATTACTTAAGAATCTAGTCTAGTCACATTTGTTATCGGTTACATGATTTGATTAAGTTCGCTCGATAGAAAAAAAAACACAAACCTACATCTGTTTGTAATGTTTTTTCAATATTACGACTAAACTACGGACATTTGATGTAACATTTTTATGCAAATTTAAAACTATGTACTATATTTTTATAGACAAAGCCTCTGAGTTTAATTTCATTAAATGATATACTTAATTTACCACTATGCTTAAATAACAGTTATTATATAACTACAAAATACGTGATTCGGCGGCTCGTCAGGCCCGTACTGTTGCGCGCTGGCGCTTACCGAGCGCATAAAGGCGCTCCGTAATAGGCGTTCGATGGATATCAGTTCATAAATTTTTTAATAAATAAAATTTTCTAACCACTACAAAAATATAAAGAGAGTGCATCTTTCGTGTTATAACTATTGATAAAGTGACCAGTGTTACGTGACTCCCCAGGATTACAGAAACAGCTCCACTAATGTAAATAAAAATATGTACACAATAATTCAATAATTCAACAATTAATATTTTAATATTTTCAATTATTACTTAATTTTTCTTTTCTAAATTTCATTTCGCTGGTTTTAATGCATGTTATATTAATTATGTTTGTTTTTATATTTTTATTGTCTAGATTCAGATAGTTTTTTATTAGTTTTTTAAACAATGATGTTATAAATGTTGAGTAAGCTTTTAATTAACCTGCATATTTATCTATATGTTTAATTGTCATTGGAATTGTATTTAATATGTTTGGTTGTAAGCTTGCCTTAATTAAATAAAATAAAAATAAAAAATAAAAATAAATACATGCCGAACTACCGGGACTTACTACCGAGCCTAGATCTTGGGGTCTCGGGCGAGATCCTTGGGTAAAGCAACTAGAGTTTCTAATTTCCGAACATCGTTCGGGTTCGCGATCACCAACTAGCATTTGACAAGCATGCTGGTTATGCCAGTACCCATCATTGCTGTGGTGACTTGAATTCAATGATGGCGGCCTTTGCACTGCAGTAGGATGACTATAGGCTGTTACTTTACTTTAAGCATACACACACGACTTGAAATTTTCATAACTTTTTTTTACTTTTCGTCAAAATTAAACGCCTTCAAAGTCGTGGGCGAATACCAAGTATAAAATTAGTAATTGTTAACTACCCTAAAATGTTAAAGTGTTCATTTTTAAACATTACTAGCTGTTGCCCGCGACTTCGTCCGCGTCAATTTCTACAACATTTTTCACTGATGCTTCGCTCATATTGATCGCAGCGTGATGTTATATAGCCTCAAGCCTTCCTCAATAAATAGACTATCCAACTCAAAAATATTTGACCACTAGTTCCAGAGATTAGCGCGTTCAAACAAACAAACAAACTCTTCAGCTTTATAATATTAGTATAGATTATCGACAAGGTTGATATATTTCTTTACATCAACGGTATGAGATTCCTGGAAACACGACTTTAGATGTTGGAATTCGCACATTCCGAAAGACAGTTTTTTAATAAACCCTCACCGTTCAAATATTTGAGGCTGCCGCGGATCAGGATCCGAACGATTTGTTGAATGGTTCTACTCATTTACGAAAAGGATTTCTTTTTAGGGTTAGCAAAACGTGCTTTATTGGTTTTTTGATGTACGCAAACTGTACATGGAAATGAAACATTACATATTACTACTAATGTTTATTAAAATTGTATGTTGTAATTTAATGGTTCTGAAGTTTCGTATAGGTACAGCTAACAGTGCACGTGGTCATGTAGTAGTAAATCTTGTGTATCACAACAAACCATAAAACTAATTGACAAGTTCTTTTTTTTTATCGTATGTGTATCCAAGGCTCTAATGTGACTTGTTTTAAAACAGAAGCCAGAACCAACGGCTTAAATAGCTTAACATGCCTTCCAAACTAAGACTATATCCCCCACATCTTATTTATTTATTTATTTATATATTTACTTCCTTCAAACATAAGTCAAAATATGTTTATATTATACCGACCGGGAATTGAACCCTTAACTCTTGTGTAGCAGCCAGGCTACCGCACTACTACACCAACCATGTCTAATATGTCTCTTATATCCTGAACCCGCCTATCATCTACCAAATCCAATCCAAGATATATCTATCCCTAAGGTGCCTAATTAAAAAAGGTCAGAATACCGTTGCAACATAACTCGTGCAGGTCATACGCTCCAGAGCCCATTAGAGACGGGTCACCTACAAGCTAAACATTGGTACTGCGTTCTTTCATCCAATCTATCAATAACAAGGCACGTTAGGGTTCCACGTGACGCGTCACCGCGATGTGCGATTGTGCTGACATAGTACAAACGAATACGGTAGGATTACTACTTAAGGCCCGCGTAAACTTTGCGAGCAGCGTTGAAGAGACTGAAAAGACAACAATTGACAATTAAGCTTATTGTTATGTCATTAGATTTGAATGTTGACTGGCCGACTAATGACTTGTCATGTAGCGTTTATAATCTCGCAAGGTACGCGTATTCGATTTTTAGTGTGACCTGCCCAATGCCACTTTAGCTCTGCAATTCCGTTCTGAAACTGGAACGATGTCAGTTATCATATTTCGCATCATTATTATAAACAAATAAATATGCTATGGAATCTCTTATAATAAGTGTTATACATATGTACCTACTTGTAATGTAAACTTATAACGTGAATCAGCTCAAATACAATATGTGACAGAACCTTCCGCTTACCAGGAGGCTTTAAGCTGTAATCGGAGTTAAATTAATGTTATCACTTTTATATAAAAAAAATAATAATTTAGAAGGCGTTTATTTTTGATTCAACCCGACGTTTCGAACTCTTTACAGCGTTCATGGTCACGGGTAGATTAAGGTTTTATTCGTCTTTAGAATGGTAATTTGAAAAAATGTTTAACTACCGCCTCTAATTTTAATAATAATATAATAATTACCATCTTAAAGACGAATAACACCTTAGTCTACCCGTGAACGCTGTAAAGGGTTTGAAACGGCGGGTTAAATCAAAAATAAACGCGTTCTAAATCCGTAAACTATCTTTCATTTCAATGTATAGTGTTCGCGTAAACTCAAGAAAACAGTATAAAAAAATATATAGTTTAATTTGTACATCCAATCCATGAATGAAAATGGGTGGGAACTAAACACAATGTCTTGAGAGCTTAATGGTTTCAAGATTATTTTTTTTATTCAAGGAACTGTATTTTAAATTGACACCTGCAATTAAATTGATTTAAAACAGTTTAAAATCAGCTTGCTCCAACCGCTAATAAGAGAGCGAATCTACTATTCCCACCCATAGTGTGGTATGACCCACTTTAGAAGCTTTGCTTATTTAATTACTTTCCTACTGGCGCCATGTTTTGCTATAATTTCACGTCTCGCGAGTTATCAATTAGTCAGTTAATTTGCTTGCCCGATTATTTAATCACTAGTATTGGGGATTAACCTTTGATGTGTGAAACTGTCGTTCGAGGATCGGTCTGTTTAGCCACGAGCGACGATGCTCGTAACGCGTAGGCGCTGCTTAAATCATCTGACAAGATGACAAAGGCCTAATGATGGGTAAGGAATCCATTCAATGATTTTATATTTTTGGAATTTGACCCAATCACATGTTACACTCTTAGATATAGGAGATATGTATATATAACCACAGAAAATATGATACTATAACTATTTGTGTGGCCTTCTAGTATTCTCTTGGAGAACTATATTAGGTATGACAAATAAAAGGACTTGTTGCTACTGTTGCTTTTAAAAGAACCTGAAATGCTTTAATCGCCTCTTACGACGTTATCGGATATTTTTGAAACACTCAAAATATTTATATTCTAACAATGTTGATGTTATTCTTTACCCTCTAGAAATATTTTGGAGACTGTTAAATAATAATACCAAATAATATAAAAGTAAAATATAAAAGTTAGCAGACATAATTGAAACCCCGTCTGGGACGCACTTAGTAACCCGATCCCTGACTCCCGTCCCGATAATGTAGCCAACTTCGTGCCATGATACTGTTAAAGATTCAGTAGATTCACTCCAATAACAAGAAAGTATAAACCAACCCTGTAGTAATAAAAAAAAACTTGTAGTTTATCGTATTTAGCACTTTGTGGCCTGGGATTTAATAAATAAGCTTTAAAAACTGCTCACTAAATATCTGCAATAAAAGCAAGATAATTTTGGAGTTTATGGCAAATCCTTTCTTTTAAATCTGAATTAATGACAAACTTTGATGATGATAAGAAAACCTATAACGAAAATCATACCTACACGAGATCAAACCTAATACATTACATTAATTACGACCTCCGCGGCGGAGTGGCAAACACACCAGTTTTCAAGGTGTCGCCTACTCCGAGATCCCAGATCCGATTTCCTAACGGGTGTATGTATAAAAACAGTATTTTGCTATATTTTCTTGGGTCTGGGCGCTTGCGGTACCTTCGTTGTTTCTGATTTTCATAATCACTTTGGGATCAGATCAATTTGTCTGATGCCGTCCACATTTTTTACTTACATACAGGATGAAATTTTAACCACCTTCCAAATTTTAATATATTAATCTACGAGACAAAAAACAAATGACGTATTTTTTCTTTTGGTATAGCCCAGTACAAAAATATCAAGATAAAGCACTTAGAAAATGTCCGCAAAAAATCTAAAATCTTTGATACAGCCGCCTAGCAACACTTTTTTTACGCGATTCACATCTCATTCATTCATTACGATACTATTCATACGTTTTTGATTTTCCCTTTATACCTTATCAGGCCTAGGACCGTAAAAATTTACAACTATATTGCGAAAAATATTTTCGGATGAAAGCTTGATTTACATTTTTTATTTCATAAATGGGCTCTAAATACGATACCGAATGCCTATAAAAATTTTGGAAAGTGGTTAAAATTTCACCCTGTATATTATTTACCTTGATAGCCTCACTGTGGAATCAGCGGCCACATTCACTTACCATTAGATGATAAAGTTAATCATAGGATTGATAAGAGTTAGGTGTTTCAGGTTTTGTACTATGTACCATGTATTTTAAGATTTTCAGATATTTCGGCATTTGGCAGATACCAAATCAACTAACTCTGTTGATAATGTCCATGAAATTAGAAATCATAGGATTTAATTTAAAAAAAAAACAAAAGTTTCTTCCCTTCCCCATCTTTTATTCATGAGTGCGAAATGACTTAATAATAATAATAAATAATAATAAAGGCATTTATTTCGAACAATTTTTGATGGTACAGTTCATATTGGATAAAAAATAGTGACTTATGAAAAAATAATTAATTTTAGATTAAAGTAAATAGAAAAATAAATTGTTAACAAGGATGATCAAAATAGAAGTCAAAAAAAAGAGCTCTCATTTGATTACCCTCCTTACCATATTTTTCCATATAGGCGATGTGTATCTGTCAGCCACCGTCTTTAGAATGCTGTTATGACTGGCACGCAATCTGCTTATTAAGGATGCTGTCTTTTTGCGAATGATAGCGTGGAAGCCGTCGGTGTGGTTTTGCGCAAACATCCCTGATGCGCTGCAGTGGCGTGGCAGTCCCAACAACATCCTAAAGATGTTATTATATTGGATACGTAGGGCGTTCAGAGATTTTTTGGCATAGCTAACCCACAGACTACTCGTCTAAAAACTCTGACAGTACGCTTTAAACAGCGTGATTTTTACTTGGTTAGTACAGCGGGCGAATCTGCGAGCCAGCATGTTACCTCTGACAGCCAGAGCCCTACGTTCCCTCTCAATGTCTACATCATCCTTAAGGTCATCAGTAAGAAAGTGTCCCAAGTATTTAAACTTATATACGCGATTCATGTTCAAGCCATTAAGGGTAATAGGACGTAAGTTATCAAGACACTTACCGGCAGCCTTAAAGACCATGTATTCACTTTTTTTAACATTATAAATGAGTCCATGTTTGACAGCGTAGTCCTCGCAGACTCGTAACATTTTCATAATGGCACCCACAGTCGGCCCGAGCAGCACCATGTCGTCGGCGTAACTGATGTTGTTTATGCTAACGCCATCAATCCGACATCCGTCACGCATGCTGCTCAGCCCGACTATGAGGTCATTCATATACAAACTGAAAAGCTTGGGAGATGTCAGCCCACCCTGTCTCACACCGCACTCCAACCCATAGGAGTCAGAAAAGACATTGACCCACTTAACTACATTTATTTGGTTGGCATACCAAAATTGAAAAATATTCAAGATTTCAGCCGGCACACACCTGTCACTCATCTTTCTCCAAAGCACTTCGTAAGACACGAGGTCAAAGGCTTTGGAGAGGTCCAAGAAACATGCATATACCGGTGTTTTATGGTCAGTGTAGTATTTGACAGTTTGCTTGAGTCCTACAATTGCGCTCTCGGTTGATAGTCCAAGTCTAAAACCAAACTGAGCATCATGTAGATCTAGACAAGTATTCAAGCAGGAGTCAAGTAAACTGTCAAACACCTTTGCAACGGTTGTTGCTAGAGAAATAGGACGATAGTTTCCTTTTTCAGAGATGTCACCTGTCCTGTTTTTCACTATGGGTACGACTCTGGTTTTCATTAAGTCTTGTGGGAGATATGAGTGACTAACGCACAAAGTAAAAAACATGGACAAAACCCTGGGCAGATGAACCCCAGCAAACCTAAGGTGTTCTATGCTGAGCCCGTCATGCCCCGGAGATTTGCCACCGCTCATCCTCTTCATCGCTGATCTAACCTGAGCGGCAGTGAAGCAAATGAGCGGGGACTCCACCCCTTGCTGGCACCAGTGCTCAGCATCAGTCACCGCAGAAGAAGGACCCAGCGGAGATCTCACACTAAAATGTTCACGGAACATGTTTGCTATCTCCAATGCGTCACTTTTTCCCCCAACGCTCGTTAAATATAATCCTTTCATTTTCAAGAAAATTTTCGTGCAATTATTTTCCTACTGAACCTACTTGTACTATGACCAAGCCTAAAATGTAGCCAACTTCTTGCTCTCTAGGTAGATACTTGCCCTTTGGAAACCCCAAGTATTTCGCCTTTAAAGCTCTAAGAACGCAAACTTTTAGTTTACTCCTCGATACGGTTGGTTAAACAGTATAATGTAACAAGGCAAGCTTATTACAATAATAATATTCTATTACTTACTGTTGACCGCGACTTGGTCTGCCTCAACGCCCGTTATTATGATCGCGATTAAGAAGTTTTTATAAGAATATAGCCTAAAGCCTTCCTCAATAAATGGACTATCCAACACAAAAATAATTTTTCAACTCGAACCAGTACTTCCAGAGATTAGCGCGTTCAAACAAACAAACAAACTCTTCAGCTTTATAATATTAGTATAGGCTATAAGTAAAGCTGTGTCCGCGACTTTGTTTGCGTGAACTACAGGTTGATTGGCATGTCTCACTCTCATCTTTATATAATTTAAAATAAATAAATGTTCTAAACTAAAGGTAGCCCAAGTTACACCTTATAACATTAGATTTGACGACCATTTGGATCAGCGGTAGTAAACGCTGCTTCTGAGCCATGGGTCGCGGGTTCGATCCCCGCACAGTACAAATATTTGTGTGCATGAAAATGTCTGTTTGTACTGGTCTGGGTGTTCTCTATATATTATAAGTATATATTAACAAAAAAAAGTATATAAGTAAGTTTATCGGTTGTCTAGTACCCCATACGACAGGGTACTTAATAGTAGCTTAATTTGGGACTAGATGGCTCTGTGTGGCCCAGTGAGGCATGTCCTAAATATTTATTTATTTCTTTATTTTTATAGTTTCAGAGATTAACCGGAACAAACAGACTGAGTTACCGTATTATGCTTTTGTATGCAATTATTGAAAAAACTGTTAATATAAAATTAAAAACAGACACTTCAATTCTATTTATTTTCATAGACAAATAAACAACAGTTAGTACATATATTTTGAATTAATAGAACTACAAAACAAAATCATATTGAAAACACATAAAAGTAAAAAACATACCAAAGCAGGGCAAAGGCTTCCTCCATTAATGTCAAAATACCACAGCAATGATGGGTACAGGCATAATCACCAAGCTTGCCAAACAACACGAGTTAATTATCACAAACCCGAGCAATGTATAAAAATTGAAAACTCTTGTTGCCCAACCTGGGAATCGAACCCAGGGAGATCTTGGCTCGGTACTAAACCACTCGGCCGGCACTTGACACGTAAACAAAAAGGATTATAATAAATTGAAGTTATTCGCCGCGTTTTATGTCCAAATCGTGTATCTAATTTGTTTCTACCTCAGATCATATAAAGAAATACGATCTGTAGCGCTACCATGAGTTATAACTAGAACAGTAACATTTTAGCAAATTACCTCTAGTATTTATTGAATCATAGTAAACTTTTCATACTAACTCCAAAAGCGGCCGCTTTTAGCAATAATGTACATTACAAAAGAATGCCAAAATAAAAAGCAGTTAACAGTGATTCAATAAATACTAGAGGTAATTTGCTAAAATGATACTGTTCTAGTTTTTTGAGAATTGATTTTGTTTAGAAGTAATAAAATTAAATCAATTGGGAGCAGCACTTAGCTCTAGTAGTCGCCTTAATGCTGCTTAAAAGTGATTCAGCTACCTATCATGAAACAGCATTCAAACTTTTAAATAATAATGTCAAAGTATTTTTAAATGCCTTTTACAATGTCAATTCTGTCATTCAATAATTGAATTATCTGTAAATATTCAGATACGCCTATATCCAACAGTAGACAAATAATTCTGTCTGTATGATTCAAAGAACAATATTTTATTCAATAGTCGCTCTGCTAATCTTATATGAATCGCCGACAACCTCAGCCGTGGTGTACCTCTGAAAGAAATTACTCTTCGTCTCCAAACCCGTCTCTCCCGTCATCCCAGTAATAGCCGTGACCACATCGTTGGTTCGCCTACCACTTTTTTGTCCTAAAGTGACATTGTACCTTGTGATTTCAAGATTAAGGTTTTTATTACTGAAGCTGCGACCGAGAGATTTTGACCGTTTGACGGCGAACTTGTCTTTTGGTATTTTGATGTCGTATATCGGGTTAATGATGCCGGTGTACTCTTGGGACCTGTAGGAGTGCTTGTCGAGGTACGTGAGGTCGAGGGGCTGCAGGCGGCTTGGCGGGTTGAAGTCTGGGTAGCGGGTTTGGACCTGGAAGAGGATGTTGTGTTGAAATCCTATTGTATGGATAGGCTGGTATTAGCTGGGCTTTGGTAGAGATATAGTTATTTTATAAGATCTACAGAACTTTATTTACAAACTAAGATTTTGTTGCGCAGATACTTCTCGGCTTTATTCTCGCAATGTACCCCAAATATTTTCGCAATATGAATTGATTTTTACAGTCTTAGGTGCTGATGATATGAAAGACTACCGAAAATGTCTGTGATATTCAAAAGCTTCTTTTGAAAATCTGCAATATGCGATTAACATATTTATTTATTAAATTTCTTGTTTCTAACTTTGACGACGAAAACTTATCTATTAATTTTTACAATGCAGCTTCTCCTACGTTGAAAATTCAATAAATCCTTTCTATTAGGTTCTTATGTTATAAACGACTTGGTTAGTTCATAGTATGACAAAGATGGCACCATCTTTGTAACAGTCAACCAGAATAATAAAGTTTCTGTACCAAATATTTTCTCCTTAATTTGTGATTAACTTGTCCTGTTCCTATTTATATACCCCATGCACAACAGTCGCAGATGTCCAAATCAAAGATTAATATGGTTTTAGCAGAAACATAGTTATATTCAGAAGGAATGTTATTGCTGCCTATCTCACACATACTTACAGAAGATTTATGTAAAACAGAAGGTTTACTTTTTACCAAGCTAGCAAATAGCAACTGAAAAGACACGAGTAAAAAAGGCCGAAGTCGCAGTTTTAAATAGTATTTTGTGTCGAAATCATAAAAAATCACGCTTGTGATAAAGATAATGATAATCTTTTTTTATTGACCTTGTTCTGCCATTACAAAAATGTATATCTATCTGAAAGCAAACGCATATGAAACAACTTAACATCTTCATTTCCCACAAAACGCCGTCATTTGTTTTTCACAACCTAGATGACCTTGAAAGTCATCTACGCGATATACAGAGACAAAATTTTCGTAAACAAGCAGCTTCACCCGCTTGTGCAATGTGAACCTTCTGTCGCCATATTCTCTGTCTCACATTTCATTGTCCGTTTTCCAATAAACCTACGAGCAGGCGTTACTATTGTGTGAGATTGGCTTAGGCATTCGTCTGTTATCCAATTCTTTTTATTGCTTGGATTTGTTGTTTCATATTTTTTCCGACTCAGAGCAAGGCTTGTGACAAACAACAGTTTTATGAAATTCTAACTAAAGACTTTTAAATTTGTCTCTAGATTTGGTACTTTTGTAAGTGACGCACACGAATTCAATGCCAGATATTGAGAAAATCTTGTCATTGTAAGTTTTTGACTGCATCAGGTGGGAATCTCGTTTGTATAAAATTATATGTCTTAGAACCTTTTACAACTTCCAAGAAATTTGTCCTTTTGCCGTTCCGAGTGATGGCATATTCCAGTCCTATAATCCTTTTAATACAAAACGATCTCATCGGTAAACTTTATTAAACATCCTGAACATACTCGTTACGTACGTGAACAAATTTATACAAGTATAATCCTGCAGTAATCGTATCATTGTTGGATTTAAACTCATAAACAAACAGACGTCACGACAGAACTGAGTACGCAGAAGTCAAGAACGGAAAGTTTGCAACTCGTCTCAAACGTGAACGTCTTAATTTATCCTTTGTTGCCGAATTGAGAAGTGTATCTACCTACACAATAGACACAAAAGGAACAGTACAGCGTGTTAGGAAAATTGTTTATGAAGCTGAAACGAGTCTTTGATAACATAATGCATACATATAAATCCTATAGTTAAGTCAGAAATTTAATGTCATTATTTTTGAAAAGAATATTTTCATACAAATATGTTTGTATGAAAATGAAAAAACAATAAATGATGATATAAAATTTCTGACTTCACCATAGTATTTATATGCATATTTATTTATTTATTTAAGCAAAGTTATACTATACACAATTATAAAATGGCAACTAAGTAAATTACAATCAATTCGTGCAAAAATCAAATTTTAAGATTTCAATGTTAAAATGAGAAGTAAATATTCATATAATATGTTAGTGTAATAAATTAAAGAATTAATACAATAATAGTGAAATTGATTGACAGGATAAGAAATAGTGTGAATGAATGAATGAATGAATGAATGAATGAATAAACACTTTATTGCACAAAACACATGAACATAAATTAATACAGATAAGACAGACAGTGTGATAAGAGAACGTTGTGGTGTGAAAGAAGATATTGTCACACGGATTGAGAAAGGGATGCTTAGATGGTTTGGGCATGTAGAGAGGATGAATGAGAGAAGAATGACTAGACAGATCTATAAGACGAGTGTGAAAGGGAACGTTGGAAGAGGAAGGCCTAGACGAACTTACCACGATCAAATCGGGGATGTTCTGAAGAAAGGTCAGGTCAAGAGTACTCTAAACCGACGAGCATGCATGAAAAGATTGATGAATGTGGAAGAAGCGAAAGATGTATGCCAGAATCGTAGTAAGTGGAAGGCCTTGGTCTCTGCCTACCCCGTTGGGAAGGAGGCGTGATAATATGTATGTATGTATGTATGTACAATAATATTCCATGTCAAACAATATGTTAACATAGACTTGTTTCGGCTTGTTATACCATTTACCTACCACCCTGTAAATTGTCTCGGTTAGCACGTGTAAGCGCGATAAGGGTGTTTTATCTCAGTCTTTCGTTGCACACTCGATAAAATTACATGGAATAGATTATCAATCATAAAAAAAAAGTATTTTTATTTTTATTTTAAAAGGTAAAACGGATTTAATTCTCGTTTGATAGTTTACATTTTATTTTGATTAATCCCGACAATTTGAACACTTCACTGCGTTCGTGGTCAGGGCAAGACTACATACCTACTAAAGTTAAATCAAAAAAGTTACCTTTCATTTCAATAAAAAGGTAATACCTATTACGGTCCGTAAAAAAACCCTCATAACCCATTAAAAATAAAATTGCTTTCCTGACTCACTTGACATCAATAAATGATTCAGTAACGAACAACTACAGTTTTTTTTTACTTGTCTGACCACCGAACAACGAACTAATGAATGAGAAATAAAACTTGAGTTGAGGTAATTAAGGAGCGTTGATATGAGTATAACGTTTAGTCCGTTCGTATGAAGATCTACTGTTCCTTATCCGTCCACTGTGGCGTAATATTGCTACGGCTATTCACATATGGAATGCCACCCTGAATAACTCTATGTTGGAATTCACAATCTGAGAAACGGACTATTAATAAGCTGTTTGGCATATTTCTCATTTAAGCTTAATTCGTCGCTTCTAATTCTCTTTATATCTTTATATAAATAATTCTTCTATACGTGTGCTAGTCACCTAACTCTTCCTAAACAGCTAGACCGATTTGGATAATTTCGTGTATTTATTTCAATGGGTTTCTGGATAGTATGAGTTTGAGCAGTGGCTGTTCCTCATTACCGGACACAAAGTCTGGTGAACGTAATGGTATTACAGCGGTAGGACTAAGGCTACTCATTGTGTTCCTACATCTGCGAGTAGTTGAGCACAAGTTATATCTTCCTGCTTATATGTATCTAGTACTGCGCCTAGGTAAAGGTGGAGGCGGCGGCGGAGGTCCCTCATCACCAGACACAATGTCTAGCGAACGCAACGGTACTTCGGCGGTAGTACTAAAGGTACCCATTGTCCTACTACATCTACGAGTTGTTTTACAAAAAGTTATGTCTACTGTCCCGTGTCTAATGATAGAGGCAACGGTGGCTGATCCTCATCACCAGACACAAAGTCTGGCAAACGTAATGGTACTACAGCGGTAGTACTAAAGGTATATTTACAAGAGTATTCTTGTCTTCCTTACATCTAAGAGTAGTTTGACACATGTTATGCTTACCTGCTTTATATCTGCTACTGCGCCTAGGCAATGGTGAAAGCGGTGGAGGTCCCTCGTCACCAGATACATAGTCTGGCGAACGCAACGGTACTTCAGCGGTGGTCCTAAAGCTACCCATTATCTTCCTACATTTACGAGTAGTTTAACATAAAGTTATGTCTACCTGCTTATGTCTACTGCCACGTGTTCGCAAAAGTAGAGGCAGCAATGGCATTACCATATCAAAGGATACAAACATTCGCAATATTCTCCTCCTACATCTGCGAGTAGTTGAACACAAGTTATGTCTATCTTCTTATATCTTCTGCCCTGTGTTGGCAATGCTAGATACGGCAGTGCTGTTCCTCAACACCAGACACAAAGTCTAGCGAACGTGTGAGCAAACGTAACGGCACTTTAGCGGTGGTCCTGAAGCCACCCATTGTCTTCCTACATCTACAAACAGTTTTACACAAGTTATATCTACCTGCTTATATCTGCTACTGCGCCTAGGTAAAGGTGGAGGTGGCGGTGGAGGTCCCTCATCACCAGACACATAGTCTGGCGATCGGACGCGATACTTCTGAGGTGGTGACGGGGTGGCCCCTTCTGCTTCTGGAAGCTTCCATGACCTAAGAATTTCAATGTAATTTTACTATACCGCCATCAGTGTAAGTACTAGCCATAAGCACCATGTCTGCGGCTTACGACAGATCATGAATGTTTGTGTAAGAGTCATTGGTGTAATATCATGAAGCTGGATACAAAATAAGCGTCAAGAAAGTGTCCAAACTGAATGTGCACTCATTTGACCTAAGAAGTTATCCATACTCCCCCGTTGTACGCATCTTTACGAAAATTCCCGTACTATTTTGTTCAATGCACCCAAAAGCAAGACCGCCCCCCCTCCCCTTAATGTTGGACGTAATTTGTGGACGACCCCTAAGGGTGCGCCTTTAATACAACCTAAATCGATCGAATAGATACAACCTAAATCGATCGAATAGATACAACTTGATACAAATCCTTGATCCTTACTATTGCATGTCGAAATAATTGGGCCGGGTCACAAAGTGGACTCAGACATAAAATCAACATCAATCATTCAACCGAGGACTGTTTTAGGCATAGATTTAGTAAATCTATGGTTTTAGGTGTCATTAAAGATGTATCAAAACCAGCAGTACTTATACTGACATGTCTCATGTACGATCCCGACGCTATCTATGATGACACATTGGAAAAGCAATCGACTGACCAAGAGTAATAATTCTCAACCTTATTTCTATAACCAAAAATATCGGAATCGTTAAATAATTGATAGCACTTACGTGGTGGCTCTTTCACTACTTCTCGACCTGGCGGCGCGTGCGAGCCTGTGCAGAGCGAACAAAGCGCCCTCGCTGGCGTCTCCCAACCACGAGCAAAGCTCTTGGAGGATCTAAAAAATATGGCATAATGACCTTACTGGTCCGTGAATTGGTGGACCAGAAAAGCTAGACTTGAGTAGGTCAGGAGCAGGTTTTAGAGTGAGGAGTTGAGGAGTATAAGCATTTGTGTAAAGAGAGCAACATATCACAAAACATGTATTTATAACAAACAATTTTAAACTGGCAGCAACCGTCTGAATTCAATATATTGATTTCCAGCAACTTAGCCAAACGACGCCCACTGCTGGACATAGGCACTGATTTCAATCCCGAACCATTACACACACCCTGAATAAATTATACTGAGAGTCATATCTCTAGTACTAATTGGTTAAAATATAATATCTTTAGCTACGTGGATTGTCTAGTTAATGGCAGTATATTTATTAAGATTAATAATATTAATAATGTAATGACAGTTGGTCATCAACTTAATAAAAGATACTTAGTAAATAGTACTGATTATTTTTAACATCCTGTAGCCAGTCAACTTGGTTCTTTATAAATTTCTGCAACCCGGGCATAGACCTTTTAGTCTTTTACTACGTGTTCTAAGACACCTAAAGAGCGCCCACCAACACCATCTAGTTGCACTCCCCCAAGGATCTCCATAATGATAACGAATAATAGATATAAGGGGTGAATAAATATTTTGTGGTAGGTTCACAAGATGTCGATTATACTTTCTTATGTATATCTTAAAGTACGCAGATGAGCATCCATTATGTAAGCGCCATGACAAAAGCTTTTCATTAAAATCATAGCTCCTCTGAATTTGCTAACTTTAATATCTGCATGCAGTCAGTTTTAGTCTAGTATATTATCTTGGGATGTACCATGACATGATCTCTTACGTATAAAAATGACCATATTTTACTTTTTCTAGGCAATCTAAGATATCAAGTATTTATAACCGAACTCTTTTGTAACAGCTCTACCGATTCCTATGAATTTTTTTGTGTAGTTATATTCGATGGGTCCGAAAATTAGTCGTTACTTATTTTTCACGTCGGAAAAAGTACGAAGCCCGAATGATATTATCAGATTCCAGAATAAAGTCGTGGGAAACAGCTAGCTTTAGATAAAAATCAGCTCAAAAAAGTGTTCAGCCGTTAAGGTGTTAAAAGACCTTGGCTTGGCCAGAACTGCAGTAAGTTTAATATTAGAGCAAGTGTCTAAAGCTGCATTAGCAAGTTCGTACCAGATTTGGCTGGGCAGGAACTAGGGAGAGAAACACGAGTAGTGAAGGTGAGTGTTGTTGTACGTCGGAAAGGGGCCCCTTAAACCTACACCCGTGTCACAAGTCCCGGGAGCTACTCGGAATTTCTCTTTCTGCCACACGATGGACCCGGCATCCGCACGGTGAATACACGGAACGCTAAGGAGTTTGTCTCTCTAACTAGTATTGCCTGTGTAGCATCATTTTCTACACGTACAAACCTACCGTGAACCTGCCTCTGTGTAGCAAAGCCAGAACCAAGTCTCCCAGCATCAGGTGGAGGGTGTGGGACCCTGATCGCGCCACCAACAGGTTCAAGGGAGCCGTCTGCCCCGCCAGCCACTCGTCTTCCGCAGACCAAGCAGGATCCTCCACGTCTGATGCCCCAGATTCTTCCACTAGATGAAATAACGTGATGGATGTTATTATGAAACTTCCTATTAGGGAATCATTTTGTACATATACAATCTGTTCATCATGTTATTATTTCTGCTTCTTCTCGGCACAAGCCTACTCTTGTCCTAAAGCAGTTGTAGGTTAAAATATTTAGATATAGAAAAGCGCCCGCCTCTAGGGTACTATTTGCAGAAAAAAACCAGGTTTTACTGCTTTTACCACCTGAAGTAATGTTGTCGTCTGACTGTTACAAATTCAGATTGCAAATAAAAATCTTTCTAAATTTTCATTCGAATGATTTAGTTTAAATCTAGTTTTATGAATGTTAATAGTTCGAATGCCAAAAGGTAATTTTCGAAAAATATTTTAGACCAAACGCCCATCATTGCAAACTATGTACATACTAAAACCAAATCATTGACGGCTATAACCACAGAACATGGAAAGAGATTTATAACAGTTAGCACTTGGTTAAATATATCGCATAATTACAAACATAAAACTCTTACCACACAGGGCATCCTTGACACTATTAATGAAGTCCAAAGTCTCCAAAAGGCTTGGTCTGCTTAGCACCTCTTTATTCCTCACAGTGGACCCGGCAGACCGCGGCCGCTCCCTCAACTCCTTGATGCTCTCAACCGGCTCCGTATACACCAGACTCTTCAACGTGTGGTATTTCCGTCTCATAGTCTTGGTATCACCTTGATCAGTCAGGGAAATTTCCGGAAACCCGTAAGAGGTGACCGGTCGGTTTCTTCTAGACCGTCTTCGGACCTTCGGAAGGTCATCTTTGGTGATATCCTGGATAGAGGTGGACGGGATGATGTCGGGTTTTGTATTGTTACGCCAGTAGTTACCGGTCTTCACACTTGCTAGGATCTCGTCTGTGCTCTCGTGGCGAGTGATTTTTCTGGGTTGTACTCTGTTGTGGAAGATAATAAACGATAAGTAAGTATGAGTATTAGTTGATTAGATGTTGGTAATCAGCTGTAGATTTTGATTTTCCTGATTTAGAAGTTAGTATCATTTTAAATATTGAATCTGATCAGTAGCTAACTAAGAACTGAAAAAGTTGCGAGTTTAATCCCTCGATCGTGAGTTATTCCAGACACAATTGAAATCAATTGTTATCGCGGCACGCGCGTGCCGCCTGGGGGTTGAGGGATTAAAAGTCACCTTAGGTGATTGTTTTTTTTTTCAAGGAATAAAGCTTTTCATCATGTTTTTTACCGTCGCCAACAATTTCACCAATAAAAAAATTAAATCAATTTTAAGTCGAGATTTTTATGGTCCGACGATTAAGTTACTCAGTCTTCTTTTTCAGAAAGTTTTTTTATAAAAAAGATCTTTAAATTTAAGCTAAAAAAGATTTCATTCACCTTAATATAAAATAGCGTAGGTATTTGCTGTTGGTTTCGATTCCATAAACAAATATGAATTTATATTACGTCAAAATTATTTTGCTGCTCCTCAATTAAAAGCTGTAATCGGTCTCGATAACATTATCGACAAACCAATTAAAAACCCCCTGCTGAAGGGAATTTACTGAATTTGATTTATAAGCCACTCACGACCACTTATTGATGGATGTGCGTGGAGGAGTGGGTCAGAGAATAGACTTTTTCAGTAGGATCACCACAGACATTGATAGGCCTAGATGCCCCAAGTGTTCGTACTGCGCGTGTCAAAAAAAGGTTGAACATGTTCAACTTTTGACCGCGCTTGTTATTGAAATGTGCGTTTTTTTTTTTTAAAACAATTATTTTATCACTTGTGTCTATTACTATGTAAATACATGTACCTGTGTGCATACCACATGTTTAAATAACATGGCTGCATTTAGTTTTAAAGGTGTTGTACCTGTTCATTGAACAAGCAGTGAACGCAAATTTCGGCACGCGCGGGTTTTATAAAAATGAGTGCATTTGTGGCATCTAGGCCTGTCAATGTCTGTGAGGATCACTATATGCCAATAATAGTAACCACATGCTCAATAAAATTAGAATTCTGAGCGTAAGCGAGAGAATCAAATGAGTATGAGGTGCAACACGTAACTTTTCATCCCACCTCAGCGAGGAAATATACAGGATGAAATTTTAACCACTTTCCAAATTTTAATATATCAATTTACGAGACAAAAAACGAATGACGTATTTTTTCTTTTGGTATAGCCCAGTACAAAAATGTCAAGATAAAGCACTTAGAAAATGTCCGCAAAAAATCTAAAATTTTTGATACAGCCGCCTAGCAACACTTTTTTCACGCGATTCGCATCGCATTTATTCATTACGATACTATTCATACGTTTTTGATTTACCCTTTACACCTTATCAGGCCTAGGACCGTAAAATTGAAAACTGAATTGCGAAAAATACTTTCGGGTGACAGCTTGATTTACATTTTTTTCTTCATAAATGGGCTCTAAATACGATATCGAACGCCTATAAAAATTTTGGAAAGTGTTTAAAATTTCACCCTGTATAAAAGCCAAAAAAAAAATATTTTCCAAAATATTACGTGAAAGAAAATGGCGCGTATAAAGGATGTTTTAAAAAGTACAGCAAGGAGGTTCCGAGTCTGAGTATTTAACAAATAAAAAAAAGTTGTATCAAAATTCGGCACCATAGAGGTAGAAGTAAATAGGCTTAAAGATGTTTGAATTCACAAACTTAGTTGCATACAATATTCTAAATTCAATTTACTTTATTCTCTAGTAGCGGATGAAAACGGCTTTTGCACTCAGATCATTTTTTAAGTCAAATTGTTTCAAATATCGTAATGTCTCCGTCAACTTCAATCAAACAAACTATGTATTATGTAGGTATTTATCGGGGCTACTTGTCATTCTGATGTTAGTTTACGTTCAACAAGAAGTTAACTTTAGTTGTTAACTTCTATCCTGTCATTATTTTACGAATTTTACCATGTTAAAATCTAAACAGTCAAAGTCAAAGTCAAACAACACATGTAACATGAGTTAATTGATTCGGGGTATTGTCTTTTATGTGTTAACGATATTTCGGCACTGTTGTAAGCGCCATGAGGGAGCCCTTTCGGTCGCATATTCTCCTTTGTCATAATGTAGTTTGGCATTGTTATGCCAAACTTAACATAATTTAAACATAATTTAACCATAACCAGTTTTAACATATTTTTTCTCGCATAAACTGTGATAAGCAGAGTGTTATAAACCCATAATGGTTTCAGCGGCATAACAGTAACTTACTATAATTGACTTTATCATAATTTTAATCAGCATAAAGGTAGAAAAACATAATTGTTTTACGTCTAAATCTAATTTATCATAAAATACGAAGCGCATAATGGTACATCCATTATGCGCTTCTCCATAACATTTAAAGTCATGAATGGCGCTGCGGGAATAACAGCCTCTTCGTCCATACTTACGTAGTTACTCAGTTTGACTCAGTAAAAAGTTTGTTTAGGTAAGCTTGCTTTGATCCCGAATCAGGTAGACCCCGAGTTGCCGTGGTCTCCTCGCCGTGGTACTTGTCTGCCCAATAATAGAATGTAATTTAAAAGCCGCAGGCGCGGAGGGAGAGCAGCCTCCGCCCACTGTAACAAAGCGCAGGCGCCCGTGCGAGCTGGAGCGGCTGAGGTTGGTCGACCAGCAAGCCGAAGATGCGGAAGCGAGCGCGGTCATTTGTGATTTGTTACGTATGGGCGAAGAGGCTGCTATTCCCGCAGCGCCGGAGAAGAGAAAATCCAAATGCTCGCATGCATGCTTGCTTATGCACTTTGCATATGCATGCTCGCTGCTTGCTTGCGTTTGCGGGTCCATATTGGGTTGCATAAACTAAAGAAGCATATTTTCAGGCTGCATAACTATATGTTAATGATATTCTAAATGTTAACATTATGGTATTTTATATATATGACTTATAATCTATATGCCACAGGGTGAGATGCCAATAAATGTTATGATTAGTAATCGTTATTGTAAAAACAATTATGCATGAAAGTTTTATGCTGATGTATCATTATTAAAAAAGAAGTTATGGGGTAATAAAGTATCCCAAATTATTAATTCTGAATGAACGTTATGTGAAACGAAGAGAATGTCAAAAAACGTTATGCAGCCTGAAAATATGCTTTTTTTATTTAAGCAACCCAATATGGACCCGCGCCATGATCGCGAAAGAACTTTTTATTTCATGTTTATAAAAGAGTTCTAACAAGTCGTATTGAAGCCATGTAATTTGTTCTAAATTGAACTAGCCAGTGTTTAAAGTAAGACTTATTTAGCTAACAAGTAGGGGCCTACTGTATGCACGTATATTGTAACGGAAGCTATAAAAATACCTTGCCGCCAAGTTTCAAGAGCAGGCCAAGCAAGATTGATCGCTTCCGGGGAAACTTGGCGTAATTTTTTTCAATTATCAGTAAATATTGCGAGAAATATAGCAACTCAAAGCTTCATATTAGTGAGCCGTTTAATACTGACAGTCTTTTATAATTTCATATAAAATGGTATATTTTTAGTTAAATAAGTTTAATATTGAATACTATCTTAGTATGTAGGTATAATTAGATTACTTTTTTTTTATTATTTCAGTGGCAGTGTTCAGTAGTTGTAGCATATGTGACAGAGTATTGTTTAGTCGCATCTAACGACACCCTTAGAAAGAGAAAGGGTGCATGCTTTTTAATTATAATGTAGACCTAAGTTAAGTTATTATGTATAAAAGAAAAATAAATAAGAAAATAAATATTTTCTAATGCATGTGGCGAGACAAATAAAGGTTTTTTTATTTAACAACTTTCCATACCCCATCTCAAAAGTAGATTAAACCAGACGTTTCATTACGCGTCAGACTCAGAAGCAAGTAACGAGGGTCCTGTGGATCCATTACAGTCTCTGCCCGATGCTGTTCCAGATAGTGCCGCATGAATTAAAAGTCTACTTTAAGGGGACTACTAGAGCTAGGATTTGCTGCACCCAATTGATTTAAATTTATTACTTAAACAAAATCAATTCTCAAAAAACTAGAATAACATTATTTTCGAAAATCACCTCTAGTATTTATTGAATAACAGTAAACTTTTTATTTGGTTGTTTATAAAGTCGAATGTGTCGCTAACGCCAAACGCGGCCGCTTTTAGCAACAATGTACAATGTACAATGTAGCAACAATGAAAGAATGCCACAATGAAAAGCAGTTAACAGTTTTTAATAAATAGCTGAGGTAATTTGCTTAAATAATACTGTTCTAGTTTTTTGAGAATAGATTTAGTTTATCTTAATATATATAAATTACGTGTCACATTGTTTGTCCGCGATGTACTCCTAAATTACTTAACCGATTTTAATCAAATTTGCACACCGTATGCAATTTGATCCAACTTGAAAGATAGGATGGGTTACATCTCAATTTATAGTCGCAATATTATTTATTGCAAATTTTCTGTGTAACATGGTAAGGTAAACACCATATTTGATGCCAATGACATTGTGTGACATCTTACGTCATAATCCAATTATATTATTCTGAGGCGATACGTAGTTCGCGGGGTAAGCTAGTAAGTTATAAAATTAAATCAATGGGGACTACCGTTTCTTTGCTCACCAGTTGGCGCCACTGTAGACTGAGGTCCGGAGGTATAGCTGTCAAAGGCGACTTTATAAGATCGGCGCCGATACAAAGTTTTAAATCTTGCATCTAATTAAAGTTTATTACTTATAAATTACTATCTTCATATCAACAAACTAACTTCTGAAATAGTTGCTCTTTGAGGCCGCCTATTTTATCGCTTTTTCTTAATTACGCTTTCAAAGCGTTCACATTAATCGTCAAATAATCCATATTTGCAATAATTTTACGAAGGAGATCACTTTCCAGCAGGTAAATTAAAGAAATTATAATTTATGTAACGAAGCCCGCTAAAACCAGTGAAAAGTGAATGTTATTGGACCTCACGCGACACAAGCGCCTCTAGTGGCAAATTCACTAGCGACACTAGTTCCCTTAAGATTTCCTAAGTTACCGGGTGCTTTAAATATAATAGGACCAGCTCTTTTCATCCTACGAGTATGGGTGTCGTAAGAGGCGTGTTACGTTGTAGCGTTTACTTTTTAAATACCATTGGTTTTTCATAACAATTTATCAAGATGGTCTACAATGGAACAAAGATAATTCAGCCGAGTCTGCAATCGCCGTCTATCTACGAGTATTACCAGTAAGGATAGCAAATTAGTTGAAAAAAATTTTAATTGAAAAGTCGAAGTGAAGAACTAAAGAATATTGTCTGTGGTTCATTTTAATAAAAACCTTGCTAAAAAGTTGGTTCAATTATATAATACCCTAAACTCGTAAGTGAATAGTACTGTAATGTATTACTAAATCATAGAAGCACGCAGTTAAATGCAATGCAACGCAGCGGTAGTGGTTATTTAATTTTGTTCAGTGAACGCAGCAGTGTAGCACTATAATAATTACCTAATCTTTCTTTGTGAATGCTGAACGCTCTCTAGTTAAGCTTAACACGGATGTCGTCCGTGTCGTCGTCGTCGTCGTCTCTTTCTTCCGTCTGTGATCTGATGCTAAACACGACACAACCTAAAATAACTGCCCGAAGAAGACAGGCAGTCTTTTCTCTACCATTGGCTAAACTGCGATCGCCAACCCGTCTGCCAAACGTATTTAATATGACGAAAAAAAAATTTTTTTTGGAGGTTTGAAGTAAAAGAACCATAAACATTAATGAACTAACTACTATTATTAAGTACTCTAGATTACTATGCAGATTAACTGCTCAATAAATTTAAAAAAAAATGATATTTTGTAAACTGTCAACCATTTAATATTTTTTAAATGTAATTAAATCCTAAGATCAAGGTAAATCTCACAGATGATTCAGCGTAATTTGAATATCTTCGCAATTAACAAATCAACAATTGGAACCAAGGCGGCGGCCATTTGCGACTCTGGTAATTTATAGGGGTCCCAGATCTTGATTAATGTCCGCTGGCCGGCCGATACCGATTTCTAATTTGTATTAAACGCCCGGGAAATTATTTTCAGGAGACCAGACAACCGTAATGTAGGTAGTCACGGTTGGTGCTATTCGGAATATAATATATATATATATATATATATATATATATATATATATATTATAAAGGGGAAAGATGTGTATTTTTGTGTGTGTGTGTATGATTATGTTTATGTGCCGATTTCAAAAATTCTTTCACTATTGGTAAGCTACATTCACCCTGAGTGACATAGGCTATATTCATTGCTAGAAAAGATTTAGGATCCTTATAAAAAAATCTTATGTCCACCCGTGCGAAGCCGGGATGGACCGCTAGTTCTGAATAAAATTGGTCTGGGTGTTTAGTACTCGAAAATATAATATGTTAAGTGTGGCGAGTTCATACATATATTTTTTCGTGGCAAATCGACTTTGTGGCGCATCGACAATAACCCCAGTTTTGTTTTAAGTTTCAGTTGCTTTTTTATTTATTTAAACTTTATTGCACAATTTAAAAAAAAGTACAAATGCCAAGTGGCATTCTCTGCTAGTCGACCATTAAATTAAACAGAAAAGTTATGTGACGTCCTATGACTGGAAGTCTTTATAATGATTAACTTGGCCAAAATCATTATCATAAGCTTAATCAGTCTACAGTCTCTCCGAATGTGAATAGCCAAGCTTGACTCCAGATTGGCGAACGCTGTTTGGCCGTTTGCTGCTGCCCGTCATCTACTCATAAATTTATAATTAAGGTAATATTTTAGTTGCCTCATACGACACCCGTAGGAAGAGAAGTTGATCCCATTATATCTTTCCACACTGCGCTTAGCTGTAGACAACCACATGGGGTAAACTTTCCCTTTCCAAATTTGAACGGAATCAACCTCGAGCTATATAGTTTTTTTTTCATTAATTTTGTTAAATGAAATCATGTACGCTCGACAATAATAAAAATTCTTATCCTAAGAACTCTGGGTCTCTGGAAATTTTACTAAACTCTCTACATTACATGCCTATTCTGACATAGCTGAGCAAGGCATATAAGGCCTTTGCTGTCCCGGAAAAGCTTTGAAAGCTATCGCTTCCTATTAATCTCATTTCCTTTTTCGTTTTGGAAATTTAATTAAAGTATGCTCATAACATAATGAGCTTTCTGCTTTATATGATCTTTTAAGCAATTTAATTGCATTTATAATATCAGTAGTTAATCTTGAAAAAATATATCTATGCTATGATAATAAGCTTTCGCCTTAAGCTGCTTGTTTTACTCGTCAGACGGTACAGTTAATGGTCTCGTATATGATTTAAGGCTATGGCGATTCTAAATATTTTGAATCAGGGTACACATATACTCTGACAATACCTTGGCTAGTTTTACAGCCAAGTATTCGTCTAGGAAACTTCGTCGCAGCGAAGGCGACAACTTCTCCGGATGCCATGTAAAGTGGCAAAACGTTTCGAGGTCTTTCTTATGTCGTTGTCGGGTACTAATAATTGCATAGTCTGTACTGCATGCATTTTTAAGAGAGGGCGGGCAGTTTTCTTGCATGTACTAGGTACTTAGTGGTTGATAAATATTGCACAGTTTGAGGGTTTCCACAAGAGGGCAACCACTGTACGAAGTCGGTTATGCACCTTTCACAAAGCCAAAACAGTAAAATTAATTAAAAGTTGCGATGGCTTTTCATTCTTGCCACTTGCATACATAATGAAATCATTTTTGCTACGCTATTAAAAGACAGGCTGACCTCTCGTACCCAACTAAGACTGATAACTACTTTTACATTGGTGTTTTTGCTTACGTGATGGAAACACCTATTTAGAGGTCTAAAAATTGTTACCTCACTAGCCTCTGACAACTTCTAGGTTTCAGCAATTCTAAGTCATAATCTGGAATAACCCGCGAGCTCATATGAAAAAGTATTTAGATTGCAAAATCATAATTTGATAATACTAAGTGTGGATGGATGTCTTCTACTCAACATTTACCATAGTAACGGCCTATGATAAACCCAGAGCAAAGGCCTTTATTATTGGAATCAAGTTACCACAGCAATGATGGGTACAGGCATAATCACCACGCTTGCTTCAGGTTGGTGTTAACATTCACCTATTGTCCCAAAACTAACTAGCCTCTATGTGTTAGTCTCACCTATCAAAAACTAAAGCTTGTTAGCTTTAGTGCTGTTATTAGTTAGTTAGCTGCTATTAAGCTTAGCTTGGTGTTCCAAGCTAAGCTTATTAGCAGATTGCCAAACATTCACCGCTTAATATTTAAATAGGTTTTCTGCTTTCCTAATACACATCACTACAAATGATTAAGCAATAATCTGTAATATACTCATAATCTTTGCTTTCACTCCTTTCCGCCCCAAAGGCCATCGGTTCTTTTGACTATGTGTTTTGCCCATTAACACTTCAACTCCGCAATTCTTCGAGCGATGTCGGTACCTTAGTCCTCCTACGAATTTGTCTCATTTCTGATCTTATCAAGCATTGCTCTCCATGACCCATGATCTGCTAATACTCAGTGGGAATGTATACTTGCGCCATGTAATATACCTGACGAAACTGTCTTTACGTTCCTAATATTACAAATATTTACCTGGTGTCCCCAGCCAAGGCAGTGTGGAACGCAGCCAGCACACATCGCCTCGCCAGCCGCATCTTAGCTTCCACTTTGTCCCGTCTGCTGAGGGTCAAAGTGCGGGCGGAACTGAGCTCGCGACGTGTTGGCAACTTGATGGGGTACGAAATAGCCATGCCGTCTCCAGTAGGAAATACCAGGCGGAAATCTGAAAGTAAAAATAAAGTAAAGTAAAGTAACAGCCTGCAATCATACCACTGCAAGGCAAAGGCATTTAAGCAATAGAGTGACGGATTTTCGACTTTTCTCGGGTTTGTGATCACGAACCCGCATTTGGCAAGCATGCTTATACCTTTGCCCATCATTGCTGTTGTAAAGTAAATATTGTTTTTGTTGATATTAAAAACGGGTGAAACCCAAAAATTTATTTTTAGGCACTCCAAAAAATATATTGTTTTACCAACTATCTACTAAATAGATTAACTGCATAAGTGAACAAAAAACATCTGTTATGTTTCTTTTATGGTTTTTGTGATTATTGAAGAAAGAAAAAAGAAAATCTGAAGCCTGAAACATGTATCTATGAATTTGAAGTGAAGTTAGCATATTTTGAGCTACTTCTACTTTGATCTAGCTACAAAGTACAGAACCTTCGGTGGGCGTGTCAACTTATACTTGACCGGTTTTTATAGTTTCACTAACATTATAATTTTCTCGACTGCTCCAGCTTAAAAAACGAAATGAATAAAAAACGAAATAAAATTTTTCATTCTTCTCTGAAATGAACATTGCACAGAAGAATGAAAAATTTTATAATGAAAATGAGTTCTTTTAACCTAATATAACTTTATATTCTAGCAGTGTTTGTTAGCTTTTTGCATTGCAAACATTCTGAAAGCGGTAACCTTTGCGGAATCATATTAAAATGTTTGGAACAGCTTCATTTTAATCTCGCGATTCCAGAATTCTCGTAAAACTTGTTCGCTATAATCTTGTCAACGCACATTCTGAGATACCAACAATGTTTTGACAATGAGGAAAATGAACCCCATTTTCTACTGAAAGGCTGTTAGGTATTTATGAAGTACGGCCTACCGCCGCAAACGCTACGTCCCGTAATTTTGAAATCTGTAATATATTCGAAAATGTTTATTTAAATTATATTATGTGAAGGGTCATATAGATCAATATTAAATCAACAATGTATTTAAAGTATTTAATTGGATAAGGATTAATGCTGTATTGGTTAAAATCGCTTCGAAAATTAGCCATTATTTGTCGTAAAAAGTAAATGACAAAAAAAAAATATTGTGGGATATCCATAACAGATAGGCATACACCTTCGCGGAGTTTTCTGAAGACCTTTTCAAAATGTACAATACTTAGTACATTATTTTGATAAATTTCGGGTTTAGCCTGCGTTTGCAATGTAAGCGGAAAAAAATGAGAATATTTACGACATCATATTAGAAACCTCAAAAATAACAGTATTTTTCCACTATTTAATGGATGTTATTATACATATGACCCTTCCTCTTAAATCACTCTATCTATTTAAAAAAACCGCATCAAAATCCGTTGCGAAGTTTTAAAGATTTAAGCATACAAAGGGACATGGGGAAAGAAAAAGCGACTTTGTTTTATACTATGTAGTAAAGTATGTATTAATGAGTAGTTGTATTATTTATATTATAGCTTTCTGTTAAGGGGACTACTAGAGTTATGTGCTGCCCCCAATTGATCTAATTTTATTACTTCTAAACAAAAACAATAATCAAAAAACTAGAACAGTATTACCTTACTTAGCTAATTATCTCTGGTATTTATTAAATCACTGTTTTTTATTTTGGCATTATTTCGTATTGTACATTATTGCTAAAAGCGGTCGCTTTTGGCGTTAGCGACAAATTCGACTTTATAAACAACTAAATTAGAAGTTTATTGTGATAGCAAGTGCTGTTCAAGTTTTTAGAGAATTGGTTTTGTTTAGAAGTAATAAAATCTAATCAATTGAAGGCAGCATATAGCTCTAGTAGTGCCCTTAAGAGGAAACACTACGGGCGAGAGAATTGAAAAATCGGTATTTGTAAAATCTATTGCTGTCGCGCAGTGCCAAACGCCTTCACCGCAGAGTGTGATAGAGACAACTGCTTCTTGGACCGAAAATACCTACTAAAAGCACACCAAATCAACGTTTCGTAGTCCCCCGATTACTTTTCTAAAACTAGACCGATTTAAATACTTTTTTCAGTAAACATTAAAGAATGGCTTTGGCCGTGTTCGTATGTTTTTCTTTTTTTCTAAAATTTTTCCCAAATTTGTTTTCTGGATGTTTGAACACAGCGGAAAATCTGGCGATTTTTTAGATTTTTGAGGGCTCATATCTTTTTTATTAATTAATTTATGATAAAACAGAAAACATAGAAACATGCTAATAGTGGCCATAAATTTTTGCAATAAAAATTATTGCTCTACTGGCTTTATCCAGGGAGGAAACAGGGGACTACGTCTGTATGGAAAAACGGCCCTTGTATTTCCTCTTAAATGTTAATACGAGTAACAACACTTCGCCTTGTGGTACTAGAACATTCAATAAAACACACTCTTCTCTTCCTAAGGGTGTCGCACTGCAGGAAATAGGCTTCCATCATTGAATTCAAGTTACAACAGCAATGATGGGAACTGGCATAATCACCACGCTTGCCTAATGTGAGTTGGTGATCACGAACCGCTCTACACCAACAACGGGGCGTTAGTGATGCCGATCGATAGTCGACTATTGATAGTCTATCGATAGTCTATCGATAGTTGACGCCATATTAATAGTAAAAAAAAGTAAAGTAACAACCTATAATCATCCCACTGCAGGGAAAAGGCCTCCATCATTGAATTCAAGTTACCACAGCAATGATGGGTACTGGCTTAATCACCACGCTTGCCAAATGCGGGTTGGTGATCACAAACCCGAGCAACGTTCGAAAATTCGAAAGTTTTTTTGTTGTCCGACCCGGGAATCGAACCTGGGACCCCGAGATCATAGCCCGGTATTTAAACCACTAGACCAACGGGGCGTTTAGTATCGATAGGCTATCGATACTATTGTTTATAAATTATTGGTATTATGGTCACTATTGAATGCCAAGTAACAGGAAAAAATTAAGGTTTCAACTCGGAGTACGTTATTTACTGTTTAAAATAATTACATCTTGTATACTTTTTGATAGTTGGCAACAGTGGTGTAGGTATTTTTTAATTTTGTTTTTGTTTTTTTACGGTAGTCGCAGACGTTAGTTACTAAAACTTCATTACTTCTCTAGCGGGAATGCTGTTTAATTTAGTTTAACCTAAAACTCTAGGTAATACTATCGAAAAATAAGGAACTATCGATAGATTAAAACTATCAATACTATCGACCTCCGTGGCGGAGTGGCGTACACACCGGTTTTCAAGGTGTCGCCTGCTCTGAGGTCCCGGGTTCGATTCCCGGAAGGGTCAATGTAGAAAAAAAAATATTTTTCTACATTTTCTCGGGTCTGGGTGTTTGTGGTACCTTCGTTGTTTCTGGTTTCCAAAATACGAGTGCTTTAAATAGTTATTCAAATTGGGATCAGAACAATGTATGTGATGTTGTCCACATTTATTTATTTATTTATTATTTATTTATCGATAGTTTACTCGCCAAAAACAGTAATAGTATCGATAGTATCGATACTATCGACAGTTTGGTGATATCTAGCCATAATACTATCGATACGATCGATAGTATCGATAGTCCTATCGATATTCTAACTGATTTTCGAGGTCAACTATCGATAGCGAAACTATCGATAGTTCGGCATCACTACGGGGCGTTGTAAGAGGCGACAAAAAGAGTACTGGCTAAAGACAACAGGCAGGCCGCGTCTATTTTCCACTATTAACCAAACTAAAAACGTTTCGAGACGCCTGTGCCCAGCTTTTGGACTGATATAGGTGGTTGATAATGATGATGATATGGTTTTCATTTTACCAAACTAACCTAGATTATCGAATTGAGAAGTAATTAATATTTTATCCCATTTAAATTGTAAAACATACATAAAGTGTCTCAAATACACAGTTAAACGGTACGTATAAAGAATCAAAAAGCTTAATAAATACGCCAAATAATCTGAAAGTAACGAATAACATCCTATTGCTTTTATTTATCAAAAATTAAATACTTTTTGTTATAAGCATCGCTTAGCACACTATAAAGTAATTATACTTATGAAACAAAAAAGAAAATACACAAACTGAAACAAAATTCTATTGTAACTGTATTGCCTAAACTATTACTTGTAGTTTTCCTGAAACCGTGCCAAAAAGTTTGTAACACAGAGAACGAGTTTATACAATTTTACGTGAAATGTCTTATTTTGGTAGCGTTGTGCACGATAGTTTTTTTATTCACACTGCTCTGGGCATAAATAGGTAGTGTCCGTAATGATCCAAGCTAGTCCCGGAAAAGTCACGTATTCTGTGAAATCGTTTAAAAAACTTTTGCGTTGAGAACGTGGTTTTATTAACTTTGACGGTCGACGGTCTGTTGTTGAAATTCGAAGGTTCTAGTGCTGGGGTAAATTGGGATTCTCGTAGTTCAACACTCGTGTAGTTAAAATTAAAAATGTACTTCAACATTTTTTTTGGCCCAAAAACTTGACTTGACTTGGTTGCGCAATTGTTTTATACGATTCCTTTTGCTGGCATGGCGATTGGGGATTTTCGGCATACTTGCATAAAAATATGTTGTATATTTTTAATTGCTCAACTTTTAATTGAATCATGGGTGATTATGATATTCCATCAAACCTTGAAGACCTTTGGCTTTTCTCGTAGCCCTACGTTATGCTAATCTGACAACTTTGTTTAAATGACACTATATTGAACACAGTACCGTTTAACAGACATTATATTGAACATTCGGTGTCCAGTGAACCTAAGATAACTAACTCTCTACCCTAATTACATACTATTATCAATGATTATCATATTATACTTTATTTGATATTTTAGCAATTAAATTGCAATTATAATATCAGTATATGAACTTGAAGAATTATGTCTCAGGCGGGACTCGAACCCACATATCCCGCCCGGCATGCGAGGAGATGCTGGTTCGAGTCCCGCCTGAGACATAATTTTTCAAGTTTATATACTGATATTACTATCACATTAATTCACTTTGTAATAAACCAATTATCTGAACGTATGAATCATTTTCTGGTCCATTTGAAATGGTGTTAATCAAATAGAGAATGTGTGCAACGGGCTGAATAAGCTCGAGCGCATCGCAAATGAGGTTTCGCATAATTGTTACATACATACATACATACATACACTCACGCCTTTTTCCCGGAGGGGTAGGCAGAGACCACATCTTTCCACTTGCTACGATCCTTACAGACTTCTTTCGCTTCATCCACATTCATTAATCTTTTCATACACGTTCGCCGGTTTAGGGTACTCTTGACCTGACCTTTCTTTAGAACTTCCCCGATTTGATCAAGATAAGTTCGTCGAGGCCTTCCCCTTCCAACATTTCCATTCATACTCGCCATATATATCTTTTTAATCGCATAATTGTTTCGACTGCTTATTGTTTTGACAACGCCATTCGGTTCTAGGAGCCCATTCACACTAGTAGCTCTCGGAGCGTAGGCGTTAATTAAAGCTTGTACCCATCTATAATTACAAACATAATAAAGAGGAAAGATTTAATTGTTCGTTTGTAATGAATAGGCTCCGAATCTACTGGACCGATTATTTTACCATTGGAAGCTGGTTAGGCTACGTTTACCGCGGGACCCGGTAGGTGGCGCTGCTGTCAGTCTGTCAACTACTAAACGGCTTGGCCGATTGGGTAGAAATTTTGTATGTGTATATCCAAGACAAGAATGTATGAAGTCTACCTAATCTTCTTTAGGCCCCCGCTAGGCACAAGTTTCCGACCGCGCGATATGATGTAGAGCAGCATTTCCCATTTGCCGGGTCGTGACCCGGTACCGGGCCATCAATATTAAATAACAGGTCGCAACATTCCCGCCTTGTTTTAAAAATAATACCTTTTGATCGACGCATCATAAAAAATCTTCTTTCGTCATTTTCCGCGAACTTGGATTCTTTAGTAAATTTTTTTCCAACGCCGATAAAGAAGTTTCACTTCAATAACAGACGTTGGTTCATTCACTAACAAAGCTGAACCCTCTTCAAACGCAGATAATATTACATTTTTATTAATCTCCAGCCTTAAGTTTGACATGATCAAATAAATAGATCAAAGCTCTAAAAAAAACTGAATAAAAGAACATTCAACAACACAGTAAACAGCTGCTTTCGAAATTAAGTTAATTTTCATGACGCCTAGGAATATAAATATGCAAAGGACTCGCAGGCACATGCACCTGAGAAACAGAACGGATTTATTTAGTAGCCACTAAAATGGAGTCGAGAGCTTAATTAATCTCATCTACATTTACGGTACAGTCAATGACTCAAATGGATTTTGCCAAATAATGGGTTATCCTTGATATTTGTTTATCCGTATGATCTTTTATGCACTTATGAATAAATATGCTCTTTAAAGATATACAGGGTGTTTGGTTAATGTTTTTGGTTAATTGTAGTTTTAGGTATTTTTTCTAAATTTATAATTGTTCAAGTTCTGTTTTTGTTTATTTAAGGATGTTTAATTAGTCATGTTGTGTACACTATCCATAGGTTGCTGTCCAGCTTATATATATTTTTAATCCATGTATATGGGATCATGCCCTGACAGTATTCTGTTTGTGTGCCTATTATAAATAAATAAATAAATAAATAAAGTTACTTTGTAAATAGTATATCTATAAGCATAGATTTAATCATCTATTGACTTAATTTCTGTTGTGAGCCTCTCTGTCTTTCACTATATAGTTATTCATGCTGTGTATACTGTTTATGAATTGCCATCTAGTCTTAAGTGTAGCTATAACATTATTATCTTATCATGCTCTGATTGTAATCTGTCTGTATACCTATAATAAATAAAATAAATAAATAAATAAATCTTGTATATAAAAATGGAATAGTGCAGAAATTGCTATCAAAATGCTTTAGCATATGAATGGCCTATTTTAGACAACTTTTTGATGGACAACAGTAAAAATAAAAAAAAAACAGAAACCATAACTTTAAAAGTGAAAAACCTCTTAAAACAATTAAAATCATTCTTGAAAAACACAATGTTAGCTACTTATTTTAAGACAGTAAAAAGTAACTTCATATAAAAACATTTTGACCTTTTAACTAAACGTACGGTTTTCAAAGCGCAAACCACGCGTAAATTATGTCACTGCCCATCCGAAGTCTTGCGTTTTTGCAGCTTTGCTTTACTTTTCAAAATGCTTATTCTTGTGACTTAGTAAACTCCAGTTTATTTAAAACAAACTCCTAAGAAGTTTACTTAAAACTAATGGACAAACTAAAGAAGTGACGTGTCCCGTCAGGAAAATGTATTGAACTTGACAGATTTGAGAGTTTCCAACTCGACTAACTTTCCCAAGGCTATAAACTCTCACTGGATGGACCAAGCACATTTAGCATTTAATTTATGCATTATCCTAATTACCAGCCTACATCTGTCCACTGCTGGACAGGGACACGGAATTCTCCAAAAAGATGACTCGCACGACTCCGTCACCACGCTTGGCAGACGTGGGTTGGCGATCGCAGGTGTGTGGAGAAAAGCTGCTGCCCGTCTTCTTCTAGCAGTACTCCTTGTCGCTTCTTACGATACCCATAGGAAAAGAAGGAGTGGTGCTATTCCTTAAATGTGCCGAGACCACACGACATAAATTTATAAAACACCAATGAGTAAGACTTCTGAAAACTCATTAATATATTTCTTAAACTAATCATAAACATTTCACAATAATATTAATTCGTGCTTCGTTAACTGTTCACGTAGCACGTAGCTCTATAATTTATACGTTTTCACTTTTTTAGGGTTCCGTACCCAAAGGGTAAAAACGGTACCCTAATTACTAAGACTTTTACTAGACTTCGCTGTCTGTCCGTCTGTCTGTCACCAGGCTGTATTTCTGTTGGCTCTATAACAACAAATACTAAAAACAAAATAAAATATATATTTAAGGGGGGCTCCCATACAACAAACGCCATGTTTTGCCTACTTTTGTTTGATATCAATAAAAATAGAAGTAACAGGTAGGCATAAATTAACTAAATTTGTGTACCTACTGTTGTTACCTAATCAATGGTACGGAACCCTTCGTGCTCCGACTCGCACTTGGCCGGTTTTTTTCTTCTTTTCGTAGTAACAAAAAAGAGTCTAGTATCAAAATGATAGTATTTTCGACGAAATTTTGTTAGGTAACAACTGTATTCGTAGCATCTGGACCAGCAACATCGTAGTTTATAGCACCCCTAATGGATTTTTGTGAATAACGGTTTTGTAGATTATCAGCTGATATTTTTTAAAAAAATTTGCTAATTCTGTTTATTGGAACTAAACCAATTTTAATTAGAACCACGTATTATTGTCACATTCGATTAAGGTGTTAGTGTCCCGTGAACATCGATCCTAACTACTCTGCGTAGATACAATGAATAAATAATAAATAAATGTGGAAAACATCACATACATTGTTCTGATCCCAATTTGAATAACTATTTAAAGTGCTCGTATTTTGGAAATCAGAAACAACGAAGGTACCACAAACACCCTGACCCGAGAAAATGTAGAAAAACACCTTTTTCTAGATTGACCCGTCCGGGAATCGAACCCGGGACCTCGGAGCAGGCGACACCTTGAAAACCGGTGTGTACGCCACTCCGCCACGGAGGTCGTCAAAGAGTATCCATTTATCTTTCTTCCTACTTTTCATTGTGTCTAAGCAAAATACCCCTATAAGAACAAAACATCTATCTATTCTCGTTAATTTACAAACTGTCACTCACAATCCCTTCCAGACACTCTACATCTAAAAACCGCTACCTCAACCCGGCATTAACTTATCACCAGCCCCGCTTGACCTGCCAACTAACCAACTCTAAACTAAAGTGCCCTATATGAACGATATACAGGGCTCAATTTATAATGGCCATATTTAAAATGTTAGCGTCGCATGCAAAACTGTCGGAAAATTTGATCCTAGTAGGAGTGGGATTTGCGAGTGTAGATAGGCGTTTCATACACAATACCCGGACGCAGAAGGATTAAAATTTATAGGTTTGAAATAAATTGGTTTTAATAAGTTAAGGATAAAGCGTTAAATTAAACTAAGGGTACAGTTTTGGTTGTGCAAATAATTTATTATTTTCTTTCCCATCATTATGGCATTATTGAACTGATATAAAAAGTTTTGCGTATCTGATTAATTAGTTTATTCTCATTTTAAGTCCAACTCGAATTTGAAAAACTCATATTACATTTATTTTTTAATTTTCTAAGAAGCAGAATCAGAATCAGAATTTTATTTCGCTTAAATGTGGTACAGAGATGTTACAATTTAAATACAATTTAAGAACACACATTTTACCATAAAATGGCATGCAAAAATTGTTAAATGCGGCGTCAGTAAATTTGGACCATTTATATGGAGAATAACAGCATAGGGAAGACTGCTCGGACAATCGAAAAATATAATTAACACTTAACATATTACCCGCTGAATATCAGTAAGACATGTTGTTACTTACTAATAATATGGACACCAAGAATATGTTTCTACAATGAAATTTATCTCACACATGTTTCTGTAAATAAATTTATCTTTATCTTTATCTTATCTTTATCTTTAAAATGGATGAAAGGGTTGACGCGCGTTTATAAAGTCCTCTAAACCTACAGCTGATCGCAAGTTCAAGGCACTGCCTTAGTTATTTTTTTTTATATGTCATAGGCTTGCTCTTGCTACATACTTAACTATACGGTTAAGAAGAAGCCTAATGGAGCGAGCTTACCCAGAACGACTGGTTCTCCCACACACCAGCGGAACACAGAAAAACTGTTTGGCGCTGGACTCCGGCAGGAGGGTGGTAGCATCCAGGCGGCCCCTTACAAAGCCTACCACCGCAGAGGGATCTGTTAGCCGTCATCATTGGTTAGAAAATCAAAGATGCCGTTGCCCAGGGTGAAGCACTACGAGGTAGATCCCACCACCCCAAATTTAATTTCTAAGTAACGCGTCTTTGAATCCATTGATGCTAAGAAGTTTAATTGATCCTTCGTTCTAGTTTGAAAATCCCCCAACTATTAGAAACGGCACAGAGCCCTGTAATAAACAGTCACTCCTAAAAACAATGCAGATAATATGCCGATGTTTAATAAGACACATAAACTTTAATATCGCACTATCAGCATTATCAAATTACATCAGATGGATTATAGGACACAATGGGCATTGATATAATGTGGGTATTGTTAGATGACATAGGGTCATGTTACCTTTATTTGTGTTTTCTAACAAAAGAAGAGGTAAAGACATCTCTTTTGCCAAAGATACTTTGCTTAACCATTAAAGCTAAATAGTTAATATTCAAAGGACTACATTCTCGGCTACATTTATTGTAACAAATAAGTCAAGAGTATACTTAGTGGGCTTTCACATTAGGTCGAATAACCTCGCTCGTGACATCTGCAATTCTGGGGCTATCGCGAAAGGACTCTAAAGTGTACCCTCGGTCCTGGGTGATACTAAAAAATCATAAAAAAATATCTTAAATTTTGTAAAATACCTAGAGAATTCTAGACTTCGCACCTCGCTAGTCACTAGAACTAACTAGGAGTTCAAAATCTACATATATTTGAAATTAAATATGTTTCATTGAAATTAAATTTGTATCGAAACTATTTAACAGATTGAGTTAATCGTCGATAAGTTTAAGTGGATTCTGTATATAATTGAAAACTACTGGAATTAAATCGAGATTTGCTACGCAGCTAATTAATAATATAAAGTACACTCACCAACATGCCGAAACCGGTCCACGAAATCTACCATAGCTTTCGCCCACGCCAGCCTCTTCGCTGCATCCAGTAATCCCATAACTGGCTCGATATTCCCGTCATGGACTCCAACACAATACTCCTTTAGACCTTCGAACTCTTTCTCGCAGCATTTTGCGTCAAAGTCTTCTAAAAACCAGGAGTTCTCCAAAGAACTTATGAAGAGACCATCTAGGTAAGGTTTAAGTACTGGTCCGAGGTATTTCTTGTCGTCTTTCGCTCCTTTGTGAAGCCAGTGGAGAATATTCTTCATGGTGTTGAGAGGATCCTTCAAGTCTTCTTGCCGAAGGTCAGGGTCCCTTCGAACGGCGTCTATGAGGCAAGCGGATGACGCGTCGTAGTATTCTTTGAGCTTGTTCCATTTCTTAGACCTTTAGTAAAGATTTAGGCGCTCTTATATTTTAAAAGATAAAAGATGAAATCAACGACAGATAACGAAGTCATCGCCACTATGTTTAAAAGGAATTGAAAGTACAGCCTTCAAAATGTAGGTTGTAAAATTCTCTGAAAAATCTAGGCATAGTTTGGAATAGAAAAATCTAAAAACCATCAATTTAAAATGGAACAATATTTAAAGCTAGATTCAATTCTTGTACAGAACAAGTCAGTATATCAATGTCAGACCATATACCTGATAGTGTACTTTACCTGTATTGAGATAGTTCTCTGTTAAACTCCCCTAGACTTCTATACTGGAAATTATTCAAATAAAGATCCCGAGCTTGATCTAGCATAATGGCTAAAATATGGATCAGATCTTCGATTGCTTCGTCGCTCTGAGCAGTAACCTGGATCAGGTTAACACGGAAGTTGCTGTGGTTTTCCTGTCAAATAAAACATTTGAAATGCAAAAATTAAGCGAAAATTCGTAACAGGTTTAAAGTTCACTAAATCAAGCAGTTACAAATATGTGTCTATGTGGAAAAACATTATGATGATTATGCAACAAGTTGAGCTCTTGTCTTACATTTGACAGAAAAGGTATTACTCAAAAACACGGTATTTGTGTTTATTAATTGTTTTTTAGATATGTTCTACTAAGCAATGAACACACAAAATAGTAAGTCACCCTAAAATTCATTTTCTTCAAGACGTTTTTATTTTCATACTCATATTTAACGAAGTGGCTATAACTAGCATTAATTTTACTTACGCAGATGATCATGTTCTTGCATCGAACCAGCTCACTTGCCACTCTCCACAGATACCTCAGCTGCCTCCTGGAGTATGTAGGTCCGGAGCCAACTTTCATCTCCTTGTTCAGGCTGTCCCATCGACTAAACAACACAGTCTCGAGGGATTCCGATGGGGTTGGAGGTATGTCCTCGTTTCCTACATTAGTAAACATATTTATGATGATAAAAGATCATAGCAATGAGCCTAGAAAGAAAAAGTTTGCAGCATTGCTTGAAAACGAATGGAAGTCAATGTATATTATAACCAGGCAGGTATTCATATTTATCAAAAACCTTCCCTACCATATTTTTATCTAATGTCAGTCCCTAACAATGACATATAAATATAACCATCGGCTTTATGGAAGCGGTATTACAGGCGTAACTGAAAATCCTTTTCCCATACCGAAGATCGATAAAAATTCAAATTATATTCTACATAGACGATTTCATCATAACAGTACCTACAGAGGAGTTACTTTTGCTGAACTGATATTATCCTCAATGTGCTCTGGGGTCATCCATAAATTACGTCACACGATTTTTGAGATTTTCAGTCACCCCCTCCCCCCTTGACACGCATTTTTACAAAAAATTCCATACTATTTTGCCCAATGTCACCAAAAGTGAGACCCTCCCCCCCTTAATGTGTGACGTAATTTGTGGACGGCCCCTTTGTTCCCTTTTCTTTTGTATATTTATTATTTTGATATTGTTATGTGATATTCCAGTCACTAATTCGATGTCTAACCTCATAATTAGCAATCGAGATAATTTTGAGCAAACGGTAGACGGGATATTGGATATCGGATTGCTGGCTTGAGTTCAATATTAGTTAGGTATAATATGTCGCTTCCACGCAAATAAATATGCTTGTAATTAAGGCACAATTTTACAAGTTTGCTATTTTTTCGTAATTACGAATGTTTTTATGCTATTTGATGCGTATATCTTGTTAGCTGTCCATTAAAAAAATAATTAAATTCATGTACAAATAATAATACAAAATGACAAACCCGCAATCCTCTGAAGATGCATCAAACAATTTCTGATGCAGATAGCATCGGAGCCCCATTCCGCATCTCGGCCCCCGCGACGAACCACTGACCCTCTTTCGACTCGATACACGTATCCGGCTGACACACCGCGTATGCATATTGATACTAATCTGGAAATTTTAGTAGCAGTTACTTAGCAGTAGGCTACTTGTGTTTGTGCACAGTTGTTCCACAGTTAATAGCACCCATAGATTTAATATACTACTGTTAGATTGGCAATGAAAAGAGACAGAATATAATGCAGCTATATGATAGAACGAGATAGATCACAAGGCCGTTCACGTACACGCTAGGAACCCGTAGTGTTTTTCTGAGTTCTGACGTCTGTCACGCGCAATACAATATTCCCTTTAGTTTTACTAGTTTCATTTTTATTATTGTAAAAAAGTGTCGAGTTGATGTATTTTCATTATGGTTACATGTTCAGTACCTAGAAGTAACTCATCTAAAAAAGGGAACCAACTTATTTGTACATTTCACACGTCAACACACAATCGCGATTATCAGCAGCAAAATGCAATGTTTCAGAGCTTTGACTAAAATTTTGTATACTAATTGATAGGGCATTTCATCAGAACAAGGATTTAAATTCATATGAATTCAATTAAAAATAATATCAAATACATGAATTTCAGCAATTACTAACGTCACTTTTGTATTTTAGTGATTGACGTTGTCGATGATATCTTATCGACATTTCATTAGCTGACATATTTCACTTTGTAAACCGCATACAGTCTAAATTGTTGAAATACGTTAGAAATGGTTGAAATTGCCTAATAGAAAAGAATGTTCGCCCAATAAATATTCGAGCATTTGCAGTTTACATTTGGACTAAGTGTTTTTAACACAGAGGCGTTCAGGCTGTAAAATTACGCTCTGGATCAATCTCCATATTGTTCAAGCCCCCATCAATCCCCATTAGTTAAACATTAAATATATGTATATTTAGTGTCCGTTTGTAATGTGTAATTGAAAAATAAATATCAGTTTTATTTCAACTTTGGCGATCGCGATCGCAAAATGAGGCAAAATTGTTAAATACTGGCAAGTACAGCCTACGATATTTTGTACAATAAACTGATTTTGTTCGGGGATAAGTAATTATAAAATAAAAAACATATCTAGGTATTTACTTGCAGTTTTTTGGCGTTCTTTTAATAATATTAAAAAATAAGTCACCTGCGTCAACGTAAACTGTGTCGATGGAATCGATATCGAAAGCCAGCAGACAATGCAGTACCTGCACTATTTATCTCACGCACATGCTCACTTTATGCACACTAGCGTAACCTAGTTTTGGTCTTGTTTTCAGGATTCAATTGCCAATCTATCATCTATATTAAATCTATGATAGCACCAATGGAATATAATGTAAAGTATCACCAATAAAAAACATACGTATGGAAAATTTTGTTACAGTTTATCTCCCTAAAGTAAACAAATAAACTGTTTTATTCTTGCAATTTCATCTAGATCGTGAATCAAGGGTGAAAAGATAACAGACAGATAGATAAATAAACAAACAGACAGACACATATACAAACAAACAGATATACATACAGACAAAAAGATAGATAAACTATCACACAAATAGACGGACAAATATATAGTATAGACAAACTGACAGAAAAATAGACATACATACATACATACACTCACGCCTTTTTCCCGGAGGGGTAGGCAGAGACCACATCTTTCCACTTGCTACGATCCTTACAGACTACTTTCGCTTCATCCACATTCATTAATCTTTTCATACACGTTCGCCGGTTTAGGGTACTCTTGACCTGACCTTTCTTTAGAACTTCCCCGATTTGATCAAGATAAGTTCGTCGAGGCCTTCCCCTTCCAACATTTCCATTTATACTCGCCATATATATCTTTTTAGTCAATCTGCTTTCATTCATCCTCTCATATACATATAGATATATAAACGGACAGATCAACAGATTTAAAAACATAAAACAGATAAATAAATAGCCAAATAGTCGGACAAAGAGACAGACGAGACAAACAAACAGGAAAAAAATGATTGTATAAACAGACAAATAGATAGATAAAAAGATGAACAGACAAATTATAAACAAAATTAATAGACTCAGGCGTCGGTGTAGACGACTAAACTTTAAACGACTTTTTAGTCGTCGGAGCGCAGCGAAGGCGACAACATCTTTTCTTTTTTTTTTTTTTCTTTATTATATTTAGGGAGGGTTTATTCACTCAGTGAACAAGTCACCCTCATCGGATATCACAAATTTAACAATACTGTTAGTTTCTGCGTCTTATAGCTATATGAGCTAATTTGTATAAATTTGTTTTGAGGATGCTACGTGAAGTGGCGAAACGCGTCGAGGTTTTTCTTATACCGGTGTTGGGTACTAATAATTGCATTAATTATACTGAATGCTTTTTTGAAGGAGGGTGGACGGTTTTCCTGCATGAAATAGTGCTTGCTTAATCATTGTTAGTGTAGGTAGTGTGGTGAAGGTACCTAAGCCGGTGTTAACAAGCGGAAATCATTAGCAAAATAATTTTCAAAATCCATATTTAGATATATAAAACAGCCAAACAGTGTATTTTTTTTATATCATTAGTAAACAGACACACTTGAAACGGGCAAACGGTAACTTTTCAAATCACTAGTAGAAATGACTACGTATGGCTACATACTCATCCAGCACGAGGAGCAGATGGTGCGCGGCGTGCGAGCGCGGCAGGGCGCCCAGCGCGTGCGCACGCCGCCGCAGCGCGCACGCGCACGCGTAGCGGCTGCACGCGCGTAATGTACCCTGGGGGTCATGTACCTACGCGTTACTATTGTATTGTGCGGTATGTTTGTTAAAACAGGAGTAGTGCTACTAATACTGATATTCATTATATAGAAATTAGGTTCATTTATACCTAAATTACATATAGTTGCATTCACTACTTTCTCTACACTACAAAAATGGATCGTGCTTTATCTCGAGATGTTAAAGCTGTTGTTTTCACAGTGGCCGAATATTTTAACAAACAAAACAAGACGCAGTCACTCCAAAATTACCAAAAATTACCTTTAATAACTTTGTTGTAACAGAATAGAATCAATCCTTGGGTCGAAGAAAAAGAGTTTCGAATTTTCTAACATTATTTGGGTTTGCGATTACCAACTCATATATAGCAAGCATGGTGCTAATTCCTATACCTATCATCGCTGTGGTAATTTAAATTCAATAATCGAGGCCTTTGCCCCTCTTCAGTGGAATGACAATAGTCCGTTACTTTGAGTTACTATAATAATATGTATAACTGATATATGCAATATCCATTGTACCTACTGGAATATATTTTTTTATAACTGGAACCTAATTTACTTTTTGTGCATACGTTCCATGCTATATATCACGCACCTGATAAACTCCTTCTCTCATCTTATCAACCAAAGAGTTCAAGGCTCCTGCTATCCTGGCTATTGTGGAGAGATCAGAGAAGTGCGCATCCAAGGTGGCCTCCAAAGCCGGATGCCAGAGTTGCCATGTCGAAGAACGGTCAGGACAAACTACGGATGAAGGCGGGCCCACTGGTACAGCATAGTAACCCTGTGGAATTAACGTCAGGGTGAGATTATAACATCCAAATTCTTTGTACAGACAACAGCACGTTAAACTTTTGGGTTGGTGGGATCTACCACCTAGTGGTCCACCCTGGGCAACGGCATATTTGGTTTTTTAACCAATGATGACGGCTAACAGATCCCTCTGCAGTGGTAGGCTTCGTAAGAGGCCGCCTGGATGCTACCACCCTCCTGCCGAAATCCATCGCCAAACAGTTTTTATGTGTTCCGCTGGTGTGTGGAAGAACCAGTGCCTCTGGGTAAGCTCGCTCCATCTTAGACTTCTTCTTAACCGTATAGTTAAGTATGTAGTCAAGAGCAAGACCATTATTTATAAAAAAAAAACCTACCACATATCTTAAAATTTTCTCAATTAATATGAGGCTTTAAAAAAATGCCACAGGATGCATCAAATACTCTAGTAATATAAAATGCTACACCTGCCTTAAGCTTATGGTTGCACAATCAACTTTTTATCATTATTTACGTTGCTCCAACTCCTGCCACTGAAACTTTCTTCCTAAACTTTAAAGACATGCTTGATAATATCAATTCTCACCCCTTGAGCACTGGTATAATGCAGCAATGCCAGAGGGTGGGTAAGTGGCACTCTAGTGGTGTAAGCTGAACTGCTACAGCCTTCCACTTTTGCTCCAAGAACTAGTTTAGCTTCTGCTTGGCCACCACCAACTCTCACCATCACCCACGCTGCACCTTCTACTATAGCTAGGCGGCGGTCAGAGTTCGCTTGAGCAGTTTTTGCTGCAAAGATAATGTTGGTTAGGTTTCTTGGCTTGACAAACCTTTTGTCACTGAGTCAGCGAAGATTTATCGTAGCGTAACGCTACAAGCTGTTGTTTTGCAAGCATCAAAGAACAAACTATGCATAGTTTATTATTAATATATCCTATAATATTATTTGGGGTGGTGGGATCTACCTCCTTGTGGTCCACCCTGGGCAACGGCATCTTTTGTTTTCTAACCAATGATGACGGCTAACAGATCCTTCTGTGGTGGTAGGCTTCGTAAGAGGCCGCCTGGATGCTACCACCCTCCTGCCGGAGTCCAGCGCCAAACAGTTGTTCTGTGTTCCGCTGGTGTGTGGGACCAGTTTATCTGGGTAAGCTCGCTCCATCTTAGGCTTCTTCTTAACCGTATAGTTAAGTATGTTGTCAAGAGCAAGCCCATTATTTATTTTAAAAAAAAGGTTAGTTAATGATACTTTCTTACAAATCTCATTCGGATAACTGATGACTGATGACTCAAAGACATACGTTGGTCTTGTTGTACAAACAACAGCACGTCAACCTACCACAAAACGTCAAATTTTCTCAATGGGGACTACCGTTTCTTTGCTCACCAGTTGGCGCCACTGTAGACTGAGGTCCGGAGGTATAGCTGTCAAAGGCGATTGGCGCCGAAACAAAGTGTTATATCTTGAATCTAATTAAGGTTATATTGTTTATAAATAACTATCTTGATATCAACAAACTAACTTCTGAAATATTTGCCGCCTATTTTTGCGCTTTTTCTTAATTCCGCTTCCAAAGCTTTCACATTAATCGCCAAATAATCCATATTTGCGATATTTTACGAAGGAGATCACTTTCCAGTAGGTTAATTAAAAAAATATATAATTTATGTCACGAAGCCCGCAAAAACCAGTGAAAAGTGAATGTCACTAGCGATAGCCCCCATTGATATTGATCTCTACTTGTTGGACTTATAGTTGAAAATCAATTCAATGACCTTCAACTTTTTGGGTAGGTTGACCTGCCGTTGTCTATACATTAGTTGTGCTAAATTTTAATGCGAACTGACGTTTTGATAAAGCTTTCGGCATGTTTTTAGTCCGGAATGATGTATTTTAGTTGTTTTAAATATTGCAGATTGAAAGTAACCATCTAACAGTTTAAATATATAACAGCAAAAGCAGAAATATTCTGAGCTTCATTGACACCTCTTAAAATCTCCATCACAATTTAAGGGTAGAAAAGTTTAGCTTAGCCTATACGTTTTTCATTCTAATCTCATAAAATGCTATAGTGATTCTTACATAATGATGTTCATTTATTTATTTATTTTGACTGTAACCGAAATATAACCATAAAAGTTTTTAATAAAATTGAGAAGACCCGTGTAATAGTTGTTGTATAGTAAATCGCGCTATACCTTCCGAAAAACTAGTAGATGAGTACATCATTTGTTCATTTGCATCTGGAACTTATTCTGTCATCTGAGAATTATGAGAAAGTTCCACCCAAGGATAACTTACTGGGTGCCATATTGTAAAGCTACACAATATGTCAGGCAGTAAGTTTGAATGCAGGAACTGGGACATCAGAACTGTCCCAACTTAAACGAGTTCTCTCTCCGCAGTCGAGTGTCGACACACTAGTATTATCTTTTCGTCTGCACATGGTACTAGGAATTTATTATTATTCGAGCATATAGTAAAACTTGCTTTACCTGCGACGTAATCAGTGTGGTCTTCGGTTTTGGTTTCAGAGAAAAACAATTTTTTGAAAATAATGCAGCCGGTAGCGGCAATTTATTATCTAAACGAGTATATTGTGTAACTAGCTTTTAACCGCGTCTTCATTCGCAAAGACTTCGGTATTGAGATCAGTCAGAAACGAATGACTGCTTAAAAAAATGGGTAACCAACCAGCCGTGGCAGCGCCATCTATTGTATGCGTCACGTAACTTCAAACAAAATACAAGTATGCCTTGTTCCCGCGGTAACTACACAGAATTTTAGGATACATTATAGAGCCTATAAGTTATTCGGCTGTCTGAAATAAATTACCTACTTAATAAGCTTTATCAAAATAGAAACATAAATACACAATCAGAGATAAAAAAGTTTCCGAACTAAAATTGCACCCATTTGACATACAGGTGTACTTTTAGTACAACCCATATCATTAGATTAGATACAAGATGACATAAAAAAAAACATACCATATCGAGAACAGATTTAAATAAATATTAAATATTTTAAGACATGCCTCACTGGGCCACGCAGAGCCATCTAGTCCCAAATTAAGGCACTATTAAGTACCCTGTCGTATGGGGTACTAGACAATTGATAAACTTACGTGTATACTTTTTTTTTGTACATACACACTTATAATACATAGAAAACACCCAGACCAGTGCAAACAGATATGTTCATGCACACAAGTATTTTGTACTGTGCGGGGATCGAACCCGCTACCCATGGCTCAGAAGCAGCGTTTACTACCGCTGATCCAAAGGGTCGTCAAAAGATTTAGGTGTTATCTTAATTCTTAGTATCGGATTATGTATGTAGTTCTTATTATAGATGCCCAAGGGGGCTCTCATTTCCCCAAGTATTATAGTAGTTTCCTCACCCCTTTCCAAGTAGCAGTAGTGGTAAGGCTGCGCGCGCGCCGCCGCCCTCGAACACAGAACCCGCGCGCCGCCGCCGCCCCGCGCGTGCGCACACCGAGCTATCAGCTCCACCCAGCGTTCCACTACTTTGTCTCTAAGGTTCAAAGTTAGTTTTTTAAACTTCCTTGTTGCATGTTACATAAAACTAACAATAGACATGCTTGCATGTAGTGCATATTAAAGTCTGCTAAGAAAGTGGTCTACCAGTTTTGACAAAATTGAATGTGTAATTTAATACCTATGATACGTAAGATTTTTTGCGTATTTTTCGCGTTTTTTATTTTGTTTTTTTTTTTTAGTTACGTCTGATCTACTCTTTTTTTTTCTCCTCTCAATTGTTGAGGTTTTTTTTTTTGTTTTAAATGTTGGACCGCCTACAAAACATTTCTGTTTGACCCAAAGGTTTGACTGGTAGAGAATGCCATCTGGCATTAAGTCCACCTTTTGTACATTTTTACTCATTTGTGCAATAAAGTTTAAATAAATAAATAAACAAGATGCACAGTTATGACGTTTAGTATAAGTAGCTGTACGAATATTTTTGCATGGAAAATATCAACCCTGTTGTCTATCGCGTGCGAAAGATTATCAACCTTAGGGTAATAGACCATATTCTTGGCAGACCGTGTAAAGCAGCTAAAATCAATTAAAATCAGTTTTATGTCTGCAGAAAGTCTTTTACACTGGTGGTCTTAATATTTTAATCGACCACTGCTTCGGGACAAACGTTGGCTTGAGCAGAGAAGATGCAGCGTAAAAAAACTTGTGCTCTTCAGCTTGTAGAATACAATACGACATTTAAAAGTAATAACTTCTTAGTGTAAGAGTAACCTGGTACATACCTACACAAATATCCCGAAGGCGTCATGAACTCCTCCCATTTGTCAGCGTCCCGTCCAGTCAGCCTGATCTTGCCGTACCCTAGTGGGCCGTCTTGTAGCCGACAGGTGTCACTGCTGTTCAGAGTAGGCAAGGAGTCCAGGGTCACCAGGTACTCCAGGGATCGAGATCGCATCTAATCATAAGAACATAGAGTAGCTTCATCGATTGTTGTAACAGCAAACTTAAATGTGGTTGTCAAAAATAAATATTTTTTACAAATCCTTATACAAATAGGGTTAAATAAACCATTAATTTTCGGCCGGTGCTTTGGCACCGTCTCAAAATTGTTGGCTTATTTAACAATTTTGTTTTTTGTTAAAAAGATAGTTATTAATTTTATATAGCTTGCAATCCTATTATCCTACCCTTCTGATTTTGTATTTAATTAAATGATACTAAAGAACGATGGCCAAATCGTACCTGAACGTGGGCATTAATGACTTGTATTTTAAAAAATAAGGTATTTTTAATTATATTTTATGAATTATTTATACATCAAAAGAACTTGTGGTTTTTGAGAAATAAAATAATATTTCGAATTTATTTTTTTTGGTTGGGATAACAGTATTGTAGCTTTTGAACGGGTCTGACCGTGTTTGAAGGTTTGTTATGCGTTCTTATATAATTAGTAGCACAATATAATTTCACTTAAAAAATATTACTTACGATTTTATCATTTGAATTCGAGAACAATATTATTGTGTTTCAAATGACATTTGAAAGCGAGTAATGGAACGTCAGTTTTTAAAATGACAGATGTCTTTACCGGTGTCCGTGTTGTCTTGCAGTCGATCCTTGCGTTTGCTTTGATACGTAGTGTGCAATATTTTGTTCTGTGTTTATTTCTTTTGACCCGCATTTTGTTTATTGGACTGTGATATCTGCTACTTGTTGTCTAAGAACCATAATTTCACTCAAAACCTTAGGTATTATGTTGTAAAAATTATTGAATGTCATCCTAACGTAAAAAGATAAAAATATTTATATTTCCAATTAGTGAAGTTTTTGATAAAATATTTTGCTACTTTCATATTTACAATGATGTTTTCTAACAAAATCATACAAAATTAAAAGTGCCCATCTATAATGAATGTCAGGTCCAGCTTCTTTGAAATTTGACCGATGTTCTTTAAGCTTTACCCCCATTGAATAAAAGATTGATAAAAATGGTCAACCTGGTAAAAACTTGTGCGTGGTTATACCACAAAAAATATAAGCGTCGAATTTAGAACCTCCCCTTTTTTTCTCGGTTCAAAATAATGAGACCCATAAACCTAATTTCAGTGCTTCATTGATTGTTAAAATAGCCAAAAACTTGAATGAAGATGTCAAATATAGGGTAGTCCCTTTCTTCTTCGAAAATTGTTCGTCCGAAATTCAAAATCCCTAAAGCGTTTGCTATAATCATCACTATCCATAATGTTCGAATATACGAAATTTTATTATGCCTAATTGTCTTTAATGCTAATGCTTTTGTGTCTTAATATCGGGTGCTTTAATAATTACATATCCTAATTTTTCTTGCTATAAAGTCACATGTCCTAAGTGTTAAATTGTATAATGTATGTTAGTCCGAATGATGGTTTATAATAATACTATTAGTCCTAAAACATATGTTTAAAAGTAGGTTTATCTTGGTTATGTTATCCTCATGTAGTTTAGTTATTATAAGTCACATCATCATCATTATATTATCAATTACCCAGTCGCTCCCAACGTATACGTGATAGTCGCTCACATGGCATTTTCGCTCCTAGACTCTGTAGGACGATAGCAGGCCACCGCGCACCGCTACGGCGAATAATGTACTCGTTCAACAAACAATTTTCTCAGATAGATCTATTCACACAATCCCTTGGCCAGTTTAAAAATGCAATCCATTCCAAATTAAAAATACTCAACGATTAAATGGTGTTTCACAGTTTTTACGTGAAGGTACCTACAGTAGCTGCAAATGCTATAGTTGCATAGTTGCTTTGATTGTATAATTGTTATTATGTTTTAATATTCTGGTTGCAGGAACTTCATTTATACTCATAAAGACTTATTGTTACCTGTTTAGAGTCAAACACAGTGTTTATCTCAATAATCTCACTTAAAATTATATTGCGAACAAAGTAGTTGGTTACATATTTAGTAAGATTGTCAAATTTATTTTACTTAGTTAGTAAGCCATAATATGTAATTGTTTTTTGTTCCAAATAAAAAAATAAAAAAATAAAAAAATCACGCGTGTTATGTATGGTGCTCATTTTAATTTTAAAAAACATTGTGATAGTTATTTGCTTACAAAGTCCAGTAGGTTAGGAAAAGTGTAGGTTAGGTTAGGTTAGAACAGTGACCATATAAAGGCGTGAAGGCGAGAGAGCGTAGCGAACGTGCCGCGGCAGCTGCCGCCGAGCGCACAAAAATAAAAACATAAAAAACTATTTTTGAATCCTAACCTAACCTAACCGATTTTAGGGCCTTTTATATTTATAGTATTTAGACTTTAGGGTACGTTAAATTATGACACATTACGTCAGGACTTATAACTGTTATAGAAAAGCCTTTTATGTCTTTTAAAAATTATATATTGTAATATTTATGGCAAAAAAAGACTTTAGGGCAAGTGATATTATGAAACATTGAGTAAGGGCTAATTATCATTCGGACAAATGATGATTAGGTCACAAAACATTAGAGACAAAATAGAGAACCCAAATATAGACATTTTTTTCCATTACTTACACTCATATCGGTCTCTGCAATCTCTGCATCAAATATTATTAGTCTAAACAGATCCATTACTCCAATTCATTGGATCTGCTCTTCTAATAAAAGTAGGGTCAATAAAGTTCCCCATTCCCGAATGTCGGAGCACTTTTGAATCGTAAATTTTACGGACTGGTTGAGTGTCGTTTCAGCTGATTCTGAACATCCTCGTTGGATTATATTCGAGTCGGATTTATGTCGTGTATTGTAGTTACGTCGAAACTTAAAGAGTTTATATCTTTTTGATTATAAATAAAATGTGTAACTGCATGTTTTCCTTATTTAAAACTAATGAGTTGTTAGATTAATTACATTATCATTGTAATTTGTATTTATGAAGACTTTACAATAACATTTAAACTGAGATATAGGATCGGAACCTAAGGTCTTTGAAGCTAAACGGTTGATTCTCTGTTTAGATTTCATAAGTATTTATTAATTTCATAATTTCGGTCAGTAAGTAAAGGTCCCTAATGAAACAAATCGAAATGTGAAATCTTAATTATCATACGAACAAAGATGTTTGACATTCTTTAATTTTTCGTACAAAATGATCAATTGGTGATATTTTGGTATAAATGTGTTCAATTTATGCATCATCAACCTAGTAGTGTACAACGTGTACCTTTTGATATTCCCATAACACTAAGGTAGTTATTAAACAGACCATGGTAAAGAATCAAATTGTATATGAATTATTTTTTATTTTTTTTTCGTATAATTTTTTCATACAAAATAATTCTAAAAAGTCACTACTGTTTATGTAAAACACCCTTACCTTGTTATGAATGAACCTTTGAATGAAAACGATTTACTCGTACCTACTTACTAATGAAACACCCATACCTGTAAATGTTTTTTACAAGTTACGCTCTCCCGCTACTTTACTATTACTACACTTTAGTGTAAGTTTGCCAACGTCTCGCAAAACTAAGGATTCGCCATACTGGTTACATTTTTATAACAAATTTAACTAAAATTGATGTTATATTTGAAACTATTCATTTTTGAACCACAAGTTCTAGGGCGTTTTATATTATTTTTACCTATAGAACATAACCTTAGAATTATGGGATATCAAAAGGAACACGTTGTATATTCTCCTAGTCATAAATATGCACGATGAGTGCACTAATTCTGCAGCCGGAATTAGTACTGTACCTTCTTCCCTCTGTGTAAAGCGATAAGATGGCAGCATCTGAAGCGAGGGTCCCTCTGGCCGGCGCCGTCCACGATCCTCTGGACGAGACCCTCCACCGCACCTTCCATCTCCGTTGACATCCGACCTAGATACGGGCACAAAGAGGACAACGTTTCAAATACATGTATGAAAAATAAATGGGTGCAATAATCTATACTAATATACTAATCTATACTAATATTATAAAGCTGGAGAGTTTGTTTGTTTGTTTGTTTGAACGCGCTAATCTCAGGAAGTACTGGTTCGATTTGAAAAATTCTTTTTGTGTTGGGAGTCACCACTTCTTCAACGATGGGTCTTATCCCATACCAAATTGTAAAATGTGGCCACTATTCTATGTTACTAACACTAATTTCTAAGAAAAACTGTTACTAATATTATGGGCTCTGCCTGAAATAAAAATTTTGAATTTGAATTTGAATTTGAATTTGAATAGTCCATTTATCGAGGAAGGCTTTAAGCTATATAACATCACGCTGCGACCAATAGGAGCGAAGCAGCAGTGAAAAATGTTGCGAAAACGGGGAAAATTATTCATATCATTTGACGCGGACGAAGTCGCGGGCAACAGCTATAATATTATAAAGCTGAAGAGTTTGTTTGTTTGTTTGAACGCGCAAATTTTCGGAAGTACTGGTTCGAATTGTAAAAATATTTTTGTGTTGGATAGTCCATTAATTGAGGAAGGCTTTAGGCTATATAACATCAGGCTGCGACCAATAGGAGCGAAGCATCAGTGAAAAATGTTGCAAAAACGGGAAAAAATATTGATATTAATTGCGATCATATAAACAGAAATTGACGCGGACGAAGTCGCGGGAAACGTAGTCGATAAGGAGAAGTTGTAGCGCGTGTTAGTTAGCTAGAAGCGATTCCACGTAAGTTTTCTCTTTGTTTTTTATTTCTTTGTTGTTAGAATATTTACGGCTTTAATATTCACTAACATTAATTGTAATTTTATGTTTTTTGCAGCAATAGTATTATCTATCTTTCTATCTATATAGTTAGTTTAATATGAACACTGAATAACTAATGTCACTTGTCATACCTACCGTGATGCAGATTTAACCTTACGCAGGTAAATGTAACTGAGGTAAAAAAAAAAAACAGTGGGCGCTCATTTCCTAAGGACATTTTTTGTCACTGATTTTTTATCTACGTTTTCATTTTACATCATTGGTGTGAAATGAAAAAAAAATACTTCTTCAGCCTAAACTATAGAACCGATTCTGATACAAAGATAGACTAGACCTAGATAAATGAAAAAGGCTATTTTGTAACCCGCGCCGCTGGGCACAGGCAGAGGCGGCGTAAGGCGTGGGCGGTGTGGGCCACCGCCCACGGCTTCGAGCAACGCGGCCTTCCGTCCCGTAACGGAAGGCCGCGTTGCTCGAAGGCCCACGGCCTCGCGGTGCACGGGGCCTCGCGCCTCATAGTTATAATAAAGAAAAAGTATGGAAAGCGCAAAAGTACATATAAATAAATTAAAATCAATTATCAACTTAAAGATATTTCACTCTCTTTGGCTTAAATATGAATGAAATACAAGATATTTCTGATAAACTATATCATATAATTAATTATACCATCAGAGGGCCTCGCAAAGTGCTTGCCCATATTATCAGAGGGCCTCGTGAAATTTACCTCGCCCACATTAAATTTAGCCACTGGGCACAGGTTTCCGCCTGCGTTATACAGGTGACTTATTCATCATATTCAAAAAATTTTATAGGCTAGGCTAGGCTAGGCTAGGCTAGTATTATATTAGAGCCCATTTAAGAAGTAAAAATTTTAGGTCAAGTTTTCACCCGAAAATATTTTTCGCAACATAGTTTTCAATTTTGACAGTGCTAAGCCTGTTAAGGTATGAAGGATAAATCAAAATCTTATGAATAGTATCGTAATGTATAAATGAGATGCGCATCGCGTAAAAAAAGTGTCGCTAGGAGGCCGTATCGGAGGCCGTATCAAAAATTTTAGAGTTTTGGCGGATATTTTCTAGGTGTTTTATCTCGGTACTGGGCTATACCAAAAGTTAAACGTCATTTGTTTTTTGTCTCGTAGATTGTTATATTAAAATTTGGAAGGTGGTTAAAATTTTATCCTGTTAACGTGTATTTAAAGCGGGCAGCGCCGCAGGACACAAGCTAGTATTGTATATGCGAAAGTTTGCTAAGAGGATCTTAATGAAATTCGGCACTACGATTATAGGCTAGAAGGCTACTTTTTTCTGAAAAAAAAACCGTTTTTGAAGTGAAACTTCTTTATCGGCGTTGGAAAAAATTTACCGTCACGAAAAAGTTTTCGTACCGTCACGAAAAAGTTTTCGGTTGCGCGTCACAGCGTCACATTTTTCGGTTACGCGCCATCTTTTTCTTGCCCCTACCACGGTTGGTTCAGACGATAGCAAAAAGGTAAAGTGAAATAATATTTAACCAATTTAACCAATTTAACCAATTAAACCAATTTAACCAATTTAACCAATTTAACCAATTTAACCAATTTAACCAATTTCTGGAAAGTTGCATGTAGATCATTTTTCGAAAAATAAGGCCATAAAGAAGTTTCACTTCTTACGTGTGTACACTAGTACACGCACAACTTTTTTTTGTAGAATCTTACCCTCGCGCACAAATTCGCGGGCAGAGCTAGTCATCAATAATATCGAGTCCAATTTCATTGAGCTGCTTACCTTTTTGATCATCTTCATAGAGCGTATCCACGTATGAATTGAGGTTCCGTAGCTGGTTCGCTGTGAACTTCAGACCAGTGGTCGCCAGCCGGAGGTCTGTGCCGGGGACGTCGCCAGCAACCGCTGACGCTCCTGACCCCATTGCTGTGGAGGATAATCGTAAGGAGATTACTCGACCACTCCTCAGCAAATTTTAGTACCAATAAGGTCAAGATCATTCTTAATTGGACAACATCACATACAGGTTGAAATTTTAACCACATTCCTTTAATACAAAAATCTACGAGACAAAAAACAAATGACGTATTTTATTATTCTTTTGGTATAGCTCAGAACAAAAATTTCCTACTCACAACACTTTTTTTTACGCGATTCACACTCATTAATTAATTCGGATACTATTCACAAGTGGTTGATTATCCCTTTATACCTCCATAGCTGCATAGGGCCGTAAAAAATGAAAACTATGTTTCGAAAAAATATTTTCGGGTGAAAACTCGTAACACATTTTTAACTACAAAAATGGGATCTAAATACGATACTTAATACCCATATTTGAAGCTGATAAAAAAGTCAGTCAGTGTATTTGTTCTGAAAGTAAGTTACTAGTTTAAGCACTTGTTTTGTGTAAATAAGAAACACCGAAGGTACCATAATACCCAGACCCGAGGAAATACAGAAAATTACATTTGTTCTACATTCCGGGCATCGCATTCGAGTGAGACACATATAACAGGAGTAAGGTCCCGTTAGTCTAATGGTTTAAGTACCGGGCCAAGATCTCGAGGTCCTGTGTTCGATCGCTGGATCCGGCATCAAGAGTTTCAAATTTTCGAACATTACTTGGGTTTGTAATCACCAACCTGCAATTGGCAAGCGTGGTGATTATACTTGTACCCATCATTATAGTAACTTGAATTCAATGATGGAGGCCCTTGCGATGCTAAGATGATTTTAGACATGCGGTAAATAAATAAATCCATAAAAGTGGATAACATTAAATTAATTGTTCTGAGCCCAAAAGTCAAAAATTACACTTATACCTCACACATTAAAAAAAATGGCGTGCAAAATAATATTATTCCCGTACTTGATGTACACATGAACTGAAATGATAACGTGGGAGTTAAATTATATTTCAAGACCTTGAAACCAAATCGTACCACACAGGTAAACCAGCATTGATTGTGTAACATCGATCATGCGCGCGCACAATGTCGGATCAACATGGCGGCGCTTCCGCCGGATGTGCATTATCTGTCGCCGGTCAAGCGCAGGTGGCCGTGGGGTGATGCTGCGTCAGAAGGAACGCTGTGATAACACTAACCACAGAGTACTTTGTTATATATAGAACACTAACTCCGGTTAATGGGTTGGATCATTAGTCCAAATCGAGAGGATTTTTCGGTCATGACATTGGTTTATACGTTACATTTTAAAGCATTTGTTTTGAGTTAGTTTTAGTTTTTTTTTATTGGCGTATTTAATATAAGTTAAGTATTTTATAGAAAATTTTACAAAGAATAGAGTAATTTTTATTTTATTTTATTTATTTAAAGGCACAACAACAGAATACAATTCAGCTTTTACAATTTCAATAACAATTAACTAAGATTCACATTAAAATTGAATTCAGATGAATGTTGCGCACAACGTTAACATAAAACAGTAAATACTAAAAAGAAAAAAAAAAGATACTTGACTAGGCTAAAGGTTAGTTGCTACATTTACTTAATTAACAGTTTGATTGTTTTATTAAACGAATAAGAATTTTGAAAGAATACATCTAAATTGGGGGCATTATCATTATATAACCTGCACATTCGAAACAGAGGGTTGTTGTATGTTACATTGTTATTACAGACAGGTAAGGAAAACAATTTCAGCCTTCTCTGACTACCGTTTGTCTTCAGTGATAGATGGCTCAATAAATCCATGGCATCATAATGATTGTTAACAATCTTAAACAGTACAGATAGATCCTGCATAGAACGTCTACACTGCAGCGTATTCACTTTGAAGTATTTAAGTCTGGTCTCGTAAGTAGGTAATTTACGTCGGAGGCCCAATTTTGAGCTTAGATGACGCAGAAAACGCCTCTGGACGGCCTCTAACCGATCAATATGAATATTATAATGTGGACTCCAAATGATCGAGTTATACTCTAAAACACTTCTTACAAGGGCAAAGTACAATGTCAAGATGCTAGTGGGCCTTCGGAACGGCTTTGTAGTCCTTAAAATGAAACCAACAGTCCTATTTACCCTTGCTATGACATTGTCATAGTGGTACGTGAAGCTTAATTTGGAGTCCAACCACACTCCGAGATCCTTGACTACATTTTGTCGGTTCAGAGGAATACTATTAATGCCGTAGAGATACTGATAAGAGGATTTCTTTTTTGTGAAAGTTACAAGACAACATTTTGAGATGTTCAAAGACATACCATTATATACACACCAGTTCTGTATCCTATCAATATCATCTTGCAAGAGCATAGCATCCTCAGCACAAGCTACTTCACGATATATTTTAATATCATCTGCATAGGCTATACAACTTGATTTCGTGGACTCGATTAGGTCATTAATAAATATTATAAATAAAAGGGGCCCTAAATTTGAACCCTGTGGAATCCCAGAGGTAGAATCATAAGGAACTGAATCATAGCCATGCACTGCTACCAACTGGGTACGCAGAGATAAATAGGAAACTAGCCACCGGAGAAGCACACCATGAATACCAACGTGATGAGCCTTACAACAAAGAATGTGATGATCTACCTTGTCGAAGGCTTTGGCGAAGTCAATGTAGACTGAATCTACTTGCACATGTCTGTTAAAAGCCATATTAAGATCGTGAACATAAGTTAGAAGATTGGTGGTGGTGGAACGACCGCCAACGAAACCATGCTGTTTGGTACTAATTATTGGTTTCAAATGGAAATACATATATTTGTAAACTAAACTTTCGAATATTTTTGCAAAACAACTGAGTATACTAATAGGTCGGAAGTTAGTTACATCCATTTTGTCTCCTGACTTAAATATGGGTACAATTTTAGCAATTTTCCACAACTCGGGAAAAGTACCTGTACTTAGGCTTTTATTATATATTAAACACAGAGGTATCGCCAACGCTATTTTACACTGCTTTATAAATATCGGCGGTACTCCGTCCGGCCCAGCACCCTTTGCAACATCTACGGCGTCAAGAGCTGTATCTATCTCTTTCACCGTTAATGTAATAGAAGAAATACTTCTAAATGGCTCCGGAAAATTAGGTATGTAAGTGTGTGTAGTTGGTTTATTATAGATTAGCGGACAATAGTGTAACGTTAGCATGTTACACTATTGTCCAGTTTATTTCATCATTAATGGATAAGCGTGTGCCGGTTTCTATGCTCCTTTTTGATCTTAGTAGAGCTTTTGATTACGTTAATCATGAAGCTTTGCTGGGAAAATTAGAGTTATATGGGATACGTGGTCATGCTCTTAACTGGATTAAAACCTATCTTAACAACAGAGTGCAAAAAGTACAAATAAATAAAATTGAAAAATGTTTACATCTAGCAACATACCAATCTGAATATAAGAAAAATAACTACGGTATACCTCAAGGTAGCATACTTGGACCATTATTGTTTGTATTATATATAAATGATCTCCCCTCCGTTATAAAGTATCGTTGTACATTATTTGCCGATGATATCTCAATAATCATAAATAAAACACCAAACACGGATTATGAAAATGAAATTAACGCTACGATTGTCGAGGTAGTGAATTGGCTTAAATGTAATAATCTGGTAGTAAATATTTCTAAAACTAAATTCCTACAATTTTATAATAAAAATGGCCGCCCACAGCAGGTACGTGTAATGTACGAGGGTGATCCTATTACAGAGTATAAAACAACAAAATTTCTGGGTATTGATATGGATGCCAGATTGTCGTGGAAAGAACATGTCTCGGGAGTTTGTCAGAGAATAAATCGATTTACATATGCTCTCTACCGTCTTACTAACCTTAGTTGTCGGGATACAGCACTCACTGCATATCATGGCTACGTGTGTTCTGTCATGAGATATGGTCTTGTTCTCTGGGGAAACTCGGTTGACCTCAATCGTGTATTTTTAATTCAAAAAAAATGTATTAGGGCTATGTGCAGCATTGGTCCCATGGACTCCTGCCGACCCCTATTTAGAAAACTGAATTTATTAACATTGCCGGCTATGTATATTTATGAGACTTGCGTTTTTACTAAAAATAACTTAGATATGTTTAAAATGAAACGTGAAATATGTGCTTTCTTGACTAGGTACCCGACTAGGTTAGTTGCACCTTTTTGTTCAACAAAAGGATGCCAAAAGAGTTGCTACTCTATGTCTATTAAATTATATAATAAATTACCGAATTCTCTAAAAGATCTGCCTGTGAATCAATTTAAATCAGGTTTATACAGGCTGTTGAGTGAGCAGTGTTTTTATAGTGTTGATGAATATATGAATTGCAAATTGTGAATTATATTTGAATAATTATAATAAGTTAATTATTTAATTTTTATTAATAGTATAATTTCCTTACAATTGATTTAAATTTATATTATTATGCATGCATCTCTATTTATTTTGCATACCATATGTTGGTTAAATGTGAGAGCCCACGAAGTGATTTGTAACCCTAATGTACCACATTTATAGCAATAAAGATTTTCTATTTCTATTTCTATTTCTATTTCTATAAACAGACGAGAAATGTCTCGCAAAAAGATTAGCTATGTCTGCACCATTATTAGCGAAATCCGAGTTACAGTACATTTGATGTGGCAATGCATTAGTAGCCTTTTTTGATTTAGTGTATCGCCAAAATGCTTTAACATCGCTTTTGATACTTTCCTCAGTTCGTTCTAAATATGTTTTATAACATCTATCAAGTTCATTTTTAGCTCTGGATCGTAGTACAACAAAAGCATCAAAATCGCGCGGATTTTTGTATTTTCGGAACTTTTTGTGGTACTTATTTTTCTCTTTTAATATTTTAATCAATCCACGGGAAAACCATAAGGGCCATGCATTACGCAAATCAGATATTGGAGTATGTTTTTCTATTATTTCCCATAAGTGGTTATAAAATACCTGTACGAAGTTGTCACAATCCAAGTCAGCGTACTGATCCCAGTCTATTTTACTAAGATCTGAATTACATGCGGGAAAGTTAGTTTTATGAAATCTATATTTTTTACTAGGATTCTGTTTCAGTAGGTTTGGTTTGCTATAATTTAAAGTAATTTGCAAAGGTGGATGATAAACGTCTACACGACTAAGTGGTTGAGCCTCGGTAACAATACATGCGGTCTCCGAATTATTTAATACAAGATCTAAAATTTTACTCTGGGAGTTAACTACAAAGTTAGATTGGGTTAAGTCCGATCTGGCAATGAACTCGTGTAGTGCGGTTATTTTAGTATTAGTTGTAGTTATCGGGTTATTGTCAGACCAGTCAATTTCCCGAAGATTAAAGTCACCAACTATGAGTGCATGTTCAGAGGACGAGGAAACAATGCTCTCAATACGGTCTAATAGTTCTTTGAATTGTTTATATTGTATATAAGTAGGTATGTAAACCGTAATTATGTTTAAAGTTATGTGTTTTGAGTGTAGACTTAGCCATATATTCTCCCCACATGTTTCCGAGTCCGAGAGCACCCTATCCATGGAAACTAGGCACTTTTTAACTGCAATAAGGACGCCGCCACCGTGTGTTTTATTATGTTTTTTCATAAATTCAACCGAGCGGTCTTTACGGTAGACAATGTACCTTTCATCAAACAATTCGGAAGAATCCACGGATTCATTAAGCCATGTCTCACACAAGCATATTATATCATAATTGTTTATTAATATTGAATTCATTATTTCAGTGGTTTTAGATTTGGTACCTCTAATGTTTTGAAAAAATACAGACAGCTGATTCTCCATCATAAAAAAAAAACAATCAGGAATTACATGTAATGGTATGTGAATAATGAGATAAAGAAATAAAAAATAAAAAGATGTCAAACACTAATTCAACGAGTCCAACATTGTTTGACACTTGACGTGAACGAAAGGCGATGTTTCATTCTTCCGCATAAATATACGTCCATTACGCACCCACACGAATTTATATGCTAACTCCTTGGCCTTGGCTCGAGCGGCAGCATGCAGCGACTTATTAGATGGGGACAGATGCTCTGAGACGTAGATGGGAACGGTAGGTCCACTAAAGTTCAGCAGTGACGATCCGAGCTTGCTCTTGGGATGTGACCTGTTGTAGCGCGAGACAGCTGAGTAAAACTCATCACGACAACGAACACTTCTCAGTTGGATGACTATGGCTCGGGGGGTTTTACTTTCCTTGTTTTTGTGGGCAACCCTTGTGCAGTTTAATATATCTGTGTCTTGTATCTTCATAGAAACAACTCCAGCGATTTTATTTACTCTGGATATGATGTTTTCATTTTTATGTTCCGGAACTCCCTGAATCTCCAGATTGTTGTTACGCAGGTATTGTTCGAGCTGATCGACGCGCTCGGACATAATAGAAACTGTTGAACGCAGTTGCTCACATTCCGTTTGCATATTTTTATAGTCGTTCATGATAGCACTAGTCGACTTAATAAGGTCATCATATTGGTTGCTAATATATTGAACCGAATTTTGTAATTCGTATAATTTTTCGTTGATAGGAGCCATTTCAGCTCGGATAGCGGCTTTTATTTCACTTCTTATGATGTTGGTGAGGTCAGAAGTTTCTACCCCAAACGGTTCAAATATGTATGTCTCACCAAGAGTTTCATATTTGCGCCGTTTGAGGAGCTCCGCAGAAGCGGCGGCTGAACCTGCCCTGTTGCCAGTCGATGAAAGATGAGATGGCGCTAGAGTATCGACACATGTAGCATCCCACACTAGACTAGGGTAGGCCACCCATCTTCCAAGGAACGAGAGTCATACCATCAGGACGCTTGCCATCGCTACGAGCGAGACCGTTTGGTTCCAAAACGGCCGGTATACGCGCGCTGACAAGAGCCCGACGGATGACATCGTTTAAACTGTCATGATGGGGGATTCTGCCAACACTTTTGCAGCAAGAGAGACCGTGGTGAGCAAGCTGATCTACAACCATTCCACAAGTACAGAGATGTGGAACAGAATTGAATGCTCCTAATCGAAGGCTTAAGGCAACTCTAAAAGAAACATTATCTATTAATGTGCCTAGGGCAGGAAAAGGGAGGGACTTTAACCATAAGCCTGATTCCCATTCAGCAACAGCTAAAAGACGAGCACGGTCTGCAGAGTTGGTTGTCGTTTGTAATAAATTATCACGCACAACTCTACAAAGCGGCTCGTCCCACAGCCGCTGAGCTGACTGGTTGCGAGGTAGCTCATCTGAGGTTTGGATTCTCCACGCGTCAATAACATACACCAAAAAAGGAATAGAACATGGAACTCGATAGATGCATGTTAAAAGACGATATTGACTTTCTCTTGTAGGCACTTAAAACATTATTTACAGACAACAGCAGGTCAACCTACCCAAAAGGTTAAAGGTCATTGAATTGTTTTTTCACTTTAAGTCCAACAAGTAGATCAATATCAAACATGCCTATAATAATAACAATACCTACTCCAATAACATAATAAAATGGATGACTTGACACCATGTGGAACTTTATAAGTTCGAAATGCAATAAACATCGATGTCATCATGACAGAAAAATTACCTAACCAAATGACAATCCACGGAAAATTTTGGTGCTCTTTTATGTTAGTTGTTTCATGCACCATCCATCCAAATCATACACAAAGTAGAATTTGCATTGCGTTAGGTATGACACAGGGCACTAGCTGCTTGTGTTTAAACTTGGACAGCAATTAGAAGTGTCATTTTTGTATACTGTGTATCTAGATCATAAATGAAAGCAATAAATCAAAGTTTTAATACAGATTATGTTAATCAGGTTATCATAAGGTACTGCGTGTGTTGAATCATTCCCTCTCATCCCGATGTCGTAACAAAGGCCTTCCTTATCTAAATCATATTTACATATTTCAGCGTAAGATTAGGCCACAAATCTCCAACGCCCTCATTACAAGCTTCACGATTGCCTGTGAATCATAGATTAGACTACGAATTCTTACATGCTACGAATTCCTTAATACTCGCGTTACCTGCCTAATGTCGCTTACTCTTTGCCTATTCTATCATTAAGGTGTTTTTACATGATAAATATACCGAACAGTAATTGCCTGGCCATAATCGCCCGAGGTAGTCAAAAAGTTGGTTGATTAGGCAGTTGGTAAAGTGGGAGGTTGGTGAATAAGGAAATAGAATTGGTGAGTTGGCTATTTGGGACGATGTCTTTTTAGGGCAGTTGTCCAGAGGATCCTTAAGGGAACAGTAGTGTAAAATTTTATTTTGATATCACCAATATCCTCCCTCGGAGTAATATTGGCATAAGCATAACCTAATATCGTTCTTATTTAATTGGTTTTTTATCGTATAAATAACATTTTATTTCTAATGGCGCCATGGCGGGCCGCGGATGAAGCGTATCCTGTGTGAATGCCTATGGTTTAGGCCTATGTGCGAATCCCAGGTTTCGTTTCATAGGGCATAGGGCACCGTGAGGTTTTAGTGGTTAGACGGGCTTCTTTTGAGCCCGGATTCCCACATACCCCTCCAGCCATCCTCCCGACTGGAGGATAGTCCGTAAATGGATTTCCTCACGGAAAAAAAATGATTGTATTTCTAGCACATGTCTATATCGCAGTGTATATCTCACATTATTAAGTTACTTTATGATAAACGTGTATCTCTAGCAAATAATGTTGCAGAAAATTGCTTGATTTGGCATCATAATTGACAATGAATAAATTGAGCAATTAAAACCGCTTGCCATGTAAACTCACCTTTACGGTAGCTAATCGTTTGCTTAGGAATGTGTGTTAAGAATGTCATTAATTGTAATTGTAGTCGATCACCGGAAAACACCTCGGCGGATAAGTGTTCCAGATTGTTGTCGGTGTATAGGAGTTTTATTAGAGAGTTCACAGCGGATTTTCCCATGGGCCTAATGGCAGGATTTTAGAGAAAATAAGGGCTTCCCGTTAAGAGTAAATAAGGGTTTTTGCAAGATAGTGCTTGGTGCAGTAATGGTTTTATAGAACAAACAGTGTAATGAGTGCTAAGTGACTTGAAATCTGCATAAGGAATTATTTGAGTTCTAGGTATACATCGCAAATCAGTAACGCTGTACTTTATAAGCCTAGTAAGTACTTTGTTAATCACCTTATATCCTCATTCTCAGTCATAACAATAAAAAGGTTGCCTTAAAGAGACTTACTCCGTTCTACTGCTCTCTTAAAACCTAATCGAGAGACAATGTCTCTTATTACCTAGGTGAGTACAAGCAGAATCTTAGTTACTGGTAGATAAGTTAGTCAGTTATTAACTTTGAGTCAGAGTCAGTACCAAGCAAAAAAAATCATCAAATACGAGTAAGTATCATAATTAAACAAGGGTAACTGAAAAAATGAAAATCTTCGTAGGGGCTCGTTCTGCCAACAACTCATTATCTAACATTGTTTTTTTATATGAACACCAATCGCTCCTTTAACCTTTTGCTTTATTTCGAAAACACTTTGTGTATTTTCATAATAATTATGTTTTTTCTATGTTCTGTCACAATAACAGATTAGTTGGATGTTCAAATTTTCTTTAAAATAATTTTACAATCAACCTTCTATGTAGTTACGTTACTAAAGCGCAATGCCGACAAACAAAGCTAGCAATTTGAAACGATAATTCACATTTTGTTGATTCGAGTCATAGTTTGCTTAGTTTAGGGCTAGGATAATATTGTTTTGATACAAAAATAACTAGATTGGTAATACCATCCAAACGCCTAGTTGGTCTAGTGTGGTTTAAATCTCGGGGTCCCGGGTTCGATACCCGAGTCAAGCAACAAAATGCATCAAATTTTCGAGCATGCTCGGGTTTGTGATCATCAACCCGCATTTGGCAAGCGTGGCGATTATGCCAGTACCCATCATCGCTGTGGTAACTTGAATTCAATAATAGAGGCTGTAATGGGATGATTATAAGTTGTTACTTTACTTTACTTTAGGCACAGATAAGATAATACTTCAAGTAATATAATATATGTGACTATCCACTGGTACCTATGTGCTAGAAGCCTCTCAACATTAGCCTGATGACCAGTGCCATTCATACATGTTTTGATTTATCCCCTAGTCAGGCTCACCTTGGCCGAACCCATCAATTGTCAAATCGCCGCATCACACCGACCTATTGTGAGAGGCGGAAGGCGCACGCGCAGTCGTCTGTAACGCGCGTGATTTGTACAAAAAAATATGATTACCACTTAATTATACTCGTAGGCTTGACAGTTGTTGTTATTTGTTTACCGAAACGAATACACGTTCAACACGTATTATTTAGTTTAAGTTCGGCGTAGTTCTAAAAAGCAGCGTTTTAGAGTTTTTAAAACCCATCTGAGAACTAGAAAACAGTGTATTATAGTCTGAAAAAATATATGTATTAGTTGAGAATCTAGTCTAGTCACAGTCGTTATCGGTTACACGATTTGATTAACTAGGCTCGATAGAAAAAAAACACAAACATCTCTTCGAAATGTTTTTTCAATTTGACGATGAACTACGGACATTTTAAATAAAATTTTATGCTTGTTTAAAGCTACTAAATATTTATAGATATATACGCTGAGTTTCAATGAATATTGATGAAATTGAATGATATGCTTAATTACTATGTTTAAATAAATACAAAATACGCAAGCGTGGCGGCTCGTCAGGCCCGTACTGAAGCGCGCTGGCGCTTATGGTGCGCATAGGCGCTCTGTAATAGGCGATCGATGGATATCAATGCATAAATCCCGAACTACCGAGCCTTAAGGCTTGATTTATCTAGTGATAACGCCCCGTTGGTCTAGTGGTTGAAACCGGGCCAAGATCTAGGGGTCCTTGGCTTGGTCGCCGGGTAGGGTTGCCACCCGTACTTAATAAGAAAGTATTGTACGTTATTTCAGGACATTGTACTCTATACTTTACGAGATCAATAAAGTACACGAAAATACTTTATTTCGCATTTGTGATTTTGTAAAATTTAGGCGTAAGTATCATTTAGTTTAACGACATTGGTGCTGAACCGATGTCGCCTTGTTCAATGCAATGTTTTTTCTGTGATGACTAGCAAATGGCGAGACGAAAGAAATAGCGTCTTCAAATTTGATAAAAAAATATTTACTTATTTACTTTTATTTCAAATACAGAATAAATATACTATGCAATTGTATAGTACAGATACTAATTTGATACATAAATAGCATTAATGCAAAAATAAATTGTACTTTATTTTGGTTTCATGTACTTTTATTTTCTTACCTATTCTAACCGATGTACTTTAACGGCTTTAAAAAAAGGTGGCAACCCTATCGCCGGGTCGGGAAGAAGAGTTACGAATTCTCGAACATAGCTCGGCTTTGTGATCATCAAATAGCTTTTGGCAAGCGTGGTGATTATGCCTGTACCCATCATTGCTGTGGTAACTTGAATCCAATGATGGAGGCCTTTCCCTTGCAGTGGAATGACTTAAAATTAAGCGCCGTTACCTAAAAACTATTAAGCGTTTCCATAATTGAAGGTTTAAATTGAACCTACAATTCCTTTAATAGGAATTTCGGTTGCCTTTTACATAGGTTTAAAAAGTAGTGTTTCTAAACATATAAGAATATATATAAGAAGAAACATATAAGAATACATATAAGAAGCTAAGTAGTTGAATTAAATGAAATTAAATGTTAATTTATTATTTCAAAATCTCGGGGTCACAGGTTCGGTTCCCGGGTCGGACAACAAAAAGTTTCGAATTTTCGAACGTTGCTCGGGTTTTTGATCACCAACCCGCATTTGGCAAGCGTGGTGAATATGCCAGTATCCATCAATGTTGTGGCAACTTGAATTCAATGATGGAGGCCTTTTCCCTGCAGTGGGATGATTATAGGCTGTTACTACTTCTAAATGTTTATTTATTTTAGACATAGTAGTCCATAAATTGTTAATATGTAATAATTAATAACAAAATCCATTAGTAAATATTTCTAAAAATATAATTCAACACTTGAATTGGAGGGACATAACCAAAAATATTTATGAAATACCACTGGCTTACATCGAAAAGCCAAAAAAGACATTTTTTTGGTGTAAGAGTAGTGGCCCCGTTAGCGGAAGGCTGTGGTGGTTCGAGTCCCCTAAGGCAGTATTAAGTTTCCTTCTAGGAATTGTATTTTTAATAGCTGTAATGAATCTTGTTTTTTTTGTAGGTCAGTACTCAAAAGACAACGGTTCCCTATTTTCTATCTTCAATCATACTGTGCTTTAAGAAAAGTCCAAGTGTGAACAAACTGGAGCATCACGGGTTCCGTTCTTTTGTTTTTCAGTTCCAGTTAATGGCGAACCTTAACACACTACTTTACTATTTTAAATCAACCATTAAATCTATACTTATAATATTATAAAGCTGAAGAGTTTGTTTGTTTGTTTGAACGCGCTAATCTCAGGAAGTACTGGATCGAATTGAAAATTTTTTTTGTTTTGGATAGTCCATTTAGGCTATATATCATCACGCTGCTACCAATAGGAGCGAAGCATCAGTGAAAAATGTAGCAAAAATAATTGCGATCATAATAACAGAAATTGACGCGTACGAAGTCGCGGGCAAGTCCGGGCAACAGCTATAAATAAATAAAATGTGTGTATGTGTGTGGTAAACTAGTTTTTTTGATGGCACGGGATTAAGTTCGTTACAGAAAACGGTTTGCAATTTTTACTATAAATAATTAATAATTTGGCATCGGAATAATATTTTTATAGGCGTTCGGTATCGTATTCAGAGCCCATTTATGAAGAAAAAAATTAAAATCAAGCTGTCACCCGAAAATATTTTTCGCAATATAGTTTTTTATGGTCCTAGGCCTGATAAGGTATAAGGGAAAATCAAAAATGTATAAATAGTATCGAAATGAATGAATGAGATGTGAATCGCGTAAAAAAAGTGTTGCTAGGCGGCCGTAACATAAATTTTAGATTTTTTGCGGACATTTTCTAAGTGCTTTGACTTGACATTTTTGTACTAGCCCAGTAAAAAAATACGTCATTTGTTTTTTGACTCGTAGATTGATATATTAAAATTTGGAAAGTGGTTAAAATTTCATTCTGTATACAGAATTAGAACAATTGTTCACATTTAATATACCTACAAAAAGTTTGAGAAATCGCAGATAGACTCTTCAATTTTATAATGTGTTATTTGTGTAATATGTTACATTGAGTTTTTATTCAAACATGACATTACTTATGATGGTAGGTAATGGCGACGGGGACGATACATATTTGGTGCTTAAAGTATATTATTAACATCAGCGGAAATCATGAATCAAGTAAACAGTGATTTTCGCAATTATTTCGCATTATACTCGACGAGTTATTCGAGTAAATAATATATTTCCTGCAGAGACCGTCATTTGCTTGATTTTAAATAAAGTCACAACTCATCGGTCATTACTGTAACATTAAATAAACCTTCCCATACCTAAACTTCTGGTAGGTATCCGGTTCGATTCCAGCAAAGTTCAAATGTATGTGCGAAGAGCAGTAACATTTGTGGTCAGGTAACGATCCCACTGCAGCGCAAAGGCCTTCATCATTAAATTCATGTTACCACAGCAATGATGGGTACAGGCATAAACACCACTCTTGCCAAATGCGGGTTAGTAATCTCAAACCCGAACAATGTTCGAAAATCCGAAAATCTTGCTGCTCGACCTGGGGATCGAACTTACGACCAAAAATCTTGGTCCGGTACTATAAACACGTCTCGACCAATGGGCCGTTAAGGGCATCAGTCGTCGAATCGTATCTGCGATTATAGATAAACCGGCAAAATTTAATAGTTATATATTTGCAAAACAATTAAATTCCTTAACTGCACCTTGAGAATATTGATAATGAATGATCATAATACATTTATAAATATGTAAATTGAATTATGTTCATTCATTATCACTTCGTCATTGGATAAGCTTGACATAGTTTCTAGGATAATTGATGTGAGTGTGGATGAATCTAGTTGTATTCAAAAAAGTTATATAATTAGATAATGATTTCTAATAATATAATGAGCTGAGCGACAATAGGTACTTTGTATTTATTGAATACCTAAATGTCTTCACATGGTCCCGAAAAAATTGATAATGATGATGATAATATGGCGTTCATACGAGTACCTTAAGTAACTAATTGCGAATCAAGGACAGCTCCATTTTTGAGTGTGGTCTCAGTCAACCACATTACTTTTTAACTGTCCTAAAATAGGCTCTTCTTTACTTGATTTACTATCGAATAACTTTCCTCGCCCAAAGAAAACACTACAGGCGAGAGAATTGAAAAATAGGTAGGTATTTGTAAAATCTATTGCTGTCGCGCAGTGCCAAACGCATTCACCGCAGAGTGTGATAGAGAAAACTGCTTCTTAGACCGAAAATACCTACTAAAAGCACACCAAATCAACGTTTCGTAGACCCCCGAATACTTTTCCAAAACTAGACCGATTTAAATACTTTTGTCATTAAAAATTAAAGAAAGGCTTTGAACGTGTTTGTATGTTTTCCTTTTTTCTAAAATTTAGCCAAATTTGTTTTCTGGATGTTTGAACACAGCGGAAAATCTGGCGAATTTTTTAGATTTTTGAGGGCTCATATCTTTTTTTATTAATTAATTTATGAAAAAACAGAAAACATAGAAACATGCTAATAGTGGCCATAGATTTTTATAATAAAAATTATTGCTCTACTGGCATCATCCAGGGAGGAAACAGGGGACTACGTTTGTATGGAAAAACAGCCGTTGTATTTCCTCTTAAATGCATTCTTAACTTTATTAATTCCAATCTTATAAAATCCCTCTCTAAATTTAGTAACGTTAACAAAATTTATCTATAAGTAGACGTGGATAAGTTTGTTTAGTTGTACATTTTAAAAATTTTAACAATTTTTTTATTATTTCACTTCACACGTGGTTTTGGCGGAACAGTGTATCCAACACAAGTTTGTCGGCATTAATAAAGAAGAAGAAGAAATGTTTACTAAGTACCTAGCTATCTATCTTAAAAGGCGAATAAGATATTTTTGGACATCTAACAACACTATGTGTCACAGGATTTGCATATTGCTTTACGTTATTTTTCTTACAACAAGTAGGTACTCTGTACAGGGAATGCTACAACTTCATAGGTGTGATTTTCGGAAAATATTTGGAAATGCAATCTTAGATCTTAGTACCTCGTGATAAGAGTTGAAATTAAGACCTAGAGATGCAACGACACTCTGACTACCCAAGCTACTATTAATGTTGCTAATAATTATTATATTTCATGTCAATAAGTATAGTTTATGTAGATTGGTCATTTAAAACATTTTTCCAAAGTAGTTATCCAGTACCTTCAATGCGGGTAACGTCATACCAAATTAATCACTACATTAACAAAACAATGTGTAGTCATTTTTCACTTTATTCAAGCGCAAATTTATATTTATGCGTTTTCTCCTTAATTTAATAAATAAATGTGGACTACATCACATACATTGTCTGATCCCAATTTGAATAGCTATTTAAATTACCCTTATTTTGGAAACCAGAAACAACGACGGTGCCACAAACACTCAGTCCCAAGAAAATGTAAAAAAACCATTTTTTTCTACACCTTCACCAGGCGACACCTTCAAAACCGATGTATACGCCACTCCGCCATGGAGGTCGTCGTAATTACATTATTATGGGAAAAGCCAAGATGTCGGAATTATGCAAACGGGGTCCAACGCACAACATAAATGTCTGGTATAATTAGAAATATTTTTTTACGCCAGAATACTTAATAATACCAACATTCAAAAAAGAATCACAAATGTAATCAAGAAGTTGCAACTCGATATCATTTCATTCTAAATTAATCGACCTAAACAAACATGTAATGTAACAATATTACTAATACCTCTTATAAATAAATATTGGATGAATGTTTGTAACTCAATTACGACATGACGGCTGAACGGATCAGAATTTGGTAAGAATATAGGTAAACTATATTACATACGACTTCAGCCCGGGAAAAGGTACGGCTCACGGGAATAATTTCACGTGTGCGAAGTCTAGGCTCGAACGGCTTGTCTAATATAAATGTAAAAAAATTCATAATATTGTACAAAAAGCGTGGGGTGCTTGTTATGATATCCACAGATATAGTAAATTATTGATAAAATATTTACAACAATCTAAATCAAGCCCCCCACGCTTTTTGTACAATAATATGAATTTTTCAATTGATTACTACAGTTTTATTTTTAATTTTTTAGTTCAATCTGTTGTAAAAGCGTGGTTTTTTAGTTTTTTAAACTATAATTTATTTTTTACTTTTTAGTTTAGTTTATAAGATTTGATTCCTTCTTTACCGACTGTAAGTCCAAACCTATGCAGGAAACATAATTGATACAGATCGCGCGCTAGCTCTATCTCTTTTACTCCCTCTTACAGAGGAAAACTGGGAAAACTGTTATTAAATTATTGCATTGTCATCGGTCCTTGATACGTGTGCAAAGTTTCAAATTAATCAAACTTCTGGAAATCGATCAAATTTATGCTCAAAGATTCCATTACATACATAGATACATAGATAGATACAACCCAAGCTAATAAAAGCGTGGTAAAAAAATCTCGTGTCGCAGTGTTTGTTTGGAAACTCCCTCGAAATTAAGTAATCTAAGTCATATTTTAAAATAAAATTATCTCAGAGTTACATAAAAATAACATGCTTGTATGCTACGACAAAACTTTCTTAAAATATTTTAGTAAATTAAGAGATAAGCATGTAAATTTACGTCGGTATAGCCGTATCATCGAAGAACTATAAAATTTGTAACTTAAGTACCTACTTAGTTCAACGATTTCGATCTAAACAAATATAAAATAACAAACAACTTACTTTCGCTAGATAAATAAACACCAAACACAACTTTTAATTAACATTCGAATGACAACGTAACAAAATTAACTTGTAAGTCCAAAAATAATTTCGCACTAAAAAACCCGCGAAACATCACGTCACATGCAGGCGGCACAAAACATTAAAAAAATTATTAAAAAGTAATCCTGGCGCGCAAAGGCGTTCAATCCACACGTTGGCTGAGCGCCATTCAGCCAACGTGTTTGCGTTTCGTTCCACGCAGCGCGGAAGCGTTTGTTACTGTCCATTATTGTTTTGTTGTTGCTTACAACGTCCGATCGACGGATAAGAGTTGGGGCGAAAACAACTACGTAGTGGAAAAGGTGTTTTTTTGTGCGTGATCTTTTAGTTAATTTAGAATATTGGGTTAAATTTTAAACATGTTTGCTTACTGTCTAATCTTGTATGCGGTACTAAATGTCGGCAGGGAAATTTGATGTCACATTATGATGATTATGACAAGCCTTCTGCAGATTAGTAGACCTTATTCAATATTCTTCGCTTTGATGATAATTAATATCATAACCTAGTATAGTTTTCTTCTAAACAAATATTTTCTGCACGTTTCGCTTTTAGCAATAAGACCGCTTTACTGCGCATATTGGTCTAATATGTAATTAATGTCACCTGAGATTTGAGAAGTTAAAGTATAATCTTATCTACACAAAATTTTCAATTACTCATTTTTTGGTTATCTAGAGCCGTCGCCTTGCCCTTACAACGGAGCTTCCGAGGGTATTTCATCAACTTAGCCAAACGACGTCAAAAACAATTAATCAAGGCCGACTACACGGCGCCGTGGATTATACTTTTTTTTTACTTAAATTTATTCCAAATTATATTTTTTTTAATAAACCGTCATAGGGTGCCTCCTATTAACTATGGACAAATTATAATTTGGGCCTACGCGAACATCTCTGTTAAAGGTGGGAATCCAACCTACGTCTCAGTATTATATAGGCATGTGTTATCTATTTTTTACAATAGTAGTTGGTGCCTCGGAGCCTTGGAGGTTACCTACACTATGTAAGTAAGTACAATTAAAAGGAATTTTTAAACTGGCATGAACCTTATTATAATTTAACTTGTAAACAAGGTGTCGCAAACTAAAACAATTTCCTAGACAAATGAACGCCATCGCCGCTGCCGTGGCGTGGTGATGACACAGCACGAACAGAACAGAACATACACGGTCTTGCTATGCCAGAGATTAGAGGTATGCTACGTGAAGATGTACGAGTATACTGTATTGGTTTCGGATTTCCCTACTATTTATTTATTTATTCATTGCATAATGTTAACAATAAATGTAATAAAACCATGTAAGGGTGTAGCAAGTTATACTTATACTGATTCAGATACAAAATAAAAACTAGAATTATACAAACTTAAAAAATAAAGATTACTTAGAAATTAATATAATATATAAAAAATACAAATCATTTATTTCAGGAGCTAGTCCCATATTTCATAAAATTTCAGATAAGAATAAAATAAATAAAATGACAAAGTAAATTTAAATTAAATTGATAAGAAAATTAAATGAAATTATTAAAATTACAAATTGAAATATAATTAATGAAAATAGTTGATTTAGTCAGGCCCGCACTGGAGTGACGTGCCTCCCGCTACAGTGCCGCATATAGGGGCAGTCAAAGCGACCAGCAATCATTGCCAGAACGGAGTTGGAGCTGGCCCGCACCCTGCGTACAATTTATAATTTCAGTTTTTAATGTAAGTGTGTGGGTAAATATGAGTAAGTTATGCTGTGTGCGTACAAATAAAGTTTAGAGACATAATTTTTTGTATATCATATGCATAAATATTGTTGTTTAATAATTTAAAAAAGTAGGGTATTTATGTTAGAAATTGGTTATTTATGGGGTGGTAATGTAAGTTTATCGGATGTACTCTTCAATGTTGTAGTAGGACTTTTCTGGGATGATAGATTTTAGATTGGATTTAAATGTTTTGATTACGGTTTCAGTTTTTAAAATATCTGGTAGTTTGTTGTAAATTTCGATGCAGCGGTACTCTGGGCCATTCCTGAACATTGCAATCCTAGGGACTGGTAGGGGCAAGTTGTTCCTGCGGCGCGCGTTCTGGAAAAGGTGTAGGTTATTTTTAACAAATAAACATGTCTCTAGTACAAGGAAGGAAGGGTGAGGACACGTTCATTGATGAAATACTGTTTACAGCTGTCCTTCCTTCTGCCGATGTTCACAATGTTGCGCAAACATTTTTTTTGGGTGACGAAAAGGTCCTTGGCTTCAACGCTGTCTCCCCACATAACGATGGCGTAGCGTAGCCAGGCGTATGCGTAGGCGTAGTAGGCTGCTAGGACGTACTGTTTACTTGTGCTTGATTTCAGGATACTTACTGCATTCAGAAATGAGGCATTAAATATATTGCCTTTTGATTTGCGAGGAACATTTATTTGTGACTAGTTTTTTGCCCGTGGCTCTGCCCGCAAGAACTACACATTATATCGCGCGCATGGAAATTGTTACTCAGCAGTAGGATAGAAAATAGCCTGTGTACTGATCAAGGTTAAGGTCTGTCCTATCTGTGTACCAAATTCCATAAAAATCTGTTTAATAGTTTAGCCTTAAAAGTGCAACAGGCAGGTGGCAAGACAGACACAGAGAGTTACTTTCGCATTTACATAAAACTAGCTGTTGCCCGCGACTTCGCCCGCGTCAATTTCTATTATTATGATCGTGACTATTTTTGCAACATTTTTCACTCATGCTTCGCTCCCTCAACTCTAAGTTCGCTCCTATTGGTTGCAGCGTGATGTTATATAGCCTTAAGCCTTCCTTGATAAATGGGCTATCCAACGCAAAAATATTTTTTCAAATCGAACCAGTACTTTCATAGATTAGCGCGTTCAAACAAACAAACAAACAAACAAACAAACAAACAAACAAACAAACTCTTCAGCTTTATAATATTAGTGTAGCTTATTAAGGATTTTACACCAAAATCCAATATGAAATTGGCTCAAAGCGGATGTACAGACAAAGGCAGGTCAACCTATATACCCAAAAAGTAAAAAGTCATTGAATTGACTTTCAACTTTAAGTCCAACAAGTATAGATCAATATCAATTGAGAAAATTTGACGTTTTGTGGTAGGTTGACGTGCTGTTGTCTATATTTAAAAGCTCAGTATTTCAGCTGAAAGATCATTATAGGATGTGGGAAACTGATAGGTACTTTTGACAGAAAATACGTAGAGGGAAATCATTTATTACATGATATGAATATGTAATAGGGATGGTTGAGATAAATGTAAAAAGTAGTATCATTGTATCATTTTAATTATTTATTTTTTTACAAAAATCAATTTGTAACGTTATACGTTCTTTTTATATTAATAATTAAATTAGTTAAATATTGTTCTTTTTTTTAAAAAAAAATATTAAAACTTAAAACTTTTGTTAATAATTAACCTACATCAAACTAATTAACATTGAAGATTCTAATACAGATTACATTCTTAAAATTAAATAATATTATTTCTTAATCAAAATGTCACATGCATCAAACATGATTCATAATTAGTAGATAAAAAAACAAAATAATTAACTGTCCAAATAATTATATCCTACTAAATAAAACTCAACTTCATAAAACGTTTTAAGCTAATGGTTGGCTTGAGTGTTGTGCGGATCCCTAACTCGTCCTTTTGTTTGCGAGAAATCGTATGATCTTGGGGGCGGGGCCAAGCCACCGCAGCCGGTCGTTGGAAGTGGAATGCAGGACACCATTTTTACCACGGCACGGCCGACACACCTTAACTTCATACTGAGCCGAGAGGACGTTACTTCCTCAAGCAATAAGTGCAATACCTAGACATATTCTAGACCAAAAGTTAAAGTACGAATAGACTTATTTTATTCGCAGTCGTGCTATTAAAAGTTGCTTTCAAATACTTACTTCCTACGTAATTAGGAATTAGTATTTTCCCCGATAGGGTGAGTGATGATCTTGTATTCTTTTAATTGAGCGAACCATAGTTTTAATAGTGTTTCGAACGTATTGTGTTGAGTAGGATTATTGTAAAATTGTTAACCTTTTTTCTAGTGGCCTATCTACTTAGGTATTTCTTTAGCCTAGACTTTTCTTCGCTTTTGCTTCGGTGTAAATTAAAATGACATGGTACCTATTTGCCAAGCTATAACTTTCCTTTGTAATACAATGTTAAATTAATAAAAATAAAATATTCAATAAAAACCCTAATTTAAATTAAAACTATTTTCCATATTTACATAATCTGTAATTGTAGTTTATCGTAAATTAAATTCATTTATCTACCCACCTACCTACCTAGCTTTTGCACTCCGTTCTGATTGCGATCTTCTAAAGCCACATCACCATCTACTGAAATACAGAACCCGTCTTCTTTGCTTTGGCTTGGCTTGTAAATGGGAAATGTTGGCGATCGCAATCAGCGGATTAATTTAAGAGAATGAATTTTAAGCTGGGACGTTTTTCCAGGGAACGAAGTTAACATTTGAAATTGGGCCACACCTTCGCATCTACCCTCGCATGCTGCTTGCTACCGTCCGTCCAACGAGCCACCATCTATCCTCGCATCACCATCGAAAAGGAAGTACGGGCCTACGGAAGCAAATTAACAGTCGGGCATACGAACCCATACCCATAGTGCACGACCTTTATTTTTTTTTTATAAATATTTTTACCGTGTACGCTTGGTTGGTCCTTTTACCTATACCCAATTGCGACAAATTTTATAAATACAAAATGTGAACTGCCTTATGTGAGTCAAGGAATTGTATTATCAATTTACATCAGCAATTTAATTGCTTACCAACAGTTTCTAAATCATTTTAACTTCTTTACTTCAAGCTTTAATCCCTCAACCCCCAGGCGGCAGGCGCGTGCCGCGATAACAATTGATTTCAATTGTGTCTGGAATAACTCACGATCGAGGGATTAATTCCTCAACCCCCAAGAGGCACTTGGGTGCGACGATAACAATTGATTTCAATTGTGTCTGGAATAACTCACGATCGAGGGATTAATAATCTCATGTAGGATATTATCATCCAGTATTAAGTAAGTAAGGATAAACGTGACCTGCTCTAAAATGAAAATAAAAATGAAAATGTTTATAATATTTGGCAGGTCCAAATATTATAAACATAATGTAATTCATACGAATTGTAATGGCTGACCAGTGTGTGCTATAACGAGGACAGAGGCCGACATAGTTTCGTTATCAGACGAAACGCTTATCCGACGGCGCAAGTAGGGCGCGCCTGCTCAGCAGAATTAAAAAGCTATTAGGAACTTGCTATAGCACACTGAGTTATGGATGTTACGAGTGTAGAGATTAGAGGCAAAGTTTAAAGTTGTTTCCGTAACTTACTGACGTACGAGGGTGGTTTTTGATTTCATAATCGAAAATGTAGATGAGGTTTGCTGTCTTGACTTTGGCAAAAATATTGTCTATTATATTAATGAGCTGTTGGCTTTAAGAATACAACTTAGTAAAATTACCTATACCTAACACTTCAAATTCGAAGAACCTCAAAAAAACTTAGTAGAGTCGCCGCATGAAATATTGAATTATTGTTTATTACCGAATAAAATTTTGTCTTGGTAAACAATAAATAAATGTGGACAACATCACATACATTGTTCTGATCCCAATTTGAATAACTATTTAAAGTACTTGTATTTTGGAAACCAGAAACAACGAAGGTACCACAAACACCCAGACCCGAAAAAATGTAGAAAAACACAATTTTTCTACATTGACCCGTCCGGGAATCGAACCTCGGAGCAAACGATACTTTGAAAACCGGTGTACATACGTCAATCCACCACAGAGGTCGGTTAAATCGTCTATTATTGAAATAACCTTGTAAATCTTTTCAAGGTTATTTGGTTGGTTCGACACCCTGCCTTGCGAGAGGCAGACTCGCGTTTACCCCTTTTTTTTAAATAACTACGGATCTACTACAGTCTACAGATTACCTACATCACTTCATTATCTAGGCCTTAAAACTTAATTGTTTGTAGACTGTATTCCTTTTGCACTTAACCCACCAGCAAGTAAAACTAACTTGGAGATTATAAAATATATTGTGCAGCTATACACGGCTTTGAAATAATATTTCATTTCATACATACAAGTCGAGAGAACAAAACGCAGCCGACCGTGGGACAATAGTTGAAGCGGGTCCAAACTACTGATTAACCTCGCACAGATGAATACCTACCCAACTTTCAGTGGCGTGTGAAAAGATAGGAGCTGGATCTCTGACCGGCCCTGTCGTTAGAATTAATTGGAGTGTGAACTAAACGCATCAGACTAAGTACTTCTAGGAAATCAATAATGCTCGTTCACGCAGCGCAGCTTACGTATAATTCTGAGTAAAGTTTTCATTTTATTTTTATTATTCGGTTAAATAACAATAATAAAATAAAATAATAATATGCTTTCAAGGTTAATCATGGCTGTACCTAACATGTATATTGTATCTTACATCATGTTATACCCATCTTTAAGAATTTGATTTGGTTCATAAAAGTTACCAATATTTTTTTTGGCATTTTCCTTTGTTTCAGCCGAAATCAGTTCACCTTTGGGCATAGGTTTTTCCAAACGTTATATGTTATCATAATCTACCCGCTTGGTAGGTTGGCGTAAAGTAAATAGTAGGTAAACTAAGCTCGAAGTAGCATCAGAAGTGTCAGATGTTTAAATAGAAGCTTATTTTCTGTTTTCTTAACCAACACGCAAATGTCAGCCTTAAGGAAGTAACTAATAGTGGGAATTAATCTTTTTTTTTCTTCATATATATTCATATTAAATGTTGACACATCTTTATTCATCACCGAAACTGAATGCCAGAGGTACCATGTCTGAGCCTGAGCCGTGTCCGTAACGCTTTGCGTAACGAAGCGGTTTACCCTCCATAAAAAGTTATCACGTCAAAAATAACTTGTAAACTTAATTAGTGTATCAAAGCAGCGCTAAATATTTGGAATCGTCCATGGTACTTATTTTTAAAGTCAGTGCTACGAGTATATGTCAATCCCCAATAACGATTATAGGTATGTTGTCGTCAGCGATGGGTTAGCACTGCTATCGCCGGCGTCGGCATCTTCGGATACAGGGTCCATGGCCTAAGAGTCAGGCAAATAAATCTACACACGTAGATGGTATCAAACTGGGTGTAATTAATTAAGAGATACAATATTGAGCACTTAGGTTGTATCGGAACTGAGTGGACTAAAGGTCCCGTAGTGAACGTCAGCGTCGCGTTTCGTCACCCGTTTGTGACGTCACGGTGTTCACTCACTTCCGATACTACAATAAACAAATGAAATTTTACAATCGCAAAGTTATTAAAACTACGACAGGTATAATGAAAACGCTCCCGCCCAAATCGTGTCCCCGTATGTTTCCATTCTGGCGGTGCTAGTTCATTTCGTTTTCAATTTGAGCGGAACACATGCCTTGACTCAGCTAGTCAAACAGACGAAATGAGGACAAATAGGCATAAACTTGCCATTTTAAGTAAGTATTCCGAGAATGTTCCCTTTCACGTGTGATTTGAATAAGTTAAACGTATTTACCCGAAAAATTGGTTCACCATTCAAAATAATTCGAAAACACCATTTCTTTTAAGTTTTCTTTAAATCAATAAACAATTAGTTATTTTAGTACGGTATTCGCGGCATTTGGTTGTTAAAACAATAGCACTACCCTCATAGAACACGGAAAAAAGGTTAAAAAGGCCTTGTAGGCCTTGAACAAACGCTCAACTTGGATCTAATTGAGCGCTAAGATTGGTTTCGTTTGAAGTTGCGCGACTACGTTTTGGGGTGGTGGGATCTACCTGCTAGTGGTCCACCCTGGGCAACGGCATCTTTGGTTTTCTAACCAAAGATGACAGCTAACAGATCCCTCTGCGGTGGTAGGCTTCGTAAGAGGCCGCCTGGATGCTACCACCCTCCTGCAGGAGTCCAGCGCCAAACAGTTTTTCTGTGTTCCTCTGGGTAAGCTCGCTCCATCTTAGGCTTCTTCTTAACTTAGTTAAGTATGTTGTCAAGAGCAAGCCCATTATTTATGAAAAAAAAAAGACTAATGGGTCACTTGATTGGCGTTCTTTGAACTCGATTATGTGTGCGAAATCTTGTGTTTATTATGTGCACACGTAGTAGTGGTGCGCAGCGACATCGGTTCTCATACAAACGGCGCATGACAGACTTTCTAACCTTTTCCCATGTTCTGTGGCTACACTGTTCTTCCTGTAGGTGTCGCAAGAGGCGACTAAAGGAGTACTGACAGAAGACGATATATGTGATGTTGTCTTCTCATACAAATGGCGCATGACAGCCTTTCTAACCTTTTCCCATGTTCTGTGGCTACACTGTTCTTCCTGTAGGTGTCGCAAGAGGCGACTAAAGGAGTACTGACAGAAGACGATATATGTGATGTTGTCTTCTCATACAAATGGCGCATGACAGCCTTTCTAACCTTTTCCCATGTTCTGTGGCTACACTGTTCTTCCTGTAGGTGTCGTAAGAGGCGACTAAAGGAGTACTGACAGAAGACGATATATGTGATGTTGTCTTCTGATACAAATGGCGCATGACAGCCTTTCTAACCTTTTCCCATGTCCTGTGGCTACACTGTTCTTCCTGTAGGTGTCGCAAGAGGCGACTAAAGGAGTACTGACAGAAGACGATATATGTGATGTTGTCTTCTCATACAAATGGCGCATGACAGCCTTTCTAACCTTTTCCCATGTTCTGTGGCTACACTGTTCTTCCTGTAGGTGTCGCAAGAGGCGACTAAAGGAGTACTGACAGAAGACGATATATGTGATGTTGTCTTCTCATACAAATGGCGCATGACAGCCTTTCTAACCTTTTCCCATGTTCTGTGGCTACACTGTTCTTCCTGTAGGTGTCGTAAGAGGCGACTAAAGGAGTACTGACAGAAGACGATATATGTGATGTTGTCTTCTGATACAAATGGCGCATGACAGCCTTTCTAACCTTTTCCCATGTCCTGTGGCTACACTGTTCTTCCTGTAGGTGTCGCAAGAGGCGACTAAAGGAGTACTGACAGAAGACGATATATGTGATGTTGTCTTCTCATACAAATGACGCATGACAGCCTTTCTAACCTTTTCCCATGTTCTGAGGTTGCACTGTTCTTCCTATAGGTGTCGTAAGAGGCGACTAAAGGAGTACTGACAGAAGACGATATATGTGATGTTGTCTTCTCATACAAATGGCGCATGACAGCCTTTCTAACCTTTTCCCATGTTCTGAGGTTGCACTGTTCTTCCTATAGGTGTCGTAAGAGGCGACTAAAGGAGTACTGAGAGAAGACGATATATGTGATGTTGTCTTCTCATACAAATGGCGCATGACAGCCTTTCTAATCTTTTCCCATGTTCTGTGGCTACACTGTTACCTATTCCTGTAGGTGTTGTAAGAGGCGACTAAAGGAGTACTGACAGAAGACGATATATGTGATGTTGTCCACATTTATTTATTACTAGCTGTTTCCCGCGACGTCGTCCGCGTTAATTTCTGTTATTATGATTGCGATTATTTTTGCATCATTTTTCACTGATGCTTCGCTCCTATTGGTTGGAGCGTGATGTTATATAGCCTAAAGCCTTCGTCAATAAATGGACTATCCAAAACGAAAAGAATTTTTCAATACGGACCAGTACCTACTTCCTGAGATTAGCGCGTTCAAACAAACAAACAAACAAACTCTTCAGCTTTATAATATTAGTATAGATAATTTACATATCCAGTGTTTCTGAAAAGTATTGATTTCATACGATTTTAAGTTCCTTCACCGCCGAGCAAGTGGTATCAATACGAGAAGCGTTAGAATACGAAACATCAAAGGCACCGTGCTGATAATCGAATCTTACTACGAAGATTCACGAATAAACAGTAAGTCATTTTTGGTCTTTCATTTCTAGTAACAAAACTTCATCCAGTATTCCTTCGAACATGTGTTATAATGGTACTGTAACTGGTGAACCTGGTATGATTTGTGATTTGTTTTCTGAATTTTTCCACTCAGTATATGAGCCTTCTACTCTGTTCATAGAGGGTTGGTCTGAGCCTTCGACCTCTGCTCCTAATAATGTTCACCTATGCAATCTATTTTTTAGTGAAGTTAAAATCCTCAGAGAACTTAAACTACTAGATCCGTCAAAGGGTTCTGGCCCAGATGGACTTCCAGCTCTTTTTCTCGTCAAAACTGCTCAAAGTATTAGTAAGCCTCTGTTTATTATTTATAACAAATGTATTACAGCTGGGATTTTTCCTGATGTCTGGAAGAGAGCTAATATAGTGCCTGTTCATAAAAACGGCTCAAAGCATGAGGTTGAAAACTATAGACCTATATCTATTCTGTCTGCCTTGTCGAAGCTTTTTGAGAGATTGGTCCATAATGAAGTGTATCCCGTCTTACATAAAAGCATCTTGAAAGACCAACATGGCTTTGTGAAGGGAAGATCCACTATCACTAATCTTATGATATACGTATCTTTTCTTTTTGAGAATATGGACAACAATGCTCAAACGGATACTATATATACAGATTTTCGAAAAGCTTTCGACAAGGTAGACCATGAACTGTTATTGAAGAAGATTGCCTATAATGGCATTCGGGGAAATTTATTACGCTGGTTTTCGTCATATATTGTGAACAGAAGTCAGAAGGTCGTCATCAATGGGTTTCAATCGCAGAGTATTAATGTGACGTCAGGCGTGCCACAAGGGTCTATTTTAGGTCCGCTTTTGTTCATAATTTTTATTAATGATATAGGGCAGTGTTTTGAAAATTGCAATTTTTTGTTGTATGCGGACGATCTAAAAATTTATAAATCTATTACATCTATATCTGATTGCATTTTAATTCAACAGGATTTAAACAGACTTTCTAATTACTGTAGGGACAATAAGTTGCATTTGAGCCTGCCTAAATGTAGTCACATAAGTTTTTCAAAAAAACAGCTTAATATAGCGTATGAATATTCCCTTTGTAATGTCTTGTTAAATAAAGTTACATTTATACGTGATTTAGGTATTATATTAGATAATAAGTTGCATTTGGACCTCCATATAGACAAAATTGTTAAAAAAGCTTTTCAAATGTATGGTTTTGTGATGAGATCATGTAAAAACTTTAAGAAACCTAGTACTTATATTTATCTTTATAAAACTCTGGTACGCTCTCAACTCGAGTACGCCATTCCAGTATGGAACCCACTGTACAACAAGTATGTAGATATAATTGAAAATGTGCAGCGTAAATTTCTGCGATCCATGCACTACAGATGTTTTGGTAAATATATTATATCTTATGATCAGTTGTTAAATAAGTATGAACTACTATCTCTTCAGTCCAGAAGAAAACTCCTTGGGAGTATGGTACTTCATGGTTTCATTAATAATAAATTTGATTGTTCTGATTTGACCAACAGATTATGCTATATTGTCCCCAAATCGGTACATAGCCGTGCGGCGCGTGCGCGTATGCGTAAGCTGTTCGCAACTAACAAATGTCGTACAAAAGCGGGTAGGCGCTCACCTTTGCGTCGAATAATCGACATATTTAATGATAACTTTGTTGACTGTGACATATTTCATCTGTCTGAGGGTCAATTCAGACGTTATATCTGTAACATACTTAAGACTTTTTAAAAATAACTTAATTTTTATTTTTCCTCTTCTTCACTTAGTTGTTGTTTATTTTTACTAGCGATAGTGATTGTGCATAAAAATAATTTAAGCATTTAACATAACTACTAATGAATGCCTATACTTGGTGAACGGATGACAACAGTACCAAAACTATGCATATGCCATGTTAGGTAAATAACTTACTAACTAGGTATTTATTATAGGTACATAAAGTAAGTACCTACAGTGTAGCATTGTTGTTGCTTAGCTTTTAACCGCGTTCGATATTTTATAATATATTTAAGCTCACATCTTTGTTAATATGTGAATAGTGTATTTGACTACATAGTTAATCTTTTTTAAAATCAAGACAATGTTATTTTGTGTAATTATTATTATGTAGTTGTTTGCTATTCCGAATAAAGTGAAAAAAAAAAAAAAAGTCACCGTCCTTATAGCCCCTTAGCATTGGTTTCCAGTAGAGGTGCGCAAAATCGTTCATTGAAGTGAAATGAGTGATACAGTTCAGTGGGAGTTAAAGATATGTATCACTCATCTAGTTCAATTAGTTCATTTAGTTCAGTAGATCTAGTTTGATTATCTAACTCACTACTCCTTCATATTCAGTTCAATAGCATTGCATAAATGTAAATGTCTTATGACTACTAATTAAACATTTAGAAGATTTTAGCTCAAGAACTATGATATACAATCGTATTATACGAGTAACGTAGTATGTACATAATGAACACCGAAAATATTACATGGAAAATTGATTTTCCTTCATAGTATGAAGGAACTATAATAAATCAATCATAATGACAAAATTATAAAAACACTAAAAATCGCCTTTGACATCCATCTATCATCGTCATTAATATTAATATACAGCAGGTACTGTAACCATTTTAAGTCTTAAATCATAATAATTAAATAATATTTTCGTGTGCACTGTCTCAAATATTAAGGAGTCAGATTAGGCGCGAAACTAGCTTGAACTGTGCATCTGTCTCGCTCTTACAGTAGGTACTGACAAATATGTCCATACATTTAACTCTCATTATCTCATATCACTCACTGAGTTACTGAACTAAATGAACTGCTTTGGACTAGAGTGAGTGAGTGATACATATGGACTATATAGGTGAAGTACTTCAATTGTGTCATTCATTCAGGAACTACCCAAGTCTAGTTTCCAGTACTTACCCGTTAAAATTGATACCCCACCGTTCGAGTGGTTTAAGTACCAAGATCTCTATGTCCTTGGGTTCGATCCCCGGGTAGGACACCAAGAGGTTCTCTGAGTTAAAGAGTTTTTTTTTTTTTAATTGGAAACTAAACAGCATTTTTGTTAAAATCATACATAATGTTATATCTTATCCTGGCGCTTAGCCAATTACAGAGTTTCACAACGTGGAATATCAAAACAAAGCGAAAATAACCGTGTGAAGAAAACATATACTTGCAGTTGCAATCTGTGCTTATAAGCGGTCAAGCAGAGAGAATGCCATACATTAACGTTGTTGAACGAGTTGAACTCATCATTGCCCACAGCAGCTGCAATGATGAGTACAGGCATAACTTGAATACAATGATGGAGACTTTTGCCCTACACAGAGAAGATTAAAGGCTGTTACTTTATTTTACTTTAACAATTACCAATATCAGTCACTTTTTATATATTTTTTTTAAATAATTCTTTTCTAGCAAAAACCTGTATAATTTGCCTAGCGAGCAAACTACAGAATATAAGTTGTTAAAAGTTTACAAAACTCTGAAACGAAACTCGTCAGACTAATTAGCGTTGTAAAAACTTTGGAAATGTATCACGTGTAGCGATCACCGAAGCCAGATAACTGTGCTATCGGTATAGCTTTAACCTAAACAACTTAGTTATTTTATCCACAACAAAGAAAGTCCTTATTACCCTACACCACCCGGGTTGGGAAGAAACTAACACGTGTAGGATTTTACGTGTAGTTCCTGATAATATGTTGTTTTTTAAGTGGCTCTGATCCTTAATTCTCATCTTCTGGGGTCTTGGCTTTCGAATCACAGAACGTATAGTAACAGGATTTATTTTTTATCAGATTCAAGTAGCTTTAATTCTGCGAATTAATAAATCTAATGAGTCGTTAGTGTCATGAGTATGATTTCGGATACATAAGAGTCAGTGAGCATCGTAATTCACTGATGACTTTAGTATCATTTTTAGGGTTCCGTACCCAAAGTTAAATTGGGACGTGTAAAAGCGCCTCCTGGGGCCTATTTGCAGAAATAAAACTGATTTTAACTGATTTTAAAGGGTAAAAACGGGACCCTATTACTAAGATTTCATCCAATGATGGAGGCCTTTGCCCTGCAGTGGGTTGGAAATAGGCCGTTACTCAAAGTATTCAAGTAAGTATCAATCATAAAACCGTAAGGTAACATTTTCCGAATGTCGAGTTCTAATTGAGTTCACAACTCAATCAGCGTATCCGTGTCGAGTGGCAGTTACCGCGGGGTCCAATCTGCCGCCATTACGATTGCAATAATCGTTTACAATCGGAGTATGATTGCCAACGATTATACGTATCGTTGCAAACGAACGTTGTTTCAGTTTTACAGCGAGAGATACCGGCGAGGTACGTAATCTGTTCGATTGTGTCAATTTGTGTCGACCATTGTAATATATTATTTTTCAGATGAATTATAAAATGTTAACGTTGGTTTTTTTTAAATATGGATATAGAGGTAGATCACTTTTTACAGAGTTTATTCAAAATCGTAGATATAATATAAAAGAAACTACACACAATCAGCCGCAGAAAAATTTCCTTACCAAATGAGCGCCCAATAGAACATTTGGATGATCTTACAACTTAGACTTTGGGGTGGTGGGATCTACGTCCTAGTGGTCCACCCTGGGCAACGGCATCTTTGGTTTTCTAACCAATGATGACGGCTAACAGATCCCTCTGCGGTGATAGGCTTCGTAAGAGGCCGCCTGGATGCTACCACCATTCTGCCAGAGTCCAGCGCCAAACAGTTTTTCTGTGTTCCGCTGGTGTGTGGGAGAACCAGTACCTCTGGGTAAGCTCGCTCCATCTTAGGCTTCTTCTTAACCTTATAGTTAAGTATGTAGTCAAGAGCAAACCCATTATATATAAAAAAAAAAACATGACAAAAACTATGAAGATTCAAAACAAATCAAATCATTTATTTGTGATACACAGTCAATCGCAGACTTTGTTGTAGGGCAGTTTGTGACAGCAACATCGGAAGTACCAATGGCGCTGGCTAATTACACGGCTGTCTCGATATAAAACTGAAGTGCGGCACGAATGCCTTGCTCTGATTGGTTGTAAGTTAGTAAAGATTTTTTTACAAGAAAATAACTGGCAGCCAATAAAGTTGGTTGCAATTTTACTGAGCTTCCATAGACTTTTAAGAAAACCCCGAGAAAACTGATCCTGGGCCACGCTAAACTGGCGCCCAACGTGGGGCCAAAACTGATTTTAGCCCACGCAAAAAGTGTAATGTTTGTATAAGACTACTAGCTGACCCGGCAAACGTTGTTTTTCCATAAAAATGATAAAATTACTAATGGCTAACAAAAAATAGGGGTTGGTGGTAAAAGGGTAAAAATTTAGGGTTATATATATTTTATAATTTTTTTATATTTTACTACCCTACCCCTACCCTACCCTACACATACCCTACCCCTACCCTACCCCCACCCCTACCCTAAACCCTTCCCTACCCCTACCCTACCCTTACAAAAAAGACGATAATTGATCAGTTATCGAGCGGGATGAAAAATGATTAAATTACTAAAATGGCTATTAAAAAATAGGGGTTGGTGATAAAAGGGTAAAAATTTAGGATTGTATGTATTTTTGTATGTTGTATCATAAAAAAGTAGAAATTAAAAATTTTGCCTAAAAAATAATATAAAAATTTAGGGGTGGACTGAAATAGATGTTGGCCGATTCTCATAGATACCGGATAAGTACAAAAAATTTCATCAAAATCGGTCAAGCTGTTTCGGAGGAGTATGGCAACGAAAACTGTGACACGAGAATTTTATATATTAGATGTATGTAGTTCTTATTTTTTTATCTTTGTTTAAAATATTACTTTATTTTCGTTAACTTTGAATTTTTTGAATATAATATCAGGTTGTAACGCAAGTTTTTCGTTTATACTGTAATGTGGTCACTCTGTAAAGTCACCTACTTTAATGCGCGTATATCTTAAAAATGGCAATGAAAAGTTCAATGATTTTTTATCTCCACACCAGTTTATATAAACAACAATTTAATCTTAAATATATCATTTATTTCTATTTACAGGTTACATGAAATCATTCACATACAAGAGTTCACTCCACTGCAAACAAATAGGCACTACCTGCCTGAACCGCTATTATACATCTTACAGTCTACCAAACATTCGAAATGGGCCCGATTCCGTGCAGGAACTCTGAATGAAATATAAAGCTTACTTCATTCACTAACGGCCGGTTCCAAACACCTATCTATCTTCAGTTTTGGCATATCGGAGATAGGAAACAGTTTCTATCTCTGTTTTTGCCGTCCAGAGAAACAAAGACAGAAGTTGTTTTCTATTTCCGATATGCCAAAACTGAAGATAGATAGGTTATTGGAAATGGCCGTAATTCCGTTCATTCACTTGAATGAATATAAAAAAGACAGACTGTATTTAAAATAGCCTATTCCATTTACTAATTCCTTTCAGTCACTTGAATGAATAGAAGAAAAAACAGACTGTATTTTAAATAGTTTATTTCATAGGTACCTAATATTATACAAAATATCTTGCAGTAAACGTACCTACTTTAATTCATGGATTTTATTCAAAACATTTTAAAACTAAGACTGTTGACCTTCAGACAAGTTTTATAAGTGAATGATGAAGAAACGACTGTTTTTTACTGGAGATTAGCTGGCTGACACCAACCTAATACTATTCTATGTATTTTATAAGCTGACAAATTTGCAATGCTTTCTTAGAAGGATTTGATTCGATTCTTCATGTGTAATGACATTTTTTGGTTACTCTTGTTCAGCAATATATAAATACAGTCGCGGTACCAGGCCCATTGTAAGAGTGTGTGTCTAGCTATGTTGCGCTTAGTGCATTAACAAAATATCGCAGTTTGGTATAATCTATTTTGTTGTTATTACAATAAGAAAAATAGTGTTGTGTTTAAAAAGTTCTGAGCGTGCGTTATATTGGGCCTCTTCCGAATAAATGCTGCACAGGTACAGTATTCTCTCTCTTTCTATAATTTATACAGTCTAACATTCAACGAATGAAACAAAACACTAGTCTATTAATTTTATACAACATTTATTAGCAAGAGGATTAATATTAAGTAAAATAAGTTAACATTTTGCTACGACATGTAACCAAACATCTTTTTTACACACTGAACATCATTTATGCATATTACAAACGCTTATTATTAAAAAACAAAACTTAATACAACTATAGAGAAGTAGACATTAACTATCCGAATTATCATCGCATTATTTATAATGTTTTAGCACAGGAATAACGACAACACTTTATTTTATTACACGGCACAAAACGCAAAATTCCTTTTCCTAAGTGCCGATAAAAGATTTTTTGTGACAGATAGTTCTAGATGAACGATGAATGAGTGAATTAATGAATTTACGACGCAGGCTAAGACATTCACTGGTTGGTGACTCTACCAAGCTACAGGACAATTCTAAAAGGTATTTGGCCAATAGAAAAACCTTCACATAGCTATTCAACGTTTGTTAACGTTGTCTTACTTAATATCAAAGCCAAAATCGATTTCACCGTGCTCATAGTTAAAACTCGAGTAAAGGTTTGGCAATTTAAATTCGGAACGAGTTTGAACATGGTAAAAACGATCTTGGTTCAATATGTAATGCCACTGGCATTCGTCTTCTTTTGATAATGCAATTTGTATGGGACTGATCTTATTTTTATTCATCGACATAACAGTTTATGTATGTTTTCGCATTGGTGTAATAAAAAAACTTGATACACAATCAGCGTAAAAAACGTGTCCCAACCAAATGTGCACCCATTTCACATAAGGGTGGACTTTTAGTACATGACATAAATATCCATACTATTGCATGTCGACACAATTTAGCCGGGTTATAAAATTGACACTGACATGAAATCTACGACAATCATTCAATCGAGGACAGTTTAGGTGTCATTTTGCATCGGACCGTATATTTAGTAATTTTTATCCAGCGTCAGACCGATGAAGCAGGGCCCCAATTCCGCTAATTTACAAATGGCTCAATAGAATCGCAATTGCATCTCAATTGTATATTTTGACACATTTATTGTGGTAGTAATGTCAAAGTATACGATTGAGATGCAATTGCGATTCTATTGAGCCATTTGTAAATTAGCGGAATGGGGGCTATCGCTAGTGAATTTGCCACTAGAGGCGCTAGTGTCGCGTGAGGTCCAATATCATTCACTTTGTACTGGTTTTAGCGGAATTTGTTGCATAAATTATAATTTCTTTAATTTACCTGCTGGAAAGTGATTGCCTTCGTAAAATATCGCAAATATGAGTATATAAACTTGAAAAATTTTGTCTCAGGCAAAAAAAAAAAAAATTTTTCAAGTTTATATACTGATATTAAAAGTGCAATTAAGTTGCTAAAATATCAAATAAAGTATCGCAAATATGGATTATTTGGCGATTAATGTGAACGCTTTAAAAGCGGAATTAAGAAAAAGCGCAAAAATAGGCGGCCTCAAGAGCAACTATTTCAGAAGTTAGTTTGTTGATATCAAGATAGTTATTTATAAACAATATAACCTTAATTAGATTCAAGATATAACACTTTGTTTCGGCGCCAATCGCCTTTGATAGCTATACCTCCGGACCTCAGTCTACAGTGGCGCCAACTGGTGAGCAAAGAAACGGTAGTCCCCATTGGAGCCCAGTTACGTTGTCGGTAAAGCAGCATCAAACTTAGCGCTACTCCCATCGGGTTCGTTAATCCAGCGTCAAAACGATCATTTACGTTGTCGGTAAAGCAGCATCAAACTTAGCGTTACTCCCATCGGCTTCGTTTCCCGGACTTGCGTACGCGATCGGCCCGCTCCCTCGCCGCGGCGTCTGCGGGCGGCGGCGGGGGCGGGGGGTCCGCGGGGGCGGGCACGGCGGGGGCGTTAACCCCCGGCTGGATACGGGCTACGGTCTGTTCCCACGAGTGGTCCGATGATGCCGTGAACTGGATAAAAAACAATATCGTTTTACTGCTATTGCTTAAAATGGATGGAATGAAGAATGTTACTAATTATAGTGCCCCTAATAAGAGAAAATGAAAAAGTAATCATATTTATCATGCAACCAAAATTTATAAAGTTTTACAAGAACAAAGTTTGAAGGATTTTCATCTAAAATGGCATTCGCGGTATGATATCATATACTTTCTTCGCGGTGGCGTCATAGACTTCTCTGCATACACCAAGTTAACAAAATTAATATTGAGAAAACCAATTAGATTATTTAAAATTTACGTTTATCATCTACATACGATGACCGTAACGATGAGGAAGTCGATAATAACAAAGATTTGAATAATAATGAAATCAATTGAATTGAAGTCTTCGATGACTACGACAACGAAGACTGTGGTAGAGACAAAAATGTCGACGACGTAAGAAATCTTAGTCTTGATAGTTATGATAGCGATAACGATGACTAAGAAATGCGATGTTGAAAAAACGACAAAAAAATATCACCCCAAAAAACAACATTATGAGCCTAATGGGGCTATTAATGGGGGCTATCGCTAGTGAATTTGCCACTAGAGGCGCTTGTGTCGCGTGAAGTCCAATAACATTTACTTTTCACTGGTTTTAGCGGGCTTCGTTACATAAATTATAATTTCTTTAATTTACCTGCTGGAAAGTGATCTCCTTCGTAAAATTATCGCAAATATGGATTATTTGGCGATTAATGTGAACGCTTTGAAAGCGGAATTAAGAAAAAGTGATAAAATAGGCGGCCTAAAAGAGCAACTATTTCAGAGGTTAGTTTGTTGTTATGAAGATAGTTATTTATAAATAATAAACTTTAATTAGATTCAAGATTTAAAATTTTGTTTCGGCGCCGATCTTATAAAGTCGCCTTTTACAGCTATACCTCTGGACCTGTCTACAGTGGCGCCAACTGGTGAGCAAAGAAACTGTAGTCCCCATTCAACTGGTTGTACTGGGAGCGGAAAATAAACATAATTATCTTGTCAAATCAAATTTACCTGATTGTACTTGCTGTTTTTTCTTATGTTGATGACAAAAACGCTAAAAGAATATCAGCCCAAACATATTTAGCTCAAATCAATTCACCCGGCTGTAGGTACTACTGGTTTTTATTTTGTTGATGATAAAAATGCTAAAAGATGATCAACCCAAACACATTTAGCTCAAATCAATACACCTGATTGTAGTGCTGCTTAATCTTCGACTGAGAATAAAAACTCTAAAAGAACATCTACCAAAGCATATTTAGCTTATATAAATTCACCTGGTTGTACTGCGACCGGAAGGCCTGCTTGAGCGAGGCCAGCCGGTCCGTGGCCGGGCCCCCGCCGCGCTCCGCCGCCGCCGGCTCCTCGCTGTGCTGGGGCAGGCCCGGCCGTTCCTTGTATCTGCAATCAACAATTAACACTAGGTTCCGGGATTGATATGATGTTTAACCGGTCGGCTGCTTAGGAGCAGATCTGATCTATATGGGCCGAAACACATTACCGCGTTGCGGCGCCGCACCGCATCTCAACGCGCCACCGAGCGCTGCGTTGCGGCGCCGCAAAACAAAGCGTTCTCCTACCGACCTGTAGGGCAACCATTGCTTTACGAGTTTTGAGCGTTGGTGGACGTATCTCTAGCATGGATCGCAATAAACGTATTGGTCTTTTGTTATTAAAAAGATATTACACCAATTTAAATAGATGACAGAGAAGGTACTGGATACATCCATTAAGCGAGGCGATGAATCCTGATAGGGAGCACTTTTCTTGAAAAAACAAACTGCATGTTGTTGTCACCAAGTGTGACGTCATAACGCGCAATGCGCACCGCAATATTCTATAGAGCGGCGGGCGACGCTGCCGATTTTGGCGGTGCGGTGCCGCAACGCGATTATGTGACTTGGCCCTATGATAATATTGTGTCTGGAATCACCCGAATTCAAGGGCTGAAATCAGTTCGTAAGAGTCGTGAAAAAACAGGAGTTAAATGTTAACCAAAATATGGCGTGCTCAATCATAACTTAACACAATAACCAGTAGCGATTGAACTATCTACATTAGCAACTAACCTACTCATACACGTGCATGTCTACTTTGGATTCTTTCAATCAACGTGTGAAAAAAGGAACTCTGTTCCATTACGATAAGAGTGAAAGTGTCAAGTTTGAAATGCTCTGTACGATTAACTACGTACGGCGCCAAGCGGCAACATTGCAATCCGAGTTTGACTGAATGCAAGCTGCGCCGACACGCGAAGCGGCAACGTCGCACTAGATCGCGCGTCATTATAGACTTTTTAATTTGTAACAAATACAATTAGTAAACAAACAAAGCTATATTAGCTTCGTAAATTTATTTATTTATTTTATAACGACAACTATCTATGATTAGCACGTGTTTATGACTTAGGAATAAAATGATCCGCGAAAATAAAATGTAATAATAAACATAATTCTTTTATACTAAAATCGGTTGGGTTGGGGTGTCTGAGGTTTTGCGCATGTTTTAGCATAAAATAAAAGTACATTTTAAGGCGCGTTTTACGGCCGCGATTGTTTGCGGCTTTTACAGCAACTCATCAGTCTTACAACCGCCTGTCTAGCGGTAATCGCCCGCCAAGTTTGCGATCTGAAAAAGCTGTGTAACCGCATGAAGTTCTGTGCGTGAGTTTGAAATTAAAATGGACGTTCCTCTGCTCCGTGAGTTCTAAGTCTTCGTAAGTTCTTTTTGACATCTTTCATTAATTTATTATCTTGATTTATTACTCTTAAATTTATATGTAATGTTTTTGTGTAACTGTCAATCAAATGTGTGCCAAATAATTATGTTTTCTTCCATTCTAAGCCTAAGACTCACCCGAGGCCGCAACCGCCGACGTTTAGGTTCTTCCCCTTTCCCTTCTTGAAGCGGGACTTGCGGAACCACGCCGACTGCATCGCGAGGTTCAGAAGCTCCTCGGGCACCTCCTGACAAATATCATAGATTTGAATACAGAGCAATTTGTACTTAATTTCGATTTTAACAGGATAGATTTTAGTACATTCGAGTTGAGATTAATTTCGATAAAAACAGGATATATTTTAGTACATTGATTTAGATATGGATTTTTTTTTTTAATTTTTAAAGCATATTTTTTTCTCCTAGCTCCCAGATCCGAGGAAATGAAGAAAAATGTGCAATACCAGTTCAGCTTCAGCTTCAGTTTCATAGACTGTGGTATTACTATATTACTATACCTGCTGAGCGCCTTCCAGGTTCCTCAGCAAGTGTCCCGCGAAGTCCTTGTCCCGATGTCTATCGAGTAGGGTATACGCGTCCCCGCGCACGCCGGCGCGTCCCACGCGTCCCACTCGATGCGTGTGAGTATCTATGTCCCGGGCGACGGTGTAGTTTATCACCGTACGTATGTGGGGTATGTCGAGACCGCGGGCTGGCAGGGAAATATAAATGTTTTTGTAGAAATGATCTGTAGATTAATGCTATTAAGGGTCATTTTAGAATGAACAGATTTTTTTCTGTACCATCACTGTTATTCTAGTAAAGTTACGGCCTATAATAACCGTACTTCAGGGAAGGCCTCCAACATTGAATTCAAGTTGCCATAACAATTATGGGTATAGGCGTAATCACCTCGCTTTCCAAATGCGGGATGGTGATCACAAACCCGAACAATGTTCGATAATTCGAAATATTTTCTTGTCCGACCCGGGGATCGAACCTGAGGCTAAGGCCTACTCCGCAACACAATTTCCGTATATTCGAATCCATCTGTCCCTATCACTCATACAGATGTCTTAAAGTATCTGAAAGAGACAGCTATATCCGTAAATACGAGCTTCGTGTTGCAGAGTAAGGCATCTGGGATCCCGAAGTAAACCACTAAACAAACAAAGCGTTGTTCTAGAAAAAATTTTTATTAATCTATTAGATAGATGGATAGCTGTACAGTTTCATTGGATGCATTAAACATATCTTCAGATCTGTCCGTCAGTATGAATCTCGTGGTTTTTTCGTCACCCATCCCACCTCTCGCGTATACCTAAGGCGCGGTACAGCGATTGTGGTCAGACTATATTAAGATAACAATTTTACCAGCGACGTCAGTGGCGACGAGTATGTTGTTCTCCCGCCGCCTGAAGGCCGTGATGACCTTGTTCCTGTCGGCCTGCTCCATGTCTCCGTGGAGGAGCAACGCGTCGAATTCCTGCACACCCAGATTCGCGGCCGTCTGTTCTGCTTCCAGCTAAAATGAATAAACACATTGTTGACTAAATTCAATTCGGTTCACAGGTCAATCAATTCAATACAATGTGTAACCAGATTCGGAACCTAGTGTTTATAAACCATCCAAGAACCCATTGGAATACTGTTTTCTTGAGTTTACGCGAACACTATACATTGAAATGAAAGATAATTTTACGGATTTAGAACGCGTTAGTTTTAACCCCATTTCGAACCCTTTACAGCGTTCATGGTCACGGGTAGACTAAGGTGTTATTCGTCTTTAAGATGGTAATTTTGAAAAAATGTTTAACTACCGCCTCTAATTTTTATCGTCAGTTATGTTCCTTTTCACACAAAATGAGCTAACTGTGTCCGGAATCTTCGCAGTGTTGCCATGGTTTGTGGACTTCAGTGATGATAAGACAGGGTCCCAAGCAGCTGGTAAATTAATAATTTCGATAGAGAAGATGGTTGGAATGAACCATGAACGCTGTAAAGGGTTCGAAACGTCGGGTTAAATCAAAAATAAACGCGTTCTAAATCCGTAAAGATATTCGAAAAATTACATACAAATCGGGTCAGCCTTTTGTGACAAATACACGTACAGAAACGTTATAGAATGGAAGTTCTCGTGGTTTAAGTACCGCACAAAGATGTCGGGCTCTCCAGGTCGGGCAACAAAACTTTAGAATTTTCAACCATTGCTCGCATTTGGCTAGCGTGGTGATTATGCCTACATCATCATTGCTGCGGTAACTTGAGTTCAATGATGGAAGCTTTTGCCTTGCACTGGAACGATTATAACCAGGCAATTACTTAAATGTTTTACTTTATTCTATCAAACAGGGAAATACCAATTATCGTTGACTTCATTACCCGCTGGGCGACCTTAAGCCTTGTTATATGACCCATATTACACTATGCATTATGTTCCCAGCCTGAAGAATCTACTCTTGTTGTACTCTTGAACAATCTAATCTTGTTAAATGATTGTGCTAACTTCGAATATGTCTGATTAATGTTGATATAAAATACCTTTTTAGTGACGAATATAAGAACACTGCCAGCCGAAAGGAATTCGACCAAATTTTTGAGAAGCCATGTCCATTTGTCTTCTGGTTTGCTGAATATTCTGTAAAATAAATGTATCAGAGTAATTTATTGGTGTCGCTGATAATTCATTTTTAAAGTAAGGATCATTTGTGCATTCCAAAATTAGCTAAACCAGAAATAAATGAGTTATATTATTAATAACGTTTTAAAAAGTATTACTGCTTTCTATTTGTGTGAAGTTGATAGAGATCTCTTAATCTAGAACTAAACTTGAGGTGCATAAGCGGACTTTTATATTATTACCGTTCTGAGTACTGGTAAGTAAGGAATGTAGTAACTTAGTTCTTTTGTTATCGCGTCGAAACTTCGTAAATTCGTCAAAAACGACTTTCAACGACATTTTTAAACAATTCCACCGCCAACCCATGGTTCTGAGATCATGTGATCCTAATTTCAGGAGATAGGGTTGCCAACATTTCTTCGCCGAAATATAGTATTTTCAAAATGAGCCTTAAAAATATAGTACACTTCTAAAACCTACAGTAGTTTATGAAAAAAATAAAAATAGACAATGATATATTTGTTACTTATTTAGTTTTATAGAAACTATCTTCTGCCAATTAGATATTGACAAATTCGAATCTAAAGACAAGGGATTACAGATACGTTCAAATTTCAGATACACGCACGCCTCAGTCAAAAGTTAATGTAAAATTATATATTTAATATTTTTATTTTTATAAAATAAGTATTTGTTTGCTACGATATTGAAAATATAGTATTTTTGCGTACTATATATTACTTCAACAGTATACCTAACCCAACAGTATAGCATACAGACCCGAACTATAGTGAAATACTATAATTTATAGTCCGGTTGGCAACCCTATCAGGAGATCGTAAGGGTACTGCATGGGCTCCTTTCTCCCTGTTAAAACTATAAAAACGGCACTTTGGCGTTGAGTTGCTTAAGTTGACCATGCGTCATTTTAATAGAGTGTAAACAAAATGCGGCATAAGCTCGATGGCATAGTGTATGTCACACTAGTCCCTATTAAGATATCATTATAATAACCAAATGTAGCCAGCGACATCATACGCGTGGCATATTGAAATTTGAAAACTGTCCCATGGGAACCTTAAATTTTTTCGGGATAAAAGGTAGCCTTTATGCTATTTCAGTCTGTAATCTATCTTAGTGCCTTTCAACTAGATTCCTTCAGTCGTTCTAGTGTGAGTAAGTAACAAATATCCATTCAAAGATTCGCATTTAATATTATACTTCGTTCGTGTTAAGAATGCAGTCAGTCGTCACTGTACGCCCCTCTAGCCCCGCCCCTTAACCAATCAAATTATAAGGTCAAGTTAACATGACCAGTTGAAGGCATAGTTTCGAATGCAACGGTTGTGTCCTGTCAAATGACAAATCAGTGCCAAAGAAATAACTGATTAAAATTTTAATAAATGTAGCTTTTTTTAATTAAAAAAAAGTTTAGTAGACATTGATCGATGGAAGAAATGCTGCGACCATGTCATACAACTCACTGATGCTCGCTGAAAAATTATTTCATTATAAATACTAACGCGGATAACTTAATCTTCGAAAATATAATTTGTTTGAATTTTAACACTACTGTAAATACACCGTTACGCTGCAGTTGCACTGATGACTCACCGCATTCTTAACGCGAACGAACTATAGTAAGATTTTTACACTTTACTGCACATACAAAACGGTAGAAATGACGGATGTTCATGCTGTTTACTCACCTCACTCGCTGCGACACCAGCTCGCTGGCCTCCCCTGCGGCCCCGTGCTGCACGCGCACCGGGTCGTGCAGCGCGTCCCTCGCGAGCCGCTCCACGCGCCGCGGGAACGTGGCCGAGAACAGCAGCGCCTGCCGCTCGGGCCGCACGTGCGCGCAGATGGAGCGCACCTGCGGCTCTGCGTGGAACGAGACGCGTCACACTAGAGTGTAGCCTCAACACTGCACGTCGACGAGTATTATTGCAACGTGGCCGAGAACAGCAGCGCCTGCCGCTCGGGCCGCACGTGCGCGCAGATGGAGCGCACCTGCGGCTCTGCGTGGAACGAGACGCGTCACACTAGAGTGTACCCTCAACACTGCACGTCGACAAGTATTATTGCAACGTGGCCGAGAACAGCAGCGCCTGCCGCTCGAACCGCACGTGCGCGCAGATGGAGCGCACCTGCGGCTCTGCGTGGACGAACGACTCATTAGGCCGTGCCGCTCAAGTGAAGACGCCTGAGCACGCTCGGCCCGAGCAAGTCCGAGCACGCTTAAGCCTAGTTCGCATTAGGCCAGTGTTTAAGTCGAGTAACGATTATTTTAATAGCTAAAGGCGTCTGTAAACCAAAAATTATGTCGAGTAGGTTAGAAAGCAATGTAGTAGTAGCGAGTTGAAAGCGACAAAAATACTGGCCTAATGCGAACTACGCTTCAGGGCGATCCTTCACCTCGTCGGTTTTTGTCCGCGCTCAATATTCGCTGGTGGATCTCAGTGTGGATGGTTACTTTAGTATTGAAGACGAGCGCGTCGAGCTCCGAGCCCCGATATACTTAGTTTGAATTTACGTTTTAATTTACTGTTTCTGTTATTTACATGTGGGTGTAAACAGAGACGAGTTACACACGCACTTAGCTACCATAAGGCCCGTATTCTAAACGAAGACCGGAAAGCCCCTTAGAGTAACCCTATCGTCCTACTCGTCCCACGTTACAATATTATATTTTTTGTTGGATACGTGTATTTGATAGTTGAATTGATTATGCTACACGTCATTATCACTTGCATGAAATAGGATCAGCCACAACAGATAGAAAAAATATACTAAAACTTATAACAACATAATATACAAAATGATAGCTACACGTTGGGCGCCAAAAATAAATATGGCGCCCAACACGTTACTCACAAAATGTCGTGATTTCTGTGTTACATATTTAGCATTGCATTTATTAGAATGGTTTGCACTTAACCATGTTTTATGCTTGCAATATAATAAATACATTTTGGGGACCCTTACTTATGTATTTTATTATTTTATTTTTTATTTTATTATATTCGGAACACCAACAGCTACATCAAACAAATAATAGATTACATAAATTATATCTACTTAGCTATTTATAGGTATTCGCATATGAAAATTAAGAAGATAATAGACCACAAATCATAACTTATACACAATACTTTTACACTATCGACCTCCACCTGTCAGTCCCCCAAAAAACTAAGAGTAAAAGTAAAAGAAAGCAATTAAATATTTGTAGCGCTTTTGGAATGGGAGCCAAAAAACTCTAATGTGAATAATTTGTTAATGCTAGCCGGTTTCGTTCTGAATAATTCCAATTCAATATTATTTTTCGATAGCTCGTTAAAAAGTTTACTCGCTCGGATGAGGAAAGAGTTACGCCGATATTTATTGTGGACCCTGGGTAGTGCTAAAGGTTGAGTACGACGTGTAGGCAGCCTCTGTGGGACCCAAATGTTTACCTGCTCCAACAAAGCAGGACAATCGACGATACCACTGACAATCTTTAGTAGATATGCAATGTCAGATACTTGCCGTCTCTTTTCTAAAGGTAAGAAGTGATATCTCCTACATCTTGTCTCATAACCATGATCCTTCACGTCAATTTTATATTGTAAATATCTAAGAAACCTTATTTGTATGAATTCTATACGGGAAATATAAACATTATACTGGGGACTCCAGACCACCGAGGCATACTCGAGGATACTGCGCACGAAGGCACAGAAAAGCACTTTTATTGGTTTAATGAACTTAAATTTATATGTAGATCTAATAATGAAGCCAAGAGACTTTGACGCTTTTTTGACGACATAATCTATATGTTTATCAAATAGAAGCTTTGAATCCTGAATCATTCCTAAGTCCTTCATAGACGTTACCTTAGTTAGTTGTTTATTATGCAACGTGTATTGATAGTTTATAGGGTTACGTTTGCGAGAAAAAATCATTGAATAACATTTAGAGACATTTAGATCAAGCTTGTTTCGAGTACAGTATTGCACAAAATTATCGAGGTCACTTTGCAAAAGGTCACAGTCATTACAACTTCTAACAGACGTAAAGATTTTAGTGTCATCTGCATATAGCAAGACCTTTGCGTATTTGAAGCTTGAGGTAATATCATTAATGAAAATTATGAAGAGCAGAGGACCCAATAAAGAGCCCTGTGGTACGCCGGATGGTATTGACATCCAGACCGACGTGAATCCATTAATTGCGACTGCCTGGGACCTATTCATGATGTAAGATGAGAACCATCTGTATAGACTGCCATGAATACCAGCTTTATACAGTTTCTCCAAAAGCAAAAGGTGATCTATACGATCAAAAGCCTTGCTAAAATCCGTAAATATACAATCCACCTGGAATCCGGAATCCATACATGATGAGGTATAATCGTTGAAACTAAGAGATTGGATACTGTCTACTTTTGTCTTAAAAATCCATGTTGCTCTGGTGAGAAAGAAGATTTTACTGCGGCATAGACCTGACGATAAATATTTTTTTCAAATATTTCCGCAAAGATACATAATTTAGATATGGGTCTATAATTTTTTATATTAGTTCGCTCGCCGCTTTTATGCACAGGAGTAATGAATGCAGTCTTCCAGGCGAATGGCAATGTTCCTTCACTTATAGATCGTTTAAAAATTAAGTATAAAGGTAGGACTAAGTTATCAACACATTTCCTTATGAAAAAGAGGGTTATGCCATCAGGGCCTGCACCTTTATTCAGATTAATGGTTTTCAACAATGTTTCGATTTCTTTCGGATGAATGTTTATATCACTTAATTGGGCAATCTGATTGTTTTGACTTTTAAGGTTAGGGGAGCTATTGTTAGGAGTTAGGGGCTAAAAACGTAGATTGGAAATATTCTGCGAATAATTTACAAACAGATTCTCCTGTATCTGCGACCTGTAGTGCGATTGTGTAAGGTTGTTCATGGATGGACAATGAATACAATTGATCATCGATCGTATAATTAAATTCTAATTGTGTAATTTTGTCCATTCCATGAAGACCGAAAAGTGACCGGTGGTATAAAAACGTTTCATGGATTTGCGTTTTATTATCGCAAAACATTCGGTAAAACTCATTTTTTTCTAACATAATATTAAATTGTATTCAAATATAAATGCAGGTTTTTAATCAAATTTTACGATTTCAACCCAAAAACAAACTTTATTTCATAAAAACATTGAATTTAAATTAAAAATTTACCTTTGCAATTGATATAACCAAACGCAAAGAACAAATGAAATACGAGTTTCCTGCTACTCGACAATAGGTGGCGTTAGTGGACTATGTTTTTTATTTCCTAAAAGTTTAACGGCTTCGGACGAGTCCATACAGCCTAGTCTTTTTAGTTATAATGTAAAATTTTTTATACATACAATATCATTTAAACTTGCTTAAACATAATAGCCTAACCTAAGCTAAGCCTAAACTAACCTAACTCATTGAAATGTATGGGTGGTATATACATTTCAATGATTACGGGAGTTTTACGCGAGAACGTGGATCAAAGTCAAATAGGAGCGCCTTTTCTTGTGTCTCAGTTTTATTTGATTTATCCTACTCACTGACACATTATTATAACAATGCCACCACTTTATCACAATAAATGCCGCTTAAGATAAATTCACAAAATTTCGCAACAAAATCCATCTTTCTCTTATCGTTTCCCGCGCAATACTCCAGTGGACTACGTAAAGTGTTCTCTGACGTAGTATATTATTTTATTTATGTTGTGAATGTCAAGTGTTAACTGTCACAGTGAAACAAAACTTTGCATTTGTTTTAAATAAAAACACAAGTAATTAAAAAAATATTAAATTAAATTAAAGCTTTCTATCAAAAACAAACATGAAAAAGTTTACCTAAATTAAATAAAGATAAAACAACATTTTCTTTCTAAGAAAATGTAACAATTTGAAGAAATTTGCGTACATAACAGGGTAAAATTTACGATTGTCATGAGTCAAGAGTCACCGCAATCATTTGACATTAGCAATGAGCTCATAAGACTTACGCAATTCGAATTATCTGTCAAAATCATGTACATCATTCACTCATCGTTTAAAATTAACGACCCAATCGTTAACGATAAATGAACTCCGTACACAATTAGAATTAGCCGTTTGACAGATTATACCGTACGTTATGAACTGTCAAATGAATACGATTGCTTTACACAATCGCACCTCTGGCCCTCGTATTCCATTACAGAGGGTAGCGCGTGTGAGGACCTATTTAATGACTTGGTGTAAGACCAGAACATGCGGGGATTATCGACAACAAATTATTCCACCTTACTGATATATGACTGATAACATTCATTTTCTAACTTTATGGCCCGTTCTCGAAGGAATGCATATGATTGGTAATCAAATCTGTTGCCATATTTTTTGTATTTTTTGAAATATTTGAATTTCTCTTTGAGAACCTTTTTAAGGCTGGACTTATACCAAGCAGGAAATGTGTTACTGGAAACAATTTTATGAGGTATGAATGTATCACGGAGATTAGTCAGAATATTATAAAAATTACTAATACACTCATCAATTGATCCACAATACAAAATATCATGCCAATCCATTTCTGACAGTTTTAAGTTAATTTCATCATAATTTCCCTCTCTGTAGTTAAAAAGAGTTCGCTTGTTTACCGTTAAATAGGTAGGTATATCTAAGGTCAGTTCTATACATATTGATCTATGAAAGGGATCCTCAGGAACGAGGGGACAGTCACTAGGGCACACATTTACAGAATTATTTCAGAGGACAAGATCCAGTAATCTATCATAGGTATTCAGTACATTATTGTATTGCTCAAGGCTACATTCAACTATCGTATCTAAAAAGTTAATCTGACATTCATTAAATAAGCCTGAAGGCTCCAAAATTCCACTATCTTGTAAAATCCAATTAATGTTTGGCATATTAAAATCACCTACGATTATAAAAAGATCGGATGGGTCAGATAGAAAATTATCACCTAGTTTACTTGTAAAATTGTTGAGTTGGGTATTAATTAAATTACAACCCCCTTGGTTACATATGTATACTGTGCAGAGATGCAGGATCAGCAAACGGCCATTAGTACGAAGTGAAATGGTAATCCAAATGTCTTCTGCGGACGAGCGCCAGGCGGGCCGGTCGACGGCGGCGAGCTCGCGGCGCACGGCCACTAGCACGCCTCCGCCGTATCGCTGACCAGTGGCGAGATAGTCGCGATCACGTCGCCAAACTAAATATCGCTCGTCAAAAAGTTCACTGTCACAGATGCCGTCCAATAACCATGTCTCCGTTATAGATACGAGTATTATGTCGAAGTTATTCAAAGCTACATTTCTTTTAAACAAGTGTGTCTTCGTGCGCAGCCCTCGAGCATTTTGATAAAAAATATTAATACTGAATATTATTAGAAACAATATCTACGCTGTATTTATTGTTGGATAAAAGTTTCGACTGGAATCCGCAACATTTATATTTATAAACAGTACCATAGTACGTTTTACTAAAATCAACTATAGGACGATTTATATTTAATACAACGTTATTGGCGTATTTAAATAAACGAGAATGTAAGACAGCAAGCAAAGACAGCAAGTAAGCAAAATACATAGCATTATTTGAGACAGAAACATTCCGACCCACCCACCAGCGTAATGTGCCACGCAGAACCGCCTTTAAGCTCATATAATTACGGTAACAATTAATATTGAAGAAAAAACATTGACTATTAACCGCCGTAAACAGGTAATGAATTGCGATAAGCAATACAAAAGAGTCAGGGGCTCCCACACCTCGGGCGCAACAATCACAATATTTATAGATAATGGAACTTAAATAATATGTAAGAGGTAACAGATAATGAGAATTTAGGTAGTTAATTGGTATTATGTAAACTTTAGTAGATCTTTTTCTGATTTTATACGGAAAGTCGGCGATATATCGGATTTTCTGACTAAAATTTTGCAATGTTTTATCCATACGTATTTGAAGTTTTTTTCCTTGGCAAGATTTTTTGCTTTCCTTAGTAGGGTCTTATTATGTAGTGTTAGATGGTCATTGATATAAACATTGCCTGCGCCGCTAAATCCCAGCTGAGTAACAGGAAGCTCCTTATGTTGACGCGCAGCTGCTACGAACTCCTCCTTACAGTAGCGGTTGTGTAGTGCCATTATTATGGATTTTTCAGAGTCAGATTTAAGGCTGGGGACCCGGGCAATGTAATTGATATCTTCTTTACGTATGGGGCATTTTATCATATTGCCGACTTGGCTGACGATATCGTAGAGATTCTCGGACTTCTTTAACGGAACCCCCCTAATTTCAACATTGTTAGCCCGTGCCCATTGCTCCTTATCCTGAAGATCTTCTTTGAACTTATTTAAATCATGTTCAATAGAATGTATCAAGTTAGTATTTTCCTCAACCTGAACAATTCTGCTCTCCAGTGTTTTTATGCTTGTTGATAGTTGATTTGAGGTTTCGTGTGCAAACTCAATGGAACTCTTGAGGTTTGATATTTCCTGCTTTATGGTCTTTACATCTTCGACAAGTGACGCCAGGGGAGTTAGTTGCTTCGTGATATTTGTTAAAGCGATCCTTATTTCGCCTATTTGTGTCACAATATCTGGATTGTTTTTTGAGATAGATATAGGAGATTGTGGATTTTTGCAGTCAATACAGCGCCAGGCGGACTTTCGCTCCCCAAGTTTACGAAAGTTGGTTTTCGTGATTCCCGCACAAAGAAAATCGAATTGGCGTTTGCATGTGCTGCACGAAGGCCCGTCGGACACCTCATTTCCACATCTATCACATGTGAACATTTTCACTATTAATTCGTAAGTGCGAACCGAAAGTTGAGTATCACTGGTTGGACAATAAATCGGAGAGTACGGCTACCCCTGAACGCGTTTGAGCGACAACTGATGTAGTTCAAATAGACACCTATTTATACATATATTGCAACAAAAGCATAGCTTGATGAGCAGATATTTGAACATATTTATTAATACAAAGTAATAGGTGCAGCAAAATGATAAAGTAGTAAGACGGATAAAAAAATTCGATTCGATTCGTAATATTCTAAACTTAAGATAGTATTGTAAGTATGATATGGAAGAGCGGAGTTTCCTGGTACAGACATTAACATGATGTCTAAAAGGAGGCTCCAATCACATTTACAGCTATGTAAAAATTACGTTGATAATAATAAACGAATTTGAATTTGAAAAAACATTACGTTACAAAACAAGTTTTTTTGTATAAAAACTTGAATTTATACAAATTAAAGAAATTTTTAACCTGATCACCTATTAGCGTTAAATCTATTAGCTTAGGGCCGGTTTTTTGATCGGTAGTTAAGTCAACCAATGGTCAGAAATCGTTACCAATGGTTAAATAATCAGTAGTTTTTCGAGGTTTGTAAGACTTAATAATGGGGTCAAGTTAGCATTTGATATAAAACGTTGGAAACATTGACATTTAAGCAGATAAATAATTACATTGTCAAATAACTTACCAAATCCCATGTCGAACATTCTATCGGCTTCGTCTAGGACTAGATAAGTGACTCTCTTCAAATTAGTCGCTTTACATTTAATGAGATCTATAACCCGGCCGGGCGTGCCTACTATTATTTCCGCCCCTCCACCTGCAAAAAAAATATTTTTTTACTCTGAAAATATCGCTAAAAGTCAATAGACAGAAAGTCATTTGACTTTAATTGACCTTGCCTCTCATTTCCTAGGCAATCATAAGTCATAGTTTTGCTGGGTTTAATAAGAATTTTGTGAGGCGGTTCACTGCCATTTGTTAGTGTTATAAATGTAAAGTCATCTTTATCTAAATGATTATGATAATAAAGAAACCAAAATACTTCTGTCAACTCTTGACATTCTTTGCTATTTCTATTGGAACATTTACAGTTTTATAACACACACCCTCACTTATTCTAATAACAAATCATATATTACATTTTACCTTCTAAAGCTTTGGTTTGTTCCCACTTGGAGCCGCCACCGTAGCAGCATACACATCTTATGTTGTATACTTTTCCAAACCTCTTGGCTTCCATATAAATCTGTCAAACACAAGTCCTAATTAGTATTAGTCTTAGAACATAAGGTAAGTAAGAGTTTAAACTAAAATTGTTTATAAAAACTTTTAAATTTTTTATGTATCAATCAAAACCCATAGGGCATAGGACACAAAAGGAGGATTTTGCCAAGCTTCGCAGGCCACAATCGCCTTGAAAATTGCAATTTGGTCAATGGCGCGGCGGGTCATATCACTATCGCCATAAACCTTGCAGTTTAGTCTATGGTGGAGAAATACGCAGATCTGGCTAACTGAACAAATTAAATACAACTTCTTCAATAAACCTTAGGGAAGACTTGAACCCACAACCTTCTGCGTACCGGTTGACTGCTCCAACCGATTGAGCTACCAAGATATTGTTTGTGTCGACGAATTTATTCAATACTTCAATTTACATAAGCAATTTTAGGGTTCTTTTCAGCCGTATTAATATTCTGGTTGACTTTGGTGTCACTTTTTATTTTTTAATTATTGTGACATAAACATATAAATTCAGTTTATAAAATCAATTGATAGTTTCGCACGTTTTTAATCCACACAAGTTTGGATTTTATATGTTACTATGTAATGTACATAATTATTTGAAAAATATGTACCATCAAAGTCAACCACATCACCAACACCACAAGTTCCCTTAAATGATTTATACTTAAAAAAAACCTTATATTTACCTGCTGTGCCAGCTCTCTAGTAGGGGCCAGAATGAGGCCTATAGGCCCTTCATCTGGGGCCAACTCCTTCTGATCCATGATGTGAACGAGCAGCGGCCACAGAAACGCAGCTGTCTTACCGGACCCCGTGCGAGCGATACCTGGGTATATCATTTATTTATTTTAATACCGGCCAACAACAAAGTAGGAATTTAAAAATAAAACCTTTACACAGGTTCATGTCTTGTATATGTGTTAATAAACATATGTGTTAAATGTAATACCTTTCAAATATTACAGCTACAGTTGTGAGCCAGATATCTGTCGGGTCTATGATTGGACCAGATAACAATGGGTAATAATAATAGGTATGGACTATTATGTCCCATTCCTATCAAAACTCCTACTCATCAGGCTACATACCAATTAAGTTCTATAATTATTATTGAAACAATAGGATTAGTTTTATTTTTACAAATAGGCTCAGTAGGTGCTTTTACTAATATCAGGTTATATCAATGACGATATACAAAACAAGTCCTATAACTATCAGGTGCTTTGGCTATTAGGTCTCATAGTTATCATACCTCATACCTATCAGGTTTCATACCTATCAGGTCCCTTACCTATCAGATCCCTGCCCGATAGCGCGGCGGGCACGCCGGCGGCCTGCACCGGCGTGGGCTGCGTGTATTCGGAACGGCGGATGGCTTTCATCAGCTGCTCGTCAAAGCCGAGATGGGCGAAACTGCTCACTGGCTTCGGCGGGTCCGGACCGGTTATCTGGCGAGGTATTATATTGTTCATTTAAAATGTGTCATCACGTTTCAAGCCAACAGGAGGTGCCACACGGCCGTTGCGGAATGCAATTATTTTAACGCAGTGAATGCCACACGAGCGCTGCATTGGCGCTGCATCAACGCAGCTATCTCAGGCATCACAGCGTTTGTGTAGGATGTCTCAGACTTCGAATGACAATGGACATGCTAGTAAATACTGCGCTGCCGCTCCATCGTTATAACGCATCTCCCCACCTCGTCTCCCTCCACTCCTTGTGCATTGCAAATGCTCTGCTTCACTGTCCTTCATTTAATCAATGCATCGTGTGGCATGTCGTTCAGATTTATATACAGAATGACTTTTTCCATCCATGGTAGACCAAATTTATAAATGTCTAAACCCAACAGTAATAGGATAAAATGTCACTAATCACAATAAAAATAAAATAATAATAATAATATGAAATTCATAAATTATAATTCATAATATATATTTATGATAAGAACACTTAAAATTTAATTAAAATACAATTTGACGAACAATAAACATAAAAATGTATGGAAACAATACAATTAGAATTTTATAAAAGGTGATGAACCAGCATGCAGTTTCATCCACCTGTGCATCAACGGAGAATCCCATCGCTCAGCCCATAGGCTCAGGATGCTGTTGGTACTACTGCTAACGCGAATGAGCAGCGTAGCGCTTCTTTTTCTAATGATGGCATAAAAATCATCAGTTTGCGCCAGTGCTAACATCGTTGAGGCACTGCAAAATCGGGGCATCCTCATTAGCACCCTGAACGCATTATTGAACTAGACGCGCAGGGAGCCCCATGCCCGCTGAGTGTAGCCGGCCCACAGACGGCACGTGTAAAACGACTGACAATGTGCTTTGAACAAGGTTGCTTTTACCGATACAGTACATCGTGCAAACCTGCGAGCCAACATGTTACACCGGACAGATAGAAACAGACATAATAAAGACAGACAGAAATATGTCTTAGTAGAAACGACATTATATTTTATTTGTTTTAACAAATCTTACTAATGTTATTAACATTATGGAAGTAGAACGATTGTTAAAGAGTCTTATTGAACTTTGACAAGGAGATTTTATATGCTGGAATCATATAGGATACTTTTGGCCCTGAAAAAGTACGGCTAGTAGTCCTAAACTAATAGTTTTATAATTAGTGCTGTTGAGGTAACTACTCGTATATTACAACCATAAGTTACAAAAAATAGGTTTGTTACTACTTGTTGATAGATGTCAGTGGAACGGGATTCCTACAGGACCATTAGCTGTGACCTGCTAATTGCGAAGGCACTACGCATGAGTTCATATTGGAAACGAGTTCCGAGTGCCACGAGTTATCTACGCAATTAGAACACAATTATACTGTACTATTTGTAGGTACTGATATCTGCTGGTCTGTAGTATAAGGGTGATTGTTTAAAGGTTTCTTTCAACTCAATGATCGCCTCTTTACATTGCCATAGAGAAAAACATAAAAATTATTGATGAGGTGGAATGAAAAACACTTGGCCGGTTTTTTTTAAATAAATTACCTCATTAAGACATTTTACGTATAATGTATTTTTTTTAAAACTGTTTTGCATAACATGTAAAAGAAAGTTTTTCAAACTTAATACTAGATCAAGCCAGATTTTTTAGCAATTACGATTAAAAAAAAACTCACCTTAACTCCCAAATTCTTTTTCAACTCCTCAACTTGTTCCGGTGTTAGTTTTTCAATGTCCTCATGTGGAGTGTAGAAGTTCTTTTCAAAAGGTTCATACACTATCTCAGAATGGTCGATTGGGGGTAACGGGTCAATGTACTTCTTTTTAGGAGGAGCTATGGGGTTGCCATCCTCATCATATTCAATTTCTATGTCAGAACCATCATCTCCATTGTTCAATGGATTTTCTTCCATGTATCTGGAATAGACAAACTTGTAAGTAAGTATAAGGTTCTTTCAGGCTTTATCACAAAGCCAATCGTCAAAAAAGTATTAGTTGTTGTTTTATCTGTGATATCTACATACATGCCTTGCAGCTCTTTGTTTATTGTTTTCATTTTTATTGTTTTTTGGCTTGCTCTTGGCAGTTCAGTGTGAACTGAATCATAGAGTAGAGAGGAAGCCTTTGATGGAGCGAGTTTAACCATTAGCAGTCTATTCAATCCAGCTTTGTACTAAATATGCGTAGACTGGCAAGGCTATTCGGGCAGAAAAGGTAAGCCCGGTGAACCAATCAATGAATAAGCTAATAAGTTTTCAATAGAAGACTTACTTGTAGTAACTCTCTTCATCGTCCATTTCATCTATATCTCCCCTGGTGCCACGGCCACTATCGCTCTTCCCACTAGCCTCATTCTCCTTGCTGGCCACCATGTCCTTGGCCGCCTGTTGCTCCAGCCCAGCCATAAATGCGTCCAGAGGGTCCTCTTCATCTTCATCCGGCTGTGATAAAAATTGAATTTAATCATCAGAAGCCAAACTAATATTTCATTAAAAGCAAATTGCAATTTTTTTATGTATGCAGAGAAGAATATGTAAAATCAAAATACCTTCAAACTTTGATCTATTAAATATTTGTAAATAAACCAGTTATAATAATTTATTGTTGAGATTTTTGATGATGTGATACAAGTCATAAGAACTAGTCACGAGACTATAGTAATTGAAGCATAGTCATAAAAATAAGAAGTAAACATTGTAATTTAAAAATATTGCAATGTCTTGAACCTTAGAACTAGATGCTGCTTCATAGCTAGGACTGCCTGGGGCCGGTATGTAGGCCAGTGCTGGGGTTGGGGGTTCATCATCTTCATCAAAGTACCTGTAACAACAGACATAATAGGCTACTTGACTGCTATAAATTTTGGCGCAGTTGATGAATATTATCTTTAGTATATTGATTAAGAAACCGGTATTTATCATTTTCAGATGTTAAAAGTTTGAGATTGCTAAATATTGCTAAAATTAAATGATTTTTTTTTACTTTTTAAATTTAAGCTTTGAAAACACTGTCGGCTATTTTGTGGCGTCATACATCTTTAAACAAACTGCGTGCGTCATTTTAACCGTGACATTGACATTTATGACACAAATAAATAAATAACACTATGAGGTAGTGATGGACTAGTAGTGTTTGTTTATTTTGACTCGTATGACGTCACAGCACAGGCCACAGATAGTCTAAAGCTTTTCAGCGTTTTCATACATCGCACGAAAAGTGAACTTTAAACTTAAGTTTTGCGGTTTTCTAGGTCCTACAAAAATCTGAAAATAATTTTTTTGGTCTATTTGGACATTAAATAATCATTTAAAACCTATTTCCAAAAAGAGTCAAATAGCCTATTATGTTGTGGGTGAATACTATTTCAATTTTATAGCCAACTTGACACCAGCATGACTAAAGCAAACTTATAATGAATCGCCCATTGCGTGCCAGTTGTTCAGTAATTTATTACATATACTTGATAGGGAAAAGCACAACTTCAATCAGAATGCAACTAAAAAATGTTTCACTTACTCATCCTCAGTTTTTGACCGTTTCTTGCCTATACTGCCCCAATTTCCTGTCACCGCGTTCTGAGTTATAGAACTCATGGTAGAGTAGCCCTGCTTGGACAAACCCGATGGAGGGGGCGGCACAGCATTCATTTGAGTCGACGGCGGAGGTACGGCGTGTAACGACACATTTGAAGGGTTCCGCTTAGGCATCGTAAACCCAGCAAACCCAAACCCCTTACCACCAGTCCCGCCGGAATTGTAACTCATCTTGAATGACCGGAATACCACCAACAAGAACCAAATCGCATCAAAATATTGAGGTTATAATATGACCGTGTTTACTCTGATCTTACTGCCTCTACAGAATGCCAGTTGTTAGAACTTATTGAGAAACTACCTAAAAACTCATGACATAAAAAAATAATGCAAGTATAAAACAATTATTAGAGCAAAACTCTATCAAAAAAATTATTGACAAAATTGATGCACCAACGCTGTCATTTTCATTTATTGACAGCTTTGATGACAGTTTTTTTTGTTGTTTGTCCCTTTTGGAACCGTTTAAGGTCTGAGACTATGCTGCCATATCTTTAGTAGGAATTCTACATTTTCACAATAAATACACAAAATATCATAAATACTCACTTACACAAAATACCTTAACCTAAACTAACCCAATTCATTGAAATGTCACCCACACATTTATTTATAAATACATATTCATCCAATTCAATTATCACAGGAGGTTTACGCGAGAACGTGGATCCGAGTCAAATAAGAGCGCCTTTCCTTATTTCACACTTTTAATTGAAATATCCTACTCACTGACACATTATCATAACAATGCCACTGCTTTATCACAATACATGCCGTTAATGATAATTTTACAAAATAAGTCCATCTTCCTCTTCTCGTTTTCCGCGCAGAACTCCCTTGGATGACAGACAGTTTGCTAACAATGCTATTGTCTAAAAGAGTGCGATCATAATGGATAGAATAGAATATTAATATATAGTTTTTGACGGTAACATAGCGAAAACGTTTTTTTTTTCAGATCACAGACAGACAACCCTAAAAAACGGTGTTTACTGTTTTGACATAACGTATAATTGGTTGACATCTACAGTTTTACTACACATCACAGCAGTGTTGCCAGAGGGTTACTTTTGTAACCTTTTAGGTGATTTTTAACAGCATTGGTTACTTTTAGCTTACACTAATTTTTTTAATTTCTTACATAGAAGCAACGTTTTACATAAAACAAATTATACATAAATCTTGTTATTTGAGTGCTATGTTCTTAAATCTTGCGACATTACGATAAGTTTTTGTGCCAGTTTTATCGTTTCTTGGAGTTTTTGGACACAAATAGAGATCCATCTCTGTCTCTTCGAAGCAGTCGAATAACGATTCCTCTCAAAGTTTTCGTTTTTAGATCCCTAAGGCACAGAAAAGCCCACAATTTGTGATAATATCCATTCTAATCCATTTTTAAAAATTAATTACACGAGTACGTACCTACATCCATACATACATACCATCATAACTGCACAATCCCGCCAAAAATGATAACATTATAGGTATAGGTAGTGTTACTAAGGTTTGGATCAACGAAATATGGGAAAATTTTCGTAATGAATACCCACCGACCAATACGACTAAATAAAATAGAAAAGGTCACTGGGCAACTTAGTATGAAAACTTTACCCATGGCCTACAGAAACAAAATTGGTTTGGATGTTTAGATAAACGTCAATAGTTTACGAATATATATGTCGCATCAATGTAGAATATGGGAAGTTACCCAAAAATTGAAAAATAAAATAAAAGAGATATCCTCAGATAATAATACATTTTTGTATTGAATGTATTTTTATTTAGCCGGTACCAGCAGTGGGACTGACAGACATAACAAGTGGGACTGTGGGATCATTAAAATATATCAAAGTAATAATCTAATGTATTTATAAATAAAAGAAATAGGTAGCTTTAGAATCATAAATGTTACTCGTATTTTATTCTACATTATCAATATCTACAGACATGATAGTCAAAGAAGACACGAAATTCATCCAAGAACCCTGCTGGTGTATCTATTTGTTCTTGGTGTCTGGCCTAAGCCAAAAAACTTGTTAATTGATATTATTTTTAAACACTTTTTTCAATTAAAATGTTTTTTTTTTTCGACTTAACCCGCGGTTAAAAAAAACAAAAATACACAAAAAGAAATGTGGGTTAGCACTCAATAATTTACAACTACCATTATTTCTGTAGGAAATATTTCTAAAACTGGGTCAGATAATGCCCAATGACCTTTGGAACTACAATAACAACTAATGAAGAAATTGAAATTCATATTTAGCATAATGTTTCAATATGAATAAATCAAGAAATGCGGGCAAGTGCTCAAAAACTCATCGATGTTTCCGTAAGCCATACAACTAACATTCTATTCTATCAACCTTTTAATACCATTAAAGTAAAAAAAAAATGAAAGGTTATTTTTTACACAAAAAGGTTACTTTTTTTATACTTCAGGTAACTTCTGATAAGACCCGACTGGCAACACTGCATCACAGAGTACATATACTGGAAACTACACATCATCATCGTCATCAAGTCAATCAATTAAAAACAAACACTGTGCGTGCTATTGAGTGTTTGAGTGTAATATTTTTTGAGATTTCTCTTTTTTTGCTTATATTTTCAAATTATTACAAAAATGTATACGCAGCTACTCGTGTTCGTGTTTGCGCTGCTAAGTATCAGCAACGTTGAAGCCTCCCACGGATATGACTTTGGAGACTTTTTAGCCACTATTTTGGGCCTCGGTATTGCAGTAATAGGAATTCTCGCGTGTTTAGGCAACTACGCACGACAGAAAGCGAGGAACGAGTTTATATAAAACGCTATCATGTGTGAGTATTGGTTGGCCTTGTATTGTGCTGCTTTATTGTAATAGACAACTTTAGACAAGTAAAACAACTACCTTCCTAATGTATTTTTTTTTCCTGTTTTCAGGGCTTGCGTGTGAGATCTGCACTGAAGACTGTTATGCACCTAAATAAAATATGCTTTGAATAAGTTACATGCCTCCTTGATATACACTAAACCGAAATGGCGAGTCATGAAGACAACAAAAATATTTAATATGCTGTAGAAATGCTAGGTACTTTTATATTATTGTCAGTAACTTTCTAATAAGTATAACATTTCATAATAGAAACATTGTGATTATAGCATAGGTACCATGTAAGAGTTGATGATTAAAATTAAATAAATTATTTCAATATCAACATTTGAATTGCCATTTATTAATGGTATGCTTCCATACTGTCTAATATTAGTATTGTAATGTGATATAGATCTCAACTGCTTAACACGTCGGCTTTTCGTAATGAATTATACTAAAATACAGACTTGACTCGTAAACGCATGCGGCACATAGCCCCAAACACAGATGTGTAAAGCAGCCCAAGCGTCGAATGATAAAACATGCGTAAACGTGTTTCAGCAGCTAACGTGTTAACATTGGTCTATTTCAATAGCAAAAAAATCAAAGATCTGTATGTAAATAATTTATATTTTAAAAAGATTGCTTTTCATCCTCACTTTAGACAGCACAGTTATAACCAATAGACATGATTTCATTAATGTCACAATAAAAATTCATTATTACTTTTGGTTTAACTTATTAACTATTTTGAGTCTCTAAAATTTCTATTTCTCTCACAATTTCACTTTTCTTGGACATTTTCTCTTTTTGATCTTTGTCAGGGTTCTTGAGAAGACCAGATTTAATTTTTTCTTCAAGCATCTCTATGTCCCTGAGTTTTTTTCTTAAATTTTTAAGTCGTTTGGTGGGGTCCTGAGTGCCTACTGAAGCTGTATCACAAGATACAGGTGTGCTGAATGTTGGCTCAGTGATTTCACATTTAGCGAGTTTTTCAGTTGTCTCTTCAACTCCTAAAAAAGAAAATTAGGTAATTAATTACACATATATTTTATCACTGAAAATCACTAACTTTATAGATTATTATAAGTGACTAGAAAAAAGGTACCATACCAGACTTCTTTTTCTTCTTCTTTTTTTCCACATTAATAATCATCCCAGGTATTGGTTGATAGGTGCCGCTTTGACTCTTTTTGGATTTCTGAGCAGCAGCCACTATCTCTGGAGTGAGCCCCACAGGCAAACCTGTGCTCTGTCGTGCCTTGAACTGCTTGCCTTTGCTCTCATATAGAGGTACCTCATCTTGAGGCACATAGCCCTCCTTGACCCGCCGCGGCTTGCGCCATGTACCATCTGGTCTTTGTGTGGCTGGAATAAACTTACATCCTGAAATAAACCACGAAAATATCAAACAGGCAACTATAAATTAAATTTTAGTAACTGGTTGTTCGTAAGCAGTAGTTCAAGTGTTAACTGGATCGGAACGATAAGAGTTAACGAATAAAAAGTTAATCAGTTGAAATTCTATGATCGAGCTAACCGAGCGTAATGCTAGAATTTCAGTCAAGAGAAACCCAAACAGATTTTGCCTTTACACTCACCATCGGCGTCATGTTCATACGCCGTAGTGGCCATAGCTGTACATGGACTCACTTATAAGTTTTCCCACCAATAAAACGACAATTTTCGTAATGTGAGTAACAGAATTTCTTGATTTTCGTTCTATTTTCGTACAACTGCTTTTGTTTGACACTTCACAAACTGACTGCCTGCCTGCCTGAGTGAGTACGTACTAGACTAGACCGAATGAATGATTAAGATGGTTCAATCGAAAAAAAAACAGACGAATGAATGAAAGTCGTTTACTGTCTGGACTTCTGGGAGCTAGTATTTTAATAATCCGGATTAGCTCCATATGATTTTCGTTCTAAAGCTCAAGTGATCTTAGAGATCACTTGAACTTTAGAACAAAAATTATATTATAGAAGAAGATAGGTAGAATATTATTTTAAAAATAATACTTTGTTGTAACGCACAGCACACCAAACAAACTAATTAGTGCCTAATCATAGTACAATTATTTTAACCGAATAATGCACAGTTTAAATCTCAATTGAAAGCTAGGAAACTAAGGTTATCTCAGTTTTAATAGCATGTTATTGCGTATGTAGGTGTCTTAGTATGTCCAGAAACCAACATCATCATCTTCACCAACATTACTAAACACCATTTAAAAACGTAACGTATCAAAAGTAGCTATTACTAAACACAAAACTGACAACGATAATAATGGCCTGTGCAGACGACAGACTTTTCTCCGCGGCGCGCCGGAGAAAAAAGTAGATACGCTCCACGAATAAAAAATCCGAAGCAGATTTACCGCGGACTCAACGCACACGGTGTGCGATTATTTAATTTTGTTTGTTTATCGTCGTGCATACGTGCGTCACTCTCGAGCGCACAACGCGGACTAAAGACCGCCATGCGCGTTGCTTCGCCTAGTCACACGAGTCCTATTTTTTTCGGGGACTCCCCCGTACTTTTGTCCGGGCGGCTCTCTGCATGTCGTCGGTAATTCGGGGGACTTTTTGTGCTCGGTACTTTTAATCCCTCGTTTGCGTTACTCGATACAGTAGTAAGCGATCTATTTTAGCGGACAAAAAGTCCGCGGACAAAAATCCCTCGTCTGCGCAAGCCATAATGGTTTTCACAAAAATAGGTTTTGTTTGATAGTAATTTTTGAGTACCTACTTTGTGTCGAAGTCGAAATGTCAATGTTTAAGACTCCCGAAAGAAATTCGAGAGTTGGCAACACTGCTTTTTTGACAGATCAATCAAATCAATTCAAAATTATTGTTTTCGTGTCGATTGTAGTGTAGTGCTAAAATTTTTCAATTGTTTTAATTAGATAGTGTTAACATTTAATTTAACCATGCCAAAACGTAGTAGAAGATTATTGACTCCTTCAAAAAATAAAACACCGAAAAAGATCGCCCAAAAAGAAATTATATTTGAGGAAAATGAAGACAAAGGTTTGTGCAGTAATCCTTTTTAAAATAATTTAGTCATGCAGTGCTTTTTATGTTAATTAATAACGGAATTGCATCTTTAATAGCAATTTAAGTTTGCCTTAAACTGTTTGAGCTCACCTTCAATACGGCAAATCAGCAAGGAAAGTGAAAGTTATGATGCAAGTAAGATGGAAGATGGACACTTATATTTGTGGTAAATTACTACTAAACTGGTACTTTTTTGCTCTATACTGTCACTTTTTTTAAATTACGTAAAGTACAGCAATTACATAAACTTACATACTTATTGGAAACTCATAAAAACCAAAGTACTCTGGTAGAAACTCTAAAACATTTATCCCTACTTCAAGAAACAGTCTACTCCTAGTGTTAAAAATTTAAAACCTACTTTGTTTAATTATAATTAAAAATGAAAACAATGGTTTTGTATTTATTTTGCTAATAATAATATTATAAACTAGCTGTTCCCCGCGACTTCGTACGTGTCAATTCCTGTTTTTAAAATTGCGATTATATTTGCAACATTTTTCACTGATGCTCGCTCCTATTGGTCGCAGCGTGATGTTATATAGCCTAAAGCCTTCCTCATGGACTATCCTACACAAAAAGAATTTTTCAATTCAAACCAGTACTTCCAGAGATTAGCGTGTTCAAACAAACAAACAAACAAACAAACAAACTCTTCAGCTTTATAATATTGGTATAGATATGAATGGAGGTAGATTATAGGCTGTAATAAAAACTGTTTAGATAACACGGATCAATTTCTAATTAAAAATTCTACACAAAGTCATAGGAAACAACTATATAATAAATCAATGAAGGTCCTACCAAATTATTTATAATACTATTAGCTGTGTAGAGATATTTAAATTCTAATAAATAGTACATTACTATAATATTTACTAACTTCTATCTAATCTACTACTTTATAATAATATATAAAAATGGTTCTCATGGTAAAGTGCCCTAGATACTGCCGTTACCCTGCTAAATCGCCATGCTCAGTTGCTTCGAGAGCTAGCTGTGAGCTCTTGGGTCACCGCTGACCTCAGATAAGGTTTAGTAATATCTTTAAAGAGGTTGGTCCATTTGTATAATTAGTAAAAAAATGTTTACAGAAACCGATAAAGAAGTGTCAACAGCCCGAGGGCGGCTAAAGGGGGCACTCTTAGATGTTCTGGAGCCTGCCGGAGAAGAATCTGATGAGTCGTATGAACCCTCTCCAACCAAAAGGGAGAGGTATGTAAAGCATCAATTTTGTCATTACTTTCACTATCAATGTTTTTTTTTATATATTTATTTGGGGGTGTTTTTTGTTTAATCTAGTTTGTTATAAAATAGTCTTCTACTTATCGTATTACGATCTATCAAGGATAGCCTGGAGTCAGAGTTTTCCAAACCATCTATCACTGGCCCCTTCTGTGCCTTGTTTTATGACTTCCAGCATGCAACAAAAGCCGTTACTAACGGATTAACATACCCTAATTAACACCCACCACCTCCAGACCAAGGTAACTACAAGTTCCTTTAAAGAAGACTAGAGAATAACCAGGAATCGATCCTGGGGCTCTTGTAGGTGGATTATACAGGTTGTGGTTTAATTTCATGCATTGAAAATACTTAATGAAATGTCTTCATTTACTTAATCATTCCTTAAACTACTTTCCATTACATAATTATCAATTACATAATAGTTACTTTTGTAATATAAATAAATCTAAAGTATATTTTTAGGGTTAGAAATACATTTATCATTGTTTTTCGAAGTCATCTGTTCTAATTTTTTGAATTCTAAAAATGTTTCTCTTCTCCAGAAACCATTACAGAAAAGAGTCTGATGATGATGACAAAAGAAGATCCCCAGCCCGACAGTCATATGTGCTGAAGCTGTTCGACAGGAGTGTAGATTTATCACAGTTTGAGGAAAATTCCCCACTCTACCCTATTTGCAGAGCATGGATGATCAACCAGCCAAAAGCAAATTATCGTAACTTTGGGTAATATTTTGGTATCTTTATAATCTTTTAAAACAAAATTTGTTTGTAAAATTACATTTGAATAGCAATTTTCATGTAGATAGTAAATAAAAGAAAAGAAATAGTATTCTGATTTGAAAGTCTAGTCCGTAGTATAAACTTGCATTGGTAAAGCTAAATTTATGTCATAATAAAGTGTATAAAAAATAAATTAAATAAATGTGGAGAACATCACATACATCATACATTGTTCTGCTGATCCCAATTTGAGAAACTATTTACGTATTTTGGATATCAGAAACAACAAAGGTACCAAAAACACCTAAGTAGGTTTAAGTGTATAGCAAAAAAAAAACAGTTTTTGTGTGTAATTGTAACAAATAGAAAATCCGTTTTTTAATATAAGTTCATTAGAGACACCAAACACCCATATTTCAAAATTTATCCATTTTAATCCAACAGTAATATTGTGTGTGACTGGCTTACAGGCATCGCTATGAAGAGCCTGACCAGGCAGACGACAGTGTCGAGTTGCCCGGACCAGAAGGACCACCGGTCAGCCGAATCCCAGAACTGTTACCGGAGCAGAAGGCACGAAATAAGGATAACATCAACCTAAATTATGTGAGCAAACTTTGTTATCTTTTGTTATTGCTACTATTGTTGTATCTGAATATTCTTGTGATAGACAGCGGCTGCATAAGCTGATTTTGATGCATCTGAAAATACGTGCAATTCTGTTTTAGAGCCTTGCTTAACTTTAAACCACCTTGGTATTTGAAGTTGTTTCAAATCTACAAAGCTTCTTCTGTATGCGAGCCACTCTTTCAAGATATCCTCAGGCAAACAGTGGTCCCATGAGAGACCTGACTTCCAAAGCGTTTGAATAAATTTCTTTGCTTTTACAACTACTGGAGCTATCCAACCTTCCGGGTCGTACAGCCTTGCCACATCGGCCAGCACTTGTCTTTTAGTGATCTGTTCCTTGGGTTCTGGTAGGTCTACCGTTTACACAAAATTGTCAGTCCCTCTGCACCAACTCACCCCAAGGACCTTGATGGCTTTATTCAAGTTTATGGGCTCAGCTTGAAGATTTTGTTCATTGCTGTCCTTAATTGTCTCCATTAAGTTTTTGCTGTTACTATTCCACTTTTGAAGTTCGAAACCACCTGATTTCATTAACTCATTCATCTCATAATGTATTTTCAATGCTTTGCTCTCTGTGTCTGCTCCTGTAATTAGGTCATCCATGTAAAAATCTCTTCTCGTTATTTTTGCAGCCTGTGGATACTTCTCTTCTTCCAAATCAGCAAGTTTTTGTAAAGATTTAACTGCCAAATAAGGCGCGCATGCAGTACCGAATGTCAGGCGTAACAATTTAAAGTGTTGTATAGGCTCTTCAGAATTGAACCGCCATACAATTCTTTGATAATCTGTATCCTCGTCAGCTACGCAAATCATTCTGTACATTTTAACAACGTCAGCAATTAGACATATTTTGTGAAATCTCCATCTCATTAAAATATGCCTTAAATCCTGTTGTAACTTAGGACCAATCAGGAGATCATCATTTAATGACACATTGTTGTCTCCTTTGCTCGAGGCGTTGAACACAATCCTAACCTTAGTAGTCTCCTTATCCTCTCTTATCACCGCGTGGTGTGGAAGGTATACCGCATTAAGATTTTTTAACTCTTGCTCGCTGACAGGTCTCATGTGATTTAATTTCAAGTATTCCTCAAACACCTTGTTGTACTCTTCTCTAAGTTTTTTATCTCTTGATAGTTTTTTCTCTAATGACTCTAATCTTTTTATAGCTATCTCTTTAGACTTTCCATACTTACATTTAGGGTCATCTGTTGCAAAAGGTAACTTCACGATAAATTTTCCTTCCTCATCTCGTACTGTAGTTAAATCAAAATACTCTTCGCATAATTTTTCACTATTAGTCATTTCCTTTTGTATTGTATTTGGCTCGTTCTCCATCTCCCAAAACTTTTTCAAATTGTCGTCTTCCTCCACATGTACATGCATGCTAGAAAAATTAACTTGTTCTAACTCACCAGAATATCGCGTTACTCTCCCTGATATAATCCATCCAAAGACCGTGTTTTGTGCCATCAAACTCCCTTCAGACTGCTTGATTACTCCTTCTAACAATATCTCACTATATACTTCCGCTCCAAGTAAGATGTCGATTTTGCCAGGCATTGTGTAAGTAGGATCTGCCAAAGGCAGGTCAGCTATAGCCGACCACTCCTGTACACAAAGTCGTGTGGCTGGAAGCAATGATGTTAAAGAATGCAGCACATACGCGTCTACCCGAACAATACTCTCTGGGTTATGACGTGACACTAGGCGAAGTGAAACTGTGTGTCTAATACTTAACTTACCATCCCCTAACCCCGACACATAACCACTCACAGGCTTACGCAATAGACCAAGTAATTGCACCGTAGCTTCAGTTACAAAGGAGGCCTGCGACCCCTGGTCTAGTAAAGCTCTAATAGTTTGTTTACAATTAAATGAATTAAATACCTTGACTCTAGCCGTCGCCAGCAAGACGTGGTTCGGTTGTAGCTCACGCCTAGAAAATGTTGCTGTAATATGGGTGTCACCTTGTGATGAACAGCCTGTGCTCGATCTCTCGCGAGAGAGCTCAGACGATGCCGATGTCGCCGCAACTTCGCTCACTGCTTTAATCTCTGTGTGGGTGTTTCTGTTCTCTCGGTCGAAATGTAGGGTAGTATGATGACGTCTTCCACATTTTTTACAACTCGTTGACTGTCGACATTTCATGGCAGCGTGTGTAGGTGATAAGCAATTAAAACACAATCTGTTGTTTTGCACGAATTCTTGCCTTTTGTTAGGAGTAAGAAGGCTGTACTGTTTACATTGATAAATCAAGTGATTTTCGTGACACATTGCACATTTGGCGTCGTTACTTTTAGTTTTACTCTCAATCGACGTGTGAAACGTTTTAGGTTTCGATACATGCTTAGCTGGTTGAGTGGGGCGCATGATATTCGTGTCTATCATCTCTAAAGATCTGAATCTGCTCTCTAAAAATTCTTGCAATTGTTCCCAGGTAGGCAACTCATCATAGCTAATTGAGTTTAGATGCTGTTCCCACTGTCTAATCGATTCTGAATCTAGTTTTGAGACCACCAAAAATACTATGATTGCATCCCATTGACTCGTGCTTACGCCTATATTATCCAACGACTTCAAGCATGTCGAAGTTGTGTCCAATAATTGCTTGATTGCGTGAACGGACTCACTTTGTAATTTCTTTAGCGCAAATAAATCTCTTAATACAGCATTACAATTGTACCTTTTATTATCATAACGTCGCACTAATTGTTTCCAGGCTTCTTCATAGTTCGCATCTGTAGTAGAAAAGTTACGTAATAGATTTAGTGCCTCACCCGACAAGTTACTTTTTAAATAATGCAGCTTTTGAACTGGCGGAATATTTTTGTTGTTATGAATCAGCGATGAAAACATATCATAAAAGGTTTGCCACTCTTCATATTTTCCGCTAAATATAGGTAGGGTAATCTGGGGTAGTCTGACGTCACATTGTCTAATCTCCTGGGTAAAATCGGATACTATTTGTGGGGTAGTGCTGCACGTTGGCGCTTGTGGCATTGCCGTTGTAGGCAACAATGGCTGCAAAGCTTCTAATAATAACGACTTATATTCGATGTAACGTTCTTCAAAACAATCATATTTTTTCTCCGAGAAATAAGAGTAATTCTGATCTGCCAAAGTTTCGATGACAATCGCCTTATGTCCTTCTTTGAAACTATAATATAACCTTTCTAGTAATTCTAGTCTCGCTTCTATATAAGGTTTTTTAATTCTATCTTTTGGTGACTTCTTGAAGTTTTTCTCAGCTTTATTCAAATTATGTAAACACTCCTCTTGTAATGCAAATAACACGTCTAATTTATTTACTTCTTGATCCATTTGTAACTCGTATTAATCCCAGCAGCAAATCGTAGTGTGATAGAAACTCCAATAGTAACGTAGGTAGGTAATTAACTTATAACTCAACTCAGTTCTCGAATAATATTGATGCACAATTGTTGTTAGTTAAACTCATTCACTTTATGTTCTATAAGTTTAAATCACCTTTAACTCAGTATAGTTTTTGCTTAAAACTCAAAACATACACTTTCACTTAAAGTTTAAATGCGTAATGTTATTTTTATTTTAAACTAGCGAATATACTGGTAGCCGAGAGTTGTTATCGCACTTGCAAAGTCACTGTCTTTTGTTCTCCGCGGGTCGGTTTACCGGTCGTAACACAATTCGATATGCACTCAGTCCGGTTCGTTTAGGACCAAAATGTCTACGCAATAAGGTCGAGTGTATGTGAAGGGATTACTTTGTTATTGAAAAGACGTGTGTTTAGAGCGAATATTTATTTCTAACTGATTTCAACACTAGTAGAACATTGTGGACTGTATTACATTGATATATGGACGAATGAACTCAAAAAAAGGGTAGTATTATATAATTTGCTTTGTACAATAAGAAACCCATGTTGTTCTAAGAACAATTGATCTCTTTGTTGACTAATTTATAGTACCTAGTAATTGTTTGCCTACTTTTGTAAATGTTTAAGTCTTTTTATTTTAAGAGTATGCTGGTCAAGTATAAAGAAATGTGATTACTGTAACGAATTTAGACTGATTCAATAGTTAAGTCAATATTTAAGTATTGTATTGGTGTAGAAAAAATATTGTGTTAAAAATATATTTTATAATGTTTCATTTCACAACAAAGAACCTAATGTTACATTATCTACAATTAGAATAAAGTCATTAAGTCAGCTCTCACATAGCCCTATATCGATGAGTTTGAAGGATTCGTATTTTAGACAGGTGCTAAGCTACCTAAGATTGTTTGTATTTAAAAAATTTTACACTTCGTAAACCTTGTATATCCAAAAAAACTGCTTATATCCAATTTTAGTTTTAAAAAATTTGTACGAATTCTTCTTAAGTCCATTTTCGATGTGATGGGAACGAAAAATGTAAATTTTAATTGTGTTTTTAAATCCGCAACCATATTTTTACTTAAATTCAAGAGAAACATGAATATGTATAGAAACAAGTAATAGAAGAAAAACAGTTTTTTTTGCATCCTGAAAAATTTGTTCCGATGGAGGTAAGCAGTTTTCGATCTAAGCTGACGATATGTCACCGTAAAATTGTGAGATCTGTCAGTTTACAAAACAACGCGTGAGATTATAAACTAACGGTGGGCTAGGTTAGGTTAGATTGTAATCCATCGACGTTTAATTATGAACTGACGAAGTTTACACTTTTACGGTGACATATACAACTTTAAATATGAAATTTGCTGCCAGTGCTTTGTAAGCACTCTAATAAGTTATAATAATTAATATCTTACTCGTATATTTGTTATTTTTATTTTATTTTTATTTAAAATTTATTGCACAAATTAGTAAAATGTACAAAAGGTGGACTTAATGCCAGATTTACTTTCACTAAGTACTTCGCACGGCCTGTAACTTCTCTGCTCGGCCTTATGGTTGACTGGTATTGAATGCTTTAAGCATTAAGTCCTCCATTTGTACAGCTTTGTATGTGCATTAAAGTGTAAATAAAAATAAATAAATAATGTCATGTCACAGTATATTATTATGTATTGTGCACAGCGCGAAGCCCCGCCCCCCAGCCGCGAGCAACTCCTAAGATTGCACCTCTAGCCAAGCCGAAGAGGCTGATAATGTCATGTATTGTGCACAGCGCGAAGCCCCGCCCCCCAGCCGCGAGCAGCTACTAAGATGGCACCTCTAGCCAAGCCGAAGAGGCTGATAATGTTATGTATTGTGCACAGCGCGAAGCCCCGCCCCCCAGCCGCGAGCAGCTACTAAGATGGCACCTCTAGCCAAGCCGAAGAGGCTGATAATGTTATGTATTGTGCACAGCGCGAAGCCCCGCCCCCCAGCCGCGAGCAGCTACTAAGATGGTACCTCTAGCCAAGCCGAAGAGGCTGATAAATCTTTCTTTCTCCGTGACAGCTGTACGACTTTAGAATGGACTGCCCTCCAAAATCATAAAAGCCACCTCTAAATTTTCCCTTAAAATGGCTTTACGTAATCACTTCACCGACTAACTTTCTATCTTTTCTCTCTCGAATCTCGCTGACATAATTTCTGTATATACTCATATTATGTGTATGTATTTTTGTATATGTTAATGTATATATATATTTATTGTTATAATTTTATGTATGTAACTAGTTCGTATGTATATGTCACCGTAAAATTGTGAGATCTGTCAGTTTACAAAACAACGCGTGAGATTATAAACTAACGGTGGGTTAGATTAGGTTAGATTGTAATCCATCGACGTTTAATTATGAACTGACGAAGTTTACACTTTTACGGTGACATATACAACTTTAAATATGAAATTTGCTGCCAGTGCTTTGTAAGCACTCTAATAAGTTATAATAATTAATATCTTACTCGTATATTTGTTATTTTTATTTTATTTTTATTTAAAATTTATTGCACAAATTAGTAAAATGTACAAAAGGTGGACTTAATGCCAGATTTACTTTCACTAAGTACTTCGCACGGCCTGTAACTTCTCTGCTCGGCCTTATGGTTGACTGGTATTGAATGCTTTAAGCATTAAGTCCTCCATTTGTACAGCTTTGTATGTGCATTAAAGTGTAAATAAAAATAAATAAATAATGTCATGTCACAGTATATTATTATGTATTGTGCACAGCGCGAAGCCCCGCCCCCCAGCCGCGAGCAACTCCTAAGATTGCACCTCTAGCCAAGCCGAAGAGGCTGATAATGTTATGTATTGTGCACAGCGCGAAGCCCCGCCCCCCAGCCGCGAGCAGCTACTAAGATGGCACCTCTAGCCAAGCCGAAGAGGCTGATAATGTTATGTATTGTGCACAGCGCGAAGCCCCGCCCCCCAGCCGCGAGCAGCTCCTAAGATGGCACGGGGCGCGCTGGGCGGCCGTGCGCCAGGCGTGGCTGGAGCGCGCGCAGCAGGTCGAGGCGCGGTACGACGCGTCGCACGCGCTGCTCAACAAGATCAACATCAAGTGAGTCCATTGGTATACACCGTGCCTTTTGTACCGCATGGAAATCGAAGCCTACGTTATTGGACCATTATGTATAACATCATGGCAGTGTTATTTATTTTTTATTAAAAATTTTGATTAGGCTTTTTATTTTTTAACAGGCTATGACGCACACAGATGAATTATTTTGCTGCGGCGGGGTCTCGGTTGAATGGACCTTAGGCCGCGTCCCCAGTAGGCAAACTGTTAGCGGCCGACTGAGTTTGCGGCCTATCGATTTTTCGGCCTTTCATATATTTGAAAAATGGAGTGTCCACAGTTTGCTAGTTCTGCGCTCACTGTGCGCAGTTTGCAGCGTTACGCGCGCCGACTCCCAGCAAAATCGGTTCCAGTCGTCGGTGGCGATATGGTTTTTCGCCGGGCGTAGTGAATCAGTTTGCCGCAAACTTCATGCGGACAGTTGGAAAGAAGCTATCGACGTGTATGGACGTGTTTTTTTTTTGCACCGCACCTAATTCAGTCGGTCGACCTAAATAAGCAGCTAACTCATAACAGTTTGCTTGCGACACACGAAAATTGATCTGAGTTTGTAGCTAACTCGAATTTCAGTTCGTCACAAATTTGCAACTCACTCAGTCGGCCGCTAACAGTTTGCTTACTGGACACAGCCTTACACAGTAACATCTATGCGCATCACAGCGTGTTTCGAAATAAATAGCAAATATATATTTTTTTTAAATTTTTTGTGAAAAAAATTTTATATCACTGCCAAGATGTTACACATAATGGTTGCATAACGTGAGCTTCGTTTTTCAGGTGGTTGAAAATGCACCGTGTATAATACATAATCGGCGTAACATACTGTAGACGTAATGATACTATAGACAAATGATACTGTAGACATAATGCCACTATGGACCTTATGCACCAGAAGGTCAAAAACGTATCCTAACTAAATGTGCACCCATTTGACATAAAGCTGCACATTAAGTAAAAGCATAGGAAAAGAAATATACTAGAGTGACAATCTTCATAGTAAAGTAGTACCTAGTAGTTTAAAAAAATTGACGCCATAACTTATTTCAGCTCAACTCGGAACAAACTTCAACTAAATAAAAATAGATTCTGCATTTGATTTTCTGTCCGTAGGCCGTGAGTTCGAATCTTAGTACGTACTTCTATTTTTTACGTTTGGCAGTTTTGTAACGATTTGCAAAAAAATAAAAACAAATAATGCAATTTTCTTGAGATTTAAAATAAAAAACAGAAATACTAATAAGTAACTTGCTTTGGTTTTTTCTTGGTCTTTGCATCAAAAGTTAAATGCTAATAAGCGCCATCTTACGGCACGTGTCATGTCATGGTCTAACCATAGCCACACGTGCTTGCAAATGGTTCTCGTAATTGGCTAAATTTGGATTGTATTTACCTTAGTCTATGATTTTATTCAAATCGAGACTCCTAGCGCAATCTGTCGTAATATTTTGAAAAGAATTCGGAAGGACATTTCTTGACTAGCGTTTGGAACTCTAGTATATTTCTTTCCCTATGGTACAAGCTATATCAGTCGAATAGATACAACATACATAATTTGGCCGGGTTTTAAGTTGAAACTAACGTAAAATCAACGTTAATCATTCAATTGAGAGCTGTTAATTAGGTCTCATTATTTTATCGGGCTGTGAATCTAGTTCTTATACAGGGTGAAATTTTAACCACTTTCCAAAAAATTTATAGGCGTTCGGTATCGTATTTAGAGCCCATTTATGAAGTAAGAAATGTGAATCAAGCTTTCACCCGAAAATATTTTTTGCAATTTAGTTTTAAATTTTTACTAGGCCTGATAAGTATAAAGAGAAAATCAAAAACGTATGAATAGTATCGTAATGAATAAATGAGATGCGAATCGCGTAAAAAAGTGTTGTTAGGAGGCCGTATGAAAAATTTTAGATTTTTTGCGAACTTTTTCTAAGTGCTTTATCTTTTCATTTTTGTGCAAGGCTATACCATAAGAAAAAAAAACGTCATTGGTTTTTTGTCTCGTAGATTGATATATTAATTTGGAAGGTGGTTAAAATTTCATCCTGTATAGATATGTGAGTCGCATTTAGTCGTTCAGTCGCCGTGCCTAGTCACACTCCTTCCATGCGCCAGGCGTGGCTAGAATAAACTACGTTTAAAGACAAATGTAATTGTCATATCTCAAACCCACAATAATTGTTGGTTTTCGGGAACCACTAGTCGCCAACATCTTTTGTACATTATGCGCCTTGTATTCATAGGGTATAAGCGCAAACCTATTATGGACCATAAAAAAAACACTATGATATGTTATGTTGTAATACTTGTTTCTGGCAACACTTGAAGTTTGTCGCAAATAATAATAAGTCTTCTTTTTTGTTACAGTGCTCTTTAGTCGCCTTTGCTGCAAAGAATATACTTTCTAAGTTTAGTGTTAAGTGAAGATTTTTAGTGATATTTTACACTGATTTAAGAATACCATTTTAAAATTAATCGAGAATCATGTAATTATTTTGATTTGACAAAGATGTTGATTAAAATAAAACAAGCAGGTTTTATAGAGTTTTTATTGTTGTAAATAAATGATTATGCATGGACTCTCTTCTTCTTTTTGGGACTCCCTTGAAGTTGTGGACAGTTTGACTTCTTGTGGCCCTTCTCTTGACAGTTGTAACAAGACTGGAAACAACAACGAAAGTTTTCATTTTTTCTAAGTGAAACATGAAAACCCTTCGGCTTAGCAATTTGGCTTAAATGATCATTTACTTTTTTTTAGTCAGGGACATTTTCTTTGCAGTCTTTATAGTTTTAAATTCAGCATGTTGACATAGCACTGCCTGAAGAGCCTTGATCACAGAATTCTCTAAATTCTTTAGGTAATTTTGTTAGATTATTATTTCATTACGATTATTTTTAAATACAAATTTAAACTTAATAACATGAATTAATTATTTCAACTGCCTTAACTTTCAAGATTTAAATATTCTCACCTGACTTTCAACCACAACACCGCAGACATGTCCTTTTTGTTGGCAGCACCTGCCACACTTATCGCAGTGGAAGAACGTTGGTTTCACACACCGTTTGCAAACATTACAATGCTTGTATGTCATCCCATTCTTGCTCGTACACTCCTTGCATTTGCTGCAATGTTTGTTTGTAATGGACACCCAGTATTTGCATTTATCACAGAGTTTGTAGTTCTTGTCGTTTGACATATCGATAGTGATCAACGGTAGGTTGGTGAAGAAACGAACAGGGGATCCGAATTTACGACCACTTTTGCCTTTGTTGTGGAATTTCTTGTGGTTCTCATATTCAATCTGAAAACAAATACATATACATTATTCATGGAGTTCTTATTGAGTTGACGGTTCGGAAACAAGTGTAAATGCATAGTTCAAACTTACTAATAATAACTGTCTGTTACGCTTCACGCCTAAACTACTGAACCGATTTTGATGAATTTCAGTACAAAGATAGGTTAGACCTTCAGCCTTTCTCAAAATCTAATCTATCTAAGGCTCTTCTGTACCCCAATGCTAGGCAAAGATATCCGCTCGCGCGATATAACGGATAGTTATTTACAAACAATTTTTTTTAGTATCACAATAATTATTTATGACTAATTAAACACGGTGTTTCTTCTCGGTACTTACCTGATAATCATGCATTTTCATCTCTGGCATTATATTCCTGATATATGGTTCAGCAAAGTAAGGGAATGCCCATAGCACTGGTAGTTTCTCGTCTTCAGGTTTATCACATAGCTTTCTGTAAGTAGCTGTGAGTTCCTTCAGTGTGTGCACTAGAGGCTCAACGCGCCCACCGAATGGCGGGTCCATCACCACACATAAACCACGCTCTCTGTAATGATTAATAAAAGTATACTAATTATCAGCACATAACCTCAGATACGTACATATATTTTTTTTAATAAACACAAATTATAATGGGACACGTGACATTTCATACTACAAGAAAATAGGCAGCAGGAGAAGTAAAGTGAAGGATTTGAAGTTTTGAGTTTGTTTTAACTCGGGTATGATTCATATTGCTGAATCAATAATAAAAACCGAATCAATATTACAAATTTTGATCAAAATAAGTGTAATTAACTTGTGTTCATAAATGTTACTCAAGTAACAAAGGAAATAGGCAGACTTGGGCCTGACTGAAGAACCAGATAATAACTAAAATTCATAATGTATATTTTGGAGCTTGTCGTAAAATATCAGTTATCTGTTCTATGGGGGATAAAGAATGTGAAAATTAATTTAATTTGAAACTGATACCACAATATCCTCATCCCAAATCCATTATCCACTATGCAAGGTTGCCAGTCACAAAAATAGCTTATTTAAATTCGATTCGATTCCATTCTGACAGTTCGTTTTTAATAAGTTGATTAAATGAAAATCTCTTTAGATAAGCTATTTTAAATAATTTGCAATCTTGCAATTATAGCAAGCTTTTTTTACTGAAAAATATTAAAGAATTATGGGATTGATGAAGATTAAAATGGTTTTGTGACCTGTTTTAAATTGCTAGTAAAATACAATTTCTTATATGATATTTTTAACTGTCTAAGTTGCGACAACTCCATATAATATCCCGTAAGATATTTATACAAATATTTTAACAAAAGGTTAAGATAAAACAGCTTTTTTAATGTTTTTAAAACTGTTCTCTAAGCAAATAAATTGCTACTGTGAATTGAAAATACAATTCTTTGCATAGAAAAGCGGAAGATTGTAGGTATAAGTAGGTAAAAAATGTTTTCAATGAGATGATAATGTTATTATTTTCTAGTGATAATCGATTGCATTTAATTGATTGCATCGATTCGATTTTTTATAGTTTTTTATGTGGCAACAATGAAATGTCACAGTGACGAGACTGACATTCGTTCGATTTGCGTTTTGTTTTTTCGAGTCGTTTGTAGTTTTATGTGTTTTTCTATGATTTTCTGTTATTTCCACGACCCTCGCTACGATAACTTCAGTTGTATCACCTTACAATTATTTGTAACTAGAGTCATTAACACTCGTCTGGAGGACGCCATAACTCTTTATCGCTTTATAGTAGGCAATTAAAAAAAAGAAGTTATGGAACAATGGAATCAGCTTAAATCTCATAATTCAATGTATTTAATGAAATACTATGATAAATAAATCATTTATTTCGGGATTCCTAAGATTCTTAGAAATCCCGAAATAAATTATTTATTTATTTATTAATTGATGTACATGCATGTTATTTATAATATCTGTAGACTTTCTTAGTAAATGAACATACCTCACATAACCTAACTTTCGACTACAAAACATTCAATATTTCTATTACCCCATTGAATAACTGTGAAATTTAAACTCATATGAAATTAAGATCCAAGAACCTAGTAAAGTGCTCAATATTATCCATGTAACAGTCAGGCCCAAGGTCCTATGAAAGACTACCCATCTCCTTTATACTAATATTATAGAGCTGAAGAGTTTGTTTGTTTGTTTGTTTGTTTGAATGCGCTTATCTTAGGAAGCCATGGGCGTAGCCAGCCATGGGCTCAGGGTGGGGCAGCAGTCTAAAATATGAATAGCAAACTATTCCTGCGGTCTTACCACAGTTAATTTTTTCATACAAAAGGGTTACACCCCATAGCACCTTGTATATCATCATCATCATCATCAGCCTATCGCAGTCTACTGCTGGACATAGGCCTCTCCAGTTGCACGCCACTTAGGTCGATCCTCGGCTTCTCGCATCCATCTCCTGCCAGCCATCTTGCGCAAATCATCACTCCACCTAGCCTAAAGGCGTCCTACAGTACGTTTGCCGAGACGCGGTCTCCACTCAAGAACTCGTTTACCCCAGCGGTTGTCGGTTCTGCGGCTAATATGGCTAGCCCACTGCCACTTCAGCTTGCTAATCCGGTGAGCTATGTCGGTAACTTTAGTTCCCTGCCGGATCACCTCATTTCTGATTTTATACCTAAGAGAAACTCCGAGCATAGCTCTTTCCATAGCCCGCTGAGCGACATTGAACTTGTGGACTAGCCGTACCACATTTTGGCTCCGTATGTCACGACGAGTAGGACGCGACTGATTAAAGATTTTCGTCTTGAGGCATTGTGGGTGTGGAACTGCAATGTCTGCCCAAAGTACACATATTTTTGAACAACTTCGAGGACGGCGCCGTACACCGCATCGGTTGCGGTAGTACACGTTCATTGAACATAACCTTGGTTTTATCCAGGTTTATCCGCAAGCCGATGCGTACAGAAGAGTCAGCCAGGTCATACAGCATCTGTTGTAGGTCCTGCAGTGGTTCTGCCATAATGACGATGTCGTCTGCAAATCGGAGGTGAGAGATATATTCGCCATAGATGTTGAAGCCTCGGTCCTTTCCAGTGCAGCGTCTTGAACTTATCCTCCATTGCATTTGTGACCAATTTTGGGTAAATGACGTCCCTTTGTCTCACTCCTCAATGCAACGATATAGGTTTTGTTTGCTGATTCTGTACTTAGACGGACATGGTGGCGGCTTCGTAGAGACATCTCATCACTTGGACGTACCGCCAATCTACTTGGCAACGCTGCAGGGACTCCAAAACTGACCAGATCTCGATCAAGTCGAAGGCTTTCTTATAGTCCACGAATGCTAGACACAAGGGCTGATTATACTCTTCGGTCTTCTGTATAATCTGCCGCACTGTGTGGATGTGGTCTATGTTGCCGTATCCGCTCAGAAATCCAGCCTGTTCTGGTGGTTGGGATTCGTCGAGTCTTCGCGCAAGGCGGTTCGTGATGACTCTTGAAAACAGCTTATAGACGTGGCTTAAAAGGGAAATGGGTCGATAGTTCTTCAGCAGGGTCTTATCTCCCTTTTTGAAGAACAGGACGACCACACTCTCCACGCCTCCGGAGTTCTCCCTCAAACAGGACAGCGTTAAAAAGCTTTTGAAGCTCCCTCAGTACGGGTTTACCTTCAGCCTTCAGCAACTCTGTTGTAACGCCATCCTCTCCAGGGGCTTTTCCATTTTCCAGCTATCAAAGAGCCATCTCGATTTCGTCAATGCTGAAGTCTGGCAGGTCTTGAGCGTGTTTGTAAGTCTGTTGTTATCCGAAAAATGCTTTTCCAATGAGCGAGTCTGTCTGCGTAGGGGAATCAACGATCGTTTCCAAAACTCTCTACCGGAGAATTTGCACCGTGCGTCTATCTTTTCGCGATTCGTGGCATTGTAAAATCAACTTTTAGAGCGTCAGCTATTACTTGAGCTTCAGCTATGAAACTGCCGCTGTGATCATCCACATTTTCAAAATGTTTTTAAAATAAAATAGTAAACAAGCTAACAATGCGAATCGCGCCGCGATAGAAGAAGCAAGAAGCACTGCGCTACGCGGATGCGGACGGGGGTGCGGCGGGCGGCGGGTCGCTTTCCTTCTCAATTCAACCACTCACTTACACACAAACGAAAAACAAAACGATTTTGAAAGAGGAAACATTTTTGTTTGATCGCTTTATTTGTGTCGACAGTGTGTGAAATTTCTTACGGATATTAAGTGTTGTAGTTAGTACCTAGATAATTTATTTTTTTAGGTTTAACTATGTACCTTACAGGTCAGATGTAGGAAGCAGTGGTTTGAATTGAAAAAATCTTTTTGTGTTGGGTAGTCCATTTATTGAGGAAGGCTTTAGGCTATGTAAAATCACGCTGCGACCAATAGGAGCAAAGCATCAGTGAAAAATGTTGGAAAAATCGCGATCATAAGAACAGAAATTGACACAGACAAAGTCACAGGTAACAGCTAGTTACTTATAAGATATTTTAGAAAACATGGTTCATTGATGACGTTGCCATTGATTTTTCAGTTGAAAATCTGGATAGATTAACTAAATGTTGCCTAAAAAATATATCTTACCTGGAACTCTTGAAGAACTTCTTGAGCACAATTTCATCATCATTGCCATTGAACAAATAGTCATTGAACATGTTGTACCACAGGAACTTGCTCGGAGGATTGAATATTGCATGTCTAGTATCGAAGTCTAGCAATAGCGAGTTGAACTCCGGATCAGCCTGCGCTGCCTCATGGATAGATGGCGTCCCAATACATAATATGTTTCTGAAAATAAAAATAAAAAAATGTATACCTACAGTCTTCTCAAGGCAAGATTAAGTAGGTTATATTACCCTTTCCTGTCAATTTACAATATCATTTACACACATAAAAAAGAATATAAGAAATAAAAAAAATTTTTCAAGGAAAGAAACAATCCTATAGTAAAATAACTATATAACTAACTAATACATTTTTTGTTATTTAACTATTAGTCCTATTAAAATTCCACTCTACTCTGAAAATACCTACACAAATGTAATTTTTGTTGTTATTACTTAAAACCCAAGACACCAGAAAAACAAAATGGATCAGAACATAATATCACCTACAATCGCACACATTTTTTGAATTATAGATTTGTCACATTTTGCGTGTTTCAGCTACCCCTCCTTTTGCAACCTGCATCCAACGTTAAGCTGCTTTGCATTCCAAAATATTTATAGTTCCTGGATACTAGCAACACATGTGAAGTCACAGGAAACAAATAATTGTATTATAAATCATGTACTTACTTGATACTATTATTCCTAAGTATACCAAGGACAGTACTCACAGACTTCTTGCTAAACAAGTACTGTGCCTCGACTGTATCATTCTCTAAAGCTGGCAGCCAAGTTGACGGGTTTGCTAACTGTTCGTCAGACAAGGGTGTAATGACTCTGTGGTCTTTGATATGCTTCCTGCTCTGTGAAACTATGTAAAGCTCCTGGCATGTATTGCAGTAAGCTCGGTCTGAGGAGTGTCGAGTTTTAACCTAATAAAGATACAAGAAAGTTTGTAAGTATAAGCAAGTTTTTATAAATTTTAAAGTCTAGAGAATGCTCTAATCGTAATATATCATAACATTTTCAAATGTTGTTTAAGAACTAACCTCATTAAAAATGCTCCATGCTGAAGCTTTATCAAGCCTAGGAATCAAACTGTAGTATTTTTCATTCCTCTTTTTTACATTTTCCTTAAACCAGTCATCTTCATCTATGTGTACTGTGCAGTCTTTTTTGTTTCTGCATAGAGAACATGCGAAATATCGTCCTTTTTCGCTAGAAAAAAGCAAAGTCGGCCCGTGCAAGCACAGTGGGTGAGATACAAGATTTTCAATCACTACTTCTACCGGCGAAGACTTTTGGTTATCTTGCGGCTTTGTTTCAAACTTTCGCTTCTTTCCCATGTTTGATAATTAAAGAGATATCACAAATTATCAATAATCACAAGAAAAAGTAAAAAGGGTAAAATACACGTGAACATGACAGATATCTGACAGTGACGGGAAGGAAAAAAGACTGATATTTATAGTGATGGATACTCAGCTCGAGAAAATGTTAGTATCTCTGTACTAGTTCTAAATCACGCAATTGTCTAGTAACTCTGTACATAGAGCTCAATTTCCAGACATTTTTCATGTGAGTTTTTTTTTATTCTGGCAACATTTACTTACAAAATTATTTCTTCTGGCGGTGGCATTCTAATTCACTGTCAATTTTTCGAAATTATTTTCATCAAAAGCGCTTAGTTGCACAGTAAATTACAAAAATGAACGGTTTAGTCAAAACCGCGCACAGAGTAATACAAAGTTGCGTCAAAAATACCGGATTGACCGGAGTTTTGGTGTCGCGCTCTCAAGCCCCAGTAAAACGTGATTTCACGCGAGGAATATGGCACATGAGCTGTTCCAAGAGGTTGGACGGGCCGCCAGCAGCCTCCAGTTTGCTCCACAACCATTCCAACGCATGCAGTTGCGGATGCGGCCTCAAGGCGCTCCACACTAAAGGTAACCTAACCTATAAATTTAAGGTTATGTGATTGCACCATGCAAGGCACTTAACGATCATTCTTGTTACTGCATGACAGTTAAACTGTATATAAAGCTCGAAACCAGTTAATTTTTTTTAAAGGTAAAAATTGTTACTATCAGTCTTGCTCTACATATTTAATTCATAATACAAAATTTGATTTCGGTGTAATTCAAAACATTCCGGTCATCATATATAAGATAAGCTGGTTTTCAAGCCCTGATATTGTAATACTAATGACAGTAATTTATTTTTCTAGCCGATAAAGACAGTGAACCTACCAAAACCAAAAATATTGGTGAGTCCTATTCCTTTTCCTTTCCCTTATTACCTTTGAAGCTCCTGACCAAGCTCAACTAAATATTTTAGTGTGACAAGCATTCTCTAGTTGATGGGCTTACATGTTAAGCTGAGATCATCTAGGAGGCGTAGTAAAATTTTTTGTTGTAGTATCACCATATTCTTCATATCAGCCACGCAACATCCACTGCTCTAAGCCTAACATAAGGATCTACACTCTCATTTGTCATTGTACTATTACATAATTATTTCACATTCTTCTTGAGCAACCAAGTAATGGGGACTACCGTTTCTTTGCTCACCAGTTGGCGCCACTGTAGACTGACGTCCGGAGGTATAGCTGTCAAAGGCGATTAGCGCCGAAACAAAGTGTTATATCTTGAATCTAATTAAGGTTATATTGTTTATAAATAACTATCTTGATATCAACAAACTAACTTCTAAAATAGTTGCTCTTGAGGCCGCCTATTTTTGCGCTTTTTCTTAATTCCGCTTTTAAAGCGTTCACATTAATCGCCACATAATCCATATTTGCGATATTTTACAAAGGAGATCACTTTCCAGCAGGTAAATTAAAGAAATTATAACTTATGTAACAAGTTCCGCTAAAACCAGTACAAAGTGAATGATATTGGACCTCACGCGACACTAGCGCCTCTAGTGGCAAATTCACTAGCGATAGCCCCCATTGAGTAGTGGAATACTTAAAGAGGACATAATTATACTTAACCTAAAATATAAATTTGTATTTAATTGAATTAATTTACTATTAATCGATTATTTTAAATGAATCAGCTCTATAGCTCAAAGAGAGACAGATACTGACTGAATATGCTGTACATTAAACTGATGCTGTAAAATATTTAAAAAAAATATTTTTTTTATTTGACCTCAAAATGAATAGGGATAAATTTTTCCCTAATGTATTACTCAATTTGCTGAGTACAAATGTGTCAAAAGCTTTTAATGCCTCCATTCAAGTTAGACTTACAGAGGTAAAATTATATAATATGTGAAGATAATAACACTATACAATATATCCAAGTGCCAATTAACTTAATCTGATATAAAAAATTCTGTTAGCTCCGTATAAATAAATGAATACTTAAATTGTAAAACATGCATCCCTGTATAACTCTGCCACACTGGGCTCTTCATCCCAAGGAGAGACCCAGAGCCAACTGCAGGGTACATAAATGCCATATTCACATCCAGAAACTAGATGCTCATGCTCAGTTTCTTCATAAAATTATGGTACAATCAATTAATTAAAAATATAATAGTAACAATAATTAAAAAAGTAAAGCCTTATTCTACTGCAGAGCAAAGGGTTCCATTCTTGAATTCAAGTTACCACAGCAATGATGGGTGACTAGAATTCAAATGCGGTTTGGTGATCACCTGATGTTCGAAAATTTTAAAAACATGGTAAAAGTTTTATTGCAATACGCAGGTGAGAGGGAGCTAGTGGAGTTCCTCACAGAAGAGATTGTGGCAGAGCGTAAGGCACAGAAAACAAAGACCCTGGCCGCTGAGGTGGAAGGATTCACTGTAAAGGGAGATGGTGCAGAAGTAGTCCTTACCAAGAAACTCCAGGATGAATTGTAAGTTTACTATCACTGTAACTCAATTTAATAGTTGTATAATAAATGGCTTGTGCATAGGAGGTAAGCCGTGCTTAGTCTTTATATTAATATATTTTACTACTTCATTGCATAGTAAAGGAACGGATATCAAAATTTTACACCATTTATCTGTGCCACATATACTTTCAAGAACAAATAAATACTCAACACCATAATAATTCAATTAATTTATTCTGATTGGACAGGGTTGAGGCGTTTTTGTCCTACTCATCTCTTACTTAACAATCACCTATTTGTATATGTTAAATTTTGAACCTAAAAAATTATATATACTATAATTTAAAAAAATCTGTTTATTCTCCAAACAGAGAAGTCATAATTCAACAACTACTTCTATTCCTTTCGCTTTGGAAATAATTATTATTTGGAAATTACCAAATCTCATTATCCAGAACAATTACTCTGTCATTCCAGAGTAAGAATCACATTCAACGTCAACCACACTGTGGACTCTGATGACCTGGGTGAAGGAGATGCGCAACCGGAGAAGCAGGAGTTCTCTGAGATGCGCTCCAAGCCCCAGTTCGAGGTGGACCTCGTCCGGGGGGACACCACCCTTGGCTTCACCTGCTCCTTCCTCCAGGAACCGCCACCAACCGCTGGGGATGAGTACAGTAAGGGAAATTGCTAGTTTATCGTGTGATGTCTTAGATACGACTCTAATTCTAATTCTAAAGTAATTAACTGATAAAGCTTGTGTTGTGGAAATCAACAAAGGTACCACACCCGAGAATATATCGAAATTTTTTATCCATTGTCCCGTCCGGTAATCGAACCCCGTATCTTCGAGCGGGTGACACCTTGAAAATCTAAAGAAGTCAAATAGTAATGAAATCTATGAATAAATAAAGAAAACATCGTCATTGTTCAAAGCACTTTTTTAAGGATATCAAAAACAACGAAGGTACAAAAAACATCTATTTTTGGGTTACAGAAATCCCTGTATAATTCTGCCACACCGGCCTCTTCATGTTAGAAGAGTACCGGCGCCAATGGCAGGGTACAACAAATCATATTCACATCCAGAGACGTGTGCTTGTGCCTTGTTTCTGCATAAAAATATGATACACAAGCTCAACAGTTCAGACCTAAACTTACTTATATACCATTTGTTTTGTTAACTAGTACAAACAGATATATTCATGCGTACAAATATTAGTACTGTGGGGGGATCGAACCCGCGACGCGAGAGCCTCATAATAATACTAAGTTCTTGTTGTCTCCATTGTGAAGTTCTCCTCTATTATACATAATCTAAATATAGATCACAATAGTTTTAGAAAGCATTGAACGTAATGATCATACATTAGCACTACACGTCTTTGTAGTAGAGCAGAAAAAGCAAACGAACAAGCATACAATTTTATTTAGACTTCTCTCCACAGTTGCTTTATCAGACACATGCGTCTCTAAAAAGGGGAGAAGTTGGCGATTGTCGTTTGTTAAATCGTAGAGAGGAGAGACATGTCGATGCCGTTTTCTACTTGCATTGTTACTAAATGGATGACATTATTTTTTAGACGACATCTTCGGCATCGACGAAGTGACCATATACAAGGGCGAGTGGAACGACAAAGTGTACGCCGTCGCCGGGGACGTGCTTGATGGGGTCAGTACCTTCTATATACATATATATAAAAATCAATTGCTGCTCGTTTGTCTCGCAAAAACTCAAGATCACCTGAGCCGATCTAGCTAATTCTGGTTTTCAATGTTTGTCGTAGTCCAGGGAAGGTTTTAAACGGTCAGAAAATGTGGAAAAATCGTTACCTCAATATAACAAAGTAGTCAAACTAAATGACGTCACAATTAACTTTCTACCATAGAACTACCATTTTCGACACGCACCATGTCAGCGCGTTTGGTTCCGTGGTCGGTATCTCGGTATCTATCCGTGGGACACAGGTTCGATTCCAGGCTTCGGTCAAAATTTGTTTAACACATTACCCCATTTCTTTGCCACACTTGGTGCTATACAACATGTAGCGTCGAGTGCCTAAATCGGGGGATATCAAAGCATTGAGATGAAGTCGATTTCCGATATTGTATGGGAAATATTCGTTGAAGTGCGACATTTCTTTTACGTTACACTGACAAAAACTATTTTTTTTTCTTTTTTTAAGTTTTCTACTTTTTTATGATTTTTCCCAGTTTTTTTGTATTTTTTGTTAAAAGTTTGAATTTTTTTGGCAATTTCTCTACTTTTTCTAATCTAATTAGGCGAATTTTCTTGTTAATGGTGATATTGATGTTATGCCTGTTTATGATAATCTTAAACAAAGGGCGTCGGCTAAAAGTATGTTTTTATCTTATTATTAAGAATATAGAGTAGACAGTAAATATTATTCAGTTAGTTCGTTTCAGTACTTTGTAAATAGGATAATAGTACGAGGAACTTCATTTATTTTTCGCACTGAATCGTATTCCTATTGTATTTATTCATTTTAACTTCCAAGTTCCAACTGACAGCAAAATGATGTGTAAAATGTATTATTCATTTTCAACACAATATAAATTAGCATAATTCATATTTTACATACAAACTAGCTTAACGCTCGCGGCTCTTCTCGCGTGAACTACAACTACAAGTTTGTATTGTGTCTAGCAGTGGAATTCTAAATACAATGTCTAAAGCGTAGTTCGCATCAAGGCTCAAGCCAGTATTTTTGGCGATTGACTCGCTTTCATCTCGATACTAAATTACTTTCTAACCTACTCGACTAAATTTTTGGTGTTCAGACGCCTTTAGCTACTAAGATACTCGTTAGTCGACTAAAATACTGGCCTAATGCGAAGTAGGCTTAATCGTCCGCGAACAAAACCACTAAAAGATGCGCTGTGTACTAGCGCCACGCGACGTATCAATTGATTAGCGAGCGAAATAGACCTTTTTAGTTGTTCTCTGGGTGAATTTACTAGTTTCAATGTTTATAGTCTGTAAAGTAGTAAAAAAATTACGCCCTATAAACGTCCCACAGCAGGGAAAAAGCCTCCATCATTGAATTCAAGTTTCCATAACAACAGTGGGTCTAGCACAAAAAACTATCGACTTCGAATCGTTTGCGTAACGAAAGCAAACGACACAAATTTCATGCTTTGTTTTGACCGCGCGAGCGCTGTTTAAGTTTTCATACTAAATATTTCGATGGCGATACAAACACGCAAACGATTCGAATTCGATAGTTTTTTGTGCTAGACCCACTTTAAGGACAAAAAATTGTTTATGATTTTTATGCTATCTCATCAGGCTAAGCCTGAATTGATAGATATTTGATAAATGAATTAAAAAACTTTGTACCAAGTTTCATTTAATCATTTCAGTAGCAGACGTGAAGCGTAACAGAAACATAGTTACTTTTGCATTTATTAAATTAGTAAAGGTATACAAAAGATATTATTTTTGGACTGTGGGATTACCATAAATTATGATAATTATGGTCAAATTGATTATGTTGTGGTGACAAGCGAAATATTGTTTAAAGTTTTCTTTCTTCCGGAGCATAGTCATATTTAACTAGCGTCATTCTAAGCACCGGCCAAGTGCGAGTGGGCCAACTCGTCCACCAAGGGTTCAGTACAAATTTGTAGCTACAGTTTATGGTCGCGCATACTGTTGCTTACTTTGGATTATAGTGACTTCAAATAAAGATTGGCATTGCTCGGGTCTGTGAACTCTGTGATTACCAAAACGAATTTGGCAAGCGTGGTGATAATCACCACGCTTGCCAAATTCGAGTTAGGTTACCACAGTTACATTGCTGTGGTAACCTGAATTCAATGTTGGACACCTTTGCCCTGTAGTGGTTGAATACAGGCCAAAACTTTACTTTTTTCATATTGTGTGAATATTACTAAAAAAAAAACATTATTTCCAGTACCTGTATGATCTGCTGATGAACCTGCTGGAGGAGAAAGGCGTCAGCAACGAGTTCGCGCAGAAGCTGTCCGACTTCAGCACGGCCTACGAGCACGCCGCGTACATCAACTTGCTAGAGACCATGTCTAAGTTCACCATTGGGAAATAATACGTTAATAATTCAGCTCCACCACTATAATTGGATCCCCAAACGGCACGTTCCAGCCGCGGGTCTATGTCCAGATGATGCGATTCACGTTTTGTCGCGTCTTCGTTGCGTTGATGCGCTTACGAATGAACATATTAGGTATAGACGATAGTTCCGGGCAATTCTACGTAAGAGTATCAACTGGACATATCTAATTATTGTGGTTGTTAGTAGATTTGACATTCGCCGTGGAATGAGTAGTGAGACGGTTTTCGGTATAGACTTTTAATGGCTGTTAATCAGTTATCCGGATGTACAAATACTTTGTTAAATCGTTTAACAACAATTCGCATACCACCTTTAAAAGTTTATATAACAAATTTGATATAATACAAGCTTAACAATGTTAAAATAAAGTCATACTGCAGGTTCAGTGTCAAATTGTTTCTAAGTCACCGCCCATATCTAAAGATTTAAAAGTTATTAAAGATTTAAGATTTAGTAGTTTGTTGATACCTAAAAATAGCAACTGGCAATACAAGAAACCAAAGTGGGAAATTATGGATGTATATACATAACTGTAGTACTATAGATGTAACAATATCTATAACTGTCGACATGTTTATATTTGTGTGCGTTAGAAGAGCGTAGATTTATTCAGCTTACGCACACAAGGATAATTAAATGGCATGCGTTTATGTTTACGTTTTGGTTCAGACGCGGCTTCTAGGTGTTATTATTCTAAGGAGTTGTCACACAAATTAAACAAAAACTGATCAATAGTCTTTGGTATGTTGGGTATCTTAGTCATACCATGACTTCATTGTTTTTGTTACAATAATAAATGATAAAATTAAATATTGTTACTCAGTATAGTATCTATTCGCAAAAACATACTTGCCTCATTTAATTTAGGTCTACCGAAGAACGAAGACAGGAGAGAAGGCATTTATTTCCTGTAGGACAGCTTTAAAGAATTAGCTTAGTTATTTGACACTTGTGTGTTATTTGTTCATCAATTTTAGTGGTACATGTTTAGTTTAAAAATGTCTTAATAAAAATGTTTAAACTGAAAACTTTTGTTTTACTCTACAGCCGTAATTTATTTTAATTTTTGTTTTATTTATTAATCATAATTGGAGTCTTAACGAGACAAAAAAAGATTAGAAATAATACACCGTGCATTTTAACCACCTGTAAAACGAAGCCCGCATTATATCAAATTGTATAAGTGTTATTTAATTTTTTTATTAATACAAATAATCCTAAAAAATATGAAATATTGATTAAGCTATTCATTTTAAAACACGCTGTGACGCACGGACGTTACTGTGTAAGGCTACCCGGGACCTTATTTAGGGTGCCCTTCGGTTCACCTAAAATTTAAAGTCCTAATTTCTTTTGGCCGAACCGTATTGGCCTAAACTTATAACGTATAATTATTGTCTAGTCTAACAGTTGTTTTCGCACTATTATAGATTGGTCTAAAAATTGAAAACCGTAATTTCAGTATGTATAATATCGAAAGCACTAAAATGTATTAGCATCTTTTTTTCGCAACGCTCTATTTTTTTTAAACAGAAAAGTTTAAGAAACGAATCGCTCACAAACCGACCCCAAGCAGTCTTGTCTGCCCTACCCCTAGAGTGTAATTCAAAAGCGCGTAGGCGCGGAGGGGCGAGGCGGCCCGCGGGCTGTGGAGCAGGAGGCTGTAAGCGAGGCGCCGCGGCTGAGGCTGGCGCCAGAAAGCCGAAGCTGCGGTGGTGAGCGTAAGCCATCTGCGACGATAAGCACGCGTGGGACCGCCGGAGCCCCGCAGCGCCGAAGCCGTCACGGAAGTCTGATTGTTTGGATGCATGCATGATTGCTTGTTTGCATGCATGTCTGCTTGATTGCATGCATGATTGCTTGTTTGCATGCATGATTGCTTGTTTGCATACATGCTTGCTTGCTTGCTTGCATGCATGCTTACTTCTTTGCATGCATGCATGATTGTTTGCAAGCATTCATGCTTGCTTGCTTGCTTGCTTGCTTGCTTGCATGCATGATTACTTCTTTGCAAGCATGCATGCATGCTGATAAAGTTTTTAACTTTCTGCGAATAAAAATTTGGAACTGCAAAAGGGTAGGTGTTATGATATATTCGGCGAAATTATAATACGGCGATATAAAGTTAAGCGTAGTAAAAATAGGCTAAACACGATTAGGAATAGTAAAGATGTGCGAAAAAATTTTAGGCTAATAGTTTGTGCGCCAATGACAATTAGGAGTACAAATAATTAGGCAACCCGATATATACCCTTTTATTTATATAGAAACAGCAATCGTGCTCAAGATGCTGTTGGAGCTAGCTTTAAAGTCTATGGTAAAAACAGTCCATGCGCGCTTCTTCACTACAGAAGCGAGCAGCCACAACAGCATCAAGTAAATACTATTATATTGTGTAGGTAGGTATCGTGACGGTAGGTACTATGAAAAGAGCTATAATGCTCGGAGTTTCTCTTAGGGATAAAATCGGAAATGAGGTGATTAGCCAGATAACTAAAGTTACAGACATAGCCCGCCGGATTAGCAAGCTGAAGTGGCAGTGGACTGACCATATTAGCCGCAGAACCGACAACCGCTGGGGTAAACGAGTTCTTGAGTGGAAACCTCGCGTCTCGGCAAACGTAGTGTAGGACGCCCTCAGGCCAGATGCAGTAATGATTTACGCAAAATGGCTGGCAGGAGCTGAATGCCAGAAGCCGAGGATCGACCTAAGTGGCGTGCAACTGGAGTGGCCTATGTCCAGCAGTGGACTGCGATAGTCTGATGATGATGTGTGGGTACTCGAAGGGCGTCTGTAGGATGATTGTTGGGTGTAGTTATCCTACAGGCTACATGTGTAGAAGAAAGTGCAATATGCTTAAAGCAAAGAAAGAAAAGATTTGATTAATTTGGTACAGGACACATTTATTTTTGTACACAACCATTACAATAATAATTAGACGTGAAAAAAGAGGGTACGATTACCTAAATGATAATATCCGCTCAGTGTGCGGTCGCAATGACTAACCCCCGTATTTATAAACAAGTAAAAGTAATTACTTGACTACAAGTAATTACTTGAGAGACAATTTGTAAGCCTTAATCAAGAAATTACTATAAGTTATAACTACCAAAAGTTAGCATTTTCAGCCAAATAATATGACTATTAATGGTGACCAATTTCTTTCACTTGAGCACTAGGTATGAACACTTTAAGTTATGACTTTCTTAAGCAATAAGTAATTACTTCTTTATAAATACGGGGGAAAGTGTTCATACCTAGTGCTTAAGTGAAAGAAATTGGTCACCATTAATAGTCACATTATTTGGCTAAAAATGCTAACTTTTGGTAGTTATAACTTCTAGTAATTTCTTGATTAAGGCATACAAATTTTCTCTCAAGTAATTACTTGTAGTCAAGTAATTACTTTTACTTGTTTATAAATACGGGGGTAAGTAAGAGTCGTCCTGAGAGTAAATTTCATCTCTCTAGAGGCTTTAGACTCTAGAGCACGTTGCTCTAGAGTCGAGAGCAACGTGCAACAAACCTACGCTGCGAATTACTAATCATGTGCCCGCGCCCCGCCCTCTTCGACAGTGCTCTCTTATCTCTCTTTCGATGTCATGTAATAATAATCATAATTAAAGAATTCTAGGTATTTAAGCGTAGATGTTTTCAACAGGAAAGCTCAACTTCCATGTTTCGTTCGCATTTTGCTAAATGACGAAAAATCCCAATGTTTGTTTGTAGGTACACGATTCTCCTCATAGAGTAAGATCCCAGGGCCACCAGACGTCACGTATTTTCTGACGACCGAAATGTGGCTCATTGCGTAGTGTTAGTACCTGGTACGTAATGCTTTTATATGTACCTTGATTAGGTACCTGATACCTGAAAATTGGCCGTCTAAGCAAGCTAGCAGGTAGGCATGCGTTCTTAGTATATACTAACACTACGCAATCAGTCACATTTCGTTCGTCAGAAAATACGTGACGTCTGGTGGCCCTGGGATCTTGGACTATCAGTACGTTGCATTATTAATGTGTGAGACAAGACATACATGTAGACAGAAGACTAGGTAGGTACTATATTCATAAACGGAACATCAGAGTTGGTGTTGATGGTTGTGCCTTGCTTGTGTAATGATAAAATAATTGTTGATTGATGGTTCTACACTCTGCCGCGTTTCTACATTTCTTCGGTAATCTAAAGTATGACATGCCCAACTCTTTTATTCGTCTCTCTTTCACGTTATCACTCACTCTTTTATTTTCACGTTAACATTTTTTTAACAAAGCACATTTCATTGATACGTCTACAATTAATTAATCAAACATACCTACTTATACACGGTTGCTTGCGCAATGCGCCTGCGCCTGTTCGGCCACAGAAGCGAAGTTGAGAACAGCGTACCTACCATGAAGTTGTATCTCTATTCCTTCTAACGGTATGGTTTTGTCTCCAATTCTTTTGTTATTAAATCCAATCGGCTTTGGAATTCACTTCCGAAAATATTAAACAAAATAAAATGATCCTCATGAACCTTGCTTGCTTGTATTCTTATGTGTTAACTTAGTTTTGTATTTAATTCGTACTATTAAGTAGTTTATATTTAGGAACTTTGCAGCTGTATTAGTTTGTTTTTTTATCAGATACTGATGTAGACTTATAATTTTATTGTTTAATTTACTCAGTTCTTTTTTTTTTGATGTCGTATCGCGTACTAACATTTCTGTTTAACTCAATGGTTGGACTAGTAGAGAATGCTATATGGCATTAAGTCAATCTTGTGTTAATTTTCTACTTAACTGCCCAATAAAGTGAAGTAACAGCCTATAATCATCCCACTGCAGGGACATGGCCTCCAACAGTGAATTCAAGTTACAACAGCAATCTTGGGCGGCTGGCATAATCACCACGCTTGCCAAATGCGAGTTGGTGATTACAAACCCGACCAGTGTTTGAAAATTCGAAAGTTTTTTGTTGCCCAACCCGGGGTTCGAACCTGGGACTCCGAGATCTTGGCCCGGTATTTAAACTACTAGACCAACGGGGCGTTAAACGGCCCAATAAAGTATAAATAAAAAAATAAGGTGATCGTTAAAATCTTTGACCCGTGGATCTTTGGCTAATTCATAGCCCGCTCCCTCCACTCCGCCCAGCCCCGCAGCCAAAGGGGGGTTCACTCATCCGAGCGGACAACTTTTACCTACCATCGTAAAATGCATAAAACTTAGGGGAAAGGTGTATCATAGTGGCAATAACAGTAACAGCCTACAATCATCCCCCTGCAAGGCAAAGGCCATCGTTAAATTCAAGTAACCGTAGCAATGATGGGTAGGTACAGGCATAATCACTACGCTTGCCGAATTCGGGTTGGAGATCAGACAACCGAGCAATGATCAATAATTCGAAACTCTTGCCCGATCCGGGGAACGAGCCCAGGACGCCGAGGTCTGGACAACAGCACGTCAACCTACCACAAAACGTCAAATTTTCTCAATTGATATTGATCTCTATCTACTATTAGGACTTAAAGTTGAAAATCAATTCAATGACCTTTAACTTTTTGGGTAGGTTGACCTGCCGTTGTATGTAAGTACTTAAGCCACTCTACCGATGGGGTTGGAAAGGTGTTAGAAATGTTTTTTTTTTGTTACAGAGCACACAATGGAATTTGTATACCTGCTTTGGAGTGCTGCGATTAGTCAACCGGTATCGGTTCGTCCGTCAGCACCTCTTCTAAAAATCGCTGTTTAGGGCGTTCACCCTGTATTACCCACCGTAGCTTCGGTTATATTATTATCATAATCACGATGCCACCACGCTTCTTTATATAAACATACTTTGAACATTATCTTTGGCCTTTCGTGTGTGACGTGATTATTTTAAAGGTGCGATTCTACCGAATTTTTTTGCTAAACGTTAAGTTGCAAAGGTTTTCTTTTTTAATCAGGGCCGTCTTAAAATAGGCTGGGGCCCTTTTGGAAAGTAAAATAAGCTAATTATAATAATTTATTTTTACTAAGTATGACCATTTATTATGATTGATGACTGATTTGTGCAAAAAGTGTAATGTGCCCGACAAAAATTTTTTGATAATAAATGTGTGAGAGAAATTATCTGTCCTTCGGGGCCCTGGGCACGGGCCCCGTATGCCCTTATGGTGAAGACGATATTGTTTTTAATTACGTTGCTACATGATTTTCCTTCGGCAAATCCTAAATGTTGTTGTACACATTGCACTACACTGTAGTGTGGTGAAATCAATTTCACAATTCATTGCTCGTTCACACACCACAACCAGCCTATAACAGTCCACTGTCCACTGCTAGACATGGGCCTCTACCAAAGGAGGATTTTACAAAAAAATGAGGAGCCATCAATTATTTATTTCTAATATCATCGGGACCGGGAGCCATATTCGCTTGGCATTCGCAGCTTGGCCGATGTTAGAGAAAAGACGCTGCAACCCATAGAACATGGAAAAAGGTTAGAAAGGCGATATGGGCGGAGAGCGCGCCACGAGGTTATGAGTAAATTCTTGCTTAATTAGTGTTCTTTGAACTCGTTTATGTGTAGTGTGGCGCAATCGGCGACATCAGTTCTCATACAAATGGCGCATGACAGCCTTCTAACTTTTTTCTATGTTCTATGCTGTAGCTCATCCTACTCCTTTAGTCGTACAACACCCATATTAACACCCGTATTTACAAAGAAGTAATTGCTTATTGCTCAAAGAAAGACATAACTAAAGGTGTTACTAGCTTGTAGTAGGTAATTAAGTAAAGGACATAGGTGGATAAGAGTCATATTATCTGGCTGAGAATGCTAACTTTTGATAGTTCTCACTTCTAGTAATTACTTGATTAAGGATTATTAATTGTCACTTAAGTAATAACTTTTAGTCAAGTTATTACTTTTACTTGTTTTTATATGGGTGTAAGAGAAGAGGTGAGTCTATTATTTTATTATGATTAATATATTTTTTGATAAATACCTAGGTACCTACTATCATTATTCATAAGTGGTGGACTATTAAAAAGTAACAGAGACACCGAATTTAATGAAATTCGGTTCCTATCGATCTCTTTTATCGAAACAAAAAACTTTATAGAGTATGAAATTTGTTTAAAGAACCAATATTTTAACGAGTTAGAAAGAGTACTCGAGATAAACACTTACTAATTGCTAATTCTATCCAGAAAAAGTCGCAGGCTCTAACTAGGTATAGTCGCGAACAAATTTATAGAATTAACATTCGAGATTCGAGAGTCGAGAGATCGGATAGATAGAGAACTAAATTAGTGATGCGGCTTAATGAAAACGACTCTATGGTATAGCCGTACTATTTTAGGTACTATTAGTACTATTTTAGTAGTTTATTAGTACTCTAAGTACTATTTTAGGTACATAAAGCTACTATTTTAGGCTTCTGTAAAATGTGGAAAACTGTTTATCATACAAATCGAAACCTTAAAATGTTTGTGGTTATCAAAATAAAAATTATGATCTTTCTGACTTTACTACACTACTTATATGCATGTTAACATTTGGCTAGTTTCTGCTTGATATACCATTTAAATTACACCCTTTTATGTAACCTTATGGATTCCGCTCTCGGAATCGTAGAACTTTGGGGTATCATGATGAGCTCTCCGTTAACCCAGCGAAAACCGAGTTAATCCTATCACCAAAAAACTGAACACTTGACGATAAATTGCTGTGGGGGAAAAATGTCGAACATAAAATTAAATGTGCCTCCATAACCTTCCGGCAATGCAGAGGTTTAATGGGCAAAACATGGGGTCTATCTCCCAACATCACACTATGGCCAAATAAAGCCATGATCAGACCTATAATTACATACGACGCGATCGTTTGGTGACCCAGAACCAAAGTAATGACAAGGGTAAAGATTGGAAAAATTCCAAGGACTTGCATGTTGTGCAGTCACGGGATGCATGCAAACTACCCCCACCGCGGCCCTTGAGTAAAACTTGGATTGTACCTTTTTTCGCAGCAGGAGGCAGCCATAGCAGCCACAAGACTGAAACACCTAGAACTGTGAAAAATCTTGCGAAAAGTCACAGCGATATCTGGCACAGTGGAAATCCACTCCCCAAGTAGAAGCACCCTGTGAAAAGACACCGAAAATCTAGGTGTTCAACAAAACATTTAAGATTTACTTATCAGAAAATAATCTGGACCCATCTGGAATACATGAGGCCCAAGTCTACACTGATGGTTCCAAAACCAAATCAGGTACAGACGACGGAGTCATCTCGATGGACCTAACTAAACATGAACATATCTACACACGGTTGGGTGAAGATAATTCGATATTCCAATGCGAGTGTATGCCATTATCCAGGCTGCCACTGCCATAAAGGAGAGAGAGGTTGCTAACTACGGCATTCGGATAGCATGGCGGTTCTCAAAGCCCTGGAGAGCAACATCATCACATCCAATCTTATCTACGAGTGTCACCTGGCCCGCGAGGACATTGCCGCAAGGAACGGTCATTTTACAATGGATCAAAAACACCGGCTCCCTGGGTGATGATGTCCCAACTCGCTAAAAAGGGATCGGATCTTAAGGTATTCGGTCCCAAATTATTGCCTATCCCTTTAAACCAATATAGGTCATGGCTGCGACATCAAACACAACGACCGCTGGGCTAATTCTCAGCAACTGCAGACAATCCAGGAAAGCCATGCCGGATCTTTCACCACGTCTGACTCGCAATTCAATCACCCTAAACAGGAACGACCTTCTAAGAGCAGTAGGATCCTGACTGAAGACATCCAGGACGTGTATTAAGCGTCTTCTGTTTTCAGCAATAATACTACTGAGTTTTAAGAGTGACAAAATATTTTCTTCCGGCACTAAATCACAAGAGGGCGTTCGATCTATCACTTTAGGTAAAAGCAGGGAAATAAAGCGCCGTAATTAATGTTCTGGTTTATAATATATCACATTGTCGCCTTATGTCGCTGTTAATTTTATTTCGTACTTTTACCGCTTAGAGGTCAACATACGTAAATGAATGAATTCTAAGTCCAACGATTCGCTTGCCAATAGCACCAAGGTAATAAACCTTAAAACAAAACCCTCCTTCTGATTAAGTCGGGTAAAAAGAATGTATTGCGATGTTGAGTATTTCCTCATTGTAATATACAAAACTAAACTTAACCAATTCGCATGATTTTGTATAGCGAGCTTAGAATAATAATAGCGAGTTAAGTATTGAAATATATTGTTGACAAAATGATCTATAGACACAAAAACTCATAAAAAAAAACCCTTATAATGTTTTGAATGGTGCACCATCATGTATCACACCCACATTTATAAACGTGATTTGTTATCAAAGAAGATAGTGATCCATACAACAAATAATGTACTACACGCATGATGATAACGCACGTAGTATAAAAACCACAAGAACGCCTCATTTTTAGCTCAAAGCTTCCCGCGCCCGGACAGTCAGCTGACCCGACACAAGCTGTCATTTTTTCAACCAGCTGTTAAAATAGAAACATGAGAGTACCGGTCTATCTCTTTCACACAACGCTTGTTTTGTTTCATATCATATGACAGTAGGTCTAAGTCAGAAAGAGACAAATAATTAATATTTTACTCTTAGCCAATCGGTTTGAACCAAAAAAGTTTTTCCGCAAAGCTATTGACCAATACGGAGTTAAAGTAAATAACTTGAAGTTCGTTCGAAGTAAATCTCGAGAGCAAGACCAAGCAACTCAATCAAAATGAAGCGAGTTTTGCTTTATCTCGCCAAAATGGCTGACGCGTCGTCGGCAATGCGCGCTAAGAAAATACCCGATAGTTTATACGAGTTGTGTATTACTAATGTTGTGAACTGTTTACTGAAAAACAAGTGTGACCGAAATGAACTGCATTCGCTTCCCGACCATATACTTATGGATGTTTACTTCAAGGTGAGTTAATAAACAATACTTTCGATAAAAACAGACTGCATGCAGGACGGTCGCGAATAGTACCGTTAAATCGGCTGATATTTTTAGGTTTGCGTTACATGACAACAGGCTAATAACGCTGAGGTTGATGCGATCCTGTGTAGAACATCTCGGCCATGAACCTATAGCGTGGGTTGGCTGGAGCCAGAGGCTATAGCTCTATTCACTTTCACTCTTGAGCCAGACATCAATTCGTCATGAGATCCAAGTTCTTTGTTAGCAAACTGTTAGGTTATATTAAAAATAAACATTTATCCGAATCCTGCTGATCATGCTGCTGATGATAAAATACCACTATGGATAGTTGCTAGTGCCGTTGGGCATTCTAAGTAAAATGTGATACACCTAAAAAATTTATAACTGAGATGGAGTGATCTGTAATCACATAGAATAATGCCATTATACATAGAGTTATCTGTGTATTCTTATCTTTCATGTTAAAAGATATTGATTTTATCAGCAAAGCAGTACCTAGTTGATTTACAAATTAATCCTAAATCACTTGGAGAGATAAGAAAATGAGTATTATAATAAACAAAAGTTAGACTTTAGTTAAGATTTTTTAGTAAAAAAAGGCAGTTTCACTTCCTGCAAATTAATACTAGTTAGGTACAGTTAGTGTAAAATAACACAAACAATTATTGATATACATATATTACCTATATCACAGAGTATATAGTGTTTTTCTATATAGTGTTTTATATAAGTGTTTTACTGCTTTGTGATATATTAGGTATTTAAATCACAAAGCAGAAAAACACTCTGGTCACATTGCAGAAAACACACTACTGAACTGACATTTGTGGTTTTAAATAATCTATTTCCCTGGATCTTATTTTCTCCATGTTTTTTGTTTGAAGTTATACTATTGTTACTTAATTTATTGCTACTAGCAGTACCATTAATCCCTCGATCGTGAGTTATTCCAGACACAGTTGAAATCAATTGTTATCGGGGCACCCAAGTGCCTCCTGGGGGTTGAGGGATTAATTAAGTTTTAGGCAATCACAGTAAAGTCTTTACCTCAAAAGGTGTTTCATCTTCACGGAATCGTACGAAATTTTCACAAATATCAAAAACTCGTTTGGCTTAAAGCTTTAAAGCCTTGAATAAAGTCAACAAATTGTCTTAGTAGCTCAATTAGTTGGAGCAGTTACAATTTTTATTGGCAGGTTGGTTTCAAGACCCATTCTGAGTCTATGGTAGTTCATGTTTTTATTCCAGGAATTTGTAAATTCTATTGTAATTTTCAAGAATATTAATATTCAAATAATTTATGTTTGTTTATAATTTGTTTAAAATTCCTTTATATGAAAAAAGGATTACCTGTCTGTATTTAAAATTTAAAAATTATGTCATAGGCGGGATTCGAACCCGCATCTCCTCGCATGCTGGGCGCGGCGCTGCACCAATTTAGCCACCGAGACACTACCACACAGGCGTCAATTTTTAGGCATATTCTTAACGCTGTAAGCCAGTGTTGTTTCATCAATTTTTAGGAATTCGCATCCTTAACACCCGAAAGAAAAAGGAATACCTACCTACATTTAAACTTTCATGATAAATTATGTTGTATCTGATAATGGAATCGGGGAAATCCAGACATCTAAGTTTGGATTTCAGTATCAACACACAGGAAAGTTTAAGATCTTAGGTATACATATTTTAAATTAACAAAATAAATTTTTATACCTTAATATGTGATGCTATGTTAAATACTGATTTAAACTTTCATGATCACTATCACTAGAGTTATTTGATTCGGGATTTATACCATGTACCTTATTTTTTATGAGCGCTTGCAACAGTGCCGAAATATCGGAAACTCATATTAAATAAGGTACATGGTATAAATCCCGAATCACACAACTCTAGCTATGTTAAAACTTAGAAACTTTGCAGTCCACCAAAGTTGGGGTTTGTGTTTATCCCGTCTTTCTGTTGTCCACAAGGAAAATTTCTGCATTTGCAATTAAAGCAAACATCTAATGAATAAATTAGTTTTATCATTATTATGTTTCTAGGGCATTCTGGGTCATCATGGGTCAGTTATGTTTGCTGAGAGTTTTATTGATATTTAAATTTGTCGCACAATGCGGTAGATTCGTGCAATCGCACCGTATTACGAGGAGAGTCTGACTGACGCCCCAATGGTCTGGTGACTTCAGTAACGGGCCAAGATCTAGGGATCCTGGATTCGATCCCAGGGTCGGGCAACAAGCGTTTCGAGCTTTCGAATATTGCTCAAGTTTGTGGTCACCAACCCCCTTTTGGCAAACGTGGTGATTATGCCTGTGTTATCCATCATTGCTCTAACTTGAATTCAATGATGAAAACCTTTGCCTGGCAGTGGGATGATTATAAACTGTTACTTTACGTTTTACTTTTTTCACGAGAGGAGACTGAAATGTAATGTACCTACCTGAATAACTAAAGTACACTTAGGTTTGCAACCTAGGTGTGACTTTATCTTTTCTAAAAATTTAAGAAATTCTTAGAGGGTGCAGATTTTCTACAGTCAAAGAGGTGAAAAACACAAACTCTTTTGACTTTACACATAACCTTTTTATTTTTATTGGTATAATTGATGACACTGTTTGACCAAGAGACCAATTTGCAGGGAATTACTCGTACAAAGAAAAATAAATAAATCATCCATCTAAGTTTTCACATTTTTGTATTGAGGTACCTAGATTACTTTCCAGTCTCCTCGTAATTTAAGACATTGTAAGTGCCGCCGCAGACTGCTACCCGACAATGTCTACATATGGTCTACATTTACTATCATCATACATAGGTACTCTTTCTTGTACACGAACCTTATTACATTGCAGAGGACTTTAGTATCCATCTTTTTAGACTAAAGTTTTACAAAGACTAGCTCGTTAAGACAGTAGAGATTCAATTATGGAGTTCGCGATTATCTTAAGTGCTAATATCTTTGTAGTCGGAAGTTTCGCTCTTGGTGATTCTGCTTCGGCATTCGGATGGTTACTGGAAAAATATTTATTTATTTTTGCTACTAAAACCACTATGCAAAAAACAAAATGAAATTATCTACGAGAAGAGGTAAAAAGGTTTTTTTTTTAATTTACAGGTGATAAAGAAAAATAATATTAAATCATCCATCTATGTACTTTTTAAATTTATTTTTCAGGCTCCCCTCGTATTTAAATGATATCTTTAAAGTTCGCTTTCTATCGTAAATTCAATTATCCCAATTTGCAACTATCCGAAAGACTTGCGACAACAACTGGTAAGGGACCACTTCCACCGGTCCACCATTAATTAATTTTGTTTCGAAATTATGAAACCATGGATTGAACTAGGAAAATTTACCAAGATCGGTTGAGGATCGTACTTTTTAACTACTAATCTTTATTGATTGATGTTTAACTCCCCAAATGTGTCACTACTCACAGAGAGTCACAGACATGAACTGAATCTGACTTTTATACGAGTATTCAGCAATAAATCGTTGAAGGACAAAATGTGAATTCACTTGCCGACTGCGATTATGTTGCTAAACCAAATACGCTAAATGTATACCGAGGTTTACAAACGACAATGTGGGTGTAGCCTGTGGTAGGTTTTTAAATCACGTGCAGTAGGCTACTTTACTCTTTTTTGATTGTAGATCCTGAATTATTATATTAATTATTTTCTGATTAGATGAAAAAAAGTTATGATTATGATATGATTATTATTATGATATTTTTAGTACCTAGGAAACCACAAAACTTTGTTATTAATCCATCGTCTGTTCCATGAATAATATTTGATACCAAATAATTGTTTTTCCTCCAAGTCCATATTTCGTATGTACCGATGACTGTCGGCCATATTGGTCTATAGATTGTCTGTTCTGTGACGACATACATGTCAAAACGAACATTTGACATTTAACCGATATTCAGATTTGTATATCTGGGTTTGCGAATTTCAAAAATGTCAATGACAAAGTATAGGCAACATAAAAAAAAATACTCGGAAGATTGACCATGAAGTTTGCTTAGAGTCCTATGACGTCATCTTGCACTTTTGTTACTTAAAATAGATGATTGATTTCTTAAGTGAAATACTACAGTTAACTATGAATTTATTGCTTCAAATTTGATGTGGACATTTCCATGTACTGAAAGGGTTTCACGTGTCAACTCTCTGGCTACAAGAGAGTTTTAATGATATAAAGATCTGGTTTTATATCCCCGCTTTCTGTCTTATTGCCGTAGCTTTCCTTGAAGGCTCTGTACCCGTCACACTTGCACTATACCACCCAGTTGTAAGATGCCAAGAACACCTAAGGTCAAGAATAATCTTGAAGTAAAGCAACCTTTCATTCAAGATTATTTATGAATCATGATCTTTACAGAAACAAAGTTTTGGTAGGTCAATGGTTAGAGAAGTCGACCGGTAAGCGGAAGATTGTAATTTCGAATGTTACCTGACGCAGTAACCATTTTTACTCGAAGCATTGTATGCTTTTTTTGTAGTCTAAACACAATCCAAGTTTGCCATTTTTGCCAAAGCCTTGTGTTAATACCGACTTGCAAGCTAGCATAGCCAGCTAACTAGTGATTGCTCAATTGTTATGACAATGGTCCATAAAATAGCAATGAATCCACAATGACGCTTTAAAACAAAATTTAGATAGCTTCAACATGTTATGTTACATCTTTTCAGCTTTCTTTAGTTCATTCATGTAATTATGCAAATGTGACTCTTTCTTACGTTCTAATAGTTCCAATCTAAATTCGTTTGTTACACCGAAATCCTAGGTCTTCACACTTCATCAGTTTAGTCGGGACGTTTTTGTGGCTTCGTCTGGACGTTCGAAAGGCAATCGTTTGTCATTTTCAAGGATTCGATCATCGAAAGTCCGCACCATACGTCGCATACTGATAGATTTCTACAAACAAACAACGCACTTCCTGCGAATATGTGAAAGTTATTTCGCGATTCTGCAAGCCACCGGTTCTCGTACATTCGCATGACGTTATATAACTGTTATTATTTTGAATGAGTGTCTCCCACAGTCCCAGTTGGCTTGTTTTGACATCAGCGATGGCGTGATCGATTGGTTGGTGTAATATTCAACACCTACCATACCTTTTTTTATTCTGATTTAAACTTTCATGTTTACCTTCTCTGGAATAAATTGATTCGGGGTTGTTTTACTCATGAAAATAATGCACATGGTGTAAATACCAAATCAATGAACTACTTACTGACTAAATCGAGATAATCTCTTAGTTTCAAGAAAGCATGAAACTCCGTTACCGACTACACCACACCTGCCCCTGCATCATCTGCCCTTATGCTAATTTAGTCTAAACATTGACGTTCGTATTCTCCTGTATGATTAATAATATTGCGTTTTTGATTGGTCGAAACACAGACCCTACCTTTATTATAAATTTGGTAACTATCAAGCTATTAATCCTAGCTGCGAATGTCGTAGATAGTGTAATTTCTGAGATTTTTTGATCATAAATTTCATAATCTTTGTATAGTGCTTGGAGCCGTGCCGCATCATTAAAAGCTTTGTTATCTACGCCGGCTTAGAAATAAATTCAGGCGTAGCGCAGCTAACAAGAGTTTGATAACCATATTACTAAGTTAATGTTTATTTAGAAGCCTCCACCACGAGCGTCACAGCCACGCCCCTATCACGCTTCTGCATAGATGTTTATCATGCATTAACCACTTTTACTGTTTTTCAAATATTGGTACTAATCAGTTTTTGATCACCGTTTATGCAAATGGCATAAAATAAAGTACCTGTTATCAAATATATAAAATTCTCGTGTCACAGTTTTCGTTGCCATACTCCTCCGAAACAGCTTGACCGATTTTGATGAAATTTTTTGTGCTTATCCGGTATCTATGAGAATCGGCCAACATCTATTTTTCATCCCCCTAAATGTTAGGGGTAATCCACCCCTAAATTTTTTATTTATTTTTTAGACAAAATTTTTAATTTCTATTTTTTTATGATACAACATACAAAAATACATACAATCCTAAATTTTTACCCTTTTATCACCAACCCCTATTTTTTAATAGCCATTTTAGTAATTTAATCATTTTTCATCCCGCTCGATAACTGACAATTATCGTCTTTTTTGTAAGGGTAGGGTAGGGGTAGGGAAGGGTTTAGGGTAGGGGTGGGGGTAGGGTAGGGGTAGGGTATGTGTAGGGTGGGGTAGGGGTAGGGTATGTGTAGGGTGGGGTAGGGTAGGGTAGGGGTAGGGTAGTAAAATATTAAAATTTTATAAAATATATACAACCCTAAATTTTTACCCTTTTACCACCAACCCCTATTTTTTGTTAGCCATTTTAGTAATTTAATCATTTTTATGGCAAAACAACGTTTGCCGGGTCAGCTAGTGTTAGTATAAAATTAATAAGTACCTGTTTTAATGTTTGTTTCTCATACACTGAGTAGTTTTATTTCTGGTTTCCCCTGGTTTGTTTTTCAGGTCTGGTTACCAGCTTTTTAAATCTTCTGTTTGGCAGTGGTTTCTATAGGCAGACTGTTTTTGTAAAATCCAGCGCCTTTTGCATCATTATTTGCGTTGTTTTGACTTCCAGTTTTTGTTTTTCGGTGTTTTCAATTATAATATGCTTTTTTAGGGTTCCGTACCCAAAGGGTAAAAACGGGACCCTATTACTAAGACTTCGCTTTCTGTCCGTCTGTCCGTCTGGCCGTCTGTCCGTCTGTCCGTCGCTCTGTCACCAGGCTGTATCTCAAGAGCAGCGATAGCTAGACAGTTGCAATTTTCACAAATTATTATTATTAATTTAATACTTCTGTTACCGCAATAACAACAAATACTAAAAACAAAATAAAATTTATATTTAAGGGGGGCCCCTATACAAAAATCGCCATTTTTTGCCTATTTTGCTCATATCATTAAATGGTAACAGGTAGGCACTGCATTAACTAGTCAATGGTACGGAACCCTTCGTGCACGAGTCCGACTCGCACTTGGCCGATTATTATATTATCATATCATGAGTTGATCTACCAAATGTGTTTTACCTTTGACGCTACAACCACGCCTCTATCACGCCTAGCCTCACCATCATTGCCAGCCTTATCATATCGCAGTTCGGGTACACTATCGTTTGCGTCTTTGCGATATGGTTGTAATCTTTATCTTTGCGGCAGTGGAGGCTAGTTCGAACTATTGTTTAATCTTTATACAGGTTGTTTTTTATTTGTTTTTAAATTTTCGAAAATTGTACCAGCCACTTTCTGGAAGTTTTCTCCAAATAAATCCAATAATAATAAATCCATGATATTTTTAGAACGCCTTCAATAGAATATTGTATATTTACCTCGTTGATGACGTTTCATACAAGATTATTAATTAGGTACTATGGATCCTGTTGGGAAAAACAACAGTAGCAGATATGTCAGAGCTGCCGCTATACGTTATTTATTATAAGTGTCTTCATTTAGCCAGGGCATTCAAATGTCACGCTGTCACGCAGCAGTTTTTGCAATTTAGGCTCTGTTGTTTAAGAGACTTCTGTCATATTTTTTTTAACTGTTTATTCACGCAAAATAGCTATGCTCTTTCAAAAATATCTATTTTGTAAATTCAAATTCAATCATTTATTTGCTTGAATACAGGTAACATGCAAGCTTTATAATGCAGATCTTAAAGCTATTACTTATTCCTATGTATGCCAGCCTGCATGCAGACGTGCAAATATTTATAACATTTTTAGTCAAGTAGTAATTTATTTTATCATATAAAAATGTCATAATTATGGATTTAGAAAATTATTTTGCTAATGATTTCCGCTTGTTAATATACCGGCCTAGATACCTTCACAACACTACCTGCACTAACACTGATTTGAGGAAGCACCTGCACCACACTAACACTGATTGAGCAAGCACTATTTCATGCAGGAAACCGCCCGCCCTCCCTCAAAAATGCATGCAGTACAGTTAATGCAATTATTATAATCGAGGTTTTTATTGTATTGGTGTTGGATACTAATAATTGCATTAATTTTCGATTTACCAGACCAACACGGAAATAGACGATCAGCATTTCCAGTTTAAACATAAACATGTATAATTTTATTTAATAATAATAAATCCATTACATAGCAAATAAGACCTTACATGTTACTTGCGTATTGCCGTTATTGCTATTCTAATCGGCTCCAAATGCCCAAGTTGTTCATTACAATGCGATACAACTGTAACAGGTATTTATTGTAAATCGCAGTAAATATACTCGTCACTTGTCAAAATTGTATCCAAACTATTAAACTTGGATTACCTAGCATTGACCTCTGTTACTTTTTAAAACTGTCCTATTCTGTACTAAGTATTCAGTTTGTAGTTGGTGCAGAAGGGTTCCATCGTACGCAATAAACTTGAAAGTCTCGGCATTTTGTTGCAGAAATGTTCTGGAAAATTCCACACAGCAACAGTGTGTTAGGTAATCGTAGTGTTTTAAGATTATTTATATACGTTGTTAGCGACAACGACCAATTGCAATTTAAGTGATGTCAGATGTGATTATCTTTTGATCTGGTGACCAGATTAGCAAGGTGATATTGATAGGAAAAGGTTGGATATCCGGTTCGAATAAATATCTTACAAAAAAAAAGAAAGATTGGATAGATGTTTGGTACTCAGTTACGCTACAGATGAAAGGCACATAGAAAGAGATTATAGGCTGGAAAAGCACATACGCTACTTTGTATCTCGTATAATTTCACTATGAGATATTTTCATATGCAAATTCTACAAGTATTAGGTCGCGGGCAACACCTAGTATTTATTTCATTAATACCTTGTTACATAATGATATTGATTCCTTGCTTCTAGAACATGATAGTTTGTCGTCAGCGATAAAATAGGTACTTGACATTTTATAGAATTTTATCGACTTAGTAAACTTTTCATCGTGTGGTTACCATCAATCAGACCAACTTCTAGCTTTGAAAGACAGAGGACTAGTAACTACTGTATCACGATGATACGTACGAACGATGTGATAGCGTTTGAAACAGCCACCAGGGTATGTAGATATGTACTTATTTATATGTACATCATGATGGCCATGTATTTTCTACTCATTGATGATTCGAACTCGAGTGTAAGTATAATTAATAGTAGATCGATAAATCCGTAGATTACATTTTACATTAATAAACAACGTTCCTGTCGCATTATGGGAGCGGCGCCTTACCGTTAGAAATCTGCGCAGGCGCCGTTACCTCGCGATTTGCTTTTTGGGTGAAGGCGAACCGCCTGTCGGGATCTTTTGTAACGATAACGGTTTATGGTGACGGAATAAGGTCGAAAATTGGTGAAATATTTTGGGCACTTCCATGCAATGATGTAGTTTGAGGAAAAATAATTCTGCTTGAACCCTACAAAAAGAAGTTTAATTAACAGTGGTCCAGATGACAGCTGGTCATGATCACAAAGCAATATTCCGGTCTCCCTTATTTGTTAAACGTTAGGTGTGGAATTAAAATGGGAAAACTTAAGCTATACCCTATCGAGCGAAGTAGAAAAATTGCGAGAGTAAAAAGTTATGTGCGCTAATGGATCATACATGATTTGGTACCTCCATTTTTACTTTACCAGACAAAATATTTATAGCATATTAATTAAGATCTGCATATAAAAACGTTTTGCTGGCTTTATAACGCCAGGGTCCAGTATTTAGAAACCGACTTCATTTTGGTCTAGGCATACTGTATGGAAGATCTACTCAAGGATTTAAATTTCTTAATTCGAGACATTGTTATTAGTGGGGTGGTGGGATCTACCTCCTAGTGGTCCACCCTGGGCAACGGCATCTTTGGTTTTCTAACCAATGATGACGGCTAACATATCCCTTTGCGGTGGTAGGCTTCGTAAGAGGCCGCCTGGATGCTACCACTCTCCTACCGGAGTCCAGCGCCAAACAGTTTTTCTGTGTTCCGCTGGTGTGTGGAAGAACCAGTGCCTCTGGATAAGCTCGCTCCATCTTAGGCTTCTTCTTAACCGTAAAGTTAAGTATGTAGTCAAGAGCAAGCCCATTCATTATAATAAAAAGTGTTATGTCTGTCGTTTTTTTTTTACAATTTAGTAATTAATCGTAATGACCTTTGATAAAGTAAACTATTCAATGAAACAAAAGGAAAAAGGAAGGCTAGCTATTGGCTTATTTGCACATGTGTTTTCTGTTTGTTCAGGTCTCTTAACCTTTATTGTACTCGTACTTTATGACCTAGCATTGCCGTTGTACTGTTATTTGTTATGTGGTGTGTTTTTTCAGTGTCAATATTTTGTTGAGGGAACATTGCGTATACATATTACAATTGTGTCAGAATGATGACGGTCTATAGTATTTTTTCTATCATTTGACTATCCTTTTAGAATTAAATAGTCTTTTGTTAGAGTCTTCCGAACCGCCTATTACATGCCTCTGACGTGAGTCGTGACATAATTTTCCGAATAAAGTTGGGCCAACGGCTTAACGTGCCTTCCGAAGCACGTCTACAAAGACCCGACAGACCAAGCCGATTTAGAAACGATTGTTTGCTAAATAGCCCTGACTGGGAATCGAACCCGATATTCTTGTGTAGTCGGACCACAGCTAGTTAAAGTTAGGTTTAACCTGTGGGCTTAACTGATTTTTCTTAGGGACTACCATCTACATCGCCCGGCTCGTTTTCTTCATTTAATTTTAGGAGTTTGGTCACACAAGTTGAATACGTCAATCCACCCTTACAATAAAACTAATCTCATAAAAAATATATGATTATAATTCATTCATTAATTACATGGTACATTATAGGAATGTACCATAAAATTTTGGCATATTCTTCTTAGCGAGTTTTAAAAACCTAATTAACTGTTGTCTCTTACGGCCTGTCCCAATAACCTATCTATCTTCAGTTTTGGCATATCGAAGATAGAAAACAACTTCTGTCTTTGTTTCTCTGGACGGCAAAATCAGAGACAGAAGATGTTTTTTATCTCCGATATGCCAAAACTGAAGATAGATAGATTATTGGGACCGGCGGTTAGTCGCAAAACGGACACAATCCATCAGAACGTGTTGCAGATCATCAATTTTTTCACATTGGTCACCGTAAGGTTAATCAACTATCATCGTCATAAATTATGCGCAAAATATTTCGATGGATAATGTCCAGATTGCAATCTATGTGCAGTGACAATTTGTTGTCCGCTTGGTTCATTGGCTGCAAACCAAGGTCTTTGAGGGGGTTTTACTTTGTATGCTCTTGTACCAAATGCCTTTTCTAAGAGATCTCTCAATAAAGCCCAGTTTTTGCTTTGTGTAGCATATCTGTTTGTATCTAGGGGTCGTTTTCTGAATGATCTGTAAATAGTTTGGCTACAAGTTGAAAATGGGTTAGTAAGTAACTATATTTTGTCGTGCTCTGTTGAAACATTTGCATATGATTATAACAAAAAAAATATATTTATATTTCAGACATGCCACACTGGGCCACACAGAGCCATCTAGTCCCAAATTAAGCTACTATTAAGTATCCTGTAGTACTAGACTGGGGTACTAGACAACCGATAAACTTACTTATATACTTTTTTTTTTTGTAAATAAATAAATACTTATAATACATAGAACAACCAATGTAAAGTAATGGTTATATTTACTCGTTATTCTGAAGATTTGTTACTTCTTTTTGGTCAGACCTCCTGTGCGATGTGCATATCAAATTGCCTTCTGTCGTTATTGAAACTGTACCCTTTTTAGGTAAATCTCTGAAATGTAATATACATTTTGTCCGCACTGTTTGAGAAGATAACACTAAATAATCCGTCAGTCATTCTACAAGGAAAGGTAAACTATTACCTAACACCCTCCTTAACAATGATTTTTGTGATAGACACTATCATACATAATTTCATAATAGTTTACCCTTTTAAATCGGTTTAGTTGTTTTTTCATATCGAACATATCACAAAGATACAAACCTTTCCTCTTTATAATATTAGTGTGTGTATATAGATACTAGATAGATATCTATATTTGTTTAGTTCAGCTCGTAAAACTGCAGTGCTTTAATTAGAATGCACGAGATAAGATTATCAGTTTAATATTTTCCTGATAATGTGCAACCAGAACATTGCAAGTGAAAGAATGTCTTTGGAAACGCTATTTTTAAATAATATTATGAGTTTTTTTGCTGCACACCTACCCTATTTGATTTAAAAAAAAATGATTTTACAGAGAACTCTTCTGTAATAGTACATCAACTACTTTTTACCAACTCTCAAGAGAAAAAGTTAAGTTTATTGATCACTAATAAATGTCTCGGCCTTTTTTTGTATTGTAAATACGAGTACTTAAGCAGAATTTCCCCTCTTGCCCTTTCAAATATTTCACAGGTCGTTTTAAGAGCTTTCAACCGGGTTTTTCTTTGACGTACCATCGTGAGTCACTTACATTGCATATGACTGGTTTGCGAATATCGTCCCAAATATCTTAAATTGCCAATACTTATAAGAGTTAACGGTATCGTCGGTATACAGATTATGTACTTTAAAAATGTCACTGAATTACCACATGATGACGGCCAGACTCAAATAGAAAGCTTAGAAAGCCAAGTGCTAATTTATCCAACAGTTATTTAAATAATGGGGTTGCGCAAGGCTCTATCTTCATCAAACCTCGTCTGTGTATTATTGTAATTATGATATAAATCTCTAACATATCGGATTTCGGTTACGTAGATTTGATATATTTGGTTTCCTAGTAGTTATAGCTATATGCGACATAAATGAATAATATATTAGGCCTTGATGAATAATATTTAGCATGTATTTCCCCTCTTTTGTTCGGCTTTAACAATTCATCAACTTTCACAGCTGATAGTGACTCTTACGGGGTTTTATTTTAAGTTGCAAATCGAGATGTGTATTGTACAAACAAAGCACAATTATTTTAAACTAGGTTGTCATTTAAAAATACGCACAGATTAGCAATGCATCAACAATTTGAATCGTTTGCAGGTGTCGTATATATGCGGTAATGTGCGGTGATGAATACTTGTCTAGCAACAAGAGTTTAAGCATTGTAATTTCCATTATCTTCTTAAAAAGGAATCTTTAAATCATTCAAAAATAAATTGACATATTCTGACCAAGCTAAGTCCATCACAGATTACGTCTGCTGTTATATTATATTTTGTAGTTCAAGACTCGTCAAGAAACTACTTTTGTTGCTTAATGAAGCTCTTTGATCTCATTTCTCTCGTGAATCGTTTTTGTGATAGACTTAAATCTCAACTCCTTGTTCTCTCCCTTTCGTTTCGACCTACTTTCCTTAGCTTAAGCATGAATAAGTCAGCAAGCTGTTATGGTTTCAAACGAGCCTGCTATAGCCCTATCGCTTGTTCGTGACGTGAGCCCCTTTCGCTTTTCAAGGTGAATTTCTCTAAGGCACTTCGCTCATCTTAATGATGTGAAGCATAATTGCCACATAAAACACTTTATTATTTATTTACCGTGAAAGTAACGGCTAATAGCAAGAAGTCATTTCATTGGTAGTTTCATTTAATTCAGCAAGTATTTAACTGTGTCACAATCTTTAAAGATTATTATCTTTTTACGGAGTTACAAGCTAGTATGTACTTTTTTTTGTACATACTGCAAATGCCCGGTCTTACAAATTAAAACAGAAAAAAAACAGATTATGATGCCGTTTCCATAAATCTATAGCCTAAGTTCAAAAACACTTGTCTTGTAATGCCAATGCAGTAATTATGCGATTTCTCGAAAAAAAAAATACAATGAGTAGACTTCTGCAAAAACTACCTGCATCAGGTATGAAACAAAATTTACCATTGTATGTAGTCCATGTACCTGTTGCCTGGTTGAATACAAAGTGTGTCAGATGAGCGTAGGGCCTTACTGACAGCGTTAAGGGACAGCTCTGTCCCACAAATCTATTTTCACTTTCTACAACATTCTATTGTTGTTCGGTGAGGCTGCGCCAGCAAGTCGCATCTCACTATAGAGCATGTGACTTTAATGGAACACGCTTGTGAAAGTAGCGTGATGAGTCAAGGCCGAAATATTGGGAACAAACACATTCGATGATGGTGGTAACCTTCTAAGCCGGACGTGTTCTATTGATACGTAACTTTTGTTTTAGTTTGGAGAGTTCCAAGGGAGCATTATTGGATTATTTTGTAGTAGTCAGATTTATTTAGATTTGTTGTATTGTATTTACGCAGCAGTCAGTATTAGTGTACAAGCTGATGCCACTGGTGAACCAGTACCTACTAGTTATAAATTATTTGTGTTGATTACTGACAAGGAAAAATTCAAGTACTTTTTTGGTTTTGAAGTGGCAGTAGGTTTCATATTTCGAAGCCATGTTTTTTATTAAATTAACGGCATTTACCAAGTCACTAGTGTATCCTATACGGCAGTAGCATTCTTTGTATTGCTATGTACCGTAACCAGTATTTCATTACTAAAACTAATTAACGCTGCACCAATATGGTTTCTATTTCCAATTTTATGATTTCGATATGGCTGGAATTCAATTAGTCTCGATCCGCCCGGGCGCCCGTTTCTTAGTTATTCGCTATACAGAATGAAATTTTAACCACCTTCCAAATTTTAATACTTATAGCAATCTACGAGACAAAAACAAATGACGTATTTTTTCTTTTGGTCAAGATGAAGCACTTAGAAAATATCCTCCAAAAATCTAAAACTTTTGATACGGCCTTCTAGCAACACTTTTTATTACGCGATGCGCATCTCATTCATTCATTACGATACTATTTATAAGTTTTTGTTTTTCCTTTCATTCCTTAGCAGGCTTAGGACCGTAAAAATTGAAAACTATGTTGCGAAAAATATTTTCGGGTGATAACTTATTTATATTTTTTACTACATAAATGGGCTCTGAATACGATACTGAACGCCTATAAAAATTTTTGAAGATGATGAAAAAATCATCCTGTATACGAGGTAATAAATACTTTTTTTCTACCCGTAATTGATTTAATGGTGTTTTAAATGGATTTTTCATACTTACTCTAACAGAAATATGCTACAAAATTATTTATGTTTACGGTTTAAAAAAAAACTGTTATGTGGAGCTGACTTAAAAATATCATCACCAGTCATCATCATCATCATCCTTTCTCATCCAATGCACAAATGGCCTGGGTGTCGTAAGACACGTCTAAATGGATTTTGCCAGGAGACTTCACTCCGTCATTGGTCATACAGCGATCGCCAAACCGGCAGCCAAGGGCGAAATCCGCCTTTTGTAGGGCCTAGTCCTAAGCTATGTGATACGATGACGAAATACAATAAAGTTTGTTATACCTTCAGAACTTACTTAGGTACGAAAATATAAATAAGTTGATTTTTAACGGACAAATAAAATAAACACCCGAGTACTCGTATAAATAAAAACACAATATAATTAAATGGTGTGTGTTTGTGTATCTGACTCAATTACGGTGTGTTTATAGTTAAAACAAAGAGAACAAACGCTTCTGATGATGCTACTGTATAGGTACCTATAATTTTGTTTTTATCATTCAGAAGTTTAAAAAATTACATAAATTTATCCCCCTGCCTCTCGCATAATTAAAAGACATGGTCATACCTTGCAACCTTGTCAATTTTGTTAACTTTTGATAATACTGGTTCGTAAATTTAAGACCTTATTGAAATATTTTAAGTCATCATTAAGGGAGTGAAGTAATATGAAGGCAAATTCACGGATAATACAAAATAATGACAAATTATTTAACCATTTAATAGAAAGGTAGAAAGTAAATGGCAAACGATTGTTGGAAATGTTTTAATGGAGGTTGCACCGAAAGACTTGCCCTAACCACTCGTATGCGGGTAATTCCAGACACACACAATAGAAATCAATTGTCATACGGCGCTGATTTGCGCCTAAGCAGCCAGAACTTTAAGCGTATTGTATCGTGTTATTTGAAACAAATATCCAATATTAATTTGAAAATAGCACATAAAATATCCGTCTTGACGTTTGTCGCATGCCTGCCCAGTGTGCCTTCCGGGCTTCAGTCAACAATCATGCAATCTCTGCAAAATGCAATTTCGTTGAATTCTGTCTGCATTTTGATTGAGCGGCATCAAAGAGAAACCACACCACCAATGCAACAGAGGCGGGCCTGCACTTAACATCGCTGCAGCAAGTTTCACTTTCACAGACTTACGTAAACCGACCTTTTATCGGGTCCAGTGTTTGCTGTTTGAACGTTTGTTTTCCTCGTTTTTTTTTCAACTGGTCACTCTGGTAATGCTCTACTTAGAATAAGCTTATCCGTTAACTTGAAAATCTTTGAAGTGGTAGACCACAATTAACTAATAAAATGCCTAATTATATCCCTTTTTGAAGAAGTTTTAAGATATTTTTGTAATAAATCCTAACTTGCAGGAGTCTGGGTCTGGAGTCCAACTGATCACCATCGTTTTGACCTGTAGTAACCCTAAGTATCTAGTGTTAAACATACATACATACATATTATCACGCCTCCTTCCCAACGGGGTAGGCAGAGACCAAGGCCTTCCACTTACTACGATCCTGGCATACATCTTTCGCTTCTTCCACATTCATCAATCTTTTCATGCATGCTCGTCGGTTTAGAGTACTCTTGACCTGACCTTTCTTCAGAACATCCCCGATTTGATCGTGATAGGTTCGTCTAGGCCTTCCTCTTCCAACGTTCCCTTTCACACTCGTCTTGTAGATCTGTCTAGTCATTCTTCTCTCATTCATCCTCTCTACATGCCCAAACTATCTAAGCATCCCTTTCTCAATCCTTGTGACAATATCTTCTTTCACACCACAACGTTCTTTTATCACACTATTTCTTATCCTGTCACTCAATTTCACTCCTAACAGTGTTAAAAGATCCTTTTAATTAAATTGTTTGTAAAAATATATCATCCAGGTGTGACTGTTTTATGTTTTAGTATTAATATAGGCTTCTTCTTAACCGTATAGTTAAGTATTTAGTCAAGAGCAAGCCCATTATTTATAAAAAGAAAAGAAAATCTATTAGCAAAGAACAAGGAAGACGGCAAGATGTTTTGATTTAATTTCCATTATTTTCCATATAACAATGTACTAATCTATCATTTCTTTTGGTTTCAGGTAATTCCCAACATTCCACCCGGTTGACTCTGATCGGTAATAAACAATATAAACATAAAAGTATTGAATAAGGAACACAGTTTTATCTTTATAGTTGAGGGATTTCTGCGCGATGTCCGCGGGAGGTCACGGTGGCTATTAATTACAACGCTTCTATTAATACAACGTTTGTCATTTTGAATCTCAGTCGTTAACCTGAATAAAAAATCGAAGAGTGAAAGTGATTTATTTCGCACAAAATAAAACAAAATATCGTTTTAGTTTAGACACCTTTATTGCAGACATGAAATGTATATCTACAATTAATGAAAACCGAACAAGTGTGCCTCGGGCCACGCGCAAAGTAGGATTCTGTAATTGCACTACACAAATGCCGTCTTACTTGATTATGTTATCCACAAGACGTATAAACTTTCGTACTACATAGACCTACTGCTATATTAAAGGATGATTTTGGGGATAAAAATTATCTTATATGATTATGTCCTTTGTTAATCTAATTTCAACACTGCGAAGTATCAAAATCAAAGCATATTTAAGTTATCGAGTGTTATTATCACTACACGAGCTAACTAGACTACTGCAATGTAATGAATCGCTCCTCATTAGCCCGGAGGAGATATGAATAGAATGAGGCCACCATTATGCAACTTCTTCATAACTTTTGACCTAACCAATGGTAGTTTTTGTAATTTTGATGTATTTGTCAAAGTCATGACTTATTTCACGTAATTCGATGTCACTTAAGTAAATTATAATATTGTCGGCAAATTAACCTGTTCCAGTTTAAATAATTGCACTATAAATGCTAGTAGTTATATCATTAGCGATATGGGCGGTTGTCTAGTAAACAACTATTTGAATGTGTCAGTCCTCAATACATGGTTATGAGGAACCACGGCCGTATAAGGCAATCAAGGAACGGCCTCATGTACCACATTTTCTTAACCTACTTTTGAGCTAAACGTAACATTTTAATTATGACCTTTTTCTTAACAGTCTTTCAACTACTTGGTTATGTGAGTTCCCATTCAAACGGTACTTTGCAAAAGTGTTGTTGTATGCATGTAATTTTACAGAATTTATAATTCTTGCAAATTTTTATCAAGAAAACGATGACTCCTTTCTATTTTAGAAACACTACATTATAATGTTTATTACAATATCTCCATATGCAATAGCTGCTTCTATTTCATCACGGTTGAATCAATCATACCATTATTAGTATTAAGTAACTGTAGTGACCAGTATTGAAAAAGGAATGCTTAAATGGTTTGGACATGTTGAGAGGATGAATGAAAGCAGGTTGACTAAAAAGATATATATGGCGAGTATGAATGGAAATGTTGGAAGGGGAAGGCCTCGACGAACTTATCTTGATCAAATCGAGGAAGTTCTAAAGAAAGGTCAGGTCAAGAGTACCCTAAACCGGCGAGCGTGTATGAAAAGATTAATGAATGTGGATGAAGCGAAAGTAGTCTAATTATGGATTTAGAAAAATATTTTGTTAATGATTTCCGCTTGTAGCAATATAATTTTCTAAATCCATAATTAGTTATGGATTTCCGCAAAGTAACGCCTGAGTCTATTAATTTTATCGAAAGTAGTCTGTAAGCATCGTAGCAAGTGGAAAGATGTGGTCTCTGCCTACCCCTCCGGGAAAAAGGCGTGAGTGTATGTATGTATGAATGTATGTAATTAACTGAACTGAATGCTTAATAAGAAGACTAAAATTTTAATTAATATTGTCTTAACACGACACCGTAGTATTGTGATTGTGAACTAACACCTATAAAGTCTCTTGAACTTCTAAAGTATCCACCTAGCATCCATGCATCTATCTATATTTCTATCACCTTCACATACAAGTCCTATAGGCTGGTTCGGCTATGTATGCCAGCGGGTTTCACAGAAACCTAGGCTGCATCTAGGCAGGCAGTAAAGACATTCTAGGCTCTACAACGCGGTCACCTGGTGGCCCGCTTGCACAGTTGCGTACGAAGCGTCTTTTTGCTGCGCGCCGTCTGCAGACCGCGGTCACAATCATGTTGGGTTAATTGCTAACTGGTTGAAGGCTCCGGGTACCAACATGCAACTAGCGCAAGCTGTGATGAAAGATAGACTTGCCAAAGGTTTCGAGAATGGAGATGAGGTCAAAGGAATGCTGTTTATCATAGACGTAAAACTGGTTGGAAGACTTCATAATCAAGTCTGTTATGTGCTCTTGCGCCAGTTTTAGTGTTATTTTTTATTTATTGTTTTATTTGCTGTCTAGATGGGGCTTTAAATACTTATCTAAATTGCGAATTGGACATTTCCTTACGACTAATAAAAAAATCTGCCAAAACCAATGATGTCACTCGTAATTGTTTTGTTGACTCTTCCAGGATCAGCTTTAGCTAGTATAAAGCAAGGCTAAGGTATAGTGTCATATTGTATTCAAATTATATTACCGCTACGTGATCACGTCGTCAGAATTATTCCTAAATTCCATTTTATCTCTTGGAATCTATCAACGCATCCATCTTGTTGAATTGTTTACTGAATTGCTAGACTGTCTGCACTCACTTATCCATGATCATTACGTGAATCATAAGCTCTCGAATGATCCAAGGCATTTATGAGTACAACGGAGGGGAAACATATTGTCAGTTATTCATAAGTAGTAATAGACCCCTTGGTCTTTTATATCGCTGTGTCATATCGTGTGATTCACTTCTATATTCGATATTGTACAATTAATAGCTTTAAGTTGGTCATTTATTAAATTTCGTAGACGCTTAGTAATACTAATATCGGGTAAAATGCTTACGCTAGTTTTCTACCATCGTTTATACATTATATCAGTCATTACATTACATCATTCGTATCAAGTGACCATTTGGCATCTTTCCAAACGTCACGACAGTTCATCATTTAACATAACTGTGAATTGTTATCATAATACAGTTATTTTGCTACCGCAGGCTACGTTAATGTTCCTGTTATTGCGTGGTTCCATTTGCGATGGTACTTGTCTACCTAAACTAACAGTGCATTGACCTAAGCGCGCGTGTTAAGTTGTCATGGGTCAAGGTTGCCGGTGAAGGCTCAGCTGATCTATCGGTAGTAATTAGAACTGTCGAAAAGTTAAAAGGTTGAAATTAAAATTTCTCAGGCACGATTTTAGTGCAGGTCTTTTGAAATGCACACTTCAGTTGAGTAATTGTTTTAAAATTGTGTTTGATGAGACGATTGTCTGTCTGGATCTGTCAGTATAGTAATTTAAATAAAACCAGATGAAAGGAAAGATGGACTAAAAACTGGATTCTGGATTCTGGACTAAAAACGTAATAACTTCAGAGAACCGTTACGTTGTCCTTAACAAATAGAGCGAATAGCAATGGACATAATGTAAATAACTAAGTATAACCTGAATATTGAAGGACGTAATTTCGTGAACCATTGGTATATTATGCGTATAACTACCACTAACAAAGACCCGGTAGTGCTCGCTGGGTGTGGACTGATAAATTTAGCCGTCTGACGTCACCCTATGGTTTGCTGATTGCCGACCCTGAATCGTCTGGTTAAGGCAATCGGTCGCTCGACAATCGGTATTGTCCGATGGTGGTCTTCAACTGCAGTCCAGACATCATTTTATCAGCACGGACGATCAATTTGCAAATAAATGTCTAAATCAGTTTTCTTAGATTTTGAAACACCAGAAATGTGTGTCGATGTTTCAATAATATAATTTAAAGATAATCACATTTTGATTTATTGATTATGCGTGAGACACAATTTGAAAAGGTTTATTCATACAGACTTTAACCACCACCTGTTGCTAAACAACCATATTGAATATACAAATATTGTAATCTATACGGCAAACAAGGAATGGTACACAAGAATATAAATCAACACTCCGAAATCCTTGAATGTTGACTCAAATATCGATAACCTAAAATAGAATAAAGTGGTCTATTGATATGCTAACCTGATTTCTGTTTACACTAGCTAAGTAACACGAGTGAATGCGAAGTATTTGCTATCTAGGGCTAACTCTATGGTATGCGTGTGCTGGTATGTTATCAATTTCACAGAATTGTGTAACGGTTATAGTGGCAATGTTGCAACTATGTCTGCGGGATTGTTTTGATGCATTTCATCGGGGTCACACACAGCCCGCCGATGTTTTGTGGACCGACGCGGCGCGGCGACGCTCTCTTGGCTATCGCGGTGACGGGTGATTGTTTCGTCTATGTGGCCAGAAATATTGTCGACTATAACAAAATTAACAGTTTTAGTTCTTTCATCCACGTATTGTTGGCGGTCAGCTGCAGTCCTACCATCATTACTGTTGCCTTTTAGCGTCGCATGATTATTTCCTTTAACACTAGTAAGAAACGTCAGGCAAACAAAAGATAATATGTATATATTGTGATTGCTTCAATTCCCGTTTTACTTTGAATACCTTTGCTTATTATTGCGTGTTTTTTTTTGTTGCATCTTCTTTTGTTAATAAACAAATAAAATAAAAATATAAACTTTATGATCAAAGTAAAGTTTAAAGTAATAAGTACCAAGCTATATCTGAGTATTATCACCACACATAACATAATAAATAGTATGTTCTCAGACAGTACAGAAATAAATCAAAACACAGGTGAGCGGAGCGACGCAGGCGCATTTTGAGCGGTGGCCAGCGGCCTTGCGCAGACGATGGTCCACTGAACGTCTTCGTTCTTATCGCAATGTAATAACGTCTAAGATTGAATAGCCGCATCCGAGAAACCTGCGCCTGCGTCTCCGAATGCAGTTATGTAAGGAAACGCCTTTTTAAAAATATCAGGTATCTGGGACAAACAAAAGCTTTTTAGAATGTACGGTTTCGGATGATGAAAAAGTGGATAGTAAACTTCCTATTGTCAAAGAACTTCTTATGCGTCGGCGTCTTGCTGTGATTTTCTATAATTTTTACTATCTAGGTGTTTGTATAATGTTAAAAAGGTACTTATTTTGGTACTGATTTCATTTTGCAGATTTTTAAGTTTTTAGCTTGTAGAAGAAACTATTTTTTAACAGCAAAGTTTGTCTTGTCTCAGCAAATTTTAGACAACTTTTCAAGTTTTTTTACCAACTGAAATAATTCTTGGTACTAATTCAAAAGAAACTTGGCTTATTATCAAGACATATGATTTTTTGTTAATGTATAACAAACAGAAAACATAACAGACAATACTTATAAGAATAACAAGTATGATGAACCCATACTACATGAATTTTTTTTATGTAGTTCATGGAATACGTGGAATTTTCTAAATGAGAATAACATTCAGCCCTTATCTATCGAACAAAGAAAATAATCGTAATAGGTAAATTGTATTGTATGCGAGGACATAAAAATAAGTTCTTTATCGGTGAATTTTGAAATTTCATCAGGTCATATAAAAAAAGGAACTGCGTTAAGGAACTCTTTGTCTAAAAAAGATGAGTTTCTCAATCGTTTAGCATGTTCTTCGATAAAAGTCATGTATAGTCGATTACTTGTCCTTGTTTTTACAGATAGCTTTGTATATTTCTTTTTATGTACTTTTCGATATTGCTCATTGGTTTGTTTTCCTCGTAATCATAAAATATCATTTTTTATTTAATATTAGTAAATATTTGTACTTGTTTATGATGTGTAAATCAGATTTCCTTTCTTTGTTTCCGTTTCAGTTATACTTAGGAGTCAAGATATAATAAAACAAGTACTTGCGATTGAGAATTAATATTTTTGCCATGAACAGAAATTAGAACATAGTTTTCACTTCCACAGTACTCATCATTATAATGTCATTTATTTTAGATACTTTTTCAAGTAAGTACTAATTAATTCAATCAGTATTGTTAAAGTAATTCAGTCAGATCAACATGATCTGATTGAATTATTTTTTGTTATTAGTACTACCTATCTCCAAAAAATAACTGTTTAGAATCTATGATGTTGTTCCCGTAATAGTTTCTTTAGATTTGCATAAATATCTTCACATCAATAACTAAGTTTTTTCAATTTGTATCCATCTATTAAGTTTCATTTTATCTTCAGAGGTCTCTGAACTCAACCGCAATTATTTCTTTTCCCATAGCGCATCTGTGTCAGTACTCTCGGGCGTTTCCTAGAAAAGAAAAGTGTCACAATCTAGCGAAAGTCTTTAGAGAAAAACCTATGGCCTAAATATGCATTTTTCTTTATGCATGCAATTTGTATAACCTAAATTCTTTGGCTTCGGATAAGGAACATCATTTATAACAATTCATCCACCAATCGTAGCACCAAGCCTAAAGTAAGCAAATCATTATAATTTGGCGACTATATCTTAATATACATATAAAAATTTCGTGTCACGTTGTTTGTCCGCGATGGACTCCTAAACTACTGAACCGATTTCAAATTTGATTTGCATACCGTGTGCAATTTGATCCAACTTGAAAGATAGGATAGCTTACATCTCAATTTATAGTCGCAATATTATTTTATTGCAAATTATTTGTTTCTTGACTCTTAAAGACTTGGTAAAGTAAACGCCATATTTGGTGAGAATGACATTTAAGACGTCAAAATCAAATTAAATTATTCTGAGGCTATACGAAGTTCGCAGGGTCAGCTAGTAGCAGATATGATAGTACTGTTCTCATTTCTTTCAAGTTTCTTATTCATTGTAGGTATGTTCCTGTTTATTGCCTGTAGTTTATTGACTTGATTCTAATCTGGAATTTAATATTCAATATTCAAATATTGAGTTAAGATTAAGTTTAATTTCGTGTCACGTTGTTTGTCCGCGATGGACTCCTAAACTACCAAACCGATTTTAATCAAATTTGCACACCGTGTGCAGTTTGATCCAACTTGAAAGATAGGATAGCTTACATCTCAATTTATAGTCGCAATATTATTTTATTGCAAATTTTCTGTGTAACATGGTATTAGTTAACGCCATATCTGATGCCAATGACATTGTAAGACGTCTTACGTCAAAATCCAATTATATTATTCTGAGGCGATACGAAGTTCGCGGGGTCAGCTAGTATAATTTGGTAATAAATTAATAAATAATATAATTTGGTAATACATATTTAGACCAGGGTCGATAATTATTGATACCAAAAAAAATTATAGTAGGATGAAACCCATTGGAAGAGGTAGAGAATATAACAAAAACGAAAGGAAAAATAAATTACGGGCGATCTGAGGTCGGGAAGAGGGAGAGGGGGAGGTTTTAAGGGTAAAAAACGGTAAATCTCGATTAACGGTAAAACTGCAAGTCTAATGAAAAAAAGTTCAATGGCAAAGTTGTAGGTAATAAAAAGATCTACAACTTTTGTATCGACACTTTTTTCACAAAACCTCAAAATTTATGTGAAAAATTCGAACCGTGTTTTTGATTTTATCTTTTGCAAAAAAGAATATTTGTTCACGAAATTTGGTGAAAACTTACCTTTGTATGTCCCAAACATACAGTAATTTTTTTGATTTAAAATATTCTTTTTTTCACATTATTTTGACTTAATATCGAAAAAGAACCCTAATTTTCAATCGAAAAATCTCACGTCAAAATATCTGCTTTTTTTAAAAAGTTGGTGTGTTTTTTGTTCGTTGAAATCTCTACTTTCTGATGGTATAAAAAAAATATACACTACTATGGTAAATGTTCTCAGAAAATGCAAATAATGAAGAAAACTCGATTCCGAAAATTGAATTTTTTTTGAATCATTATGTATAATTTTGAGCTGTTTATTAAAATTTACACTTTAATTACTAGAAAAACGTAAGATTTCATGTTCAACTGGTAGTAAGCCACATACTATGGAGACTGTACACTGTATGTACGAGTAGTATGTGTATAGTCTCCATACCCCATACCTTCCTAGCCCCTTCCCCTCTTCTCTATAAAATAACTTTTGACGGGCTAACATTTTCCGAAGGTCACTCAGGTATAAAAGAAGATTCGAAAACTTTCTCAAAATATTGTAGATGTCTTATTATATATTAAATTTATTAACTTATTTGGTTGTTCATTATAGTAGTATATTTCGATTAGCAATTTTTGTTTATCAATATAACATGAAATAATACGTTTTTGAGAATTAAAGCGTAAATTTTTACAAATGAATTAAAAAAAATTCAATTTTCGGATTTGAGTTTTCTTCATTATTTGCATTTTCTGAGAACATTTACCATAGTAATGTATATTTTTTTTATACCATCAGAAAGTAGAGATTTCAACGAACAAAAAACACACCAACTTTTTTAAAAAAGCAGATATTTTGACGTGAGATATTTTAAATCAAAAAATTTACTGTATGTTTGGGACATACAAAGGTAAGATTTCACCAAATTTCGTGAACAAATATTCTTTTTTGCAAAAGATAAAAATAAAAAACCAAAAACATGGTTATTCGAATTTTTCACATAAATTTTGAGGTTATGTGAAAAAAGTGTCGATACAAAAGTTGTAGATCTTTTTATTACCTACAACTTTGCCATTTAACTTTTTTTCATAAGACTTGCAGTTTTACCGTAAATCGAGATTTACCGTTTTTTACCCTTAAAACCTCCCCCTCTCCCTCTTCCCGACCTCAGATCGCCCGTAATTTATTTTTCATTCCGTTTTTGTTATATTCTCTTCCTCCTCCAATGGGTTTCATCCTACTATAATTTTTTTTCACTTTTTATCATTTTTAAAATTATCGGCCCTGGTCTAATTAGGTACAATATCATCACGGTATTCTTTGGAACTTCACACGGGTTATTTCTTACATTGTATAACTTTTTATTATCCCTCAACCCCCAGGAGGCACTCGGGTGCCACGATAACAATTGATTTCAATTGTGTCTGGAATAACTCACGATCGAGGGATTACTACAGGCCTCTGACTGACGTAAATTGTTTTTACAACATCCAACTTGCGACAGAAACCGGAACCAAAGGTTGAACGTGCCTTCCGGAGCATGACTATAACCAAGTAATATGTTATTATTTTCCCTATGCTATAATAACAGATAGACTTTGCCCCGACCTAAACCAGTTTAGAAAGGATTGATTTTTAAATTGATTAGACCGGGAATCGAACCCGGAATATTTGCGAAGTAGGCGGTGTACCGCACCACTGCGCCAATCGGATCGTCGATTTTATAACAAAATATTCCAATCACCTTAATCAAGTGTGTAACAATATTTTTTAGCTTATTTTATCTCTTCGTGGACCCGTGAGTATTTAACCTTGATTTTTCAGGTTATAATATTAGAACCTTGAAAGTAGCTTCTTATGCGCCTGCGCATACGAGAATGCACTAATGCATGATACAAATTGTCTGCGCTTCGATGGCATTGACAGTCCGACGACACCATTATTCCCAGTAGGGCTATTGCGTGAACTAGTGTAGTGACTAAGTTCGGTTCTTTTTTATTATAATAAAATTAAAGAATATTGAACTAGTAAATCCCAAAATTAATATGATAGTAATTCATATAATAGTGCTAAACAGTAGGTGATCTCCTTTACTGTTAGTCGATAGTAAGTAAAAAGTAGTCTGGTAAAAAGTGAGAAACCGCTTCTAATTCAACATCTGTATGTGTACCACTTTTTATGCGAAATAAAGGAATTTGAATTTGAATTTGAATTTGAATGTAGACAAAGTTGTTTTTTTTTTTTGGTGATGCAGTTTTTTCCAGTGTTCGTGGTCTTTTTTATTCGAGTTTAGAGAATCGCTTCACCGATGGCCACACTTTGTCTTTACAGCTGCCGTATCAAGGCGGTTATAATAAATGTCAAGGCTATTAAGATGTAAATGAGTACTGCAGCTACATTATTAATACATCCAAATGGTTTATTATATTGTATTTAAGAGAAAAGGGTAAGATAAATGTACAAACTAAATAGTCACTATCTATCTTCATAATCGATGCTAATCGTAGCATCAGGCGAGATGTCATTCGGTGTTGTAAACACCACAACATCACGAATTTGTAGCTGCAAGATAACAGCTGTTATTAAAATAAACTAACGTATATGCATGCCACAACACTAGGCATGTTTGAATACCAAAGCCCCGTATATTAAAGGCTCTCATGAGTCAGTTTATGCAATACGAATACGCCCGCAGCACAAACCGTCTACGCTACGATGGCATTGACAGTCCGCTGACACCATTAACTAGCCTGACCCGTCAAAAAGATACTGTTAAGACTTCTGATAATCTAAAAGATTTTTCTATAGAAGAAAGCAGCCTATACATTTTTGACAGATTTTTTGTAGTACATTTATGTATGGTTCACCGTTGCAATCAGTACGTTCCATATTTCCCCTACAAAAATCGGTCACCGACTATCGGACGTCGGCGTACAGCCTAACTAGTGCAGTATTGTAGTCTGTTGAACTTCTTTTGTAACAAAATCAAAGTCACGTTCTTATTATCACTGTTTAATGTTCGCGCAGGTTATACAAACCCTTTTTTAGAGTTCCGTATCCAAAGAGTAAAAACGGGACCCTGTTACTAAGACTTCGCTGTCTGTCCGTCTGTCCGTCTGTCCGTCGCTCTGTCACCAGGCTGTATCTCAAGAGCCGCAATAGCTAGACAGTTGAAATTTTCACAAATTGTGTATATCTGTTGCCGCAATAACAACAAATACTAAAAACAAAATAAAATAAATATTTAAGGGGGGCTCCCATACAACAAACCCGTTTTTTTTTGGCCTTGTTGGTACGGAACCCATCGTGCGCGAGTCCGACTCGCACTTGGCCGGTTATTAGATAGTCATGCACCACTACGAATGAATATTGGCGTACCGCAAGCCAGGATTACATTATCGGTATGACCACTGCAATCGGATTTAGATTTTTAACATTCAGTGCAATAGCATCGAATACTGTAGGCATTATGATAGTTATTATTATACATATCTGGAAATCAATCTGATATTTGTGTCAAATAGTTGTCGCGTTTTTTCGATCTTTGAAGAATAATAATATCATTCAAATGAGAAGTTATTTTTTTTATATATTTTTTTACTTTCTCACCGACGTTAGATCATACTGCTAATGACAGCTGTTGTCCGTTGAAATATTCTAATCAAGATATCGGCTCCTACAATTGAGCTTAGCAGTTAAGTAGGCACCACTAAAATTGACTAAATATGTCTATTTTATTAGGTCTTCCAATATTCGCAGTCTTAACAGTTTCCAAATAATTGCACATATAAGATAATACTAGCTACAACTATTATGGCCGAATGTCATAATGCGAACAACTATCGGTCTCGCCACAAGAGCTCTTGACAGCACTAGTCGACCCATTCTAAACTGTTACTGCGGGCTCTAAACGCTACCGATATGCAATAAACGAGTAACGAGACACGCATTGGCGCCGCGTGAAGGTTTTATAGTCTCTGTTATGGCGAATTCTGTCTTCCTCGACGCACCATGCTGTGACGAACATAAAATGAGCTTGAGCTTTATACTATTATTACAATGATTGGAATACAATGTGACCTTTTGTTGTGCGATGTGTTATGGTTTATAATTCATTACTGGAGAAATTTATATCAAAATCTAAACCTTAGTACTATTTACAGTTATTCGAATATCGTTTCTTATTTTTTAAGATGAGATAGCAAAACGTTAAACTTCTTTTTGTTCTTGATTTGGCACAATTGAATATCACAAAAAGAAAAAAATATTAAAAAAAAAAAGGATATTTTAGGAGAAAAAAACATGCGCATTTACGCAAATATCTAGCCATAAATGACCGTTAATAACTTTGTAAAGGAATGGTAGTTAGGAGGAGACGTTCCATAGAAGGTGGAAAGCTGCAAAAAAAAATAATAGTCTTGAAGGGGCTCAAGGAAACTTCTTTGCTGCTTCGGTCAAGGAGTTTATTAAACACTAGAATTTAATTAAATATTTACACAAAACTAAACTGAAAAATTAAACAAATCAACACAAAAATAATAATAAAGAAAAATGTACGTCGTCCGTGTCGCTGTCAAAAACTCGTCTTCCAAAATCAGTCTTATAATTTTCAAACTAATGGCCAGTCTGTCATCGTCACTACAAAAAGTCCGTAACAAGTCTTAATGTGCAGGCCACACATACTACATGTCCGCAGTGGACACCAGTTCTCGAGGTGTCCTGACGACACCTAGGTTTTGATTCCTGGACGTTTTATAAGATATTTTTCTACTACAGGTTATCACGGGTCTAGGTATTTGTGGCACCTTCGTTGTATCTGTTTTCCACAAAACAAACGCTTTAATAGGTCCTTTGGAATCAGAACATTGTATGTGATGGTGTCATTTTTTTAGGGTTCCGTACCCAAAGGGTAAAAACGGGACCCTATTACTAAGACGTCGCTGTCTGTCAGTCTGTCCGTCGCTCTGTCACCAGGCTGTATCTCAAGAGCCGCGATAGCTAGACAGTTGAAATTTTCACAAATTATGTATTTCTGTTGCCGCAATAACAACAAATACTCAAAACAATATAAAATAAATATTTAAGGGGGCTCCCATACAACAAACCAGTTTTTTTTACTTTTTGGTACGGAACCCTTCGTGCGCGAGTCCGACTCGCACTTGGCCGGTTATTATTTTATTATTTTCTTGGTGTCTTTGCTGGATTTCATTCGTAACAACGCATTGGTTCGACGTTATTATTATGTCCAGTCCTATTGAACATCCAACAAGCAAACATTTCCTTAACGTAAACCTACTTTATATCCCAGCGAATGCTAGCATTGCGTAGGTCGGGTCGTAAAACGTCGTTGATTTGATTCACAGCGGAACTTTATTGATCGTACTGTGTTTGTTTTGTGAAACGTTATCGTATTGAATTTCTACGAGTGTAATCGCAGAATTTTCTCTAGAGACTTCGAAAAGTTATTACTAGTCTCTCAAAAACGAAGTGATTCCATTCGTTGTACATATACGTATAGACGACCTTCGTGCGTGGCGGAGCTGCGGAGTAGCGTACCTACACACCAGTTTTCAAGGTGTCGCTAGCTCTGAGGTTCTGGTTTCGATTCCCGGACGGGTCAATGTGGAAAAAAAGTGTTTATTTTTAGGGTTCCATACCCAAAGGGTAAAAACGGGACCCTATTACTAAGACTTCGCTGTCTGTCCGTCTGTCCGTCGCTCTGTCACCAGGCTGTATCTCAAGAGCCGCGATAGCTAGACAGTTGAAATTTTCACAAATTATGTATTTCTGTTACCGCAATAACAACAAATAAAATAAATACTTAGTTAATTTTATCTTCAAATTTTTACGGTGTTTTTGGTTTTTGTCTTTAAATTTTAATGATTGTCAAATGTTTTATTAAAAAACATCAAAAACGTTTCCCTTAACAAAACGTAACATTGTCAGGATGTTGCGTGATTATAATTAACGTATTCCACACACAAAGTGGCTAATGGCTGCATAACATGCGCGTAAGCGAGCCAGAACAATGACGCCGGGCTATCTACAATGTGTGGCGCAAGCGCTACATTCGCGCTGCACTCTCCGATAGTGCGGTAAACCTGTCGATATTACAAAAGTATCTTTTCAGGATACGATTTCAGTAAAAAAACAAACATTTTAGATGTGATTTAAACTTATGACATTTCACGTTCTTCAAACTAGCCTTCAAGGACATGATTGTGACATGATTTTAACACCTCTAAACATTTAAATTTTTGCTAAGTATATCTTTATAAGACCACTACTGCATAGTGTGGATTGTAAACATGTAAGGGTTTTGTTACTTTCTTAGACGTGGATTATGCCTGTAAAACATGGTCTATGTATGAAATAAAAGAAATAGTTTTAGGCTAGATGTTCTAATTGTCTATAAATACTTTTATCGATACATCTTATAGCAACTCCACTTGCAGCTTGCACGTAGCAGCTGTATTCACTGTTGAACATTTCAAAGTAAGGAGACTTGTATGTGCGATTAATTGCATTCCTTGGCCTTAATGACGATGATTATGGACACTATGACGCGGTGCAGTGGTTGTGCTCGACTCCGGGTTTAGTATTTGCTATTGTCAAATAAAATAAACATTTCAATGAATACACGATACTCATGTCTTGAAAAATGTGCTTTATCTTTTATTTGACGTGTGTGTAACTTAACAATGACAATATTTTAAAATGTAAACTCAGTAAATTCTTGTATTATAAAATCTTGTTTTCTTCGATTGATGTTGATTTGAAAACATGACAAATGATAAAGGTGAAATCGAATACTAAAGTAGATCTTTTACCCATGTTCATGGATCATAAAAATGTTGCATGTCATAAAGGTCCCTAATAATATGATGCAGCTTTTTCCTATATCGCTCGTCTTTGGTTCGTGAAAATGTTGCATGCAACAAAGATCCATGCAATTTTCTACTGTGATTCATGCCTACAATTTCCTATGTTTTATCGTCTGGAAGAATTATTGAGCTTGACATTAACCGGCTCCGCAAATATCCACAGAATCGTCGGTGTAAACTACATTGTTTTGCAGATAATCAACGTGCCTTCTCGGAATCTTTACAATGTATGATAGCAGTTTACGCACAGTTTGTTTTTTGACTTAACCATTCCAGTATTTACAAATTAGTGTCCATACAATGTGAATATAACGAACTGTTTAAAAATTCGATACTGGTGTTGTTTATTGTGCCTCCTGTATGTGCCAATTGAAGCTAAAGTCTCAATTGGCAGAAGGCCACAGCGCTGAACTTTAACGGTACTTTTTATATCACAAACAACACTTAATTACAGACCACGATAACAGCCAAATGTGTTGCTGAGTGGCTTTTTATGTATCAAGTTACTTGGGTTTCTTTTGAGTGATATAAAATTCCTTGTGGGTTTTCGTCAAATCGTTTTATTGATGGGCTCGTAGATTGCAATATTTTCGTAAATAAATGGCTTTAAATAAAGGTCTTAAAACAAACACTTCTAATTAAAGTAATTTGTACCATTATATTGTAATGGTAGTAACAGTATAGACGATTATATTTAAGGAATATTCGCAGGTTCAGGTGCAACTATTGAGTTAGTTGCTAATGAAATATCAGGAAGGTCAGGTGAGATTCCAAATTGTGACTTTGGGTTTCCAAATTTGTCTTCGCCAAAGATTCCTAGAAGGAATGCTCTAGAGAATTAAGGAATATAAATGTCACTGTAAAATCGAGCTCCGCTAATTTACAATTTAATGCGTGAGATTATAAACTAACGTTACGTTATGTTAGATTAGTTTGTAATCCATGGACGTTTGATTTTAAACTTATGAAATGAACTATGACATTTGACCTAGGCATATTCAAGATGCAATCTAATGGTACCATTAATATATTAGCACGGTTCCACTGCGCGTGGGTTATTAGCACGGGCAACTAGTGTGTAAATATACTTAGCGATCGCTAACTAACAAGCCCACGTGAGCGTGCTAGCGCTCATCTTGATGGTACTGGGAAACCCAGATTTTTGTAGGCATTTTACTTTAGTATTAACAAAAAACAGCACATGTATTCTCAAAAAGAATAAACGTCTACAGTAGATATCGTCATTCGTCGCCATTGCTCGCGTTTTATATTTCATTCTTTGCTTGCTGCGCCTGTGGCTTTGCTCGCGTGAATAGTTTTTCTAAATAGTATTCGGAACTATCATCCCATGGAAACACATGACATACACCTGCACAGGCATATTTGTGTCAAAACAGGTCAGTCTATCTATATTTGCGTCGAGTTTCATCGAAATTTCTTCGAATGCAAGACTGTTTTCCTTCCCTAATCGCTAAACCAATTTTAATGAATTTCGATGTAGACATCACTGAGCAAGTAATCACTTTACATGTGTAAATGATACACAGGAGATAATCCACTAAAGGAAGAAAAAAAAACACTGGAAGACTATAGTAAAGGGATAAATGTAATTAATGACGAGGATGAAATAGGGAATTAAAATTTCCATTGGGAATCAGTCGTTCCTGAAGTTAGGAAAAAATAGGCTCCTCAACGTGATACTCGTAGTACATACTACGAAAACGAAGTGGCCACTAGTAGCGCCATTATAATATCAATAGGATGGTAAGGAGATGATTTAGAAAATATCTCTAATTAAAAAAAATGAACAATAGTTAATCGGTTAGTTGATAATACAAACTAACTATTTGTCGCCAGCTAAAAATAAACCTAATCGGTCAGTAATTGTACCGTTTGTTATAATTGGCGCCATGTCGGTGTACAATTACCGTGGTCACATGAATACCATTATCGTCGATGCCAATAACAATCGTATTTGTTTAATAGCACGAAGCCTTGCTACTTGCGCACGATTGGAAACAAATGGAACGGAATGAATCGTTGTTATCGTATAGCGGGTGATATCACGCATGCGTAAGACGAGGCGTGTTTCACTATGTTGAGAGAGTTGAGTGAGACATCATCTAATAAATCATTGTACTATGTCTATGTAATAAATAGTTTTTTCAACAAATACTCGGCTTCGTACTTTATACTAAAAGAGCTTGTCCGATGACAACTTGATAATGGATTTACTAGTGGATCATACAATCAATAAAATTCAATTATAATTAGGTAAGTACGCATCATTCATCCAAGATCTCGGGGTGTCTCGAGTTTGATCCCCGGGTCGGGCAACAAAAAGTTTCGAATTTTCGAACATTGCTCGTGTTTGTGATCACCAACCCGCATTTGTCAAGCGTGGTGATTATGCCTGTGCCCTGTACCCATCATTGCTGTGGTAACTTGAATTCAATGATGACTGAATGTCTTTATGATAATGATGTGGCCAAAACTAGCTCACGATATGAAAGAACATCGGTCAAATTTCATAGAAGCTGGACCTGACACTTATTATTGATGGGCACTTTTAATTTTGTATGATTTTGTTAGAAAACATCATTGTAAATATGAAAGTAGCAAAATATTTCATCAAAAACTTCACTAATTGGAAATATAAATATTTTTATCTTTTTAGGTTAGGATAACATTCAATAATTTTTAAATCATAATACAAGGTTTTGAGTTAAATTATGGTTCTTAGACTAGAAGCAGCAGATATCACAGTCCATAAACCAAAATGCGGGCCAAAAGAAATAAACACAGAACAAAATATTGCACAGTACGTATCAAAGCAAACGTAAAGATCGACTGCAAGACAACTCGGACACCGGTAAAGACATCTGTCATTTTAAAAACTGACGTTCCGTTACTCGCTTTGAAATGTCATTTGAAATAATAATATTATTCCCCGAATTCAAATGATAAAATCGTAAGTAATATTTTTTAATTGAAATTACATTGTGCTAGTAATTATATAAGAACGCATAACAAAACTTCAAACACGGTCGGATACGTTCAAAAGCTACAATAATGTTATCCCAACCAAAAAAAATAAATTCGGAATAATATTTTATTTCTCAAAAACCACAAGTTCTTTTGATGTATAAATAATTCTTAAAATATAATTAAAAATAACTTATTTTTTAAAATACAAGTCATTAATGCCCACGTTCAGGTACGATTTGGCCATCTTTCTTTATCTGACAACTTATTTGATCCTAAAAGAATCGTGTGTCCTTCCTTATTTACTTTTGTCAAAGCAAATAACACTCGAAACAGTATTGTCTCGATTTAGTGCAAGCAACAAACTATCTCATTTTAGGTAAATTTAATATCTCAAGAAGTTCCGATGACTCAAAAGTATAACGGTATTACCATTAGTACCGCTAAGGAGGAACCCTAAATACCCACACCTGTCCAATTTGCAAATGAATCTACTATGTCGAGTACTAAGTAAACAGAGTTGCGTGCTCATGTAGTCGTCTAGGACATTGTTCCTTGAGCGTTGTGGTACAAGTGACATGCGCAAGAGTTGAAAACTGACCTAGGGGCACCAATTTTTATTTCGCAAAAGAAAATAGTTCGCCATTGATTTTTAATGTAAGTAATTAAATATCTTATGACCAATCGATTAATAACTATACAGGGTGAAATTTTAACCAGTTTCCATAATTTTTATAGGCGTTCGGTATCGTATTTAGAGCCCATTTATGAAGTTAAACATGTAAATCAAGTTTTCACCCTAAAATATTTTTAGTTAAATCAATAAAGTTCTCAATTTTTACGGTCGTATGCCTGATAAGGTATAAAGGGAAAATTAAAAACGTATGAATAGTATCGTAATGAATAAATGAGATGCGAATCGCGTAAAAAAAGTGTTGTTAGGCGGCCGTATCAAAAATTTTAGATTTTTAGCGGACATTTTCTAAGTACTTTATTTTGACATTTTTGTACTGGGCTATACCAAAAGAAAAAATACGTCATTTGTTTTTTGTCTTGTAGATTGATATATTAAAATTTGGAAGGTGGTTAAAATTTCATCCTTAAATTTCATTTCATTTAAAAATAAAGCACTCGTATTGTGGAAATCAGAAACAACGAAGGTACCTACCACAAACAACGAAGGTACCTACCACAAACAACGAAGGTACCTACCACAAACAACGAAGGTACCTACCACAAACAACGAAGGTACCTACCACAAACAACGAAGGTACCTACCACAAACAACGAAGGTACCTACCACAAACAACGAAGGTACCTACCACAAACAACGAAGGTACCTACCACAAACAACGAAGGTACCTACCACAAACAACGAAGGTACCTACCACAAACAACGAAGGTACCTACCACAAACACCCAGACCCTAGATAATGTAGAAAAACACTTTTTTTACTACATTGAACCGTCCGGGAAATGAACCCAGGGCCTCGCGCGGGCAGGTGATACCTCGAAAACCGTAGTGTACGCTACCTCACCACAGTGGTCGGAGGAGGAGATGAATTCGAATCGATTTTTTATTAAGAATGTAACTTTAAAGGAATGGTGTTTTTAAAACTAATTGTGAATATCATAACCCCTATTATTGTGGTTAATCAACTTTGAATAAAAAAAACAAAGATATTTTCTGTTAAACTAAACTAATTAATTAAGTATTATTATTTAATTTTCTTTTCCAAGTATCATAAGATTAAAGAACACACACAACGCACATTTGCACTAGTTGGGTCATAACTTTTAGTCATTTTGATCTGATGTTGAGATTCCAAATAGTTTTATCAAGAGGTCACAAGATGCATTACCGCAACCTATAAGCGTCCACGGCAGAGCTGGTGGTCCATGACGTGTCGTTTTACATATTATTTACAATGATACTAGATGCGATGTCTATCTACCATGCGAAAGGACGTGTTTAGTTTAAACTACCTAAGCCACCCAAAAAAAACCTAAGCGCGTTTTGTAAAAAAACATGCTGTAGTAACGCCCCGTTGGTCTATTGTTTTATGTGCCGGACCATGATCTCGGGGTCCTAGGTACGATTCCCGGGTTGGGCAACAAGAGTTTCGAACTTTCGGACATTGCTTGGGTTTTCATTACTACAAGCATGGCGATTATGCCTGTACCAGTGGGATGATTGGTGGCTGGCACTATAATGATACCGTCCAGGTATCCGTCCGTCCGCTAAGGCATTTTAGCAAAGTCATTTCGTTAGTTTTAACTAACGAAATGACTTTAGATTCAACCAAATAGATTTTCTCTATTTCCTCTTCCCTCTATTTGGTTTAATCTAAGGTTAAAACATTAAATTGTTTACTACATAAAAAGAATTATCTGGAAGAAGTACAAGCACCCAAAAACAACTTTGTTTAACATTGTTTCTACCAAATTTTTATCATTAAAGTGAATCCCCCTGGCGCTTGCTTCTTGCGACATCGGCTATAATGGTGTACATTGAAAATAAACAACATATTGTAGTCATATTGCAAGTTTTTACATCGCGCTCCTATTCCATCCGTTCGTTGACATACAAAATTGCGTTTATTGCACTCCACATAGTAACCGTGATGTTTTCTTCCGTACCGTATACAAATAAAAAAATGCCTTGTAAAATGTTTCCTTATTTACATTGTAATAAGGTTTCCAACCGGTTATATGGACCTATCTACAGTATTTCGATGGAAATTGCAAAATAAATTGGGCCATTAGCAACTTTTGTTGCGCGCAACAGAATATTGGCTAAAGATTATTTACTGAGCTTCATTCATTCTTGGAATTCTAATTTGGCAACGTTTGTACCACATAGTTGTATTTAAATTGCAAAATACTTTGTAGCCTATGTAAAGTCTAGCAAATGTACGCAATGTAAATGGGAACTTATGTATTACATTACGGATTACGTGCGAAGCTGTCGTTACAAACTAGCTGGTCGATTTATTTATAGTTCGCTAAATGTATCATTATCTCTACAATAATGAATATTGATTATATGTATGTAGCTCATCGATCTCCTGGTGGACCCTGGTGTAAGTAGTAATGACTTCACGATCGAAAGTCGTATGACATACAAAGTGTTGCGTGACAAAGATCTGAAAAATAGTTTAGCGGTTAATTTAGGTATCTTTTATTTTATTGTTGTCACATTTAGGTAAACTTACTGATTGTTAAATTATACGTAAATTTTTAATACTGTGAATGCCGTGTTAACCTGTTATAGGCATATATGTAAGATTAAGGCCTTTATGTATTGTTTTTATTGTTGTTTTTATATGTATGCTGTTGGTTAACCTTTTCAATAAATAAATAATAAAAAAAAACTTGACATGATCTGTTTAGGGCATTCTATTTTGGTAGTGTGGTGGGATCTACCTCCTAGTGGTCTACCCTGGGCAACGGCATCTCTAGTTTTCTAACCAATGATGACGGCTAACAGATCCCTTTGCGGTGGTAGGCTTCGTAAGAGGCCGCCTGGATGCTACCACCCTCCTGCCGGAGTCCAGCGCCAAACAGTTTTTCTGTGTTCCGCTTGTGTGTGGGAGAACCAGTACCCCTGGGTAAGCTCGCTCCATCTTAGGCTTCTTCTTAGCCGTATAGTTAAGTACGTAGTAAAGAACAAGCCCATTATCTATTAAAAAAAATTGGTACCAAAATGTTACTCTACTCTCGGACTGGCAGCAGTAAGGCTTCTTTCCCACTGTCTTAAATTTCATACGTGTTTAATGTTTACTACCCTATTTTTTTATTTTATTCGAAACACCAACAGAACTGATACATTTCATGAGAACGAATTTTCTTATAAACAGGTATACTATACATTTATAGTATCTGATCAACGTACGTACGTATCGTATCTGAGTCGGAAACTCTTTTCATGAGAGTGTTTCAGTTTGTTTTTACCACGCTTTTATTAGCTTGGGTTGTACGAGTATCTATCTATGTATCTATGTATGTAATGGAATCTTTGAGCTTAATTTTCACCGATTTCCAGAAGTTTGATTAATTTGAAACTTTGCACACGTATCAAGGGCCGATGACAATGCAATAATTTAATAACAGTTTTCCCAGTTTTCCTCTGTAAGAGGGAGTAAAAGAGATAGAGCTAGCGCGCGATCTGTATCAATTATGTTTCCTGCATAGGTTTGGACTTACAGTCGGTAAAGAAGGAATCAAATCTTATAAACTAAACTAAAAAGTAAAAAATAAATTATAACCACGCTTTTAAAACAGATTGAACTAAAAAATTAAAAATAAAACTGTAGTAATCAATTGAAAAATTCATATTATTGTACAAAAAGCGTGGGGGGCTTGATTTAGATTGTTGTAAATATTTTATCAATAATTTACTATATCTGTGGATATCATAACAAGCACCCCACGCTTTTTGTACAATAATATGAATTTTTCAATTGATTACTACAGTTATATTTTTAATTTTTTAGTTCAATCTGTTTTAAAAGCGTGGTTTTTTAGTTTTTTAAACTATAATTAGAGTAAAACTAGTGCTCCTTCTGGCCCGAGGTGATACAATACTATATAATATACGTTGAAAGTTGATTGATCACGTTGTTAGGCTAGGTACTTTCAGTTAGCTTGTATTGTCACCGTAAAATTGTGAGATCTGTCAGTTTAGATTACAAACTAACGGTGGGTTAGGTTAGGTTAGATTGTAATCCATCGATGTTCAATTATGAACTGACGAAGATTACAATTTTTACGTTAACAATTTTGATATACATCTATATCATTTACTAGTATGCGTTCACTATGTATAAGTAATTAATGTGTTCATTGGTTTGTCCACAGATGTTATTGGAGAAAAAACTGTGCATCCTGGGGGATGAGTTGTCATCGCTGGACACATTCGAGCGTCTGCTCCGGTTCACAGGGTCACAGCTCCGGCTTCTACAGTGTTTCCAAGTGAGTTGTTCAGATGAAGATGTGGTTCTAACTAAAGTATCTGCGATGATCTGAAGTTCTACTTCCTTTCAATTAAATTACATAGTCTCCTGAACCGTAAAGAAGTAGATTTATAATTACTTAGTTATAACTCTCATGGTCATATCAGGAAATTTGAATCGGGCTTTATACCATGTCAGCTTGTTTTTTACGAGTTTCCGATATTTCATTATTGTTCAGTTTGGTTCTTCCGTAATCGTAGCCCTTGGAACAGTCCTGAGATAATAACATAATTATGACCATTGACGAAATAAAACAGAGAACGAAATAAACAACTTAAATGAGACTAATAGATAAATTCCAAGTCTCTTAAGAAAATTCATTGACTTCCAGAGGAAAAAATGCTTACAAAAAAGTTTCGGTAGCTGAAATAAATTTGCTCTTGTGCTGGGCGATCTTAATAAACTATTAAATAAAAATGAGAATTTCAATTAGTCAGTCTGTCAGTTCAGTGAGTCAGGATGGATCGTATTATTTTTTATATGAACTCTTTATTGCACTAATGACTGATTAATTCAGTAACTAGTAAAAAATATTGCATGTTTATATGTAATTATATTATGACTCACGTTAAATAGACAGACTATCATCTAGGTACTTATCTCTGTGACCACATCTGTGACAGTATGATCTGCAGCTAATACCACCGTTTATATTCTACGATAAAGCGTGATAAAGCCAATACATATAGAATAATAAAATTGCAAAGCAAAATGGTTGTAACGGTGGTACTTTGTAAGGCACTTTATTTGTTGCACTGGCTGCCGGCTGATGTTAGATAGGAAGCTTTGGCAGACCATCGACTGTTATATACTTTTTCGGTGTTGCCATAAAGAGTTCATGACAGGTTTAAAAGCCAGTATACTCACCAAGTTTCCCGTACATTAGGCTAGAGAAAACGTGATGAGTATTCGGGCCTAGTGAGTGTCAGCTCTCATTCCGACTAGACTAATACTACGCGTATTAGCGTAAGTGAGAGAGACATGGAGGACCATTCTCAAAGTCCTAGAACTACTATTTCAAAAGGCGTATCCTTCTCACTCATAGTCATATCACAGTCTATGAACCATACAGTCGTTCGACGAAGACGTCTAGACAGGGCAATAGTGCGGGGTGTGAGGGGCGAGACGCGGGAAGGCCGAGCCTGAACTGCGAACAAAACGATGTTAGCAGTTCGGGACACAGCATTCAGGGCTAACAAATTTTTGTGTTTTAAATTATTTTATATTTGTTTGTTGGAATTTATTGGAATGCTGATATCGAATGATTCGAGATGGTGAACATATTTTTTTTAATAAGATAAATAGTTGTCAATTTCAAGGTTAATTGGGCTGCTGATTACGAAAGTGCTATCCTTTTTTAAATTCAAGATGGCGGACGTAATTTTTTTTAATTTGATGTGAGTGTCAATTTTGAGGTTCAGTGGGGTGCTTCGGATATGCCATCCTTTTTAAAATCCAAGATGGCGGACGTATTTTTTTATAATTTGATATGGGTGTCAATTTTAAGGTTCATTGGGGTGCCGTCACGAAAATGCCATCCTTTTTAAAATCCAAGATGGCGGACGTATTTTTTATAATTTGATATGGGTGTAAATTTTGAGGTTCATTGGGGTGCCGATCACGAAAATGCCATCCTATTTTAAATTCAAGATGGCGGACTTAATTTAATATTATTTGACATGGGTGTCAATTTTGAGGTTCATTGGGGTGCCGATTACCAAAATGCCATCATTTTTAAAATCCAAGATGGCGGACGTATTGTTTTATAATTTGATATGGGTTTCAATTTTGAGATTTATTAGGGTGCTGATTACCATTATGCCATCCTTTTTAAAATCTAAGATGGCGGACGTAATTTTTTATAACTTGACATAGGTGTCAATTTTAAGGTTCATTAGGGTGCTGATTACCATTATGCCATCCTTTTTAAAATCTAAGATGGCGGACGTATTTTTTTATAATTTGATACGTGTGTCACTTTTGAGGTTCATTGGGGTGCTGATTACGAGTGTTTATCTGCAATAAATAAATATTTTTATATATTGTTTACTTTTGACAACCCTGGCCGTCACGATACTGTCTAGACGTTGTCGGCATTTTCCATGAGATCATAGGCGTCGAACGACTGTATGGTTCATAGACTGTGGTCATATTATGGCAAAAAACGAATACAGTGGACGTCAAATTGCTACCAAATGCTTCCTACTGATATTAAAAATTATAATTAGGTGAAAGTAACTGTCTGTCTCTCTGTTGCGGTTTCACGCCTAAACTACTGAACCGATTTTGATGAAATTTTGTACAAAGATAGAATCGACCTTGAGAAAGGGCATAGGCTTTTTTGTATCCCACTGCTTGGCAGAGTATTCCGTTCGCGCGATATAACGTACGAGTATAGTTCACGCGGGTAGTGCGTAGGTAAAGTATCCAATAAATACCTAGTCGCAGAATACTGAAAGGTTTTGGTATTTCTAAATGTGTAGATTTACTGTACTTAATAATAATCCTGCAATTGAACTCGGATCACCTATTGACAACGATAGTTATAAGTTATATCACTCGTTTACTTAACGTTTCACTTACGTCATACCCGAGAATCGCTGCAAGCGATTGTTCCTTGACAATGTAAATGTAAATTACAAATCGATATCAACCTTTTAAATTATACGACCATTCGGTTCTAATTTATTATACCTAATGTGTTATTTCTTTCTGTTTGTATATCCCGTTTTGTAGTCTGATACGTTGACAATAATCAGTGATGTAGGTAGTAGGTATGTTTATATAATAATAATAAATAATAATTTCATTTATTTTCTCCCTTACATACTAACGAGTTTACAAATCATATTCTCTTACTAACTAGCGGGAGACTGGTGCCCAAACTAGGTAAACCCTGCGTTTTGGGTCACCAGGTCTCATCCCTGCCAAAAGGCAACAAAAACAGGTTAACTTATTTGTATACAATAAATTTGCAGCAACAATATTAGGTTAGCATGAGTTGTTTGTGTGTGTGTGTGTGTGTGTGTGTGTGTGTGTGTGTGTGTGTGTGTGTGTGTGTGTGTGTGTGTGTGTGTGTGTGTGTGTGTGTGTGTGTGTGTGATTGTCCGTGTGTTAATATTGCTCTGTTGTCCATTTGTCTTCTATTCTATCCTGCGAAAATGTTCTCTGTTTCATAATAATCTTATGTTAGTAGCCAGTTTTGGACAGTAGAATTTATGATTTAGGGTATGATTGCTAGGTTTGGCGAATCAGAACTTTTTAGGTTTTGACGAATTAAAACTACCAACAGACTTGACGATATAAGTACTTTTCGTAGACTTGACCAATCAGGGAGGCGATTCTCGCGCAATAGACATAATGTCGAATTAGAGATAATATGTCGAAATAAAATGGCAGATGTCGATTGAAACAGAATTTTCGTATTCTCGAAATGTCACCTTAGTAATATGTCTATGCCTAGCGCTCGACTTGCAACGAGTGGTAAATGTCAGTCGAGCGAGAACTCGAGATGAATGTCGCGCGCAAAGTCTATCGAAAATTTTCCCTGGCGCAGTTCTTCGTCAGCTTCTAGAAACTCCACCCACCTCGACTTTTGTATTGAAGTCGGGTTCTGTTTTTTATTAGATGTATTTTTAAAATTCCGTGAAATTCTCGTACAATAAAACCCTCTTCTTTTTGTTTTACACACGGTGCAATTTCAACCACTTGTAAAACGAAGCCCACGTTGTGTAACCATTACTGGTCCGATTTGAAAAATTATTTTTGTGTTGGATAGGCCATTTATCGAGGAAGGCTTTAGGCTATATAACATCACCCTGCGACCAATAGGAGCGAAGCATCAGTTAAAAATGTTGCTAAAATAATCGCGAACATAATAACGGAAATTGACGCGGACGAAGTCGCGGGGAACAGCTAGTTTATTTATAAATCTAAAGTTCCCTTACTTATAAACCCGTTTTATAAGATTTTTTTGTAAAAACTATACTGCAGTATTAAATTTTTGATTTATGGAGTAGTTTCATATTTTAGAAACCATTATAAATTGCGAATTCATTTATCCCGATTATGATTCAACACAATCGAGAAAACGGAACGCAGCCAGTGATAGAGATTCAAAAAACCTGCGACAATTATCTCTGTTGATCCCGAGAATACGATTATACAAGTTTTGTGACATTTTTCAATAGACATTTAAAATCCGACATTATCTCGAATTAGAGATATCTCGCAAGAACTGAGAATCGCCTTCCTGGGAGGCATTTCTCGCGGACAATGCCTAGTAGATCCATCACTACCTAACTCGGTCATTGTTCGCAAGAAGTGCCTCATAATAGGTGCATGCATGCGGATCCTCTGCCACCATTTTATGTTACTTCATATATGATTAATGTTTTAAATAAATTTTTTTTTCCAGGCGGTGATAGAGCACGGTTCGAAACTGTCCACAGAGTTAGCGAACATTTACATTAGCAGATGTGACGCCGGCAAGAGTAAAGTGGAAAACCTAATCAACTTGGGACTGAGGCTCGGTTAGTATACACTACAATATGCTTATTGATTAGCAAGCTGAAGTGGCAGTGGGCTGGCCATATTAGCCGCAAAACCGCCAACGGTTGGGGTAGACGAGTTCTTGAGTGGAGACCGCGTCTCGGCACGCGTAAAGCCGGGTATCCACTATGTTCGCGAACCTCTTGCGCTCCGCGCTCTTGCAACTGCTCCAATAGTGAATACGTTCACGCTCCTGGAGCGTGCAACGGTGCGCGCTCCGCGCTCAGCGCTCCAATGGGGGCTATCGCTAGTGAATTTGCCACTAGAGGCGCTAGTGTCGCGTGAGGTTCAAAATCATTCACTTTGTACTGGATTTAGCGGAATTTGTTGCATAAATTATATTTTCTTTAATTTACCTGCTGGAAAGTGATCTCCTTCGTAAAATATTGCAATTATGGATTATTTGGCGATGAATGTGAACGCTTTGAAAACGGAATTAAGAAAAAGCGCAAAAATAGGCGGCCTAAAGAGCAACTATTTCAGAAGTTAGTTTGTTGATATCAATATAGTTATTTATAAACAATATAACCTTAATTAGATTCAAGATATAACACTTTGTTTCGGCGCCAATCGCCTTTGATAGCTATACTTCCGGACCTCAGTCTACAGTGGCGCCAACTGGTGAGCAAAGAAACGGTAGTCCCCATTGGTGGCGATTTTTGGGCGAACACAAAGGGGAGCTCAATCTGTTTGTTCGCAAGGGGACTGTGGAGCGTGCGTACCGTCTCCATCAGAGCGGTTACGGCAACGCGGAGCGCAAGAGGTTCGCGAACGTAATGTATACCCAGCTTTATGTAGGACGCCCTCAGGCTAAGTGGGTGGAGTGATGATTTGCGCAAGATGGTTGGCAGATGCTTGATGCGGGAAGCCGAGGATCGACCTAAGTGGCGTGCAACTGGAGAGGCCTATGACCAGCAGTGGACTGATGATGATGATGAAATAAAAGTGTCAATTGCTTTAGATGAAACTCAATCACCTAAGTTTCCGCCTACCGGAGGACTATCCTAACCATTGACTAATTTTTGCAAGGGTTCACACTGTAAGCAAGCGGTGCTTTATCAATGTCTCTCGTGATGCGCTTAACATTCGAGAGAAACATTTTTACAGTTATTTAATATACATTTAGTGCACACTTAGTTCGTTTTATGAACTTGTTTTAAAAAAAAAACGTCGTTAAAATATTATCAATTCGAAGTATTTATTTCAGCGTAAGTAATATTTTATATGCAATGCCGCTATTTGTATCGTCTCAGGGTCGACGTCGACATTGAATTTCCGCCGACGGATACAGTTTTATGTTCAAGTTAAAGTAGGTAAGCGGAGTGGCGTCGATGAATATTAGTTAATGGAAATTGTCACAATGAAAGCATTTTTGTGTAGGTTAACCATTCAAACTGCTTTACGCCATTTGTATAGTTAATTAGGGGACAATAAATGCCATACAAATGCTTCGCCAGTCCGTGAAAAAGTAAACTTTTGACTACCTCCGTGGCAGAGTGGCGTACATACGGCTTCTCAAAGGTGTCGCCTGGTCCGATGTCCCGGGTTCGATTCTCGGACGGGTCAATATAGAAAAAAATTATTTTCGACATGTTCTCCGGTTTGGGTGTCTGTGGTACTTTCGTTGTTTCTGGTTTCCAAAATACGAGTGCTTTAAATAGTTATTCAAATTGGGATCAGAACAATGTATGTACGTGATCTTGTCCACATTTTTGTACTTATGTACTTTATATACTGCAGGGCAGAGACCCTCAAACATTGACGCATGACTTCACAGACTGCTATCCATCATTGCTGTGGTAATTTGAATTCAATAAGGCCTATGCCCTGCAGTGGGATGATAATAGGCTATTATAATAAATTAAATAAATAAATATTTAAGACATGCCACACTGGGCCACACATAGCCATCTAGTCCCAAATTAAGGTACTATTTAGTACCCTGTCGTATGGGGTACTAGACAACCGATAAACTTACTTATATACTTTTTTTTTCGTAAATACATACTTATAATACATAGAAAACACCCAGACCAGTACAAACAGACATGTTCATGCACACAAATATTTGTACTGTGCGGGGATCGAACCCGCGACCCATGGCTCAGAAGCAGCGTTAACTACCGCTGATCCAAATGGTCGTCAGGCTATTACTTAACCTTTTTATGTTTATTTACAGGTGGTTTCCTTAACGAGGCGGGGTGGTACGCGGACGCAGAGCGAGTGTTACTGAGATGCCGGGACATATGCCAGGCGCAGCCCCAGAGCACTCATTACAAACGGCTCACGCTTGAGTGCTGCCATAGGTCTGTAGTCTGTACAAAAATTTCTCGCTAGTCTCCTTGAGGATATAATGAAACTAATGTCAACAACTAAGACCCTTAAGATTACAGGACAATGGTATTCTTACTATTGACACTTGATTTTATTTGGGATTTGGATTGGAATAGAAATCATGCGTATTTGGCACTCTTAACGTTACTGTAGCGCCATATTTGTGAAATATTATTCATATTTTCGTGGCATTAAATGGAACTAAATGAATTCGACATTGAAAAATTGATTGAAATCGAACCGAATGTCAAGAGTAAGCAAACAGTTGAACGGTTATTCAATCTTTCGACAAGTTCCTGGAGTTCTTTTTCAGATTTTTGAATCGTGTCTGTTGCTCTAAATGGTATAAAATTGTTAAACTGCATCTGTTGCTAAACTTCCCTATGTTACTGATTAGAAACATAAATAAGAATAAGAATAAGAACATTTATTTGCTTTTGAACAGGGTGCACAAAAAGTTGTTATGGTAAATAATATAATCACCTATCCAGCCATTAACAAATAGCATGCAAATTTTATACAATTTTTAATATTATTAGAATTAACATTATATAATTATTTATGTCTAAAATTCGAAATAATTATACAAGAAAAAATTGAGAAATTAATTATTAAAATAATAAAACGTTATATATCAATAATTTGCGATTTGCTGATCGTCCCTGTTATTTAAAAATTCTTGAATTGAGTAAAATGTGTGTGTGACTAGCCATTTGTACAGAGATGATTTAAATTTATTAAAGGGTAGATCTTTAATATTTTGACTAATCTTATTATGAACTGCCACACACATGCAGAAACAGTTCTTGTGGACATGAGCACTTTTTGGTTTGAAATCAAGGACCAATCGATTGATGTTCCTTGTATTCCGAGGATATAAATCTTTCTCTAGTTTAAAGTAGTCAGGGTTTTGCTTGACAAATTTTGCGACTTCAAATTTATATAAACATGGTAATGGCAGAACGTTCAGAGATCTGAATAGTAGCTTACATGATGTACCAGGTGCTACGCCACATATGGCCCTTACACACTTTTTTTGAGCTATGAATGCTCTTTGCGTCTCAGAACCATTTCCCCAAATGATCAGGCCGTAGCGAAGCATGGATTCTATGTAGGAAAAGTAAGCTGTTAGGGCTGTAGCCTTCGCCATGCCTCAACAAAACTATAATATTCCCTTCTAGTTGGAATAGTAACAGTTTTAGGAAAACATTGTAAAAAGCTGAGGGTGGAATTGTTTTTTGATGTGTTGTGCATTACATTTCCAGACAAGCGTGTTTTATTCAGACAGCCTTTTTGTAAGAATCACCAAAAAAATCTGCCAATGAGCGACGTTGCATTGCGAATGATAGTATGAAAGAAACGTTAATCATAGTACAAATACCCCAAGAGCTGTCCAGTGGCTTGACAAACCGAAACCATCCTTTCCAACGACTGGTTCCTTCCATATTTATTCATATACATATCCCTCTTCCAGGTTACTAAACACACAGTCGGTATATTGCTGCTTTCCCGCGGCGGCGGAGACGTATTCCCAATCCCTCCAACTCCTGGGCATCCCGGAGAACGTTCGCGAGGACCCCCAGGGCAGGACCCTGGAAGACAAGTGCTCGTATGACGCGGTAGCGCCCCACGCCCGGGCCGCCACCAGCGATCAGTCCTGCCAGACCGACCCTGAATTATACGAGAGCTATATCGCCAGGTATGTTGGTATGTTTTTATGTAGTGATAGGTGACATTGCTTCTTGATTTGGAATTATATCGACAGATATGTCACTTGATGTCTTTAAAGGTGGTGATATTGACTTCGCTTCCTGATTTGGTTAGCGTTGGGATAGAAAGTTTAACTTAAAAACATTAGTTACTATCGTATTTAACTTTTTTTTGCATGGAAAATAATATAGGTATGCTAACTGTAAGTATACCGAGCTCAGGACTCCTCCCAATTTATTTTCGATAGTACCTGCTGGACAATTTCGTATTTGCCCACGATTGTAATATTCTCATGTAAGCGACTGTATGGTTTTTAATGAGAAAATAAATATTATTTAAACTTATTGAAGCTTTTTATTATAATATTTTAAAAAAAAAAAAAATTTTATGGATCTACTCGTAAGTTGGATTTATTTATAAATAAACCGATGTTTCAAAGATTCAAACACTATATGGTTATGGGGCCTTAATCTCACTCTAAAAACCAATAGCATAAAAAAATGATTTATGAAATAATGGTATGCCAACTAAATTCGACTAGCCAAAAACAGGGTGCAATTGTGCGTTCAGCAGTAGAGTACATAGTAGTAACAGTAGCTGCTTTACGTTCAAGATAATGACACTTGGTTGTTCTAAAGCATCAGTTGTCTGCTCTCCCACTAGGCACAGATATTTTGTAACGTCAACATGCTCGTTTATCATTTCCAGTTTAGGGAATCCCCCGCCTGACGACTCCGAGGAGGTGATAGGCGGGTTCAACGTGAAACACGAAGCCGTTTGGGGCATGGAGGCGCTGGTGCCGCGCGTGCTGAAGGAGTTCAGCTCGCTGATGTTCGTCCGCTGCGACTACAGCGCCGCGCACCGCTGGAGCCTGCGCGCTCAACGGCTGCTCACGCGCCACACGCCTGTCAAGTAATAATCGATCTTTATTCTATCTATACACGGTGCATTTTCAACCATCTGTAAAACGAAGCCCACGTTATTTAACCATTATGTATAACATCTTGGCAATATAATTTATTTTTTTCTACAAAATATTTTTTTTTATTAAAATATTTCATATCGGTTCAGCTATTTATTTTAAAACACGCTGTGACGCCCACAGATGTAGCTGTGTAAGGTCCATTCAACCGAGACCCCGCCGCAGCAAAATAACACGTCTGGGCGCGTCACAGCGTGTTACAAAATTAAAAGTCTGAATAAAAAATAAAAAAATTTTCAAAAATTATTTTTAATAAAAAAAATAACACTGCCATGATGTTATACATAATGGTCCAATAACGTGGGCTTTGTTTTACAGGTGGTTAAAATTACTCGGTGTATTTATACTATACAGGGTGTAAAAAAAACTAAACGCAGACCCTGAAGCTACTCAATCTGAACATCAAATCAAGTCATATTACAAAATATTATCGCTGGGAAATCATTTTAATTTTTTGGACTCTCAACATTTTATGATTCATAGCGCGCAATGTATAGCAGCAGGTGGTGATGGCTGCTAAGTTCTAAATACGTCCGTGCTGAGCCGTACATTGCATATTGCAATTAAAAAAGCCTTCTAAGAACGAAATACTAAAACAAAATATGTATTAAGTTTGTAAGACTATAAAAGTTTTTAAGTAATCTTTTGCAACAGTTTATGTAATAAAATGGAAAACAAAATTGTGACTTTGAGTACTTTGACCCTCAATATCTTCAGAACCAGTAGTTTCCCAGGTATTATCCTGAAGAACAAAATGATTCTAGTGACGGGGACAATACGTGGTTTTTGGATCTGCGTTTGTTTTTTTTACACCCGTTATACAGGATGAAATTATAACCACTTTCCAATATTTTTGTAGGCGGTCAGTACCATCTTTAGAGCCCGTTTATGAAGGAAAAAATGTTAATCAAGTTTTTACCTGAAAATATTTTTCGCAATATAGTTTAAAATTTTTACGGTCCTAGGCCCGTTAAGGTATAAAGGGAAAATCATTAACTAATAGTTAGTATCCTAATGAATGAATGAGATGCGCATCGCGTAAAAAAAGTGTTGTTAGTCGGCCGTTTAAAAATTTTAGATTTTTGGCGGACATTTTCTAAGTGCTTTATCTTGACATGCGGGGGTCTATAGGGGACATTAGGGGTTAAAGTATGAAATTGCCGTTTTGTATGGATGAAATCGAGAAAAGTCATTTTTCCATACTAACAATTTTTTAGTTTCTTTAAAAACGCCTGAACCGTTTTCGATGCAATTAAAGGTGAAAGTTAGATGGTTATAAAGCTACGCATTATAGTATTTAAATTTCTGAAAATCAAAGCATATAATACAAATATACTTAATTGAAGCAAGAAGATCAGCTGACACATTGTAAGGGGTCTTTTCAACGACTTCCTTTGAAGTAATAGGCACTAGTATTGCATTTTTTTTAGAAAAAGTTACTTATTTAGTTTTTGATACAATACAAAAAGAATTAGGCAATAATATGACTATACTTAAGAGCTATAAACAAAATAAAAAGTGGGAAAATAATCGGCAATTTCATACTTTAACCCCTATTATTTGTACTGGGCTATACCAAAAGAAGAAAAACTACGTCATTTGTTTTTTGTCTCGTTGATTGATATATAAAAGTTTGGAAGGTTATTAAAATTTCATCCAGTATATCATGCTGTTGGTTTACCTTGTTCATTAATATATGTCGATACACCCCCAGGGTGACTGTGGACGTGGTCCGCGCGGTGGGCAAGGCGTGCGTGGTGAAGCGGCGCTTCGGCGCGGCCGCGCTGGCCGTGCGCCACGCCGCCGGGCTCGCGCGCGCCGCCTTCGGGCACCAGCACCCGCGCCACGCCGCCGCGCTGCTCGACTACGGGTTCTACCTGCTCAACATAGACTCGATCACGCACAGCGTCGCCGTCTATGAGGTTAGTTAAACTACAACTTACATACTACTTGCGAATTTCAACCTTATTGCTTACGTAATAGATATGTTATCGTCTACAATTAATGTAGGCAGCACTATTTACTCGGGAGTCGGGTCACAATGTTTTGTAACTGGCCAGTGATGATAGCAATTTTGAATTAGGAACTCTGGGAATCATTAGAGTTTGTTCAGAAGGGCGGCGCTATTGACTTGGGTCGCATTGAAAGTTTTTGTAACTGGCCAGCAATAAAAGCTGCCGATAAAAAAAGTATTTGAATTTCGAATTTTGGGAATCTTTAGATGTGTACTCTCAACCTTATTAGATACATATTTAATGAAAAAGTTTTGAATAGGGCACTGACAAAAGCAATTTTGAATTAGGAACTCATTAGAAATCTCTAAATGTGTATTCTCGACCTTATCGTTGCGGATTTCAACCCTATTGTTTAGATAATAGACTTTTAATCAGATAAAATGACATCATAAGGACCGCGCTATAAAATTACTTGGTTGAGTTTTTGAAACTGGCCAGTAAGAAAAGCAATTTTGAATTGGGAATTCATTAGGAATCTCTAGATTGCGCTATAAACCTTATTGGCTACACAATAGACATGTTTTCGTAAGCAATGAGCAATGAATTCATAAGGGCAGTGTTATTTACTTGGGCTACACTGCTTGCTCGTACCACGTTCGGCCCGCAGCACCCGCGCCACGCCGCCGCGCTGCTCGACTACGGGTTCTACCTGCTCAACATAGACTCGATCACGCACAGCGTCGCCGTCTATGAGGTTAGTTGAACTACAACTTACATACTAATTGCGAATTTCAACCTTATTGCTTACGTAATAGACATGTTATCGTCTACAATGAATGTAGGCAGTACTATTTACTCGGGAGTCGGGTCACAATGTTTTGTAACTGGCCAGTGATGATAGCAATTTTGAATTAGGAACTCTTTGGGAATCATTAGAGTTTGTTCAGAAGGGCAGCGCTATTGACTTGGGTCGCATTGAAAGTTTTTGTAACTGGCCAGCAATAAAAGCTGCAGATAAAAAAAGTATTTGAATTTCAAATTTTGAGAATCTTTAGATGTGTACTCTCAACCTTATTAGGTACATATTTAATGATAAAGTTTTGAATAGGACACTGATAAAAGCAATTTTGAATTAGGAACCTTATTGTTTAGATAATAGACTTATATTCAGATAAAATGACATCATATGGACCGCGCTATAAAATTACTTGGTTGAGTTTTTAAAACTGACCAGTAAGAAAAGCAATTTTGAATTGGGAATTCATTAGGAATCTCTAGATTGCACTATAAACCTTATTGTCTACACAATAGACATGTTTTCGTAAGCAATGAGCAATGAATTCATAAGGGCAGTGTTATTTACTTGGGCTACACTGCTTGCTCGTACCGCGTTCGGCCCGCAGCACCCGCGCCACGCCGCCACGCTGCTCGACTACGGGTTCTACCTGCTCAACATAGACTCGATCACGCACAGCGTCGCCGTCTATGAGGTTAGTTAAACTACAACTTGCATACTACTTGCGAATTTCAACCTTATTGCTTACGTAATAGACATGTTATCGTCTACAATGAATGTAGGCAGTACTATTTACTCGGGAGTCGGGTCACAATGTTTTGTAACTGGCCAGTGATGATAGCAATTTTGAATTAGGAACTCTTTGGGAATCATTAGAGTTTGTTCAGAAGGGCAGCGCTATTGACTTGGGTCGCATTGAAAGTTTTTGTAACTGGCCAGCAATAAAAGCTGCAGATAAAAAAAGTATTTGAATTTCGAATTTTGAGAATCTTTAGATGTGTACTCTCAACCTTATTAGGTACATATTTAATGAAAAAGTTTTGAATAGGACACTGATAAAAGCAATTTTGAATTAGGAACTCATTAGAATTCTCTAGATGTGTATTCTCGACCTTATCGTTGCGGATTTCAACCTTATTGTTTAGATAATAGACTTATATCATTCAAATAAAATGACATCAATTACTTGGTTGAGTTTTTGAAACTGGCCAGTAAGAAAAGCAATTTTGAATTGGGAATTCATTAGGAATCTCTAGATTGCACTATAAACCTTATTGTCTACACAATAGACATGTTTTCGTAAGCAATGAGCAATGAATTCATAAGGGCAGTGTTATTTACTTGGGCTACACTGCTTGCTCGTACCGCGTTCGGCCCGCAGCACCCGCGCCACGCCGCCGCGCTGCTCGACTACGGGTTCTACCTGCTCAACATAGACTCGATCACGCACAGCGTCGCCGTCTATGAGGTTAGTTAAACTACAACTTACATACTACTTGCGAATTTCAACCTTATTGCTTACGTAATAGACATGTTATCGTCTACAATGAATGTAGGCAGTACTATTTACTCGGGAGTCGGGTCACAATGTTTTGTAACTGGCCAGTGATGATAGCAATTTTGAATTAGGAACTCTTTGGGAATCATTAGAGTTTGTTCAGAAGGGCAGCGCTATTGACTTGGGTCGCAATGAAAGTTTTTGTAACTGGCCAGCAATAAAAGCTGCAGATAAAAAAAGTATTTGAATTTCGAATTTTGGGAATCTTTAGATGTGTACTCTCAACCTTATTAGATACATATTTAATGAAAAAGTTTTGAATAGGGCACTGAGAAAAGCAATTTTGAATTAGGAACCTTATTGTTTAGATAATAGACTTATATTCAGATAAAATGACATCATAAGGACCGCGCTATAAAATTACTTGGTTGAGTTTTTGAAACTGGCCAGTAAGAAAAGCAATTTTGAATTGGGAATTCATTAGGAATGTCTAGGTTGCACTATAAACCTTATTGGCTACACAATAGACATGTTTTCGTAAGCAATGAGCAATGAGCAATGAATTCATAAGGGCAGTGTTATTTACTTGGGCTACACTGCTTGCTCGTACCGCGTTCGGCCCGCAGCACCCGCGCCACGCCGCCACGCTGCTCGACTACGGGTTCTACCTGCTCAACATAGACTCGATTACACACAGCGTGGCCGTCTATGAGGTTAGTTAGATCTAATGTTACTGCAACTTACGCGAGGTTAGTGAAACCTACATGCTACATGCGAATTTCAACCTTATTGCTTACGTAATAGACGTGTTTTCGGCTACATTGAATGTGGACAGCACTATTTACTCGGGTCACAATGTTTTGTAACTGGCCAGTAATAAAGCAATTTTGAATTAAGAAGTCCTTGAAAATCATTAGAATTAAAAAAGGTAGGCCTATTTACTTGGGTCGTACTGAAAGTATTTGTTACTGGTTAGCAATAAAAGCAGCCGATAAAAAAATATTTGAATTTCGAATTTTGGGATTCTTTAGATGTGTGTACTGGCAGCCTTATTAAATATTTAATGAAAAAGTTTTGAATAGGGCAGTGATGCAAGGTACTATCGACCTTATTGTCTACACAATAGACATGTTCTCGTACGGGGCAGGGAAAAGACCATAATGAATGATATTATACTATAACGAAGCAGATCTATATATATTTCATAAGCGCGCGCGTTGTGAAGACTTAAATACGTCCTAATTAGGGCGTTCTGTACACAGTCTGCGTCGAGCGCAATCACGAGCGGTAATCGTTAACAATCATAACCATCCCTCTCATTTACGTGCTATTTCGCATCTATTTTTCTGCTTATCAGTGAAACTTTTCAGTGTGTGCAGTTTTGGATTGCTCGAAACAAATTTAATACGCGAATTAGGTACTATGAACGTAACATATAAATATCTATACTCTTAAATATTGGTCATATTTAATTTGGTCGTTCCTGTCTGCAGGAGGCGCTGGGCACGCTGCGGCACGTGTTCGGGCGCCGCAGCCTGCACGTGGCCACGGCGCAGGAGGACCTGGCCTACGCGCTCTACGTGCTCGAGTACTCGTCTGGAAGGTTCTACAAGGCGCGCGACCACGCCGAGCGGGCCATACACATCATAGAGGTGAGTGATGACTTATAACCTTAGAATAATAACACCTAGAAACCGAATGTATGCACGAAAAACGCGCAACTAAAACTTAGCCATTTATCTGGCGAGCTATCAGTGCTCAACGTCACGCTAAGTCAAACACGGCTCGCGAAAAATAATTTAAAATGACTGTTTGCACTATGAAGAAGTGTTCTAGCATATCAGAGAAACAAAAAGATAAAGAGAGAGAAAAGTGATAAAGTTTCATTTCACAGGTAAGTACTTACATTTTATACATTTTCTGTACGTAAATCGAATTAAAAAACAAATAATTTGAAACACTGAACCTATCAACATCAGTGTTGCTAGTTTTGGAAAAAAAATTGCACACAGTTTATTTAGTTGGTTTTTAATATTGAGAAAAATATAGAATTTGCCATAACAGCTATTTAATACTGTTTAGTTAGACTAAATGTTGGTGTTATTAATTCTATGAAAATAATTTCTTTATGTGAATTTATAAAATCATACAGTCATTTAAATTTAAACACATTGAACGGTGGCATTCGTCATTAGATTAATAAATATGTAATATACTTATGAATGTAATTATATTTTTTTATGTATTTAAAGATCATACTAAACACATGGCAAATCTTCGTATAACAAAACAACACGTTTTCCCATTTTTTGTGGGTAAACGCCCGATGATGGTAACACTGAAGCCATATTTGTGTGCATTAGAAAAGCGTAGATTTATTCAGCTAACGCACACAAGGATAATTAAATGGCACGTTTTGGTTCAGACGCGGCTTCTAGGTGTTATTATTCTAAGCTTATAACCAGAGATAGGAATAGGTAGAGTAAAATGGGGTCGTTGACCGGAATCGTATATATTAATATGGACATTCCTCCGAATTACCGGGCTTTATATTTTTATACCAGGTCTTTTAAGTCACATACATAATATGTTCTGGAAAATGTTTACAAATAATCTGTATGCTTTATTTAAATAATCCTTTGCCTTATGTGAGCACCAAAAATTGCGACAAATTTTTAATCTCGTATTTATCACTTGACAATAGTTCCAAAGGAGCCGTGCACACCTGTCGCGAGCTTACTTTTATCTATTCTAAGAAACTATCCATTGTTTTCAATAATTGAATAGAAGGAGGTTAGCTCAAATATTTCCCAGTAATTGTATAAAACAAAGAATTCCAGGAGTGCGCGCTTAACTTAGTGCAACGCCCAATTAGATCACAGGATTATGGATACTGCACTAACAGTGAAACAAAAGGCGTGTGCGTTGATAACACGCCAGTAGCTCACTCACTTATTTCGGTTTGTTTATTGTTTTGATATTTCTACTGAGTGTTAAACAATAAACAATGTTGATTTTTATCTCTTTTATTTCATCTTTACTGTCACAGAGAATGTACCTAAAAGATGTTTGCCATTCGTTTAATCAGTTTTACGCTTAATTTCGCAATACAAGTTTTCCCGATGCTCTTACTCCTTAGCTTAATTTGTGACTTTCCGTTGCCAGGTATTTCTTCTTAAACTTGCGTCCCGCTTAGAATCTATCCCCCCTTAACTTTAATCCAAAAATACCTACGCGTTTAAACGATTTTTGAATCTTTGGCAGGGGGGGGGGGGTAAAATTCCTACACTTGGGGGGTGTCAGGGGTTCCCACCAAGCCCCGAACCTTTCGTTCCCCCTAGCCTCTAAAATCATATTCTAATCAAGCCTCCTAGTTTATTGAGATGTACATCGTAAAGATTTAAACTTGTTCATTCAAAAAAAAATTAAAAAAACAGTAGAACGAAAATATATTTGAAAATTACAAGTAATCATCTATTATTTGTTCGCATTATAATAAATTACGAACATAATAATAAAAATACCGGTAAGTATACCGGAACATCAGACCCGGTAAATGGCTTATCCACGTTATTATTTCTGGGCGTGGTTTTGGTGCAAGTACCAAAAATCACTCTACCTATTCCGATCTCTGCTTATAACATACATTTTGAATATTCCGACTGTCTCCCCAATAGAATTGTTCATATAAACAAATCCATACTAATATATAAAGCTAAAGAGTTTGTTTGTTTGTTTGTTTGAACGCGCTAACCTCGGGAAGTACTGGTCCGATTTGAAAAATTCTTTTTGTGTTAAATAGTCCTTTTATCGAGGAAGGCTTTAGGTTATATAACATCACGCTGTGAGTAATAGGAACGAAGCATCAGAGAAAAATGTTGCAAAAATAATCGCGCTCATAATAACAGAGATTGACGCGGACGAAGTCGCGGGCAACAGCTAGTAGAATATAAAATACTAGATAGACAATCATCATTAATAGCGCATTTCAGTCTACCAGACATAGCCTGTGTCTAGCAGTAGACTCTGTGCCTGACTGAAATGCTGTGTCACACAGGTCTCTCTAAAAAGAGGATATTGCTATAACTGCTACGCTAGGCGAACGGATTGGTGATCGTAGTTTGGCCAATGGTAAAAAGAAGTAAAGTAACCAACATATGCATAGAAATTTTTATTTTCATACAAAATAAAATTTTTTTTGATGAAAATATTTTTTTCACAACTGACGATATCAAATTTCTGACGTCACCATAGTATCTATATGCATATGTTAATTGTTAACATACTGGTTCCCGCTTGTCATACCATTTACGTAGAAATCCGTAAAAATCTTCATTTGGTTCTTAAGAGAAGCAGTGACGTACAGACAACGGCAGGTCAACCTACCCAACAATTTTAAGGTCATCGAATTGATTTTCAACTTTAAGACCAACAAGTAGAGTTGTATATTAATTGAAATTTGACGTTTTGTACCACTGTGGTCTGTACATTTTATTTATTTATTTTTATTTTATTTTATAAGGTACACCAACAGCAAAACATATAATTCATTTACATATAGCATCACAATTTACATACACACTATGTCCACCTATTACAGGTATTATACACAACATTCGTAGATTCCTAATGTAAACAATTTTCGGGTATTATGGAAAAGAAGTAAAGTAAAAAGAAAAAAAAACATATTAGTTAGCCTCACGCAGACATAAGTATGGACCTAATTTTAGAGAGGCTGTTACCAAAAATGTCAAGGCTAGGCTGATTTTTTACAGTTTTATTGTAAGACACAATTATCCGATTGAGTGGTGAATTACGACTCTGCTTGGTACGACTTAGGGGGATATAAAAGAGGTCTTTCATTTAAGTGACGAGAGTTTCGTCTTGGTACTCTAACATAGACATGTCTCTTCAATGGAGTCTTGGGCTATTATCGTGCTGTTAATGAGCTTATGCAGAAAACACAAATCCAAAGTGTTTCGACGATCGCGCAATTTTTGGACCTTAAAGAAAGAAAGAAGTACATAATTTCAGTACTACAAATATAGATAAAGTCAAGTTAGTCATAATTTCTATTCAATGCATAATTATCTACCACCAGAACCTGGTGCCCCCCGAGCATCTACTGCTGGCGTCCGCGAAGCGCGTGAAGGCGCTGATCCTGGAGGAGATCGCGCTGGACACGCCGCCCGGGCAGGACCTCAGCGGTAACGCATTCATACTAGCGCGGCGCCCGGCGCTGACCAGTCGCCGCGTCTGCCGCGCCTTAGGCTTACCCCCGCATAGGCGATGCGAGAGATGCAGATGTGACTGAACATACAAACACTATATCTTATCTTCGATGTCTATAGTTTCATAAATAAGACTTAATAGTTCGGTAACGACAACTCGCGACTTCAATGTCTGTAGTTGATAATACGGTAGCAATAGCTCGCTACTCATTTTTTTGATAGTTAAATAGGCGGCGTTTGATTTGACAGCTCTCTAGGTTTGTAACCCAGGTTAGTTAGGTTACGTCTCTTTATTTGTCAAAAAAATAGGCGTCGTCTAATTTTCACACCTTTATAGGTTTTTAACTTAGTTAGGTTAGGTTGTGTTATTTTTTACTGATACAATATAAAATCGGGCGTCCTCCATGACAACCAAAGAATTACAATAAAAAAAAAACAGACAATGCCACTGGAACCGTATATTATTGGGATAAACATGGCATCGTAAACATGCTATCCCCCCCCCTCCCTCCTATATGAGATGCGAGAGATGCAGATGTGACTAACGTGGACCTACCTCCTGTCATTAGAGCCTATAGTTTCATGAGTACAGTGGCAACGCCTTGCGACTACCTTAACAATAGCGCACACGCACTAGCACGTCGCCCGGCGCTCACCCGCCGCCGCGTGTGCCGCGCCCTAGGGCTCCCGTCGCATATGAGATGCGAGAGATGCAGATGTGACTAACGTTATAGACGCTACAGCCTTTCTTTAATATCTATAGTCTTATTAATGCAGCAGTAAAACCTAGCGACGCATTTATTGATAGTAAAATAGGCGGCGTCTGATTTTGACAGCTCTATACGTTTCTTAACCCAAGTTAGATAGATTTAGATTAATGTTATATTTTACTGATATACCTAATATAAAATCGTACATCCTCCGTGACAACCAAAGATTTACAATCAAAACAAGCAGACCACTGGAACCGTATATTATTGGGATAAACATGGCATCGTATAGATGCTATCTCGCTGTCGCGTCTGCCATGCCTTAATTCGGAACAAGTTTTGGCAACCTAAAATCGATGTTGGCATAAATCGGAATGCATTGTGTTCACAGCACCTGCTACGAATAATAATTATCTAGAAAACTTGATTAAACTTGCACGCAAGTGGTTGCATGAATCGTCGCCTTGATGTCCCTATTTTAAGCCCTCCTCACTACGGATTCTATTTCATGGAACCATTTACGATCTAGAGAATTATTATTCGTAAAGCACATGTCTTGCATCTTAGATATCTTAATACTATCAGTAGATTTTTTTACTTAATGTCTAGTGATTGCACGCGTAAGTGTGATTTTTGTTAGCTCATCGCTCATATTGAGCGGATCTTGTGTTTCTTGTGCTATTTTCTTATTAGTGAATCAGAATAAAATTGACTAAACAAAGCTGTTTATTTTACTTTTAATTTCTATCCTTTCTACTTCTATACTAATGCACAATATATACTGGCCGCTTATTTTTTTGCTTTAAAAATTGAACAATTTTATTCCCTTAAAAACATTTTGTCAAATATTATAAAATATTACTTTTGAAAAAGCGATGTTTTACCAATTTTATGTCGAAATAATAGTTGTGACGTCACTTAGAATGCTAATAACAGGTAAATAGATTCTTTGTCAAATTTTTTAGAACTTAAGTTCAATTTGTAAGGGAGAAAAGTAGGCGGCCCGTAAAATTTGTACTGTCTGGCTTTTGCCTTTAATGATTTCGACTGGCATTTTAGGTTCATAAAGGTTTCTTTAACTAATCTAGTAACAATCTTGCAAAAGTTCATAAGCACCTTTTTCGTTCGTATCCATTATTCCATACATAAGTAATTCTCTTTTTATCAGGTCTATAGATTTTTTCGTTTGACTTTCAGAGTATGATTCCGTTACAAATTACTACAGCTTTCACCTTCTGATAGGCACTAAATAACCGCCTATCAGTTTTTGTACATATTGCAGTATAACACGGGGGAACACCCGAAACGTGTCGAATTAATCCAATATTTCACAAAATAGTTGATAACTAGATGTCAATTTACTAAAATTAGTGTATCGATTTAAAAAAAAAATGTTTAAAAATTGTCTATGCCTTTGCGCACATGTATCATGTATTAATCGGTTTGCCTGCATTTTCTATCGAATAAAAAAGCAAATGATCTCTAAATAAGGCTTACATGGTTTTTTTTTCTTGAGTTTAAACGGACTTGACTGGTTAAAGTTTTATAACTTTAGAGTGGTGTTTTATTCACATTCGAATGTCGTGTCAATAAAACTAAACTCTAAATATATTCGATTTACGCCTTTTCAAAAGACATAGTTTACAAGCAGAAGTAAAATGCCGTAAGTACGAGAACTTACTTACGATACTTCTTTGTATATACGCATGCAATTAATATTAGTGTTTGTTCAACTTAAAATCTTTTTTGTCTTTTGCCCGTAATAAAGCTTTAAAAAGTACAGACGACAGCACATAAGCTACATACTGAGGTATCTTAACGGCTTAGAAATAGGGGAGAGTTTGCAACAAATATGTATAAGCTGTTGTGCAGGCTACTGTACATGAGAGCGTCGTGTAAAAACTAGATACACAATAACTGGTCGAAAAAAGTCCTAACTAAATGATTTAGTAAGATACAACTTTATGTTATTATGCGTAAGGTTGAATTTGCATTATTGATTAGCTGCTTATGTTTAAACTTGGACAATTTGAATTGTCATTATTGTATTTAACTGTGTATGTAGTTTTGTATTTTATCTATGGTAGTATAAAACTATACTGATTTTCATTCGAATATAAAAATAATGCACTTTTCGAGCTAAATTCTAACATTAATCATATATCTTCTAAATTTAGGGTCTTGCTTACTAACAATGATTTTAACACTGTACATTTTTGGGGTTAAAATGTTTATGAATCCTACGACCATAGTTCATTGATATATATTTTTTCCAGAGCCCAGTTTGCTGGAAGAGTCTGAGGCGCTACACAAAGCCGCTCTGAAGCTGTCAAAGATGGCGTTCGGCGAGAAGAATGTGCAGACCGCGAAACATTATGGAAACCTCGGCCGTCTATACCAAAGCATGCAGAAGTTCCAAGTAAGTTACGTACAGACGTAATGCTACGATAATTTTTAGGTATGAAAATTATCGTTGCCAGTTAAGAGGGCTCATTAATGACCTCCCTCGGTCGAGCCACGGCTTAATTATTAAACTGACAGCCCGTTAATCATCCCTCTGCAGGGCCAAGGCCATCAATGAAACATAAATCTATACTAATATTATAAAGCTGAAGAGTTTGTTTGTTTGTTTGTTTGTTTGAACGCGCTTATCTCAGGAAGTACAGGTTCGAATTGAAAAATTATCTTTTTGTTGGATATTCCATTTATCAAGGAAGGCTTTAGGCCATAGAACATCACGCTACGACCAATAGGAGCGAAGAATCAGTGAAAAATGTTGCAAAAATAATCGCGATCATAATAAAATAAATTGACGCGGACGAAGTCGCGGGCAACAGCTAGTACATATATAAATCCAAGCAATATTCGAAACATCTGTTGCCCGACCCGTGGGTCGAACACAGGATCCTGAGATCTTGGTACCTAAACACTGGACTATAGTCCTTAAAATATAGCTTGACTAGCTGTTCCCCGCGACTTCGTCCGCGTCAATTTCCGTTATTATTATGATCGCGATTATTTTTGCAACATTTTCACTTATGCTTCGCTACTATTGGTCGCAGCGTGATGTTATATAGCCTAAAGCCTTCCTCGATAAATGGACTATCCAACTCAAAAAGAATTTTTCAAATCGGACCAGTACTTCCTGAGATTAGCGCGTTCAAACAAACAAACAAACAAACAAACTCTTCAGCTTTATAATATTAGTATAGATTAGAATGAAAGTTCTTACTGAAAGAGACGACGTAACTTTGTACCAGCGTCACAAAAGTGAAACACATTTGCACACGAAAAAACATCGGTAACTGGCATGTCAAGAATATGTATTATACGTTGCTGTACATATTAATCAATTTAATTATATAAAATAGATATTTCAAGTTAAAATCATTAAAATAATGCAGTCACAAAAATTACACCTAACTTGAAAAGACGTCTTTACAAGGTTACGTCATTTTTCATAATCGCTAGTGATGAGGTAAAATCGACAAATCGAAATCGACAAATCGAAATCGACAGACTAACAGTATTTCAAAATCGAAGTAATGTACCATAACTGTTACAAATTATTTAATGAGCATTGGTTGATGCTTAGAACATCAAATTGCAATTATTAATAGTTGACTAAAAATTCTAAAATTTATTAGATTCTACATGCGTTAAAAAATTTCTAATTGATTTTCATGATTGTTATAATTATTCTCATAATGATCACGACTGATATCTGACTTACTGTTAAATCGTAATATATCTGATTTTCATTTTATTTTATATGCCTTATCTGTTTTTTTTTCGTTTGATCAGTCGAGTCAGTCCCATCACTAGTCACCTCAGTTTGACAGGTGTCATTCTAATCGTGCTATATTTTATGGACTATAATTGGTTTTACAGACTTATATTAACGTATTTCTCACTGTTGATCTATGAGTTGGTTTTTAGTATTGTCTTTGAACCAAACTTTATTTCACAGAAAAATTAACTGACGATAGACATGCTATACTATATTTGAGTGACTATTGTCGGATACGAGCCGTCTACGAGTTATAAAATTTACTGAGAATTATACTGACTTGTTAGTTAGTCAGTAAAATTTTTAAAAAGTATTTTTTTTAACGGCTGTGGTCTTTATGCTAGTCTTCGAGTTGTTTTATATTTTGTGCCATGCACTGGCAGTGCATGAATTTTAATATGCTTACACCACATACGCTAAAGGATTCTGAAGATCAATTCGTCAACCAGAAATCTAGTGGACCTGTTTTGTAAGGACATTGCCAGCTGACAGTCTTCCATCTTCCCCAGGACGCGGAGACGATGCACCTGAAGGCTATAGCCATCAAGGAGGAGCTCCTAGGCCCCGACGACTACGAGGTGGGGCTGAGCATCGGCCACCTCGCCTCGCTCTACAACTACCACATGAACATGCACGTCGCCGCCGAGACGCTCTATCTGAGATCTATATCTATCAGTGAGTATAAAAAAACGGATATTACTAAAAATAGGTACTTTTTTTTGAACTAATAAATTCAAAAATTTTAGGTAGATTGTATACCCAGAACCTTTCACTTACCAAGTGACTGCTCTAAGCAATCGAGCCATCAGGACAATCAAAATGTTAATATTAATTAATTATCTTAAAATTAATTGAATAATTACTTCAAAAAATTCTTTTACCGATTTACTCGTCAAAACTGTTCGGTGGAGCTGTCATCGTCCAGCAGTTTCCGTTAGAAGGAATACAATGTAGTTCTGATGCCCCTCAGACAGAGTGATTCTATTTGAAGTAATTAAATTGTTTGTTCTGCCTTTCAGGCCTGAAGCTGTTCGGCGAGCGCTACTCGGGGCTCGAGTACGACTACCGCGGCCTCGTCAACGTGTTCACGCAGCTCAAGCGGCACGACGCCGCCGACCACTACACGCGGCTGCTGGCCCGCTGGCACGGTACTGTGATAGCGTTATCATATTCGCGGCTTAACTTAACAATATTTAGTTATGATTTGATTTGCCGAGTTGATTTAGATTTTTTTTAAATGCTGGGTCCAATTCCTAACGTTTAGAAGTAGTACCTTTCTAATCGGTTTTTTTTTTTTTAGACATGCCACACTGGGCCACACAGAGCCATCTAGTCCCAAATTAAGCTACTATTAAGTACCCTGTCGTATGGGGTACTAGACAACCGATAAACTTACTTATATACTTTTTTTTTTTTGTAAACACATACTTATAATACATAGAAAACACCCAGACCAATACAAACAGACATGTTCATGCACACAAATATTTGTACTGTGCGGGGATCGAACCCGCGACCCATGGCTCAGAAGCAGTGTTTACTACCGCTGATCCAAATGGTCGTCAATTGTAAGAAGGGGTTGAAAATTTACTATGTATTTAGTTATTCTATTTTTGGTATCTGTTGCCGGTCGAAAATCCTTAATATCTAAAATAGTCAACCTTCTCTTTTATAATCGTTAGAGTTGGAAAAGTACTACTAGAAGAAGACGGACGGACGTCTTTTTTTTCTTGCAAAATCTTTTGTTTTGGGGAGTTCAATGTTCAGCAGTGGATCATAAATGGTAGTCTCCATTGAATTTTCTTCATCATCATCAGTTTGATTCGATCGATTAGTAGTTTCTTTACAAATTTTTCGGGTATGCATCCACCGTGCACTTCGTTTTCTGCCACCATTGCAAGCTGCATAACCTCGGAGGAACTGATGTCAATGCTGCTTGGTAAAAATACGATCTCCCTCCATCACAATCTCAGATTTACAAAAGTGCCTAAATATCAGGCGCTCAACTTGCCGAGTCACTCCGACACGGATGACTCTGAAAGCCTAGAGGCTAGCGCGCTTACTGACGAGATTTTAGATTTATTATTAAATTGCATAAAACACGGTACATGATGTAGATGTTATAGAAATTATAGACCATTCATGTTTTGCCAAATTATAAATAGCATGCAATAATTAAAGAATACAAGAACCATATTTTAACATTACTCTTTTAAGTCATTAAACTCCTTTACACTGTAGAAATTGTGCGTGCTAAGCCATTTAAATAATTTATTCTTAAATTTTTCCATTGTCAGCATTTTAATGTCATTCGGTATTTTATTAAATATGTTGATAGTCATAATCAAGCAACTGTTGCCGTATTTGGCCAAATTCAAATTCAAATTCAAATATTTTATTGCGTTCTATAATGTTACAAGGATGTTATAAAATATGATAAAAACAGTTCATTATAGACCCTGTTCGGGCACAACAATACAATTAGTAGTAGACAGAGAGGATGACGCCATAATTACATGATATTTCAGTACAAAATAACAAATAATAAGTGTATACATACTTTCTAAAATTGACTTTATATTCAATTTATAGATATCGATTAAATTTATATTAAAATAACAGCTAATCTCATATTTTTATTAGATTGTATTACTTATTAAACATTTTTATAAATTTGAATTTGACATAAATGAAATAAATTGTTATATTTGTGGCCATTGTATTAATTAATTTGATTATTATTTTTTTAATTTTATTAGATTTTTGTCATTTAGGTATTCATTTATTGTATAGTAGCAGTTATTTAAAAGAATAGATTTTATTGATTTTAAATATTTAATTTTATTTGATTCTTCTTTTATAAATTCCGGTAGTTTATTGTAAATTTTTATAGACATGAATAGTGGGCTTGATGAATGAAGCTTTAGATGGGCAGGCGGTAACATTAATTTGTTCTTACGAACACTTCTCAATGAATGGTTCGAGGGTAAATCCGATCGCTTTGTATAAAATTCGGGGTGTTTTCGGACGAATTTACATATTTCCAAGATGTACATACATGGAAGGGGAAGTATGTTAAATTTTCTAAAATATGGTTTGCAACTTTCTGTCTGTTTTGTGTAGGCGAGAATTCTAATTAGCTTTTTTTGCAAAATAAAAAGGCTGGCTGCATCGGTGCTATTTCCCCATAGAATGATGCCATAGTTAAGCCACGCGTTTGCATAGGCGTCTGGGAGCACCTTCCAATACAAGTCTATTTGGGTTTCGTGTATTACGTGGATAAATCTCACAAGCCTTCTTAAACAGATTTGGGTGTCTACGTACAAATAGGCATACTTCGTAAATATACAGAGACGGCAGAGGTAGTAAACCAAGTCCTTTGAATAATGGTCTACACGATTCACTCGGTCGGATGCCGCATATTGCTCGTATACACTTTTGACGTGATAACGTCTTTAAAATCGTTTTAGTCGGGTGACATGTTCAGAAACTTGTGTTACACCAAAACCTCACGAGCGCGATCGCAGGTATAACGAGAGAGAGAGACGGACCGATCTCCCGTCTCATCTCGAGCGCTGCCAGTCATTCCGTGAAACTTGTCACGCGGAATCCTCACGAGCGGAGGCTGGCATAGCGTTCGAGTGAGTGGACCGATCTTCCGTCTCTCTCACTCTAGCGGCATACAAACGAATGGAGATTTTCTCGTGCGGTTAAGTTTTCGTTGAATGTTTAAGACGTAATTTAAAATTTGAAAAAATTGTTATCTTCATTAATTCCTTACTTCCCAAAAACTTATATCACCAATAAGACGTTATCACGTAAACATCTCGATCGTAAACCTACTTTACAAACAACCAATTTTTTTTTTGTGCTACAAATGCTTTGTTCTGATCTGAGGTGCTTGCCCGCAGAGCTGCGCGAGCTGTCGAAGGCGGAGGCGCCGCGCGCGCGCTGCGTCGAGCCGCTGCTGCCGCTGCCCGAGCTCACGCGCCGCCTGCTCGCCGCCACCGACTGAACACACTACACACGCCCTAGCTACTCGTACATACACTCACTCGGTACTCGCAACCATACATCTATATAATAGGGGTTAAAGTATGAATTTGCCGATTATTTTCCCACTTTTTATTTTGTTTATAGCTCTTAAGTATAGTCATATTATTGCGTAATTCTTTTTGTATTGTATCAAAAGCTAAATAAAGTAACTTTTGCCTAAAAAAAAATTCAATACTAGTGCCTATTACTTAATAAAAGGAAGTCGTTGAAAAGATCCCTTACAATGTGTCAGCTGTCCTTGCTTCAATTAAGTATATTTAATTTGATAGGTATACTTTGATTTTCAGAAATTTAAATACTATAGTGCGTAACTTTATAACCATCTAACTTTTGCCTTTAATTGCATCGAAAAAACGATTCAGGCGTTTTTAAAAAAACTAAAAAATTGTTAGTCTGGAAAAATCACTTTTCTCGATTTCGTCCATACAAAACGGCAATTTCATACTTAAACCCCTAATATATAACCAGCCAAGTGCGAGTCGGACTCGCGCACGAAGGGTTCCGTACCAAAAACGCCAAAAAAACAGGTTTGTTGTATGGGAACCTACCCTAAAATACATATTTATTTTATTTTGTTTTTAGTATTTGTTCTTATTGCGGCAACAGAAATACATAATTTGTGAAAATTACAGTACCCGGAACCCTATTAAAAATGAATTTCCCTTGGTCATCGCATCACGCCTAAACGGCTGGACCGATTTTTGCTAGTTCTTTTTTTGTTTTGTTTGCTATTGTCAGGAGATTGTTCTTATGAAAGAAAAAAATAAGAAAATTGCGCGGAAAATTAGAAAATTTTAGAAAACTTAATCACCATACTAAATTATTTGTAATGAAACTTTAGCGCTTTTGACAATTTATACTTTTTAAACTTTTTCTTGCCCGAGATCATGGGTTCAGTATCACTAGACCAACGGGGGGCAGGCATCCGTTCCTTGATGAAATATAAACAACAACCTAATATTTCAACTAGATACGCAGCTCCAAAAAGTGGCCTAACTTAATGTATACCCATTTGAAATACTAAATATGCATTAGATAAAAGGGTGCACATTTATTAAGACCCCTATACCAACCGAATAGATACAACAATGACATAAATATCCCAATAGCGCATGGATGTCGACATATTTGGCCGGATTATAATGTTGACTTAAAATCAACGTCTAATCATTATTCAATTGAGGACCGTTTCAGAAGTCATTTTTGTTTTGGGACTGTGTGTGTGTTTAGATTATTTAGTAATGCATCCACTATAATAATGTAGACAACACCACCCCGTATACCTTGCTCTGTGGGTCTAGCACGAAAAGCTATCGAATTCTCGAATCGTGTGCGTGTATGAAAACTTAAACAGCGCTCGCGCGGTCAAAACGAGAACTACAAAACAAAGCACGAACTTTGTTGTCGTTTGCTTTCGATACGCAAACAATTCGAACTCGATAGTTCTTTGTGCTAGACCCACTGATCATAGTAGGTACATTTGCCCTGATGGCGTTAGCCACATTTGCTGAGAAAAATTGGAAAATAGTGATGGATGCTGCAGAGATTTGTATTTTGTAAAGAATTTGAATGTCGGTTAATAGAAACCACATGTCTTATAATTATTTTTGTATGAAAATAATCCATTCAATAGATTAACAATGGACGCAAAATACTTAATTTTGATTTTTAATTTTTTGCTATACGATGTTCTTCTTTTTAGGGTGAAGGTTCTTCACCCTAAAAACGTAAAGTATAAATTACTTTTGAGTGAAGAAACCTGTGCACTGTGTAAAGAAAAATTTTATTTCTATAAATGTGCAATTAATATGGATTTTCTTTGGTGTAGTAGACTGTAAATGTATGCGAGCCTACAGTCTATAGCTCAGACTTGACTTACATGTCAGAACACTATAGAATAAAAATCTATTGAGTTAATTACCTTTACTTTTGCCTTTTTTATTATACCTAGTTTTGATATGTCAGTGTAGTCTGAGCAATAGACTATTGTCTTGACACTTACACCCGTATTTATAAACAAGTAAAAGTAATTACTTGACTATATAAAAGTAATAACTTAGGTGACAATTTCTAGTCCTTAATCTAGTAATTATTGGAAGTTACATCTATGAAATGTTAGCATTCTTAACCAAACAATATGTCTATTAATGCTGACCCATTTCCTTCACGTAAGCACTAGGTAGGAACATCTTAAGTTATGACTTTCTTAAGCAATAAGTAATTACTTCTTTATAAATACGGGGGTTAGTATATAAAATACTATAACTAAAACAATCATTGATCACAGTGATCATATTGATTACATGCTGTGATATTGTATTGTGTTTAAAGCCTTGTAATGCTACCCAGTGAACGGTTTTCCTAGAGTATATAACCGGCTGTGCCTCTACGACGAAAGAACTATGCACAAATTGTAGTTTAATTAATACTTATTTGTAACCGATGCTGACATAGCACAAAATCGATATTGTAAGTCAATAGATATCATATGTAACAGATAATATACAATCCGATGGAATCAGTTGAATGTAGCGTATCGAAGCGTTCACTACTATCTGAGACTATCTCAAAATAATTTATATTTTAATATAATACAACACACTATTAATCATATTATGATAATTTAGTTGATGTCTGCTGCGCATGGTGCGAGTAGGTGAGTCCTCCGGCCTGAGAAAACATTCGCTTTTTATATCGTTTTCTCAATTATTAAAAGGCGGGAAGTGTGCTTCTAGATAATCTGTAGAGCGATGTGTTAGTGTGGATAAGACGTTCGAAAATATTAACCACTTAGATGATTATTAATCGGATCGAACTGACGAGCGTTCAGTTCGTAAGTATGTTCCTTAGTGATTCTTATTATGTATACTCTTGTATAAATTCTTAGTTTTAATATCTTCGTTGCATTCTTGTAGCGATTTAGTACGACGTGCAATGTTATGAGGCAATTTACGTGTATATATTTATGAATAGTTTGCCAATGTTGCCAGTTTCGCGATAAACTCTGACGATGTATAGTAACTCATAATATTGTTGGTTGGTATATTCGATTTACGCAAGGTGCCCTCTATGCGCGGATTTTCTCAACTGACGTTTGAAGTTTATTAAAAGTACTTTGGCGTCACTGATCCGCGCACAGGGGACTCTTAGGAGTCTTAGTAACTTGCTACTGCCTTTTACATTGGAATAAGAAATATATTTTAACAATACCAAATGTGTGTATACAGATTAAAATTACATATCGTCACATTATTTTGCAAATAATGATGGCTTGAAATCACGTTGAGATATTTAATGTGGTACAGCGAACCGTTGCCAGTTGTTGCGAGTTTATTTTAATACGCGCCAGCGCGGGCGCCGAGTATTTTACTACGGATTATTGTACTGTTACGAGATTGATAGCGAGTTGCTGTTACGTGCGGAAGGCGAATGCCTGCCATCATGATGATATATGAGTAAATAAGTTTTATGATGAATATTTGCATTTTTATTTATATAACCCATTCCTTATTTGTAATGAAGACCGTTTAATTTTAAACTGTCCTGCCACTATATCCTATTAAATAAAGTGATACATTTGACATGATCCTAAGAGCGACGAGGTTAGAGATAAGTTTTCTTAACAGATTGTCAGTTTTCTTAACAGATTGTCACCAAAACATTTTAATCAGATTATAGAACATCAAGTTGAAGTCATATTATCACGCCTCCTTCCCAACGGGGTAGGCAGAGACCAAGGCCTTCCACTTACTACGATTCTGGCATACATCTTTCGCTTCTTCCACATTCATCAATCTTTTCATGCATGCTCGTCGGTTTAGAGTACTCTTGACCTGACCTTTCTTCAGAACATCCCCGATTTGATCGTGATAGGTTCGTCTAGGCCTTCCTCTTCCAACGTTCCCTTTCACACTCGTCTTGTAGATCTGTCTAGTCATTCTTCTCTCATTCATCCTCTCTACATGTGCAAACCATCTAAGCATCCCTTTCTCAATCCTTGACAATATCTTCTTTCACACCACAACGTTCTCTTATCACACTATTTCTTATCCTGTCACTCAATTTCACTCCTAACATACTTCTTAGCGCTCTCATTTCTACTGTATTTATTCTACTCGTACTTTCATGCTTTTTCTGCCATACTCAACTTTCACTTCCGTACATGAGTGTTGGAACCAACACCCCTCTATGCACAGCCAGACAAGCTTTCATAGAAATCTTCTGGCTATTTACAAAGGCGTGCAGCGCACCATTCACTCTGTTACCAGCATTTACTCTCCTTTCGATATCACTTTCATACTTTCCGTCCCTAGTAAACACTGAAGACCGAAGTTGAAGTCACTTGTGTAATAAATCATTAATGCAATTAGAGTTGAAAAATAAATAAAACCAATTCGTAATATTTATCAGTTTATTGTGATGAAAAAAATAAAAATTAAAGCTAAACTAATACAAATTGCAGGGAATGTTAAATAGCTCAGTCAGCAGGATTCTAATAAAATTCTAGGTACATCAATAAAAATTTAATAATATTAATTAAAAAAGAATACAACTGTAAATAATCCCAAGGCACTTTGCGAAGGCCGATGCTCTGTAAACATGTCATACATATTTATACATTTCACAAATATAATCTATCGTTCTACACACTAAGTATGTACTCTTACATCAACAACACCTATACGATACTAGCACAGTAAGCAACATTCGAGTCTACTTGAGAAATTAACACTATAAATGTGATAAAAAAACATCCAATAAATAAATTACTATGAAATACTTTTAGTAAATTTGTAACATTTGTAATACAAAAATAATAACAGAAATTCTTAAATTAAATTGTCTTTTTTAGCCCAAAATTTTGATCAGAATAGTCATTTTAATTAAAGTTACAGACACCACTATTTCCGCAACGAGTGTTGCCACACTTGTTCCTTTATAAAACTAACTCGCCCAGAATGTTCAGTGCAATAAATTTACTTGAGCTGATCAAACTAAAGGTAGTTATAGGCAAAATGCCGGTTGTTAAGAACCGCCTTACGCACTATTTTACAGGATCTTGCGTGGCGTGATAAATATGACGTGATTCCAGACTGCCTTCAATCGATCACTTTAATTTTTTGTCATCGTCTATCCTAAAACAAACTGGTCAATGAAATTAATGAGTATAAAAGAAAAGCTCGTACCAGAATAGATTGTCATATCGCAAACAAGCTGCTTTTCTTATGAAGACTGGCAGACCGTGGTCACGGACGGCGATCTTAAGAATCATTGTATAATTGGAATCAAAATGCTAATAATTCGTTGTAGGCCGTAATTCTAAATGACTTTTCAATAGTTTGCACAAGTGTGTTGTATGACATCAAGGCGCATTGCTTGCGATCAGATCAAAAAACATTTAATTTTTCTGTTGTTTGACCACGTCTCCTTAGGCGGGTCCGAGAAGTGCGACGAGTGCCCTCTTGTAGTCCCCGGAGGTCTCGCCCTGCTGCGGCATCGCGGGAACAAGCATTTGTTGTAGTACATCGTAGTGTTCGGTGGCGTCGACAGATGGCGATGGTGTCGAGCGATGCGCATGCGGCGTGAAAGAAACGCGACAGTATTAGTTTTGTGTTCAAAGGTAGGAAATAGTGGGTTATTTACTTTATTAGGTTTACGTAGATTTATAGAATGTAGACTACGAATAATAACCATCTAGATGCGGTAAATAAGCAAAAAACCGGTACAGCGAAATAAATACTTGTTGTGGACGGGACTTATCTTGACGCAACCAATCACTAGCAAGATTTGCTTCTAAGAGAATGTTAGTGTATCATTGTGATAGCTGTTAGTTTTTGTGTGTAAATGGAACCAACACCTAAGCTGTCATTATTGGAGTTATTTTTCAAGTAAAAATCAGTAAAATCATTTTATTTCTGCAAATAGGCCCTAGGAGGCGCTTTTACATGTCCCAATATTAAACCTATAAGATAATTAATATTCACGTTATAATTATCACGTTTTGCCTGGTGTATATCAGAACAAACTACGCTACGTAAAATTTGATTAGATATGACACCATTCATACATTATGAGACACACATAATCATTGAAAAAAGAAAAACAAAACATTAGACATCGTCTAAATAGCGCGTTTCTTTTAAAAATTTTTGTATACAATATTTCTTTTCGTATTTTTAATACTGATCATCTAGATTTGCATCAGTCGTGCGGTTTTAGAATTTTCATTTTCTTTTATACACCACGTATTATTTATGATTGACATTGGTTTATAGTTTTTCAAAAGACTGTTAGTCACTAGTTATAAAAATAGTAACATTAATTAGGTACTTATAAAAAATAATATCTCACCTCCTGTATCCAAATCACCGCAAGTAGCGATATAGAAATGTTAAAAAAGTTTATAATCGACACATTACAACATAAAAGTAATTTCTATTTTACTACACTGAAAGCAAACGAAAGAAATATAGCTAATATTACTACATGCTAAAGTTCTCATTATTGATGCCTTACTTTCATGCTTGTGATGTACTGATTATATGTGCAGTGAACTGAGAGCCGAGCAAATAAACTTATGGCGGTATTGAATTTACAAAATAAAATAAAATAAACGCAAATTTATATGGCATCTAGTATTCTATGTACTGTACTAAATAGTCCTCGTAAACATTACGAGCAGTGCAAGAAAACTTTTAAAACAATGGAAAATGATTTGCATTTTAAAATATAAATGCGAAATGGTATTGTCAGTCAATAAGAGTAAACATAAACCACTTTAAATGCTTTCATAAATCTTTGGATATTCTACAAATAATCTAAATAAAAAGAAACCTAGCAAATTCAAATACCGCCAGAACGAACCAAAACCGAACCAACCTTGATATCGCTCTCCAGCGTTTTATCGTAGATGCGTTCGTACTCCCGCTTGACGCTTCCGAGGTCTATCTCGGCGCGGCTGGCGATGATCCTAATGAGGGTCTTGTCCTCCGTGCCCGCGCCCTCCATAGCCTTGCGCAGGCGCTGCGCGAACCAGGCCGGCGCGTTTTCCACACACTCCACTGTAAAACAAATACATACCGTCACTTCCGTGGCGCTGGGATCGTCGCGGCCTCCGCACCTGGGGGAAAACATACGGGCACATATCTGGGTCGTACCCTGATCTCGCTCTCCAGCGTTTTGTCGTAGAGGCGTTCGTACTCGCGCTTGATGGCGCCTAGGTCGATTTCCGAGCGGCTGACGACGATGCGGACGAGGGTGCGGTCGTCGGTGCCGAGGCCCTGCATCGCTTTGCGGAGACGAGTGGCGAACCACGCGGGCGCACTCTCCACACACTCCACTGGAACGTGCCGGTGTTGAACAACGTGATCGAGTTTAGTTAATAATTAAAGTCAGTTTATTGTAAGTGTGCGCCAAGAGGAGCTCAATGTTGCTGTTACACGTGTCAATATTTTATTTAAACTTAAAATTTCGAGACAAGTATGAAAAGATGCTTATATAAACTTAAGGAACAAAAAAGAAATGTAAAATTTTATCTAAATTCTTAAAGTAATTAATATAAAATAATTGCAACAACATTCGATATATATTCGTTATACTGTGAAAAGAAAGTCACTTTTTCAGATTCATCTTTAATCCCTCAACCCCCAAGCGGCACGCGCCTGCCGCGATAACAATTGATTTCAATTGTGTCTGGAATAACTCACGATCGAGGGATTAAGACACAAAAATGCTCCAATAAATTAATAGATTCAGGCGTTACTTTGCGGAAATCCATAACTAAATATGGATTTTGTAAATTATTTCGCTGATGATTTCCGCTTGTTAACACCGGCCTAGGTACCTTCACCACACTACCCGCACTGACACTGATTGAACAAGCACTATTTCATGCAGGGATACCGCCGGCCCTCCCTCAAAAATGCATGTAGTACAGTTAATGCAATAAGCTCCTGAGGATGCCACGTGAAGTGGCGAAACGCGTCGAAGTTTTTCTTATATCGGTGTTGGGTACTAATAATTGCATTAGCTGTACTGCATGCATTTTTGAGGGAGGGCGGGCGGTTTTCCAGCATGAAATAGTGCTTCCTCAATCAGTGTTAGTGCGGGTAGTGTGGTGGAGGTACCTAGGCCGGTTTTAACAAGCGGAAATCATTAGCTAAATAATTTTCAAAATCCATATTTAATCATTAGAAGACTTTTATTTGATCTGAAATTCAGATCATTAAACTAGACTCTTTAGTTATATTCTCGGTTCATGCTCCACAAAACTATCTTCATCAATTAAACATAGTAGGCCTCTCCTAAGGATCTCCACCCTTCACCAGATCGTCATACCGCCTGGTGGGGGAAATACCTACGGATGGTCATCCGGTGCGCGGTCGCTATTCCAAAACCTTTCTGTTGCAACGGACATCACGGTCATCGGTCTTCTTGCTGTGTCAGAGTCTGGTATGTCGTAACACAAGAATATTAATTCCTAAATTTTATTAGGAAGTTTGCTATGAATTGCACAGCTGTTTTACTGGGTTAATAACACTTTAAAAGAGTAAGAAACCAGAAATTAAGAGTTGAACGTTTTAATAAGTCTTCTTTGAATGTTAGGTTACTCTAGGATTTTTTTTTAATATATCAATAATAGTTCATTTTAAATTTTAGTGCCAACAGACATAAGTGTTGCGAATGACCCGTATTACATCCCCTTTTATTGTGTTTTAATGCCAAATCACCCTGTACATGCTATGCCCCTGTTTTACCTAACTAACAACTAAAATAAACAAATTTTCAATGGATCTTCTAAGATTTCTTTCTTTTAAAATACAACTCTTTAATCCCTCAACCCCCAGGATGCAGGCGCGTGCCGCGATAACAATTTATTTCAATTGTGTCTGGAATAACTCACGATCGAGGGATTAACTTGCAACTGCAAAGAGATTATCATGACTGTGAACCTTGTATAAAAGGTATGTACTGACCGACAGCAGACAACGCGTCCTTCAGCTCGCCCCCGATCTCCGCCTTGATGGCCTGCTCGATGGTGCGGCCCGCGATGTTCTTGTACGCCTCGAAGATCAGTCGCAGCTGGGCGAAGCTCTCGTGGGCCAGGATCTGGTGTTCACAATCAAGTTATTATATTAAATAAAAAAGTGAAACGATCAGTGTGGTGTGATCATTTGATAGGGACTCTATTCTCTCACTGCTTGTGTAAGGCATTTCATAAATAGCATTTTTTTGACTACTTATTTAGTGTAGACGCGACAGCAGATCAGATGGTAAGTCACCTCAAAATGTCAACTTTCAATCATTAAAATAAAAGCCATCCCATCTCCTCCTATGAGTATAGTACATACTGACCTTGTTAAAGATCTCCTTGTTCATCTCTTACCTACTAGGCTTCCCCCGCATGTTATTATGATGATGATACGTAGTTAAAAGTTAAAAACCTATTGGGGATGTACGCCATTTTGTGCCTACTGGTTACAGCACTGACCTTGTTGAAGACCTCCTCGTCCGTGCCCCACTTGGCTTCCGCCGGTATGATATTGACACGTTCCTTAAAGTTGAAAACCTACTGGGGAAGTACACTATTTTGTGCCTACCGGTTACAGTACTGACCTTGTTGAAGACCTCCTCGTCCGTGCCCCACTTGGCTTCCGCCGGTATGATATTGACACGTTCCTTAAAGTTGAAAGCCTACTAGGGAAGTGCGCCATTTGTACGCCATTTTGTGCCTACTGGTCACAGTACTGACCTTGTTAAATATCTCCTCGTCCGTGTCCTACTTGGCCTCCGCCGGTATGATGATGACACGTTCCCTAAAGTTGAAAACCTACTGGAGAAGTACGCCATTTTGTGCTACTGGTTAAGATACTGACCTTGTTAAATATCTCCTCGTCCGTGCCCCACTTGGCCTCCCCCGCGTCGAACAGCGCCTGCGCCGCGTCGTGCGCGCGCGCCGCGTCCGCGCCCGCCTCCTCGTCCCGCGCGCCCTGCGCTCTCCTCTTAGTCAGGCGTAGTCGATGTACTGTGTGCCTTGGGGGCGGCCGGACACTCTCAGCGATCATATGCGAATTACAGTTGCTTTGTGTAATATTTAGTTATTCAGCCCAGTGAGAAGAAAGGTTGTTTCGTAAATTATTTGGTGCTTGCCCAAAGATGTTTTGTATGTGATTCATTCAGCAAGTTTCATTTAGAGATTTACTTTCGTATAAATTTGTGTTGTTTAGTAAACTATTCAGGGGTTTACCCTCGTACGAATTAAACTGGACTTGTCTTGTGAAAGTAACAGTTTTGCGACAGAATTATAATGGCCTAATCATTTCGATGATGACAATGACAACACATTCGTGCTTGTCCTTGCAACCGAAAACTGATTGCAAGGATCAGAAAATAGTAGCTGAATTATGAAACTTTACAACTTTAATGGGCGTCTTTAGCACGTCATTACTTATATATGACGTGCGAGCGAATCTCTTAATTTGGCATTTTACTATTCTATCACTCAAGGCTTCTATCAACATCTTTATCTAACAGGTATTTAGGTACTTATTACTCACATAATTATTATTAGGGCTCTGGATACTAATCAGCTAAAAATATTCATCTCCGTATAAACAACGTAGAATCTTTAAAAAATATTTTTGTGACTATTTGTGATTTACGTAATTTCTTCAACAGAAAAATAATTTACGAATGCAACACATCAGATGCTGTAATTCAAACATACTGTAAATCGATGAATTAACTAAGAGTAACGTCAGCCACCCCCAAGGCCACCGGAGCCGCGGCACAAGCGACAGTAGAGAAGTAGCGGTGCACTATGCACTTCGGTCAGCGACGACAAATCAGAATAATATTCAAAAAGTGTTTTCTTCGGAAATTACAGACTTCAAAGGAGTTTAATAGAAAGTATGTTATATCCATTAGAAAGTAAAATATTTCTTGGATGATATCTATTACAAAAAGTATTATTTAAACTGTATTCATTCAACTCTAAATTAAAAATAGTTGTGGCTTTATATGTAATTGTTTTACCTATTTTTGGAATCGATGCCAGCCAAGGATTGATTTAACTATTTTGGCTCACTGTGCATATTTTCTCATAACTTATATTTATTTAAAATAGTAACATTAATAAAATCGTATTTTTAAATGTAAATTCATTGAATAATGAGCTCTTCCGAAGTTAAATCTCTTAGTATTCCAAAAAGAAACATTTTATTACAAATAAATTGTTGGTGCTAATTAAAAAATATATTTCCTTCAGTTCAACCAACCAACCAACTTATTATTATTATACGAACTTTCGTTGCTGACCGTACCATACAATGCCCCAGTTCGATTAGTACTATGTCGTATTTAGACTCCATTAAACATGCAATGGATTGGGAATGGGGTCGGTCGTCAATAAATGCGACATGGTACTACCAGGGCTGATGCTTTGATGAGTCATGTAGTTCAAGGGCTGCCTTAATTACTTTGCAGTATTGTGGTTGCTGTTCCGCGGGCAAAAGTATTTTTTTAACTAATGAATGACTGAAAACACTCACTTTATAAACATTATTACATTACATCATTTAAATAACCGCCCTATTCTGATAAAAGTTCAACCAATTTTTAAAGTACATTAGAAATGCTTCTTGCTGACGTACATTTCAATTTGGTTGGCTATTTACCATTGGGAAGTCATAAATAATTCGTTGAGTGATTCATCTTTCACTATGAGACAAACATTGACAACGCTAAATGTTATTCAACTAATACTCGTACTATTAGTGTTTTCTTGAGTTTACGCGAACACTATACATTGAAATGAAAGATAGTTAACGGATTTAGAACTCGTTTATTTTTGATTTAACCCGACGTTTCGAACCCGGTCACGGGTAGACTAAGGTGTTATTCGTCTTTTTTTTTTTTTTAAAGACGAATAACACCTTAGTCTACCCGTGACCATGAACGCTGTAAAGGGTTCGAAACGTCGGGTTAAATCAAAAATAAACGCGTTCTAAATCCGTTAACTATCTTTCATTTCAATAATACTATTAGGTCAAACTCAGGCATGGTTAGTGTGCAAACGAAAAACAAACGCTCAAGCATTTCCCATAATATTTTGATGAGTTAATCTTTTTAGATGCGATGATTTGTTTGTGTTACGACGATTCATGAAGAGTGTTAGATTTTACAATTAAAAGCTGCGCTCTGACGCACATTAATACATATATCAGTTGTAAAAAAAAACAAACGCAGATCCAAATACAAAGTATTGTCCCTATTACTAGGGTAATTTTTTTCTTCAAGACCATACCTGGGATACTGCTGGTTCAAAGATATTAAGGGTCAAAGTCACATTTTTTTCCATTTTATTACAAAAACTGTTAGATGGGTTTCTTAAAAACTTTTGTCCTTACAAATAATGAATTATAATATTTTTTGCAGTCCTAAAATTCAAAATCATTTCCCAGCGACAATATTTTGTTATATGACTTGGTTTGATGTTCAGATTGCGTAGCTTCAGGGTCGGCGTTTGTTTTTTTACACCCTGTATAGTCGTTGTCAAATCAAAAACTGCTATCTTGACTTCTTCCACATAATCCACTAGCTGTTGCCCGCGACTTCATCTGCGTCAATTTCTGTTATTATGATCGCGATTAATTTTGCAACATTTTTCACTGATGCTTCGCTCCTATTGGTCGCAGCGTGATCTTATATAGCCTAAAGCCTTCCTCGATAAATAGACTATCCAAAGCAAAAATAATTTTTCAATTCGACCAGTACTTCCTGAGATTAGCGCGTTCAAACAAACAAACAAACAAACTCTTCAGCTTTATAATATTAGTATAGATATAGCAGGTTTTGATTTGATTGTGACAATAATGTGGCCCACAATTATTATCTTAGCAACCCACGAGTATATGTCTGAACCACTTGTGATAATATTTAAATAGTTCGGTATTGGTGATCTGTGACGACTTATAAAAAAAAACTGATTTTTCATTAAAGTATATTTGCTGGCGGAGTACAGATATTTTGTGTAAGTGTTGTTGTATGTTTATTTTCTCTGTAAGTGAATTATCTGAATTATCTGTATTCTTTAAGAGAAATTTTTTTTTCTTAAACCATAAGGCGAATCTAAATAAATTAAATTTGTAATCTTTACTTCTTGAAATCCGATCGAATGAACGAATGTGGACAACATCACATACATTGCTCTGATCCCAAAGTGAGTAACTATTTAAAGCAGGGTTGGAAAAAATCATGATTTTTGAAAAAAATCGAATAAAGCACGATTTTTTGAAAAAATCTTAATTAATCACGATTTTTTTGATTTTTTGATTTTATTATTTAATTTAACTCTTTTTCAGCGCAAAACGGAACGCGGGATCAAGGGATCGCGCGGACACAGCGCGGGGATTTCCCTTTTGTCTGACATGTGAATGTCAGGCAAAAGGGAAATCCCCGCGCAGTGTTTTGTACATTTCGCTTTCAATTACGATCTTACTTTCGTTCTAACAAGCATTAATTCCTTCAGTTTAGTTTACTTTTAACTAGTTTTCTATATGGTTTTGGTGATCGTACTCTGCGATGCGTCGCTGGCCTATTAAGAAACCGACTGGGAATTGAAAAGACTGGAAAACTAGTTTTTTTTATTCAACTATTATAATAATGATATCGATTTATCAGATTTAAACGACCCTAGTCTTTAACTTAATTATAATTTTTAAATCTGTTTTTTTATGTTGATTTCTGGGAAAGAAAGTGAAATTAAACATTTTTGATTAAATCATTAATTTTTATTGAAAAAATCATTTGATTTAAATCGTGATTTAAATCATGATTTAATCGTGCCAACCCTGATTTAAAGCACTCGTATTGTGGTAATCAGAATCAACGAAGGTACAACAAAAACACCCAGACCCGCGAAAATGTAGAAAAACACTTTCTGCATTGACCCGTCCGGGAATCGAACCCGGGACACCTTGAAAACTGGTGTGAACGCCACGAAGGTCGTCATAGTACTTTAGTACTGTCTACTGTCTTAAGCCGGTGATGAGTGGTTGTGCGCGGACTTACTGTGACGATGAGCGTGAGGAGGCGCCGGAAGTCGCCCGACGTCTCCGAGCACATGTGCTCGGCCAGCGGCCGGTCGTACACTGGGGAACAAAGCATACTCTCATATACGAATTTGTCTTATTGACTTGACACGAATTCATTCGTAGCAAGTACGCTAACTTACCCAGCAATACTCAGAACTCTGACCGTATGGGCGAATGCGATAGTACAAGTACAGTATAAGAATGTCTCTCTCTCTCTCTCTCTCTCTCTCTCTCTCTCTCTCTCTCTCTCTCTCTCTCTCTCTCTCTCTCTCTCTCTCTCTGTGTGTGTGTGTGTGTGTGTGTGTGTGTGTGTGTTTGTGTGTCTGTCTGTGTGTGTGCGTGTGTGTGTTCGTGTGTGTGTGTGTCTGTGTGTGTGCGTGTGTGTGTTCGTGTGTGTGTGTGTGAGTGTGTGTGTGTGTGTGCTTTTACACCTTGCCATATAAACGTTTTTAGATTTTATCTAAATAGTTCGCTAGCAGCAATTTTATTCCTATTAAATCTATGTATAGAATCTATATAGAATATATCTATGTATAGAATATATATACATAGATTTAATAGGAATAAAATTGATGCTAGCTAACTCGATCTATACTAGATCTGTCGAACTTCACTACTACGGTTACAAAGCAACATACATTGTCCAGTTCAGTCTCGCGCGCGCCGCCACCGGAGTGACGCGTTCTGTTGAAAGTGCGACATTAATGACGATTAAAAAATGACGAATACAGTGAAGTGTACTAATTGTAACATTGTCATTAACGAAATGTTATCATATGTGCAAAATAAAGTGTCTGTTATAGATGAAATGACGCTGGTGCGCGTTTGTACTGCGTTTTATACCGGTGACGAAATAAAAACTTCGAAGTCTTTATTGTTTAGTTCCGTAACAACGGATTTGCGAAAAATAACAAGGAAGAACAAAGGCAAAGAAGAAAGGGATCTGGCAGACATCATAAATCTTTTCAAAAGTGCGGAGCCTGATGAAATACCTGTGTTTGTAGCCAGGCAACTTGATAGGTTACCACCTCTAGATTTTGAACACCTGGACTGCTCGAAGCTTATGAAAGACCTTTCAAGGATGCAAGCTGCTATCGAAGATATCAAAGCCTCTTATGTAACGATGGACTATGTACATGAATTAAAAATTGAACTACTACAATCGAGAAATAATTCACTGCCGCCTATCACGTCTGCGTTCAAAGTAAATACAAAAAGAGGCGCCTGGCTATTAGATAGTGGCCCGGTAGGCCTTTCAGACCTGCACAATTCATCTTTAGACGAGTCAAATAATAAACATGATTGTGGCTCAATTATTAAATCACCGCAATATCGTGAAATGCAGGTACATGAGAAACAAATCAAGCAAGTTTCAAATGCGCAGCAACGGTCGGTTGATGATGAGTCGCGGACGGCGGCCGTCCCGAGTCGCGAGCCGAGCGAACTCGAAAGTGCAGGAGTAAAGAGTGCAGAGGTATCGCTGTCGCGCACGAGCACAGCTGTAGCGGAAAAACAGTTAACTGTCAATGATAATGAGCGATTAGAGTTAAATGTAAACAAAAAAGAGGGCGAATGGCAAAAAGTGTCCTATCGTAAAAAACAATATAATAATTATCGTTACGTTGGAAAATCGGGTAAGGCGAGAGACGCTGAATCTAATTTTAATTTTAAAGCAGCGGATAAAAAAGTACCGATTTTTATTACAAACATACACAAAGACACGTCGGAAGATGATATAATTAGATATATACAAAACAAGACTAATGATTTAGTATTCTTAGAAAAAATTAATATGAAGATTGAAAGAAATCATAAGGCTTATAAGTTTTTTGTATTGGAATCGAATCTATCAACTTACTTGGATGAGAACATATGGCCTCGAGGCATAGTGTTTAGAAAATTCAATAGTTTTAAATACAGAAATACGAACACATCTTTATCTGTTGACGGCCAGACAAAATATAATAAATGAATAAATATCGATTTGCTAGTTTTAATTGTAAAGGCATCAAGCGTTGTGTGGACAGCGTAAGAGACTTATGTCAAACCTGTGACCTGATAGCACTGCAGGAAACGTGGTTGCTCCCAGAGGATATACCATTCTTAGGCACAATTGTTCCCGGTTTTGGATACGTGGGTACGTCAGCGGTTGACACGTCCGCCGGTATACTCATCGGAAGACCTTATGGAGGCGTTGCCTTGTTATGGAAAAGTAATGTTTTTCACCAAGTGTCAGTGTTGAGGTGTGAAAATACCCGAATATGTGCTATAGAGATAATGACAAATGATCGTCCAGTGATTGTGGTGAGTGTGTATATGCCCACGAATTGTAATGACAACCTGCCGGCTTTTATAGACTGCTTAAGTTCGGTAAGTGCTCTTATTGAAGAATATGGCATCGAGTCAGTTTTTATTTTGGGTGACTTTAATGCTGACTTATCTAGTTTGTTTTATAGTGAACTTTCGAATTACTGTATTGAGCAATGTTGGACTTGCATCGATGTAGATTTACTAGGCGCGGATTCGGGAACATATACCTTTGTTAGTGAGGTTACCGGGACCTGTAGCTGGTTGGATCACTGTGTGGTAACCCAATCGGCAAAGCGATCTATTTTGAATGCCTGTGTCGAGTATGACACGCTGTGGTCGGACCATTTTCCGCTCATTATTGAATGTAATTTAAATCTATTAACTCCTACCGCGGTTCACAAAAATATAGCCAGACACGGAAACGTTATATTGTGGGGTTCTCGTGATGAGAAACACACTTTAAAATTTACCACGGAGTGTCATAAACGTTTGAAATGTATTGATTTTCCACCTGAATTTGTAAATTGTGCCGATTATTATTGTAACGATTTGAATCATAGGTATGTTCTTGATAGGCTGTACTCCGACATTGTGGCTGCCCTATGTGATGCGTCTCTGCTGAGTCGAGGGAGCTCGAGAACGGGTGAGCGAGGGGCGCGTATTGTGGGGTGGAACAAGCACGTTAGTGGGGCTCACAGGGATGCTAGGAGGTCTTTTTGTGAGTGGGTTGCGAGTGGTAGGCCTAAATGCGGGATCATTTACGATGAAATGTGTAAACTCAGAAAGGTATTCAAGTCTAGACTTAAATGGTGTCAAAATCATCAAGACCAAATTAAGATGGATGCCTTGGCTGAGAAACACTCGAAGGGCAATTTCCGCGGTTTTTGGCAAAGCACCAAGGAGCTGAACTCTAAACCTGGTCTCCCTGTGAGCGTTGATGGCGTGTGTGACCATAAAGGTATTGCAGAGACTTTTAGGTCTCACTTTTCTATTAAATCGCCTTTGGGTCCGGTGGTGGGGGGGCTCGGTTCTGCGCCGCGGAATGGCAGGGTTGGGGTACAATTCTTTGCTAAAGAGGTGTCAAAAATCATTAAAGGGATGACGAGGGGAAAGTCTCCTGGCCACGATGGGCTGAGCATTGAGCATCTTCAGCACGCGGGCCCACATGCATCTAGGGTCCTTTCAATGTTCTATTCGCTGTGTGTGAGCCATTCCTATCTTCCAGTGGATCTCATGAGAACTGTCGTAGTACCTATAGTGAAAAATAAAACAGGTGACCTTGCTGATAAGAGTAACTACCGGCCTATCTCGCTAGCAACTATCATAGCTAAAGTCTTTGATAGTCTGCTCAACATCCAGCTAGACAAATATATGAACTTGCACGATAACCAGTTTGGGTTTAGACCCAAATTATCCACGGAAAGTGCAATATTATGCCTAAAACACACTGTCAGGTATTATACGAGACGAAAAACACCTGTCTATGCGTGCTTCCTCGACTTATCAAGGGCCTTTGATCTGGTGTCATATGACATCTTATGGAAAAAGCTCGAGAATATTAACTTGCCCGGTGAACTTGTGTCTATATTCAAATATTGGTATAAGCACCAGATCAATAATGTCAGGTGGGCGGGGGCAATGTCGGAGCCATACAAGCTTGACTGCGGGGTCAGGCAAGGTGGATTAACCTCACCTTCGCTATTCAATTTGTATATGGATGCATTGATTGTCGCGCTCAGCAGCCAATATATAGGATGTCATGTGGATGGCGTGTGTGTCAACAATTTAAGTTACGCCGATGATATGGTCCTGCTGAGCGCGTCAGTCTGTGGTCTGAGGAAACTGTTGCGGATTTGTGAGGATTATTCATGCATTCATGGGCTTAAATACAATGTGACAAAAAGTCAGTACATGGTTTTTGAGGGCGTCGATGCCAAATGTCCGATGACCCTACCACTTGTTCGACTCGATGGCGTCCCTTTAGAGAGAGTAAATCAATTCACTTATCTAGGGCATACGGTTACCGTCGACCTCAGGGACCATGCTGATATCGAGCGGGAACGACGGGCATTGTCGAGGAGAGCCAACATGTTGGCCCGTCGATTTGCCCGGTGCTCCGCGGCTGTAAAAATTTCTCTTTTCCGGGCATATTGCACGTCTTTGTATACGTGTAGCTTGTGGGCAAGATATTCGCAGAAAGTATATGATTCTCTCCGAGTGCAATTCAACAACGCGTTTAGGGCGGTACTGGGGCTGTCCCGTTTCTGTAGCGCATCGGGCATGTTTGCAGCAGCGAATACCGACTGCTTTCACGCAAGTATGCGCAAAAGAGGAGCCTCCTTGGTGCGCAGGGTTCAGGCCAGCCCCAATAGCGTCCTGGCTATGATTGCCAGTAGGCTGGACTGTCCCTACCTCCGACATTGCTGTGAAAGACACACTCCACAGTGCCGGTGGGAGAGACTCTTTTAACTATTTTTAATTATTTGAATTTTGAATATTTTTAGATTTTTTTTTAATTTATTTTTATTTTATTATTAATTTTGAATGTTTTGATTTTGATTATTTTAATGTTGAATATTTTATTTTTCAATTCTAATTATGTTGTAATTATTTTAATTTTGAGTTTTGATTTAATACTGTATGTTATCTAATTTGAATGTAAAATTATCAGAATATGGGTTTTATCACCTGAAATAAAATTATTTTATTTTATTTTTTTATTTTTTATTTTTTTAGTTCCCAAAATAAGTAACTATTCAAAACAGTCATGAAATCAGAAACAACAAAGGTACCTACCACAAAGTAGCCTAGGATCAACCTTCAAGACGTGTATTTGAAGAAGCCTATGTACAGTAGTACACTGAGTTTATTCATTTCAAAGACGAAAGGCTAAAATATTCTGGTTATAATGATTAAGGGGACTGGCAAGTGCTGGATAAGAGTAGCCGGTGATCATTTTAATGACATCCACTTGGAACCTATGTCATGCAGTGGACTTGACTTCATTTATTTATTTAAAACACGAAAGAATGTTCTGGTTATTATGATTAGGGCACTGCCAGGAGCTGGATAAGTGTAACCTGGGATCAATATTTATGACGTCCGAATTAGGAGAAGCCTATGGCACCTAGTATACTGAGTTAGACTGATAAATAATGAGTGACTCACTCCTTTCGTACGCGTCGACGATAGCCGCGATCTCTCCCTTGGTGCGCGTACACAGGATTTCAACGAGCGTGTCCTCGTCCGTGCCCATGCCGTCCATGCAGTGGTGCAGCTCCTACGGGATACAATGAGGCATTTTACTTGTGTTTTTGGTGTGGGTGGGATCCGCCTCCACTTCGGTCTCCAATACTCCACACACTAGCGGTCCACCCCGGGCAACGTCTTCTATACCGGTCTGTGGGGACAGTTGAGATCCCTTTAGCAGTGGTAGGATCGCCTGGCTCCGAGAATCCGACGCCAAACAGCACTCACTGTGTTCCGTCTTTGAGCGGGATTAATAGCGCGTTTTTTGGTAAGCTCGCTCCATCGTAGGCTTTCTCTCACCTCTAGGGTTCAGTATAAAGTCAAGAGCAAGCCCATGAATTAAAAAAAAGACAAAATTGGACACAAAATGTTATGTTGACATTATATCAGCAATATTTTTTGAAGGTGTTTTTTAAGTAGCTATATATTCTAAATAAATCTGACGAAACGTATACTTGACAGCAAATCAACTGACCTACCGGAAATTATCAAATTTTCCCAATGGCTATGGCTAGTGAATTTGCCAAAAGAGGCGCTTGTGTCCAATATCAATCACTTTTCACTGGTTTTAGCGGAATTTGTTGCATAAATTAAAATTTCTTTAATTTACCTTCTGGAAAGTGATCTCCTTCGTATAATATCGCAAATATGGATTATTTGGCGATTAATGTGAACGCTTTAAAAGCGGAATTAAGAAAAAGCGCAAAAATAGGCGGCCTCAAGAGCAACTATTTCAGAAGTTAGTTTGTTGATACCAAGATAGTTATTTATAAACAATATAACCTTAATTAGATTCAAAATATAACACTTTGTTTCGGCGCCAATCGCCTTTGACAGCTATACCTCCGGACCTCAGTCTACAGTGCACAGTGGCGCCAACTGGTGAGCAAAGAAACGGTAGTCCCCATTGATACTGAGCTTTATTTTTTCACATTAAGTATAAAATCGATTGAGGAAGTTCAACATAATTTACTGCATAATTCGACTATCTAGGCTTCGGTACTCCGTGATCACATACCTTGCAGAGGTACTCCTCGGGCGGCATCATGAGCGCGACGATCACGTCCTCGAAGTGTCCGCCCAGCTCAGACTTGAGGTCCTCAATCAGGTCCTGCGACAATTGTTATTTATTTAGTTTTTATTTACACTTTATTTCATTATACAAAGATAGTACAAAATGGCAGATTTAGTCAAGACAAGCATTCTCTACCAGTCATCCATGAGACCAAGCAGAGATTTAACAGGTGGTGCAAAAAACTGAAAAAAATAGTAACAAATACAAAAAAAAAATTGCAAAACAGATATCAATTAGAAGACAAAACGAACAAAACGAAACGAAGAAGATACCATATACAAAAATATATAAACAAATGTTGTTGTAAATTTTCTTTTTACAATTCTAAATGCATATTACTGTGCCCATTTAAATGTATTTCTTTCACACCAGTTAGGTTGGCTGGAAAAGATCTCTTAAAGAGATAAGCTCAGCTTCGTAAACTGTTTTGATGTAACAATTTTTATGTAATTTTGTACGTAATAAATAATATATACTCGAAGAAAAATATGTTAGTGAGATAATTGTTGTTTAACGGTTTTCAAAATAGAGTAGGGCAGCTCGTAATTAGAAGAGTATAAATAAGATTGCTTTTTATTTAACACCTATAAATCTTTATAGAGTTTAAGAAGAAACAACTTATTTAAACTTTCATGGTCACTATCACTAGAGTTATTTAATTCGGGGTTTATACCATGTACCTTATTTATTATGAGTTTCCGATATTTCGGCACTGTTGCAAGCGCCATGATCACGGGAGAACTTCATAATAAATAAGGTACATGGTATAAACCCCGAATTAAATAACTCTAAGAAACAACTTTCGGCTTAAAAATGTATCCAAATAAAAAAGAAAAACAAAAAAGACACATTTTGAGTCAGTGAATGATGGATGATAGTCGTTGATTTATTTTGGTACCAACTAAATTGGTGGCGTATTTTATATTTTTCGTTGTTTTAATTTTATAAATTATTTCTAGTTTTTCACTTATATCTATTTAAATTATTGATTGTGTGTGACTTATGCACATCCTGATTATGTTTGTTTATCGCATATGCAACATATTAGTTAATTAGAAGCTATGATTAATAAGCACGTGCAAGGTCAATGGCATAGATGCGTAATGTTCTAATAGCAACATTTACACATTCAGGAAACGTGCATAATAACCGTTATGCATGTTACAGACGACAGTACGTCTGGGACATCTTATCGTCGTTGACATAGGTGCGAGTTTGAAACAAAAATATTAGGCTGATGCACAGTCCACTTTACATAATTGCACCGATTGAATAACGTAGATTTAATTATGTCGTAAATTAAGACTACAAAATTTAAGTCATCCATTTAGAATTATGTGAGCTTTTTCCTCTTATCGTATAATAGAGTGATAGAGTTTTCCAAGCCGCTTTTTATTTACAGGCCTCTGAAGAATGTTTTTATGACTTCTATCTAGCAACGACTTGTGCCTTACGATACAACCACCTACCCTTTTTCAGGTCAAGGACAAATCAGAAAAGATTGTTGCTCACATTGACCCAAACGGTAATCGAACCTTGGACTCTTACATAGTATGCGGACTACTACACCAATCGGGTCGTCCTCGTCAGGTCAGGTAACCGTAAAGTATGCGATAATGTAAGAATAGGAAGTTGATTCATACATAGTTGAGCGTAATCAATAAATGAATGAGTAACAAAGACTGGTTTGAATGATAAAGCAATTCATTAATAATAGGGGTTAAAGTATGAAATTGCCGATTATTTTCCCACTTTTTATTTTGTTTATATCTCTTAAGTATAGTCATATTATTGCGTAATTCTTTTTGTGTTGTATCAAAACTAAATAAAGTAACTTTTGACTAAAAAAAAAATGCAATACTAGTGCCTATTACTTCAAAGGAAGTCGTTGAAAAGACCCCTTACAATGTGTCAGCTGACCTTCTTGCTTCAATTAAGTATATTTGTATTATATACTTTGATTTTCAGAAATTTAAATACTATAATGCGTAGCTTTATAACCATCTAACTTTCACCTTTAATTGCATCGAAAACGGTACAGGCGTTTTTTAAAAAACTAAAAAAATGTTAGTATGGAAAAATGATTTTTCTCGATTTTGTCCATACAAAACGGCAATTTCATACTTTAACCCCTAATATTTATTAAATCGTACATTTTAATTGCGTCAAATTGGCTCGTGTCTGTGGAAGGGAGGAGGAAGGGGGGCGGTTAAGTTAGATAATTTACCTAAGTTTATACCATTTAAAGTCGCTTGCAAAGAGATCTAATTTCAAAAATTCACCAAATAATCATTGTTTTTAATTTAAAGCACTAAAGTTGTATGAAAGTTTATACATACAACGTGTTCCTTTTGATATCCCATAACTCTAGACCTCTTAAACAGACCTTGGTAAAGAATCAAATTCCATATGAAATATATATATTTTTTTTTGTTTAATTTTTTTCATACAAAATATTTCTCCGTGACGACCTCCGTGGCGGAGTGGCGTACACACCGGTTTTCAAGGTGTCGTCTGCTCCGAGGTCCCGGGTTCGATTCCCGGACGGGTCAATGTAGAAAAAAAGTGTTTTTCTACATTTTCTCGGGTCTGGGTGTTTGTGGTACCTTCGTTGTTTCTGGTTTCCAAAATACGAATGCTTTGAATAGTTATTCAAATTGGGATCAGAACAATGTATGTGATGTTGTCCACATTTATTATTATTTTTATTTATTTATTTCTAAAAAGTCACGACTGTTTATCACCCTTACCTTGTTATGAATGAACTTTTGAATGAAAACGATTTACTCATACCTACTTACCAATGGAACACCCACACACGTCAATGTTTTTTACAAGTTACGCTCTCCCGCTACTTAACTACTACACTTTAGTGTAAGTTTGCCAACGTCTCGCAAAACTAAGGATTCGCCATACTGGTTACATTTTTTTAGCAAATTTAACTAAAATTGATGTTATATTCGAAACTATTGATTTTTGAACTACATGTTCTAGTGTGTTTTATATTATTTTTACCTATAAAACATAACCTTAGAGTTATGGGATATCAAAAGGAACACGTTGTATACATATAAATATATTTGTACCTCCTAAACTTACATTTTAATCAATTCATATTACGTAGTATTAAAATTGCGTTCTTGAAAATTATGCAATTACAAATTAAAAACTATACGACCATGTAGGCATGGGTTAAATGCTTAGGTTAAATGTATCATAACCAATATTGCTTTGATATTTAAAGTACAGACAATGGCAAATCAACCTGAACCTACCCAAAAAGTTAAAGGTTGACTTTTTGGGTAGGCTCTCAAATCAGAATTGATTTTCATCTTTAAGTTCAACGAGTAGAGATCAATCAATTGAGAAAATTTGACGTTTTGTTGTAATATGACGTGCTGTTGTCTGTAGGCTGTACATAGTAATAACGTAACGTAGTAGTTAGCACGTGTTGTTGCGATGAGTCACGTCACGGCCGCGCGGCCTTGAACGTAAATTGCTTAAATTTACCTACAGTACATACATAGTTTGCTTTATGTATACACTTTTTTGAGAGGTTAATGATGTTAACCCACCAAATGCGAGTCGGAATTGCGCAACTTAATACAATTATTTATTAAAGTGAATATACTACAGTGAATATGTTATATGAATATCTCAAGCGCCTACCTAAAAAACGGCAAAACACGTATTTCGTACTGCCCTTTAATATTTATTTTTATAGCTGCATTTTAAATATATTATTATTATCGTCTGTGACAATTTTAAACTGCCTACCTAGCTCGTCATGTGATACAGCAATCAGCATACAGCCTAATAACAGACAGACAGAAAGACGGACAGTTAAGTCTTAGTTATAAGGTCCCGTTTTCACCCTTTGGGTATGGAACCCTTTTAAATGTGCTATGTCAAAAAAAAAAACTATAGGGAATTTTACGTTATTTAAATACCTACCCGACTTCGTTCGACTAGAAAAACAAATCATTTCCTATCACATCACCTGATCGAAAAAGAAGATATTGTCAATTTGAGTAATATATTTTTGATTTGATATAGCTTCATGTTAAAAGGGACAAAGACACAGGACAAAATATCAGGTAGTAGGTATAAATGGTTACTCATAAAATGATTTAAATGTCATCCACCTACTACCCAATTATCTAACAGAACCAAAAGATGTTTGATGATTTATAAACAAATTAAGAACTTGATAATTTTTAAATCATGAGGATACTTACTCTGCCATACTCATGAGTGAAAGCCTGCGAGATGGCCTGGCGTTGTTGGTTGGAGCGGGCAGTGAGGATGTCTATGATGGTCTGCTCATCTGTGCCAAGGCCCTTCATGGCAGCGCGGAGCGTAGCGGCATCTTCCAACGCGTTGAAGTTTGATGCTGCTACTACTGTTGGTTCACGCTGTAGAAAAAAAAGGAAATTAGCATGTTTGTAATAAATTAACAGGAATCACCTTAAAATAGTTTGCATAGACATCAAAATCTTTTTATTATCTTATCTCACCTCATACATTGATAGGCTGATTTATACGGAACCCGAGGTGCCTGAGTCCGACTCGCAATTTTAAGGTGTATTGTATAAGGTGTGTATGATAATATTTTAAATTTTAATGATAAAATCTAAAGTAAACATATTCTAAACATCAAATAAAAAAAACTCCAAAGCATTAATTTCAATAATTTCCCTAAATGATGATAAGTTTAGTTTGAAATTGAATTGAATAATAATAGGAAATTAATAGATGCTACTGCTCATTACTACAGTGACTGCCTGTTCAAAAATATTTTCTGTCAATAATTAATTCTAATGGTAGTTAGTAACTAAGTAGCACACCCAAAAAAGTATTTAAAATCTAGGCACTTACAACAAATTTATAAATAGTGGTTTAATTAATACTATGATAGTGAGTCATTCCTACTCATTCTGATTGGATTCACGGTAGTAAATTAGTAAATGTTACTGCATTCTTTTGATGTAGACTGGTCAAGGTTAGTTTTCCCTGCTCCCTCTATTTGGCCTATTTAATAATGACGTCATCTGGGATCGCCCTTAATATCTTACAAAGATAATATAAGTTTAATAGAGTGATTACTTACGTGGTGAGACATTTCCGCTGCTGTTTGACGTCGAACAAATCAAAAAGCAAAAGCCGCAAGTAGGACAAACTACTTAAATAGTTGTGCAGACGATTTAAAGTTCTTGCAAAATAGCAATAAAGTTACTGCTTGCAGTCCTGTAATAAAGGTTAAGGTTTTCTATATAATAATCAGAAACTGATAAGCGATATACAAAACAAAACGAATGAAAATGTAATAATTTCAGGAAAACTGCGAAACCGACCACACTCACCAATAAGCAAAAAGCGACTAATCAGTAATCACAAAATAAAAAAATCAAGAGAGAGAGAGAGAAGTAGAATCTTAGAATTATTCGTCCTTCGTCCCGTTTTCTCGGGACAGGCGAAGACAATAGCCATACTGCCTGATCTTTTGTAGAGTTTCTTGTTATAATATACTTACATAAACATAATAGCCTAACCTAACCTAAACCTAAAAGAACCTAACATAAGTCACAGATAATATAATACTACTTAAGTCATTGAAATGTATGGGTGGTTTATACATTTCAATAATTACAGGAGTTTTACGCGAGAACGTGGGTCAGAGTCAAATAGGAGGGCCTTTCCTTGTTTCTCACTTTTAATTGATTTATCCTACTCACTGACACATTATTATAACAATGCCACCACTTTATCACAGTAAATGCCGCTTAGGTTAATTTCACATACTTACGAAACAAACACAAAGTCAATCTTTTTCTTCTTGTTTACCGCTCAAAGCTTCTAAAAAAAAAAACAGGATTATTGTGTCAACTAACTGTCAACGTCATCTTTTTTTTGTTCTTTTCGAAACCGGCTAATGTCTGAGAATATGCTGCTATGTCATAAGTGCGAATGCAATCTTCTTATTAAATACCCTAAATACTTACTTACACATAATATCAAAAAACTTAACTCATTCAAATGTATGATGTATGGGTGGTTTACACATTTCAAAGGTAGCAGGTGTTTTACGCGAGAACGTCGATCCGAGTTAGAGAGGTAGGAGTGCCTCTTTATTTGATACTAGTAACTAGCTGTTGCCCGCGACAATGTCTGGTATTATGATCGCGATTATTTTTGCAACATTTTACAGCTTGCTGGTCGCACAAGTACCACGGCGGAAAGACCACGGCGAGTCGGGATTCAACAGATTCTTAATTTTACCAATGTATGTCAGTCCGGTTATTTTTAATCAATATTTCAAAAGTTTTTATCTCAAATAATAGATATACGAATTGCAATTGCATTTCGGAGTTATTTATATGGTTCATTCTGTACCATTGGTTCATTGTCGACAACTCTACCCTACCTATATCATGTGAATGTTTTACTAATTGATTTTACAACAAATTGTGACTTATACGTTTTAAAATTACCTATGTATTTTAAAACTGTATCTTCCCATCATTATATTTAAAAAATGTTATATCATTCGATTGTAGGTATATGTTTTGATCTTTATACGATATGTTGTTATACTATTATATTATATATATTACATATATTACACACCCATTTGGAAGTAGAACATTTTGTTTTTTTTATAAATAAATAAATAAATGTGGACAACATCACGTACATTGTTCTGATCCCAATTTGAATAACTATTTAAAGCATTCGTATTTTGGAAACTAGAAACAACGAAGGTACCACAAACACCCAGACCCGAGAAAATGTAGAAAAACACATTTTTTCTACATTGACCCGTCCGGAAATCGAACCTGGGACCTCGGAGCAGGCGACACCTTGAAAACCGGTGTGTACGCCACTCCGCCACGGAGGTCGTCAGTTTGTCAGGTCAGGTCACATTAATAATGAATAAAACACAATCCATACATTAAAATAATGTTTATTCTTAAAGTTAAAAACTAGATGTCTAGCATAATTCATTTAATAAAAACTATATGATTATCACAAAATATAAAACAATAAAATTATAATAACACAGATAATAGACTAAAAATTATTTAATACTAATACTTAGCTTATCGAGCGTAGAGGTAGCGAAAACCATATTTCAAGAGGGTCCAATTAATTTAAGTGTATTTGTCAAATACCAGAAAAAACTACCAGAAAAGCTATTGCAAAATAACTAGTATTGCAAAATAACTAGTGCTGTAAAGTAAAAATGTGTGACCTAAAGATAATATTTATTTAGCCTTCAAAAACTATTTCCCTAAAATATAGCTTGATTAGAATGATACCTGTCAAACTGAGGTGACTAGAGATGGGACTGATTTGACTGATTAAACGAAAAAAAAAAACAGTTTAAGCCGAATAAAATAAAACGAAAACCAGATATATTTAGTTTTAACAGTCAGTCAGTATCGTGATCATTATCAGAATAATTGGAACAATCATGAAAATCAATTAGAATTTTTTAATTGCATTATAAAATCTAATAAATTTGAAATTTTTTCGTAAACTATTAATAATTGCAATTTGATGTTCTTAGCATCAACCAATGCTCATTAAATCATTTGTAACATTTATGTTACATTACTTCGATTTTGAAATATTGTTAGTTTGTCGATTTCGATTTGTCCATTTTATGTCATCACTAGCAATCATGAAAAATGACGTAACCTTGTAAAGACGTCTTTTAAAGTTAGGTGTATTTTTGTGACTGGATTATTTTAATGTTTTTTCTTTAAAAATCTATTTTATATAATTAAATTGATTAATATGTACAGCAATATATAAAAAAATATTCTTAACATGCCAGTTACCAATATTTTTTCGTGTGCAAATGTGTTTCACTTGTGTGACGCCGGTACAAAGTTACGTCGTCTCTTTCAGTAAGAACTGTCATTCTAATCAAGCTATATTTTAAGGACTATAAGTTTTGTTTAAAATTACATTGCTGTTGCTACAGTGGCGCCACCTTTTATTAACATTTAACGCCACTCGACGGGAACTTTTCACACATGAGAAGGTTCTCCTTGCCTCTACACTCCTTCCTTAAATCGAACTTTATTCTTTCACCGGGATTCGGGATCTGTTACACAAAAAATAGTAGTATTGTTTCATAAATTTTTGTAATCTTCATCCAGATTTTTTTCAACTTTTACCTAATCTATTACAAAAGAAAAAAATAGACAAAAACTTCTTAAAAATTATCAAAATTCATTGACTTAATCAGATCCTCTATCTACTTGCAAAATAATTTAAAAAAATAATAATTACATTTTTAGGAATAAATAAATAATGATCAAATCATTTCATTTTAGTTTTAGTTAGTATTCTGAAAAAACATTTTAAATAATATTTTTGTGTATTATTAATTTAATAATAGATTTTGGGTGGGGCACATCGACCGATACCGGAATAAAATGATTTTGTATTTTTGTTCTAAAACCCAGTCCAGTAAATAAGTTTTAGTCATTTTTTTTCATGTGAATTAGTTTTAGACTCATCAATTGATAACAATAAATTTTGTTTATTGTTGGGCAAAGTGCAGTAATGCCCGGGGCCCGGCATAAACACATCTCTAGTTGTAGGTTTATGTAAAAAAAACAGTACTAAGTTAACCATAAGTTAACAATGTTATTTCTAAACGATAATATACGCTTGCGAAACAGATGAAAAAATAATTAAAAAAAAAAAAAAACCAAGCTATGGGTCAGTAATTTAACTGCTATAAAATTAGTCGGTCTGTCCCACCATTCCTCGTTATGTAAGTAGTATATTAATAATCACTCAACTTACAATAAAGACTATCGTTATCTGAGTCAGCTCGTAAGAGATTTCATTCCGCGGAAAGATGTGTGGGAGCAATGGTCATCACGTAAAACACGATGTCTATATCACTTCATCTTTATGTCAGTTGGCGAGTTGGCGTTAAGGTACTTTATTATGACTTGATAGTCTTTATTTCACTCACTTGCCATAAAAAAAAAGTCAAGTAAGAGCCAATAATAATCCCACTGCAGGGCAAAGGTCATTGATGGAAATCAAGTTACCATTGCAATGATGGGTATAGGCATATTTACCACACTTGCCAAATGTGTATGGGCTATTACACTATTGATGATTATATAAATGATAGGAACGTTTGGCTATAAATTGTATCAGCTCGCACTGGCATATATCTTATGTAAACATGTTTATTTAAAAAGAGGCTGACAATAGTGTCCGAGTTTCTTGCGCTGCTTCTTCTCGGCACCAGCCCACATTTGTCCCGAAGCAGTGGTAGGTTAAATATTGGGACGTGTAAAAGCGCCTCCAGGGGCCTATTTGCAGAAATAAAACTGATTTTAACTGATATTAATTGTTGGCAAGCGTGGTGATTATGCATATGGTAATCACAAACCCGAACAATGTTCGAAAATTCTAAACTTTTGTTGCCCGACCCGGGAATCGAATTCGGGACGCCGCGTGATCTTGGCCCAGTATTCAACCGCTAGACCAACGGGGCTTTACCATATTTTTACCTATCGTGACTACTTTAGTAGTTTAACCTGTTTCTTCAAATGTCTTAGGAACTGACTCAGTTATTTATACGTTTAAAATACCTATAGCCTTTTTTATTTTATTTCGCCCATGGATATGAACAACTTTATCTATGAGACAGATAAATTGAAAAAACAATAAGCTGTTTCTCACTTACTGCTCAAAAGGCGCAATCAAAAAGTTTTTGTTACCCATAGACAAATTTATCACAATCATGTTCAGAAAACCGTCTCGTTGGTATTCTTAACACTTAAGTTAAACAGTAAGATACATATAATTAAGGTACCTATACTTATACAAACTAGACTGTCATTCTTGTACAATTTAGATATTCTTATACCCTGGATTATTTGGGGCAGATAACTTTAACCATAAAAAAACGGACTGCGCGTCAGTCAACACTATGGTCGCTATACAATAATGTACGGTCTTAACCATTGTTTTATGGTTCATGTAAGGACTGTCAGCAGTTTCTTAGAACTAGCGTAGTGGAAAGCCGATTTATAAACGATTCGGGTTGATCAGCCTCACCAGTCCACTGCTGGACGTGGGTCTCTCCAAAAGGAGGATTATATCCCTAGAGCTAAGAGCTGCCCCCAATTGATTTGATTTTATTACTTCTAAACAAAACCAATTCTCAAAAACTAGAACACTATTACCTTAGCAAACTACCTCAAGTACTCGTATTATTGAATCACTGTCAACTTTTCATTTAGTTGTTTATTAAGTCGAATTTGTCGCTAACGCCAAAAGCGGGGGTTATTCCTAGTTGCAACTGGGAATTTGTAAAAAATAATGTTCCAGTTGCCCCCGGTGTGCCTCCATTCGAAAGGACAACTGGGAATTTCATTTTTAAACGTCCCAGTCTCCCCCACTTGATACGCCGTAAAGTGTCTAGATATTTTTTCCATATGTTGCTAGAAGCGAAGTGAAAAATGTAGCAATGGGGACTACCGTTTCTTTGCTCACCAGTTGGCGCCACTGTAGACTGAGGTCCGGAGTTATAGCTGTCAAAGGCGATTGGCGCCGAAACAAAGTGTTATATCTTGAATCTAATTAAGGTTATATTGTTTATAAATAACTATCTTGATATCAACAAACTAACTTCTGAAATAGTTGCTCTTGAGGCCGCCTATTTTTGCGCTTTTTCTTAATTCCGCTTTTAAAGCGTTCACATTAATCGCCAAATAATCCATATTTGCGATATTTTACGAAGGAGATCACTTTCCAGCAGGTAAATTAAAGACTTTATAATTTATGCAACAAATTCCGCTAAAATCAGTACAAAGTGAATGATATTGGACCTCACGCGACACTAGCGCCTCTAGTGGCAAATTCAATAGCGATAGCCCCCATTGTTTAAATAGTGGTTCTGAAATACCAAATGAAATAGAATGTGCAATGGAATATTCAAAATAAAATCTAAGCTTATCGTGACAGTTTTAAGGAGTATTAGTATTTTTGTGAAAAATGAAACAAATATTATTTTTTCACTTCGCTTCTAGCAACATATGGAAAAAATATCTAAGTAGTTATAATTTACGGCGTATCAAGTGGGGGAGACGGGGACGTTTAAAAATGAAATTCCCAGTTGTCCTTTCGAATGGAGGCACCGGGGGCAACTGGGACATTTTTTTTTACAAATTCCCAGTTGGGGGCGATGCCGGTGGGGGCAACTGGGAATAACCCAAAAGCGGCCGCTTTTAGCAATAATGTACAATACGAATGAATGCCAGAATGAAAATCAGCTAACAGTTCATAAATACTAGAGGTCATTTGCTAAGATAAGTGTTCTAGTTATTTGATAATTAATTATGTTTAGAAGTAATAAAATTAAATCTATTGGGGGTAGCACATAGCTCTAGTAATCCCCTTAATCACCAGGCTTGAGAGACGGGATGGCGATCAGTTTGGCCAAAGGTGGAGAGAAAACTCTGCTACTACTATTTTGTCGTTAGTAAGTACTCCTATATCTTTGCTGGTTTATAATGTATGTTACTGGAATATACGGATTGTTATGTAATGTCCGCTGTAAGGCTATAAAACAAATTCTGTTGGCACCACCAAATGATCTGCATAATTGCGGATCCCCTCGCTTGAGCCCCATTAATAACTGCTTTACTACGCGTCCGCTATCATAATTCATTATTTATTTACCAAAAGTTAGATTGAAATGAAAGATAATTTAATTACCGATTTAACCAACTGTTGGCTTCTTGTACATAACATTTTGGTTTATACCAACGTTTTAAAAACTTTACAGCTTTTGTGTTCCGTTGTTTTGAACACTTACAGCGTACGTACTTAGTCTACACTTGACCTCGAACACTGTGAAATCTTTGAAACGTCGGGATAAACCAAAATAAAAGAAAAACCCTAATTTCCAACCATAAAATTAAAAACGCCAGTCGAATTCGTTAATGCACATTAAATTTCAATGTATAGTTCGCGTAAATTCAAGATCTATTTCCAACATTCAATACTTCGTTGTGACCCTCAACAGCAACTGTATACCATAGTCCATAATACAACTTGGCCTGGTCCTTGTCTTATGGGAAAAGGGTAGTATGACCGTTGGCCGGCTATTCCCAAACCACGATGCGGTAGACGGGTTCCACGCTGTCGACATAGAAGCCATTCACGTACGGACTTGGCAGGATTTCGCTAAGCTGTAAAAAAAAACATCGGCGTTCTTTAACACCATTGTATTACTTAGATCCATCTCTTGTTATGTTTGTGCAACTATCGCTTCCTAATGCAAGTAAAAGATATAGAGATATTACGCTCTACCTACAACATTGCTTGTATGCATATGTTCCAAGGCCGTAAAACTTGTAATAAAAAAATAAAATACCTACAACAAAGCAAAGGTGCAGTGTTCTCTTTCGTACCCGCGAACTACTGAGTATTTTAGTCAAAGGTAGGTCAGTTTTTTCTTAAGCTTACCATTTTTTTTAGGAAGACACAATGGTATTTTACTTTAAGAGTTAAAAAAAGGTATAAAAAGGTGCCACCAGGAGGTGCCACCATAGATTTAATATACTACTGTTAGATTGGCAATGAAAAGAGACAGAATATAATGCAGCTATATGATAGAACGAGATAGATCACAGGGCCGTTCACGTACACGCTAGGAACCCGTAGTGTTTTTCTGAGTTCTGACGTCTGTCACGCGCAACTCAATATTCCCTTTAGTTTTACTAGTTTCATTTTTATTATTGTAAAAAAGTGTCGAGTTGATGTATTTTCATTATAGTTACATGTTCAGTACCTGGAAGTAACTCATCTAAAAAAGGAAACCAACATAATTGTACATTTCACACGTCAACACAGAATCGCGATAATCAGCAGCAAAATGCAATGTTTCAAAGCTTTGACTAAAGTTTTGTATACTAATTGATAGGGCATTTCATCAGAACAAGGATTTAAATTCCTATGAATTCAATTAAAAATAATATCAAATACGTGAATTTCAGCAATTACTAACGTCACTTTTGTATTTTAGTGATTGACGTTGTCGATGATATGTTATCGACATTTCATTAGCTGACATATTTCACATTGTAAACCGTATACAGCCTAAATTGTTGAAATACGTTAGAAGTGGTTGAAATTGCCTAATAGAAAAGAATGTTCGCCCAATAAATATTCGAGCATTTGCAGTTTACATTTGGACCCTAAGTGTTTTTAAAACAGAGGCGTTCAGCCTGTAAAATTACGCTCTGGATCAATCTCCATATTGTTCAAGCCCCCATCAATCCCCATTACTTAAACATTAAATATATGTATATTTAGTGTACGTTTGTAATGTGTAATTGAAAAATAAATATATGTTTTATTTCAACTTTGGCGATCGCGATTGCAAAATGAGGCAAAAGTTATTTTTTACAATAAATTGATTTTGTTCGGCGATAAGTAATAATAAAATAAAAAACATATCTAGGTATTTACTTGCAGTTTTTTGGCGTTCTTTTAATAATACTAAAAAATAAGTCACCTGCGTCAACGTAAACTGTGTCGATGGAATCGATATCGAAAGCAAATAGACAATGCAGTACCTGCACTATTTATCTCACGCACATGCTCACTTTATGCACACTAGCGTAACCTAGTTTTGGTCTCGTATTCAGGATTCAATTGCCAATCTATCATCTATATTAAATCTATGGGTGCCACACACAATTTTTTTTTTAAATTAAACTAGTCCTCTGATCTATTCTGGTAGAATTAAATGGTTCTGTTTTGAGTAGGTAATCTATACTAATATTATAAAGCTGAAGAGTTTGTTTGTTTGTTTGTTTGAACGCGCTAATCTCCGGAAGTACTGGTTCGATTTGAAAAATTCTTTTTGTGTTGGATAGGCCATTTATTGAGGAAGGCTTTAGGCTATATAACATCACGCTGTGACCAATAGGAGCGAAGCATCAGTGAAAAATGTTGCAAAAATAATCGCGTTCATAATATCAGAAATTGACGTGGACGAAGTCGCGGGGAACAGCTAGTAATTTATACTTTTTTTTCTCTCTTTTATTTGGAGTACTAGAAATAATATTAAAATCTTTCTTAGTAACTGGACATAGAAAGAAAGGCAAACAACAAAGCCTTGTATAAGATGCTAATGAGGATAATTCAATAAAATGTTTATAATGTATCACAGTTGTTTTTAATTTTCTAAGGAAAATTACATAACATCCATTCAGTCAAATTATAAACAGTCTTTCATAAAAAAATTACATTTCTCTTAATATTAAACGCAAGCACCTCCAACTCGACGACTTTAATTAGAGCTAAACAGAACACATGGCCGCCTTAATCATATTGAATCTCGGGGGGTAGGAAAAACAGCCGGCACTCTTACCAACCAAAACGACTTAAACTTAATTCTTGTGTTCTAGATCTTTTTTAATTGTCTTGTTTAATCATAAATGCGATAGTTTGCATGTATTAGTGATTGATACAAACAAGCTACAACGGCTATTCGGATCCGGATGGCATTGAGTTATAATCATATACTACTTAAATATCTGGGTAGGTGTATGTAGTATACGGCGAGCGCCTGGCTCCTTTAAGCTCCTAGGTACCCTTCAGTGGCGGATCCCAGGAGGAGAAGGGGGCTAAGCCCCCTTAAAAGCTTTCGACTCCTCCCATGACAATCAAATTCCGGTTCCTTTATATCCTAACGGGAATAACTTCTTCTTTCAGGTCAAGCCCCTATCAAATAAAAACCCTGAATCATAAATGCGATAGTTTGCATGTATTAGTGATTGATACAAACAAGCTACAACGGCTATTCGGATCCGGATGACATTGAGTTATAATCATATACTACTTAAATATCTGGGTAGGTGTATGTAGTATACGGCGAGCGCCTGGCTCCTTTAAGCTCCTAGTTACCCTTCAGTGGCGAATCCCAGGAGGAGAAGGGGCTAAGCCCCCTTAAAAGCTTCCGACTCCTCCCATGACAAGCAAATTCCGGTTCCTTTATATCCTAACGGGAATAACTACTTCTTTCAGGTCAAGCTCCTCTCAAATAAAAACCCTGAATACGCCACTGGAAACAGCACCGCTTGCACCCAGGTTAAGATGGCCCTGACAGTACGTACGAAATGGTGATTACAAAACAAATTATTACAGAAAAAAATGAAAGTGTTAAAAATGACCTAATTCCACCAATAGCTCTAATTAATAGGATCGAATTGCACCGCGACAACTTATCAACCTAAACAAACATCAAAATTTCCCAATGAATATTGATCTTTATGTGTAAGAATCAAAACATGTTGGAGATTTTTACATTTATGGGTACTTTCACGTGCTTACTGTACAGTTCGTCAGCACAACGAGGGACACATAAAGATCAGGTTCAATTTTCATTAAAACATTTTATTGTAGGTTGATCTATTGTCTTGTCTTCATATTAATACCATTATGTTATTAACGGCGAAAGTGTTACAAGTTGAGTGATGATTTTAGTAATATGATTTCACATCATCATTTAGCGACACTAGGAGCATTTGTTTCAACACGCAACTTTGCTGTACCACTGTTTTGTTAATTACATAAGGAAAACACGCTTATTTCTTAAACAACAAGCTTACACTATTCAATTCAAAATACGTTTAAAAGATCAGGGAATCAGTAAGATCATGCAAAGGCATGAGTAAGTTAAACAAAACATTATATCTATTACAGAAGACACTAGACTTAATTCAAAGTTGTGTTTTTTTTTCATTATCTGTCAGACAAACATGTCAATATCATTCTAACAAAGAAAAATGTCAATTACGCTAAATATTTACTATTTAATCTTAACAATGCTAACAATTAAATTATTATTAAGTCGAACTCTTTTTATGGACAAATAAATGCAACTAAATGTCGTCGCAGTTTTATAATATTTTAAAAAATATGTTCTATGTAACACAGTTGCGGACTAAGGGCATTAACTACATTTAACGGAATTTCCGTTTATACGTTTTATGTCGTATTTTCTAGTTAGAACTAAATTCGTCATTCTTGATTGTCGGTCCTTAGAATCCTAATTAATTCACACAGCCAACTTAATTAACGTTGGTTGTTTTTACAAGTTTTAATTAGATTTATCTAGCTCATAGCACATAGATATAAAATTATGATATTTACGAGTAATCAGAGCATTTTACAACACCAGTTCTAAGTCGAACCAAGATCACCAGAGCCCGCAACTGTTTAATCACTAAAACTAATTTACATTACGACCAATTTTCGCCTTCCAACTTCCCACCAACGAAAGGCAATCACAGGCAACAGTATGGAAACAATGAACTAAATATATGTAATTTAATGTCCCTGCCGTTTCAAATCAGTATGAGCAATCAGACAAATACACATTGATAAAAATGAGAACGAGGCAGACGTTCCAAATGTCAATGATTTGGCACAAACAGGAAGAGTAATTGATTTTTGCATGTATGTATTTCACTTTTATTGTAATAACTCGAAGGCTAGTAGTTAGAAACAACGCCCAAGTACTAAAATCGAGTCTGGGCACCAAGAATTAATAAATTATGTATTCGAGAATAAGTACTTCACATAAATACAATGACGCATCCACACTGCAGTTACTTTTTACAACGAAACGTTCACAAATATAATAAGCAACATCAAATACAAAGATATTCAGTTGAATGCGAACGATCTGACTTTGAAACCTAGATTATTGGATACCATCATTCAGTGTTTTTTAACTAAAATTACTTCAATAATATATAAAGTAATTTTACATGGTATTATGGTAAACATAAATTGCATGGTAAAATGATTTTATGTATTCAGTTCAAGGCAATGTTTTTTTATATCTCGTAACATTTATCCCTTACACAAACTTTTTTCTTAGCAGTCTGAAACCGGCAACTTATTAGTACGATTATTATCGTAATATTATTATTGTGCAGCTTGCATAATAAACTAAAACTGTTATTTTTATTTGAATAAATGAATATACATGAATGTTGCGCCACAAAAATTGAGTGTGGATACACCATTTAAAATGCCCCCCTAAATCCGACCCTGTTCTTCATGAAACACGTGAGCTTAGCTCAGATGGTGAGCTTAACCCTAAGTTCGTCTTCTAGCGCGCGGGGTCACTTGGCGGGGCGCAGACACGCCGCCATCTGCCAGTGGCGGCGCTTCATGCCAGACGACAGACCCTGGGGCAGACAGAAATGTGCTGGCACGGTCAACGGGAAATATAAAGACCAATTTCGCTCCAAATGGCTTTCAAACTAGTCTGTTTGTATTGGAGTTTGTCGCAAGGGAGCTAATTGTAACATTATGTCGCGATATAATTGTTTTAAGTATTAGTGTCGAGCACATTTGGAAAGCGCGGAATTGCGGATTTGAGCATTATAATGATTCGAAAATCTAACGCTTAGAAACTTTACTTTTTGATATAATTTTAAGTAACAGTAGTAAAATCTTAACATGCAGAGAAAAAACGAAACTTGAAGTGGGTTTGACATAAAACATACAATCTGTTAATTATGTTAGACAAAAAAAATATAATTATTGTTTATATCCGTAGTTTTATAAGCATCTACCATCACATTTGTGTTGATTTACTCTTTAGAAAGAAAGCTAAAAAACCGGAATCTTTTTCAAGGCCGCTAATTCTGATCGGCGGGGCGTGCAGCGGGGCGTTTTAACGCGCGTGACTATTACAATCTGAATTAACATTGAAGTATATAAATTTTAGCGAAAGCTGCAGTTTAGTTTGTATATACGAGTACCACGACGACCGTTATAATTTAAACTTAAACAGTACCATCATAGCGTTAAAATACGTTACTATTCGTTCCATTCAAATAAGATTATAATATTGGCGGACTTAAACACCTCGAATGCTCTGCCTTACAGTATTTGTTAGAATATTAATGTGTAGGTATATTAGATAATATTAAACTTTAAATCAAACTATAAATTATAATGTAATGTTTTAAAAATATTATCCCAGCTTATCCTGTATAATATTTATACAAGGCTTTGTTGGTTTGAAGGCATAATAACATACAATAGAATGGAGAAAGTGGAAGCATGTCTCTCCTACCTACTTGAACTTATTACTTTATACAGGGATGAAATTTTAACCACCTTCCAAATTTTAATATATCAATCTACAAGACAAAAAACACATGAACTATTTTTTCTTTTGGTATAGCCCAGTACAAAAATGTGAAGATATAGCACTTAGAAAATGTCCGCAAAAAATCAATATTTTTTGATACGGCCGCTTAGCAACATTTTTTTACGCGTCACGCATCTCATTCATTCATTACGATACTGTGCATTAGTTTTTGATTTTCCCTTTATGTCTAAGCAGGTCTAGGACTGTAAAAATTGAAAACTATATTGCGATAAATATTTTCGGGTGACAACTTGATTTACATTTTTTACTTCACAAATAGGCTCTAAATACGATACTGAACGGCTATAAAAATTTTGGAAAGTGGTTAAAATTTCACCCTGTATGCTATTAGTGCCATAGTAACAATTGATAAACAAAAGCTTGTATAATACACTCGCCATTCATAATTTCAGATATAAGAATTCAGTAACTATGACTAGAGATTATAATACTTAAGATTACACATTTCACAATCTCCAATTGAAAATTACTTGAAAAAACATTATTTAAATTAATTATCATAGAAAGAATGGTCATGGAAAAAAAAAACACTACAACGCGTTTAAATTTAGAATACTACTGTTTTTTCAGCTTATTCATTCAGCTATTCATGTCTTTCTGACCAGTACCTTTGCATAAATCTTCGACTATTTACAGTGCATCGGAAGTCCCGGCAGTAGACTAACGTTAACTTATTATGAGCACAATGACTAATATCAGAAGAACTTTTATCGTGGTGTAATTTTAGATCGAAGCTCGTGAAATAGACCATAAATTTTAGAAAGTCAGATAATTAAAAAGGTTTTTAAAAGATAATCATCATGGCGCTTCAATTCAACTTATATTTCCTGATGATTCCAACACTGCCAATGCCACGAGGAATTTTTCTTAAAATTATTACGAGAGAATAAAATTGGCTTATGAATGACAATGGTAACCTATCTAACTTTCGAGACTTTTCAGTTCGAATTTCAATAATTCGAAAACGGTTAACGAGATTTTGAATACTAGATATATTTTAATACATAATATTGCAAATAATAAATTTCTTTTATAGATGTTTCATTTTCCAGAAAAACAGATACCCGATAATAAAATATTTTTTTTACACTTGTTTTGCATATAATATTTTTATTTTCTAGATGTTTTAAAAATCAAACTAACCTTTTCCGTATTTTTACATACAAACTTTTTTATTTGCTAACATGATTTATTTATCGAAAAAAGCTAGTAAGTTGTTATCGTGTTGTTGTTTGACGACCTCCGTGGCGGAGTGGCGTACACACCGGTTTTCAAGGTGTCTCGTGCTCCGAGGTCCTGGGTTCGATTCCCGGACGGGTCAATGTAGAAAAAATGGGTTTTTCTACATTTTCTCGGGTCTGGGTGTTTGTGGTACCTTCGTTGTTTCTGGTTTCCAAAATACGAAATGCTTTAAATAGTTATTCAAATTGGGGTCAGAACAATGTATGCGATGTTGTCCACATTTATTTATTTTTCTATTTTTATTGAAAAAAAATAACATGCATAATTGTTGTTAGTAAATAATAATTATTATATTAAATTACGAAATTTCTTTAAAATACTTCATTTCACTTAATTTTTTGTTTAATATCCATGTTTTTTTTTAATTTTTTACATCCTTAACAACTCTAATTATGTCTACCCAGACTCGCCGTGGTCACTTCGCCGTGGTTCTTGTCTGCCCAATACTAGAGGTAATTTAAAAGCCGGAGGCGCGGAGGGAGCGTAGCCTTCGCCCGCTGCAATAAAGCAGTCACCCGTGCAAGCCGTAGCGGCCGACGCTGGTCGCCGTAGGGCGAAGGCCGATGCGACCAAAGCGCCGAAGCTGCGAAGGCGAGCGTGGGTGACTGAGATTTGTTGCGCAAGGGCGGAGAGGCTGCACTTCCCGCAGCGCCGGAGCCGAGGAAATCCTAATGCATGTGTGCTTGCTGGCATGTTTGCTTGCTTGCATATACTAGCTTGTTTGCTTGCAAACCTTGCTTGCTGACATTCTTGCATGCTTGCTTGCTGGCATGCTTGCATGCATGATTGCTGGCATGCTTGCATGCTTGCTTTGCTTTTCCTCTATTTTTATATAAGTACTTTTTCATTTGTTAACATTTATTGATCGTAAAAAATTCAAGTAGTTATGTTTCGTCTTATTTGCTTTTATTTAATACATTTTATTGTCTTTTAATAATACTGAAAAAGTTTTTCTGGAAATTAAATTGTCTAACATTATCTTTGGCATATTATGTTGAGTAAGATTTCAAACCATATAGAATAAAAAAAAAAATAGCGACTGAAAATCGGAATATCAGCAATATGTCAATCGTGTTTTCGGTAAAATGAAAATATGGAAAATAAAAATGGGGAAAACCGTTTTCGGAAAAATGAAATTCGTACTTCAACAATTCGGTTTTTAAATAGGTAACCGTCACCCATCCTATTAGTGACCGCTCCCATCGTTGCTTAACATTCGTGACAAAAACTAATCACGAAAAAGCATTGGGCTATGAGAGCTTCTATTCATTTATTTAATTAACTAATAGGCTGTTGGAATCCCAGGATGGCGCAGGGCTAGCACGCGAAGAAAGCGCACTCCACGTCACTTACCAGGCTGGACGGCCGCCGCGGCTCGCACTCCATACTGCTTTCGTCCACTTCGTCAGACTGCTCGCAACCTTGAAAAGAACAAATTTTAAATTTAGAATTACATTATAGAGGATTTTCTTGTATTTTAATAGTTTGGAACGCAATGACTCGAACACTATTAGATTATACTGATTTAAACTTCCATGGTCACTATTACTAGAGTTGATTGATACGGGGTTTATACCATGTACCTTAGTTTTTATGAGTTCCCGATATTTCGGCACTGTTGCAAGCGCCATGATCACGGGAGAACTACATATATAAGGTAGGTACTAGGTACATGGTATAAACCCCGTATCAATCAACTATTAGATTACACCAGTAAAAATCTGGTTCTTACATTTATTTTATCTAGTTCTTAACTATCCGTAAATATATCTTACGTTTTATTGTGTTATTATTACACAGTCACGCTTATTATGGTTTTACATTACATTTTAGTTTATCCTAACGTTTGGAACATTTAACTGCGTTCGTGGTCAGGGGAAGACTTAGTCTATGACCATCCACGATCAGGTCTGGCACCGTCTCAAAAGTGGTAAACCATTTTTGAAATTTTGAAAAACTGCCAAACTAAGTCATTTAACGTTTGGTAACTTCTTCTTAAATTGAATATGATCAACTGTTAACTATACCGTAGGTCTAGCACAAAGAACTATCGACTTCGAATCGTTTGCGTATCGAAAGCAAACGACACAAAGTTCGTGCTTTGTTTTGTAGTTCTCGTTTTGACCGCGCGAGCGCTTCTTAAGTTTTCATACTAAATATTTCGACGGCGATACGAACACGCAAACGATTCGAATTCGACAATTTTTCGTGCTAGACCCACCGAACAACAACAAAAATACTTGAATTCGAATAAGTCGATGTGTATAAATAAAACGAAAAACTCGCTTCGGCTTGAAATCCTCCTTTATCCCGGCGGTTGGAAAAGGGCATTACTCCTTCAACCTCCATCCTTTATCTAAATTATTTAGTTTCGGTGAGAGCATACTTCCTACATTGTAACCATTGGTGATAATGAACTAGCGACTAAACAGGGGTTCACCAGGTCAGTGGTACCGTTATCTCGTTTATAATAGGGGTAAAAGTATGAAATTGCCGTTTTGTATGGACGAAATCGAGAAAAGTCATTTTTCCATACTAATAATTTTTCAGTTTTTTTAAAAACGCCTGAACCGTTTTCGATGCAATTAAAGGTGAAAGTTAGATGGTTATAAAGCTACGCATTACAGTATTTAAATTTCTGAAAATCAAAGTATATAATACAAATATACTTAATTGAAGCAAGATGGTCAGCTGACACATTGTAAGGGGTCTTTTCAACGACTTCCTTTGAAGTAATAGGCACTAGTATTGCATTTTTTTTTAGTCAATAGTTACTTTATTTAGTTTTTGATACAATACAAAAAGAATTACGCAATAATATGACTATACTTAAGAGCTATAAACAAAATAAAAAGTGGGAAAATAATCGGCAATTTCATGCTTTAACCCCTATTATTAGCGTTACTTACGCTCGATATGAAACCGTTTGCATTGTATGACTATTGTATAATGGTATTTTTATTCCCACTTCGAAATTAAATAATGACTGATAACGATGCAAAGTAACAAAGAGTAAAAATAATAATATAATACATATTTTCAGACATACCACACTGGCCCACACACACAGCCATCTAGTCCCAAATAAAGCTACACTACTTAGTAAGTAGCTTGGGTTATGGAGGGGTACTAGACAACTGATGAACATACTTACTTATATACTCTTTTTCTGTAAATATAGTATATTTATAAACAGACATATCCATGCACAAAAAAAATTGTAATGTGCGGGGATCGAACCCGCGACGCATGGCTCAGAAGCAGCGTTTACTACCCCTGATCAAACTGGTCGTTCAATTAATGCATCGCACTATCTCACTAGGTTAATATAATATCATCTGACTAATTAAAACAATCAAGCTTCGAGACTGGTGAGTTGATAAAACATTGGAAATAATTGCTTATTTATGTTAAATAATCTTCTCAATAAAGATAAACTAAAAAAGTATTTTATTCTTCCGAGGCGGAAACTTTCCGATCATTGAGGCCTGAGTGTTATTACAGCGATTGTTAATATTAAAACCATAGATGTAATAAAACGTTTATGTTTCGATTCCTTAATAAATGAAAAAAAAAATACGTTTATTCCACGGGTACCTTGTATTTATCGGAATAACAAAAAGCCTATGTGTTAATCCACCACTCTACGCCTACCTATTAATGCTAAATCTTATCCAAAGCCGTACAACCGATCTGCGGTCAAAAAAATGTATGAAATGAAATTAGCAACTTTTTATTTCAATAATAATATTTTTTTAAGACATGCCTCACTGGGCCACAAAGAGCCATCTAGTCCCAAATTAAGCTACTATTAAGTACCCTGTCGTATGGGGTACTAGACAACCGATAAACTTTCTTATATACTTTTTTTTTGTAAATGCATACTTATAATACATAGAAAACACCCAGACCAGTACAAACAGACATGTTCATGCACACAAATATTTGTACTGTGCGGGGATCGAACCCGCGACCAATGGCTCAGAAGCAGCGTTTACTACCGCTGATCCAAATTTCAATATATTGGGACACTCCCAATACAATACGTTGCATTCGCCATGTAGCTTTTTAACAATAATAGGTAGCCTTTGTTTGTTTATAAAGAAACTCGATAGGTCATTTACCAAAATCGGTTCAGTAGTTTAGCCGCAAATGTGGAACCCACAGACATACAAATCATAGCCTACTAAAATCATTACCCTTCCATTATCTTTGCTGTAGTCGGGCAAAAATGCGAAGTAACTCACCATCGTGAGGTAGCGTCAACCAGAACTGCGGCCGCAGCTTGTACCACAGTCCGGGGGGCACTTTGACCTTCCTCCGCGTTTGCACAGATGACGCTAGTATCTTCGCCGCGTCGACCAGAAGCGAGGCGCGCCATGAGGCCGCGTATATCAGCCGCATGGACGACTGGGCGGCCGTGGAGCAGATGATCGGGTACAACAGCTGATGGCGACGAAGGTTGAAAAACGATATGCCTGTAAACATATACACATATAAATATTAGGGGTTAAAGTATGAAATTGCCGTTTTGTATGGACGAAATCGAGAAAAGTCATTTTTCCATACTAACAATTTTTTAGTTTTTTTAAAAACGCCTGAACCGTTTTCGATGCAATTAAAGGTGAAAGTTAGGTGGTTATAAAGCTACGCATTATAGTGTTTAAATTTCTGAAAATCAAAGTATATAATACAAATATACTTGATTGAAGCAAGAAGGTCAGCTGACACATTGTAAGGGGTCTTTTCAAAGACTTCCTTTGAAGTAATAGGCACTAGTATGGCTTTTTTTTTGTCAAAAGTTACTTTATTTAGTTCTTGATACAATACAAAAAGAATTACGCAATAATACGATTATACTTAAGAGCTATAATAAAAATAAAAAGTGGGAAAATAATAGGCAATTTCATACTTTAACCCCTATTATTTGACGACCCCTGTGGCGGAGTGGCGTAAACATCGGTTTTTTTTAACAGTTCGATTCCGGGAGGGTAAAAAAGCGTTTTTTATATATTTTCTCGGGTCTGGATGTTTGTGGTACCTTCGTTGTTTCCGATTTCCACAAAACGAGTGCTTTAAATAGTTCCTCATTTTGGGATCAGAACAATTATGTGATGTTGTCCATATTTATTTATTTCGGCAACTTCGGTACCTGAGGCCTTACTCCGAAACACAATGTCCGTATATTCGAATCCATCTGTCCCTGTCACCCATACTACCGACGTCTTAAAGTATCTGTAAGAGACGTATATATCCGTAATTTCGAGCTTCGTGTTGTCGTGAGTAAGGTGTCTGGTACAGAGAGAAACAAATGTTAGCTTAAAAATATAATATGGTAACCAACCGGCATTCCACAGCGTGCCTGTTTGTAACGAAATATTTAATTCCTTTCTTTTTTTGTTTTCGTGGTATAGTAGGTCTGTAGTCTGTACTTCCTCAAATAGCTTCAGCTGCTTTATGCTCTGGTACATCCTGTATATTTTCTCGGGTTTGGTGGTATTTTAGTACCTTTGTCGTTTTCAATTCAATAAACTAAGCCGTTACTAAGTTATTTATGGCTTCCCTCGACTTCCTGATCTTGTTGCTACCTAAAATATTACTACGAACTACTTATCAGTGTTTATGCACTCATTTGACCTTTTAATGTTACACGAAGTGGCTTACTTTTAAACAAGCGATAGTGATATTATGAATTACTCAACTACTTCAACCATTAGACAAGCAGTTTAAACTTGATAAGTATTAAAACAAAAAATAAATCATCGATAATACCATGAAATTTTCAGCTTGTTTGTTTTTATTAAAAAGCATTAATTTAGTGTTGCAGATCTTTTTTTCTCTTATAAAGCTCGGCTAACGAGCCTTGCTAACATTTAAACTAATTAAAGATAAAATTCACATAGATATTCAACTTAGTGAACAAAGTAGTATTCAAACAAGTGGTTCAAAAGCAATGAACTGCAATAAATTGGTTTGAAACCACTTATCACATTTTTATTTAAGTTGAACGTAATCAGTTGTTAATGACTGAATTAGAGCATCGACCGCAGTTTCAAATATTATTAAAACATACGTTTTTAAGTTCAAATCGATTTTGTGATTTGACAACAGAATTTGATAATAACTAATACTTTAAATGCTCATAAATATTTCAGTTGGGCTCCCATAATACAACGTGCGTGTCTTTTTTTCTTGATATTAATAAAGGCGACAGGTAGACGCTTATCCGTGAAAACTTTCATAAATGTTAATTGTATATTCGCGACAAAAATAATTAAAATAGGTAAGTTACGTACGCGAGTCTATTTCGCACTTAGCCAGTTTTATACTATAAAGTTAATTTTGTTGTTTGATGACAGCTGAATAGACTTACCCTGAGCTTTCCTGTTCAGGTAGAACTCCAGGGTACCCCGCCACATGTCCACCCTCACGCCTATGATGGTGCCGCGGCAGAAGCCCGCCGAGTCGTTGCTCGACGTGGCGTTATGCCGCACAGCGCCGGTGTAAGACAACCCATACGACTCCCCGTCCTGGCCCAGAAGCGATGTGAACTTGTACTGGAAGTCTGCCACGTTCACCTTACTAGTGCCGAGGCCTACCATCTGGAAGTAAAGGGTTTTGTAATTTAGTCTCATATTATTCTACAGGTTGTACCAGAATAGGAGCAGTTGAGCGACAGTGGGAGAAAGTATAAGACTATTCCATGTCAATTTTTTTTTTCTGTTTAAAGCACGTTCCAAAGTTATTAAAAGCTTAAAGATTTTTTCCCTTTAAATTAATTACAAATTAAAATAACAATAAACGTTAAGATACAGGGCTGATCTACTTAATCTCTCGATCGTGAGTTATTCCAGACACAATTGAAATCAATTGTTATCGTGGCACCCGAGTGCCTCCTGGGGGGTTGAGGGATTAAATAATAGTAAATTTCTTTGATAGCGTCACGTCAGTCAACAGCTGGACTCAGGAATTTCCTGAAGGCGGGTTTTACCTTCGTTACGCTTTGGAGGTAAGTTTACACCAAGCGTACACCAAGCGCATAATGACGAATACGCGTGTATGAAGCTACGCGTGCGTGAACAGTAGGCCTTAACTCCCTTCCGACACCCATAAAACGAGAAGGGGTGGTGCTATTCTATTATAGGGCGAAACACGACATGTGTACATCATCATCATCATCATCATCATCAGCCTATTGCAGTGGATAAGCCTCTCCAGTTGCACGACTCTTAGGTCGATCCCCGGCTTCTCGCATCCTTCATATGACAGTGAATGCGACCTCTCTTGACCTGGTTAGCAGGTTCAGTTGATTAGGTGATTGAGAGCAGATTAACCACGAGTTAGTTACGATAAGATAGTTTAGATCTTTAGACAGCTAATAACTATAGGGCCTTCAAATGACGGCATACAATGTAGGGGTGATCGATGGCATCAATAACAATCACAAAACATCGATGTTTTTGTAAAAATCACTATAGTAATATTTATCTATTTTGGAAGCTTTTGTTCAGTAGCAGCCTGATATGGGCTGATGAAGATAATGATGCTAGTTTATCTTTATAGTATACCCTTTCAACTTTAAACTGTCCTCTACATGAAGGTTGTCTGGGAGATAATATCGCCTAAATTGTATTGATTGTATCCCCAGTCCAATGTTAGGAACAGATATTTAGTCTTTATTTTCATTTTTATGGTGCACAATAAAAAGTCTATCTATCGATGTTCACCTAACAATAATTATAGACGAGCATCCCTAAAACATTGGAACTTGAAGATTATCATGCTAGGTAATGTACAAAATGTCTGGCCATTGACATTTTGCCACAGAGATCAAACATCTGTTGATCCTTTTATTAGTATCTTTTGTTGTTTTTTCTGCTTTTAAATAAATATTATTTAAACACGTACCTTTGTCATTGCATAAATAATAAACCTTATTTTCCCGGCATTTTGATATTTCCTTATACTTTTCAATCAAGGCGCAAGGGTACAACAAAATTTACACTTGAAGTCACTTATTTAATTGAAGTTTTATTTAAAATCAACGTCATAGTACATTTCGAATTATTTGCAATTGTTTTTCTTATACAGATGGGACTTGGGACAGTTTAGTGTTATTTTTACCAGGAGTAATGAGTCATAGTTTATTTTGAACCAATGAAAAGTTTATTTTATTTTATGTCGGAACATGTAGGAGCAAAAGTTTATCGATAGTGTTTTTTTGTCTATTGGTTAAATAAGACTAATTTTATTCACATAGAAGATTGCATTTTATAACTAATGGTAGAAAAACAGGCAATGAAAGCCTAAAATAATCAAAAGTTGGTGTCAAACAAAAATTTAACGGTTTTTACAGATAGTATACATTTGGAATATTAGAAACATTCATTATTTCCGGTTGAATAATTTGTTGCCAACAAGTTGCCGACATTGGGGCACGTTGCCAAATGCGAATTAAAAAGAAAACAATGTGACGTTTTCTTGCATCATGAGTACCTACCCACCTATAAAGAAATATTGGTCATTCGTAATGATGGTAGGTACCGATAGATTTGTATTTTAATGTCATGAAAATTCATTAAAATACAAATTTATGACCACATTTTCCTTTTATTACACATTTTTAAGAGCATATTAAAAAAAAACAGTTTCCTTTTAATGCAATTAATTATCAAATGTGTTCTTTCAAACAAACCTTCTTAACTATAACAAAAATAGCAAAAAAAAAATCATTGTGGCGCTGTCGATTGAATGTTATGTGCATACATACATTTTTAGGCGTTTCATTTTTATTTCAGTATACACTATAATACTAGTAGATACATATTTATGACAATACTAATTGTTACATACATTTTTAATCCAGGAAATGTAGTCTTAGTATCTCCTTACCAAATTTAATCCAGATCGGGTAACTGGTTCTGGCGAGATTAAGTGATATACAAATACATCTATCCAATATTTCGCATTAATAATAATAGTAAGACAGTAAGATTAACTTATCAGGAAGTAAAGTATTATCCAGTAAATTTCCAGATAAACAAGATAATAAAGATATTAGGATAATAAATATTCTCTAATTTATTAATCATAAATGGATTACTGTAATCCATTCATATTACATCATAATTTAAGTGTACTTCAATCCAAATATGGAAAATAAAAGAAGACATGAGTGGAAGAAGACATGAGTGGATTGAACTTATTTTTCTGATATATAGCATAATGAATTTTTCACTTTTCTAAGCATGTTTATCGGGCCGTTTAAGTTCTTTACTGAGATTCATTTTCAAATATTTTGAGATATTTAAACAAAAAGTTGAACTTATTTTTCTCGAAATTATAATTTTGCTGTCATTCACACATGACTTCAAACCAAGGATTTCTAGTCAGCAGCAAATACCAAGTCTTGTAAAGTAACAGCCTTTAATCGTCCCACTGCAGGGAAAAGCCCTCCATCATTGATTTCAAGTTACCACTGCAATGATGGGAACCCGAGCAACATTCGAAAATTCGAAACTTTTTGTGTCCCGACCCAGGAATAGAACCTAGGATCCCGAGATCTTGGCCCGGTATTTAAACCACTGGACCAACTGTTCATCAGGGGGATCACTTAAGTCTTGTAAATCTAGTGAACTCTTGTACAGACACAAGCTTGAGATTTATATATATAATTTCTACAACCACATTCGTTCGAACACTTTCACATAAAAACGCACTCACACAAACTCATGCGCATTTGCACGTAACAATAGTCTTAAGAACAACATTATATTTTTAATTAGCTTCCTTATGGTCGTGTCTGACTTCCAATTTTTTATTTTTTTCTGTTCTTCCTGTTAATTATCGAGGTGGTGGGAGCCTGATGACCTGTACAACTGGTATATTAATATCAATCACAGGCGTCAGTCTCACACAAACTACGTGTGATGTTTAATACTGCTTGTCTATTTAGTTATCATAAAATGGTATACTTACATGTGTTTGTGATGAGAAAATAAAGTTTTTTTTTTTATTATAATAACATACGTAGTTTTAATATTAATAATTAAATGTATTATTATAATTGAAACAAAACAAAAGATGACACTGAAGTGTGCGTGACCCAGTTTAATATTGTTTTAACTACAATCTGTTTAGTCTACAGTACAAACAATATTATTTGTTAAGATAATAATTATTCACATTAGACAAAGAACTGTTTATATGTTTAGTTAGACTATGGATGCAGCAATTTAAGAAAAAGAAATGCACTGAGAATTAGTTTTAGGGCACTAGGTTTTGTTTGATGGGTGTCTCACTAATTAAATTGAGTCTAATTTAGTATAGTGATTTTAATAGCACTTTTCTCTACAGTTAGACAGTTTCACACATATTTTTATACAAGTCAGTACGGTACGGATTAGTCTAGGAATTATCGATTTGCAGAATGATTACATGGTCTATAATTGACCAATTTTTGGAACGTACAATTCTATAAATGACTGATTCTACAATAGACTAATTCTACAAAAGACCAATTCTACAATTGACTTTTTTATATTTTATGAACTATAAGTAGGTAGTTTGAATATGAATATGGTAAATAAAATGCTATGTATGTATGTGGTAAATAAATAATAACTGTTAGTTGTTACTCACAATATCAGTCCCATAAGTATCCGTGAGCATTTTGACTTCCCAGTAGTAGTGGTAGTTGAGGAGCATTGGTGTGTCTCCCTTGACAGCTGCTGTGCCAGAACTGTAGAATGGATGGAATGTCACTTGCTTCTGATCCTCGCTGATCACTACCCAACTCAGTCCGTTTGAAGGGGGCTGCTCCCACTTCCATTCGCTGACTGGAATAATGAAAATGATTGCACTAATTTAAGGTTGGTTGGTTGGTTGGTTTGTAGGTTCTTGTTAATTTTATGGTGTACCTAGTTATGTAAGTTAAATATGTAAGTAGTTCTAAAAGAGAAGTTTTATTTTAAACAACATTCATGATAAATTGAGAGCTGTCAAAGTAAAGATCCACTCAAGATTAGTCTTGTGATGCTGGGACATGCTACAAGGGCAGACCAGTTTTCGGTACAAAGAAAGATCTGTGTGGCTACATCAGATTTTACAAAATCTGTATTTCAGTTAAGTCAATTTTGTAAAGTTAGAATTTTCAAATACTATTTATGGTAAACATAAAACAAAACAGAACTTTGGTTAAGGGCAAGCTTGGACGGTCAGGACATCCGTTCTAGTGTAAAACATCAAGATGGAGCAATAACTTTGTTTATAATTTTGTCTTTAGGACTTTAGATCTTGATTTTTATCACAGTTTACTTGATCATGATGATATTTACAAATCAAACTGCAAATGAAAGAATTTGGCCCGATTAAAAACACAATAACCATAAGGTTTTGCAAAACCCATCAGCTGGTGAAGTGTTAGTAAACAATGTGGTAGTCCGATGGACCTAAAGTAGAGCATTGTGTAAATTTTTTACTGGCCAAATTAGTTACTTAGAACAAAAATGTAGGCAAGCCTATAAGTAGGTCAAAAGAATTTTACTTACCATCATGGTCCTCTCCACACGAACAAGAATTTAGCTGTTTCCATGACATTGGACTACGCTTTCCCCAGCATTGACAATAAGCACTCGCGTTCAGGCGCTCAAAATCCCGGCCCGCGCGGGGTTTGTATCCAACATTATTGTACATGGTTCTTGCGTATATTTAGAATCCCACCATTAAGAAAACGATTGCTAGATTTAGCACTTGCACATAACAATTTTCAGCAGGCAGCACAAAACAACACTCGTCCACAGTGAATGAAACACAAAATAAAACTGATGTTGGCAGCAGTGGATGGTGTATTTATAAGTTTGGAGTTTTCGTTTAGAAATGAGGAGACTTTTAACCACACTGCTTTTAACTTTTAGACAATAATGTTATGTTTTTTCATTAGCTTGCTTAATAACATGTGCTATTTACTGTTTTTGGAAATATACATCATGCAAACTTTACATAATTTTTGTGAAAAACAAGGTTTTATTTTTAACAATTTTAAATTGGTTCCGGTTTGTGACAACAGAGTACCGGTAACATAATGAATGACTAAAGTATTTCTAAACGAAACATAGTAAGAACAAGTACTCTGTGGTAAGAACTTTCCGGAAAGATTAGAATCACTTATTGAATTAATTTTAGTGTTTTATGTAATTTTTAACCAATAAAGAAACTATGTGTTTTAATTAATCAACTTTTAATTTGTCATTACATTAATACCTTAAAATAAGCAGACCTAAAAAAAAGGATTTTTATTGAATATATTTCATTGATTTTCTTGAAAGTTTTATGATTGGTACCACTGATTGTTTTGATTTGCGCTTCGCGCGCGCACCCCGCCCACAAAAATGTAAAGAAATGGCTGTCAAGTGCGACTGCAAGTGCTGAAATTTTATTTAATTTAAATAACTATTTATAGCGACACATTGCATAAATATATGTATATAAAGTGATTAAACATTATCTAAATTGTATTCATGTGGTTTTACAATTGTAGTGTAGAGAGCTGATTGCTGGTTATTTCGACTAGATGTGGTCGCTGAGGTTGATAAATTAAATGCAGTGCTTTTAATGGAAATAGGCCACTGTTAAGTTGTAAAGTAGAATGAATTGAAAGTATGAATGAGTAAGTGACCTGGTGCAACTTGGTTGTGGTCCGAAGTTGGCGCCCCGGGAGCTCCGATGCATTTCTGGATAGATAAACGCAGCCAGTGTGCTTACAACGGCAGGCACCGAGTCCCATCTTCTTTATCTGCTGGTAATTTATGTCGTATTTTTAATTTCACAACAATTTGTGTAATGCTGTGCCTGAAGATAGATCATCCGTAAGCAGACCAGAGTAAGAGCAACCCCTATTTATGTGTTTGTCGTAGTGTTTAGGCTCTGGTTAAGAATTTTTCCTTATCTAAAAGCAATGGGATAACTTTGGTCAGAGGGTATCCTCAGGGGCGGGATTTTTATGGAATTTCAGCAACTTCATTGCAATTATAATATCACTTGTAAAATTATATCTCAGACGGCACTCGAACCCACATCACCTGCGTTATCTGTGCTGCGCCTGGTATGCATGGAAATATGGGTCTCGCCTGTGATATATGTATTTTTCCAAAGTTTAAACACTGACAGTAATGGAATTATATCCAGCATAAAAAAAAACTTCCTTACACTTTCAGTGCATTTATCTTCAATATCATGTCGATTTGTCAATAATTGTCTTGTTAAAAACTTTTGATATTTCTTATCTATTTCTTTTGCTATTCCAAGTTCTTTTAGTTAAATTCACCTTAATCCCTCGATCGTGAGTTATTCCAGACACAATTGAAATCAATTGTTATCGCGGCACGCGCGTGCCTCCTGGGGGTTGAGGGATTAATACCTATTACCTGTTTTTTGTGGTATTCTGTTTTTTTTTTCTCTTCTTCATCACTAGTTTGGTTTATTTTTTGATTTTCTAATTCTTTGTCCAATTGATGTTTCTCAGCGGAATCACCACAGCTCATGAGCCAATGTTAAAAGTAGAATGAGCTTGTTCTATAAAACATAAATCAGAAATTAAATAGGTGCAAAATCCCAGTTGATTTAATCGTTTTTTTAAAAAGGGGTTACAACCTTTTTTTATACTATTTTCTCGGGTCTGGGTGTATGTTTTATATTCACTGTTTCTGATTCATTACTAGTGCTATTTACTTAATTTAGGATCAAAGCAATGTATGTGATTTGTCCACATCTTTTTAAACACACAACTAACTCACAACACGTAAGGTGTTATTACAGGGTTTACTGCAACCAAATTTATTTAGGTGGACCCCAGTTTTAACTGTAAAAAATGCAAAAAGAGAGTTTCAAATCTCTTTTAAAAACCCCCCTTGAATAGTGGAACCCTCATTAAAATGAAAGACACATTACTGATTTTATTTTGCTGTAACACACTTTCGAACACTTAACAGCGTTGATGGTAAAACCCTCGTTGCAGGAGTAGGTCGCGGCCGCACGCGCGTGTGCGTGGCGCCGGGCGGCGCGCGCAAGGGCATGGCGGCGCCGGTGCACCGGTTCGCCGCCGTCGACTGCCCGCCGCGCCGCCCGCACCGGCCGCATCGGCACTACAAGTTAGTGTTACGCGACCACTGGAGCTATGTACCTACTGCCCCTAATTGATTTAATTTAATGACTTCTAAACAAAACAAATTCTCAAAAAACTAGAACACTTACCTAAGCAAATTACCTCTAGTATTTATTGAATCCAGTTTATAAAGTTGAATTGGTCGCTAACGCCAAAAGCAGCCGCTTTTAGCAATAATGTACAATACAAAAGAATGCCAGAATTTAAATTAGTTAACAGTGATTCAATAAATATCAGTGGTAATTTGCTAAGGTGTTCTCGTTTTTTGAGAATTGATTTTGTTGAAGTAAAAAATTAAATCAATTGGGGACAGCACATAGCTCTAGTAGTCCCCTAAAGTAGTATTGTTAGGTTGACCTTCGTCCGTACTTGAGGGGAGTTACGGACATTTGGAGGGTCGAATTAAGTTAGAATCGTTAAAGGTCTTCTTTCGGCCTCGGGGAAGTTCCGGACAAAGGTCCGGTTCTTAAGAAAAGGGTAACAAGAAGACGAATCCAACTCGCACTATTTGCTGCAAGCCTACGGCCCTCCGCGCCGTCCGCACCGGCACTACAAGTTAGTATTGTTAAGTTGGCATTATTTCGGCCTTGGTCCTAGAACTTTAGATGGCGTAAGGCTATATAACGCGCACCGTTTGCTGCAGCCTACTGCTCGGCATACACATAGTTAGAAGAACCAATAACGACCGCGCACCGGACGACGATCTGTGGGTAAGCTGTCCATCAGATAGGTAGCGAAGGTCGCGAGAAGCCCTTTATGCGTATGGCGCGGGACCGACAACGGTGTCTATGTCGTCGTTAGGCTGAGATGTTGATTGGACGTCGCACCGGCCGCACCGGCACTACTAAGTTAGTATGGAGTTCCTCTTTCGACTCTCTGGAAGTCCCAGACTTGCCGTACACATAGTTAAAAAGACCGATGTCTGTTAGGGATGTCGTGTGTTAACGAGACGGTTTTTTGCCGGGCCTATAGACAGTCGTAATCCCGGCTTGCGTCCGGTCATTAGTTGGCTACAATAGATTGTGCAGGTGTGTTCATGAGCTGTGCTCGTCAACACGCGTAACCGGCATTGACCTGACGACGGATCGCGAACAAACCGGCTCGTCAATAACCTCCCTTAGGTTGGTCGACCTCCAGAGGGTCCCAGACTCGCCGTACACATAGCAGAACCAATTATCATAAAGGTTAATTTATTTAATTTATTTTTAATTATCATTTATTGCCTGAAGGCAACAGTAAAAATATGCAGGCCCATAAAATAAATACCTTAAAGACTAACATACATACATTATTTATATCAAGATAAACTACACTATAAACACACAATTTTTACGGCGTTGTGTTACGCAACTTGGTGTCAGGTAACCGTCCACGAAACCGACGATATACAACACGCTTCGGCCAAAATTCTGCCTGCATGAAGGTCTACAGCTGTCCTGTCGGAACCCTAACCACAAACGAATTGAAATTCGTGTTGTGTCGAGATTCTAAACATTCAACCTTCAAGGTGTATTTGGTCTTCAATCGCATGTATTCTACAATCTCCTGGACCTTTGTAGAGTAATGAAGCCGGGACACATATAGCAGCGTCCCTGGAATTGCAGGCCGAAGCAGGTGGTTCGGTCCAGTCGGTGCGTTGCCGCACTGGTTGCGAGTGGAGGGCTTTTTTGTCTTCCTCTCAACCTCCGTAAAACCCTCTTCATCACACTTATCAGCCTGTGATGCCAGCGTCTTCGGAGCCGCCAGGTAGCTGCTTTTCCTAGCGGCAGCTTTGTAATGTCGATCAATGACCGTTAGGGCATAAAGGTTAATGTCGATCTGTGGGTTGGCTGTCCACCTGGACCGATCAAAAAACAAATCACGTCACATAACACAAAACAAAACTAACATCAAATTGTACCTGAGTGATTTAATGATACGACGACAAAAAGGATTTTTGATGATTCACAATATTTGGGGGCCCATCGTCCAAAATAGCAAAGAACTACTAATAGTATTAAATGTACTTAAAAAGGAAATCATGCCAGGACAAATTGTATTGTCAATTTCCAAGATTTATCTAAAATAGTGAACTCATACTTCTCTTGTACCCATCATTGCTATGGTAATCTTAACTCAAGGATGGAGGCCTTTGCCCTGCAGTGGGATGATCATAGGCCGTTACCTTACTTTTTTTTACTTCTCTTCAGCCCGCCGGCGTCCCAATCGGCACCATCATCGCGGCGGCAGGACAGCCTCTACGTGGAGGTGGGGGATGCGCCCCCCACCATCGCCAGCCTCGCGGCAGCGCGTAGTGTCACCCCCGACACGCTGCTGCGTACCGCCGCCCTAGGGCTCCACCACTCGCCCATGATGGCGCCCCATCTCAAGTTCGGGATGCTCGTGTCCTTCGCGCTAGCTACCGTGTTCCTCGCCGGTGCCAAGTACTACTTCGATCGGCAGGTCAGTTCTCAACAAAGGTATTTAGGAAGAAGCTGCAGCCTGTTAAGATTAAGTACATGCCAAAGATCTCGGGGTCCTGTGTTCTCGGCCCCGCTAGGGCTCCACCACTCGCCCATGATGGCGCTACATCTCAAGTTCGGGATGCTGGTGTCTTTCGCGTTAGCCACCGTGTTCCTTGCCGGTCTCTTCCCGCTGCTCTATAATTCAATGAATAGATCTACCGGTCTCGAAGGCAGCGGCGCGGGGGCTCCACGCAGATTCCGTTGCCGCATTAGTTTATATTTCCGTTCTTACTGTTTCATTCTAAACAATAAACGAGTGCTGTTATCGCCGATTGTAGCTATGAAAATGGGGCTGACTTCTGTACCTACTTGTCTTTGGTCTATTTTACAGATAATGCGCGAAGGTAGCGGCGCTAGCAGCGGCGAGGCGGGCGTGGTGTGCGCGGCCGTCGCGTGCGTGTGCGGGGTGGGGTGTGCGCTGTCGCTGTGCCGCAGCCGCCCCCCGCCGCCGCGCCACCAGCCCGAGCGCGTCAGCTCCACCGCGCACCGTGGCCCCCCGGTGAGTGTGCCCCGCCCCCCCCGCCGCCGCGCCACCAGCCCGAGCGCGTCAGCTCCACCGCGCACCGCGGCCCCCCGGTGAGTGTGCCCCGCCCCCCCCGCCGCCGCGCCACCAGCCCGAGCGCGTCAGCTCCACCGCGCACCGCGGCCCCCCGGTGAGTGTGCCCCGCCCCCCCCGCCGCCGCGCCACCAGCCCGAGCGTGTCAGCTCCACCGCGCACCGCGGCCCCCCGGTGAGTGTGCCCCGCCCCCCCCGCCGCCGCGCCACCAGCCCGAGCGCGTCAGCTCCACCGCGCACCGCGGCCCCCCGGTGAGTGTGCCCCGCCCCCCCCGCCGCCGCGCCACCAGCCCGAGCGCGTCAGCTCCACCGCGCACCGCGGCCCCCCGGTGAGTGTGCCCCGCCCCCCCCGCCGCCGCGCCACCAGCCCGAGCGCGTCAGCTCCACCGCGCACCGCGGCCCCCCGGTGAGTGTGCCCCGCCCCCCCCGCCGCCGCGCCACCAGCCCGAGCGCGTCAGCTCCACCGCGCACCGCGGCCCCCCGGTGAGTGTGCCCCGCCCCCCCCGCCGCCGCGCCACCAGCCCGAGCGCGTCAGCGCGGCCTCTCCCCCTTCCCCCTACAACGTCGCGGTGCTGATGCTGGTACTCCGCGCTCAGCTCCCTGTTAATACTCGCTTCTATCGCATGATGGGCGTCTATGGAAGGCTGACGACAACAGATCATGCTTAAAGGATCTAATGTAAGATTTATTGTAGAGTTTCTTATAGCACGTTTGGTTTGCTCACCCAGCAACTACCTTCTGAAGTCCTTGCTTCCATGACAAGAAGTCATGTCAAGTCTTTGAAGTCAAAAGGAAGGTCTTCATGGGAAAGTTTGACACTAGATCACACTAGAAGGATGATCTAATGTCAGAATTATTGTCGTATCCTTTCTAATTGCTCGTTTTTTCCTTACCTAGCAACCGTCCTCCGATCAATCGGACGACATCTCCCTCGCGACCCTCCTGGGCCCCGAGCGGGTGGGCGGGGCGGGCGGGGGCGGGGCGGGCGCGGGGGGCGGGGCGGGCGAGGCGCCGCCCCCCTACAACATCGCGGTGCTGATGCCGGCGCGCGACCCGCCCCCGCCCGCCTACTCCGCGCTCAGCTAGCGCCCGCCGCCCTGCCCGGAGTACATCATCTAGGCTACCGCGGACTGTGGTGGCGGTCGATATGGGTGAGTCCGTTTTGGCTAATGGGATAGGTTAAATGTTTGATACAAGGTCCTGAGTTTTAAGTAAGGGATAGTAGGGACTATTAAGAACAATGTTTGACTCTTAACCATAAATAAGGCTTGATTTTGTTAACAATTTAAAAAGTTGCTTCATTTTTGGTTCTAATTGATTTGATGTATTAAAATAATTAAAAATAATTGTTTGATTTTGATATAATTAATAAAAAAATACTTTTTAAGACTATAAAACTGGTTTCAGTGAACTGTTTTTGAATTTTAATGAAAAGTTTTTAACTTAAATTTAAAAGTCTTAACTAACTTTAATTGCAATGCACATGCAAATTTCACGTTCTTTTTTAATATTTTGACAGACGACAGCCAAATACAGCATTCATAAAAAAGGCTTCAATTCACAAACTTAGTTTTGTATTAAAAAAAAAGTTATTGAAGCAAACAAGTGATCAACCAAGAGAGTCAATGAACAGTTCTATCAATAACCTATTTAATTATGAACTTTAAAAGAATTATCCAGAATTAATTATCCAAGTGGGGTAAAATAATAACAGTTCTTTTTCATGTGAAATCTACCCTGACACCACAATTTTGTTCTGAGTACTCCCTGTGGGAAATATCCTTTAGAAAAAATAAAATAAAATGATGCTACTTAATAATATAGGGTTGTGAATCTGTTTTTATATATTACTAGCTGTTCCCCGCGACTTCGTACGCGTCAATTTCTGTTTTTATAATCGCGATTATTTTTGTAATATTTTTCACTGATGCTTCGCTCCTATTGGTCGCAGCGTGATGTTAAATAGCCTAAAGCCTTCATGGATACATAGACTATCCAACACAAAAAGATTTTTTTTAAATCGAACCAGTACTTTCAGAGATTAGCGCGTTCAAACAAACAAACAAACAAACAAACAAACTCTTCAGCTTTATAATATTAGTATAGATTTATTTTAAAAAGTATTTTTGGTTTAATGACTAATAATGATAATAATGATGTCCTGTTCAATACCAAACTTTTCTACCTTTAGCCTAGATGGGGTGTACTCCCGGTACACGTGAACGAGGCACTAAGGCAGGCCTCCACTGACCAGATAATGACGATATATAGTTATTATAGAACATTAATATTACATTTACATTTTAATAAAGTTAGTTTTGACTGATATGGAAAGAGTTCTGCTACCAATGGTACAATTTCGGCTAAACCTAAATACAACATTGGAGACACTAAGAGTGACATTATTAGTTATTTTTGAAGATAATTATACATATAAAAGTAAGTTCTTCTGATGGAGGCATTACATACTAATCCCTACGAGCGGCAGTGTCAAATGTTCTAGATAACTGGTTTGAAGTCGGCTGTTATTTGGTTTGCCATTTCATCCATCTCAGTTAAAAGTAACATTTAATGTAGTACATGTTTGCGATTCACAAGCATGTCTCGACTTTCTTATGTGTATAAAACTATAGTTACATATTTAATGTGTACACACATGTACGCGTGACTATGCAGGGTTGTTCCACTTAACACCTACAATGATGGCGATAATTCTACAGGCTGTTCTTCTCATCGATATAGAGAAAATGAACAGCTGTTCCATTCAAAATGTACTATGCGGTCAACCAATGAAATTATTTTGACTTGGCTCCGATTTTACATTTAATGCTAAAACATGTTAATGTTCATTGGAATAACAGCTTGTAGAAATATGATTATCGTTCTGATTAACACCCTGTATGTATATTACGAACTGTACTTTTAGACTAAACTAGATAAGGAAAGTGTTGCTTTGGAAAGGTATGATGAGAACATATACTGATAGCTGTGTCACGAAGTTAATTGTGTGAGATAGTGAACATGAAATAATTGGCGTGAAAGTGGTAAAGAGTGGGACAGTTGTCGGGACATCTCGCTCTAACTTGTCCGGGCGAAAGACTATGTTGGTACAAATTCCAACCAATCTGTACTGTTTGTACCTTAAAATTATAAAGTTAAAGCCAAAAAAAGCATACTTTATTTGTCTACTAAACATACAGAGCGACAAGGCTTAAAATTTGTCTCATGGCCATGTGAACACTAATATTAATCGGAGAGAAAATGGCTTCGTCCCAACTGTACCCGATCCCATCTCTACCCGATTTAAAATTACCTAAAAAAAATCCCAACTCTACGGATATGATAAAGAGTACAGTCAAAATGAAAAACCTTTAAACGATATATTTTTTTAATCATCAACATTTTTATCATCAAATAGAACGATCGACATTTAAAATGATATAATAAAAATAATAGTTTTAAACAAAACACGTAACAACACCAACACAATAATATCATGATTGAAACATTTTTTCATACCTACCTAAAATTTTTATATTTTTCGTTTTAACTGTACCCATACTTTTTTCAATTAGCAAAAATGAAATCGGGTTTTTATGTAAGGTAATTTTAAATGGGGTAGGGTTGGGACGAAGCCGAGAAAACTTTGGGTTCTATGTTATCGGAAACTGTTTATACCATCTCTGAAATGCTGACGTAGCTCGGCTCATGGCTGTTGCGACCAATGCTGACCGAAGGCCTGTTTGGCATAAAGTAATGGCCTATAATAATCCCATTGCTGGGCAAAGGCCTCCATCTTTAAACTTAAGTTACCACAGCAATGATGGGCATAAATTTTACGTCAATATTGTAGTTATTAAAGTGTCAAAAAATATATTTTATTCTCTTCTAAAAATATAATAAAACTAATTTATTTGTTTCAATATCTTCCACATTAACAACATTGTTTGCAATTTTCTGTCGATTAATTTTTGTATGGACCCTAATTTTTAGGGTTCCGTACCCAAAGGGTAAAAACGGGACCCTATTACTAAAACTTCGTTGTCTGTCCGTCTGTCCGTCGCTCTGTCACCAGGCTGTATCTCAAGAGCCGCGATAGCTAGACAGTTGAAATTTTCACAAATTATGTATTTCTGTTACCGCAATAACAACAAATACTGAAAACAAAATAAAATAAATATTTAAGGAGGGCAACAACAAACCCGTTTCCCATACTCCCATACAACAAACCCGTTTTTTTTTTTGGCCGTTTTGGTACGGAACCCTTCGTGCGCGATTCCGACTCGCACTTGGCCGGTTTTTTTTTTAATTTCTAGCGGCAACATTACATTACAGTAAAGGCTTAGTAATGACACTTGGGCACAGAACCTTAGAAATGTACGCCTTGTCGCACTGTGTCAATTGATGTCAAATGTTATAATAAATACTCGTAAAATAAGTAAAGTTTGATGTTAGAATATCAATAATGCGAAGACTTGTATAAACAAGAGAGATGACTTGAGTGATATGGTGTAATGGTGAGTAAAAGTATTGTTGAAACGGATCTCATTAACGGTACTCGAAGTATTTAATGTCATACTTCGTTGTATATACTTAATTTTTTCTTCGTTCAAGAGGAAGTTGTTGATTTCGTTAATATACTTAGGTTTAGTTGACAAATAAGTTAGATTTTATTGAATGCAGTGATTGGTGTCTGGTTGGGCTGCTGTAATGTAATAGGTCTCGAATGCCAAACATAAGATGCGATGAAGTATGGTATGTTAAGTTTCGCCTGCTCCCGGGTTCCACACGGTCGCTTTGTGGTGCCTTCTTTGTTTATAACAATAGCTGGAATATAATATAGTCTCTCTCGCTCAGCTCAGAAAGATATACGGACGGAGTGGGGCGCTCTGGGGCTCCTACATATCTCTGTCACATAATTTAGGACATTGGCATGAGTAAGAGAGACAAAAAAGTCCAATATACAGACATTGTGTTGCGGAGTAAGGGCCAGGCAGTACTAAGCTACATGCTGCCCGCGAATACGCATGTCTATCTCTGTCACATGCTCTAAGACCATGGCATGAGTAAGAGAGTCAAATGTACGGTTGTGTTGAGAAATAGGGCGTCTGCTTATCTCGTATGATGGCCCCAAGATACATGCTCTTCCACCGAACGCTTAACATCCGTGATGTACTTACTATGCTGATTGTGGAAATACAATTTATGTTGTGTTTTGTTTATCAGAGTGTGACGATGAAAAAAAAGTTCTAAGGCCTAGTTCACACAGGACGGTTTACGGTATATGATATACGAACATATTATTTAGTTTATATCATACCGGTTGTCTCTGATAATACGAAATCGCCCATGAGAAATGTTGCTGTGATTCGCAATGTGTGAACCAAGCTTAACCGTTCTGTCCTGTGAAGTTAATTTCTTCTTGAAAGAATTGCTAGTCCAATATATGGTTCCTCATTTTAAAGTACAGGGAATTGCTTTTTATGGGTGCGATAGATAGGGACCCTACATAATGATCTTCCAAAAGTGTATGGAATTGTATGAAACGATATGGCACGTTGAACTGGAAAAGCTGTGTTAATAATTGAGTTGTGACATTTTTGTATGAAATAAATGTGCGAAATGTCCTTTTATGGGTGTTATTTGAATTTGATTGTTTAGATATGATTATAAAATTATATTACTTTAATAAATAATAGTCAACAGCAAAACAAGCGCATAACACAATTTTTAAAGTTGAAATACAACTAAGTATTAACCAAAACACACGTTTTAAGTACTTACTGACTAGAAACGAAAATAAGTGGTAAATTATCCAAACAGTTCTAATATATTGGAAAAACTAAAACCTCTATACTAAATTTCACATCATATGAAAAATAGTTATCATACAAGGCTGATTTTCTTAACATTTACTTTTAAAAATTGAACCGATTAGAAATAGTACATACTGTATATTGCTGATTGCTTGATTTGTTGTTGGCTGTATATCTCTCCCTCGCAAGTCCATAGCGTTGGTAGAGAACAAAAATCCATTAGTTAGTTATTTATGAGAAAATTCTTTGTAATTTGCCAAAAAATATTATCTCTTCAATGTTCACTTGTTATAACGATCACTTTTTATATTTCACTCAAAATCTTTCTTTGTATTCCTAGTCCACCAGATGCCAACGATAATTCTTAAGGAAAAGAATCGAGGGCGCACATATTTAGGCCTAATTTGACACTTCCATGGACGGTGCACGGCTATAGGCGTGACACTGTTTGGCAACGTGTTAATAACGTGTTACTTGGTTCAGCCATGTTGCAGAATATGTATCCTCAAGTAACTTAACATTTTGTTTACCATTTAGGGCGGATCCAGCTAGATATACAAGGTGACTTGGAACAATCTAAAAAGGGGTTCTAATACCTGTACTATATATCCTCGTTTAAATTCAAATTTATTTATTGTGAAAAAAAAAACAAATTGTGCTCTTAATTTCAATTCACCCTGGACTACTAACTGATAACTTTTCGGTCTACCCTCATAGGGTAGACCGAAAAGTTATATACCTGTCTATATGCAATAAAGCACATGGATGGATGATTTATTTTTCATTACTCTTTGTGATCCCCTGAAAGTACATACATACATACATACATATACATATTATCACGGCTCCTTCCCAACGGGGTAGGCAGAGACCAAGTAATACGATCCTGGCATACATCTTTCGCTTCTTCCACATTCATCAATCTTTTCATGCATGCTCGTCGGTTTAGAGTACTCTTGACCTGACCTTTCTTCAGAACATCCCCAAAGTAAAATACATTTAAAACATTGGTCAATTAGTGTTATCATACAAAAAAAAAGTCTTGGTAGTCAAAATGGTTGTTCACAGCGTCTTCCATCTCTGTATCCCAATGAAACATTTAAAGATTATACTAAACACCGTTGATTAAAATTTTGTATTCGGTACTGAAACGCAAACACGATAGTTCTACGCCGAATCAACCGAGGTTAATTTATTCGTCCCGTTTATTTTTGTCAAAAATCATGTTTTTTTAAATTAATGGAGTGGACCATATTCAACAATATGGCTGAAACAATTTTACACATAATACTCATTTAGATAGTTCCCACATTTCGTCTTCACCGAAGTTTAGAACACATTAAATAAAAGATTTAAAATAAAAAAAACGTATTTATCACGCATTTTAAACTATTGTAATAAATTGTAAATAACAATAAGTCGTGTTCAATATCAAACAAATATAGATGCCTCAACATAACTAGTTTTATATGCAGTTTTATGCAGACAGCATAATTTTAAAACCCCAATATGTAACTGCAGCTATATGTATAAAATGTTTAGTATAGCGTCTATATTTAGTATGTCGTCCAGTGTATAGGGTAGTATCTATATAAAAGAGCTATGTGCATTATTGGAAAGGAAGGGCAGGGTCTTATAGGATCCAAAAACTAAAATTGACTGAGATTATCGTGTTAACGGCGGGTACTTTCTACATTTCCAATATTGTAAGCGGGACTTTCTATTCTCTGTACATTTTAAACTACACTAGAACATGTTGTTTGTTTTTTATGCGTTTTCAGATGCTATTTTTATTGTCTCCTGTATTCTTGTTTTAGTTATGTATGGTCGAGTAAAAAGTTATGTATTAAACTATGAAAGAGGACTCTTATTAAAAGCAGATGAAATTGTCAAAATTTTAATATTTAGTATGAGTTAGTTGATTCGCTTTTTCTACTGTGTAATTTGTTTTTATTTGCTATTTTTGCGAAATATCAGAAACTCATAAAATACCAAGTACGTGGTAGAAATTTTAAAACAACTTAGTCATTGATAGTGTCCATAAAAGTTTAAATCAGATTTTAAAAACATAATTTTTTAATCGACTGAAAAACTCTGCTATAAGAAATGGGTTACAAAAGCAAGGGTTTTAAAGGTTTTGCTATTTGTAATGCCATTTTTTAAATGCTCGGGCTGTTTGTATTGCTTGGAAGGTTCGGTCTGGGTAGGTATGAGTAGCTGGTAGTATGTCAGTATTAGGGCTAGGATACGTTATTCAAAATAACGTTTTTAAAACGTTAAGGACAGTTCCCGGTCCAACATTTTGTTTGGAACAAAAACGAAATGATAACGTAATTTGAGAACGTAATGAAAGTGTTATTATAAAACTTTTTCATCCGAAGACAGCTGAACCCGTAACAGCGCGTGCCGCGTGTTTGTTCGTATTGCAGGGCCTAACATTGGCAGAAACGGTTTCAAATGTTTCAAAACGTTTTATTGAGCTAGAACGATTTAAAATTTCGGTCCCCGTCAAAACTTTTTTTTTTTTGTGATTCCGTTCGAACATAAACGAAACACTTAAATCTTTAGGTATCCGTTTCGAAAAATATAACGTTTTCCGAGCCCTTGTCAGTATTGGCTTTGACAAACTTATTTAAAAGAAGTCAAATGTTCTGGAACATATTTGATAGTTTCACCGAAGTGTCACGATCAATCTGTTTTATTTCATACGCCATAACATACTTGTTTAGGTTCAAAAGATTGCTACGCGGTTACGCAGACCGCCTTCTTTGCAATTTTTTTAATCATGATCTCATATATATTATTATCTTAGCTGAGATCCCAAAGTCGGTAACCCTAGCTTTTTGAGTTAAACAACTTATTTTTTAGAGATTTAGGATGTGTGATCTGAGCGAAAAATGGTTTGCTTAAAAATTTATAAATTTTTTGAACAAACTGTAATGGTGAACCAATAAAGCTTTTTTTCATGTAGCTTTCTATTTATCTTTTTCAATGAAAACGTGTTTAGCCACTCCTAACCTAATGTACTGTTTTCTGCTATACTCGAAGAGGTAAGGTTACGGGCGATGTGATGTCAATAATGTGTTGCGAGTTTAGCGTGATGTCTTCACGCAGATGACGCAAAAAGCAGCAACTATGTAGAGGTAACGCACAATTGATATTATTTTACATTTTAGTTGTCTTTAACACGATCAGGACTACTGATACATCTAATTTTGTTATTTGTGAATCGTTCAAAAATATTTTCGAGTATAAAGGAGCTCTTACACACCAGTAAACAGTTAGAACCTGTTTGTCTACTACAGAATATAAAAATATTATTGTTTACAATCTAGCGGTAAGATCAACCAGTTTAAAATATAATGGTAATTATTTTGCTAGTTGAAGGGTTTAAGTTTGTGCTAGCTTGCATGCTAAGGCAACTATTTATATACCTACTTACTATATATCGCGGCAAATAATGTAAACATCGTGTGTGATAATAACCAAAAATATAGAGACCCCAAATATCCCATTTATGAGCAACTAAAACAAATTAATCATTATTTTTTAAATATAGAATTCTTGGTGCTATTATAAATTACCTAACTCCTACAAATTACGAGTATTGTTTGTTAGTAACAATGTTATTCCTGATCGTGTTAGAAACTCCATTAATTTTAACTAGATTTTAAAAGAGATGTGTACCTAATAATTCCTAGTCCTAATCAATAGTATTGAATGTGATGTTTTAGTTTTAACTCTATATTTGGCTGTTACTCGCGTAATTAATTTATATGGATCCTTGGTATATTAGCATCAGTACTAATTTTTGTAACAGACGCTTGAATGAAATAAATTATTATAACTGTGTATTGTATTTTTATTTTCCTTGGCTGTTACTTATGGAACTAGTATTATATTATCTGTGCTTATTGTATGTTCAAGGATCACGTAATGTTTTAGAGCAGGGGTCGGCAACCTTATGGCAGGCTAGGGCCATAAGATGGCGAAATGAACTAATGGCGGGCCGCACTTGTGATATAACGTATAATTGGTCATATGCCATAGAAAAAAATAAATAAAAAAAAATGATTTCTGAGATCCCGCACGCAATGCAGGCTATTTTTTGTATGTTAGCTGCCATATTTATTGTAGTTGCAATTCGTAGAATGGCACTCAAGTTCTCATCATGGTTCGTTCATGCATTTAATTTAATATTTACAACTTATGACACCCGCGGGCCGCATACAGATTTCAAGATACAGTTTTCATATAAGCATCTCTATACAAGTCATGCTTTTTTTTATTTCGCCTTTTGATGCCTTTTGTATATATAAGCAGTCAAGTTACCGTAAAAGGAAGTTAGCCATTAATAAAAGACCTTATAAACATGTAAACCATGTAGTTAAAAACAACATCAAGCTCAATCTTATATATTTCTCAACTAATAACATTTAAGTACACAATTAAAAATAAATATAACCTCTAATTTTCACATTATGTATAACTAAATTATTTTACAATAAACTTAATTTATTGGTGCATAACTTTTGTTAAAGTATTTGGTACTTAGTGTATTTATTATTTAAAAATTTATATATCGTTGTTTGCAGAGTAAAAACCTCATAAATGCACGTTAGAAAAAAAGGCTATTCTATTTTATCTATTTAGACAAAAAAAACTAAAGGGCTCACGAATTATTAAATGTGTAAAAGGATTGACCTGTATAGAGAATAGGCCAAGCCAATAACATTCGCATTTGAACTTTAAAGTCGCCTGGAGGCAGCATACGTTGGCTTCTGGAAGTTAATTTAGTTGGCGAGTATTTAAGAGTCCTTGTCAGATAAGTACTTTAAGCGTGTTAAGAGGTTTTATTTCTGAGACCACGATAAAAAAAAACTACTGCTTCATAAGTGCAGTCGATAGTGTGAAAAAAGATATACATTGCGAGTAGGATATAAAACCAAATACCTTGTTGATACCTGCCATCATGGAAAAAGAAAATTAAAAGAAAGCTGCAACAAGGATGTCTAGGTACAAGCCGCGTCTGAGCATTTTGTAGATATCGCGTATCTAATGAGACAGATACCGCGTCGCCATTTTAAACAGGTATTTGAGTCTCATTCGTTTTGAAAAGCTGTTACTAGATGGCGCTGCCTCAGTGCCATATAAATTCACGTTCATGCTTTCTATAATTTAATCGAGATTACTCGATGATTATAAACTAGCATATTAACAAACACTTTTTACACATTGTAGGAATAATCGATTTTAATAATAAACTGGCAGATTTTGTTAGACACTTCTTCAACCTTAAAATTGAGCGATATTCACAAATTGTTCGATACGCAGTCTTGTTCCATCGCCTATATTACACGTTTGGAATGTATACAATTTTTAGGATACACATAAATTGACATACAATAAGCTTCAAAGTAAGATTGTTTCATAGAAAATACAAAACGTCTATGATAAGGGAAGTGTAGACTTATATTTTAACAATAAAAGTATTGTAAATTGAATGTTAACGTACTTAAATGACCACTTTGTTCAAATACAACAATTAAATATGATACCGTTAAATAACGATATCTGCATCAAGAAACTATGACCATAACAACATAGACAACATCTTACCGATAGTTTAATACTTGGTTAAATTTTTTTGGAATACTTAGACTTATCATAGACATTGTGTACATACGATCACATACCTATTTACCTAAAATAACAGATAAAAGTATATTAAAAATATGACTAGTCGAGTTGTCACTTCAAATACAACAGCGAAACAGAGATTAAGTGTATCATAAGATATTTTTAATCTAATTAAATATATTTTTCTCATAATAATTACTGTAATAAAATTCATAAAAATATTATTATTTGCATTTAAATTCAAATTATATAGGTATTCGAAATATTCATCAGAATTGCGTCGATTTTCATTAAACTATTAATTTATTAACTTAATATTTAGGGAAATAATTACGTACAAATGAAACATTCATAACTTACAAGGAACTTACCTTGAAATAATTTGTCGACCGTCTCAGGTGGGATTTGAACCCGCGATTTATATTTAATCGAAAATTATTATAAAAAAGTTTTTTTTAAATACCGGTTGGATTCCTAAAAGATAATAATAATTTTAATTACTTATTGAACTATAATCATAGAAATAAGATGATAAAAACTAGATACACTGAGAGACGGAAAAATGTCACCCAACCAACCTTTGGATGCTCTTTTCGCGATCAACTCTAAGTCATGTACGTAAGGTTCAATTTGCATTAAAGTAGATAAGACTTGAACAACTCCAAGTGTCATCTTTGCATGTATCTGTGTATCTAGTCCTTATATTTTTATCTCGGACTATAATTCAGTAGGCATTGTACTCGGAAGTGAGTTTTTATAAATACATATTAATTTACCTACCATTATCACAAGTACAAGTATGTACAACGTGTTAATTACGTATTTATCAACATAATAAAATGAATTAAATTAATAAATAACACTGGCAACACATACCTATTTTAAATCGTTACAAAAATTCAAATTGGACGCATAAGAGCAGGTTCTCTTGATCAATTGCTTTGCGGAGATGATTTTAATACTCAATGAGCTCCAAATTCAATCCTCAAATGAAATTCCATCCTAAATGGTAAAAAGAAGTTTACGGTTTGACATGTATTTTGTCGGTAAAAAAAGTCGGAGCCAAACAAACAACAACCATTGTTATGCGACGACAAAAATAAATGGATTATTTCATTATTTGGTTTTATTTTTTCGATAACTTTTGATTCTTGATAAATTATGTTGGTTTTTTTACACAGTTGGATGGACCGTGGCCACGGAATTACCTACCCAATATACCTACCTATTAGGTGTTGGTATTACTCAACATAAAATACGTATGTATTGCTTGCATGCTAATGTTTGTATAGTGCTTATGTGAATTTTAAAATGAATTTACAAATCAGCGGCACGGATCTGAAGCGCTGAAAAAAAAACAGCTAAAATCTAATTCCGATTACGTATTTGTATTGACTCCATATGTATATTTAACTTCTGCATAAGCTAATATAATAGGGGTTAAAGTATGAAATTGCCGATTATTTTCCCACTTTTTATTTTGTTTATAGCTCTTAAGTATAGTCATATTATTGCGTAATTCTTTTTGTTTTGTATCAAAAACTAAATAAAGTAACTTTTGACTAAAAAAAAAATGCAATACTAGTGCCTATTACTTCAAAGGAAGTCGTTGAAAAGACCCCTTACAATGTGTCAGCTGTCCTTGCTTCAATTAAGTATATTTGTATTATATACTTTGATTTTCAGAAATTTAAATACTATAATGCGTGGCTTTATAACCATCTAACTTTCACCTTTAATTGCATCGAAAACGGTTCAGGCGTTTTTAAAAAAACTAAAAAATTGTTAGTATGGAAAAATGACTTTTCTCGATTTCGTCCATACAAAACAGCAATTTCATACTTTAACCCCTAATATTAACAAGCATTTTCTATGCTGTCAACTAATGACGATTTTACCAATTTTCAGTCTTTCTCCGAGCGATTTATATCCGTGCCGGGGAATTTAAACGATCATCTAGCAGAAATTATACTAACACAAAATTAAATTATTATGTTGAATTCATAAGAGAAACACAGACACAGAGGTTAACCGACCAAGTCTTATAATTTACGAACGGGAGCTGTACGTAGTTAGCTTATTATGTCACTATGTAAATTGTTTTCATTGCCGCATTCTCACCGCTGTGTTAATAATACAATAAAATCCTCTTGAATATAACTGAATTAGTTTTATGTAGAACATCTTGGCAGTGTTATTTTATTAATTAAAATAGTCTTCAAAAATATAAGAAAATAAGACAATTCATTTTGAATTATGCTGTGATGTAAAATTAAAAAAAAAACCCTGCCAAGATGTTATACATAATGGTTACATAACGTAGGCTTCGTTTGCGGTGTATAGCTCTGATCCTAAAGCAGCTATTTAAGCGCTGGTTCGATAGTATATGAATCGTCGAGATAAACCAAGGTATAATGTAAATCCCAATAAACTCATGTCAAAATATATCTTTCAGTGGTGTCAAAAACATGTTTGAAACCTATAAAAACAATTTTCAGCGCTAAAGTAATCTAGTGAGCTACAGTAACGTGTGCCAGGAACGCAAAGTGTCGGTAAATGCTCGGCTTTGGTGCGGTGCGCGTGCGCCGGCGGCGTCACACCCGCTGGATCTCGAACAGCTTCACGTCCGTGTCGTACCATATCGGCGGGTCAACGTTTCTGCGAACGATTAACGACTTTCTTAAGGCGACTACTAGAGCTGAGCTAAGTGTTGCCCCCAATTGATTTAATTGCATTACTTCTAAACAAAATCAATTCTCAAAAAACTAGAACAGTATCATTTTCACAAATTACCTTTAGAATTTATTGAATCACTGTTAACTGCTTTTCATTCTGTCATTCTTTCGTATTGTACATTATTGCTAAAAGCGGCCGCTTTTGGCGTTAGCGACCAATTCGACTTTATACAACGTGTTCCTTTTGATATCCCATAACTCTAGGGTATTAAACAGACCATGGTAAAGAATCAAATTGCATATGAATTATTTTTAAATTTTTTTTGTTAATTTTTTCATACAAAATAATTAAATAAAGTCACGACTGTTTATGTAAAACACCCTTACCTTGTTATGAATGAACTTTTGAATGAAAGCGATTTACTCGTACCTACTTATCAATGAAACACCCACGTCAATGTTTTTTACAAGTTACACTCTCCCGCTACTTTACTACTACACTTTAGTGTAAGTTTGCCAACGTCTCGCAAAACTAAGGATTCGCCATTACATTTACATTTTTTTAACAAATTTAACTAAAATGTATGTTATATTCGTAACTATTTATTTTTGAACGACATGTTCTAGTGTGTTTTATATTATTTGTACCTATAGAACATAACCTTAGAGTTATGGGATATCAAAAGGAACACGTTGTAAACAACTTAATGAAAATTCAATAAAATTAAATAATAGGGGTTAAAGTATGAAATTGCCGATTTGTACTGAAAATCAAAATTGTTTATTTTTTAATTTTTAACAAATTTATTTAATCAAAATATTTACCAATATTATCTATACATTGCTGCCATCTAATAGGAAGGTCATTTATGCCTTTGTGATAGAACTCTTGAGGATCTAGACTGCACAAACTGTGTGAAAGCATTTTGTACTGCCTCCTGGGAAGAAAACTTCTTGGCACGTAGATATTTGTCCAAATCACGAAAAAAATGGTAGTCCGTTGGAGCAAGGTCTGGCGAATACGGAGGATGTCGAATGGTTTCTAATTGCAATTCCTGAAGGGTCAAAACGGTTTTTCGTGCTGTATGAGGTCTCGCGTTGTCATGGAGCAATAATGGTGAAGATCGATTCATGAGTCGGGGCTGTTTTACTGCTAGTTTTGCCAACATTGTTCGGAGTTCGGCACAATAGACATCTGCCGTTATTGATTGACCAGATCGGAGAAAACTATAGTGAATAACACCATGCTGAGACCATCAAACAGTTACCATTACCTTTTTATTGGTAAGTTTTGCTTTAGGACACTGTTGTGGCAACAAGGCAACACAAGTTTCAACACGCGTTTCTTTCTGCACATCAGTCAAATCATGAGGCACCCATTTTTCGTATTTTTTTATTTTATTGAATTGACTCAAACAATATTGTGGGTAAGATTACGTTAAACCATGCCGCTAATTCCTGTGTAGTTTGACTAGGATCGGCTTCCACCATCTCTCTTAATTCATCGTTAATCACACGGTCTTCCTCGTGGCTCGTTCTTCAAGTCGAAGTTTCCATCACGAAAGCGTTTAAACCAAAATCGCACGGTGCGTTTATTAGCAGATCCCTCTTCAAACGCAACATTGATATTGCGGGCTGTTTCTGCCGCGTTACTTCCGCGTCGGAACTCGTATTCAAAAATCACTCGAATTTTCGCAGTATCCATCTTTCTTGTCTAAGTTAAATAACAAAAACAATTGAAAGTCGATATTTAAATGTTTCACATTTTTTAAAAGAAGAACATCATAGAAACCATGTGAAAAAAGTTTCATTCGAAAACCTCAAACCATGAAGATTCTATGTCAATTCAAAGAACCTATTACAATAAAACGGCAATTTCATATTTTAACCCCTAATACTAGAGGTAATAATGTGCTAAAATGATTAAGTTCTAGTTTTTTAAGAATTGATTTTGTTCAAAAGTTATAAAATTAAATCAATTGGGGGCAGCACTTAGCTCTTGTAGTCCCCGAGATATACTAACACCCATATTTATATAGAAGTAATTACTTATTGCTTCAGAAAGTCATAACTTAAGTAAAGGGGTCACCATTAATATTTATATTATTTGGCTGAGAACGCTAACTTTTGTTTGTCCCAACTTCTAGTAATTACTATAATAAGGAATACAATCCCTTAACTCCTAAGCAGCCAACCGGTTGAGTGACTACTTGTACTCAATTAATTACTTGTTTATAAATACGGGTGTTAGACTAACAACTTACTACTAAAATATTAGTAATACTACTAATATCTTACTTATCTTCCTAGGCTGGCAATACCACGAATGCTACTTTGTTGAACGTAACAAGGGCAAACTTGCTTTATTTTGTAGATCCATAATTTCACATAGTTCGTAAGTTTACAGGTATCTTTCAACCCTTTAACTGGTAGAGGAAGGGAAGGGGAGACACTTGACTCCAACCAAAGACTGACACACATTCCAGAATCTGGAAGTCCAGTAGTGAGAAGTGCCAGAACCTGGAATTCTGGAACATGTGTGTGGAAAACGAAAACTGGTGATCACAGACCCACAACGTTCTTGGAAGACCGATCCTACGACACCCCACAATATATAGATACATTAAAATTATAATCTTAATATATAAAAGAAAGTTGTGTTAGTTACACCACTTTAACTCGAGAAGGGCCGGTCCGTAATAAGTATTAAAAACGTAGGAAAGTTAACAAAAATTTCTTGATATTTCTTCCAACTACGTCCATATTTGATGTCAATGACACCTTAGACATCAAAATCAAATACTATTCTGAAGCGACACAGAGTTCGCCGGATTCGCTAGTATTTTATATGTGGTTTCGTACGGTCGCTCACCTGATGTATATGACGCCCCACATGTAGGTGCGGAACCAGGCGGCGGTGCCGGCGTTGGCCTGGTACTTGCGGATGAGGATGGGGTGCGGCACGGGCAGGAGCCCCACCAGCGTGCCGTGCTGAAGGAAGCGGAGGATCTCGGACTCGTCCGTCAGACCCCTGGAATTATTCAAATGGAGTTCCGTTAAGCCCTAGGCCAGTTCTAAAAGCAAAAAAATTATAAAAAGTTTTTATTGTCTGTGGTTTACAAGCAATAAAAACCTTAAATTTTTTTTACCTACAAAATACATGTAAATAAGTAATTATTTTTCGTCAAGCCGGTGCCAAACAAACAACAACCATTGGTATGCGACGACACAAAATATTTGACTTATTTAATTTTTTTGGTATTTTTTCGATAACTTTAGTTTTTGATAAATTATATTGTCACTCATACATTTAGCTCTCTTCAATTTAGTACTGCAACTGTCTTTTTTATCCTATTACGGCAAAGCCGACAGGAAGGGTAATGATTTAAGCAGTCTGTATAATACAGGGTGTAAAAAATTTCACTTTAACCCTCAATATCTCAGTAACGATTCATTTCCCAGGTATGGTGTCTTGGAAAAAAATGTCTGTACAAATGGGTAGAATACGTGGTATTCGGCTTCGTTAAGCCTTTTGTTACACCTTGTATGTATTTACGTGCGTTCCACATTTGCGGCTAAATTACTGAGTCGGTTTTGGTGAATGAGGTATCAATCGATTCCTTATTAAAGTCTGGGTAACATAGGCTACCTTTTGTTAAAAAAAACTACATTGCGAATGCCAAAACAATAAATTGAGGTACTTAAAAAAAATTGCAGTCATAACGCTGGGGTATCAAATTGACAAAAGTTCGAGTACAAAAATGTTTAAACCTTACAGCAAATATACAGCCTTGAAATCACCTTGAAATAAACCTTGAAATCATTGCCTTTTCGTAGTTGGGTTACAATATTTTAAACTATTATTTATTAATTTTATTTTTATTTATTTATTTGGCTTACTTACAGTCAACATACACAGGTCACGTCAAAAACATTTCCAATACTTATAGGCTAAGTGTAGTGACTATTTATAAGTAAACACAGCATGCAATATAATATTAATCGATAAAGCAGAGGAGTTGGTATAGACAACGGCAGGTCAACCCACCCAAAAAGTCAAAGGTCAGTAAATTGATTTTCAGCTTACAATCAATATCAATTGAGAAAGTTCGACGTTCTGTGGTAGGTTGACGTGCCGCTGCCTGCACAATGACAGTAATAAAAATCAAATATAATTTAATTTAAATTAAGTTAAGGCAGGCTGCTCACTCGAGCGAGACTATGCACTTACAATCAAGTCAATAAGCTTTTTTCGGAAGCTGTAGAAGGAGTCAAAATTTACATCGACTATGTGGCTATAGCTATTGAGTAGCCTGCAGAGTCTGGGCAATGGGGAGTTAGATCCAAGAACAGTTCTTCTGAATGGTGGTTTCAATGGTAATATCGGCTGACGAGGATATCTCGATGGAGCATTGAAATTGATAGAGTTTAAAAAATCAAGACAGCATATTTTACCGTTGAGAATTTTGTGTATAAAAAGTAAGTCCGTCAGCTCTCTATGATTATCCAAAGACAACATCTTAAATTCCTTTAGTCTGTCAACATATGAAAAATTCCTCTTTGCCTTCCCCGCCAGTCTTGCCAAATGCCATAAGAAACGCTTTTGAATCCGCTTCATGCGCAGAACGTGCACAGCATAGTGAGGTCGCCACACAACGGAACAGTAGTCGAGTGTACTACGAACCAGACTGATAAATAACATTTTTTTTGTTTCTATGCCAAATCCTTTAGTATTCCTTATGATAAAACCTAGAAGTCTAGATGCTTTTTTGATGGTATTATCGTAATGGGGTTTAAATGTCATTTTTCTGTCAAATAATACTCCTAGATCCTTTATTACTTCTACTTCTTGAACGACGTGGTCGTCTATTTTGTACACATAGGGAATGACGTTATAGTTTCTAGTAAACTTTACGTGTTGACATTTTTTAGGATTCAGTGTCATTCGGTTAGTTCTGCACCAAGAAATTAGGTTATTAAGATCCTCCTGTAACAGAGCAGAATCGTTTACTGATTGAACATGTCTTAAAAATTTTAGATCGTCTGCATACATAAATACGTTAGAGTTTTTCAAATGGTCTGGTATATCGTTAACAAAAAAATTAAAAAGGATGGGGCCGAGATGCGAACCTTGAGGAACGCCTGAAGTTATAGAAAATTTATCCGAGCAGAACCCATTGGCCACGACGTAAAAATTCCGATCTTCAAGGTAAGATGACAGCCACGACAAAAAAGAACCAGCAAATCCATAGCAAGATAGCTTATCAATGAGAATAGTATGGGGCACCCTGTCGAAAGCTTTGCTAAAATCTGTATATAATACGTCAATCTGCATTTTTCGGTCCATGAATTGAATAATGTTCTCCACAAAGCAAACTAAATTAGTGCATGTAGATCTAGATACAGTGAATCCATGTTGGTTTTCTTTAATAAATAGTTTAAGATGGTTTTGAATCAGGGGACACAACAGAGCTTCAAATAATTTAGCAAATGTGGACAGAATTGAGATGGGTCGATAGTTGCTAACCATACATTTATCTTCTGCCTTATAAATTGGAACCACTTTCGCCTCTTTCCATTGACTGGGAAATACTCCCGAGGATAATGATTGATTAAATAAATAACATAATGGGGCAACTAATGACTGAGCACATGCTGCAATAAAGGCTGGTGGAATGTCGTCTGGTCCAGTTCCTTTGGATCGATCAAGTAGCTGTAATTTTTTTAGCAGGGCTGCTTCTGTAATCACCGGTGCTGGAAAGGTCTGGCTGTTATTTTTAATAGCTTCTAATGACGCGTGATAATTTCTTGGCTCGCGGTCATAATTATTGTCTTTGATATTATACGCTAATGAAAAATTCTCAGCAAACATACTACAAATGGTGTTGCCGTCAGAGGTTGTCAGTGTGCCGTTACTCATTGCTGCTGGATAGGAACCTTTTCCTTTTCGTTTACTGTTAACAAAGGCCCAAAAATGTTTCGGATTGTTTATTAAACTTTTTTCTAGTCTCGAGATGTAAGTATTGTATCTTTTATTTGCCATTTCTTCGCAGCGCCTACTTACCAAGTCTAGTTCTAATTTATCTCGTGGATTTCCATATAATTTGTAACGCCACCGAATATTGTTTTTTTCTCTTAGTCGACGAATAAGTGTACTATCAAACCAGGGGGGAAATCGACCTTTTTTTCTATTAAGTTTAAATGGCACATATTTTTTAATAACTTCCCACAAGACCTCATAGAAAACCTTGACCATGTCATTAACATCTGCGGTATCTTTAAAAATTTCGACCCAGTCTGTATTCGACAGATGATCCCTAATTGAGTCGTAATCAGCTTTATAAAAGCTGTACTTTAAAGAATTTGGATTGGGTGAGAGTTTTCTCTCCACATCTAACGAAATTACAATATTTAAGGGAGGGTGTTGCTTGTCAATTTTGCTGAGGGCACTGTCTGCTCTTGAGACCGAACACATTGGAATATCTGTCAAAACCATGATAATCATGGCTTTACACTGAACCCTTATGACAATAGGTATCACTATCCTAGTAAACTATATAATATAGCGGTCCCAAAGCACAACCCTGAGGTAGTCCACTCACGTATCGATACAGATCTTCTCGACCTGCGGCACCAGAACCTGCAGATGCCGCATGATGGTCTGCAGTATTAAATTACTCCAGGCATGTGACAAAATAAAAATAAAAATGCCGATACAAAGAAGTAACGGAGCAGTTTCACACGCACACATACATACAGTTCCATTCAATTACCTGGTACTGCAACTGATTTATTCCAGTATGTGTCACTATTCTATTTAACAATATAAAAATAGAGGACCCAAAACACAACCCTGAGGTAGCCCACTCACTTGTCGATGCAGATCTTCTCCACCTGCGGCACCAGCACCTGCAGAAGCCGCATGATGGTCTGCAGCGGCAGCTTCCCCCTCCAGCTCGAAACCCACGCGCTGGTTGGCCGCCATGTTGATTCTTCAACTCCTTCGAGGCCTCTGATAGACCCTGTACTGTCCTTCCTAAGGCTTTCTCTCTGGAAGGTAGATTGAGACCGGTTAAAGGTTTAGATGGTTGAAGAAGTACCGTGGGAAATAGTAATAAGAAATTTTTTTACATTTTCTGTTGTGACCATACATTATATAAGCAACCATTTTACTGATTTTTACTGGACTTCCGAATTGTGTTTGAGAAAAACGAATGTTTACTTTAAAAATATGATATGAATGAAAACTAACATAGCATTAAAAATACTATTAACCAAATATTTCTTAATTATTAACTTTTTTGTAGTAAATAAATAAAATAAATCTTTCATGTTTTTAATCTAAACAAGTATGATAAGGCATATAATATAAGCAAAGGTGTAGTAAGGATTAATAAGAAGTAAGATGTCCAGCTACCCTGTCTTGCTCGTCGCCCCGCGGCTGCGGCTCGGGCTCGGGCTCGGGCTCGGGGGTGACGTCGGCGGGGGCGGGCGCTGCGTCGAGCCCGTCGCCGCCGCTGCGCTGCGGCAGGAGGCGCTCGCTGTCCACCTGCGCCCCGGGGTGCGCTGATTCACGTTCCGTCATCGCTGCTATCGCTGTGAGACGTATCAGTAAAATCCGTTTTATTTCTGCAAATAGGCCCCCCAGAAGGCTCTTTTACACGTCCCAATATTTAAACCTACCACAAAATTAATAGACTCAGGCGTTACTTTGCGGAAATCCATAAGTAATTATGGATTGAGAAAATTATTTTGCTAATGATTTCCGCTTCTTAACACCGGCCTAGATATCTTCACCACACTATCCGCACTAACACCGATTTGAGGAAGCACCTGCACTATTTTGCAAGCATTATTTTAAATATTATACTGATCTTTAGGTAGGTGTATGTATTTTAACTAGATATATTATTTTGTATTATGTGTATTGTATATTAGATATTAATATGTAGGTATATGTGTATTGTATTTTAGTAACATGTATCTGTTATACATCGCTTATCCTGCACAGTGCTACCCCTGCTCTACTAAAACTAAATTTCCTCTACCCAAAGGTTGTCCGGTAGAGATCGCTCAAAGCGATAAGGCCGCCTATTTGTACATTTTCTCTTCTTTGTAATTTATTTGTTTTCTTGTATTTTGTGCAATAAAGTGTTATCTATCTATGTATCTATAAACTTTGAATCAATAAACTCTAGTGGAATAATGTAGTTAAAATTATGATGAGTTAGTTACCTGGCGTTTCAGCGAGGGTCGGGTTGAGGGTGCCGGGCTCCGCGGGCTGCGCCGGCCGCGAGCCCTCCATCACAGTCTCGGACACAGACTCCGCGCTGCGTGACCTGGGGCACAGTAGAAACTCGATTGGGCAACATTTATTAGCGGAAAAAATCCGATCACGTTAGCTTCAACCGTCGAAGTAATTGAGCGTATTAGAACTGATCATCGATACGACTTAGATTTTCAAATATTTAAATAAACCTAGCCTAGCCTTAATTAAATTCAAAGTGTTTTAAAGTTAAGAGATCACAAGACTCTGAATTTACCGCGCCCGGCATTCGAGGAGATGCAGGTTCGAGTCCCGCCTGGGACATAATTTTTCAAGTTTGTTTGCGGGTGGGGCACGGGGGCCACGGGGCTCACCTGGGCAGGGCGGTGCGGGCGGGGGCGAAGGGCTTCCCCTTCCCGGCGGCGAGCGAGCGCGCGATGGCGGCGTGCTCTTGAGGTAAATTCGCCAAGTTGTGGAACACGGCTCGCTTACGTATGATAGTATAGACCAGGTTCGAGTTTCCTGAAATATATTTATTTATTTATAACACCTGATTACAATCTTAAAGTTAAAAACAGGTTTCTTACATCTAATGTTAGTAGACAAATATTTTATATTAATTTATTATACTAGATAATTTGCTTTGCACTTGGGTTTATTGGGGTTGAGATCCAGTGTTTTCTCATGACACTATCCCACCTTTCCGCCAAAACCTGTAAAATACTGTTAGGACTGCACAGCATTCTGTTTTGGTTAATTTGTGTGTGTGTGTGTGTGTGTGTGTGTGTGCGCGCGCGCGTGTGTGCGTGTGTGTGTGTGTGTGCGCGCGCGCGCGCGCGTGTGTGTGTGTGTGTGTGTGTGTGTGTGTGTGTGTGTGTGTGCGTGTGTGTATGTTCCTTGGTCTACAATTCCGATACTGACCATCGAACTGGTACTGCACCATGTTGTTGAACATCTCCAGTAAGAAGAACACGAGGTGGTGGTGGTGCGGCCTCGAGAACAGGAACCAAGGCGTGCTGAACGCTTCCAGAAGATGCAGCAGCTTCGTGGACGCCACCATGGATAGGGTCTTCAGGTATGGAGACACTGGGTATGGAATGTTTTGGTTTGATAAATAATTTTACGTTATGTAACTGTGGTTCAATCAGTGCGTCCTACCCGTCATGACATACGGAGCCGAAACGTGGACACTGACGGTACGGCTAGTCCACAAGTTCAAAGTCGCTCAGCGGGCTATGGAAAGAGCTATGCTCGGAGTTTCTCTTAGGGATAAAATCAGAAATGAGGTGATCCGGCAGAGAACTAAAGTTACCGACATAGCCCACCGGATTAGCAAGCTGAAGTGGCAGTGGGCTGGCCATATTAGCCGCAGAACCGACAAACGCTGGGGTAAACGAGTTCTTGAGTGGAGACCGCGTCTCGGCAAACGTAGTGTAGGACGCCCTCAGGCTAGGTGGAGTGATGATTTGCGCAAGGTGGCTGGCAGGAGCTGGATGCGAGAAGCCGAGGATCGACCTAAGTGGCGTGCAATTGGAGAGGCCTATGTCCAGCAGTGGACTGTGATAGGCTGATGATGATGATGAACTCTGGTTACATATTATTTTTATCTTTACTTCCTTACTAATCCTTATTAATATGATAAAAGCATCACATACATTGCTCTCATCCAAAAATAAGTAACTATTTAAAAACTGGTAAATGCTAATCAAAAACAAACGGTTGTACGACAACTCTCCGAGAAATATAATAAAGATAAAGATATATAAAAACTTTATGTGATATTTTTTATTGTAATTGTAATATCAGTATATACTTGGAAAAATTTGTCTTAGGCGGGAATCGAACCCGCATCCGTATCCGGGCTTTGTCCGTTAAGCTACGGACACAATTACGTCACTGCATTAATTCTGTACGTATGTTTTAGCGCTGTGAGCCAGTGTAGTTTCATCAATGCTAGGAGTATGCAACTCTAAGTTTAAAAACGGATAATATAAAAAAAAATATTTTTTCTTCATTGACCCGTCCAGGAATCGAACCCGGGACCTCGGAGCAGCGACACCTTTAAAACTGGTGTGTACGCCACTGCGTCACGGAGGTAATCGTCATTAAATTCATAAACACAATTCTTCGACTCACCATTAACAAGTATTGTCAGTAGACAATCGAACAGCGGCTGCAGCCTCTGATGTCCAGTGGTTATGATCTTGTGGAACACCACAACAAGGAGATCAGCGTGCGTGCCCGTGAACACTGGTATGTCCATCGGTATGGTCGCCGTGTACGGCTTGTTGAGGCGGACGCCGAAGTTTCGCTCGCCAGAGAGTAGGAGGAGTATGAATACCCCGATGTGCATTAGCCCGACACGAGCTAGAGACAATATGGGGCACGTTGTAAGTACTATTAATACTTGGTAGCTTTAAGAACAAAATTTACACTAAGGGTTCTTCTATTCAATTAATGAATATAAATCTGGAGCATTGTTTAAAAAAAAATTTTTTTTGCAAAATTTATTGCGCGTAAAAACATTTTTTGCACACTGATGTTTAGACTTTAATTGAAACTAAAAATATTTGAGCAAAGCTTGTTGCAAACAAAAAAAAATTGCGCATTTTTAGTTTCACTTCAAAGTATGGCACGAACAGAAAAATTTAGTACAAATGTATAAAGTTTCGAGATATCGCCTGAATAAGAACCTGATAGCTAAAATTACACTTATAAATCTGTGATGGCGGATAAAATATATTTTTTTATATTCCATTTCATTATTTTTGTATAATTTGTGTAGCTTGATGTACTTTGCGATTGTCAACCTTAGTAAATAGTATATTTAAAGCTGGCTGTACTTAACACAAACATTTAAAATATATTATAAATATTAAAAAATATCCCTGAAACATCACATCTGGCATATACTTACATTGATCTGCGCGCGAGTCGTTGAGGTGGTACAGTATCGGCACTAGAACTTCCAAGACATCGCTGCTCTTCAGAACGTAGTACATAAATTTCTGTAAAAAAAATTTAAAAATAGTGTTGTATATGTTAGGCATAACCAAACGCAACCTGTTTGCAAGCGTGTGATAGATAATTTTAATTATTTTGAATATACATTCCATTTATACGAAATGTTAATATAATTATTTTGTAAATTTAAAATGTATTTTGAATTAGTTCTATAATAAAAAGTTGTTTTTCAATCGGCACGTGGCTGCGAAACGTAATAACCCCACTCGGTCGGTTGTTTGTTCACCGGTATAAAAGAGGGGGGTCGTTACGGAGCGACAGTCAGTTGCCTCTGGACAGTCGAAGTGTAAGCATCGGACGAACAAGGTATGATCTTATACTATTTCTATGTTATTGGATTGTAAGGAAAACCTATGTATGTTATTGTGTATTATAATATGTAAAGTTATTTAATTATCTTTATTTCCATATAACGGACAGGTGACAGATTAATTTATTTTAAATAAATACAAAGAGGATACTATAAAATTATTGGAATATGGGTTATATTATATGGTTTTATGTATTCCGTATATGGGGCTTATTTGTGATGTATATAAAGGGATATGTTTGATGTCATGTAGTGTTGATAATAAGATTTTAGGTCATCAATTGCTATTATAATTTAATATTGATTTATATATTTAAATAATAAAGCTTGAAGAGGTTATGATAAATGTGTAAGCTTATTGAATAAATATGTAATTACCTAATTATGCTCTTTTACTTGGTAGTTGTTGTCATCCATTCCTAAAATATAAGTTTATAGATAAATATATAAATAAACCATCAAAAATCTAACACGTGCGGTTGCCGCCAAAAGAATTAAAAAGTATCCTCTCTCTATTACTCTTTTTTTGTGTGTGTGCTCATAAGAATATACCTAGTCAGGTCATAAGTTCTGACACATGTGTAATATGAAATAATTTAGACATGTTTATTATTTATGTAACCATTTATATAGCAAAATAAACTTAATAGAACATAGGTTCATATGGTAATAAAGTTTATACAAAATGACTCCCGCGATTTTAAATACAGGCCTTCAATCTGCGCGGCGAGTCGTCTATCGCAGCACGAACGAGGTCTATGTCAATATAGGCGGCTGCCTTAATCAAGGATAGGCATCCTTGATTAAGGAATCTTGTTGGAATACCCAGTGCCTGTTATTAAACATGGTATGAGAAACAGGTTCCACAAGGTTCTTGAGGACTGTATTTTGATACACAACTGCATTCGTTTTTACGCCTTTCTCACAAAAATGTACCTCAGTTAAGCCCCAATAAGAGACTCCCAACCAAACCATGAGCGAGGATGGAAAATGACCTCGTTGGACACGCGGAATACGGTTGCTCGCTTCTTGATTGCTGTGTGCGTACACCTTATCATTTTGTTTGTTGTAGCTCTCGTCCACGGTGAAAATTTTTTCATTTGAAAAAAGAATTTTCCGATGCTTTTTTCCCGCGTACCGCTTCAACAAAGCGCGGCATCTCTTCAGTCTCAGGTCCATTAAACGATGTCCTATTTTTCTTCGATATGCCCTAAGCCCTAAGTCTTCATTTTACACCCTTTTCACCGTGGTCCTGCTTAACCACATCTGAAGGGCCAACAAATTCTGCTTACGTATGGGATTTTTTTGAATTCGCGCCTTCACAGCTTTTATCACTGCACAGAGCGAGGGCGACCACTTCTTGACCTGTCATCTACACTAGAGTCTTCATTGTAACGTTTTATGGTACGATAAACGAATCTTTTGGTTATATTCAAATTTTTCAGCAAGTCGAAAATCTGAATTGGCGCGTAACCGCAACGATGCAACGCAATAACCGTGACACGGTATTCTTTAAGTGTCCACTCCATATTTAAAAATAAGGGAAAATTCTAAAAAGTTCACAATTTTAAGCTATTGCATAGATTCTATCGCGGGCCTTGAGCGCGGGGACTGAATCCAGAAATTCCGTAACGCAAAAAACCTCACGATCCCCACTTCGACCGGCACAGCGGTGATACGGCTGTTCGACGAGGTGCGTGCGGTTTGACGAAGTGGGTGCCGTTCGACGAGGCAGGTGCCGTTCGACAAGTTGGGTGCTGTTTGATGAGGTGGGTGCTGTTCGACGAGGTGGGTGCCGTTTGATGAGGTGGGTGCCGTTCGACGAGGTGGATGCCGTTTGACGGGTGGGGTGCTGTTTGACGAGAGGGGTGCTGTTTTTCGAGGTGGGTGCTGTTTTTTTTATTTATTTATTTATTTATTATGACGCAACAATATGACTATACTTAGGAGCTATGAACAAAATAAAAAGTGGGAAAATAATCGGCAATTTCATACTTTAACCCCTATTATAATTGCATAAGTTGATAAAAAATGCTATGCAATAGCTTTACCGCGGCAGTCTCCGAGTGCCACACGTCTTTTTTTTTTTTTCGAAATTCGAATTCATTCGAAACTTTTTTGTGGCCAGCATTCTAAATTCAAAAGTTTTTATTGTGTGACAGAACTTATGACCTGACTATGTATAGATTTTAATATTTAAAAATGTTTTACTGAGCTTCCCTTTATATACGAGTACCTATACCATGCCTATACCTAATCAAGACGCTTTCCTATGACTTAGTTGTATCGAGATGTACCTTGTTTTTTGTGTGTTTCCGATATTTAGGCACTGTTTTTAACTAACTATCAACAGATAAAGAGATGAAAGACGCTGTAAGTGACCATATTGACTCACACCAAAAAACTTTTTTTTAATGAAGTGATGACATGTACTTTTTTATATTTAATCATGAATATTTTTAGTCTCCTCTTCGTATTATCCAATTTTTAGTAACCGAATTTTATGTTTTGCAACAAGATCTTGTGCAAATAAACGTTTGACTTTCACTTTGACAAAAAAAAAGATAGGGTTGGTAAAAAAAAGTCCAAAAACTCCTTAACTTTTAAAGAAAAATAACAAAAATCTCGACTAACTCACCTTATTATAATCGCACATCTTCCAGAACAGCACGAGTAGTTCCTGATGCAAGTTGACCTTCTTTGCCGAGTTGGGCAAGTAGGTCTGGGCGAGGGGATTGTTCAGGAGACGCGTGACGCCTCGCAAGGCGAACTGGAAATCCTCGTCGCGGTGGATGCGGGAGAGGTAGTTGATGAACAGGTTGTCGGGGAGACTCTGGGAGAATAAGATTTTATTATTGTATTCGGTTTCTTCCTTTAATTATGTCACACGAATTTACAAATACAAATAAACATTCTTCATGAAAGTGCTGAACGCACGCCTCAACAAAGCGCAATTGTTTCTTCTTTGCAGAGTTTGGCATTTTCCTATTCCCTATTCCCCCCCCCCCCCTATTCCTTCATGAAAGTGCTTAACGCACGTCTTAACAAAACTCAATTGCTTCTTCTTGTTTTTGTATGTCTATTCTAAGAATGGTGTCAGTTTTACAAACAGAGTCTATTACATACGTGCATAACTTGCCTTCCGAAGCAAGACTATAATACGCCATCCCTTCCAAACTCAAACTGAATTTTCTAAATTGATTCGATTAGGCGTAGGCGTTACAGGCGGACCTCGGCACCACTACGCCAACCGAATCTTCGAGAGTTAAAGATAACCCTGAGTGCGTCTACTTAATCATATGGCGTTACCTCTACCTTTTATTATTGCATCCTTACTTACAAAACTGTTTAATAAATATTGATTTATTATATTATGTAATAAATACCTCGTCAGTTTCTTCATTGAGAGTGTTACTTGTGTCGTGGTCCAATGTTACTATGAGGATCTGTAATGCTACCTGTGAAAGAATTTACGTCTTGGTTACTTGAATTTACTCAAAAACCGTATGTATACATTGTGATAAAATATATAATTAACTCGCGTATATCAAGATTACTATACCTCGTGTGAAATTTGGAAAAAAACGGGATACGAAGTAGTTAATATGCTTTTCTAGCATAGACACTATATTCGTGCTGAATTTCATCCAAATCAGTTTAGCCACACCAGCGTGATTGAGTAACCAAGACCTATGTAAACTTTCGCATTTATAAAATTAAGTAAGATTTAGTTATTATCTAATGTTACAACCTTTTTAAGTTCATGGGAATACACGAGTTAAATCAGTAAAAAATCTTTCATTTCCTGAATATACAGATTTTAAATATAGTAACGGCCTATAATCAACCCACTGTAGGCAAAAGGCCTCTATCTAGAAGCCTATAAATATTTTTTCAGACATGCCAAACTGGGCCACACAGAGCCATCTAGCCCCAAACTAAGCAACTACGACGAAGCTTGTCGTAGTGGCTACTAGACAACCGATAAACTTACTTATCATATTATTTTTTTGGTAAATATATACTTATAATACATAGATAACACTCAGACCAGTACAAACAGACATGTTCATGCACACGAATATTTGTACTGTGCGGGGAACGAACCCGCGACCCATGGGTCGCTGCTGCTTCTGAGCCATGGCTCAGAAGCAGCAGCGTTTACTACTGATCCAAATGGTCGTCAAAACGTCCCAAGAGACCTCTGTACTTCTGGAAGCTGTTGAGATGGATGGACTAACGCGTAATAGGCCAATGAGAGCCTAACTCGGGAAAGGGAGCTCGCTACCATACCTCCACCAGAGGTTCCAGGGTGTCGTTGAATAGCAGATGGTTGTAGGGCAGCCCCAGGCCAACCGGGTCGTACGAGCAGACCGTGTTGAGCAGCGACGTGAACAGCGGTAGTGCGTGACGATTTTCAGGGCTTGTCAGGTATCTACAGAATTGGGATAGCAAAAAATAATTGACTATTACCCAGATGGAGAGGGGTGTACACTGTACACATAGGATTACCGAAGTTCTGGCTTCGCTTTGGACGGGTTAGTGCAAAAAGAAAAGTTGTATTTCTATCCTTTCTCAGGTTTAGGTGTGAAATATATCGGTCAAAGAAGTTGCCTATCATACTAAAGATGAAAATAATTTGCGCGTCGTAACACAAGAGATTTTTAAATGCTAAAATATTCTGAAATCTACTAAAACAAAGCCCGTCATAATCTTCCACAGTTCGTTATTTTACTTACACATGAAATTATGGCAAAGCTGGTATGATAAATCACTTTTTTGGCCGACCGTACCTTTGACCAAATATTTCATAATGGCTATTGCTACACAAATTTAATTGGGTGCTAAAAAGGAAAGAATGCTGCTTTTTTTAGGATGGTTCGCAAACATAAATGTACAATGTAAGGCAGATCAACCTACCCAAAATTTAAATGTCATTGAATTGATGTTCAATAAGTCCAAGAAGTAGAGATCGATATCAATTGAGAAAATTTGACATTTTGTGGTAGGTTGACGTGCTGTTGTCTGTACAACATTGAGGCAAGTGAGTTAGTTAAATGTGAAAAAAAATATAACAGCGTTCAACATTATACTAAAACTCAAATATTAATTATTCTAGAAGTATTTTATTTACCGAAGATTTTTCTTTGTTCACGTCATATTACATCCCCATATTAAATGAAAAAAATAATGACCTTCAAACTTCTTAAGTTTTTACTTTCAATTCTAAGTTTGTTTGATCTAGGGCGCCATAACTACATTTGAAGTCCTCATTAAAACTAATCAATCAACACTCACGCGATCCACTTGTTGTGATGCGTGGCCGCCTGATTCGCTGGCTTGTATATCGTCTCGCTGAAGCACGTCAACAGTAGACGCAGGAGCTCCGCCCGGGCGGCCTCGTGCGGCGCGACGCGCGGGGGACTTCGGGCAAAGCCCACGCCGCCCGCCCAGATGTACTCGCAGCTGTCGAGAGAGGAAAGCTCCTCGGCGCGTTCCTGATACACAGGATGACTTTTTTATGATCGTCAAAATTTTTTATAGGCTTAAGTAGCGTATTTAGAGTCCATTTATGAAGTAAAAATTTTGGATAAGTTTTTACCCAAAAATATTTTTTCGCAACATAGTTAGACAACATAGTTAACATAGTTAGTTAGAACCGTAAAAATTGTTTTAAATTTTTACGGTTCTAAGCCTGTGAAGGTTTAATTAAATTAAAATTTGGAATGTGATTAAAATTTCACCTGTATACAACCTACACAATCATTTAACAGTATTATGTACTACAAGCTGTTGCCGGCGACTTCGCACGCGTGCAAGAACTATCCCTCGGGAAACTCATTTTTCTCAGGAATAAAAATTAGCCTAAGTTGCCATTCCTGCCTATGTTCCATCTGCGTGGCAAATTTCCTTCAAATTTATGTCAGATCAATTTGTCCGTCGTAGTAATATATATTTATAATATTATTAAGAACTATGATATATTTCATCCTACGAATAATAAGTTTTAAACTGATCACAATGAAATTAAAACCCAAATTATTCTTGATGTCCAGTTTACTTTTATTTAAAACTTGTTATTATTAGCCCAGTGCTAATTTGTTCATTACTTTTGTTACTTTTAAATGCTTGTACATAATATAGTAATTATATTTCTGTTTTCTTTTCACATAATTTATTACACATAATTTATAATAGCACCAAGTACCGGGCGTACCGGGAGTCCCAGTTCTTTTTAAACGCGGTACCGGGAATCGAAAATCAAAGAACCGGTCACGGTTCTGCATGACCTAATCATGGCCCATTTGTGTAGAGGACAGGAATACTTCAAGTACATACCTTCGAGACAGTTCAAGTACTGGTTTACCTACTACTACTTGTCAGAATTTTTTTATATCTTATAATTTTTCGATATTTCGTTACGATATATATTTTTTTCGATATTCATATATCGATTTTGGCGTATCGTCGATTTCGATATATTTAGGCGTCGATATATCGATATTTATCGGTTTTCCGATGTATCGTTACATCCCTAGCCAGAAGGGGCAGGCAGCACTATCTTCGCGCCACCATTTTTCAAACTGCGTTCGCCAACTCACTGCCAACCGTGGCGATTATGGCTAAATCCCCCTTTTGGAGAGTCCTGTATCGAGCAGTGAATAGAAATGGGTCGACCTTGTGTACAGACAACGGCAGGTCAACCTACCCAAAAAGTTAAAGGTCATTGAAAAGTCCAACAAGTAGAGAACAATATTATAGTCCATAAAATTTAGCTTGATTAGAATGACACTGTCAAACTGAGGTGACTAGTGATGGGACTGACTCAACAGATCAAACGAAAAAAAACAGATGAGGCATATAAAATAAAATGAAAATCAGATATTTTAAGATTTAACAGTAAGTCAGTGTCGTGATCATTATGAGAATAATTGTAACAATCATGAAAATCAATTAGAAATTTTTTATCGCATAAAGAATCTAATAAATTTGAAATTTTTTCGTCAACTATTAATAATTGCAATTTGATGTTCTAAGCATCAACCAATGCTCATTAAATCATTTGTAACATTTATGTTACATTACTTTGATTTTGAAAAACTGTTAGTCTGTCGATTTCGATTTGTCGATTTTACTTTATCACTAGCGATTATGAAAAATGACGTAACCTTGTAAAGACGTCTTTTCAAGTTAGGTGTAATTTTTGTGACTGCATTATTTTAATGATTTTTACTTTAAATATCTATTTTATATAATTAAATTGATTAATATGTACAGCAATGTATAAAAAAAATTTCTTAACATGCCAGTTACCAATTATTTTTTTGTGTGCAAATGTGTTTCACTTGTGTGACGCTGGTACAAAGTTACGTCGTCTCTTTCAGTGAGAACTGTCATTCCAATCAAGCTATATTTTAAGGACATTGAGAAAATTTGACGTTCTGTGGTAGGTTGAAGTGCTGTGGTCTGTACATAAGATAGTTTTTTCTGAATTTTATTTCAAGTTCAATACAACTTATGTGGGGATAATAACTCAAAATATTATCTGTTATCTTTGTGTCAAAAACAAAAGGGCTAAGCGAGAGTAAACAAGAGAGCAGATAAGATTAGTTGTTTGTGGTATCTAAAAATCAATACCACCTGGACATTAGCGCTGATATTTAACCGACTTCAAAATAAGGAGGTGCTCAGTGCCTTAGGTGGGATTCAAATCTTAAAATTTCTTTTTACCGGCCACTGCTCTATTGATTAGACTGGCTAGACATTTTTTATGCTGGTAAGTTTATACAAGGCTGCTGTAACCAGCATCACTGCTGTAATTTGTAGTTTGTTTCAAATAAAAAAGTAAATATTAACCTGTTGCTGTACTAACTAAAAAGATTGAACCAGCCATTACCCGCGACTTCGTCGGCGTGGACTTCGGTATTTGGTTCAAAGAGAAGCGAATGTATGCTTATAAAACAGACATGGTAACAGGCAGCGCCATCTATTGTCTGTGTCACTTTACACAAATACAACTGATATGCAGTGTTCCCCCGGAAACTATATGGAATTTTAGGATAACTTATAGCATGTATAGTATAGTATAGGTTTTGTGTAAAAGAGTAAAAAACATCTATACTTATAAACTTTCGTGTTTATAATATTGATAAAAATACTCACTGGGCCAGATCGCTTTGTGCTCACCACTGTGAAGTCAGGGCAGAACAGAAGGTCCTAGAAATAAAAGTTTTTGTTAATTATACCAGGATTTATACTTTTACTAAAAATAACCTAAATTGTTTAAGTACTCATTAACATTCGTAATCATAAATAATTTTTAATTATTTATTGTAAGTATTTGACTGGTTAAAGTAATACATAATATTAATAGACTCAGGCGTCACTTTGCGGAAATCCATAACTAATTATGGATTTAGAGAATTATTTTGCTAATGATATCCGCTTGTTAATACCGGCCTAGATACCTTCACCACACTACCCGCACTAACACTGATTTGAGGAAGCACCTGCACCATACTAACACTGATTGAGCAAGCACTATTTCATGCAGGAAAACCGCCCGCCCTCCCTTAAAAATGCATGCAGTACAGGTAATGCAATTATTAGTACCCAACACCGATACAATAAAAACCTCGACGCGTTTTGCCACTTCACGTGGCATCCTCAGGAGATGTTGTGGCCTTCGCTGCGCTCCGACGACTAAGTCGCGTTGGGTACTAATAATTGAATTAACTGTACTGCATGCATTTTTGAGGGAGGGCGGGCGGTTTTGAGCTTAGAATGGTAAATCGAAAGACTCTTCGTCGATAGATAATTTCACCGAAATCACTCTTAGCCGACCGTTGGTTTTACGAAAAAATCCTTCGCCGATAAAACATTTCGCCGATAGAACGTTTCGCCGATAGAATGTTTCGCCGATAAAACGTTTCGCCGATAGAATGTTTAGCCCATAAAACGTTTCGCCGATAGAATGTTTCGCTGATTCAACGTATCGCCAATTGAATTTTTCGTCGATAGAACGTCTCCCGCCCTCCCTCAAAAGTCCTCCCTTAGTGTGGTGCAGGTGCTTCCTCAAATCAGTGTTAGTGCGGGTAGTGTGGTGAAGGTATCTAGGCCGGTATTAACAAGCGGAAATCATTAGCAAAATAATTCTCTAAATCCATAAATACATAAAATTATTGTGTCCACTTATAAATTTTCAACTCCAATGACTTTGAGGAAAGAATTAAAACTTTTTTCTGTCTTTTTATGTTAGATTATTGTGAAACATTGTTTTAGTTTTGGACAAACAAGTATTCCAGCACATAAATAAACTTGTTTTCAAAAAAGTTTGTTTCTGTGAACCGCAAATAGAAACTGACACCCTTTGCAATCAACTGTGAACCATCTGACTACAAATCCAGTTGAAAATTATATTTGTATTATGAAATAAGTATACTAACACAAATAGCATTTATGAGAGACTGAGCCAACGGTATTGACTGCTCATTCTCAGCAGCAGCAGGCAGGGAGGACCAGAAGAAGCTGTGCCACTCTGGCTCCTCCAGCATGTAGGGCAGCACTCGGGTCAGCAGACGGGCACAGTTTAATGCTGTAAAAATAATTTATAAAACAATTAAATTCTAAGAACATAACAAACTCATATTTTATTTTTTAGGCCGCGTCCCCAGTAGGCAAACTGTTAGCGGCCGACTGAGTTTGCGGCCTATCGATCTAGTACGCCCTTTCATATATTTGAAATGGAGTGTCCACAGTTTGCTAGTTCTGCGCTCACTGTACGCAATTTTGCAGCGTTACGCGCGCCAAATATCTCAGTGAGCAGCCGACTCCTAGCAAAATCGGTTCCAGTCGTCGGCGGCGATATGGTTTTTCGCCGGGCGTAGTGTATCAGTTTGCCGCAAACTTCATGCGGAAAGCACCTAATTCAGTCGGTCGACCTAAATAAGCAGCTAGCTCATAACAGTTTGGTCGCGACGCACGAGAATTGATCTGAGTCTGTAGCTAACTCAAATTGCAGTTTGCCACAAATTTGCGACTCACTCAGTCTGCCACTAACAGTTTGCCTACTGGGGACACAGCCTTAATGTTACAGTATGGTTAGCTATGACCAGTGATATAAAATAAAGTACAAACAACCATTATACACTTATATGCCTTATCAGCTATTAAGCTAAAGATCAGTATAAATATATGTTATATTTTTTAAAGGCTTGCTATGGATTTATTTATTTTTTTCAAAAAGAAAGATACAGCCATTATGAATAAAATTATAGAAATGATAAATTTCGTGCTGCTTTAATAAACTTATTCCTTTTATAGTAATTAATAAAATATTCAATAGCATAACCTTTAATAGCATAACATTAAAAGAACAATCAGAATTGCATTACAATTAAAGGAGCATCTGAAATTAAACTATGAAGTATTATGGCTACAAAATAATTATTTCAGGACTGACACCCGAAGTTACCTGTTTGCTGTTCCCTTTGAGTCCTGCAGCTGCTGTCTACTGTCTTCACCAGCTTCTCTACAGCTTTATACACCAAGGTCGCTAGATTATTCGGTGACTCCTCACGCAGTGCCCGGATCTCGGCCCCAGGTACCAATGCAAAAACATCCTGCACGTTGGTAACGCTTTCCGACCAGAACTGATCCCAAAATGTGTCGTCTGCTGCGTCAATCGGCTAAGAAAATCGAAAGCAACAATAGTACACTAATAACATTATGTTCTACTCACTTTACACTGTTATAAGAATCTTTACCTGAGACTTGGATGTAAGCTGTACTACAGCCTTTCTGAAATTAAGTTTTGTGTCAGCATTGCCCATTTTTATAATATTTTTTTAGGGCATAAACTCTAAATCCATATCTCCCCACGTCCCACACAAAAACAATGTATGAAAGAATTTGTCAAAATTTGACAGATGACGGATCACGGACTGCGTGTCACAGACAAAAGGTGTACTTTTTGTAAGGTACGGAGTACATTAGAACAAAATAACGTTATCAAATCGATACAGACTTTCTATTTCAGACAGTCTCCATAAATATCGATTCTATGTGTTTGTTTTGTCTGTTGATTCACTTTTTTTGACTGATTGACTGCTTGTTTGTTTGTCTATGATTTAATTTGATTGAAGTCTGAAAATGGCTGCTGCTAATCTTGTTCGAAGTGCTTTTAGTGGATTATTACGAAAATCCACCTCATACAGAACACCGGTAGCATGCCGGCTTTCAACTGTAGCCCTTCAACAAAAGTTCCGTGCAGCCATAACTTTGGCCAAATCACAGAATGCCTACCAGCTACGAAATGAGGTAAGGATTTTTTATCAATCAATACTATGTGATTTTTAGAAAATCGTTGGTGATAAGACCATTTTTATATATTTTTCTCAACTAATTGGTTCTAATTATACTAAGAAAGCTGTTCAGCTAGGTGGATCTAATAAATTATTATTATAACCTCAAAAGTGTTGCATAACAAATATGTACAGTTAAACAAATTGTTTAGGTACAATGTCAGCGAATACAACAATACTCTGGTGCGCAGTCTAAGCCCTCGCCGCAGCAAATAGAGGACCGAGTCTTGAAAGTGTGCAAGGCTTACGACAAGCTTAGTGGTCGACAGGTACAGACATTTGATTTATTTTTTAATTTTGTTTCAGACCCAGACCAATATTGGTATTCGCAACTACAGTGGTGGCCCTCCGCTCTCGTTAGAGCTTATTAAATCTAGAGTGCTCCTAGTACTGCAACTTTATGACAAAGTTAACCCTGATAAGGTAGCCTACCACTATTACATATGATACTGTAGTTGTTAACATCAACCCAAGAGCTTGGCAGCTACCTCGCACAGCTTCTGAGCAACGACTCTCATCAAGATAATGCTGCCAGTAATTTGGGCACTTTACTATGTGACCATAGATATTTTTTATAGGTTTTTGACTATTTGCATCTCATAACATTATTGTCAGTTTAACCCTTGTAACTTTAAGCTACATAAAGTTAAAGCATTGTTGTAATCTTATTTTTTTTCTTTTAGCTGTCTGTGGATTCCCATTTTATGACAGACCTAGGTCTGGATTCATTGGATCATGTAGAAGTCATCATGGCAATGGAGGATGAATTTGGCTTTGAAATCCCCGATGGTGATGCAGAGAGGATGGTTAGACCAAGAGACATTATACAATACATAGCAGACAAAGAAGATGTTTACGAGTAAACCTTACTTTTATGGCCACAGCATCTCAAATAATTGTATTAAACCAACTGTATCTTGCATCAAATCTGGACAATTCAATGGATAAATTACTGTTTTTTTAAGAAATTTATAGTTGGTTTAAGACATGAAGGGATTCAGCTTAGTATATAGTTCTGATTTAATTTACTTGTTATTCAAATAAGAAAGAACAATGTAACACGGCTGAACATCATCTGTGAAGATGTACAAAGTGTAAATTCTGTTATCGATTATATGGCTGTTAGAGTAGATCATTTGTTTTTCATTTGATCAGGATTACCTGCATAAAATGTTTGAAATAAACAATTTTAATTTTTAATTTATATTTCTGTATCTTATCATTTCAATAGTGTTGCCATCAACTAACCAAATAGATAGATACAAAACTTAGTTGTCTTTTTTCAATTGCATAAATAAATTTTGGCATGACAACACAATGTTTGAATGTTTTTTTCCTGGCTGACTAATAACCTAAAATGAATTTTTATGCACCATACTCGGGTCAATGAAACACTTATTCTATCATCAACATCAGCCTATAACAGTCTACCGCTGGACGATTACCTATTTCCTAACCCAATTCACGTCATTTTTATAGAGAGGAAGCTTCAGCTTTTAATACAAACTAGAAGCTCTCAAATATGGCGACTAAATTGAGCGGATAGATGTTGCGGACTTACATGACTTTGGTGCTAATGGTACATGCTAGGATTATTTGTTACTTTAATGGGGGGAGGGACTCTGGATTGCCAACAGTAGTAGTATATTTTCTATGTTAGTAAAAATGAATCACCGAAATGTACGCGCATAACTTCCAATCCACTGCACCAAATTGGATAATTCCTTTTTGTAAAGGTCAAGTTTATAAAAGGTAAAATAAATACCAAGAATCTACTTCCATTAAGTCCTCGCTGTTTCAGTGTCGTGTTTGTTGCTCCGACTTTAAGGATGTCGATTCTTGGTTTTCATTTAAACAATTTTTTTCACTTTTTCGTTTTTCTTATATGCGGGTCAAACAAAGAACCTTCGAAGCCGGTCAAAATACCAATACTTTCTAAATATAGCAAATACTATACTGAAAACCGCATCAAAATCGGTTCAGCCAAACGCGGCATAATCGTGGACAAACATACAGGTCAAATTATAAGAACCTCCTTTTTTGCAATCGGTAAAAAATGTTTGATAAAATAATTGTATGGAATAAAACCTTTATTTTATTTTATTTTTTTATTTTATTATTCATTACACTTGTAAACTTACAGATTAAAAATCCAAGTCGCAAACAAGTTTAGGCAATTTTACAAGTTAACACCAAAGAGTTTAAGTTTACACATACATTATTAGTCAAGAACATCAGAAATATCATCAAAAACTTACAATTAGGTACATTACATATTTATCCTATATATAAATCAATGTCATAAAAATGGTCGTCATCAATCATATAAAATAAAATAGTCACAATTACAGTAGGCATGTCAAGTATTAATACATTTTAAATTAACGAAAAGAGATAATGTCAAAATAGGATATATTTTAATTTATTCAATACTAATACTAATAACAGTAAGGATCGGTCAGAAAATTTTGACAATTACATTATGCCAGTCAAATGCATACGAAATTTATTAAATAAGTGCCCCAAATGGTCAGAAAAAATGTCGACGTCATTGTGCTGGGCGAGCAAGTCTCCTAAACAGCGCAACGCGCGGTTGGTAGGCGCATAGCCGGCACGCTTGGTGCGCGCCGCCGGCCGGGCCAGCAGCCGCGGTCTGCGGCGCGGCGCCAGCGATCCATATTCGTCCGTCTGAATATTCCGTGGAGCCAATAAGCATATCTTTTCTATTATTTCTGGAGAATCTATTTTGTGGTGGACAACTGATAGATAGTGCTTCAAGAGTAACATAACCCTTCTAAATTTGAGCGTGTCCATATCTACCATGCCTGATACAAACATAGATGGATATAGATATGGGTAGTAACCATATCGCTGTTTGTACTGCCAACGCGCAAACTTGCGCTGTAGCTTTTCTATCATGAGCCCATATTTGTCTTCGTATGGATCCCAGATTATAGCACAGTATTCTAGCTTGCTGCGGACGTATGCATTGTATAAAACTAATGCAACCTTAGGATTGTTAAACTGACCAGCAGTTCGTATAACAAAGCCTAACGTTCTACTAGCGAGTTTGCAAATTGTTGTCACATGTGTATGAAAGTCAAATTCTGTGTCAATTTCCAATCCCAAATCACGAATGCTACCCACTCTTTCCAATGGTGCGTCAGATAAATTATAAGTCACATGAAGCGGGTGTCGCTTTCGAGAGCAAGTGATGACTTTACATTTGTCACTATTGAGGGGAAGGTGATTTTCTCGACTCCATGCCCAGATAGTATGTATGTCTTCCTGCAACTTTAGAGTATCGCGGACATCAATAATACTGAGACTCAACTTTAGATCATCCGCAAACAAGAGACATTTAGCCTCCTGTACACCCTTCGGGAGGTCATTGACAAAGATCAGAAATAAGGTAGGCCCTAAAGTACTACCTTGACTCACCCCTGATCTTGTATAGTATATTTCTGATTCGTATCCATTCAATCTCACATATTGACACCGATTGTGTAGATAACAGGCCATCAACTTAAGCAGGCTTGGTGTAAAACCTATCATCGCAAGTTTCTGCAGGAGAACATCATTATCCACCAGATCGAAGGCCTTCCTGAAATCAAAGTAGGCCACGTCTACTTGATGTCCTTTATCCATCTCAGCGGAGACGTAATCAACATGCGCCACCAGGTTTGTTGTAGTGGAGCGTGCCTTGCGGAACCCGTGTTGGCTGTTGTGTAATAAGTGATCGATTTGTCGGCTAATATGTTGATTTAGGATATGTTCAAAAATCTTGGCAAAAACCGATAGCACTGCTATTGGTCTAAAAGACGACACATCATTACCTCCCTCGCATTTAGGTACTGGAGTAACTCGTGAAAGTTTCCATCTCTCCGGATAAATTGCTTTGTTGAGAGAAAGGTTAAATATGTGAAGCAGCGGATCCCTCAGAACAGCAATGCAATCCCTCGCTAGGAACACAGGAATTCGATCAGGACCTTCAGAAGATCGCGGTTTAAGGCGTTTCACTGCCAATCTAAGGTCCGTTTCGTCTACTGATAAGATCGAGATGGAAGTGGCATCAGGTTTAGCGTAAGCTGTGGCAGCTACGCCATGATCCAGTTGTGGAACGTCTGCTCGAAAGACAGAATTAAAATACTTTGCAAAAGAGTCAGCCGCTTCCTGACCCTGCACGTCGAGACCCTGATACATGTATGTATTAACACCTCGTCGCTGTTTTTTCTTATCATTGACATAGTTCCAGAATTGAACGGGATCATCAATAATCTTGCTCTGGATATAATTTAAATGTCGCCGATACTCCAAATCCATCATTTTCTTAACACGATGTCGATAATATTTGAAAAGCTCTTTGTTAAATTCTTTGCCCTCTTCTTTGTACCTAACCAGATGGAAATATTTCTGCTTGATATTATCTATTATTTCTGTAGTAAACCATACTGGATAGGTGTTAGGTCGGCGTTTTGGTGAATGATTTTTAAGCGGTACAGAGCCTGCTATAGTGTCATATAGCTTATCATAAAAAAGTTCAACCGCAGCGTTTACATTTCTACTTTCTAATAAGTCCGACCCTTGTAGATCGGCTTTGCGCCAGTTAAAATCTGGACCAGAGGCAGAAAACTGCGTGGGCGGAGACAATGTTGTCAAGGTACGATTCTGGAGACTGAGTTTAATCTCCACCTCAATAGCCGGATGGTGTTTATCGAGGTGAACTAGGGGGTCTAGACAAGAAGTAACCGAGATATCGTCGAGCTCAAGATCACTCAGCACAAGATCTAACATGACGCCATTATCATTGAATATGCTATTGTGTTGCTGCAGCGAACAGAAGTCACAAAAGAAATCAAATTGCTTTCTGGCATTAACACTACAAGAGTTAAGATTAAAGTCACCTAAAACTAATATATCTAAGTCAGAGTAAGTGCATAGTGCGTTTTCAATACATGTCAATACATTTACATACTGTTCGTCATTATAATTAGGAGGATTCTTTAGAAGTATCCTTAATAAAAGGAGGGTTAACATGGTCAGAAACAGTCCATTATCTTTATTGCTAAAACCATGCAAAGCCGGGATGTAAAGGTAGTTTAAAAAATAATTCCATAAATTTTCAAGATTGTAAAAACATTTTAAAAGAATATACTAAGTTCACGAGATGAACGCAAATTATATTGGTCGGTGGACTGTAAATTTTCCAGTAACGCAACACGAGCGAGCTGTTTCCGCGTCTATTCGGTAGGTAGGTACCACACGTTATGTGTGTGTGTCCTATGTACATTTGGATACATAAGCGCCCAGGCTTATGTATTCCCGATCAATCGTGTGACCTATATTTTATAGGCTGCGTGGTTGGCTGGAGTGAGTATGTATTTGTTATGCCATACCAATGTTACTCCAATATTGTATTACTATACATCTACGTCTAGTACCTACATGTTTTGTATCCAATGCTTTAAAAGCTTAAAATATTATTTGGTACTTTACTTTATACTGATAATAAATAAGTAGCAACTTCTATATACATTATACAAAAAAAAAGACGTGTGGCACTCTGAGACTGCCGCGGTAAAGCTATTGCATAGCATTTTTTATCAACTTATGCAATTATAATAGGGGTTAAAGTAGAAAAATCCGATTATTTTCCCACTTTTTATTTTGTTCATAGTTCCTAAGTATAGTCATATTATTGCGTAATTCATAAATAAATAAATAAATAAATAAAAAACAGCACCCCTCTCGTCAAACAGCACCCTACCCGTCAAACGGCATCCACCTCGTCGAACGGCACCCACCTCATCAAACGGCACCCACCTCGTCGAACAGCACCCACCTCATCAAACAGCACCCCACTCGTCAAACAGCACCTGCCTCGTCGAACGGCACCCACTTCGTCGAACGGCACCCACTTAGTTGAACGGCACCCACTTCGTCGAATGGCAAACGCCTCGTCAAACCGCACGCACCTCGTCGAACAGCCGTAAAATATGATGGTAGAAATGACTCAAAAACGGTTAAATGAATATGGATGAAATTTGACATGGATATATCTTAAGCTATAATAAAAATCTCTTTGTCACAGGCTACATTTAATAAAGAAAAAATGCGGCTTCCGTAGATAGCATTGAATTCTAAATTCCACGCTTAGAAGGAGCACATGAAGATCCTGAATTAACAAGAATGGATCAAATTAATAATTATTGATTATGTCTTCGATAAATGCCAGTCAAGTAGAGGCAGACTTGTGTTTTAAGTTTTTCAGGTGATAGGAATTCATAATAAAACGAGAGTTTAGAATAATCATTTATACACTTTTTAATGACATGAGACAAATTCATCTTTTTAAAAGAAAAGGAAAAACTAAGCATACATACATAATAACATTTATTTACAGACTAAGCTCGCAATACCTAAATGCACCGCACTTTCGCACACACATACGACATAGTAGTACGCTAGTCTGACAAAACGTCCGTATATATTACACTTATTTACATTTCGCATAAATCCGAAGTTTCGAGCCTCGCGATATATTACTTTCTCTAGAAATTAACTTAAAACACTGCCTCCTGCAACAGTCGGGGTGCGGGCGAGTCGCTCGAGAGATTCGTTCCTTTCGAGTCGACCGATCGTCCTGATCAATAAAATATATAGACTAGGCCCTCCGCGGCGGCCCGCCCGTCGCGACAGTATCGTGAACATCGACACGTCACATACAAAATAAATAACAAATGTAAAGCTAGCCACTGCAGTTCGAGTCACACGGTCACTGGGCACTAGCGGGTCGCGAGCCAGCACAGCGCTCGCTACCGGGGGCGCGGCGGGCGCGGCGGGCGCGCGCGGCACGAGGAGCGCGCGGCCGAGCGCAGGCGGCGCGCGCCCGCCTCGTCCACGCGCGCCACGCGCACCACCGGCTGTAGTAGCAGGCCTTGTAGCGCACGCCGCTTCTTCCTGATCTCCCTTTCCTCGCTGTCCGACGCCGACGACCGCGAGCTCCGCTTGTCGACCTTCTCCGGCGAAGGTTTCTTCTCGTCCTGCACGACGACCTTCAGATCGAGCTTCACCGGCTCGTCGTCCGAGTCCGAGTCTTTTTGGACGTCCGGTTTCGTCTTGTCCTCGGTGAGCGTGTCGTCGAGCGCCGACTCCTCGCCGGACTTGTTCTCCTCGAGGGTCCGCTCGGCCTCCGACAGCGGGGCGTCGTCCTCGCTGGCGGTGCTGTGCTGCGTGTCATCGTCGCGCTCGTCGGACGAGCGGTCGAGGCCGTTCGTCTTCGGCTCGAGCTCGAGGCTGCTCGTCCGCGAGCCCTTGGGGACCTGCTTCCGCTTGCTCGGCCAGCCGGTGCGGTTCTTCTTCTTGAATTTGCCGCGGCGGCCGCGGCGCTCGGCGGCGCCCGCCTGGATCTCGTTGCGGATGATGTCGCAGCCCTCGCACTCCGAGACGAGGCTGGACACGTCGGGGACGGCGGTGGCGGCGAGCACGGCCGCGCCGCCGTCGAGCGCCTCCTCGGCCACGTCGAATTCGGCGGCGTCCTCGTACATCTCGGACAGGAACCGCTGGAGCCTCTCGGACGCCTCCTGCGTCTCGGAGACGCCGGGCTCCGTCTTGACGGTGCTCGGGGTGTCGCTGACCGTGTCCTCGGACGCCGTGGACTTGGTGTCGTCGGCGTGCTTCCGCCTGTGTATGAGGCCGGCCGAGCCGAGGATGGCGAGCGTGGAGGCGTGCTCCCGCGGGGACTTCCGGGGGTGTGCCTCGAGCGCTACGACGGCGGCCGTCCGCTTCCGTATCCGTTGCTTCTTCATGCCGCGCGTCCCGTAGGCGCGCGAGGGACCCGGCTTTTCGTCCCGTTTCACGAGGTCGCTGAGGGGGCAGCAGTTGGGCTTCAATGGTGGTAATTGTCCTATCTCGTACGGTAACTTTGGTGCATCTTTTGTATATAATTCTGAAACAATGAAAATTACATTAAACATTAAATCATTACTTACTAACATGTTCGCTTAAAATCTGATTACCAGTGCTTATTTGGTCTGTAATTTACTTTATCAAGCAATGAGCTTAGTTAAGCATATCTAGAGATGATGATGTGATGTATATACAAGTGTGAATGATGATCATTAAAAAATAAAAATATATTGGCTCTTTAAAAACAAGGTAAAAAATATTTTAAAAAAATTGTTCTTTGAGCTAATAGCTTAAATAGAAAATACAATTTCGACATTTTTCATTCGAGTAATTGTATTCTCAAAACGAAAATCTTGAAAGCATATTTATGTCACTAATAAAACACTTACCAAAATATTTGGCGACATTCCTAACCGCAACCTTGTCCTGGTCCTGTCGCTGGAACGTGTCGAACCAGGGCTCGCTGCGCGGCACGCACTCGAACGCGAACTCCAGCTGCTCCACCGCTGGGGTGTACTTCAACTTGCCGTCCTCCCACTTCATGCATTTCTCTCGTAGAGGGCTGACTTCGGCTTCGGCAATGGCTTCGGGGGTAGGGATGGGGGCTAGGGCAGGCGGGGCGACGTCAGGCACCGGAGGCAGCGGCGTCTCGTCGACAGTCTGGAGATGGACAAAAGAAAAAATATTAAAAAAATACTTGTTTTAAAATTACAATGTACAAAATTTTTGATATGTATATGTAAAGTCGATAATGTGACACGATATATTATATCGAAAACGCCCCGTTGATCTATGTGTTTAAATACCAGTCCAATATCTCGGGGTCCCAGGTTCGAACCAGTCGGGTTCGAACATTGCTCGGGGTTGCATTTGCTTGCCTATACCCATCATTGCTGTGGTAACTTGAATTCAATGATGGAGGCAATGCAGTGGGATGATTATAGGCAGTTACTTTTTTTATATCGATATTTTGATTTATACTCGAACTTACCAGAGTCTCGTCTGCGCTTCTTTCAGGCGCGGACCGGGATAGACCAACCCTTCGTCCGCCGCGTTTACCCGGCGGAGGCCCCCGCCGCTTCCGCCGCCTCTTGTCTTCCGGCCAACTGTCCTCCTCCGAAGATTCCTCCTTCAGCGCTACAGGCCGCGCTAACCGCCGCCTCTCACACATAGGCGTTTGGGATTTTGGAGGGGTTTTGCGCTTTGCTACCACCTGAAATAGCAGAGAGAATATATTAGGGGTTTTTATTTTTGCGATACGAGAGAGCCTTTTCAAGTAAACGCAGTCCTGTCACACCAGGCTATAATCAATTGAATATTTGATATTACTTTTGCCACAAAAAATCATTTTAATTTTCTAAGGCAGTCTGTTTTATTCATACAACAAAAAAAAATTTGTTATTCTAAGAACATTGATGTAAAATTAATTTTATATTTTATTAATGGCTAATGCTTCGTTTAAACAATACCCATCACTGCTATGGTAATTTGAATTCAATGATGGAGGCCTTTCCCTGCTGTGGGATGATTGCTGTTACTTTACTTTTGATGGCCAAAAATTAAATTCTCTGTATTTTTATGGCACTTTCTTTCAAAAAGAACTTTTGATTATTATGTGGTAGGTCATACCTTTTCGTCCTCATCCGAAGACGACGTCGAACTGGTCGAACTCGCTCGCTTCGGGAACATAAACTGTTCCGCCTCATCGCTCAGCACCGACAATTCCGACCGCCTCACTTTCCTAAACTTGACCACCAGCGGCTTAGTGCCATTACAGGCCGGCGGCGAGTCCTTCCGTTTGGTGGCGAACCCACCACTCGACCTGAGCTTCGTGCTGGTCACCACTTTGTAGTACTGGCGGTCCTCAGCTAGCTGGTCGGTGGTACGTTTAGCGCAGCGGGTGTTGTGTTTCCTTTCCTCGTCGAGCCCGCCGTTGCGTCGGGGACTGGAGCCGCCGTTGACGGTCGAGTCGGGGCTCTGGGATCGTTTGGAGCGTTTTTTCGGCGGGTCGATGTCTCCATTGCATATTTTTCTGAGAGAGCGTCGTTCGCCGTTGACGGCCGCCTTGTCGAGGAAGGTGGTGACGTCCGCGCCCTCGCTGATGAGGGAGTCCAGCGCGAGGAAGTTGTCGTGGTCGCGCACGAAGGCCAGGTGGTGCGGCGAGCGGCGGTGGAGCGCGGCGTCCGCGTACTCCGTGTTGCACATCTCGCAGTAGCCAGCTTTCGGCTCTTTCTCCTCCTTTTCCTTTATACGGGGCCTGCTTTTTCTGGTCATTCTGGAAAGATTTGTCTGTTAGTAAGATTGTATTGGTTAAAAGTTACAACTGAAACCTAATGGCCTTCTTTACTTGCCAGATTATAATCTAACTAGGGCACAGATTTAAAAAATAAATCATAATTGGTCAATGACTCGAAGAAAAAGTTAAGCAAACAATATATAAATAGATTTTTCTGGGACAACAAATTATACCTTTTTATTACATAAAATGATGTCACAAATGCTTTTCATTTGATAGTAGAAAAGATGATCAATCAGCGTTTATGGTTCGGCATTTTTATTAGGTACCCATGTTTTATTATTCTTATTTAAACAGAAAGTAAAGTACTACTACAACACTTTACTCTTTTGAATACAGGAAATTTTAAATCAAAATTCATGGAGTGAAAAAATAGCAAAAATTAAATATTTTAAATAACTATATTGCTAATGTAAATTGAAAATGAAATACCTTGGATAAAAAATTTAATGCAATCGGACGCAGCTGTTCAGTTTGCACACAGCTTAATGCAGTAAAAAAAATTATTTAGGAAATTGTACATATTTTAAATTAATTATAAAATACAAAGCATTCTCCTGCCAGCATTACTTACTTCTGACCTGCAATGTTAAGATGATTCTGAGTGGTAGCGGGCGTGTTAGCAGTCTGATTCTCGGGAGATTCTCTCTTTTCTATCTTCTCTCTCGGTGGGTCTGGATCTATAGATATAGCTGGCCACTCATCAAACTCCTTGAACACCGGTCTACACACTCTGAAATAGAAAATAAAAAACAATTGTATACTCCGAATAACTCATGATCTATTCATTGAAGAAATGTTGATGCATACTTGTCCAAAAATTCAATCTTGATAAAATGTTTAGTGAAGAACCTGACATGCACTTTACGTGGCGCCGTGAAGAATGTGTCATACAGTTTATCCAATAGACTTATAGCCTGAAAGATTAATAAATATGCTGTAAAAATATATAGGAATAATTTAAAGAAAGAAAAAAGGTTAGTCATAGGAAAGCGGCAAATAATAAATTAAAAAAAGGAATTTGAACTCAACCCATGCAAACACCAGTTCAAAATTTATATTCACAATTGTATTATAGCATTTTTATTGTTCTCACTCAATTGGCTACTTTCATTAATAACTACCATCTTTAACAGTAATTATCAGTAGACTGGTGAAAATGGGGTTTCTTAAATGAAAGAATATGCCATAATCGCCATCATGGCAATCAGGTTGGCGATCGCATAATGGCGAAGACACTGATGTGCACCTCTGTCTGTACCCCTTTACGACACCCATGGACGAGAAGGGATGGTGCTATTCTATATTATTTACCACCATACGGCACAATGGCTAATACAATAAAAATGCTGTAAATAACCCAAATCCAAAAAAAAGCTTATAACGTAGAAAATACTGCAAGCATAAGTCTTGGCATTCTTTTTCTGATGACACTAATCTTTTATATTTTACAAAATAAACACTTAATGACGCACAAACATTTAACGAAGAGAGGGCTTTATACAGAGTGTTAGGCAATGATTCTATTCGAAACATATGTGCTGACATGTGCATATAAATGGTATGGTTAAGTCAGAAATTGAATACCATTCATTTTCTTTAGAAATATGAAAATTTTAAATAGCATCTTTCATTATGTGTGTAACTTCACCTAGCTGCAGGGCCAGGGCCTAAGAAGACGCTAAGCTTGTACTCAACTATCAAACTATGCATTGAAAGGGACATTAAGATTTTGACAAGACGGAATTTTATCTGGAAGGCGTGTTGGCGATCGCAGATTGGCCAATAGTAGAAAAAAGATGCTGCTGCCTGTCATATTTTGTAAGTACTCCTTATAATTAAACTATAATTATGAAGTCTAAACACTAATATAAAAACACAAATAAGAGGGACAAGAGTATGAGTCTTGAGGTAAGTATTAAATTGGAGACCAACAGAACGGTATCTCAACATATTTGGGCATACAGGAACAGAGGGAGACACAACCAAGAAAGGCATTCTAGTGGGTTCGAAATAGATTCCCTGCAAACTCATAAAAATAAAAAGAGACTGTCTCCAATTAATAATAGGCATTTGAACCAGACAGACACCAGGGAACAGTTACCCTTAATAATCAGCTATTTGCCAAGGTGTCACAGACAGCTGCGAAGATTCATGGAGGCAGAAGAAAATCTACAGCATACGCTCACTGAGTGCAATCGTTTGGCTAATCAACGGACACATATCCTTCAATTACCATCATTAGTCTTAGAAGCTTGCAGCAATCTAGGGACTTGGCTTTCTGCAGTCAGCTGGGATGGTTAGAGAAATAAATAGAGTAACAAGAGAGATAATGGGGATAACCCAATAGAGGCTAAGTCTGGACAAAGCCCATCCAAACTAAGCCAAACATACAAAAGCAAGTGAAAAGGTGCCCGTAGGTAACCTAAAACCCGTATGCTACCTTCTGCACAGTAAGCTGCACGTAGTTCCGACGAGGCGGGTCCGGCACTGGCGCGGGCTCGCAACGCACTCGCTGCAGCATCGCATCGGCGCGGCGGTCACGGCGCGCGCACGCCGGCCTCGCCGGGGGCGGCGCCGCGCGCGCCGAACGTATCACGTGCGTCACCCGTGATGTCAGGAACACCTCCTGATGCTGCAATGATTCCTACATTTTATTATGTGGTTAGAACAGCCATTGATATACTTAAAATAAGAACTGTATATTATATACTGTCCGATACAAAAATGACACCTGAAACAGTCGTCAATTGAATGACTGACGATGATTTAATGTCAGTGTCAACTTTATAACCCTGTAAAATTATGTCGACATGCACTAGTATTGATATTTATGTCATTCTGTATCTATTCAATTGATACCATCATCATCATCATAGTAGCCGAACGACGTCCACTGCTGGGTATAGGCCTCCCCCAAGGATCTCCACAGCGATCGGTCTTATGCTGTTCACATCCAGCGGCTTCCCGCGACCTTGACCAGATCGTCGGTCCACCTTGTACCTAGTTTTTTTATTCAATAAATGTCAACAGCAAAGTATTAAAGTGGAAAGATGACACTCCTTATTGGTTTAAACTTATACTGAATATGATATAAGTTAGTTGTTTTGACTCCTTTCCAGAAATTCACACTTTTGTTTTAAGATATACTTTAAGTTCTAAATTATAAGCACATCCCAATCCATTTCTATCATCAGTCATCACAGAGGCCTCTCTGAAGAGGATTTAGCGGTTGGCTATAGCAGTTTGGCAAATGGTAGAATATTTAGTATATTAATTAACTTAAGTATTTTTAGGTATGATGTTAGAGAATATACTACCACAAGATAATAAATACCACAGTAAATTTTTTACATTTTAAAAATACCATATTTTCTACTCGGCAATCATATTATTATTATATTATTATCAATGAGCAAGTAATTAATAAAATTGCTAAAAGTATTTAATATATATTTGCAAAAATAATTGATATGAATGAGTTTACTATGTATTCATAAAAAAAAAACCTATGAAATACTAAGTAAAACAAAAGCATTAATACCCCGCTAAAGCTGAATATGGTGATCAAATATTTAACTCCATAATTTGTGTGGTGATATGGTAATTTGGTACAAAATGGTTTTAGGTCAAATTATGCAAGAAACATATTATTTATTGTAACTTATTCTCTAGGTTCAAGATTATTACAAAAGCTTCAGTTTTTTTTAATTCTTAGCATCTAAAGTTTCTATTTGTATGACACAGCTTATCTGTATCTGATGTTATATGAACATATGAATAAATTTAATTTTAATAACAAGAGATTGTTAAAAAGAATTTCAACTATGTATTGACATGGGAGGCATTGATAGCATCAAGGTTATTTTGGGTTTGATGAACTGAAATGATAAGAATATTGTGTAAACAAATTGAAATCTTGTTCAATAAGTATAATGCAATGTTGCCAGCAACAAGCTTTGCATTCAATACAAATTATAACATAATCTGCATGGCAACTCTAATAAGAATATGTGAAATGTCAACAAGGGTTTGCTTTGCAGTTATGCATATTTGTGCAGCAGTGAACTCTGTGAAAGTCAGCATTAAATAGTGACCTAATATGCAAACATGTTGCAATCATGCTGACATTGAAAAAATGCTGGTGGGTATTGCAGGAAAGTGTTTCAAACTTATAAATAGGCTGGGAAACAATGGGCGCGCGGGGCGTGGAATGACCACAGCACTCGCTCAGAATTATTGACGCGGCAACGCGACACATCATGGAGTTTTCCTTGAAACACGGCCCGACACGACACCGCGGGTTCCACCGCCGGCCGACGCAGCGCGCCCTCGTCCGATCGCGCCAACCGTCCCGCGCAAAAAAATAACACTCAAAACCACCACAAACCAAACTCACCCTTAATCTTCACAACATAAGATTCACATCTTTCTGACAATAGAAAAGCAATATCAACTGTCAAAAATCAAGCATACACACGCGTAACCCAAAGGAAACTACATTTCAAACGACTTTTAAAATGGATGTAATGCACTATAGCGCGAGAGAGCGCGGCGCGCGGCCTCGGCCCGTTGCATTTCGCGCTGCGGCGGCGACTCTAATGCGACCGTACAAAAGATGACCTAAAATCGAACGCAAGCTACGCGCTCCATACAGATACATCGGCGGTTTCGAACCATTTTCTGAACAAATCTGACACGACCGCTATGTCGGTACACACGTGTGAGTATTATAGGATGTGTATACTTACACAAAAGCCGCCCGCTAGGCCCCCGCGCTCCGCTTATCACAAAAATAAGTAACTATATACTAGTCACCGAGACGATCACTTCGTCACTGCTAGATTTACCTCGAAATGTAACACAGTCTTGGGAACTTTACTTCACTTGATATAAATCTGAATTGTTGGTTGCTTATGCAAGAAATAGAACACTTTTTACAGCTTTTTATACACATTTGCCAAAGAAAATCGAAAAAGTAACAACAAACACAAATCTGTCAGACAAGATGGAGATATTTCGCGTTTAGTTTTTGTTTTGGTCGAAAGAGGCGCTGGGGTATCTGTTTGGTAGAGAGGGGGTAACCGCTGATTGGTCCGCTATACTGGCAGCGTTCCGATCCACGCTGAATCAGAACTCTCATAGTCATTTTTCTATTTGTGATAAATTGAACAGAAAACTTTTTAAACGGCTACAAAAATACATTTTGTTACAAAAAAAATTATTAACTACAGATAACATTAAATATTATTACGTTTGCGTTAAGTTAACAAAAATACATTTAATTAAAATATAGCTCAAGAATCTTTTCAAGTTACTGCAGAACGGAACGTAGGTAAGGCGATCAAATTCAGATTGCTCTATTTCCAGTTGACCACATCCTGAATTAAATGCCATACAAATTTGTATCATAATATGTACAAATACATAACCAAAAACACTTAAAGTTACTTAGTTAGGTACTAAAAGTACCCTACTTCATGAAAGAATAGTTTTGGCGGCAAAAATAGAGTGTGCACTTACCAGTCCGATATCCTGTATTCTACGTGATATAGACCGTGCCAATCCATGGTCTTGTATGTCCAAATAAAAGCAAAAATTTCTTCGAACTGCAACATTTAAACACTAATTTAGATAAATGTAGTAATAATAAAAGAGTGTGTCTTATTATCAAAACATGGCGCACCTCTGTTATATTTTTCTTCGAGATTCAAAGTTGAAACCATCTTGACGTTAAACTATTTGTTAATGTTATTTCACAAATTTGCAACAACACTGTTATTCTTGTAAGAAAAATCAGTATTTGGGATGATTTGATTTAAAAAACAATCATTTCTAAGAAATTATATAAAATTCATTTCGTAAAATACGTTCAAATGTCGAAGAAAACGTCAATGACAGCTGAGTGAGCCCTACTCCACAGACAAAGAAAGATCTAGGGCCATCAATCCATATTATAATCGATGTGTATACGCTACCTTTAAAAGTATGTATGTTCCGTTATTATTACTTTGAACGTTAAAAGTTATTTCGTTGCGTTATGTATGTGCAAAGAGTTTGCTTTAATCGTCCTAATAATTGAGTTGATTGAGTATACCTACCTTACTTACGTTACTAAGTGTAGCAGATATTTTAATTGATTTTTGGTAGAGATTTATTTAATGAAGCCTTTGGTGCAATTACTATGTTAATAAAACCGTTATATTAACGAATATGTAACATGCCTTATTATGATACATTATCATTATATTAATGAATCCTACTGCAACTTAGACAAAGTGTAAGCAGTAGTGATGCCGAACTATCGATAGTTTCGCTATCGATAGTTGACCTCGAAAATCAGTTAGAATATCGATAGGACTATCGATACTATCGATATGATCGATAGTATCGATAGTATTATGGCAAGATATCACCAAACTATCGATAGTGTCGATACTATCGATATATAGTTTTAATCTATCGATAGTTCCTTATTTTTTGATAGTATTACTTAGAGTTTTAGGTTACACTAAATTATACAGAATTACCGCTAAAGAAGTAATGAAGTTTTAGTAACTAACGTCTGCGAATACCATAAAAAAACAAAAACAAAATTTAAAAAAAAAACTTCACCACTGTCGCCAACTATCAAAAAGTATACAATATGTAATTATTTTACACAGTAAATAATGTACTCCGAGTTAAAACCTAAATTTTTTCCTGTTACTTGGCATTCAATAGTGACCATTATACTCGTACCAATAATGTATAAACAATAGTATCGAAAATAAAACGACTATCGATAGTTTAAAACTATCAATACCATCGATAGTATTGATACTATCGATTGTTTTTTATTTACTATGAACAATACTATCGATAGTTTATTCTTCGTGACCAACAATACTATCGATAGTATCGATAGTATTGCCTTCATGCAATAGTATTACCTGGATCTAAGCTATCGATACTATTGATATGACGTCAACTATCGATAGACTATCGATAGACTATCGATCGGCATCACTAGGAAGCAGTTGTGAAAGGTTTTACAAACCAAAGCCAGTCTATACCTCTAGAGAGGTCAAGAATTTGAATATTTCGATTTTTTTCATTGTTTTAACAATCTCATTTCATTGCTCAGTCAGGAGGACTCATTTGTCATGGTAAATTTGTAGGTAATATTTTTTTCAAAATGATGTTTTCAAGTTTTTGACTACGCTTAATAATGTTACTGTTAAAATATTTCCATAGGCTGGTTCCAATTTGTATTACCATTTACCTAACACTTTGCAATTATGTGGTTAATAAATAAATGAATATCAGCTTCGTTTGTTTTCTATCTAAGTTTGTTTTGTTATTCAGCGAACTACGGATAGTGAGCTTGTTGCGTAGTTACCTGCTTCTGCTATATGTCAGAATAAATAGTACGCACAGTTGGGCTCGGGAGGCGAGGAGCGGTAGGCACACGGCGAGTATATGCCCGACTATATACGTATTTTATTGATTTCTCGTGTTTGTATGTACCGAAGTGGACGTTCGTCATGTACCTAGTTATCTAGGCAACCGCCCGTCCGGTATATCGCACTGTAGTTATATGTAGGTCGCTCTAAATGCATCTGTTTCTCTCGTTACCTTTACAATGTACGTGTTGGAATCGATAACAAACAATTCGGTGGCCAACGTTTGATTATTTGATGAGATTCAGCATAGACCATAGTGTATGTAACATTAATTTGTTTTTAATTTAGTTTTTACTATGGTGCTTAATTATTATGTTGTTTGTCTGTGCTCAATACTTTTTAACTTGATTTTATGAATATCTTAGATAACAAAATAAATATGTCACGACATAAGCTTGACAAAATTTTTTACGCGTAATTTGAATAGGTACTGAACTTCATCAATAGATTTTTAATCCTTCGATCGTGAGTTATTCCAGACAATTGAAATCAATTGTTATCGTGGCACCCGAGCACAATATGAGTAAATTTTTATTCATGTGACCCGAGTGCCTCCTGGGGGTTGAGGTATTAACTTTTTAGCCATTTAAGCAATTTTTTTTTCTCTAAAACGGCTGGATCGATTTTGATAGGACTTCACTCGCTGATACCTAATGTTATAAGGAGTAACCTATACCTACTATTATTTTAGATACTTTATTTGATAAAAAAAGGGAATTCATATTATACGTAGGTGCTAATAAACAGCTGTAGTTCAAGCAAATGAAGGCGCGGATACAGCTAATACAAAATAACAGCAATGTCCAATCTAATTACTTTTTTGCACGTCTATGTCTCTAGTTTGTATGGTCTGTGTAGACTGTGTATGTATTACTTAGAGGTCGTTGAAAGTGGCAACAAGTAGTTACAGTGGCCTGCTAATACATTTGTGTTTCGACTAGCTGTTCTCCGCGACTTCGTCCGCGTCAATTTCCGTTATAATGATCGCGATTATTTTGACAACATTTTTCACTCATGCTTTGCTCCCTCAGATCATAATTATAAAGAAGTAGATATGAAATTACTCGTAAATCCTTAGCGAACCCGTGTCTCCGTATTATTTATGTGTGAAACGCAACTACAATAACACTGTTGTAAGCATAAGGATCACACTATATCAATTTACAACGCTCATTGGTGCGCACACAAACATGGACCCAATCACAGCGGCTACCACTTACTCGCTTACACAATGCGTCATTTGGTGTGTGCAAATTAGTGTGTCGCTACAAAGTGTCGACGTGTGTGTGTACACACGTCGGGCAGTGAATGCTTTGATTAAACCTCGATACATTGCGCAGTCGCATAGTACTCACAACACAACTAATTAGTATTAAGCCTTCAATGTATATTGTGCCGATACAATTATCGTTACATGGATGTTTTCATTAAATAATTCGCCGCGGTGTGCAATAGTTCTGTCTGCCCATATTGGATTCGCACGCGCCATGCCCCCATTTCAAATCTATTTCTTTATATGATCTGAGTTCGCTCCTATTGGTCGCAGCGCAACAAAAAGAATTTTTCAAATCGGACCAGTACTTCCTGAGATTAGCGCGTTCAAACAAACAAACAAACTCTTCAACTTTATAATATTAGTATAGATAACGCACCTATTGCAACTCAATAAGGCCTCAGTGCTAGCTGCCGTCGTCTGTACATCAATTACTTAATACTTTACAAACACTGCGAAATGCCTAGGTTCGTGCTTAGGTTCCGAATAATGTATGAAGATAATCATGAGTCCAATGGGGGCTATCGCTAGTGAATTTGCCACTAGAGGCGCTTGTGTCGCGTGAGGACCAATAACATTCACTTTTCACTGGTTTTAGCGGGCTTTGTTACATAAATTATAATTTCTTTAATTTATCTGCTGGAAAGTGATCTCCTTCGTAAAATTATCTCAAATATGGATTATTTGGCGATTAATGTGAACGCTTTGAAATCGGAATTAAGAAAAAGCACATAAATAGGCGGCCCCAAAGAGCGACAATTTCAGAAGTTTGTGTTGATATCAAGATAGTTATTTATAAATAATAAACTTTAATTAGATTCAAGATTTAACACTTTGTTTCGGCGCCGATCGCCTTTGACAGCTATACCTCCGGACCTCAGTCTACAGTGACGCCAACTGGTGAGCAAAGAAACGGTAGTCTCCATTCGCACTTCTCTTGTTTTTATCGTGTGAGTGTCCTTCAGGGATGATTTGATAGCGATGAATAGATGGAAGAGAGACGACCTCCGTGGTGGAGTGGCGTACACACCAGTTGCTCCGAGGTCCTAGGTTCGAGTCCCGGACGGGTCAATGTAAAAAAATGTGGTTTTCTACATTTACACGGGTCTGGATGTTCGTGGTACCTTCGTTGTCTCTAGTTTCCAAAATAAGAGTGCTTTAAATAGTTATTCAAATCGGGATCAGAACTCAGAACAATGTAGGTATGTGATGTTGTCCACATTTATTATTATTATTATATCTGTCTATTACAGGCCTCCGTCTTGGTTTTATGGCTAACATCTTGCGACAGCATCGCGACGCAAACCAATTAAGGCAAATAAATTTTCTTATCGACACGACCGGGAATCGAACCCGGGACCCCGTAGTGTGCAGACATCCGCAGAACTGTACCAACCAGGTCTCCACTTTTCATCACTCAATTCGTACTTACTTGATTTCCATGTATAAAAGATAGACCCTTACAGTGTAGGTACCACGGTTCCGTGGTAGGTACACATCCAGGCGTTAAAATTTTTAAGATTAGGTAGGTATTGAAATAAAATAAATTCTTTATACTTACATTCAAAATTTCGTCCCGGGAATCAAACTCAGGGCGGCGAGATCGGCCCGGCCCGGTACTCACAAATGACATAGGTATTTAACTAACCCCTCGATTGTATGTTATTCTAGACACAATAAACTATTATCGCGACCGGCGGGCTTATGATCCTGTAGGAGTTAAAGGATAGGTATTATAACGTAACAGAATATCTGGGGTACCCTTGAAGAGGAATACCCTCAGAAACCTAGGTTCTGCTACGCTACAAAAGAAAATTTGGAAAGAGGGAAGTTAATGGGAACCTACCTCCCTATAATTATTCCCTAAGAGTTAAATAAAATACAAGACAAGATATAAATTAAATATATTAAAATTAAAAGTATGATAAAATATATATACGTAACTTAAATTTACACGTGATAGTCCAATTAGTGGTTTGATAAATAGAGGTGGCCCGGCGGTCGACCACGCCAGGATCCAACTGCGCAGCGGAGGTGAGGTAGTCCGGCGATCTGCCTGATCAAGCCGAAATGATGGAGATGGCCCGGCGGTCTACGTGACCGCCAGGATCCAACAGCACTAGATGGAGAAGGCCCGGCGGTCTACGTGACCGTACCAGGGTCCAGGAGTAATGAATAAATAGTGTCCAAGATAATTCTCCCAATAATAATATTTAGTTCACAACAATAGAATAAGAAGAAGTGATCCGAAAGCCGAATGTCAACTGACTACTGATTGACGTGCTCGCCCGACATGGGCGAGGCACGATCGAACAATTTTGAATTTCAAAATAAGAATATAAAAATCAGAGTTAACCAAAAAGTTTCTAAACAGAAATAATTTAAAAGAATTAGAAAATACATCAAATTATAAAAAATGTAAAAATGACAATGGGATGAGAAGGTAATGAGAGGTGAGGTATCTACATGCCACAGTATCAAAAGTAGATACAGCAACCGCGTTTGTTCGTTGAAGTTATAGGTCGAGTCACGAATGCAGCGGTCGATCGATCATCAAATTATTAGTGCTAATTGCGCTGCATTTTTTCTACTCATTGTAACGACAATGGTAAGTGACGGCCAAAGAATATCTAGGTTACTTCTGCATAAGTACACAGAATTAAAAACCGTACGTGCTCTGTAAAGTAATGGCTGTCATAGTGGTACATAAAAGGTTCATATTTCACACGGACGAGTAAAAAAGTACTTTTTTACTCGTCCGTGATATTTCACTGATAGGTATTGAAACAATTGAAAGTCGCAAGTTCGTTTTCTTTTTTATTAAATCCCAAGATTGTGATTTTTGAGTGCAAATCGACAGTTTCAATATCATCCCATCTAGGGTTGCCAGGTGGCCAAACCTAATAGCCGGACAGACCAGCCAGTTTGGCCTGACATTTGGGTAGAAAGGCCGATTCTGAAACCGTTCACCAACAGTCGATTGCTTCATGAACGTTTGGCCAACAGAATCTTTGAACCTTTAACTTTTCGCCCAAAAGACATTTGACCCATGAACTGTTCGCCAACAGAACGGTACGTCAGTGAACGTTTGACCAACAGAATCTTTTGAACAGTTCATGGGCCAAATGTCTTTTGGGCGAAAAGTTAAAGGTTCAAAGATTCTGTTGGCCAAACGTTCATGGAGCAATCGACTGTTGGTGAACGGTTTCAGAATCAGAAAGGCCGGACACCCTACATTATTAAGGATTTTGTGTCTCAGTATTAATAGGTACGAAAAAATTGTATGTAAAATGGTAAAATCAAGCTTTTTTGATTATTATCATAAATCTTTGTAAATACGAGAGTGACCGCAGTCAGCTCGGCGCTAGCTCGTTTGCGAAATGTAAAAAACCTAACAAAAGCCGGACAAGCCGGACACTGTTTATTTTGGCCGGACACGATATCAAAAAGCCTACCTATGTCCGGCTTTATCGGGACGCTAGGTAACGCTAATCCCATCATTTCCATAACCAAGTACTGTCAACTGAAAAAGTATACAGGGTGAAATTTTAACCACTTTCCATATTTTTTTTAGGCGTTCAGTATCGTATTTAAAGCCTGTTTATGAAGTAAAAAATGTAAATCAAGTTGTCACTCGAAAATATTTTTCGCGATATAGTTTTCAATTTCTACTGTCCTAGACCTGTTAAGGTATAAAGGAAATATCAAAAACTTATGAATAGTATCGTAATGAATGAATTAGATGCGCTACGCGTAAATACAGTGTTGCTAGGCGGCCGTATCAAAAATTTTATATTTTTGCGGACATTTTCTAAGTGTTTTATCTTGACATTTTTGTACTGGGCTATACCAAAAGAAAAAATACGTCATTTGTTTTTTGTCTCGTAGATTGATATATTAAAATTTGGAAAGTGGTTAAAATTTCACCCTGTATAAACATTTTTTGATTTTACCAACTTTATGTCGTTGTTTTATGAGTCAACATTAGTTCTGACTTAGCATGTCAACATTAGTTCGAGTGTATAAATATTTTTTCAGCTGACTGTAAATTTAGATGAGTACAAAACTTTAGCAGCACTCGACTTTTTTATTTTCTTAGAATCCTTACTGATATTATAAATGCGTAAGTAACTCTGTCTGTCTGTAACGATTTCACGCCAAAACTAATGAACCAATTTTGTACCGGGCTAAGATCTCGGGGTCCCAGGTTAGGCTAGCTAGCTATATATTAGGTCCATTGATTAGTGGGCATAGGCTATTTTGTATACCACTGCTGGGCATGGTTTTCCGCCAGTGCGATAGGACGTGTAGTTCATGCGGGCTGAGCCGCGTGCGAAAAGCTAGTGCCGTACTTAAAAGCATTAGACATTAAATATTATAATACGCTATGTCTATGGTATAAAACCTTTTATCATGTTCTGTGGTATAAGGTAACAATGTCCATTGTACACAAGTCACAGTCACACTCACATTGTACACTCATGAATGACAATCAAAAATTAAGTCACTTAAATTAATAAAGTATTAGGGCACACGGACCAAACGAAATCATTTTAATCCGAATCCGAATTACTACAACCTTAATAATCAATGTAGCTAAGAGTTACTTTTCAATTTACTATAACTCTGTAAAGCTGTTTTTGTACGTCCTGTATAAACAAAGCTGCCATGCGATTGTTTGCGGTCACGTCATCGCAACTGCGTGATGAGGGAATCTCTAGAAGGATATTATCTTAGAACAATAACACCTATTCTATGGATATTATACACCCTGCCATTTTTTGGAATAGGTTTCCGTATCTCAAAAATAAAAAAAGGAACCATGTCAAGGCCATTTATCTACGTAACGCGTCGCGGTAAGTACGAGTATCAAGTTGAAATTAAACACCATATTATTTATACAGGGTGAAATTTTAACTACTTTCCAAAATTTTTATAGGCGTTCAGTACCGTATTTAGAGCCCATTTATGTAGCCCAATGTAAATCAAGCTTTCATCCGAAAATATTTTTCGCAATATACTTTTAAATTTTTACGGTCCTAAGCCAGATAAGGTATAAAAAGGGAAAATCAAAATCTTATGAATAGTATCGTAATGAATGAATAAGATGAGAATCGCTTAAAAAGTGTTTCTAGGCAACCGTAACAAAAATTTTAGATTTTTTGCGGACATTTTCTACGTGCTTTACCTTGACATTTTTGTACTGGTATACCAAAAGAAAAAAATATGTCATTTGTTTTTTGTCTCGTAGATTGATATATTATTTTATAAATATTTCACCCTGTATCCCTGTCAGATAATCTGTAAAAAGAAACTTCTAATAAATAAAAAAAAGGATATACTCTAAAGAGAATCGGAATTGAATACGTTTACGGATTTTTATTATTTTTCCTTAAATACCTACTGTAACTACCTGGGAAACTGATAGGAACTGGTTAGATTTATACACCCACAAATCTTGGCTTTAGTCATGAACTCGCTACTGACTAGCTTCATTCCTGGGGAAAACGGGAAAAACCATGTTTAGGTATCAATATCGTGATAACATTTAGCGTTAGATTTCAAGATGTAGGTAAGTACTGTAGCTTAAATACTATTTTTTGTCAAAAAAAATTTCTTTCAGATTCAATAATATCTACCCTAGATTTCAATAAAAGTTGCCTGTTTTCTTACACCTAAACTAGAACTCACTTTTCGGAGAAATTTTGACGGAATGTAGGTATTTCATTACTCAGTAACCACAGAAGGTAGAATCCTGCTGTTTTCACTGATGGATTCGTAATTGAATCAACGAAATCCTGACACAATATCTATATCAGTAGCGGGTCTCGTTCCTGCTGGTTTTAGGTAAAATACTTTTGACGAGCGTGACTCCAGCGGGATACCCTTTAACATCAGTCCCCTAATTCACATAACTAAATCGCATCACAATGGTAATGGGGACTACCGTTTCTTTGCTCACCAGTTGGCGCCACTGTAGACTGAGGTCCGGAGGAATAGCTTTCAAAGACGATTGGCGCCGAAACAAAGTGTTATATCTTAAATCTACTTAAGGTTATATTGTTTATAAATAACTATCTTGATATGTATCAACAAACTAACTTCTGAAATAGTTGCTCTTGAGGCCGCCTATTTTTGCGCTTTTTCTTAATTCCGCTTTTAAAGCGTTCACATTAATCGCCAAATAATCCATATTTGCGATATTATACGAAGGAGATCACTTTCCAGCAGGTAAATTAAAGAAATTATAATTTATGCAACAAATTCCGCTAAAACCAGTACAAAGTGAATGATATTGGACCTCACGCGACACTAGCGCCTCTAGTGGCAAATTCACTAGCGATAGCCCCCATTGAATAGCAGGCTTTTGACAGTTCTAGTATGGACTAAATGTCAAAATCGTCCGATTCAATCACGATCTAGCTGCGATTGAAATAGCTGAATAAGGCCCCAGACCCCTAATTTCCGTAACCGAATCGTATTACAATCGTAATGGGGACTACCGTTTCTTTGCTCACCAGTTGGCGCCACTGTAGACTGAGGTCCGGAGTTATAGCTGTCAAAGGCGATTGGCGCCGAAACAAAGTGTTATATCTTGAATCTAATTAAGGTTATATTCTTTATAAATAAGTATCTTGATATCAACAAACTAACTTCTGAAATAGTTGCTCTTGAGGCCGCCTATTTTTGCGCTTTTTCTTAATTACGCTTTTAAAGCGTTCACATTAATGGCCAAAAAATCCATATTTGCGATATTTTACGAAGGAGATCACTTTCCAGCAGGTAAATTAAAGAAATTATAATTTATGCAACAAATTCCGCTAAAACCAGTACAAAGTGAATGATATTGGACCTCACGCGACACTAGCGCCTCTAGTGGCAAATTCACTAGCGATAGCCCCCATTGAACGACAGGTTTTTGACAGTTCTAGTATGGGCTAAATGTCAAAATCGTCCAATTCAATCACGATCGAACTGCGATTCGGTTACGCGAATTAGGCCCCAGATACCTCTATAACTACTGGTCAACAAACTTTGATATTTGTTAGCAAATTTAAACAAAATATCCGGTTTTGGTTTGTTATACTATTTACCTAACACCCTGTATAGTATGCACGCCACTGCGTCCAGTGGTCCAGACTATAGAAACTACAATATATGTAAAACCTTGAATGTCCGTTCAATACGCATCTGCTGTATCCTTCATTTCAACGTATAGTGTTCTTAGAATCAATTTTTTTATTGAATTGCTTTAATATTCTTAAAATAGGAAATAAAACATCAAATCCCACTTACATTACACTTATATTTAAATTAAAATTAAATTAAAATTTTACAATATTACATTTAATATACATAGCCTTTGTAAAAAAAAAATTCATACAGCTAATATAATTGTATATCAATACGATTGAATGATAGGAGTAGACAAAATGAGATAGCATATAAAAATATAGGCGTGGAGGCACATTATTCGTAATTTGCGCTTCATGGTTGGCTTTATCAATCAATGATTCCTCTTTTGGTTATATTTATAATAAATTTTACAATCCCTTATTACGTACTGTGATCAAACGCAAGGGAAAATAATAAGTTGCATCGGGCGCGGTCGCATTAGCTCAGAAATACAGAAATCAGTGTAATTTATGAGCTTTTAATAAATAAAAAATAAAAAATATTTTCTGTTACTGGGTCTAGAAATTATGTACAACAATGCGTCTGCAGAAACTTCAAACTTCAGAACATCAAGTTTAGTATTTGCTAACAAAGCATAATACGTAAAATAGTGCTAACATTTATATTTTATATCAAATAGTCTCCTCTCTGTCGTTTCAAGAGAGATAGAGCAGATAAGAAGACAGTCAGTTAACCTCGGATATTGTGGCCCCCCGCAAGCTCTGAGTGACGAACGGACAGGTATGTTGCTTCCATAATACAGGGTGAGTTATCAAATCTTGAAATTAATCCACAATGCGAAGTAAGCTCAAGATATCAAAGTTTTTTTGCAAAATAAAAAAAAATGGGCTGTAGTAGGAATAAGTGATATCATAATGTTTTCGCGATTGATAAATTGATGCTGGGTATAGTTTGAAATTACAAGATTTATCACTCACCCTGTATTTTAATCTCATACATTGCACGCTACGAGAACAAAGAATAATAGTATCGAAAGAAAGCAGATATTTTTTTAAGGTTTTTACTACTTTGAAGATATATAAATAATGTAAGTAAAATTAAATAAATATGAAATCAAAAGAGTGTTGGTTATGAGTTGATACATTTACATATTGCTAACTTTATTTAAATATGCAATTTCAACCACCTGTAAAACGAAGCCCACGTTATGTAACCATTGTGTATAACATCTTAGCAGTGTATATGTATATAATAATATGTATTTTAATTCTTTAAACTATTTTTTTAATAAAAAAAATTGGTTCAGCTTTTTATTTTGAAACACGCTGTGATGTAGCTGTGTAAGGTTCATTCATTCGGGACCCCGCTGCAGCAAAATAATACGTCTGTGCGCGTACAAAATTAAAAGTCTGAATATTTCATATTTTTCAAATAATATATTTATTGATAGATTGTCGTGATGTTATACATGTCACATAATGTGTGTGTTCTGTCGTTTCTTCTAAGAACCCTTGTACACTCGACAGCACATCAAGTTAAACAGTTGAACTGCGATAACAGCTTTTATTACGTAGGGCATAAAGGCGGTCTCAAGGTCAACATGTATAGTCTGATGTGCCGCCGTGTGTACAAAAACTTTATTTACAAAAAAAGACGTGTTAGTTACACCACTTATAAGTCGAGAACGGCTAGACAGATTTTTCACCAAGATTTTTATGATTTTGGTGATTTTGGAATAATTGTCTTCGACGGGAATAGGATAATAAATTTTATATTCAAATTATATAATAAATACAGAATGAAATTTTATCCACCATCAAAATTTTAATAAAGTAATCTACTAGCCAAAAAATTTATGACATATTTTTACAAAACAGTACAAAAATGTCAAGATAAACATATAAAATGTCCGCGAAAGTGCTTCGTTTTCCAGGTGATTTAAAATGCACCGTGTATATTAAAACATTTCTTTGTTCCCGTTGCGAGTAAAAACAATAACGCGACATATAAATTTAAAATCCTAACCCACATATCAGTCTCAAGTAATCCGCAGTCACGATCACAAACCACCACAAGAAACGTTTCCCATTCATCATTTTGTTTACATCAAATACCCATTGGTCGTATCTTTACTATACAAAAGAGAGTATCCATTCTATAATGTCTATGGAGTAAATTTTTTTTTTGAGTGATCTGTCAAAAGTTTGAACAATCTTATTTTATATAATCAGACTGTTTGGAAGCAGTTTCAACAGTATTTTTCAATTGCAAGTAATAATATTACTATGTGTATACAGGGTGACTTGGAATAAGAGCACAATCTTGAACGGGGTTAAAGGTCATTTGCAACATGTGTATGGACACTGCGATGTGAAAGTGAAGCTTCACTGAGATTATTATTTTAGTGGTTAAAATCCTGGATAGTAACTTAAGAACCCTGTATACTATATGTGGTTCAAATAAACCTTAGAAGAGTGATCAATTCTAATATCTAGTTGTATCTGGGAATGTCAGGAATCGATCTATTGTTTCTATTTGCTTACACTGTGGTTGTAATAGTACTCTTATGTGGTGGGGATAAGGATGATAACTAAGGCATTTTGAAAAGTTTTTTTCGAAAACTAACGCAACTCTTTCTTCACTAACCTACCTACATTTTTTTGTCAAAGTAATAACTATATACATAAATAAATTGTTTACGATTAATAAATAACACTTAAAGAATGTCCAAACTTTTGCCAACATACAGAATATAAATCTATACACATTAGTGCGCCTTGCTCTCCTCCTCGCCGTTGGTATCGCCGTTAATAAGCGGCGGCACGGGCGCTTTGATCAGGGGCGCTGGTATCACCTGTAAGAAAGAGACACCGTTAGATGTGCGAGTGAAACAGATGACTGAGAAAACTACATATATTTTAAACACTATTCATTTGACTATTTAACACTGTAACAGGTGCGGATGCTGTTATTTTGAGAGTTGAAAAATGGCAGTAACAAATACATCATATCCGATTATTATAGTTTCTATGTTACAATCAAAACTCATAACTGCTTTTAAACTATTGCATATTTATTTAACGTGTAACGGGTTACAAACTATCTGCGAAATGGAATCCAGTGATTGAGAAAACATAGCCCCGTATGGGATTGCGGTTGAATATATAATTTACCGCCCACATAACAAATATTCTAGGGTAGTTTTATACGGATCTACCTTCTACAGGAAGAGAGTGCATCGCTGTTCCAGTCCGCCTGTGACCACGGCCGATGCAACTCGGTTGAAACGGCAGGCAAATAAAATAAGGTATGTTCGCGATAAATCCCGTTACACCTTAAAAAACTCATGACTGGTCAAAATTTAAACGACCTATGTTATTGAAAACTAATGATTTACTACAGTAGTGTTGGTTGGTAAGGTATCTTGTAGGTTAAGTTAGAGTAGCGACCACAAAAGCGCGCGAGCCGAGCGAGCGATACGAGCGTAACGAGCGGTGCATACAACAAAGCGCCAAGGCCCAATCAACTCATTGTTGTACCAAGATGACGACTTTCTACCGATACCAACAGATAAAATTGAAAAGATATAATTATTAAGCATCTAACTCGTTTTTATTAGGATTGCAAATACTTAACAGCGTTCATGATTACGGGTTGATAATATTGGTTATGAACGGTTATGAGTTTGGACTGTAACATTTAAGTAAAAATCGCAAAAAGCACTCAAAAGCGCAAGATCTCTAGGCAGATTTCTAATAAACTTAAATGATTGTGTTGACATATTTTTTTAAAGCGATAAGCCTCTTAACAGAGTTGAAAAAAGGCTTTATAAACAGCTATTATAAATTCCATGTTCTAATCAATATTATTTTAAATTATAGCCGTCTATGGTTACCCGAGCCTTTTTTATTTAATCTGTATCTCCTACTCTTAGTATGCCATAAACATGTACAAACCCAAAATAGCTTATTCACAACTAGAAAGACTAATCTGTGCGCCCATAGACAAACCACCATCACCAGAAAACAAAAGATAATCCTAATCTTGTGTAGAGAAAAATCCTTTAGCCAGGTATAATTTAAAAACCCAAAAATAAGGACATACAATAAGCCCCCACCAATTTTGAACAAAGAACTGGTGTAGAGAAAAGTTTTTCAGCCAGATATAGTTTAAAAACCCAAAAAAATGAATAAAAGAAGCCCCCACCAATTTTGAAAAGAAAAAAAACTTAACTCATTTAGGGTCGCGGCTTCCTGAATTTGTGAATGCGAGGTTTCGGTTCTTAAGTGTATAAGCGGGGTGGAGCCTTGGTCAAACGCATTAGCAAATACGCTACCTAATTTAAGCCGAAAAGAGAAGTCTCTTACAAAATTATACTGCGATCATTGTCATTAAGATATACTTTATTTGAACGTCAACGGGAATCATACTCGATCATACGTTATTATTTTGACTAACGTTTCTATTGGGTTACACCGACCGTGGCTACACACACAGACACAAAGGGGACTCAGAGTCATTCGGAGTCATTCTGTGTGGCAGGTAGATAAATTTATCCACCTATAAATGTTTATTTCTCCATGCACCGTCACACACTGCACTAACCAAGTCCCTATTTCCGCAAGAGAGGTATAATCGATTCTAAATCCAGACAACGTTCAAATTATTATGCAACGAAAAAGTTTAAAAGTAGTTAAGACTTTAGTGTTTCAATTTGGGTATAGGTTATTTTTATAAACATTTTGTTAGTACAGAAACAACAACTTTTACGATATACTAAACACGCTACGTCGCTAGGACATAATTGATACCATTTTGTTAGTCGCATCACATCTGATTCTAATGAGCGCTAGACGCGACAAAGGTTAAAAAATAATTACTTAAAAATATTAAAAAAAACATTGTCAAAAAATTTATAGTTTACAAAATAAAAACATATTTACACGATATAAAATTTATCATAAATCATGGCAAATAGTAAACAAAAGTAGGAAGAATATTTTCAAAATAGACGGCTCTAAAACTATTTCGTTAACGCACTAAAATTATAACATGGCGAGATTTAAGTTAAAGATTTTGTTCGAAAAACTTACAAGATGTATAAGAATAATAAATCATAACAGATATTAATAACTACAGAATAATTATACGAAAACTATAAGACAAAGGTTTGTGATACAGATATGCATTGGTCATGTTTTTTCTCCTTTCAATAAAATGCACGGTTATGCTTTTATTTCGAAGAATGTAATGATGAGGTATATGTTTACTCCAAAATTGTGAGCTCCAATAGTTTTCAATGCAAAGTGTGAGATTGTGCAGTAACGATAGGTTAGGGTTAGATTGTAAGGCCCGAGTTCACCAACAGACGTTTAAGTTTAAACAGCGTTTAAAATATTATTTAATATATTTTGTATAGGAATTGTGCCAAATTAATCGTCACTCTTTGTTTACCGGCTTTTTAAGTGTTGGTGAACTCGGGTCTAAATTGACGAAATTCACAATTTCACGGTAACGAATACAATAGTGACGTGCCGAACCGTAAAACATGTATATCCGCGGATACGGATCCGAATACGGCTATTCGGCGTCAAGAACCACGAATATGGATACGAACCTTAACTTTCTTACAAGTATATTTCATTAGTTTGTTAAGTTTACAGCAAAGATTTAAACTCAGTTGATCTCATTATAAAATAGGTATGTAGTTACCTTAACTTACATACTATTGGAATAGTGCTCACTTTGGCAAATGTTTTGCCATAAACAGTACCCAAAATTTGATTTAAAAAATTTCATTAGAAATTAATAATTATTAATTACTACCATGTAACCTATTATACAGAATTTAATATATTATTGAAAATAAATAAGGTAAAAAATTCGCCAAGAAAGTGACGGATCTGACTTTTATTACGGATAACCGCGGATACGGATGATAACTGGCACATCTCTATATACATGATCTGTTGACAGACCATAGACTTCGTAACGGCTAGAAGACTTCATCGAGATATATCATGAAGAAGTAATTATTTTACGATACAAAAGGAATAACACATCTATACTACAAATCAATGAAATAACCAAGGCAACACCCCAGAAGTTAGTCATGCTAGAACGTTCTACGCTACGTTATCTAGGCATGCTCGCATTCGGATCGCATTCACTCATTGCGTACGTTACTTCTTCGGTCCCGTCGTCCTCCGAGATCTGTCGTGGAACCAAAAGGGGGGGTAAATACAACAATAGATCGAGTTTGTATTTCTGTGTATGATGATGTGTTCTGAGATTGTATGCTTATGTATTATAAAGTCTTAGCAGCAATAGAAGGCAGTAAATATTTAATATACTATGAACTAGAAACACATTTTCATACGAAAATGACATTTCGAAGTGTCCAAGTTTAAATATTATGCAGCTTGTATCACAGACCACGGAAAAAGACTACACATAAACGAGTTCAAAGAACACCAATCAAGCGAACTCTCGCGATGTCAAAATAATCCAATCACAGCGCTCACGTTTGGGCAGAAGTAAAGCATTTGCTCATAACCTCGGTGGCGCGCCTGCCCCTCCTACATCGCCTTTCTAACCTTTTTCTATGTTCTGTGTATATAACAATCTCAGAATACGGTTACGGGTCTATTAGAAATACAATTTTTGAACCGCATGTTCTAGGGCGTTTTATATTATTTTTACCTATAGAACATAACCTTAGAGTTATGGGATATCAAAAGGAACACGTTGTATATGATTATTTAGTTATTATATGTTGAAAAAACTAACCAAAACATGCACAAAAATATTATAAAAACTATTAGAATCAACCGATATAGCAGCAGTCAAAACTATTACGAGTACACCTACCATGAGTTAACAACGATCGAAAACGCTATCGTCGGCGTAAAAAATATATATGGAAAAATGTACAGCGCCTCTAGCGGTCACTTGAGAAACTTACATTTTTCATATATATTTTTTACGCCGACGATAGCGTTTTCGATCGTTGTTAACTCACGGTAGGTGTACAGTTCACAAAGTTATAATAAAATGTAGATAATAAACAGAGTAACGGCCCGTTGGTCTAAGTACCGGACCAAGATGACGGGGGTTATGGGTTCGATCCCCGGATCGGGCAACAAGAGTTAGAACTTTCGAAAATTGCTCAGGTTTGCGATCACCTGCATATTGCAAGCGTGGTGATTATGCCTGCACCCATCATTGCTGTGGTAGCTTCAATCCAATGATGGAGGCCTTTCCCCTGCAGTGGGACGATTATAGGCTGTTACTTTAATTGTTGTGTACTCGACGCCACCAATCACTGAGACAGGTTACCAATTTTAGATGAAATTAAATTATGGTGCCCTCAATATAAAAACGTTAAGTGTGATCAGATTTATCATTCGACCACAATTTACGAAGCTATACAACAACTAAGTTAGGTAATTAATTTTGTTTGATTTTTATGCAACCAATACTAAAAAATATATTTCACTAGTCGCTTCAAAAATCGCGTTTTGTGATTCATTGTTTGAACATCGAATTGTGATTGTGTTATCTTCAAATACAGCATCATTTTAGTCACGTTATTGTATTGGAGTATGTATTTTCACGAAGTGAGGCCCGAGTCTATTAATTTTATTGGATTTTCGCACAAACCATCGTAAACTTGGTGAGCACTGAGCATACTAAATCAAGGTAATAGAACGTTTCACATTACTCGTTCATCTTTAAGACTTCCTCAATTCGAAAACGCCTAAGAATCTGCTGTGTGATAATGCACATATAAATTATTATTAGGGGTTAAAGTATGAAATTGCCGTTTTGTATGGACGAAATCGAGAAAAGTCATTTTTCCATAGTAACAATTTTTTAGTTTTTTTAAAAACGCCTGAACCGTTTTCGATGCAATTAAAGGTGAAAGGTAGATGGTTATAAATCTACGCATTATAGTATTTAAATTTCTGAAAATCAAAGTATATAATACAAATATACTTAATTGAAGCAAGAAGGACCGCTGACACATTGTAAGAGATCTTTTCAACGACTTCCTTTGAAGTAATAGGCACTAGTATTGCATTTTTTTTTTAGTCAAAAGTTACTTTATTTAGTTTTTGATACAATACAAAAAGAATTACGCAATAATATGACTATACTTAAGAGCTATAAACAAAATAAAAAGTGGGAAAATAATCGGCAATTTCATACTTTAACCCCTATTATTATTACGAGCAACAATGACGAGCACAGAAAACTACATGACTCGTGATGATTGGTCGTACAGCCAGACCTTGTGCTTGTCGCATTACTTTACACCTTATTCCCTTGTCATACGTTCGTTTCTTTAAACAAACCACACGAAGATTTCGATCATACTTTATCATTAACCTTTCGTATGTGGCATATCCAGAGACAATAGAAATTAAATTGTGTCTCTGTGACGGATCCTAAAGATACATATAAGAGGGCTTAAAAAACTAATGGTGGCAGTATATAAACTTGAAAAATTTTGTCTCAGGCGGGACTCGAACCAATGGTGGCAATTGCTTACAGAGGGTTTAGGGCGGAGCGTGCAGCTTTACCATACAAATATTTCGATTAAGGGACCTTTTCAATAAGGAGCTTTCGATTAGGGGACCTTATCATTGAGGAACTAAAGATGAATATTCCTTACACCGGGTTTAGGTCCGCGTGTGCAGCTTTACCATACAAGTATTTCGATTAGGGGACCTTATCAGTAAGGAGCTTAGGGTGATTATTGCTTACAGAGGGTTTAGGGCGGTGCGTGTCGACGGCTGCGACGGACAGCTTGATGTGTTCCTCGCGGCAGCCGTACGCGACCGGAGTTAGCTTGATCACCGTGTGCAACGGGACGTGTAAGTAGGGAAGCTCCTCTGGAAATTATAATAAATAGATTAATAAATAAATTGTTCGTCTTGCTCTTTTTCATAGACAATTTACAAAGTGATTCCTAAAAAAAATTTGTCAATGAAAAGGGCTGGTTTCTGTTTTAGGAGACCTGAAAGACAGATTACAATATTTTTTTGTTTATTCTGTCTAACTTAGATCAAAGTCAGGAACCGGTTTGAATAATAACGGTTAAAAAAGATTAATAACGGTTTTGTGTTCATGTTCGAAAGAAATCCGGAATATATTTCATTCCGTTAACGAAATAAACCGGTTTTTAGTATCAAGACCTGCGGTGCTTGATATCAGTAGAAACTCGTTCGTATAAAACAGAGCAAAAATAGTTAATGAACACTAATCACAATCGGACCTTTAAAATACCGGTTAAATTAAGGTTACGTTGAAATGATAATATTCCGTCACATGTACTTGCAAGGCAAACCGGTATGACAATTTTACCTGCTTCCGACCCCTGCCACTCTAGCTCCATGATGATCGAGCTAGAGGTAGACCGGTACCAGTATGAAGGAACTCACCAGCAGACTTGTCCAGAAAATACGCCAGGAGACACCTCATAACAGCCTGGTGCGACACAACCAAAACATTCCCCTGCCGCTCCAGCTCCATGATGACGGGTTCCAGCCTCGCCACCAGGTCTTCGTAGCTCTCGCCGCGCGGGTATCTGTACGCGAACTTGTTGGCATCGCGGGCGTTGAAATCCGAGGGATACTTCTCCTGTATCTCCGCGTATGTCATTTCTTCGCAGATACCCTGAAGAGGAAAGGGGAACATTAATCAATATGCTCGGTAATTTTAATAAGCAATCTGTTTTTACAGACACGGGCAGGTCAACCTACCCAAAAAGTCAAAGGTCACTGAATTGATTTTCGACTTTAAGTCCAACAAGACGAGATCAATATCAATTGAGAAAATTAGGTTGACGTGCTGTTGTGTGTTGACTTTTATTTTATGTATTAGTTTTTTTTTGTTACAGTAAAAAGTAACGTAATGTACAGACAACACCACGTCAACCTATCACAAAACGTCAAATTTTCTCAATTGATAGACTCTGTCTAATAAAAGCTGAACCCAGGGTTTTTTGAAATAGCAACATTAACTATAATGACATTATGACAATGTCATTCAAACTGTTCTTTGAATAGGATTGATTGATGTTGATACTTGTGGGAACAGTGGGAACGTTTATATCTACTATTAAAATAAACATGTAACAACATTGGATTTATCCTAATTAACCGTGTAAGTGTGCGTGTAAAAGAATTAAAAATTAACTAATAAACTGACTGTTTAAAATTTTAAACCAAAACCCGTACATAAATACTAGTATATAATAGGGAATATGCATGAAAAGAAATATTGTTTTACTATATTTATAAAAAACTATAACCGTGAAGTCACAGTACATATCGAATCAACTTGTCTAGCACGCGACTTTAATGGGTATTTATCAATATTTTGATGATGGGGAATATGCATATATTTTTATTTAGTAATGCATATTCCCCATCATCAAAAACATTAAATAGGAAATGTATCAAAATTATTTATTCCTACTTTAGTTGGTAATACCATATTAAGTTTTTTTCCGCCTTTTGCTAGGTTCAGTTTTCATTAGACAGAGTCTATTGGTCTCTACTTGTTGGACTTAAAGTTGAAAATCAATTCAATGACCTGTAACTTTTTGGGTAGGTTGACCTGCCGCTGTCTGTACGTATAGTTGTAAACCAGCGGCTTGTAAGCGGGTAACTACCGAAGCCAGCGGCTAGAAACGAATAACCAGCCGCTTGATACCGGGTAGATACCCGACTTGAGCATCGAAAAACAATGGAATATAATACCATTTATTATTGTTAAACTCTTATTTTTATCATACAGTAGCACATACTATGTTCTGCTATATTTAATAAGCAAGAAAGATCCCGTTTATACATACAAATTTACTTAATTTAGGGACGAACAGGAATTTTGAGGTTTTAACACTTAATACAGATGCAAAAGTCATTGTTTATGTCTATTTATCCTTTAAAATAAATCAGAAGATAATTACCAAAAACAAGTACCTACATCATGTTAATATTTCAATGAAATGTAAGCAGCCGTTTCCAGCCGCTGGTTATCGCTAGAAATGATAATAAGCCAAATAAAGCGTTTCTAGCCGCTAGCCAGCTTTACATCTATATCTGTACGTAACGTAAAACCTATCATCATCCCAGGGCAAAGGCCTCCATCATTGACCTTTAGTTACCACAGCAATGACGGGTACAGACATTATCACCGCGCTTGAAAATGCGGGTTAGTGGTTGAGTGTTTTAAATATCGGGCCAAGTTCTCGGGGTCATTGTTTCGATTACCGGGATGGGCACGAAAATGTTTCGAATTTTCGAACATTTCTTGGGTTTGCGTACCAACATTTCTATGGTAACCTAAATTCAATGATGGAGGTCTTTGCTCTGCAGTGCAGTGGGGTTATTTACTTCATCACCACCACCCATATTAACCCAATGCTGATCACCTGATCACAGGCCTTTCGCGCTGGTTGGTCAATCATCAATGGGATGATTAGAGGCTGTTACTATTTAATTTAATAATGTAATTTTTACTTAAAATTAGGCTGTTTGGATTCGTCCGAGGCGGCAACTTTTATAAAAACAAAACCATCATTGCCATAGACAAGAAAATTAAGTATTCTAACCGCATCGATCTCGTTGAGCGCCTTCCACCTCTCCTGCGGCGCCTTCACGTCCTTAACCGTCTGGATGGCGCGTCGCATCCACGACGTCCACACACGTAGACCTGGGATCTGCTGCGTGTCGATGTAGCCCGCCAGCGCCGCCGCGTACTGCCGCCCGCGGGATGACAGGGAACTGTCGCCGCCGATACGGCCTAACGTGTTGTGGACGCTTTCACCATGCTGCGGGGGTAGGAATACAATTACAGTGTTTCCAATAGACAAAAGAAAATACTACTTTATGATTTTTTAACTAGGTGACCCGAGAGATTTTGTTCGAAAGATATTGTTACGAACGTGGAGTTCGGGATTTGGATTGACTTATTAGGATGAACACCGTTGACTTATTAGAAGAATTTAATAGGCGATGACCAGGCCTCAAACACTATCACAAAAGCCAAATCACAAGAATCGTAGTCGCTGGGGTCGTTGGTTCCATAACACTATTAGCCAATCCGTAGAGTAGTCCTTATATCCGTTGGTATCGCTAAAGTCGTCGTTACTTCGCACTAGATCACTTTTCGCAGGCATCGCACCGAAAGCTCAGAATGAACTGACTGCGGCGTCTTGAGTCCTGTTATTTATATATCTCAACATCGATGCCGGTCGTACATACTAGAATGTTCATTTTCCAGAAAAATCACAAGGACGTTTAAACGTAAACAACTCTAGAGAGTTATACCATTTTGCGCCTTAATCTGTAAACTTAAAGTCCAATGTCGCTTGCACTAACATCTTGTTATTACTTTGTGGTTCAACTTAGGTAGTTATGTACATTCCTCTAGCGATATCTCGAAGCATCTAGCATGTCCGCGACAATATATTTACGGATTTAGTAAGCGTTATTTTTTATTTAACCCGTCGGTTCGAACCCTTTATTATGTCTTCCCGTGACCATGAACGCTGTAAAGGGTTCGAAACGTCCGTTATATCAAAAATAAACGCGTACTAAATCCGTAAACATATCGTTCATTTCAATGTATAGTGTTCGCGTAAATTTAAGATAACAGTAGATTTTGTTAGGTCAAAAATGATTGCCAATGGATAAAACGAAATACTAATTGAGATGCCTTTATTTTTAACTAGCAACCCCGAAGGATTATGTTCTGTCAAAAAATATTGGCCCATTGTTAAGGCTAGGTTTGTATTAGGAAAAATAGTGTTGCATTTAGTGTGTTTTCCTTGTATTTTTTATCTCCATAAGAACCTTCATTGTCTATTAAAGAAATTATTTAAAAAAAACACCTATTCGCCTAAGCCACCCTCGAGCAACACATTTATCGGTTGTCTAGTACCCCATACGACAGGGTACATAATAGTAGCTTAATTTGGGACCAGATGGCTTTGTGTGGCCCAGTAAGGCATGTCTAAAATATTTATTATTTATTATTATTAAATATTTGGAAATAAATAAATGTTATGTTTGATGTAACGTTAGTTATATTAAATCAGCAATTGCATGTCTCTGATTTGACTTGTATTTAGACTTTAAAGGACTTCCATCTTGTGAAAGAAAGACAAATAAATAAAAAACTAAGTATCTTGACGTCGTAACACCGCACGTGAGTTATATAAACCTGTCTCATAAGTTTCGCGTATGCACCGTTCTATAAACAAAGCCATTAAGCTGTGACCGATTAACTACTGATAACCATTACTTATCAATTACATGTAATATACCTTTATCGGTTTTCTAATTCTCGAATTATCTCGAGAGGAATTTTACTATTTGATTTGTACATCAATCATTGAAAAGGTAAACATTCTGTGAAGAAATTATTCATTAAAAGTATTTGCTATTTCCAATTGCGACGTTACATCCAAAATTTGCTTAAAATTCTAGAACTTAGATATCTGAGTAGTATGTGGTCTAGTCGTGGAAAATGAAATCCACTGTATTACTATGTACAGTAAGAATGTACTTACCCTTGTCAAGTATATGGTCCTTGGTACAATGTGTATATTCATTAAGTAGTACACGATCCGGCTCTGGATGTGGCCCTCGTGTTTGTGAACAACAACCTGCGAACAAATTGAAAGGTGCCATTTATTTTGCATTTGGAAACTGCATAATGAGTAAATCATAGTAATAATAACACAATTTAAAATCGACAAAGTTTTGTCATTAAAACCTCTTTGCAAATGAATGAAGCAATGAAAGAGAGACAAACTTCTTAGAGTTCCATGGGTTCACTGTGCGGGTGCCGGGTCCATCATGCGACAGAAAGAGAAACTCCGAGTAGCTCCCGGGACTTGTGACACGGGTGTAGGTTTAAGGGGCCCATTTCCGACGTACATCAACACTCACCTTCACTACTCGTGTTTCTCTCCCTGCCCAGCCAAATCAGGTACGAACCTGCTAATGCAGCTTTAGACACTCGCTCTAGTATAGAACTTACTGCAGTTCTAGCCAAGTCAAGGTCTCTTTTAAGAATTTTAATTACGTAGACTTTTTAATGTCAGTTTTGGAAGACTTGCTCTCATTAAAATAAATCTGTTTTAAATCTGTTTTACATACGGTCAATTTATGATTATCAATTACGGATTCGATTATAAAAGTACTAAAGATATTTTAAAGGCAATTAAATAATTATATTTATGTAGATTTTTTTTAAATATAAATTAAAGTAGTAAAGTAAAGTAACAGCCTATAATCATCCCACTGCAGGGAAAAGGCCTCCATCATTGAATTCAAGTTACCACTACAATGATGGGTACTGGCTTAATCACCACGCTTGCCAAATGCGGGTTAGTGATCACAAACCCGAGCAACGTTCGAAAATTCGAAACTTTTTTTGTTGCCCGACCCGGGAATCGAACCTGGGACCCCGAGATCATGGCCCGGTATTTAAACCACTAGACCAGCGGGGCGTGTCAGACCAACGGGGCGTTTTTAAATATAATTAACTTTAAATGACAAATGCTGCCAACGACCTAGTTGATGCTTGGTTGTTGGCCGCATCGACTAACTCAGCCCTCCCCAACTGCGTTTGTTAGTACATTTATTAAACCCCTACCAAAGCAGGAAATGTATAGAATTCTATCTGGTGTCCTGTACCTTCAGTTATATGTAGTAGTTTTGCCGTAAACAGGAAAATATAAATACATTTGGTCGTTGACTGCATCAATCTTATGCCTTATGCCCTCGAGTCGACAGCTTACCGGGCGACGACTAGCAGGCGCTACGAGTAGTCGCACGGTAAGCAAAAAGGTTCTAGGTTCGAGTATTACGACATCAGTAGAATATATTTTAGAGGTAAGGCAAGCTGGGTACCTTTCCGTTAAATCCTTAGATTCAAATCCTTTTAAGATCTCACATTGTAAATTTAAAGATGATAATTTATTGACTTTATATAAAAAAGATAACCCTCCTCATAATTGTAGGGAGTAGTAAGTAAAAGATTTTATAAATAAACCTAACCTTGGCACCGAAACCCAACAAAAGCATTGATGCGGTAACAAAACGTAGAAAACAATAATTGTCAACAAGATTCAACTTTGCTCTAATGAAGAGTTGAGTATGGCTTAGTGAACTGCTTAGGTTATGGCGTTTTGATTTTAATTACTTTTAACAAATTATAACTCCCAACAGTAATGTATGTAATATAATGAATTGATGACACATTAAGCTCATTTAGAGAATTTAAATTCACATAATTATTAAGATATACATATAAGAAAGGATTATTCTGTATGTGGTACTGAAAATACATGGTTCTCTGCCATTATTCCTTGGACTAGCCGTTTGTTTCAAAAATATAAAAATGTATTTGGTAAGCACATTTCGCATACCTAGATGTAAACAAATGTAAATCAAAAATATTCGATTTCGAGGTGGAAATCAAGATTACGTGACGCGCTTCAGACATTAAAAATGTTACCTAACATCCGTATTAGATTGCCTTGTTGTTTGTTCACTTGTACTGTTACTAGCTTTTTGCCCGTGTGAACGACACGTTATAAAACCTCAAGCCCTTCCCAAATGAATATTCTAAACCCGCCACTGATAGTAATAATTCTATTAAATAGATAGTTAGCTCAAGAATATAAAGTGGCATGTGTCAAAAACTACAGTTTCGAGTTACATCCTTTTATATCTAGGCGTTTTCTTAAGAGGAAACACAAGGGCCGTTTTTCCATACAAACGTAGTCCCCTGTTTCCTCCCTGGATAAAGCCAGTAGAGCAATAATTTTTATTACAAAAATCTATGGCCACTATTAGCATGTTTCTATGTTTTCTGTTTTTTCATAAATTAATTAATAAAAAAGATATGAGACCTCAAGAATCGAAAAAATTCGCCCGATTTTCCGCTGTGTTCAAACATCCAGAAAACAAATTTGGCTAAATTTTAGAAAAAAAGGAATATATACGAACACAGGTCAAAGTCTTTTTTTAATTTTTAATGAAAAAAGTATTTAAATCGGTCTAGTTTTGGAAAAGTAATCGGGGGACTACGAAACGTTGATTTTGTGTGCTTTTAGTAGGTATTTTCGGTCCAAGAAGCAGTTGTCTCTATCACACTCTGCGGTGAAGGCGTTTGGCACTGCGCGACAGCAATAGATTTTACAAATACCTATTTTTCAATTATCTCGCCCGTAGTGTTTCCTCTTAAGCCCCGTACGTGTTATATGTGTGATTTATTGTTAAGGCCCATTAGTTAGTTACACATTTGTTGTAAGCATGGAAGTAATATCAAAAAACTAGATATACAATCAGTATTAATAAAGTGTCCCAACTAAAAGGCACCTATGTGACATAAGGGTGCACATTTAGTACAAGCTTTATCAATCTAGATGCAACATGACATAAATATCCATACTATTGCATGTCGACACAATGGGGACTACCGTTTCTTTGCTCACCAGTTGGCGCCACTGTAGACTGAGGTCCGGAGGTATAGCTGTCAAAGGCAATCGGCGCCGAAACAAAGTTTTAAATCTCGAATCTAATTAAAGTTTATTATTTATAAATAACTATCTTGATATCAACAAACTAACTTCTGAAATAGTTGCTCTTTGAGGCCGCCTATTTTTGCGCTTTTTCTTAATTCCGCTTTCAAAACGTTCACATTAATTGACAAATAATCCATATTTGCGATAATTTTACGAAGGAGATCACTTTCCAGCAGGTAAATTAAAGAAATTATAATTTATGTAACGAAGCCCGCTAAAACCAGTGAAAAGTGAATGTTATTGGACCTCACGCGACACAAGCGCCTCTAGTGGCAAATTCACTAGCGATAGCCCCCATTTGGCCGGGTTATACAGTTGACACTGACATAATTATAATCAACGTCAGTCATTCAAATGATGACAGTTTTAGGTGTCATTTTTGCATCGAACTGTGTATCTAGTTCTTATTGTAGGAAGCCGGTCCTAATAACCTATATATCTTCAGTTTTGGCATATCGGAGATAGAAAACAGTTTCTATCTATGTTTATGCCGTCCAGAGAAACAAAGACAGAAGTTGTTTTCTATCTTCGATATGCCAAAACTGAAGATAGATAGGTTATTGGAAATGGCTGTAAGGCAGGTCCTAATAACCTATCTATCTTCAGTTTTGGCATAGTTAGTAGTAAGTAGGTATGCAGGCAATTTCCCTGCAGTGGGATGATTATAGGCTGTATAATCATCCCACTGCAGGGAAATTGCCTCCATCATTTAATTCAAGTTACCAAAGCAATGATGGGTACAGGCTTAATCACCACGCTTGCCAAATGCGGGTTGGTGATCACAAACCCGAGCAATGTTCGAAAACTCGAAACTTTTCGGTAGCCCGACCCGGGGATCGAACCCGGGACCCCGAGATCTTGGTCCGGTATTTAAACCACTAGACCGACGGGACGTTACAGATTTGGCATATCGGAGATAAAAATCAACTTCTGTCTTTGTTTCTCTGGACGGCAAAATCAGAGAAAGAAGTTGTTTTTAGGGTTCCGTAGCCAAAGGGTAAAAACGGGACCCTATTACTAAGACTTCGCTGTCTGTCCGTCTGTCCGTCGCTCTGTCACCAGGTTGTATCTCAAGAGCCGCAATAGCTAGACAGTTAAAATTTTCACAGATTGTGTATTTCTGTTGTCGCAATAACAACAAATACTAAAATAAATATTTAAGGGGGGCTCCCATACAACAAACCCGTTTTTTTGGCCTTTTTGGTACGGAACCCTTCGTGCGCGAGTCCGACTTGCACTTGGCCGGTTTTTTTTATCTCCGATATGCCAAAACTGAAGATAGATAGGTTATTAGGACCGGCCGTAAGACCACCTTGTTTCAAGTGAAAATATTTATAGCCTCTAATTATATCAGAGAAATTAGACCCTACCGTTATTTAAAAAAAAATTTACATGGTTTCAATTTTTTTTTTCTAACAAAATTAATAATTATGAAGAGCATCCTGTCTACTCTCAATGATCCCTACGTCATCGCCTCCGTCTCACTCACTCATCGGCCGCGGCACGTGTATCGGACAAGGACAAGGTCAAGCGCCGAACATAACAACAAACGGGGGGATATTTTACTTTACTCCGTCATTTAAATGTGTTTATGTAATTTTCTTCATTTACAAAAAAAAAAAATAATTAGTATGGCGAATCTGTCCTTAAAATTTTTTCACTTGAAACGAGGTGAACTTATATCATCGACGGTCATAAGCCCCCGAACCAAAGCAGCAAATGTACAGAGTGCCCTACATACAGTCTTCATCACCTTCTCTCCGGTGTCGTATATCTTCATGTAGCTGTACTCCGACTCGAGCCGCTCGTCGAGAGGCTCGTACTTCTCCTTGTAATGCTCTATCCGGAGGAGGAAGTCGTTCAGCACGTTGTCTGTGTTCTGGATGTTCGTGTAGTCAGGACTACTGACTTTCACTTCCTGGAAACGGAAAGAATATTTCATTTTTCTTTGAATAGAGTATGCAGCAGATCGATTATAATGATATAGGGTCACCTATCCAGCCATTAATCTCGGAAAAAAAAATTGGTTGTTTGTAAAGTAGGTTTACGATCGAGATGTTTACGTGATAACGTTTTATTGGTGATATAAGTTTTTGGGAAGTAAGGAATTAATGAAGATAACAATTTTTTCAAATTTTAAATTACATCTTAAACATTCAACGAAAACTTAACCGCACGAGAAAATCTCCATTCGTTTGTATGCCGCTAGAGTGAGAGAGACGGAAGATCGGTCCACTCACTCGAACGCTATGCCAGCCTCCGCTCGTGAGGATTCCGCGTGACAAGTTTCACGGTGTCTCGAGATGAGACGGGAGATCGGTCCGTCTCTCTCTCTCGTTATACCTGCGATCGCGCTCGTGAGGTTTTGGTGTGACACAAGTTTCTGAACATGTCACCAGACTAAAACGATTTTAAAGACGTTATCACGTCAAAAGAGTTAGAAAGGCGATGTAGGCGGTGTAGGCGCGGCACAGAGGTTATGAGTAAATGTTTATACTTCTGCATAAACATGAATGTTAAGTGAGCGCTGTGATTGCTTGATTGGCGTTCTTTGAACTCGTTTTTGTGTGCGAAAGCTTGTGTTTATTATCTGCACAAGTAGTAGTGGGCGTGGGGCGCAAGCGGCGACATCGATTCTTATACAAATGGCGCATGACCGACTTTTTAACCTTTTTCTATGTTCTGTGAATAATAGCATGTAAATACAGGTGTAAAAACAACACATTAGTTAATTTTAAACAATAATAATGTACAATATTTTGAATAGTTATACGCATGTTACATTATTTATATCATTAAGTGGATCATATGTATATAAATTTCTGCATTTCCTTAAGACGCTGACATGAGCCAAATTGAGCTCAATGAAGATTGTTTTGCTTTAAGCCTATGGCTCGTATTGTTGCCAAATGCTATGTAGTTGTAATTGATCATATTTTCGACCAGGTGGCTGTTTCCAAAACACGATTCTAAAAACTTTTCTCGATAGAAAAAATCTCAAAGTAGCCTCTGAAAATACATTAATTACCATTTTTCTCAGCAGTCCGTATAACAATGATAATAAAATTTTGCTATATTGTATATTACATGTTGCTTAAGCAAATGGCTGATTTAGATTTTTAATAAAATGGCAATTTTAAATTGCACAACGAATTTTGTTGTTTGGCACTTAGGCCCTTCTATTCCATGCGCTTTTTCTCTGTCACTCCTACGAGAATCGACAGTGATAGCTGTGGCGCGTTCCAAATAAATTCAAAGACGAATAAATTTGTGGGCGTGTTTATTGCTCAAGGTCATCGGCTGCAGTCAGCGTCTTAATATAAAAAAAAAGGAAGTGAGGTTTTCTCCTAAATTGATTGAATGAGAGATCCTGAATATCTTGCCGAATATTATTATAAATGATACACATATAAAAAGAGTTTTTTTAAGACGAGCGCTTCTTGGGATACTATTATATTTTGGCATGGGATTAAGATGTATATACTGTGTAGAACCAACCCTTGTGGGTTGCGATAACATCGACTTCTCTCTACCGATGTACACACTACGATTTATTTATTTATACACCGCGATTTTATTTAGTATTTTGACACGCTGTGACGCGCACGTAATATTTTGCGGCGGGGGGAGTATCAGATGAATTGATCTTACACAGCTACATCCGTGCATATCACAGCATGTTTCAAAATAAATATCCAAAGCAATATTTATCATTCATATTTAAAAAAATGGTAAAAACATTAAAACAACACTGCCAAGATGTTATACGAGTACATAATGGTTACACAGCGTTTGCTACGTTTTACAGGTGGTTGAAAATGCACCGTGTATATACGGTACACCAACAGCATATTAATAGGGGTTAAAGTATGAAATTGCCGATTATTTTCCCACTTTTTATTTTGTTTATAGCTCTTAAGTATAGTCATACGAGTATTATTGCATAATTATTTTTGTATTGTATCAAAAACTAAATAAAGTAACTTTTGACTAAAAAAAATGCAATACTAGTGCCTATTACTTCAAAGGAAGTCGTTGAAAAGACCCCTTACAATGTGTCAGCTGACCTTCTTGCTTCAATTAAGTATATTTGTATTATATACTTTGATTTTCAGAAATTTAAATACTATAATGCGTAGCTTTATAACCATCTAACTTTCACCTTTAATTACATCGAAAACGGTTTAGGCGTTTTTAAAAAAACTATAAAATTGTTAGTATGGAAAAATGACTTTTCTCGATTTCGTCCATACAAAACGGCAATTACAAATTTTTAAACACCTAACATTATATATACTAATTTACATATCGATCGCTGATCTGCCAAGATTGGCGGCTATGTCATATCGTACATTTAATGAGGTCTGCGTCCAGCAATAATGTGATGTGGGCTAAATATGATGTATTAGTCAAGAACTCAAGACAGTATTTAGTCAACATCAAATATGTGTTTTAAGAGCAGCATCTTCTCCAGTGGCCAATATGAAATCGCCAACCCGCTGGCCAAGCGTGGCGAACATTACAAAATCGTCTCCAGCAGTGGCCTGATATAGGCTAATGATGAAGATGATTTCAATATCAGATTCATTTAAATAAATAAATAAATTTGGACAATGTCACATACATTGTTCCGATCCCAATTTGAGTGACTATTTAAAGCACTCATATTTTTGGAAATCAAAAACAACGAAGGTACCACAGACACCCAGACCCGAGGAAATGTAAAAAAACACTTTTTTCTACATTGACCCGTCCGGGAATCGAACCCGGGACCTCGGAGCAGGCGACACCTTGATAACCGGTGCGTACGCCAGTTCGACACGGAGGTCGTCATCTTAGTGTTTTAAGAGCAGCGTCTTCTCCACTGGCTAAACTGCAATCGCCAACCCGCTGGCCAAGCGTGGCGAATATTACAAAATCGTCTCCAGCAGCGGACTGACATATGCGAATGATGTAGATGATTTCAATATCACGTTCAATTCTATTTAAGTACTCAACTGATAAATAAACACATGCGACAAACGTTCTAAAGAAGTCATTTAGCACAATTCAAAGTAGGTAACATTCCTTATGTAAACAAAAAGTACGTATCTATATGCCCGTGTGTTGCGGAATAAACAAAGTGTGCATTGAAAGGAACACAAGTTCAATGCGTCCGCGCCGACCTTAAACTTGATCATGTCGACACTAATGTATTACGCCAACTCAAAGCGTACGTAACAAAACCTGAAGTCAATCTACATTCAAACTGCGTTTGACAACGCACACATAGACACCGCCCACAGATACGAAATCTCGGTCTGGCTGGGACCGATGCGAGCGCGAGTGCCATTCGCTAGCTAGACTCTAGCGGCTAGCTAGAGACACGCGTCTATCAACTGTTTAATTAAAAAATTTATCACCAAAAAAGTTCAATAACTTTTCAGGGTACGGTGGTTTCAATTCAACATTAATTAATGCCAGTAATTGTTTTGAACTTTGAACTTTTCTAGCACTCTAATAATTATAATATTTTACTTATGACATTTAATTTTCACTCCTTGGCACCACCTGTAACATTTCTGCTTGACTGGTAGAGAGAATGCTTTTTGACATTAAGTATGCCATTTGTATGGGAAAAAAGTTTAAATAAATAAATAAACAAACCAAACATTGAAATGTCGTCGAATGACTTGAATGTAACAATAACATTAAAATTATAATAAAAATATACTATCAATTATTGGTTTATACTTTCGTTCCTTCTTGCTTCATTCTCAACATTAATGAAACGACCCTTCTACGATAGTTTTCTGTGCATGAGCTTAAGATGACAACTGTATCCCGATTACCGAGTAGGTATAAAAAGTGAAGTACATAGCATTAGATTGGCTTCTATACCTACATTGTGTGATGCCAATTCTCTATGAAATACAGGGTGTTTGACGCATGTATTTTTTTAATCTCTGGGTTACTGAGTGTTAGTTTTTACAGTTACTTGGCACAGCGGTCTCGAGATAATTTATTTGAATTTAACAACGTCATTTTTACTTTTTTATTAAGGATTGTAGCGTAACAAAAACGTATTTTGTTTTTAATTGTTGTACCAACCTTGCTTTATTAAAACTTCAAAGTCGGACAACCACGTAATAATTTATGCGTGTGTTTATATGGAAACAGATAAAATATAACTTTTTTTTTACAAATCGAACCGCAAAAAGTCGATCCTTTATCCGGTTGTACTAAAATTGCTGATGTTTTAAAATCACACAAAAGATATTATCTTGTATTTTGATGTCCTTCATATTCCTTACGGCATCGTTTTAAAATATGCATAATTTGATCTGAATAGTACTTTTTAGACACTGGAGGGAAAAGGCCTCCATCATTGAATTCAAGTTACCACAGCAATGACGGGTACTGCCATAATTACCACGCTTGCCAATAGCGAGGTCACAAACCCGAGCAACGTTCGAAAATTCGAAACTTTGTTGCCCGACCCAGGGATCGAACCTGGGACCCCGAGATCTTGGCCCGGTATTGAACCAATAGACCAATGGGGCGTTACTTTTTAACTAACTTACCATAATATTCTGTTCGATTATCCTGGGGTCATCGCAGATGGACTCCACGAAGAAAAGCTTGAAGCCCATCTTGTGAACAACTATGTCGCGGATCATGCGCCGCCGGTCCAGTGTGGAGTTTGTCGCGTCGAACACCTGCAAACAATAACAGCTTGTAATGACTGGACAATAGAATTGAGATTGGTACTTAACTGTGGTTCTGTACCAAACCAAAATTAAAGGCGGGAAAACGGCTGTCCATTAATCACGCGCTGTTTGAAGCAATTTTTTAGATGCACTCTCTCCCGTGGCAATCCGTTGTGAGATTTTTTTACTACCCCTCCTCTAACCTAAGGTCACGTGTATTATTTTTTGTACATACTTCGTAATTCATATCTAAAAAAATTGCTTATACATACGACCAGGTCAAGCAAAATCACGCGATGTCTGTCGCAAGTTTAGGTGTCACGATGGCGGGAACATTTAAATGGCACTGCGAATCTACAACCTAACAATTCTCGTACGAATTTAATAACCAAAATTACTTCATTGGAAAAAATAACTATGGTTTCTAGCGTTATAGGTACAAGTTTTACGCAATTGCACAACAATATTAAAAAAAAGTGTTTCGGTTTTGAAAACAAATACATGTAACATCTTAATGAAAATTTCATGCATTTTTCATTCGGGAAAACAAAATGCCCAAATTGGCCGGGCGTAGAACCATCTCTATTCGTAACCATGTACCAAATAAATTAATTTTTTGGCTGTCCTAAATAAATAAATGTATAATCTACTTACGGCCACCTCGCCACCCTTGACCAGCCACTGGCAAACGTCGTGTAGCGCGTCCAGCGCGCACTGCTGCCTGATGGCCATGGCTTCCTTGTTGTCCGCGCGGAAGAACTCGTGACTCGTGTAAGCGGTGGTCGCATGCCGCCTGTACTCGCCCAAGTTGAAAACTGATGAAAAAGACTGCTTTGTTAGATTAGCGCTAGAATGTGGACGATTTAAACTGAAAAGGGCCATTTTTACCAAATACATTACAGGTATATTTAAGTTAATGGTAGTTTTTGAAATACATATATTGAAAAATAGATAATAGAAAAGGTATAATAGCCTTATTTTCAGTAGGTAACGATAGTTACTAAGCGTTTTCGATATATTGAACGATGAATGCTATGCTACCGTGAATTGTACTTGACAAAATTACCAAATGCACATCTAAAGAACCGTTAATTAATATTCTACAATGCATACATGAAGTAATAAACCACAATCTAGTATACTTATTCGCGTCATTTGGAAGAAAATATTGACCGCGAATCGCACTCAACATTTAGACAGCTCACTGCCGACTGTAGAGATACACTGTTAAGTACTTTTGTAATGTAAGCAAAGAAGTAAATTTCTTTTAGCGTCAATTATTATTATCATTAATAAATTAGATTCGATATTAAACTACAGTAACGCATGGTGCCGTTAAAATGTTAACTCTATGAAAAATAATGTTACTTAAAGGTACTCTCTGTATTAATTTAATAACGTTACCACGCCCTGGAACCCATATTTTGGAATTGTTTCTCATTTCCATACACAAGCACTAATATGCAAGTGTATTTATGATTTCTTAACCCCTTACTGGAATTCAACGTATTCCAAGTTGCAAATAACCCTGTATACATTTAACCCTTTTATCAACCTAAAATTCTGCAATAAATATTGCACTCTACAACATGAACTTAAATTTCAAAGCAAGTCCAATGATCTGATGTTACCAGTCCTATAAAAAATGCGAGATAGTAAATACTCACCCCTTGTGTTAATTCCTATCCAGTTCAGGTACCGTGACAGTTTTTTGGAGATGTAGGTCTTCCCCCGGGCAGGGAGACCTACCATGGCGATCACATGGGGTATGTTCACATAGTTTGCTCGTTCACCTGGGAACAAAATATAATTTTTTGATATTATGCTATTTTTATAAAAATTTTGCTTGGCAAGAACATTATTATTATATCTATAATCTATCCTATGGAAAATAAAAATAGAGTCATGGAGAAGGCCTATACTCAACATAGGGATCCTAAATAAAAGGGCAAATTTTGAGAATTGTAAAAGTTATCAATTGAGGAACATAAAAACTTAAATAAAACAAAATAATAGGAAAGAATTATAGCATGGAGGCAGGTCCTCTTTCTCATGATTTTTGCATTTTATTGTAAGAAAAAAAAGTTGGTAGAAAAGCCCACATTGGGGCCATCTCATAGAGCCAGTGCAATTAAGAATAATAGGAGGACATTTTATTCATGGAAAATTGTATTTTCATTTTAAAATGTTTAATTACCTACCTTTTATTTTAATTTTATTATAAAAAAAATATAATGTTAATAATTAATGTAATTATTCAATTCTATGCCTCCGTACAAAAATATTATACCCAGCTAGATGCATAAAAAGTGCATTTAATAATTCAATAAATTGTTTTGTCTTTATTCATTAAGGGGTGCGTCTCATGTGATATACAATCATTTGATATAATCAAACTTTAATAACGATCACTTTACATAATAATAATTTGTTACAACAACACATGATATAATATTGTTTGACATAACGATTATTTTACATAACATACAGTTAATTTAATAATAATATTTAGTATAACATTCATGATAAATAAAACATTTTGAAATAAAACTCATTTTATGTATCGTTCATTTGTTATAAATTTGTTTGTTATACGCATCATTTCGTATATCTATTATTTGAGATAAAAACGTTTGAAATATTGATTAAAAGAAATAACCGTACTGACTGACATACATTGCTAAATTTAAGAATTTGGTTGAATCCCGAGTCCCGACTCGCCGTGGTCTTTCCGCCGTGGTACTTGTCTGCCCTACACTAGAGTGCAATTTAAAAGCCGGAGCCGAAGTTGCGGAAGCGAGTGTGGGTGCCAGAGATTTGTTACGCAAGGGCGGAAGGACTGCACTTTCCGCAGCGCTGGAGAAGAGCAAAACAAATGCTTGCCTGCTTGCCTGCATGCGCCATGCATGCTGCTTGCCTGCATGATTGCATGCATGCCAGCTTGCATACATGATGATTGCCTGGATGCATGCTTGCTTGCCTGCTTACGTGCATACATACCTCCTTGCCTGCATATTTATGGCATTTCGTACTCTTAAATATTCGGAATATACCCTATTTGGTATCTTTAAATTCTGCATTCTGACGCCTTTGTATCAAGAAATCATTATCTGTTTTAAATGTTATATAAAAAGAGTGTTATCGTAAATGAACGTTATACTAAATGTTATCATACTAAATAAAATTATTTGTTTTTAGCATTATATCATGTGAAAGTGATATTAAACGGTTATTAAGCTAAATGATTTTATACCAACTGTTACTTGTACGTTTTAAAATTATGTAATTTAAATTTATATCTTTCCATCATTATATTAAAAAAGTGTTATATTAAACAAAATTATATTATTTTATTGTATATAAAATAAATTAAAAAATAAATATTTAAGAGATGCCTCGCCGGGCCACACTGAGCCATCTAGTCCCAAATTAAGGTACTATTAAGTACCCTGTCGTACTAGACAACCGATAAACTTACTTATATACTTTTTTTTTTGTAAATACATACTTATAATACATAGAAAACACCCAGACCAGTTGTACAAACAGACATGTTCATGCACACAAATATTTGTACTGTGCGGGGATCGAACCCGCGACCCATGGCTCAGAAGCAGCGTTAACTACCGCTGATCCAAATGGTCGTCAAAATAAATATGTTTTGATATTTATACGATATGTTGTTGTTGTTATACTATATATTAAACACCCTTCATTAAGTTGGTATGCACTTTTTACAACAACATTTTTATTTTTAGTATAATTAACCAACACATTGTTGATACACACAATTAACTTATAGTAGAAACCACTTGAAACATTGACAAAATATCGGAAACTCATATAAAAACTAACCTTTAGAAACCCAGAAGTAATCAACTTTTTACAAAAACTATTTAGTTATAAACCACTAAATCATCATTGTCATCAGCCTAATGACGACCACGGCCCTTACTCTTGAATTTGATTTAAGTTCGATCTCGATTCGACCTAGTCAAAATCTGAACAAACTCAATTGAATCGAAATCAAAATCAAGTCAAGATCGATCTAAAATGGCGATCCGTTAAACATTTTCGGTTGATAACGTAATCACTATCGACTCAAAGGTTTAGGTTCACTTTCAGAGTACCAAATCACTGATTCTCGACGTCGATTTGATTTTGATCGTAACTCGAACTTGTCAAGAGTAAGCCTGCACTGCTGCACACAGGCCGCTGATTGCCACTTCAGCTACACAATTCTCTGAGTGATGTTGGTTATTTTAGTTCTCCTATGGATTACCTCATTTCTGATTAACTTTACCACATAGTTCTATTTTATTATTGGACTATCCTGGTAGACCAAACAATAATAAGTACACACATTCGACATAATAAATACTCGTTGCATATCTACATAGGTGCTATTACATTCTGCACATAAGCATAAGTTATAATAAGAAATCACTTGATGCATGCAACGTGGTAGTGTTGGAAATATTTCATGAGAAACTAATTAATCCACTATCATGTTGACTTGAACTTTGGCTGGCATACTGTATACACAGCGATAGAAAATACAAACACTGTTATCTGTAATATTAGTGTATTTGTTTACATTAGATATTGAGAATTTTCATTGTGTATTTAGAAAAAGAGTATTAAAATAGTTATTAAAAGTTTATAAAATAAAATTAGTAGAAAATACCTATGAAGTTTACCTTAATAGAAATAATAAAAAGAAGTTTTGTTAAATTGAGCAGTTTGCTGTATGTATTAAAAATTCTTCTTGAAGATTTAACTTGACTACTTTAGGACTGGCTGGATTCTATTTTATTTATATTTTAAAAGTGAATGGTTACCAATTTGTAAAATACAAATAGATTTTATTTGACATACATATCAGTTAGGATATGATATTTTAAATGTATGAAATATGTACAAATTAAGTAATGAACCACAATCTAATATAAACATTAGCAGATCCAAACAAGGCTAATAAAATGGTATAACATAATGGGTTAGTCACAAAACTTTTGCAATTTAGCCAAATGTGAGTTAGGTTCGGCTAGACGTCCTGCAAATTTAACGCTTTGAACCCCAAGCGACAACCGGTTGTTACGATAACAATTGATTTTAATTGTGTCTGGGATATCCGATCGTCAAAGGGTTCAAATGAAATCTTGTACAAGATCTGTACGCACTGTTACATCCTGGACTCATTCCATCAAAAGCTAAGAAGACACTTAAAGCAGCAGAATGTGAATGTTTTTTGCTTAATCAGGCCAAAACAGCTGAACAAATCTAAATGAAATTTGCCAGAGATACCATTTGGTCAGGAATAGAATATAAAGTTTGAAATTAAGGAGTTATGTACTGTTCCCGTGGGATCACTACGTTTTTCATATTAAAAGGGCTTGTGTTAGTTTTTTGGATGGTAATAGTTTACGGGCCAGGGTAAAACATAGCTTAACTTTTATCCGCAAACGTAGTCGCGGACAACAGCTACTAGTAATCAATAAAACTTTTGAGACAGTCAGAGCTTTGCTTGATTGTCGCGAAAGTTGATTTTGATAAACCTTGACATTGTACCTGAATCCCCTAGGACTTGCTTCTTTATAAGAATTGTAATGATATTAAAGACTAATAGTAATTAAATCGGTCTAAGAACAGTTATCGTGAGACTTCGTTATCAAAAAACAAGGTTTTAACTTAATCTGGGCATTTACAGCGAAGCATAAGAATCAAGTATAAAACACATAAAATGCAAATCCCTCGCCTTACACATCATGTTTTTAACATTATGCGGAACTATGACATTAACGAATACGACCTCGTGACTAAAATCGTTGCGAATTCTTCATTGATATGTGGGGTTTTTAATACAGCATCGAAATTACTGACCATCTCCGAAAAACTGCTTGTTCAAATACTTCCAGCCTTCAGCGCGATTGTCGTCTGGATCCATTAAGGAAACTACTTTTCCAACACTTTAAGATAGCTATAAATGTTGATTAAATTTAATTAAAATTAATAATTTTATGCGAAGTCGTCAATCGCGAATAGTAGCAGCACGTAAACTGTCATGTCAGGCAAATCAATGTCAAAGTGACGTCACGTCAGTGAGACGTTGACATTCCACAAAGACAAGCAAGCATAGACTATATTAACATTTTTATCAGAAAAAAATAATTGCGGGAAAACTTGTTACAATTTGAATGTTATTTCAGAAACTACAGTGTGGAGATTATGCGCCAATTTATTCTAATGTGGCTTCTTGTCTTTGGTATTTTGATCAAACTGTTAAACCCATAGATATAATAAAAGCAATCGTACGAATAAGATCCGAATAGTTTCAATAAGTTTCAAATAAGCTTTTTGTAATAAGTAAAAGTTTTGGGACGCATCGTTTCCCAAATGATAAATAGGGTAGATACAGATGTGGATCAAAAGCAATATAGAAATGTAGGTCAATAAATTGTTAGTTAAAATATCTCCAAATTTAGACGACGAAACCTAATGCGATGGCGGTTATAAGACACAATTTAAATTCAGAATTTTATACTGACTACGGTCTCACAAGTTAACAACCAAGAAACAAAAATAACATTAACAAAAGAAACAATTATTTTTGACTTCAAATTGTAACGATTACAAAAATAATGGCTTTACATGCTAATCCTTAAACTAATGCTCTAAAACTTATGTTTACCAACCGGTATTGGGAAAAGAAGTTGAAAATTATTGGTTTGGGTCAAAAAGGGGTGAGTGTGGGAGTTTAAATCGTACTTCGGAAGGCACGTTATGCTGTTGGAGCTTGTTTATGTCGCGAGATGGAAAATAAGTCCCGTCAAAACATTGTAATAGGAAGAATGGAAAACTATAACATCAGACTATCCTTTGAAGAGATATTAAGCAGCGTTATTTCTTATCCTGTTTCTGCTCGCCAAAGCCCCCCTAGTTTAATAACAAAGAGGGCGTATCACACGATTGCATAACGGGCATACGATGTGGAATTCTGCATTCGAATCATCCGATTTTATTGACGATTGTTTATCTATACGTCACAAAACGTGAATGAAAGTACCAACGCTAAGTGGTGGGTGGGCCGCGTTATTTTGGGCGACGCAATATTTGGCCATTGAGTTACCCGCGTCACAGCCAACACCCTTGACATTGCCGACGACTGGCGCTGCGTTACACCATGAGATAAACATATATATTTTTTTATAGTTGGGTACTGATTCGAAGATTTTGTAAGATTATTTTTCTAGCAATCTCTGCCACCCGAATCTGCCTAAATAAATCTCTTGTGTGCGCTGCCATCGCATTGCGTGTATATGCAGCCTTAAAATCTATAAAATTTACGAAGCTTCCGGTATTGTAGATTTTAACAACAACTAAACCTTTTGAGGACTTACTTGCCCGGAAGTATCACAAATATTATTCTACTATTGCTATTCCTATTGTCACGCACGAGTTTTTTTGGTTTGGCTTTTGTTGGTTGGGTTAGATTAGACTAAAGTGGGTAAGTTTTTTCCAATAAACTTCTTTCACATTACATACTCAAGAAAAGCTTTAAATAAGCCACCAATTTTGAGTCGTTGCATGATGATATCCAATACTTCTTGCTCGGCACTGACACTCAATTAATTGCTTACTTTTCGTCGGTCTAAATTATTTTCGACTTGTATACTCATCCATCATACTTTTTTTAATTTAAAATCTTTGATTAAAAATATAATATTAATCCCTCGATCGTGAGTTATTCCAGATACAATTGAAATCAATTGTTATCGCGGCACGCGCGTGCCTCCTGGGGGTTGAGGGATTATAGGTATATGCGTCGAAATGAAAACCGCCTCTATTTTTGTTTGATGTAAAACCAATAAATGTTGCATACAGGTTTAGAACACATAGAGCTTAATTTTGAGAAATGCGAAATGAGGTGATCCGGCAGAGTTCTAAAGTAACCGACCATAGCCCACCGGATTAGCAAGCTGAAGTGGCAGTGGGCTGGCCATATTAGCCGCAAAACCGACAACCGCTGGGGTAAACGAGTTCTTGAGTGGAGACCGCGTCAAGGCAAATATAGTGTAGGACGCCCTCAGGCCAGGTGGATTGATGATTTGCGCAAGATGTCTGGCAGGAGCTGGATGCCAGAAGCCGAGGATCGACCTAAGTGGCAACCAACTGGAGAGGCCTATGTCCAGCAGTGGGCTGCGATAGGCTGATGATGATGATGATGAGCTTAATTTTACGTATGATCTCGTTTCGTCATACATCAATCAGTTTAACCTAGTAAATCACTGAGTACCTATGAGTACCTACCTACCAAGAAGGTAGGTAACTTACAGACACTATCATAGTACATCCGTCTAAGATATATTTAAATCAAACTGGTATAAACCTCGAATATTAAGAAACCTACAACTAAAAACCTTAAAAAATATATATAATATAACTAATAACTAAAATATATTACTAAAAGGAGTCCCTTTAGGCAGGGATCCGAAGATACTGGCAGCGTTCCCCCTTTGTATGGCTAAACTAATTCTTTGACCGAGGTAGCTGCCAGCTCTTCGGTCTCCTGTGATGTCGACTAACCTTTTTGCTATTTCCTTGAAAAGCCTCATAGCACTAGGACCCCAAGGACCAAGGGTCTCGACACCGAATGGGATAAAATCATAAAAGTCTAAGTATAAAATAAAGATCGCGACATGTATAGAAATTATATAGCAACAACGGTTTCTAAATACTATTTATTTTCCATATCTCTGATTTCCCGACAGTAATCCGGTTTATGTGCCCTAAATTCATGTTATTCATTGAAAGCGATTCAGATACCCACCCACGCGAATGGCCTAAAAATTGTCAGACACATTCTATTTTCTGAAACCATTTAGATTTGCACGATTAGTTACTAAAACGACGAACATTGTTGTAAAATGCAGGGTCACTTACATTTTATACTAGGTATACATTTTCGAAGTGCTGTTACAGCTTAATGTTATAAAAACCCTTCTTAGTAAGTATTGGATGGATGCTCAACTTTATCCACTTGTAGGAATTGCTTGCTCGGACGAACCTTTAGGCGCGTTTGACCTTTCTATTGACGAGTGTAATCAATTAACAATATTAAAAGACCGTTTAACGGTTTTTCCATAGCTCTTTAAATATTGGTTCGATTTTATGAATTACATACACACACAGCACTTAGATAATGATATTGGCATTGAAAAAACCGGCCAAGTGCGAGTCGGACTCGCGCACGAAGGGTTCCGTACTAAAAATGCCAAAAAAACGAGTTTGTTGTATGGGAGCCCCCCTTAAATATTTATTTTATTTTGTTTTTAGTATTATACATAATTTGTGAAAATTTCAACTGTCTAGCTTTCGCGGCTCTTGAGATACAGCCTGGTGACAGAGCGACGGACAGACGGACAGACAGCGAAGTCTTAGTAATAGGGTCCCGATTTTACCCTTTGGATACGGAACCCTAAAAAGTAACTGCGATATATAAACCTATAATAAATAGTAAGTATTATCTCATCTGTGAAATAATTAGCTAACGATGAGATGTTTTGTTTGTGTGGTGCCAGCATTTGAAAAGAATGGCATCAGTTATTATTTTCCTATTGGTTTCGTAAGAGGCGATTAAAGGAATACTGCCCGAAAAGACAGGCCAATCTAGCCAAAAATTAAAAGAGTATTCTACGAGCATAATATGTAATACGCTAGTAGAAAACAACTTTAGACTTTAGAAAATTTGGAAAACCTATCATAATTTACGCAAGTTATAGAACGAGACTTTCTCAGAGCGAATGTAATGACATGAAATTACATTTCCGCGACTGTCTACAGGATGCTGTCATTGAGGAAATTGCATCCCACATATGAACCGCCCCCTACAGTTCTGTTTTTTGTATATGATTATCTTACATGAAGCAATCAGGCTTAAAGCATTTGCTCCAGGCATCTGCAATAGGCATCCATAGAGCTAATGGGTGGTTTGTTGTTTTTTGAATATAATATGTTTACTTTTGTTTTGTGTTTGTTTTAAGTCTATCATAGTAACGAAAATTTTAATGTAATGTTGCATACCTACTGCGTAACGCCGGCAGTGGTGTGTCGACTCATCGGGAGCTGCCGGGTTCCTTCGGTTAGGCTTCGAAATTTTACTTACTGGTACTGGTACAGGTCTCGGGGTTGGCTGGGGGATTCGGGTTTGGATAGTGGCCTGGTGGGTCTATCTGCTTCTGTCGGACCTACGCTCCCAATCAGGGTCCCCGCTGAAAATCAGCGTTGTGATAAGCCTTTAGCTGTCATGAGTCACGACTAATGCTGAGCGGAAACCTTTTTGGCACTTATTGTTTCCTTTTTTTTAAATGTTTATGCTTTGTGTTTGTTGTTGTGTCAAATAAATATTTCTTTCTTTCTTTCTGATTGCGTAGTAGCATAAACGTAGAATATTATATCTATGCGTAGTAGTGACTGACGCAGCGCCATCTAGTAATACCTTTTCATAACAAGTCACCAGTCACCAGTCACCACTTATCACTGATGTCCTGCCGGACGCGGTCGGAAGTGGCGCGTCTGTTCATAAGCAATGCGATGTAATGCGATGCGATCCGTTTAGTGCACTTAGACATTTTCTTGCACTGCTTCTTCTGGGCATTGACCCAAAAATTCCCAAAGACCAGATCCAAAGGAGATATTTTCTTCCGGAAAACACTAATTTCATGCATTTTAGAGTTATCCATCATCTCAGCCAAACTGCTTTATCAGTGTAGGTACCTACTACATACCTACTTACTTCAAAATAAACGGTTTCAATTTAATTCCTAATAAGACAAAGTTGAAAATAATTACCTCATTCATATCGACGTATCAATTATCGGTTTTGATGTCATCTTAGTAGAATAGTGTGTTAATTACGTTGTAAAATATTGTCACCATTTAAAATAATTTGAACGTTGATTGTCTCGTTTTATGGTACGTGGTAATTAGCAGTTAGGTACGATGTTCAAATGTGTGTGTTATTATATTATAAGCAAAGCAATTGTACCTGAGTTACGGATTAGGTAGGATTTAGTTAAAATTATTAAAGGTAAATAAGTATATTTATGAATATTTTATCGTTTAGATACGTGTTCGATAAGTTTGATTGAGAAAAACTCGCTCTAAGCAGTTCATTATCTTATTTTCAGTAGTAAGAAGATTTTTCAAATAATTAATAAGAAGATTCTTATTAATTATTTGAAAAATCTTCTTCATAAATAAAAACGGATCTAATATCCTACGCAGTTCAAAATGGCTGCATTTATCATGTTTTTTATCTTTTTTATTTTTAATGGTCAAACTGTTTTAGAAATCTTGAAAAGGATAATCGCTAAATACGGTTATGCAGAGCCGATAAACAACATGTTTTTTAATTTAATTATTATAGTTAAAGTTTATTTGAAAACAGTTAAAAAGACACAAGTGGGTACCCAGTATATAGAAGTAATGTTTCACATTATTTATCATTAATCATCGGTATTAATGGCATTATAATAAAACAAAAATGAATGCATCAGTACAATTATGCGTCTGCAACGTGCAAACTAGGTAACAATTTTTATCGTTATGACTCTTAAAACCTTACCTTCTTAATTTTGGAAAGATACTTAAGCGACGGTAAAGTCCTCTTTTAAAAATTGTCATAGCGTCAAAGCCAGTCAAAGCCATGCATCAAGCGTTCTTACTGTAACCACTGATTAGTTTACTTTATTATTTAGTAATTAGCTTTCACTCACTATTAATGTGCTGTTGTGATATCTATCATCAATGATAATAATCTTATTTTTCTTCTGTCACTGTAAATTACTTACTAGTGACGTAGAAAACGTGTAACATAAGATTGTTAATTAGTCAGAATATGACTTAAAACCTCTTGCCTGTGACTACTTTCGCGGATAAAATGTAGCCTGTTATACTTCGACCATTATGCAAAAAATCACTACGATCACTTTCAAAATGACAAACAAAATGTCCAGCTTAATAGTAGGTACCTAGTAGCTTCTTCGCCCGCGGCTCTGCCCGTGTAAACTACACTATATATCGCGCGTGCGGAAACTTGTGCCCAACAGTGGGATACCGAATTTATGCCTATTATTAGGCCTATGTTACTTCTAATACCTCCAAGAATATGTGTACAAAGTTTCATGATGATCGGTTAAGTAGTTTTCACGTGAAAGCGTAACAAACAAACTTTTTTTCTCATCTGTAATTAAATTAGATTGGTGATGTACTGGTTGTTTATGGTGTGTTACGGTAGGCCAAGAAATTGATTTATGACCCTAAGGTTAAAAATCATAATTGCTATTTTACTTTCACGTGAGTTTTTTTTAGAACTGGTAGGTCACTTTCTTAGCTGACCGTACTAATAATGACCTTTTGATGTGACGTTCGTCATCTGCGCATGAGCATGAGCAGGTTTGTCTGCGTCGGTGCAATCAAGTTTGCACTGTGAGTCATTTCGGTAGCGGTCAGAGCTGTCCCCTCGGAGCAGGACAAATTGTTCAACACGCACGTGGCGCTCAGAAACAAACTACAAAGAGCCATGAAGTCATTATCAAGTTTGCTAGGGGTGGTGATATTTTTGCCCTACACGGCTATCATGAAGCAGTCTGTATTACACATTATATTTTTTCACTAAGTTCTTTAGTTCACATTTAAAAAACTTCGAAATCCTCCACTCGAGGGAGATACGTCAGAAGTGTGCATCAGCGATGGGACTTTTAAATTTTTCCGGGATAAAAGATACCAACCCTATATCAATGATATTATATTAAAATTAATCATATAATAATATGTTACGCGCGTTGTGAAGACTCGAATACGCCCTAATTAGGCAGTTTTTTACAACGACCAAGGCGAGTGCAGTCACGACGAGCGGTTACCATTAAAAATTATAGCCATATCTTTCATTTGCATGCTATTTCGCATCTTTTGTTCTGCTTATCAGTTAAACTTGTCAATGTGTGCAGTTTTGGCTTTGAGTATTCAAAGAGTTTTGGATTGCTCGGAATGGATTTAATACGCAAATTACTATGAAGGTAACATATCTATACTTTAAAATATCGTTGCGCACCCTATATTAATGCTATTCTAGCCTGTAATCTTAATGCCAAATATCATCCAGATCCCAGCTGTCCGTCGTGATTAACGGCCGGTCCCAATAACCTATCTATCTTCAGTTTTGGCATATCGGAGATAGAAAACAACTTCTGTCTTTGTTTCTCTGGACGGCAAAATCAGAGACAGAAGATGTTTTCTATCTCCGATATGCCAAAACTGAAGATAGATAGATTATTGGGACCGGCCGGCCGTAAGTAATAAACATCCATCCAAATATTCGCTTTTATAATATTTGTAAGATATAGAAAATTTATAGTCTCTTTGAGATTTGAAATATTGTAGCCAATCATATTAAAAATTGTAACTAAGCAGCACTGACCGTACCGAAGTTGTAATGACTTGCAGGCCGTAACCAGTTCGCTCTGAACTGACAAATCAGAGCAATTGCCTTGTCTCTAAGAATTTGTGAAGGAAACTGGATGTATCTGGACCTATTTCCTTACTACCAGCAAGTGGTATACCTAGAGACGTGGATAACGAGAAGCAAGATTCGGAAGTAGTTGCTAATCAAGCTCATATGTTTTACCCACAGAACATTGAAAGAGGTTTTCCATGTTCTGTTGTATTACCTTAGGTATTTTAATTTTATTATGTATTTATGGCAATACATTTTATAGCTACTACTGGCAATAAGAATTTATTGTTCAATTTGTATTTGACAAATTCGTAGCAGTGGCAATAGATTGACGAATTGATAAGATTGACGTTTGTGCAGTAAGAATAAACTTGATGAAGTAGTAAAAAAAAATAGGTTTAACCATATTTTTTTATGATATAGAATATCGAATAAAGTAGTTACTTACATTTATAAATGTATTGCAACTAGACGAATTTTTAATCATTTAACGTCCGAGCTGGAGTGGCTTGTATTGTAGGTTAGTTTCCCGACGGGTCAAAGTAAAAAAAAAACTATATTGTCTCGAGTCTGGGTGTTTCTTACATTCGATTATTCTGACTGCCATAAAAACGAGAGGAACTTTTATATGCCACTAACTATGTGGTTAATATTATCTGTAAGTAACTAAATCTGTTGAAGTAGCTGCCTCACTCAATTACTATTAATGCTACTTGGTCAGATAAAGTCGCGCGTCTCTTGTTATATCAGATTAGGTAAATAAAAAAGCAGTAAACGACAAGTACCTTATATAAACTCGTAATAATGACCTGATTAGTATTATCCGTCATGTGGTGGGCAACTGGCTGATATTATAATTGGATTAAACTGTTATCATGATATCCCACTCGCGTGTCAGTCATGTTAATGTAAATGTATTGTGGTGGGAAAACTAGGGAAATGGGGACTACCGTTTCTTTGCTCACCAGTTGGCGCCACTGTAGACTGAGGTCCGGAGTATAGCTGGTAAAGGCGATTGGCACCGAAACAAAGTGTTATATCTTGAATCTAATTAAGGTTATATTGTTTATAAATAACTATCTTGACATCAACAAACTAACTTGTGAAATAGTTGCTCTTGAGGCCGCCTATTTTTGAGCTTTTTCTTAATTCCGCTTTTAAAGCGTTCACATTAATCGCCAAATAATCCATATTTGCGATATTTTACGAAGAAGATCACTTTCCAGCAGGTAAATTAAAGAAATTATAATTTATGCAACAAATTCCGCTAAAACCAGTGAAAAGTGAATGATATTGGACCTCACGCGACACTAGCGCCTCAAGTGGCAAATTCACTAGCGATAGCCCCCATTAGCACTTTGGCCTCAGCAAATGACAACCCAGAGTCGTAAAAATATTTAAAAAAAAGCAGAAATGACATTGAGTGACATTGACAGGGATCTCTAATAAACCATCGGTTATGGTTTTGATTCTTTTGATCTATGTATCAATACACTTTGCTGTCCGCAGCTACGTACGCTTGAATTTTGAGCAGAACCATACATTTCTCCGGGATATAAAGTAATCATCCTAGTTGTTTGAGAGGAGTTCGACAACTAACATTGTGACACGAAATTTATATGTAGATAGGTATAATCATTACATTGTTTCATTTAGCATCATTGGATTCAGCCCATTTTTTGCTCGGCTAAAAGAAGATTGATTTCTTGTTGAAGATCAAAATCATTCATCAATTGTGTTTTGTTCTTTTTAATCGGTGTTCGAGTTCGCGCCATTTTATTTATCTGTAATGTCTTTTTTTTTTGCTCACACGATTTGTGCATTTGCCACGACGAAGTTTAAAGTTAGGGAAACGATTATGGAAAAAAGATAGGAAATCGAAGTAAAACAAAAACAGTATAGGTTCAGGTTATTAGGAATAACGGTGTAATATTTGATACATAAACTTTTATATTATTACTGGAAATAAATATAGATAGCATATTATAAACGTCATATGAGTTCATATATAATAATGAAACAGCTGAAGTAGGAAGAGGAATACGGAGGGATACTAGAGAGGAAAACAAAGAGGAATGATCATGTCAGCACCACACTCGCACATTTCAGTGTCTTTAATTCGCAACCGCGCAAGGTGACTAGGTGTACAAGCGTTTCTCAGCCTCATATTTATTTATTTATGTTGTAGCGATTTTACCAAGATTCAAAATGTGAGGCTTTAAAGGAATGGTAATGTCTTTTTTTTAATACATGGTTTTTTTTGGACTATTATCTCTGAAATTTTCCATAACTTTCGATCGTTGACTCGTGGACGATCGTGGTAGGTGATAGGTCACAAGACACAATTAAATACCTTATGTCAAATAGATGACGTAAAGATAATGCTTTTGAGAACTTAAGTAAATTCCCAGCGGATTTAAGAAGGATAAAGATCAACGCTTTCAGTAGCTGGCAGTTTTGTTCCTACTACATTAGATCACCTAATTTTAAATTGCGTGGTCTTTCATATGCAAAGATTAATAGATGGCTTAATAAAGATCTATAAAGAAATACCCCGCCTTCTGCCATCTTTACTTCAGAATATTGATACGCATGAAGTGATCTACAGTTATACTTTAATGGCTTTAGTTATTTCAAGACATTTAAAATACTCCGTCCAAGGCCGTAAAACTTGTAATGAAAAAAAAAGTATATTTTTTTAGTTTTAAGCGTAGTCAAGGCATGAAAAAGTCTACAGCCACGTAAATAAGCTTATAGTGCGTACCCGTGCGTAACACAATCAATTTAACTAATTATCTGAGTCTCATTGTTGTTTTGGTGTGAAGCCAAGGAATGTTAGTGAAGATTAAAGATTCTTATACTACACAAGTGTTGGATTTTTTTAAGCATTAATTTTTTTTTACATATTGTTTACCAATGATCTAACTATTTTAGTAATTTAACCGTTCCACTAGTAAGTACCTACTCTTAATGATTCATTAGTTATCAGAATTCATATTATCCAATCACAGATTATTGAACCTAGTATCACCCAGACAGACAAAAGTAATTTCGCCAAATCATGACTTGGTTCATAAAAACACGCAAAGATATCAAATATCAACAGCCTTTAAAATGAATAGAGAGAATGCGGTAAAAATATTTTATGCAATATCGAAAGTATAAAATTTATTTAATAAACAGTTCAAAACTTTGTTTAGCTGCTATCTTAATTGTCTGAACTTGTCTGCGCACGCGGCACGCGTTCGCCTCGTGTGTGTACTATTAATTATTCCGTATTCTGTGTTTGTAGGCGCATTATCAGCCGGCAAAGCATTCGGCGTAGGTATAAATAATTTGTTATAAAAATGAACACGTAACGGTTCTGGTAGCCATGGGTTTATGACGTGAGTGATAGCCACTAGGTCCTCTGTTTAGCGTCCAATACACAAAGTTATGCCTAGCAAATTGTAAATCTGTAGTACAAAGTGGGATAGGTATTCAAGGTAGATTTTTTTTATTATCCAATCGAGTTACGGTCGACCTCCGTGATGGTGTGTGGCGTAAGCAACCGGTTTTCGAGGTGTCACTTGTTGCTCGTATGTCCCGGGTTTCATTACCGGACGGGTAAATATAGAAAAAAGTATTATTATTATTATATTTTCCCGGGTCTGTGTGTTTGAGTTTCCGTTATTGTTTCTGATTTTCACAAAACAATTTAAGTGCTATAAATAGTTACTTACTTTGGGATCAGAGACGATGTATGCGATGTTGTCCATATTTATTTATTTATGACTATCGGACCGGGCGAAAATTCCCCGACCCATCATGCCCCGTTCCCAAAAATATTGATGTTTTAAAAGTTATTATCTTATTTCGGACGAAGACAAATCCGAAACACAAAAATCATAAAAATCTGTCCAGCCGTTTTCGAGTGGTGTAATTAACATGACTTTCTTTTTAATATAATTATTTATATTATAAAGGTAGAAGATAGATTAATAACGAGAATTTTTTAGGAACACCAACTCGTAATATTTGTTATACCTACTAAAATGTTCATAGTAATAAGGATTAATTTGGCCTTTACAAAGCAAGTGGTCGTAATTGCTGTTCGTAAAGGTAGCCGGTTTGTGACCGATAACTACGTGTAGACGTGAGGTGAGAGTGACAGCGCCAGATGTCATATTCTAGGCCAAGGTTGGAGCGCTTAACGAATTTACATGTACGGCTTCCTAGCTCGTGGGGGTGTTATTTTGAAATGTATGAATTTTAGGGTTGCACTCCGAAACTTTTTTTTATTAGTCATAAATAGATGACCGTTGAATTATACGACCTCAGTGACGGAGTGGCGTACACATCGGTTTTCAAGGTATCGCCTGCTCCAAGGTTCCGGGATCGGTTCCCGGATAGGTAGAAAAAAGTGTTTTTCTACATTTTCCCGGGTCTGGGTGTTTGTGGTACCTTTGTTGCTCCTGATTTTCACAATACGTGCTTGAAATATTTACGCACTTTAGGATCAGGACAATGTATGCGATATTGTATGTATATCTTTATATAGTATATAATTCTTCTGTGAGTGTGTATGTCACTGAACTTCTCTCAAACGACTGGACCGATTTTGATGAAATTTTTTGTGTGTGTTCAAGGGGATCTGGGAATGGTTTAGATTCACAAACTTCTCTCAAACGACTGGACCGATTTTGATGAAATTTTTTGTATGTGTTCAAGGGCATCTGGGAATGGTTTAGATTCACAATTTTGTCGGGGATAATGTTAGGTGTAGTCCAACCCTAAACTTTTTTTTTATTTTTTAGACAAAATTTTTAATTTCTATTTTTTTATGATACAACATACAAAAATACATACAATCCTAAATTTTTACCCTTTTATCACCAACCCCTATTTTTTAATAGCCATTTTAGTAATTTAATCATTTTTCATCCCGCTCGATAACTGATCAATTATCGTCTTTTTTGTAAGGGTAGGGTAGGGGTAGGGAAGGGTTTAGGGTAGGGGTGGGGGTAGTGTAGGGGTAGGGTATGTGTAGGGTAGGGTAAGGTAGGTTAGGGGTAGGGTAGGGGTAGGGTAGGGTAGGGGTAGGGTAGGGGTAGGGTAGGAGTAGGGTAGGGGTAGGGTAGTAAAATATTAAAATTTTATAAAATATATACAACCGTAAATTTTTACCCTTTTACCACCAACCCCTAGTTTTTGTTAGCCATTTTAGTAATTTAATCATTTTTATGGCAAAACAACGTTTGCCGGGTCAGCTAGTCACTACATAGTATAAAACAAAGTCGCTTTCTCTGTCCCTATGTCCCTATGTATGCTTAAATCTTTAAAACTACGCAACGGATTTTGATGCGGTTTTTTTTAATAGATAGAGTGATTGAAGAGGAAGGTTTATATGCATAAGTACATGCACATTCAGTATAAGCATTGCACCCGTGCGAAGCCGGGGCGGGTCGCTAGTTATATATAAAAATGAATCCCTATTTCCCTTGGTCATCGCATCACGCGTGAACGGCTGGACGAATTTCGCTATTTCTTTTTTGTTTTGTTTGTTATTGTCAGAAGAATGTTCTTATGAAAAAAAAATTAAGAAAATTGCGCGGAAAATTAGAAAATTTAAGAAAACTTAATCACCATACTAAATTATTTGTAATGTAACCTTAGCGCTTTTGACAATTTAAACTTTTTTAATTTAACATTATGGCGTTTGACATAACATTGACAGAATCCGTGCTGCAAACGGTTATAATTTCCAGTGCGGTTAGCATTTGCAATGTCGATAAATAAATTTGTATCTGAAATATTTTTTTTATTAACTAAACTAATTTGAAATCAATATTCATAGTTAAGCCAGGACAACGTCTGTCGGGTCCGCTAGTTTTTTTTATAATTGTCTTTATATCCAACACAGCTACCTAGCCCTAAATTGTACTAGCCAGATCATGCTGTAAAATAAAAGGCTAGGTCTAGTCTACGTTGCGATTATTTGAAAAACCACTATCTTATTAGGTGACATTTGGTTCTTCCAGTTTTTTTAAGTAGTAATAAGGTAGGTGGGTACCTATTTCAAATAACAATGTTTCCCAACTATTTTTTTATTTCAATGCCATGTGTTGTTGTAACACTTGTAACAAAGATATCAAGTACTTAAACCATAATGCAAATTTTTAACGATGCTCATTTATTTACGGAGGGCATATTTCATATTCTAAAATCCTAATCGTTTCATCGAATTGAAAGCTCATTTACTTAATCGATTTATCCGCCGAGGAGATATAACATGAATTGGATTAGACAGACGCTTCGGTTTATTTACCTACTCGAATCTTATATTTAGCCCATTTACTTGTGGATATTCTATTATAACATAATCTTTTCTATATTATAGATGGAAATATTGGATGAATGTCTTGTTTCTCAATCACTACAAAACGGCAGAAGGGATCAAAGTGACATTTGGCACGAAGGTGGATTACGATTGGAATAGCATTAAAATACTTTTTATTACAAATATAATTATGTCTGGTAAATCTTATTTCAAACTAGCTGTTGCCCGCGACTTCGTCCGCGTCAATTTCTGTTATTATGTGTCTTTATAAAACACAGTGTTCGGTGAAGAAAGCTGTCTATGATATCTTTGCCTTATCAGTCTATGGAATAAAAACTTACCAATCGTCTCTGCTCTGTGAAAAAGTTTACCTCTTCTCTCACCAGCTGGCGCCACTTTGTACCAGACTTTGCGCGTTCTCGAAATTTCCTGTCATAGCGTTTGTGATTTTTGCCGCGTAATCAGCAAAAGTTTTCAAAGTGAATTTATAGTGGTAAATTCGGATAAAACTCAGTAAAAAGTGCTTTTTAAGTGACATGGAGAACAATGGTGATAGCGAGAAGTCGAGTTCCGTCGCTCCGGATGGGGGACCGGCTCGAACCGTTTCTCCGGAATCGGATTCTTCTTCATCATCCTCGGAGGATGAGAGATTCGCTTCACCACCTCCAAACAAGAGACGTAAGTACCCTAAAAGGTCTCGCTCACATTCTTACGACCCTCGTGTCGATACATTGATAACCCAAGTAAGTTATATTTCTAATTTTATTGCGCATAACATGCCTACCCCAACGCAATCATGCGATAGTGTGCCCAGCACAAGTTTGCAAACGGGCCTTGAGACTCAAGAAAAGTTTTTAACAGTTCCCTGCTTGGCAAATACCTTGTCGCTTGGTGATGTTAACATTGACCATGACGAAAATAAAGTGTTACCTCTTGCTAATTCTGAGCGTCTTAAAGAACTTAAAAGCTTACAACAATTCGATAGTCAAGCTTGGAAGGGCATTCGATATAAAAAAACATTGCAATCAAGCATGGCTTCGCCGGGTTTTATGGGCTTAAAGATCAATGACGAACTGTGCCATTTTAATAAGAATAAAGATTATTTAGCTTCAACCGAGACCCTAATGGCCGGCTTATCAAATGTTGTCTTGCATCAGAGACACCTAGTTCAAGAGTCATTACAAAGAATTTTAGATTGGGCGTCCACTGACCCAACAAATTTAAATGCCAATAACCTACTTGAAAAATTTTCATTAATGTTCGGCCCAGGCTCTGCAATCTCTAAGAATTCAGAGGTGACTATGCAGATTATTTGTGGTAAGCGAGCTGAATGCATTGAATTAAGACGTGAACGCATTTTAAAAGAAATAAGCAATACTAACCTACGGGCTACCTTACAAAATGTCCCTCCAAGCTCTGAGTATCTTTTTAGTCGAGAAGCTCTCCAACCAATCATTCAGTCTCTAGGAGGTTCGCAGACATGGTTAAATACTCCATCTTATTTAACTAAAAAGAAACCATATAATTCCCATGAACAAAGTGCATTCAAAAAACAATCTAAAGCTTCACATACAAAAAATTCTAATTTTAAAAGTTATCCAAAGAATAAATATAATTCAAAGAAGCCCTTTCGGCGCCCCAACAATACAGAACACTCCAACTCAAATGCAAAACAAAATTGACTATGCTCAAAGGAACTTCAGTGGCGGATGTCTAAAGGAACATGTAGACATTTGGCAGAAAATGAATGCAAATCAGTTTATCTTAAAAGTAATCACAAAGTGCAGAATACCATTCAAGACAAAACCCCCACTGCAGTTCCCTTACAAAAATGTTCAGAAGAGGTACTCAACCAAAGTCACATCGGAAATGACAGACATGATCAAGGACCTCAAAGAAAAAAATATTTTAGAGAAACCACCTATTCTAAATCCGGGGTTCTATTCAAAGATGTTTTTAGTGAAAAAGTCAGATGGTGGAATGAGACCCATATTCGATCTACGTCGTCTCAATACCCATGTTGCAACATCTTTATAATTAAAACATTTCCACTTGGTTTCCCAGTCAGATGTAGCGGACTTCCTACAGGGCTTCGATTGGTTGGCGAAGATCGACCTTCAGAATGCATATTTCCACCTGCCAATAGCAGAGAGTCACAGACGATTTCTAAGGGTAGTTTACAATCAAGAAACACTACAATTAACAGCTCTACCATTTGGCCTTTCTTCGGCACCGCAGATTTTCTCAGCGGTGTCAAGTTGGATTGCGGAAATCCTACGTGCCAAAGGTATTCGAGTCCTGGTCTATTTAGACGATTATCTGATAAGTCATCAGAACCGTTCTGTTCTAGTCACTCAGGTTGCGGAAACGCTGAGATTGCTAGAGACTTTAGGATGGCATGTCAACCATTCAAAGTCATGTCTGAAGCCCACCCAGGAACTAGAATATCTAGGCATAAACTGGAATACTCTCAAAAACACAATGACCTTACCACAGAAAAAAGTAAACAAGGTAAAGGCATTAATATCTCAAGTCGAGACCTCAGGTCTAACATGCACATTGAAACAGGCTCAAAGTCTATTGGGCCTTTTAAATTTTGCAACATTGACTGTCCCCGGAGGACGTCTACACTCACGCAAGATGCAATTGTTTTTGAGAGATTTCCAAGAGGGACGACTGAGGGAGAGAAGGATTCTACCTCAATCTGTTTGCCAGGATCTAAAGTGGTGGTTAACAGCAGTGGAATGCAGTTCCAAACCATTACGCCGAAAAGAAGTCACACACTTCTTAACCACAGATGCAGCGGATGCAGGGTGGGGCGCTCAGTTAAACGGCATGTACCTGTCAGGAAAGTGGACTCCCTTTCAAAAGAGATGGCATTCCAATGTGAAAGAAATGTACGCAGTGTACGGTTCAATTCTAACTCAACAAGATCAATTGAGGGGAGCTCACATTCTAGTACAATCAGACAACAGAACACTTGTGGCATACATCAGAAACGAAGGGGGCACCCGGTCACTGGCCCTCCTGAATTTGACCACCAAGCTTCTAAACTTGACCGAACAGCTGGACATAACAATGTCAGCGTGTTACCTACCAGGAAACCTAAACGGGATTGCAGACCGCCTATCCAGGGGTCGAGCAGTACCCGAGTGGCGTCTATTGCCCCAGGCCGCGGAGGCCATATTCAACGTATGGGGCGTTCCCGATGTAGACCTATTCGCCTCCAAGGGTACAGCGGTCGTAGCAAACTATGTAACCTTAGACTCAACAGATGGGTGCGCAATTTTTTGCGACGCCTTCAGTCGTCCCTGGGACTGCCAATTGGGATGGCTGTTCCCACCCCCCAACCTGATCCCACAAGTGCTGGCACACTTGAATCTGTCAAAGGGGACATTTATTCTAATAGCCCCCCAGTGGCCCCAATGCTTTTGGTTCCCAGACCTCCAAGCGAGAGCTCTGGAGGCCCCACTACAAATAAAGGATCTGCGGAAGACCTTGGTAGATCAAACAACAGGACGGTGCCCACCACAGGTAAACAAATTATCACTCCTTGCATGGAAAGTTGGGGGTGGACGGAGCAAACTTCTCACTGGGGTACAGAAGAGAGAGAATTATTGAAAAGTAGTTGGCGTAAGTCAACCTTATCCACTTATAAGGCTCCCATTAAAAGATGGATATCTTGGTGCAACATGCATAATATTGACCCTAAAGTACCAACAGGTAATGATGTAGCGAGATTCTTAGCCAAGCTATTTTTGGAAGATAAGCTTGCATACAGCACCATATTATTACACAAGTCAGCTGTTTCTACATTTTGTGCAACATCAACAGACAACTTTTCTAGGAACTTTTTTGTGCATCAGATTCCCTTGTAAAGCCTGTTATTCAGAAGCCTCCTGTTTTTGACATAAAATTATTATTTAACTGGTTACAAGATACAACATTCTCTGGCACATTATTTGATATTTCTCGACGAACAGCTCTGATCCTTCTTCTTGCTTCAGGTCGTAGAATTCATGACCTTACCCTTTTAGATATATCTCAAAACAACTTTTTTGATGAGTCAAGCAAAATCACATTGTGGCCCATTTTTGGGTCTAAGACAGATTCTGGTACTCACAGACAATCTGGATGGGCTTTATTTAATCATCCAGATAAACATATATGCCCAATAGGTCATATTAGAAAATTAGTGCAACTTTCATCGGAACGAAGATCACAAAGTAATTCCACAAGTTTGTTTATTTCGGTTACTGGAATAGTAAAACCAGCATCTAGAACTAATATTGCTAACTGGATTAAGACTATATTTAGGGAGATAAATATAGATGCATCTCCAGGAAGTATACGATCCGCAGTAGCATCCTGTGGTTGGCTTGAAAATAGACCAATTGATGAAATCCTCAAAAGAGGAAATTGGAAAAGTGAACAGACTTTTAAGAAGTATTACTGTCGAGAAGTACAAAGGGGTGAGCACAGTGTGTCTTGTGCTGACTTGCTATTTAATCATTTTAAGAGTTGTTGATTTTTAATATGTTATTTCTGATTTTAGTTTAAATTCTCTAGTAAAGACTAATATTAGAGTCAAATTAATTAATATGAAAGATTTATCAGTATTTATTTTTTAATTACAACTGTATTACAATACAGTTGTGAGTTGATCTAGGGGAGTCTCCCCAGTATAAGTTTAAATATCATTTAGTTCATTGCTCATATTATAATTATAAAGATAGTAGTTTGGAACATTTTGGTTCTGTAAAAAATAAGTAATTAAAAGTTATGATTATTTTCTCTATCTTTGTCTCATCCTTACAATTTATATCACATAGCGTTTGTGCTTGACACCAGCAGATAACAAACAGGTCTCCACCGAACACTGTGTTTTATAAAGACACATAATATAACTGTTTTGCATTACAACAAAACAATTATTATGTGTCGGATAAAACACAGTGTTCCAGCAAGTTCTTGCTGGTGATGGAAGACTATGACAGGAAATTTCGAGAACGCGCAAAGTCTGGTACAAAGTGGCGCCAGCTGGTGAGAGAAGAGGTAAACTTTTTCACAGAGCAGAGACGATTGGTAAGTTTTTATTCCATAGACTGATAAGGCAAAGATATCATAGACAGCTTTCTTCACCGAACACTGTGTTTTATCCGACACATAATAATTGTTTTGTTGTAATGCAAAACAGTTATATTATGATCGCGATTATTTTTGCAACTTTTTTTACTGATGCTTCACTCCTATTGGTCGCAGCTTGATGTTATACAGCATAAAGCCTTCCTCGATAAATGGACTATCCAACACAAAAATAATTTTTCAAATCGATTTGAAAAATTATGCGCTACGCGCTTATGCGCGTTCAAACAAACAGACAAACAAACTCTTCAGCTTTATAATATTAGTATAGATTTGTTACGAAGTCTTAAAAACTATCGGGCTAAATGATAGGTATTTCTTTTGTTTCTTAACTAAGTATGTACTCGTAGGTAAATTGATTTGTAATTAAGCCGATTTATTGCAGAACTAACTTAGTACAATGCTTTCGAATTTATTTAATTAACATAAAAATACTACTTATACCTTAAATTAAAATGTCGACTGTGTTTGGTATTTAAACAACTTTTAACTGTGCTTAAAAGTAAAAGTTAAATAGGTACTTTAGATCCAATTCCTAAAACAAAATTATAGTCCTAGTATAGCGTTATCTTATCTGAGGAAAAAATCATGACCAAGTATACTGTTTACGGATTTCGTCGATGATTTTTAGTGCCAATGTGGTAAGAATGGTGTCGGCACATTTAAAAAATTACAATGCGGAAGTTTAGATGGATGTCTCTGCCTCAATCACACGCACGGCTGAACGGATCAGAATGTAAATTTAGCATTCAGATAGATTATAGGCTAGAAACGCATATGGGCATCTTTTTATCCCTGAACCACAGAATATTATGTTCTGCCCTAAACAGTGTAGGATTCCGTCTTTTTATCCCTGAAACAGTGTAGGTATGGCTCCCATGGGCTATCAAATTCAAATTTTTATTCCAAAGTCGCGGGAAGCACTAGATGCTACCACAGATCTAGGTATAAGAGAACACTATGATGCTACTAAAAAGCGACTTACAAATTCTCATTTCACGTTGCAATGCAAATTGAAACATCTAACAGATGGTACGTTTTTATGCACTTAGTAATAGCTATCATTGTACCATTACCGCGGCCCACATATTGAATTAGTGATATAATAGGCGTGAAGTAACGCCATTGACATTGTTTTATTTACAAAAAGCCCCTTATCTGAGGCCATGACTCAGTAGTGACTCCTATTTAACGTTCATTTAAATGCTATGGAAATGGATTGAGTGACAAAGACAAGTAACTTAAAACTAAAATTTAGTTTTATGTATGGTCATACTCAATACATCACGATTGGTTCAACCATATACCTACTTGCAATAAGTGTTACTTACCCTTTAGGGTACAGCCATGGTACAGCAAACTTATGGTAGTTAAGACCGTTCAAGACTTTCTATTTGATTAATTTGACATAATAACACATCCATGCTAGTGTAAAAAAAAACACCGAAATGATAAGAGAACAACCTTTCTGTTTGATGAAGTCAGTCAAAAACAGTTTATTATGTATACATCTATGTGTCAGATTACCGATTGTAAAACTGTGACGTTTTTTTAAACTATGATGAGAAGATTCAAGTTACAGTTTTCTAGGTTGTAACAATGATCAGGAGAAGACTGCCTAGTCTTCTTCTGGCAATACTTCTCACGTCACCTCTTTCGACACCCAAAGGACTAGAAGAGGTGGTACTATTAGGACACCGACACCACACAGTACATAAAACTACTCCATACTTTAGTTAAGTAAGTATCTATATAGGTACCGAAATATTTACAAATTATTTTAGTTACGTTTAGGGGCGTCCATAAATTACGTGAGATGTTTAAGGGGGGGGAGGGGGTCTAGTCAAATCTCATCTAATCTTACGTTGGAGAGAGGGGGGGTCTCGGCAAACATCACGCTATTTTTTTCTGAGTAAATAAAAAAAATTATACTACTAGCGGACCCGACAGACGTTGTCCTGGCTTAACTATGAATATTGATTACGAAATGGTTTATAAAAAAAATGTGAATGAAATGTTATGTCAAACGCCATAAATTAAAACAGTTTAAATTGTCAAAAGTAAATGTTTGACTTTGACTTTGACTTTGAAGCGATAAGGTTACATTACAAACAATTTAGTATGGTGATTAAGTTTTCTTCAATTTTCTAATTTTCCGCACAATTTTCTTAATTTTTTCTTTCATAAGAACAATCTCCTGACAATAACAAACAAAACAAAAAAATAATTAGCATAATCAGTACAGCCGTTCACGCGTGATGCGATGACCAAGGGAAATAGGGATTCATTTTTATAAATATAGATTTTGGTCCATTTAATCCAGATTGTACATGCTTAAGATTTAATCTTAAACGTAATCGTAATACGATTAAGATCATTCACTAATTCATTCGAAAGAAAATAATTTTATTCAAGTTTACGTAAGAAACCCACATTTTGGAAAATCTCACGTGAGATTGGGGGATGGGGGAGGGGGTTGAATAAAATCTCACGACATCTCACCAGGGGGGGAGGGAGGGACAGAAAATTCAAAAAAACACCTCACGTAATTTATGGACGCCCCCTTACCAACAGTTAGTGTAACAACTCAGTTAAATATTCATTGTTTAGAGTCTAACCTAATACATATGCATTTCATATAAAGATATGGATAGAATGACGCGCGACGCATATCAGTGAGTGAATACAGAGATAATGTGAAAGAATAATCACCAGGCTATTGATATACTGTGAACTTAAATGGATGAGCCAGAAGTCAGAATACACTATGACTAATGAACGGTCGAAAAAAAAGATGTTATTAAATAACTAATGGGCCGATTATCATTCGAAAAATGTGGGGATAGCTCGAAAAAGGACATTTTATGAAACTGACATGCTTTTTCCGTTACCAAGGCGCTTGCAATAGTGCCGTAATATCGAAAGGAGAGGATTAGAAGTAAAATTGATTATGCTTTACAATACAACAATATTAGTAGTAAAATAAAGTAAGGTATTGAAGAAAAACTTTCTTTAACCATTTTACTAATACCTAAATATTGAAAAAATACCATTATTAGTTTAAAAAAAAGTTAATGTGCTTTATAATAAAGTTCATAAGACCATTAGACACAATTAATTGTCGTAACTATACCATTTTGTTTTCGCTTCTCTTAAACTAACGCTGAAAGTAATATCTTTGCAAGTTACTTGGCCAATCCATTTTATATAGCAGCCTATTTCTAACCCAAACTAAAATAAATAATTAAAATTGTACCCCGACTACGAGAATGCAATGATATCAAAGTCACCCTGTATATTTGTTGTGTTGATTAAACATTTTTGTACTCAGAATTTGTCTTCTTTCATTTGATACCCCTTACCCCACTCGTTATGAATGCAAACTTTTTTTTGTAGTTACCTTAATTTGTTGTAGTGAATGCTTCCATGTAGCTTTTTTACCACGCTTTTATTATTAGCTTGGGTTGTATGTATGTATGTATGTATGTATGTATGTAATGGAATCTTTGAGCTTAATTTTCACCGATTTCCAGAAGTTTGATTAATTTGAAACTTTGCACACGTATCAAGGGCCGATGACAATGCAATAATTAAATAACAGTTTTCCCAGTTTTCCTCTGTAAGAGGGAGTAAAAGAGATAGAGCTAGCGCGCGATCTGTATCAATTATGTTTCCTGCATAGGTTTGGACTTACAGTCGGTAAAGAAGGAATCAAATCTTATAAACTAAACTAAAAAGTAAAAAATAAATTATAGTTTAAAAAACTAAAAAAACACGCTTTTAAAACAGATTGAACCAAAAAATTAAAAATAAAACTGTAGTAATCAATTGAAAAATTCATATTATTGTACAAAAAGCGTGGGGGGCTTGATTTAGATTGTTGTAAATATTTTATCAATAATTTACTATATCTGTGGATATCATAACAAGCACCCCACGCTTTTTGTACAATAATATGAATTTTTTAATTGATTACTACAGTTTTATTTTTATTTTTTTAGTTCAATCTGTTTTAAAAGCGTGGTTTTTTAGTTTTTTAATTTAATAAAAGGTAGCCTACGTTACCCGGACTACAATAAGGAATCGATTGATACCACGTTCACCAAATTCGGCTCAGAAGTTTAGCCGCAAATGTGACACCCACGTAAATACCCACATAAGTTATACATATACATAGACTGCTAAAATCGTTAGGTACCTTTCCTCTTGGCTTTGTGGTAGTTGGGTAAAAAGGGTGCAACCTTGCACTCTGTGACGGATTTCTTCACCTTTCTATTCTATTTTTAAAATCCAAATTTAAATAAAAAGTAGCCTTGCACACGAGGGTGTTTATAACCTGGAAAATTCTGTGTCACAATGGTTCTGCTCCATCATTGAAAATTTGGGGAGGTATTTTGCGAAGGTTTTCTAAATGAAATGAAAGACCACAAGAAAAAAATATTTGGTAACAAAAAGTATTTTTATAGAACCAAGAAGATACACTGACATGTAATAATACAAACGGGACTTTCGATACATCGTCCAATCGATTTGATTATTAAACCTCTATACAATCAACGCTCTTACGCACGACCAGTGATTTCCACGTGCTATCGTTTGACCTGTGATGTCGTGTCAATTTGTTTAAATAAAAACATAAATATTAACGGATCCCTGTAGTTTGCTTAATAAAATAATGTCACCATCGCTGAATCTGTATTTCTTAACTTCTAATTTGCCTCTTTGTTGATCTAGTGGTTTAAACACCGGGGCAAGATCTCGGCGTCCTAGGTTAGATCCCGGGTTAGGTTATCTACAAGAGTTTCTATTTTTCGAACATTGCTCGGAAGTGATCATCAATTTGTATTTTAATTATGCCTGTACACATCATTATGTGGAAACTTGAGTTCACCCTGCAGTGAGATGGTTATACTTAGGCTATACTTATTCTTTACGTTTTACGTAACTTTAGTTTATCTTGGATGAACGTTAATTATGTGCATAGAGCCAATCAGACCAAGCTAGTTAACATTTCAGTGATTTTATTGTTTATATCCTACCTTCTTCGAAATGGAAAAGTGATAATCGTCATAGCTTTTCGTTTTATCTTCTAAAATCTTATTTTGTATTATAATAGTTTATATTTCAAAAAATACTACTTAGTTATGTATATTTTCATTATTGTAAGCTCACAAAAAGTAGAAAGAATACGAGTTAATTGTTTGTATTTCAAAGAAGACCTGCCAAATATTGTGCTAATATACAATTAGGCATTAAAACTAAGAGGGCAATTACAAAATAAAGGAATATTTTATAAGAAATGTTTTTGGAACATATTTACGTATTACATTTATGTAAACCGGCATGGAAACTATGGTATTTTTCTTCCTTTTGGACGGGCCCCTGTCCGACATTAGACTGGTGATGATGATGATGAGATAAGAAGCCTTTCAATCTAGATGAAATGAATTTTTTTAATTTGATGAGATAAAAGTAAATCAAATCATACTTTGCGTGACGCGTTGTTGTCTTTAATAGGTAACTTCGCGAAAAAATTTAGAGATTATTGACATATTTTTAACTACCGGCTGTGCTAGTAGCCATCTCGCTTTACATGGATATACAATAAGTAAATATTGAATTCAAATTTTACACTCGAATCCCCTTTTACCTACCTTTTGATGTAAATCGCTTTAAATCCTCGGCGTAGTTTAGATCAAAGCGTAGAAGGCTTTGAAGGGACAATGGAAGCGACATTGTTTTATACTATGTAGAGTCTAGAGATTAACGATGAGAATAAAATTGAATGTAAATGAATAAGGCAAATGTTGCATCGCTTTCCATAAATACGAACAGTAGTTGTTACCAACAAAAATAATATGATACAATGTAGGTACCTACTTACTTACTCGCATAACTAGATCATATCGTTATACAGTTTGATTGCTACCATCATGCCAGATTTTAAGAGTAGGTAATAGTAATGTTTAGATGCCATACTATAACGACCTACCTAATCAGCTATTAATCACACACAGCAGAACGCATCTCTATTGCACTCAACGCCACTTTTTCTACGCGGGAACTCAGCTGTCACCGACAACGCAGTATTTTTAGTTTTGTCTATTATTACCTCGGATGGGGAACGGCTTTGTCATAATCGTCTCCGTAGTCGGCGGCAGCAACCGCTGCGTCTCCGGCGACATCACACTCGTACATAGATTCAACTCATGTTTTTTATTATCACCGCTGTTTAGCACGCCGCCGCGGAGCCGCAGCGACGGCGATCCGTATTGGACGTCCATCTGCGCGCGTTACCGGCACATTACTGATGATCACTCACTGGGGGAGCGCGGGGTCCGCGGGAGATATCAGCTGATTGTGGAAACGAAACGAACCAACCGGGCGTAGTAGAGTAGTGCGCAGTTGTCGGTAGTGATCCGGTGCGCGTGCGACACAGACCGCGTTGAGATTCCAACTGGCGTTGGGCATGGTGCCATGTGAGACGGGGCGTAAACACAGACAGCAACAATGGTAGAGACGCTTTCCAACTATCCTATGATCAAATTGATCACATTGTGTTGCGCTTTTAATGCGACATTTGGTTCGACGATCGATCAATGAGACACAGGGGTCGGAAAGAATCTCATTGATCGAACGTAAAGTATCCGTTACCAATTTAAACCTGGAGATTATGGACGATAAATGTATAATACCTACAGTACTATCGGATTCGGTAGAGCTCTGTTAATACAGGGGATCCGCCAAATACGACGTTTTAAAACTGGCCAACTAATAAAAAATGGAAGTATTTCCATCTATGGTATTTCCAAACATCTGATAAAAAACTGGCAATTTGGTACTTATGTGGATGATTTTTTTCTCAACTCCAAAACACAGCAGTGACTCTACCTACACTAACACCGGCTTTAGTACGACCGCGACATGCATCGTGAACATTATAACTATTCATACTGTACAACATCTAAAGTTCACAAAAGACATCTTTGCTTTACAATACTCGTAGCTTATGATACTCGTATGTAACAATCATGTGGAGTAATAACCGTTATATATACATAGATGTACAAATAAAACAATATCCACAGGGAGGGAATAAATAGGGATTAGTTTTGGACATAAAAAGGAGGGAGCCTTTTTTGTTATCCCTTCTGTAATCTCACGTTTAGGTATTTAAGATTTTGTAATTGAGTTACACATATTCATTCAAACTTTATCATTTAAATACTGGCGTTTATCCAAGCATGGAGAAATTATCTCAGAGGGACCGCGTCATATCCGTTAAATCATAAGTCAAAGAATAATAATATCAGTATATAAACTTGAAAAATTTTGTCTCAGGCGGGACTCGAACCCGCATCTCCTCGCATGCCGGGCGGGCGCCATACCATTAGGCCACCGAGACACTGCGACACGGCGCGGCGCGAATTTTTCAAGCATATTCTTACGCTATAAGCCAGCGTTGTTTCATCAAATGCTAGGAGTTTGCACCCCTAACACCCGAAAGAAACATCTTTGCAGATGTTTGACAGTCAGTTAAGATGAAACAGCTATTTATATACTTTATTTGATATTATAGCAACTTAATTGCACTTATAATATCAGTATATAAACTTGAAAAATTTTGTCTCAGGCGGGACTCGAACCCGCATCTTCTCGCATGCCGGGCGGGCGATAGAATATGCTTGAAAAATTCGCGCCGTGTCGCAGTGTCTCGGTGGCCTAATGGTATGGCGCCCGCCCGGCATGCGAGGAGATGCGGGTTCGAGTCCCGCCTGAGACAAAATTTTTCAAGTTTATATACTGATATTATAAGTACAATTAAGTTGCTAAAATATCAAATAAAGTCAAAGAATAATATTACTCTTTTGTTCATATTTTTTTCAAGTTTAGATACTGATATGATATAGTTGCAATTAAATTGCTTAAATATCATATAAAGTATGCGAGTGTTTCTTTTTCTCTTAGTAAGTATTGCGTAGGAGTGGTCCTACGTATGGCATGATACTAATAAATGCGATTATAATTCATTGAAACAATTTCATGCGTCTCAATATTTATAACAAAGAAACCCAGTTATTCCCCCGAGATAACAGCTGGACAATGGGAAGGATTAAATAATAAATCATAAAAATAAGCTTAGCAATAGAGCTCCATTAGTCTCCATTGTCAGTGGCCTGCACGCACATGTTTGTTGTAAACTCGCACCTATATCGACGACTTAAGGTCCCCAGTTCTAATACTGATATACTGTTATCATTTACATATAACAATATAACTACTGTTGTTAACAAAGTAAGTCTTCCGTTGAATACGTCGTATTTACAATGAAAAGATCTGAAGAACAAAACTCTACGTTCACTAGACATAGGGTCATTTCGCCTGGTCGCGTCCATTTAGTGCAGTTGTAAAATTTGACGGCGATAATTAAAATGAAAAATTTATGTAATGTGTTCAGTATTTTTTTACCTAAACATCCCGCGCTTACGTGCTCCGTTGTTGATCAGCCGAGACAAACTAACTATTTTTTCTAAACGGGATTGGTTTGGCGCAAGGATCTTTTGTCCTGTATGCGTGCCTCTTATACATTGAGGTATATTAGCGGTAATGACTTTTCATTTGATTGGTGTGTTAGTTTACTTATTTTCGAGGATTTTTTAAGGGAGATCCTTAAAATGGTCGCGAATTGGGCGATGAACGCGAAAAGGCGAACTTACCCTAATTGGCTATTACACATACAATTTGTAACAGTGTTCTACTAAGAAAAGATTTTTGTAACTTTATTATGTTTTCTAACAATGAGATAGTAAAAGAAAATTATATCTATATCACCATCATCTCAGTCAAACGATATCCACGGCTGGGCATAGACCAAGGCTCCTGAGGATATCCACGACGAATATTGACGAACATTATGTAATAAGTGCAAAGAAATCAATTATAAGTGGGTTCCAAACAAAAAATATTTTTATAGACAACGGCAGGTTAACCAACCCAAAAAGTTAAAGATCATTAAATTGATTTGCAACTTTAAGTCCAACAAGTAGAGATCAATATCAATTGAGAAAATTTGACGTTTTGTGATAGGTTGACGGGCCAGCTGTCGTCTGTACATCTAGTATATTTAATCAATTTCGTTGATTTAATATACATATTTGTAAAATGAATGCAACCTAGTCTTAAAAATACAGGGTGAATTTCAAATCAGTCAAAAAAATTAAGAGGATGTTCACCTTCTTCATTCATATCACAGATTAACCATAAAATAAGTTTTACGTATACAGGGTGAAATTGTAACCACTTTACAAATTTTAATATATCAATCTACGAGACAAAAAACAAATGACGTATTTTTTCTTTTGGTATAGCTCAGTACAAAAATGTCAAGATAAAACACTTAGAAAATGTCCGCCAAAAATCTAAAATGTTTGATACGGCCGCCTAGCAACAGTTTTTTTACGCGTTGCGCATCTCATTCTATCATTACGATACTATTTAAAGTTTTTGATTTTCCGTTTATACCTTAACAGGTCTAGGACCGTAAAAATTTAAAATTATATCGCGGAAAATATTTTCGGGTGACAACTTGATTTACATTTTTTACTTCATAAATAGGCTCTAAATACGATACTGAACGCCTATAAAAATTATGGAAAGTTGTTAAAAGTCACCCTGTATAGAAAAATAAATAGTCACATTTAACTTTACAAAATTTTTGTTTATCAGTAAAAAAACCTACCCTTAAACTTTGACAATTGTTTTCAAAATCACTCTGTAGAGTTTTACAAATGTGAGCACTTGTCAACGGAAAAACACATTGGACATTGCCTAGCCAAAATAGTCAACACCTAGCTTACTATAAACTAAAATAGAAATGCCTACCTATTGTGGAATTCAATAATTAGTAAGGCGCCCAAAAACAGCCACTAGACCAACGGACCGATAAGAGATCTCGGGGTCAGTTCGATCCCCGGGTCGGGCAGCAAAAAGCTCAGAATTTTCGAACATGGCTCGGGTTTGTCATTACCAATCCGCATTTGGCAAGCGTGGTGATTATGAAAGTAGCCATCATTGCTGTGGTAACTTTAGTAATTCAATGATAGAGGCCTTTTCTTTCTTGGGGAGATGATTTTAGGCTGTTACTGTTACTGTTTAGGTACTTACAAAAAAACTAACTACCTCAGATGGAAGGGAATAAAAATTACTAGTAGCCTATATGTCTGTAAGGTTAAATATACTTATTATTGCACAGAAATACGATTTGATTGCGTGTTGCTAGCCACGTATCGACCAAACCTGGGTATTTCAATACCTTGAGAAATTTAGTCAGAATGTTGTGAAATCGCATGAACGACGTGAGGGTGGAACCATTAGCTTTGTCGCCAAAGAAGATCCTTCTTAGTTTTGGAATACCTAATATTGCATCATTGTTTTAAATACTAACCATTCGGTGTGGTGCTTCTATTTATTATTTAAATAGTGTGTGTAAATAGGTGTATTAACAAATAGAAGAAGTGTCGAGTCGGCTTTTACTTATATAAATACGGTCGTTGTTCCGCACTAGGTAGGTGTAATATAGTTTAAGGTCTTTAATGAAAAGTAGCTTTAATAATGTTGTACATTAAGAGTAGTACCAATACTACACTGCGCTGTAGGTACAATGCCTTTTAATATATAAAGTTACATTTATATTTTTTTTATTGAAATAGTTAAAATAATATTATGTTAATAAAAGTTAAAGAGTTATATTTAAAGAGGACGAACCTTGACTCTCTAAAACCCGTATTTATAAAGAAGTAATTACTTACTCCTTAGTAAAGTACCTAATAACTTTAGGTGTTGCTACTTAGTGATTAAGTGAAGGAAATGGGTCACCATTAATAGACATATTATTTGTCTGAGAATGCTAACTTTTGGTAGTTTTAACTTCTAGTAATTACTTGATTAAGGAATTTGACGACCATTTGGATCAGCGGTAGTTAAAGCTGCTTCTGAGCCATGGGTCGCGGGTTCGATCCCCGCACAGTACAAATATTTGTGTGCATGAACATGTCTGTTTGTACTGGTCTGGGTGTTTTCTATGTATTATAAGTATATATTTACAAAAAAAAAAGTATATAAGTAAGTTTATCGGTTGTCTAGTACCCCATACGACAGGGTACTTAATAGTACCTTAATTTGGGACTACATGGCTCAGTGTGGCCCAGTGAGGCATGTCTTAAATATTAAAAAAAAAAAAATACAAATTGTCTCTCAAATAATTACTTTTGCTCAAGTAATTACTATTACTTGTTTATAAATACGGGTGTAAGACTTCTAACGAAGCATAAGTAATGTTAGTGCAAAAAAACTACGTTCTCAGAAAAAAACATAAATAGTTAAATTTGTCCTATTTCTGCATAATATAATATTTGCTAATTATTATCAAAAGAGATACCTAACAACCAAGACTACATTTCCCAGTTTTCCCGCATAACTTTACAGTCGTTAATTCGCTACGCTTCTTTCCCAGCATAACTAAAACACTTACCAATAAATGAAAATGTTCGAGACGTTTCTGGACTCCATACCCAAGAACCGTTCGCTCATGGTGAACGACCTTGAGCTCCCTGATGACATCTCCTTGACTTACACGTGGACAGAGCTGGACCGACTGGAGCGAGAGGTAGAGTTTTTTTTAACATAAGTATAAAAACTTCGTACGAGTCCATACAGCTTTGTCTTTGGTTAAAATGACATTTTATAATTCATAAATTATCATAAATACTTATATAAACATAAATAGCTTAATCTAACCTAACACATTAAAATGTGACGGTCGATGTTTCACACTTTACAATGATCAATAGAGATTTACGAGGGAACGTCGATCCAAATCAGACAGGATAGCCGAGGTCTACTTATCTCTCACTTCCATTTAATTATTCTTCCTCACTGAAACCTTAATACCTACAATACCACCGCATTGCATTGTCAAAGTAATCGCCACGTATGATTAATTTAAAACTTAGAAACAAAGTCAGTCTTTCTTCTTTCGTTTCCTGCGTAAAACCCCAGGTGGAGTTGATCGCGGCGAGGAGCGACAGCGCGCTGTCGAGGGCTGAGCATGACAGGCATACAGCCAGCACACTGTCCAGCGCGCCGCTGTCACGCGCCATGACTGACTCGGAGATTGACTATACGCGGTACAGACGGGTATGTATTGCACATCACGATATGGGAGCTGTCCACTTTCTAGCAACTTTTTAGACTTAACTCTTCCCTGGTGGAACGTGGTGAGGTTTTGTACTACCAGCCCGGCGCCTAGTATGGCTAAGACGGCTGTGTGTTTTACCAGACTTCCTTCTTCTGGTATTTAAAAACCCGATCCCGGCGCTATTTGCTGCAAGCCGTAGTCCAAGCGAGGCCAAAGGTTCCATAGAATCCAAGAATTAAGCTGAAAAGCTCCGACTGTTTCTTTTGAAGGGCACTGTTTAAAATCTGAACATTTTGACATACGTACTTAGAGGGATTTTAGACTATTTTTTACATTATACCTTTTTTTGACTCCAAAGTAATTTATATTTTAAAAATATTTAATGCACATATTGTGGGGAAATCATACCAAGACCAAGACCCGAGACAATAACGCTTTTTTCTATGTTGACTCGCACGGTAATCGAGCCCAGGACCTTCTGAATAGCATTTAGCAGAGGAGCATTGAGTTTTTTGTAGCACGACCTCCGTGGCGGACTAGCGTACACACTGGTTTTCAAGGTGTCGCCTGCTCCGAGGTCCCGGGTTCGATCCCCAGACGGGTCAATGTAGAAAAAAATGAGTTTTTCTACATTTTCTCGGGTCTGGGTGTTTGTGGTAACTTCGTTGTCTCTGGTTTCCAAAATACGAATGATTTAAATAGTTATTCAAATTGGGGTCAGAACAATGTTTGTGATGTTGTCCACATTTATTTATTATATAATAAGAAGATATTGCACTACAAGCTGTTGAATATTAGGGTCACAACGCTGCTAGTATGCTGCCTTGTGACCTGTTCGACTCAGGAGATGAGTACTTATTTGAAGCATAGACGATGCTCTTTACTCGAGGGCATCGTCTTAGATGCCTCTCTAAAATACTCCATACGACAATTCAAGAGAAGAGTCTTAAATAGTAGGGTGAAGTATCTATTGTAGAGCGGTTTGCTGGTAGTAGGGCGGAGTAAAGTAAAGATTTGGAATTATGTAGGTATCTACGCCTAATATGCATGCTTAATACGCTCTTTATTTCGCTATGCTATCCCACTAAAGAAGATTCGTCTAATATGTAATTAATTAATGTCACTTGTGTTTTGTGCAATAAAGTATTATTTATCTATCTATCTATCTCCAGCTAAAAACCAGAAGCTTCAGTGACCCCTGGTACCAAATGCGGGCAGCTCTAGACGCGTTTCCTCCTGGATATCTAGCTTCACTTAACAGGTTAGAAACAATGTTTGTTATCATAAACTGTGGTCTTCCTGTTAAATTAAGAATCAAAAACTTCTGCGCAAGCAAGCAAAATCTGTTTTTATTATCGTTAGTAAAAGTAACTCATATGAGGCAATTTTACGTCCCAATATTTAAAATTACCACTTCCGGGACAAGTGTTGAAAAGAGGTAAAGTAACGTCGTCTCTGAACAGCATCGTGAACTGATTGTAGTATTTTTCTAGCGGTAGATACTCCTCGTCTTATCGCCTAATACGAGTATACTACAGAATGAAATTTCAATCACCTCCCAAATTTTAATACAACAATCTACGAGAGAGTATAAATGTAATAATAAGTTATATGGCGCCATCCTCTCTGTCTATAAACATTTATATTGCTGTGCCCGAACAGGGTCTATAATGAAACTATACTTAGAAAATGTCCGCCATAAATCAAAAAGTTTTGATACGGCCTCCTAGCAATACTTTTTTTACGCGATGCGCATCTTATTCATTCATTACGACACTATTTATAAGTTTTTGATTCTCCCTTCATACCTTAACCGGCTTAGGACCGTACAAATTGAAAATTATGTTGCGAAAAATATTTTCGGGTAAAAACTTGAACTACATTTTTCACTTCATAAATGGGCTCTAATTACGATTCTGAACGCCTATAAAAAATTTGAAGGTGATGAAAAATTATTCTGTATATGACAAAGGACGAGTTTAACTAATGCTGTTCTATTTTAGACCAGCCACCACACGGAATGTGGAAATCCTAATGACACCTAAATGGAAACTTAATGGTAACTAAATGGCCAATTTGAAACAATGCATCTCTGCTAACAGTGCTAACTCGCTCATAAGGACTAAAATTGTTCAATCAGTCAATGCTGTGTCTTATGAGGCTTTACTAAGCAACGCGAAGCCCGTATACGGATCTCTGTCTCTTTCAGATACTTTGAAGCATTGGTACCAGTGAGAGAGACGATGGAAACGAATTTACGGACATTTTCTTGTAGAGTTAGGCCTTTGCCTCGTCAGCCTTATGACTTTACCCTGTCCTGTGGACTTCTGCTTTTATGTTCTAAATGTTCGTTATTTCGAAAATGATACGTTTTTCATACGAAAGGCTCATAACTGAACCATTGTTTTCTAGCTTCCATAACTCATCAACCGATGTATCAGACTTCTCGGAACATTTAAGCACTTATGAGCGCGTGAGACGTTACAACGAGGAGTTGAGGCTGAAGATGGAGAGATTCTTTGACGAGGAGTGCAGAGTTTTTTCGCCTGATGATCCAGGGCTATTGGCACTTGAAGATGCATTGCAGTCACTTGAATCACAGGTAAGACTGTAGAATAAACATAAACGTAGGAGAATAAAAGATCTTTAACCTTTACCTTCATACCATCATTTTGAAACATGGCTATTTCACGTCACGTAGAAATTATAATTAGTCGTAACCATGCTGTGTGTGATATTTATACAATAATATGTACTACGTGTGACTGTAGCAAATTATGATTTTTGTAGATATTTTTCTTGAAAAACCGTTCCAACTTCCTCAAGTGGGATTTGAATCAAAATCTTTTTGCTACCTGGGCAACTGCTTTCCCGCTGAGCTACCGAAGAGTTTAAGAATGTACCTACCCCAATAATATTTTTTATAGTTTCTCTTTATTCAACTTCTCAGCCATGACATGGATCTACTTACCAACATATACAGTATGTATAAGGTTAAAGGTACCGAAATGAATACTTGTCTTTTAATTATTAATAATCTAATATCTTACATAAAACTACCCAAAACCACTTTTTTCTTGAAAACTTAATATTTATGGTTTTTTTTCAGGCGTTAGAGTCTGACCTAGACAGCATTACGCCATGAAGTCTTTATTGATCAAAAAGATTGACCACAGCAACAGGGCGTTCGTGTTCGGATATCTCCTGGAATCAACCTAGTCTTACACTAAACATGGAACGTAAGCTTGTTATGTCTAAATAGAATGTGTAGGTATGTCTCATAAAACTTCTCAAATACCCTTCAGGGTTACGAAGTAGGGTTATCAACAGGCTCTTAACAGAATAGCTGGTGGATTTTGATTTTTTTTTGTGTCTTTTGTGGCTCTTACAAGTTATGTCAGCTTGTTTCTTTCTATAATTGCAACAAAGTCGCAATACTCTTGCTATAACCAAGTTTTACAACTTTTTGTCAGCAATTTATCTGGTAACCCTAATTTTGCAAATTATTTGATAGAACTCTCTTTCCGAAGAGTAGATTACCTACTTATAACTAACCTTGATCTTAGAGATAAATAGGAATAAGGGTTGAAAATAAAAGTCATTACTTTGTGTAAAATGTACTTTTAATGGGAATGATTTCCAACATTACAACAACGGTGTCTCAGTACCTGTGTCAGGTATCACATTGCGTTAAAACGCAAGAACATTATAACACAGGGGCGGATTCAGCTTGGGAAGGCAAAGATTACTCATTTATTTGGTAAGTAAACGAAAACTTTTAAGAAGTTAAAACTTGTGAAAGTGAAATGCTTATTATGAAAACATATAGGCCAGTGTTTTCATAGTATGATACAAAAATCATTATCAAATCATATGTGGCCCTCCTAATATCCTGAATCCACCACTGTTCATGATCTGCAAAATAAATATTGTGAAGAATATCATTTAAAGTTCGTTTAATGCAATTTTCCTCTAGAAAAGAATTTTGCAGACAATTACATAATGCGACATTTTATAAAACGTAAATAATAATATTATATTGCACATACTTTTTGGAATTAAATTTAACTTTATACATATAAAATAACCTATTTAAAATAAACAAGATTCAATTTTTGGTTAGTTTGCACATAATATTCTTTGTCGTGGTAAAATAATAATCACATATTTTTGGATTGTATAGATCAGTCTATCGCAAGTAATACAATAATGGGAAAATACATGTATTAATAAAATTACTTAATTGGGTATATGACACCATTTACAAATAATCCGAAAACACTATTATTTTAAAGTGACACCTATTTAATGCCCCAAAATCCAAATTCACTTTAACCTTTTGTCGAAAAAATTTTGAATTGCTTTCAAATCAATAAACAGTTAATTATTGGAGCAGGATATTCGTGACGTCATAGTTTTCAACTACCAAACTTAATCTATGGCAAAATAACGTTTTTGACAGATCATAAAGAGTTTGAAGTGTCATCTACCAAATTATGCAAGTGAGGCTGTCAGTTTCCTGTGTGGAACAATGTGCGTTAAGCCAGTCTTGTGCAAGAGTAGGGGCCTATTCGTACCACACTTTCGAGCTGCCGGTTTTGTCACAAAATCTTTATCCGCTTGTAGACTTTTTTTCCAGACACAATTAAAATGGGGACAACTCCTCCCAAAAAGTCTACAAGCGTCTACACATTTCATGATAAATTACTCACATTTGTTCATATTTGATAAATGTTACACATGTATGGCCTAAAGATATTATAATTATTTAGACAAATTGTTCGTTGGAATGTTAATGATGAGATTGTTCACTGCAAATCGATTTTAAAACGATATAAAATTGTTACTAATAAAGATTTTAGTTAACTGTTTTGTTCGTATTATTTCTATTTCAATTCGTAATCATTTTATGATATTATGTTGATATGGAAAAACCCCATAAAACTTAGATATACCAATGCAAAACAAAGTTAGGCAACCTACTTTCAACTGGCGCATAGTTCGTTACTCGACAATTTGATAACGAAGTTTAATTTGTAGGCAGTCCTCCATTTTCAAACCGTTCAGAATGGATTTTTGTATTCAAATCATATACTAACTCCGGAGTAGAAAGCATAATCTAAAACAGTTTTATCCACGATGTTACTCATAAATAAATAAAGTTTATTTAAGGTTTTCAATTTGCAGTGAAAATAACATGTAAAGGTGCGGTGAAGTTTTCAGCTAATTACACTAGAAGATGGTGGACGAGACACCAAGCGATCACTATATCAAAATAATATGGATACAGCTGTACGTATTACACATTAAGACACCAAAATCGGTCAGACCCGGTAAAGTTCAAACTAGACCATATAAAATAGGTACCATCGCCATCGAGGTCTTTGACGCCTGAACACCTTATTAAGAGCAAAATCGCTTGCAGCTCGCGTCGTCTCTTGTTTGAAGTGACGTCCGATTTAGTGTAGTACTGCAAGCTATTTTCGTTTTTAAGTGGTAAGGCGGCAGAGACCCCGGCCGTACCTATCTTAAGCAAAAACATGGCACAGATACTATTTGATTTTAAAACTTTTTATGGAGTTAATTCTACTGTTCTACCGGCAACTAACTGATAGGCTGTTTAGTCGACATAGAAGTTTTATTTTTATTTTGTCTATTCACGACGTGAGCTTGACCTCTATCATGTTCAAATCCTCAGAATAAATTAATAACAATAAAAAATCTTATAAACAAGTAAAATGCGTAAACGTATCATTCAATTCAATAATAAAAGTTATTGTATCGATCGGTAGAATTACCCTTACTATGGTGTCTAATGAAATAAGTATGATCTTATAGTTATGAACAGTTATATTTTTTTAATTCTGATAATCACACAACCGCGATCATTATTATAACATTTAAAGCTTTCTTTTGTTAAAACCGTGAATTAAATGTGTCGACTTATTTAGTCTTAAATAGTGGGTTCGATTCTCTGGCGCTACTATTTTGAAGTTTTAGATCATTCATAAACATCAATTGTCAATACCTATCTTCTTTCAATGTCACAAAGGAGATTTTAGTAAAAGTCAGCTACTCAATAGTAATTCTAGCAACTGCTCTAATAATCGCAGTTGTATGATTATCCAAAAGTACGAAAATAGTACAGTAGCAAAGCAAATAGTTATTCGCTGCACTAAACATGGACGTGCTCAATATTCGTAAAGGCGACCTTAACCTAATGTAAAGTAAGAATTATTCGTTAACAGAGGCAACGCGGCGTCAGAACTAACTTACTTAACATATTACGATAGGTAGATAGAAGACATTATTTGCTTATTAAATAATTGTCTTTGGACTACTACTAATAAATTAAATAACTGTCAGAAAAAATAATTAGTCTATGGACGTATTGATAAACCTTCGTTTTGTTTTTCTCTGTTGAACGTTGAAATACTTCATTAATTCATACAAAGAGAAAACACAAGGTAGGTATACATTTTAGCTGAATTTATTTACTGTTTTTTATAAGCTGTTTTTAAGACATTTTTGTTTTATGTTCTAAATAGCAAATATTGCCTTGTACCTAATAACTATAGACCAGTATCTAAACGATCACTAAGTGTTAGAAATACGTGTAACTAAAACGAGACAGTATAACATGAATTCCTAGCGTTCAAGAACGGTTTAATCGATTATTTAAGAAGATTCTTAAATAATCGAGTAGACGGCTGACCGGAATTTTAACAAATTTTGGCTGTTTTGAAGGCATTTCCTAATAAATATTGGTACTAGAGATGCGTCGAAAATATAAGCTGGTAATTTGAAGTTTTCAAGGATATCTGGACAAATATTCAGTTTTTTTTAAATACCGAATATTTGATTAGCATTATTTGTATCCTGTCTATAGTTTGCTGTTTTCTTCGACTATTTCATAGAAAAAAATGGCTAAACGATTCGGTTTGGTACATATGGCACCGTAGGTATATTCCGAGTCGATAGATCCCATATCCGCCACATCTCTAATTTTTAACTTTTCCTAGCGGTCGAACATAAAAGGAATTTGACATGGCAGGTTAAATGATACCATGAATGTAACATTTAGCCCTGGAAAGCAGCCGTTTCATGCTCTAGTACATCCTGTAAATATATTTTTAAAACTCAATTAAACAGTGAATCATGCAATATTTCGTGCAAATTGTATCTTTAATGATTATGATTGTGTAAAAATAAATCTGTTTTAATCGATTTTATTGCAAAATAAAATGAGTTATCGATCGATCTTCGCAATGATACATGTGTTGGATGGGAGTTATGGATGACTTATCGCTATTTTCATTTATTGATTTTTATATTAAACGTTTTTTATTGCAAACAACAGGAACGCAAACTTCTAAAGCAGGTAAAGTCAATGCCGAAAGTGCTTCAGTGTTTCTTTTTTCAAAAAATATTTGGTGTTGCCGATATATAAAAATAATTTGATGTAGCCGACATAAAAAAAGTATAAAAACTTATTTATGAATTTTTTTTTTTTTTCAATCAGTAAATAATGTACTATTACCATCACAAATAAAGTATTCGTTATTTTTTAGGTATCATTAGTGATATAACGCCGCGCCCGCGCCCCAGTCTTGACTCTCGCTCGAATTTGCTACCTACGCTACGTGCCACTACACTAGCGTCCAAAACACTAAGATAGTACAACCCTTACGACAATGATTTTAGTTATACCTAAAACATGAACGAACGTGTCGTTATAATTCAATAGAATAAAATAGATAATATCGCGCTATTATATAAAATTCATCAACGTACGAATAAAAAAACGAAAATGTACAAAAGGTGTAACATGTTGCATTCTCTGTCATTCAATCATTGTATTAAATTATATCCAAACATAGTTAATCGATATGTCATCGGTTGTGGCCTGAATACGTACTCGTTGATTTTTTTAAATTGAAAACATTATATAACTGACCTATAAAAAGCATCAAATCAGTCACTCAATTAGAAAACTACCCATCGAGACTACCATTGATTCAAATTGAAACTATACCATTCCCAATCATCATACAAAAATAACCTTTATACAAATAACACTTACATTTACGTGGAAGATTAAAAGACAAAGTGGTGCAGACATGATGCCACGGCGATTAAATTTGCAGTCTATAAATATGACATGTGTACAAATAAAGTAGTGTATACGATATATTTTTGTTCAAAGGAAACTTGGTTTTAGTGTGTTAATATAGATACTATTTTTGTTAAAAAGTTGCAAAAACCTTTTTATAATGACGTACATAATTGGAAATGCACATGCCATGCGAGATTGCGACATTTTAGTGTGTTAGTTTTGTAAATTCATTATGTTTAAGTAAATACAATTTAAAATTAAATACTCGTAGTTTCAATCTTTAATTCCAAAACGAATGTGTACAGGTATTCAGTATCAGAGTTTCACGTTTAACATAAATTGTAATGGTGTGTGAATGTTCAATTTAAATGTATCTGACTACTTGTCACCTACAAGTAGGTACTTAAACTCATATCATATATATAGACAGCTAATTTGGCCGTCGGTTTGAGATAGCGGTGCAATCACAGCACTACACAAAAATACAAGACATACGTGTAATTGACGAGTTAGCACATGTTTGATCCCGAGACTATTGGTACAACTACCGGGATAAGACTGTAAAAATTTTAAACTGTATACAAACTGTATACAACTCTGTATACAGTTTGTATGTAAAATGAAATTGAAGTATATGATATTTATTTTTAAAAGCAAATACAAGATATGGATTAAATTAAATATTGTGAAATGAACAAGAATGCAGCTTTTTAAGCAGAATTATATGTCTGACACCTCATTTAAAAAAAAAAAAAAAGTTTACACCAACAGTCGCGGAATCATATCAATAAAATTTAAACTTTTCTGTTTCTTATAATAGCTAAGTTAAGAGAGCAAGCACAACGCAGTGTAGGAATTATAAGTTTGTGCTCTGTGACTGGTTTTCATTTTATAACTTCACAATGGACGTTGTTACGAGTAAAATATTTGGACGCAACATTTAGAACTTCAAAGTATACCACTTAATTTGATTTGTACATCCTATAGATAATGGAGTGTTAGATGTTCTTACAAATTCAACACTGGCAGTTTGAATTCTAATAATATTAGATTTTTATTGAATTTAAACATTGATGTGAAATAAGAAACTAAACACACAGTCAGTGACAGAACCGTACCAAATGAGCATTCGTTGAACATTCAGGTGCCATTTTACTTTAGTTGCATTCAACTTTAAGGGGACTACTAGAGCTAAGTGCTGCCCCCAATTGATTTAATTTTATTACTTCTAAACAAAATCAATTCTCAAAAAACTAGAACAGTATATTTTTAGCACATTACCTCTAGTATTATTGAATCAAAGTAAACTTTTCATTTAGTTGTTTATAAAGTCAAATTTGTCACTAACGCCAAAAGCGGCCGCTTTTTACAATAATATACAATACGAAAGAATGCCAGAATAAAAAGCAGTTAACAGTGATTCAATAAGTACTAGAGGTAATTTGCTAAAATGATACTGTTCTAGTTTTTTGGGAATTGATTTTGTTTAGAAGTAATAAAATTTAATCAATTAGTAGTAAAACTTTTTTCTAGTAGTCGCCTTAAGTCTTGGACGTAAGGTTGAGTTTGCATTTAGGCATGGCACATACAATTTGACGATATATAAACAGAGACAATAACAGACAGACAATTTGAAATTTCATTTTTGTACGACTGTGTATCTAGTTCTTGTATTTTATTGATATATTTAAAAGCCAAAATGTTAAATCTAATACGTGCCAGTCACAAAACAATATATACCTATTATAAATAGTCATATGTGCAGAGTAAAAACATAATGAGTACACAGAAAGGCAATGAGCTACACAAGGGAGGAAGTATAAGACAAGTTGTATATTCAGAAAGAGAAATCTCTACGCACGCAGTATAAAATCCATCATAGTTTATCTCTGTAGACTTTTTTATTTCCTCATATACAACTCCACAGGAAGAAAAGGATTACGACATTTATATATTTTCTCATCTTTCATATCCTAAGGCGCCCCTGATATGTATACACGCTGTATACAAAAATAAACCGCTTTACACTTCGACAACAACGTTATAACTTTCTCATCTGTATTTAAAACTAGATTGTATATATGTCGTGATTTACACAGATATTATAAATTTTACGTATTATAATCATCACAGTCCATGCTTCTATTACAACCAGATTATAGATATAACTTTACATATATCGTTTAAACTAAATTATAGAAGAAATATTTGTATATACTTTAGCTAACCCAGCTTGAATTATTCCGGCATTATAAAAAAAATATAGTCAAAGATAACTTGAAATCTCTAAGACTTGTAATACACATTTAAACACATTCTGTATGACTTTTAGAACTTTCCAGATTAATAATTAGTTAAATCACGACATATACCAACATATAATTATACTTACACAACTTCGCATCATTGCCTTCGAGCGTACACATCATCTATAACATATAAATGTATACTAACATGAAAAATATGAATATACACTACTATATTGTCGTTTATATCTTCGTGAGTAGTCGTAAGCATCGTGGCATTCCTTAGACTAACATACAACAGCGCTCTACTACTTAAATTTACATGGTTTAGAGGTAGGATGGAAAAATACTTTAAACATTTTGATTAAAAGTCGTATTTCATCCTGTTTAAGAAAAACTAAATAATTTACAATACAACTCTGCATAATTTACTGTCAATACCAAACCAGCAAAATTTTGCTCTGGTTTAGCGTTACTTGTTGATGACAATTTTTTTCTAATAGAATAGGCAAACAAAAGGGCTTTATATTTACGTAAGGTGAACTAAAAGATTATGCTTTATGAATTTATCTTTGATTTGAGTTTAGTTTACGTGACCATATATTTTATTTTATGTATGTATGTATATTTCTGGCCTACCTCTACCCCTTCGAGATTTATACTAACCTCGTTACATAGCACTAGGTACGCCAATGCGGCTCGCACGCGTAAGGAAGCTCAGTACTTTCAAGTTTACATTATGTGTTTTATTAGCAATGTTATAATACTATCACTATACTATGTTCTATATACTATACCTTCGCACCAGTCTCCAAATGATACATATCTATTAAAATATATATTTACAAATACAATTAATACAATACAATATCTTATACTTAAGTGTAAAAAAATTTAAACAAACAAAATCACAGCACGAAATCACAATAAAACAAATTAACTGATGATTTTATTATATAATACAAAAGTACCTTAATAATTATTCGAGATCTCATTACAAAAATATGTCTAATATTGCAAAATATATAATTAAGAATACTATTTTATGAACTAGCAACATTAACAATTTTCTTTGAACGGTAAGCAATACGACTCCTAAAATGTATATTTGCGGTTGAGGTTACCAGGAATTAAATAAAGCGTCAGTGTCAGACTTATGCCACAATAACTGTGTGTATATATTTAGAAAATATAAAATGCAAGCATCGGTTAGTATAAGAAACATCTAAAGTTTAAACTACAAAAATTTGCAAAACGATTTATTATTTTTAGTGATAGCAACCTCAACACTGTCGGACATGGAACTCTTAAAATCTACAAAATGATCTCTCTCAGTAGTTAGGTATAAGGTAAAATTGTAACAATATTTTTAGTTCAAAAAGTTTCATTCACTTAAGTGACTAGATTTAAAGTTTCGATACTTTGGATAGATTTTTATTTGGCTATACATTTATATTACAGGTAACGGTTTTCCAATAAGGTATACCTATGTGTCCTAAAGAAACTCTTTGAACTAAAAAAAGTTTTACACTTTTTGTTAAATATTTATGAATATATATACGAGCAAAACTCACACGTTTCAACCAATAGGATACTTTGTCGCTCCGATTCTTAATCAGTCAACTTACCCTCTTGATATGTCCTCTTACCCTTTTATAGATGGAAATGTAATAAAAACATTTGCAGTTTTTAATTGACGTCTTCTATGATTTTAGGCAAAGATACATTTTGTGTTACAATAGTTTTACACCATTACACATGTCTGTTAAGTTAAAATGATGTTTTTTTTTAAACCATTTGAGATGTATAGCAGTCATCCAACTCATCTCGAAACTTCATACCAATTCTACGATGCAAGAAAACCTTCTCAAATTAACCTTACAATGTAAAATCAGAATACATTTGAAGTTCTAATTTTAAATAATGTTTGTATGGAATTAGACAGTAACTTAATGTCAATACAGAAAACAAGTGTTAATTTAGCATCATAAAAATTTTAATTGTAATTCCCGAAAATTTTTCAACCATTTTGTCGAATTTGTGTCTTCTGCGTATGCGCAGTAATTATTTGAACAATATTTTTTCTTTGCTTATATTTCTTTAAACTCTTTTCACAATTTTCTAAAAGTGGCTTATAAAATCATTTTGCAATGGTATTCTAGTGTACTCCACACAATCTTCCGCCGCCCAAGATCATGATACCAGTCCCGAATCGGTGCGATAGAATATCCTAAGGTTAAGTATTGACGAGAATCAGACCCGCCTCGGTTTCCCAGGGCCCGGGCACTCCGTCGACTTGATAATGGACGCGGCGTACGTCTCCCGCGGGCGAGACGGCTCGGTGTCCATGAACCCTGGATTCAGGATAATGTTCGGCACCAGCTCCATAACGTCTTGATCCTCACCGTACTCTACACATTCGGCCGATGGGTCGGTTCGTGATAATGGGTTAGTATACGTACCGTCACCGTTAGTGTGTGTGTTTGTTTGTTAGTGTGCAGCCCCGCAGTCCAAGCGTGCGTTCCAAGCGAGTGCGATAGAGGGAAAAGAAGAAAAAAATTTTATGAATAAAATTTTTGCAAATACTGCTTTTTTTCTTTGGAAAAATGCGAGAGACATGCATAGTCTTGTCAAGTGTAAAGCGATGTACGCACCAGGTTTAAGTGTTGATACCTTTTGAGGGTGCGTACAAAGCTATAAGAAACTCGCTCTGTCGCTTTAAATCCGTGTAAAGATAATCGTCAAAATTATATCTTACACACACAGATTTAGAAGCGAATTTCCATTAACTACACTATGTGGCAGCAGATTTATAACGCATTTATTTATTGTTAGTATAAATTGTTTAAGAAGTTTCCGATTCATACCTTTTTCCTTTTGAAAGCAAAGCAAATAGATATGAATACTGTTTGCTTATTACTATAAATAAAAAGAGAAAACTGCTTATGAGCGCTATGCTAAGCAATTATTTAAGTCTACAGTATTATATCTATGAAATCTAATAAAAGCTTTATTGAATCTAAAAAACTTTAGACTGAAAAGAGTGAAAAATGTTAACATGAGTAAATTATTGAATAAAACATACGATAAGATTATCGTATGTTGTCATACTGAGTTATGAGAGAAACAAACAACAAAATATAATATTAAATGTTGTCTTAACATTAAAATTCATGTCATACTGTCTGTTTGTAGCTAGAACAGTGCTCATAGCGATAAACATGTGCTTAAATAGATATTGTATATATTAAAACTATGTACTTATACACTAGACTACATAAAGAGATTTTTGGTAAATATAGCTAGCATGTATTGCTTTTCAATAGTGGTCCAAGAATACAGTGGTCCTAGAGATATCATAAGAGTAAGTATAACATTTTGGCGATGCAAGTTGGAAGCCATAATCTTTCTAACTGTTACAAAGTTTTCCTAACGCAGCAAAACAGTAACGTCAGACCGTTATACAACATTTATTACGCAGTAAATGTATGACTTGAATGAAAATTAACATACCGCAACCTAGACCAAAATATTTCTACTAAATCAACATTATCCCAAATTAAATTATTGTCACATTTACCTATGATGCGAGCTACTGATATTCATTATGTTCCTGAACAAACACTAACAGATAGTGAATTATATACACAAAAGGTTGTTAAAATTACTAGAAATTTTTTTAAAAACTGAAATAATACTAGAAGATGATACATAATTCATTATCCTATTTTGTTATTAACAGCTGATGATAATTTCCTAAGTAAGGCGATTTTACTGATCAGTGAATTGACCAAAATTCGTATACCGCTAAAGAGCTTGTAAATAAAACAATCTAAGAGCAAATAGTTTGTCCGATAAAGCATACTAAATCACACATTTTATAAAAGATACAACTCACTCGTATAGGAATATCTACAGACAAACATTTTTAAAATTACTACATTGCTATGAAAATAAACAGACTGCAAATATTATGGAATGTTGATATTTGACGTTTTTATTTTACGTAGATAGTGACCCAGTATAATATCTGCTTGTGTGGTGAAACCCGGAAATCTCTATGATGAAATGATGTTATAGATAAACATCGCAAAAATAATTTCCGTAAATTAGTAAAATTTACCTCATTAAATAAAATTATACTGTGATTTGACAGCAAAAAATAAACGAATACTAATGTTAAAGTCTGTCAAAATCCATCCTATGATAAACGGGCTTTTTATAATGAATCGGATCAGATGCATAAAACCGCAAGTTATAATATCTACATACTTTAATTGATATTTTTAGCAATTAAATTGCAATTATAATATCAGTATATAAACTTGAAAATTTCTTGAAATAATTTTCAAGTTTATATACTGATATTATAATATCTACGTTATAATTAAATATCTAACGATTTTATCAAATCCGAATGTCTACTTGAATCGAAACTAATAAATCTATAAAATCTTTATTAATAAGTAACTAACCTTTTAATAATTACATATTTAATTATTTAATCAAATGAATATAGTACTGCCCCCCGATTGGAAAAATATGACCATTTGTTTTACTGTAGAATATTAGAAAACAATTTAATTAAAATGGCAAAACCTTCCAAAAACACATAGAATACCTACGGCTTATTACGGCTGGATTCAGAGCCATACAACAGTGTTTAAAAACTTTTGTTACTACCATTTAACGATGCGTCTTATGGCTTCATGATAAGGGTCATATATTCCTTATCAAGGATTTAAAGATTGATATTTATTAGTTTAAAAATAAATTTATCTACTATGTTTAGGATGATTTAACTTTTTAATTCAATAAATATAGTTTGAATTCAATTCTATTGTTTAATTGACGTCCTGTAGTTATTTTGGTCCGTACTTTAAGCGTTGTTTAAAAATGTCGTATCTGTTATTTTGTTTTTTGTATACATATTGTATACATGAGTTTGTATACATTTTTATTATATTATGGTCGAATAGAGGCACTTTTAAACAATGCAATTACGAATAATAGGTTTATTTATACTATTAATAAGTTACTTAAAAGTGTGATATTTCAGCAATATACAGCAGTAGGTAAATATTATAAAGCGAGTCAGTAGATTGCTTTTTTTGGTATTACTTTGAAAACGTACATGAATATATTACTATATCTATCTAATCTAATAATAATGCTTAGCACCAATCGCGTAGCGTAATTTGGAAAGACATATAAATGTGTAATTTTTATATTTAGTTTTTAGATATTTTTATTAAAAACACTAACCTAGTAGAAACTTTTATTTATGTACTATTATTATGCATTAATATTACTTTTATTAAAATTATTGGCACTAGTTTAACCTTAAAATAGTTGCATCTAACCTTATCATTGTTACTTTGAGATTTTATTTTGTTAAGCTGTGCATTTCATTTGAAAAATGTGCTTCAAAAATACTGTAGAGTTTCTATTTTAATAATCATATTACACTAGTTACTTACATAAGACTCGGTAGATTATTATTATTATGTAGTCCTGGAGTTTATGTATACTACAAATATATAGATCGTTATTGTAGTTATTGCTGTCCTTAATTACTCACAAAAATTGTTGTTTCATCACTCATTTGGTAACATAGTTCAATTCCTATTATGTTAAATTATTATCTAAATATAAGCAAGCAGCTTACTTGAGCGGCCATTGTGAAAACGCTTGGAAAGCTAAAGACAAATTTTACTTCTTAAGTTATCAGTATCACGCTAGAAATCAATTTTCTTTAAATAATTATACGAAGAATAACGGTTTTTTTCCGTGAGAATTTCCACAATATTGATTTTCTTATTTTAAATACTTCAAACATTTACGTGAAGTAAGAATAACGTTGTTTTATGTACTTAATTTTTAATATTAATTGAAGTAGTGTTTTTTTTTTCATTGAATGCAAGCAAATAGGACGAAAATGTTTTTCGAACAGTGAACCAAGTTTATGTTTCACACTACTCTCACATAAACCTGAAGTAAAACTAATTATATTGAAAATCAATTTAAAACACGGTACACTAAAATTTATGATTAATATCTAGTCGATTATACCGTGTCACTGCATATACCTAATTGGTGCCACGTAAGTCTGCTGTGAAGTTAGTCACAATGCGCTGCGGCTTAAAACCGACAGCCTCTCGCCGGCTTCGCGCCAAAAAACTTTTACTGCTACATCACTCGTACTAACTTCACAGTCAAACTTGCGCAACGATTTGTACCTTAACTTAAATTAGCGTACCACGTCTTTATTAAATTACATAGATTTACACGTGGCACCATTTTATTTCATAGCTTAAATTACCAATTTATCACGTTAAGAAATATAACTATCACAAATTGTCAAAGAGATCATTTCGTTCATGTAAAGAGATTTTCGGTTTTCTAACGCGGTGTCTGTCGGTGGGGTTTAAAGTGTAATTTAACTAGTAACATCTAGCGATAATGCTACTTTCATCTATTTGCTAAAACGGTAACATAAACTTATAAGTGGTACAAAACGTCTTTACACGAACGAAATGCTTCTATTATTTTATCGCAATGGGCGGTTCGCAATGGTACAGATTTATACTTGTCATTGACAGTAGAACAGGCAAACGACAGTAGAACTGGCTAAAGAAATCTTGCATCGTTTTTAGTTGAAATCTTACAAAGATTTTAGTTTTAAGTATATGCTACCATGTGCAGTTGTTAAATATCTTAATTAAAATTTAATGTTCAAATCTGAACTTTCTAAGTATTTATTTGTATTAAAAAGGGAAAATAATGATAAATAAACTCCAATTTTACCATGTGATTTATATGAACCTGTTAACACATACATATTTTGACTTGTTGCGGTGTGTCTTACACCCTATAAAACATCAATATTTTATCAGTCACATTGTTCTGTACCAAGTCACCTGGACACGATTATTCATGCATCTTTGGACACATTATTATTACCAATTAATTCCATAATGCACAAGGAAAGGTTAAAATGGCGAATTTTATGCCATGAGTTATTAGAAGCTTAACGGACACCGAATGCACATGAACAAATGTCAATAACTTCTGTACTAATATCAGCTCAAAATATGCAAATTTTCATTAAAACAAAACCTGTACCAGTGGGAGCTGCCGTTGCAGTACCTATGCAATGTATCGTTAACATTTTAGATATGAGTCGCTACGCATTCTTGCTAACGCTACGCAAATATACTTTATCTAAGATTTTTGAGAGGGGTAATAATCTAATAGTACAGATCATACGGACGGCCCGCAGCTCTGCCTGCGTGAACTACGAGGCATATCGCTCGAGGGGAAACAGCGTATGTCCTTTCTGTAGATCTAATCAATTTTTGTACCTAATGTCATTTAAAGCGGTCAGGCGAAAAAGCATCACAGACAGACAGACAGACAGATAGTCAGATAGTCAGATAGACAGACATACAGTTACTTTAGCATTTATAATAAATGCGAAAGTAATTCTGTCTTAGTAAGAATAATTATAGGAAGTACGGATAGTGATGTCAAAAGTTTCGTTAACGGTTATCGTGGCAATCGGATGCGTAGCGACTCGTTTAGACTAATCGATTATAATAAGAACTAGATACACAGTCCGATCCAAAAATGACACCTAAAACTGTCATCATTTAAATGACTGACGTTGTTCATATGACAGTGCCAACTTTATAACCCGGCCAAATTATGTTGACATGCAATATTATGGATAAGACATGTTGTAACTATTCAATTGATATTGGTTATACTATGCACCTTCAGTCAAACGCACATTAAGTTGGGCCACTTTTTTGACGCTGTGTATCTAGTTATATCACATCGCTGCTTTAGCGCCTCAATAATGCCATAAGAAGTATAGGCGCGGTAGCGGTGTGTGCTATGGGGCGGGCTCACCAGGGCGGCGCCACTCGCGGCAGAGGACGGCGCACGTGCCGGCGGCTAGCACGACCAGCGTGCCCATCACGACGCAGACCGCCGCGACCCAGGTGCGCGTGTCGAACGACTCGGAACCTTCGAGGAAGCGCTTGTATAGCTCTGCGGAGAGTTAGGTTAGAGTTCTAGATCAGGGTTCCCTAAAGTATGAGTCGCAACCCACTGGAATTAAGTGGGCCCTGGCTGTAGAACGACCAAAGCGTCGTCATTTCATCGTCAAAAGTCATACTCATAACGATTAAATTTTCTAGAGCCAACTCATAACGATTAAATTTTCTAGAGCCAACTCAGGCCCCACTGAGTTTGTGAATTTTACAAATTTGGGACTCTATTAGGCGGGTTGTAACCCAGACACCTGTAAGAACTACTGATCTAGATGATGCAGAATTATATTAAGGATAAATAATTAGCTATACAGTTGTGGACTAAAAAGGAAACAAAGAATAAAATGAGAGCCAGTGAGAATACCACTGTCAGTTAGCGATTTTCTCCACCATCCACTGTGCTAGCTTAATTTAAAATTATTTTTTGATGGTTGTATTCTCTAAATTTATGGACCACATCGCAGAGTTTTCTGATCCCGATGCAGCTACAAACAGCTTGTCTTATGGACTCAAAAATAAGGAAAATGCTATAAACACCAGCCTAAGGTCGGGTCAGGACCCGACCAATCAATGTAGAATAACGGCCGGTCCCAAATAACCTATCTATCTTCAGTTTTGGCATATCGGAGATAGAAAACAACTTATGTCTTTGTTTCTCTGGACGGCAAAATCAGAGACAGAAGAGGTTTTCTATCTCCGATATGCCAAAACTGAAGATAAATAGATTATTGGGACTGGCCGTTAAACTACATTGATCTATTCAGGGATCTAGCCCTGGACCTTAGAGCTGACGTCACCTTGAAAGTATAAATTGGGAGAGAGTTAAAATAGAAAAGCTTATCAAACATTTTACCCAGGTCGGCTTTTACACTATCAAACCCTAAAAATAGGCGTTTGGACAAGATTTAAGAGTCACACAAGCATAAACTCAAGATTAAAAATATTTGCCTGCTGCTTCTACACTGCTTCAACAAATCATGTACTACATAAACGGGTAGTTTACAGGACAACTGACCTGCCTCCTGGTCGCTGTAGAGCGTTGTGGCGAGCACCTCAGTCGGGGGCCCGGGGCCCAGTACGTTTGTGGCCCACACCCGGAACCAATAAGACGCATTGGGGTCCAGGTGGTACACATCCACTTGACGCTGAAACCGTACACAATATTCATTGACGACATTTTGTAATAAAGTTCAATCAAATCAAGTGTGTCTGAATTCAATGATGAAGGTAGTTTCTCAGTTTTCTAGAAGTAGTCGGTTCGTCTGCTTAAACCTAATACTTTTCCGATCACCTTACCGAATTCGGACTAATGTGGTTAGGGCTGATGGGCCTCCAGGGTTCCAACGACCCGTTGACTGGTTGCCCGGACCGGTACTCCGCCGTGAAGTCTATGATGGGGTGCCCTCCGTCACCGGCCACGTTCCACAGGATTAGGGCGAGGATCGTGGACGCGTGGACCGTCACGTTAACCAGGGGTGGAGGTTCAGCTGAAACAAGGGACATGTTAACATAAGTATCGTGGTTTTATTTGATATTTTAGCAATTAAATTGCAATTATAATATCAGTATATAAACTTGAAAAATTATGTCTCAGGCGGGACTCGAACCCGCATCTCCTCGCATGCCGGGCGGGCGCTATACCATTAAGCCACCGAGACACTGCGACTCAGCGTGAATTTTTCAAGCATATTCTTAACGCTGTAAGCCAGCGTTGCTTCATTAAATGTTAGGAGTTTGCACCCTTAACACCCGAAAGAAACATCTTTGCAGATGTTTGACAGTCAGTTAAGATGAAACAGCTATTTATAGACTTTATTTGATATTTTAGCAATTAAATTGCAATTATAATATCAGTATATAAACTTGAAAAAATATGTCTCAGGCGGGACTCGAACCCGCATCTCCTCGCATGCCGGGCGGGCGCTATACCATTAAGCCACCGAGACCCTGCGACTCAGCGCGAATTTTTCAAGCATATTCTTAACGCTGTAAGCCAGCGTTGCTTCATCAAATGTTAGGAGTTTGCACCCTTGAAAGAAACATCTTTGCAGATGTTTGACAGTCAGTTAAGATGAAACAGCTATTTATATACTTTATTTGATATTTTATCAATTAAATTGCAATTATAATATCAGTATATTAACTTGAAAAATTTTGTCTCAGGCGGGACTCGAACCCGCATCTCCTCGCATGCCGGGCGGGCGCTATACCATTAAGCCACCGAGACCCTGCGACTCAGCGCGAATTTTTCAAGCATATTCTTAACGCTGTAAGCCAGCGTTGCTTCATAAAATGTTAGGAGTTTGCACCCTTAACACCCGAAAGAAACATCTTTGCAGATGTTTGACAGTCAGTTAAGATGAAACAGCTATTTATATACTTTATTTGATATTTTAGCAATTAAATTGCAGTTCACGGCATGCGGGGAGATGCGGGTTCGAGTCCCGCCTGAGACATATTTTTTTAAGTTTATATACTGATATAAGTATCGTGGGTTTAAGTACTAATTGTACGTATGTAGGAAGACATTACGTCTAATTAAAAGCTTTAAGAAGTTTCGAATTTTTGGACTTAGCTCGGGTTTGTGTCTGTACCCATCATTGCTGTGTTACTTGGAATTTAATGATGGAGGCATTTGCCATGCAGTGGGATGATTATATAGGCCGTTACTTTGCTTTACTAGGTGAGTATTACAACAAGCCGAAATCAGTTCGTGTTGATATAGATATAATGCATATAAATACTATAGCAAAGTCCAAAAATTGATATAGGCAATTTGAAAACAAATATTTTCTAACAAAAAAGTTCGTAGATAATTGAATTTAGTACAGAAACGAACATTATAGAAATTCTGGTATTATTTTTTTCATTTAAAATAAAACATACAAATCGGCATCTCAAATACATATTTAGTTGTAAGAATATGATTAAAAGAAAAGATGATATTTTCTGACTGACATTTCTGACTTCACCAAAGTATTTATTTATATGCAACCAGCCTAACACCCTGTATAAGATGTATAAGATGATAAACAAAGTTTCTAGCACAATCGCTCTATTATTCTATGCTAGTTAAGATTATATTATTAAGAGTCAAATAAAAGAAAAATATCTTATTTAGTATGAAACGAAACGAAACCCGAATATAGTCAAATGTTTTGAAGAAATAGATAGATTGGATCTTGTTGACACAGCTGTGCAAAGGTACACGCAATAATTTTGAATATAGTTCGACTTGTTTAATAAGGACGTTCGTGTAAATTTATTATAACACGGGTTATAGTGAATGTCCAAACTGCTGTGTATTTTAAAAACCTAGTTATACCCGCCTATGAGTACATAGGCATAGCTAAGGTTGTGGGCAAACACTGCCCTTGAAATCTTTCACAATTCGATATATTTACTGAATTACTAAAGATTTAGTAAGTGATTAGTTTAATATATCTGCATGTATTAAAAAGTGTCCGTCGAAAGGGAGCAAATTAAGGTGGCGCCATAGTAGCAAGTGGAAAGATTTTATAAATTGCGCCTATCCCCTAGCTTCGCCAATGGATCTACGATTGCTACGACGACGACGTACTTACACTCAGTTCAATTAAATTAGGAAAATGCTTAGTTTTTAGACTTGCTGAATGTCTTGTAATGCTGTTGTTACGAGAACTGCTAAGTTAGCAAGACGAGTTAGCAGTGCTAACTCGTCTTTTATCAAAAAGAGTTTATGGGAAAAGGGTTTTATTACAATATCTAATCAAATTGTATAGTAATTCTTGTGTTAACGAAAAGTTTACAACGCATGAAAACAGTTGCTCTGTGCAATTAATATTCAAAATTGACAGTAGGTTAGCAACCAAAAAAAACCTTAGTTTAATAGAGACGGGAACTAACCTACTTGAGGTTGGCAGACATAATATCTTGGGTCGGCTGTATGCGTGGAGTCAATACGCGGGCCAATATTACTTCTACCCCACACATCAAATAAAACTTCAGTGAAAGCATTTTATCTACTCGATATACAATCCTGCATATACTTAATCAAATATAAAATATACTAATATTATAAAGCTGAAGAGTTTGTTTGTTTGTTTGTTTGAACGCGCTAATCTCCGGAAGTACTGGTTGGATATGAAAAATTATTTTTGTGTTGGATAGGCCATTTATCGAGGAAGGATTTAAGCTATATAACATCACGCCGCGACCAATAGGAGCGAAGCATCAGTGAAAAATGTTGCAAAAATGATCGCGATCATAATAACCGAAATTGACGCGGACGAAGTCACGGGGAACAGCTAGTCAAATATAAAACTAGTTATATTTTGATTTGCGTTCCCAGATAGAAAACTGTGCGAAAATTTTCTGACTTCACCATAGTATTTACATGCATATGTTAACATACACCCTGTATAAACGGGATAGTTTGTATGTATTGTTGTTTGTAATTTGTTACTTTTTTACGCAAAAACTACAGATCGGATTTCGATGAAACTTTCCAGTAATGTAGCTTAGATAGTGAAGTGAATAAATGAATTATGAATTATGGATATCAGAATAACATTAAGGATATAATTTATCTCGTAGTTCTGACTTCTGAGTAAGAGTTTTCGCAGGAAAACGCCGCAATAGTTGTAATAAGTGTACAGCCACGCCATACATACGATATAATTATGCCGGTTGGTTGCCTTTTTTATTTTAAAGCAATTTTTTTTTTTTTAATATTAATACCGTAGTCCACACAGACGATGTCGCCAGAAAAAGCTAGTGTGATAAAAGTAAATAGTTATTGTTTTCAAAGCAATCAAGCTAGGCATACATAATACGGGTAAGGGTAAGTATATGTTTACTAAGCCGGCGCGCGGCGGCGTCGGCAAACGGTCTGGGCCGGGGCCGTGAATAAATAAGAGCACGCTTTGATAAACACCGCAATCTTGCTAATTATGACTATTTAATATTGTACACGCCCCGTTTAGTTACTATGTTTTAGATTAACATTTTAGTGCTGGTTAAACATGAATTTATATGAACTACAAGAATTCGGTTATTCTGACGATTTGGGTAAATGTTTTTCTCATTTCTAAATCAATACGAGTTGGATCTCAAATTATTAGTTAATACACCTGTTGTCGCACAACCATTCAAAACCGTTTTTTTTTAAATAAAGGTGGTTTTGACACGTTCGAGAATAGATCTCGAGACCTTATTTATAGTAGCCGACTCTTAAAACCGGCGTCTAAGCCACTCGACCACAACAGTGTTACCTGCTAACCTGCAATCATGTTAAATTGAATCGAAAATAGCTACTGCTCCCCGCGGGCGTAGGGCAAGCTTAGCCCATCATAATAAACGATGACATTATTGCAATGCTCAGCACTCGATCAAATGTTAGGGACGCGCAGCAAGGCATGTCGATAAAATGCTAATTATCCAATTTTGATTTCTTGACTAGAGTTGTAAAATGACTGAATCTGATCAGTCATAATTGTCATAAACCTTATATGACCGGTCATTTACAGTCAAATTCAGTCAATTTGACTCAAATGTTACTGTGTTGTCTACTTCCAACCTCTGCCAAATAATTGATTTATTTGAACACCCAATTTATACGTAAGTTTTAATCAAATAAGGTTTTATTTATTATTATTTCATTAGAGTATAAGACTGCCTCAAAGTAGGCACGCGGCGATGCGACGTTGCCATTTCGCCCGTAATGCACAGAGGAGCGGGGGCAGGGCGCACGCGGCGATGCGACGTTGCCATTTCGCAGGTAACGCGCGCGGGGTGCGGGGCATCGCGCCGAAACATTTTAAAATGTTTAATATTATGTAATAACTCATTACAACCCTTTTTTGTTGTGTTTAAACTCAGAAAAACTTAAAAAGTACTAAAATATGATTGAAATAAAAATGACTGAAAATGACCATTTTTGACATTTTATGACTATTTTTGACTGATTTTGACCAATTTGACCGTAAATGACAGTCAGTCAAATTCAGTCACGTTAGTCATTTTCATCTCTATTCTTGACCACGAAGGCAGTAGTGTTCAAAACGTCGGGGTAAAGCAAAATATAATGAAAAACCCGCTAATTGAACCCGTAAATTTATCTTTCATATGAAGGCCATCAATTTTGTTACATCGCTAAAGTTTTCAAGTGAATCCCTTGGTAGCAAATATCTTTAGTGTCATCAACATCGCTTTATCAAACTACTAGGTACTTCTTAAGTGGTAAAATGAAAACTATAACTAGTCGACAAATAACAGTAAATGACCGCAATTGTTTTATAAAAATAATTTACACAATATTATTTTCCTCAGCATATGCCATTATATATTTTTTTATGTTAAAGTTATGGTAGTAATAAATAAACACCACCGAGAGAGTAGAGTTCATTTAAAATGTTATATTACTGGTAAAATTAACTGTTTAAAAGTAAATATGTTACTTATTCGATATTATTAAAATATTTATACTATTTGCGACTTCCAGCAACTTCGTTCGCTTATATAATGAAGCCTAGATTTCATTGAACTCTTAACTGCCACTATGTATCTTGATGCCCCCCTTTCAATACAATAAACACACATGCTTATTCCATGGTAACCAAATATTTTTGTGCGGGTAAAAGGCATTCTATATGCTATTTAAGATGATGCGGTAGATACCTCTGTGATAAATTCGAACCAGAACCGTTTTGGCCTAACTTTTATAAAATGGCTGAAATCGAGAGTCATCGATATTGACTGGCAATTGGAACCCAACATGGGCACAACACTCACGAAATGCCTAGGTATTTATTGTGGTCAATAAATAACGAGGAACAGCCAGCGGCCTGAATGTCTTGTGGGTAATTTTGGTGCTCTATCTGAAGGTAGTCTTACAAGCTGGCAGGATTCAGAGTAAGCCGAGCAATTAAAAGTGGAAATCTGCAATTACAAAAAAGTAAGGAGGCGAATGGGTTCATTAGTTGGTCCGTCTGTCTGTCTGTCTGTATTTTATGGGCAGAAACTATAACTTAATTGAATGCACTTTTCATCTATGTAATATCAATCTATTTAACAATTCTAAATTTCAAGTGTGTATACAATTTAGTAATTAATAAAACTAGGGTCTCAGCGCCAACCACGTCGTTAGCTCATTTGGAAAAAACAGTCGGCTATAATTAGCTAAAGGTAAGGTTCAAATGCCACCCGACGCACCTGGTAAAAGATTTTCAAAGGTTAAATCCATATTTCCATACAATCTACACGGATTTATTAAAACATACAGTGTGGCAGTATTTTAAGCGAGATTCACACAGCACTGTTCACAGTATGGCATCAAATTGCTTGATGCAGTCGTGCGTCATAATTGACAATATCGCTGTGCATTGAGCAATTTAAACTATCCACGTAAACGCACCTATAGGTCACGCGACACAGACCACATAACCCACTATGTGGTCTGTGTCACGTCACGCCATGACATTGAATTTTTCAACCTACGCAAAAACCTACTGCTTAAGTACATACCTAAATACGTATAACTTGAAGTTAGTTCCATTAATTGAACGATCCTTACTTAATTGAGGACAATTTAAGCATGAAAGTTTATTGTATGGTGTCATGAAGGCCGTGCTACCCAACTCTTCTCTATCTAGAGGTATCGTAAGAGGCAATTAAAAAGTAATGCCGGAAAAAGGCAGGCAGCAGCAACTTCTTTACACATTTGGCCAAACTGCGATCGCCAACTCATCCGCTAAGAGAGACGAGTATGAAAAACCTTCCTTCGGGGAGTGGAAATTAAATCAGACCGGAGACGATATTATGGACAAGTAGTTTAGTCGGGAACCTCGTGATCTAAGAGGTCGCGACCACGTCTGATATCGAATCATCTGTATGTCCTGTGTTCTATTCTCTGACTTCTGCTGCACTGTGAAATCTAAATTGGTATCAACCTTGGAACTGACAGTTCTGAATACAATGTATTTTCACAGCAGCTCGCTATCATCGTGCGTCACAGCGATGCAAAACCATACAAATAACATGCACATTCAGTGCAACGCAAACCAAACATTGATGAAGATTTAGTTATAAACTAGACCAGGGATTACCTGCGGCTCTTTAGTACCAAGCAGAAAAAACTACTAAACAACTAAATTATGTGTATATTAAATATACATATAACAGTTTAAACGATACCAGCAATGGAATAAAGATGACTTTTCCTATTTGGCCACTTTTACAATACCCTGATTATTATCTAATTTGTTGTAAAAGCACTACTTACTTATGAATATATTTTATGTGTATTATTAATATATAATTATTTTTTATGAAAGAATAGAATTAGGTTTCTGGTTTGAAGTAACTTTATTTATGCAAATAGTACTTTTTTTTGGCAAGATAAATAATTAATAATGTGGCTCTTCAAAAACTTTGAAATATTTGTAAATTGTAATTTTTATTCCTCCGACTAAGGTAAAACTTAAAAATGTGCCTTTTTAAAAACTTTGAATTATTTGTAAATTGTAATTTTTGATTCCTCCGACTAAAAAGGTGGCCGTTCCCTGAACTAGACCACTGAAAATACGATGACGAGGCCGTTTGTGTTTAACAATATGGAATTCTAGACTCTAGATAAATATTTGGGTACACGATATTGTGTGTAGGATGACCAAATTTTGTAAATACATATAAATAGATACGAGTACTTCACTTCCACTCAGTCTATGATAATAGTCTATGATAGCCGGTAAGAGAGACATGGCAAGATATTTGTTTCTTTACTGTAATGATAGATCGCTACGAGTATTACTAACACAATTTTCAATTCCAATAGAAACAAGCAATTACCTATACCCTTAATTCATGATAATTTAAAGAATATACATATTATTTATGGAATTGGGATCTCATCATGACTCAAATATTAATGGTAATAAGTGTGATTTAAAAATATAATGTATGTTTCACCGTTTTACAACGATTTATATCTACTTAAATACCGAACTATTTTTTACAATGTTGGGATTGTAGTTATTAGGAAAAACAGACGCAGGCAGGGCGTTCCACTCCTGGGCAGTGCTTATCACAAAGGAAGGATCTAGATAGTAATCTTGCTATAAAAAATTCTAGACGACAACACGGAATTGGTTTCTTGAACCTAAGAGAATTTAAATCCGTAAATAAATCTTTGATAACCATAACATAATTTCATATCAAAAGCAGTATGAACATTAAAATTTACGAACTAGTCTAGATTCTCTAGAGAATATTATCAGAGTCATTCAGCACGTTAAATTCTATCATAATAAATGACGCTCGCAACTGTACCCGCTCAGCGTTCAGCGTGTACTGGATGATCGGTAATGAGTGCGATTAGGTGGCCTTGGATGCGCGTGCGCCGTGCCATCTTCAGGCATGTATTTACATTGGAGTTGCAACTCCAATTATTATGGCACTTTAAACTAGAACAGAGAGTTAAAATTACAGTTAATAAAAAAATACAACTATTCCGAAAGCAATTAATATGGTAGATAGTAACTAAGATAATAATGAAAGAATTTTATTCAACATTTATATTGGAAGTTTTAATACCGCGCGTAGTAGGTACCCTACGAAGCATTCTATAGGAACCGTTATTTTTTTGAGATAAAAGCCCATATTATGCTATTACTTCGACAGCGTGCCAAATTACATCTAGATTTGCTAAGCTGTTCCGCCATTCTGATCATCCATGCAAACTCACATTTATAATATTAGTAAGATAATAGCCATTATCTCACTTTAACCCATCAACTGGAATAAGAACGCTTAGAAGGCGGGTAATCTTCGTGAAGTACTCCTATAGTTGCCTTTAGCGACAACAATAGTTGTGCAGGAGTAATTATTTTTCAGGTTGGCACCACAAGCTTCCATTGACTTGTGGTGCCGACCTAAAAACAACCTACGAGTATAACATTATTTGATATTTCTACGTAGGTTCTTCCGTGCATTTTGCAAGTTAGTTCATAAACATTAGAATTTATCCTAAGCTTCTCCATCTATACTAATATTATAAAGCTGAAGTTTGTTTATTTGTTTGAACGCGCTAATCTCAGGAAGTACTGGATCGAATTGAAAATTACATTTTGTGTTGGATAGTCCATTTATCGATGAAGGCTTTAGGCTATATAACATCACTCTGCGACCAATAGGAGCGAAGCATTCGTGAAAAATGTTGCAAAGGTAATCGCGATCATGATAAATGAAATTGACGAGGACGAAGTCGCGGGCAACAGCTAGTATAATATACATAGGTACTTACTTTGTTGAAAAATAATAATGTAATTCTTTTAAGCCATTTGTAAATTAGCGGAATTGGGGGCCTGATTTCATACTTCTGCCTTCTTATATAAGACTACATTTTTAGTGAAACGGCCAATAAATATCCCACTGTAGGGCAAAGATCTCCATCATTGAATTCACGTTAACACAACATTATTGTTGCACATGAACATTTTTATTGTACCTTGTTCTAAATTGAAACCATTTTTTTACAGCACCAGGGTTCGCCTTGTCGTCTAAGTTTGACCACAATGCATTTGAATTCCAAAACTGAGAACTAAGCATTGATTGTCAGACGATACCTCTACAAAGATAAGTACCTACTAGTAGTAATCTTTGCTTTTGTCAACAAATGATTTTAATATTAGTACAATTCATTTAAAATATCGGCAGAAAATTAAATAGGATATGGTCTACCGGCGACATATTTCATTTTTATTGCATGCATTTTTCATGAGACTAAGTTAATAAAAGAGAGCGGACGACTTGATAATGGCTCCATAATTCAAAACTTGATATTTGATCTATATTCTCGAAAATTCGTTTACATAATAGGGGATAGATAATTTTACCGATGATTTTTGGCTTCTTGTAAATTACTTCAGATCAGTATATAAACTTGAAAAACTATGTCTCAGGCGGGACTCGAACCCGCATCTCCTCGCATGCCGGGCGGGCGCTATACCACTAAGCCACCGAGACACTGCGACTCAGCGCGAATTTTTCAAGCATATTCTTAACGCTATAAGCCAGCGTCGCTTCATCAAATGTTAGGAGTTTACACCCTTAACACCCGAAAGAAACATCTTTGCAGATGTTTGACAGTCAGTCAGCCCGGCATGCGAGGAGATGCGGGTTCGAGTCCCGCCTGAGACATAATTTTTCAAGTTTATATACTGATATTATAATTGCAATTTAATTGCTAAAATATCAAATAAAGTATACTTCAGATCACTTAGCATATTTTACATTGACTGGCAAAATGCTAGTTTTAAGATCTTTGTAAGCAGCATACACCAAGGCATCTCTGTATTAAGAAAGATAGTGTCTGATTACAATTCCAGAAATGAACAAAATCGAATAATTGCACCAAATACGTGCTAAACAAAACACAACTTTAACGAATATATACAAATACAATTAATTACTGAGCCTTACAATTAATCCCTCAGTTGGATCGAAGAGTTGGATCCGTTGAATATCGCGACAATCTCTGGTGATCCACTGGATGCGAACGGCGCCTTTGTCGAGATGCTAGGAAAGCTTTTGTCTAGAATATTTCTGGAGGTAGGCGTCGTTTAGCTGATATTATGATGGTGAGTTAATACTCTGTATGAAGCCATTAATCGGAATAATAATTAAGTTCTCATATTGGTAGTGCCCCATAACGCACCGTTGGTAGCGGTTAAAACACCGGGCCAAGATCGGACAACAAAAAATTCAAATTTCCGAGCAGTGTTCGGGTTTCTGATCACAAACCCGCATTTGGCAAGCATAACTTCGTTTTAATGATGGAGTCTTTTGCCCTGCAGTGGGATGATTATAATAGGTCCTTACGTTTATTGGTAGCGACCGCTTCAGTTTATCCCAGAACATCACTGAATTATGGTGACACTAGCCTAGCAGTAATGCCACGCGGATTATTGCCGTGCAATAACTTGAGCGTGGAAGCAATTTTCTTCACCGCAAAACTGTTGACGCACCCATTAAAACGTTTACATAATATCTATTATTCACTTTGAGGAAAACGAGGCGAGTATTTAAGTAGTATAATATTTTGCGATTGTCTTGCATGAATATTTTTTTTTTATATTCTTATTTATCTGATGATTTATACAAACTGGAATTAATTTTTCTATTACAGAATTATTAAATTATCAATTTAATCAATTGCTAGTGGGTTCAATGAAATTAAGTCCACGATATATTATTATTATTATTATATTAATTTCCTTCATCATCATCCTCCAGAAAATGTATTTTAAAAATACTTAACAAATTAATCCATTTTAGAGTATGGATTTTAAAAATTATTTTGCTACTGATTTCCGCTCGTTAACACTGCCCTAGGCTAGGTACCTTCACCACACTACCCGCACTAACACTGAATGAGCAAGCACTATTTCATGCAGGAAAACCCTCCCTACAATTGATTTTTTCTTATATCTGTGTTGGGTACTAATAATTGCATTATCTGTACTGCATGCATATTTGTAGGGATAAAATAGGGCTTGCTTATTCAGTGTTAGTGCGAGTAGTGTGGTGAAGGTACCTATGCCGGTTTTAACGAGCGGAAATTATTAGCAATATAATTTTAAAAATCATATTTAGTTATGGATTTCTTCAAAGTAACGCCTGAGTTTATTAATTTTATCCATTTTAGAAGGCTAAAACAAATTTAGTCAAATAAAAGTACAGTAGTAAAAAGTACCTACAGCAAACTGATCTGCCAAAAAATATATATTACATCTCGATTAAAAAGTAAAAGTAAAAAGTAACAGCCTATAATCACCCCACTGCAGGGAAAGGCCTCCATCACTGAATTCAAGTTACCACAGCAATGATGGGTGTACTGGCATAATCACCACGCTTGCCAAATGCGGGTTGGTGATCACAAACCCGAGCAACGTTCGAAACTTTTTGTTGCCCGACCCGGGACTCGAACCTGGGACCCCGAGATCTTGGCCCGGTATTTAAACCACTAGACCAACGGGGCGTTATCTCGATTAATATGAATAAAATTCTACAGTCGTTCTACTACTAATTTTGTTAGTAATATCCTAAAAACGACAACTGTCATGCACTACACTATTACTTTAACACCTCTGAAAAAACACGCGGATGACTATTAAAATGAGTGTCAGCAGAACAATAGGCAAAGTGTCGAGTGGAAGCTTTTGTTCTTCACTCGTAAAACAAAAGCTCGAAGAAACAGCCGAGTGCAACGTAAACTGTGTGCTTCGAGGCATTTTGCTATAGGTGTTTGTTAGGAGCTGCACAAACGAAGACAATTTACTTGACCCTTTGTGAGGCTCTGTCATTATATATTGGACACTATACGTTTCACTTTTATTCACTTAAGATAAACGTGTTGTGAAGACCATTGAATAAAATGAACATGATGTGCCCCTTAAAGATCACTTCAAAGAGTTAACAACATGGCCTGTCCGGTAGCGGCAATTGGATACAGGAGCATTTTGTAAATTTGGTCACTGGTGGAAATTCGTTCGCGCTACAGTGTCACGATAGATGTGATGAAGAGCACAACGTCACAATTTTTTAAAGAAATTAACGTGATCTGTATCAGATAAAATAAATGTGATTGCGAATAGATGTCATGAAATAACAACACGCGGCCCAATATATCTGGCCGATTTGTTTCGGTATCTTAGTAGTCTATCAAAATGTTACTTAATAAATTTATTAATGCCATCCTATAATTTACTACGTCACATTAATGACTGATCGACCATTTGTAAACCAATCAACCAGTGAAAGTAGCTGACATGAAATTAATGGCAACACCAATTTGATTTGTGACAGTAAGGGTGGGTCTTCGAGGAAGATACAGTGATTGATGAAGTGGCCAACAAGTTTGCTTTGAATTATATTATTTATCATAGTTCAACAGATTTTTGATCATGATATAAACAAAAAAAAAGAGTACAAAACTCTTATGTGGTCCTAATTAAGATAAATGGTCCTAATTAAAAAAATGTAAACACTATAAATCAATTGTAATGACGTAGACAGATTCTGTGCTTAAACAGAAGAGTTGTTAACTTACTGATTAGATTGTGTGGATGGGCAAATTTTAAATTAAAACAAGGCAAATAAAATCAAAATTACATGTCAAATAAGAACATCTTTTTTATTTGAAATTTACAAATCAATGAAATATTGTTCATTTAAATTAAAAGAAATGGTTTGGGTGCGTTTTTTTAATAAAAATCATTCACTAATCACTAATGTTTAAGCCTTTAACTGCCGAAGTACTAGACACATTAAAATTTTATTGTTTGGAGGTCACCGGTGACCCCCATGGCGCTCAATGTGTTAAGTAATGGAAAATTTGCTCTAGTCCTTCACTTCTCACCTGAAACTGAATAAATAATAACAAATTTTTGATGTAAATCATATTATCGTAATAGTATTGGAGCGGTAATATTTAATCAGAGGGATCTCGGCTAGCCACGCGTGACTGGAAAGCAAAAGGGTTGAGTAACTCCGGCAGGGTTCTCCATTCGCTGAGTGATACAACATATTAATATACAACGTGTTCCTTTTAATATACCATAACTCTAAGGTTATGTTCTATAGGTAAAAATAACATAAAACGCCCTAGAACATGTGGTTCAAAAATCAATAGTTTCGAATATAACATAAATTTTAGAAAATTTGTCAAAAAATATTAACCAGTATGGCGAATCCTTCGTTTTGCGAGTCATTGGCAAACTTACTCCAAAGTGTAGCGGTAAAGTAGCGGGAGAGCGTAACTTGTAAAAAACATTGACGTGTGTGGGTGTTTCATTGATAAGTAGGTAAATCGTTTTCATTCAAAAGTTCATTCATAACAAGGTAAGGGTGTTTTACATAAACAGTCGTGACTTTTTAGAATTACTTTGTATGAAATAATTAAACAAAAAAAAATTTGATTCTTTACTATGGTCTGTTTAATACCCTAGCTAGAGTTATGGGATATCAAAAGGAACACGTTGTATACACACAAAATAAATAAATAATTTTTCTTTCTTTCTTCTTTCATTAATGCAAGTCTAGTTTCAGACGTCTTGGAATTTAACTACGGCAGGGTTTATTCGGAGAAACTTCCTAGACGTAAAAATTTGCCCCATGGCAGATGTTCAGAAAATAAATAAAATAAATTATACTTTTTATTTGCACGATTATTTAAACGGTTTACGGAAATTAAACGCGATCATACTTTTCTAATTACCTGACGTTTCAATCGGATTACTTCGAACATGAACAGAGCTCCTTTATGTTTAGTATTTATTTTTATTTCAGCCCTTAATTTTGAGGCCTGGATATCTGTATTGTATTTTTTTTATAAGGTTGCACAAAAGATGACGTGATTTTACTTAATGGAGACTTAGTTTTCACTTTAGCAGTCGTGAAAACAGGAACAGCAAAACCCTTGTTTATTTTTTTGTAGTAAAAGGGTACATATTTTTTGATGGTACAAAGCTCAGTATCACTATTCTACAGGAGCGCAGTGAGACTTATTTTCGTATCAGACGACAGAGGCAAACTTGCCGTCACCGCTATCGCTAGTACAATTACACAAAACTGATACAGAATTATCTAGAACTTGAAGCAAATTCACAAACAGGATTCCACGAAGCTACAATTAAAGCATTACTCCTCTGAACTTCCTGTTTAGCTCGCGAACATTTGGAACAGAACTTTACTAGGATACTTAGTTCTGAGACCTAAATTCTATTTGACGACGAAGATCTCGGCAATCTTAGAATTATTTAGATGGCAATGCGAAAAATGTAGAACAACTAAACTATTAGGTATGTAATATAAAGAATTCGTAATATTAGCAAGTTTAAAAAAAAGGTTCGGTTAAAACACTGGTTACTGCTAGGTGAGTAGATCCAATACCTTTCATCCTAAACCTGTGACCTTAGCGACCCACTGCCACAGACTTTAGCTTCATTAGCAGTTTTATGCAGCCACTGGATTTTCATAGGACCAAACTTTAGGAGCACTTTTAGTTTCATGTCAAAGGCCCAGATTTCTATTATTCATAGCTGGTGTAAAACTTTAAATCGATTTTAAAACGTTTTCACTTCAAACCTAGTGATTCAACTAGGTCGATGTGTCAACCCTGCCTAAAACTGTTAATACGAGGTCAGAAGGTTGGAGGGGCCAATAAAAATGACCGCAAGCTGGATTAGCGCCGGCCGTAATTCACCCCACTTTACAACTTTCCTGCGTAAATCACGTACGACTAAATAGGGATAAGAAATAGGTCTATGTAGTTGAAAGTAGCTTTATAGGGATTGTTACAAATATAATTATTTAATCCGAGCGTTGCCGACAACAAAAGGAGCAATAGAACGAAGCAAACTCTAAGATAAGTATATTGCTGACGTATTCTGGACTCATTACGTAAAAGTCTGAATGGTTCATCATCTCAGACAAACCGTTGAGGAGATGATGAACTCCTGAGCACAGGCCAAACCTGAGGATCTTCTTAACGATCACTCCCAGATCATCGGCCTCCCGCGACCTACAATATAGTCCCGAATACACTTGTTACCCACGGATCTGGTGTGCTGTCGTCATTACCGAACCTTTCCGCACCAATGGCCATGGGTTCTTCTTACTATGTGTCTCGGCACCTGCCACTTCAACTCAACAATCCTTCCAGCAGTATCAGTTATATTAGTTTTCCAACGGATTTTGTTAACTCTGATTCTATCGCGCAGGAAAATAACGAGCAACGCTATCTCCATTTCTCGCAGTACAACCTTCTATGGGTCTCTAATGAAGGCTCAATCAAGGTTGCAATGGAGAGAAAATAATTACTTGAACATTTTGTCAAAATACCCCCAAATTAGATCCATTGAAGTTATCTTTAACTAATAATAGGGAGAAAGCGTAGGTCGCTGGCTGCCCGATGCAATATGTTGGCTCGCAGGTTTGCACGTTGCTCTAAGTCAGTTAAATTGACGCTTTTCAGTCATTTTACACATGTAGCCTGTGGGTTAATTTTATGTTGAGGGAATACAGTGACCTACGGGTCCAATATAATAACGCACTTAGGATGCTGTTGGGGTTGCCGAGGAGCTGTAGTGCTTCTGGTATGTTCGCGGAAGCACACGCCGAGACCTTTATTACGGAGATGGGTGCACCTCCACATTTTATAATAATATTGGTTTTCATTATGTTAAATTGTTACTAACCCTAGTATTTAAGAAAATTGTTACTAACACTATGGATCTAGGTCTGAAATAAAGATTATAATAATAATAATAATACAGATGTGACTCAAAGGAACATCTGACCCACTATAAATAAATAATAAATAAATATTTTAAGACATGCCTCACTGGGCCACACAGAGCCATCTAGTCCCAAATTAAGGTAGTATTAAGTACCCTGTCGTATGGGGTACTAGATAACCGATAATCTTACTTATATACTTTATTTTTTTTGTAAATACATACTTATAATACATAGAAAACACCCAGACCAGTACAAACAGACATGTATGAACACAAATATGAAGCACACAAATATTTGTACTGTGCGGGGATCGAACCCGCGACCCATGGCTCAGAAGCAGCGTTAACTACCGCTGATCCAAATGGTCGTCAATAAATAATTTGTAGCATCTAGCTAGGATATAAAGCTTGACGGTCAATCAAACTTAACCAGTAAAGGTCCCTAGGCCCGAGGGGAAAGTTTTAGGACCCGCAACAAAATCAATCAGAAGTAAATATGTGGAGTTCGAAGTTTCATATGTTATCCAGTACAAATCCGGAGACAGATGATAAAGGTTTTACAAAGCTTTGGGCAAAAAACATAAAAAATCATGGTCCTTCCTGCTAATGATGAAAAGTTGGATGTCTGCTACCCTTTCACATTAAACTACTGAATGAAATTTGAAACTTTACTATAATATAGCACATACATTGGAATAATATACAGACTGTTACAGTCTACAGTACTACTACAGTAGTTCCGTGTAGTTCCCGCGGGGACACGGCACGCTGTATAACGGATTTTGTATGAAGTCACGTGACATTAAAGATAGATGGGGTTAACATAACATCATTTTATTTAAACACACTATAGTTTCTCTCTTAATCAAGTCCGAAGTCCTCACGGCCGAAGTGGCGGACTAGTATGATATAAATGAAGGCATCCGTAAGGATAACTGGATTTAACTCATATGAGCCTACATCAATCAGAACTGGACACAGGTTACTCCAAACTCCAAAATGGTTTACAATAATCGTCACGATTTGGCAAGTACAGTTTACTTTACCCAATAGTAGAGATCTTTGCTACCCGTCTTCTTTTGTCGCCACTCCTTCAGTTACCTCACATCCCATAGAAAGAGAAGGGGTAATGCCATCCTACTTTAGTAAAGGTACCACAAAAATGGAATAATTAACTATTTAACAGTATTGAAATTTTAAAACAAAAGCTGAAAACAAAAGAGATGTGTTAATTAGATTACACGGATGAAAATGTAAACTCTAATTAAACCCGGAGCGGGCAAAGCCTTTCATTTTATACAAAAAGGACGAGATATTTCGGTGGCTGAAAGGTTAAAATTAATGTTAATAATATTTTCATAAACTTTTTATGGAAAAAAGGTGGAAGATAATGAGCCGTTGATGTTCGGGGGTCAACCTTCATCATCACCAGCATATATCAATTCACAGCTGGATACAAGCAACTCACCACGTTTGGCGAAAGGAAGATTTCGCTTTAACCGACATACTTGGCGAACATTAAAGACGCTGCAGTACTCTCCTTGATCTATACCTGTATAATAGCAAAAACTAATACCAGTGGTATTTCGTTTCAATCGTTATTAATTTAATATTCCGGACAAATACAATGAATCCCGATTAATGAAACGACAAATGTATTTTTTAATATTTGGTATTCCTTCGGAATAGTAAATTAAATACGACAATTACTAATCCCATTGGTATTAGTTTTTGGTATTGGAAAGAAATAGATCCTCTTCTTTCTTCAGGACTTTAATCGCCTCATACTAAACCTATAGGAAGAGAGGAGGTGGTGCTTTCATTTAAGTGACGACACCATACGACATATTCTATTCATAACACAAATGAACATGAAAATAAATTTAAGGTGAACAGAAAGAGGAATATATCATTTTTTACACGTGTTCACATTACGTGAATAGGGTAAAGCAAATAGAAATCATCATGACACTGTAACTTATATCTTGCCTTCAATGCAGATTACAGTAATGGTGTTTACTAGTGGCATTAATCATGCCAGTATCTAAGTACCACATATTACATACACATGTATATACTTTAGTTTGTATTGATCACTGATTCAGCACATACTTAAGAGAAAATACAAGGGCCGTTTTTCCATACACACGTTTCCTCCCTGGATAAAGCCAGTAGAGCAATAATTTTTATTACAAAAATCCATGGCCACTATTAGCATGTTTCTATGTTTTCTGTTTTTCATAAATTAATTAATAAAAAAGATATGGCCCCTCAAAAATCGAAAAAATTCGCCAGATTTTCCGCTGTGTTCAAACATCCAGAAAACCAATTTGGCTAAATTTTAGAAAAAAAGGAAAATATACGAACACGGCCAAAGCCTTTTTTTTATTTTTAATGAAAAAAGTATTTAAATCGTTCTAGTTTTTGGAAAAGTAATGGGGGTACTAAAAACGTTGATTTGGTGTGCTTTTAGTAGGTATTTTCGGTTCAAGAAGCAGTTGTCTCTATCACACTCTGCGGTGAAGGCGTTTGGCACTGCGCGACATCAATAGTTTTACAAATACCTATTTTTCAATTCTCTCGCCCGTAGTGTTTCCTCATAAGAGCTAAATCTGTGTTAAGACGCATATATCATAATTATGGAAATCACACTAACTATGTGAAGTATGTACAGGCACATTAAAATAATAGCGTTACCTTTTCCCTTCCTAAGGGAGTCTTAAGAGGTGACTAAAGAAGTACTGAGAGGAGAAGACGGGAAGCAGCGCCTTCTCTCTACCGTTGGCCAAACTGCGATCGCCAACCCGCCTGCCAAGCGTGGCGATTATGGCCATATACTCCTCTTGGAGAAGTCCGTGTCCAATAGTGGACTGATAAAAGAACATGGAAAAAGGTTAGAAAGGCGATGTAAGCGGGGCAGGCGCGCCACCGAGGTTATGAACAAGTACCTACTTATACTTCTGCCCAAACATGAAGGTAAATAAGCGCTGTGATTGGTTTCTCATGAAAAAATAAATCGCTTGATTGGCGTTTTGAAAGCGGTTATGTATAGTTGGGCGCAAGCGTCGACATTTCGATTCTCATACAAATGGCGCATGACATCCTTCCTAACCTCTTTCCATGTTCTGTGGTGACGATGATAACTATACAACTTAGAACTAAATCTGTGTGAAGACACATTTATCATTATAATGCAAAATCTAACTATGACGCTTATAAAAATGTTGAGTGTCGCGTGTTGAAATACAATTTATAATAACGAAACCAAACCAAAACAAAAAAACGGGCAATTGCGAGTCGGACTCGCGCACGCGTAGGGTTCCGTAATGTAATTCAATTATGTATTTATTTTTGAAGTGAATATTTATAACTAACTAGCTGTTGCCCGCGACTTCGTCCGCGTCAATTTCTATTATTATTATGATCGCGACTATTTTTGCAACATTTTACACTCATGCTTCGCTCCTATTGGTCGCAGCGTGATGTTCTATAGCCTAAAGCCTTCCCCGATAAATGGACTAATCAACACAAAAATAATTTTTCAAATCGAACCAGTACTTCCTGAGATTAGCGCGTTCAAACAAACAAACAAACAAACTTTATAATATTAGTATAGATATTCTGTGAATAATTCAAGTTAACGTTATTAATATCGAGCAAAATAATCATGTGTTTTGCATGGTATAATCATGTCTTAAACATTTTTTTTATTCTAATTATTTATTTTTGTGAAGGCATATACAACTAAATTTTCGGACTGACAGATAGACGGTCAGTGAAACCTTAGTAATAACTAGGTTACTTCTTGGGTACGTAATCCTAATTTAAAATTACGACTAAAGGGATAAAATTAGGTACTTAACTAACTAACTATCCGGTGATTGCTTATCAATCAAAAAAACAAGGGGAGGCTCAATTTGACGCGTACTTTTATTATTGTTCTATCGATATCAATCAAGGCTAAAAGTGAAATTTTATTTGACGAAATTCCATTCCTTCCCTTATAATGTATTTTTCCTTACAATAAACTGAATGCTATGAAAAACTTACGGTAAGATAATTAATAATATAGTAGGCTGTTGGAACTGCCCGAAGGAAGCCCTAAAAACCAAAAAGAAATTAGGTACTAGGTACTTCATATCAAATGAACACACACATGGTCGGCGTATCAAAAATCCTTCAAGACAACAAAACGAAATGAAACAATCAATTTATCGTTTTATTGTTGATTTACTCGCGCCGTAATGAAAATTGCGGTCTGTCATGCGATCCCACCGAACACTGTTTGACGGCGCTAATTAAATTTGTTCCAACCCCGAACCCCAACCACACAACAGAGGCCGTACTCCGGATCACTTTGTCCGTCTGTACGACTCACCTGTCTCTCTCACTCATACCAACCTGATTTGTTGAGAAAAAATAATTTTAAAGCACCGAACCGGCTACCTAGAACCAAAATTCTACCCTTAGGACAACCCTTATATAGAACAGTGTTGGGCTCAAGTTCGTTTGTCCCCAGAGCAAGCAGACTTCTTAATCGTTAAGTAAGATCCATTGACGTACATGCTGCAAGTCTCAATACATTTCGCAGGCCCTTGTATGAAACCATAGTCGATTTATATGAATGGATGTGGACTTTCCTTCATTGTTGTTTTGTTATTTCGTTTTGGTAACCTTAGTGATTATTTTGAACCGTAAAATACATGTGGTATTTTACCTTTGAGAAATTGTGCATTTAACTATAGAACAAAATTGAAAATTATCTTGTATTGTATGATTGTAACCAATTGTTGGTAGAACAATAAAATTAAATAAAATGTCATAAAGTATTTAAAGGAGACAGAATATATCAATGCATACGGACTTCGTGTTGCGTGGTAGGACCTTTGAATATAAGGTGAGCGAAGTCGGTTTGTGGTCGTTCAATGTTGTGGTCGAGTTTAAATTAAATGCACAAATTAAACCGTTTCAGGAAAGACAAACTGCACAGGAGTACGGTCGGCCAAGAAAGAGGTCTACCAGACAAAATTTCATGTTGACTTAGACCAAAATTACCGTATGTAATTAATTATGTAAATAGTAAACTCGCATAAAAACAAACTAAATTCTACCAACTCCGTAAAAATATGTGTGATGTACGCATCGGATTACAAACATTCTCATTTATAAAAAAAATACGTGTGGCACTCGGAGACTGCCGCGGTAACGCTATTGCATAGAATTTTTTATCAACTTATGCAATTATAAAACTAAAAAGTATCACCGCTGTGCCGGTCGGAGTGGGGGGTGTTAGGTTATTTTCGTTACGGAATTTCTGGATTCGGTCTCCACGCTCAAGGCCCGCGATTGAAGCTATGCAATAGCTTAAAAGAACACAATTATATTTGAATTCTTTCTAATCAAATTCAGTCACACCTCAGGGCGGTCGGTGGCACAATAAAAGTACCCGCAAATCGGTGCCCTGCGTCGTTTCAATTTATTGGAGTGCCTCATGGAAACTTGAGCCATAAAGACTTGTGGCTGAAGCAAAGAATTTATGATCTGCATTAAAAATGTATGGAAGCAGCGGACGGAGTTTTACAGATTTTGCAAAAATAACTAGACAGAGAGTTAATATGGAAGGCAAGTACTGACATAAATCTAATATCTCTTAGCAACCGATTCGCACGGGATTTTCACTGTATTTTCTAGGAATTTCGAAGCATCTAGACCCTGTTTCTTGTTTAAATGATATACGGAATTGTTATACAAAATGATGGCGTTGAAGAGTCTGTCGTTAGTTAAAAATTCGATCAATTTTTTTATTTGTTATGTGCATACTAAGTGTTTTCTCCAACGTATATTTTTTCTTACAATCCCTAAATTTTAATGATAAATAATTAAATAATGAAATCGTGTCTATACAAAATATATTTTGTGAATTGGGATACAAATACTAAATAGCCATAAACCAAACTTTTGATTTTGGAAAACACATAAGATGTATTAGCTTACAGAAATGGATATTTTACTCGAATACAACCTTCAGTTAACAGCTTACCTGGACTTAACTTGACTGATAGATCACTTGGAAACCCAATGGAACGATAATTTAATTCGAATACAGCCTTCAGTTAACAGCTTTCCTGGACTTAACTGATTGATCACTTTACGGGAAGCTTATATGCAAAGTCGATTGTCAACACAAAAAGAAAACTCTATACTGCATTGCTTGTGGAGCAAATAATAATTCACGACAAAACTATAATGTTTCGGATTAGAGTCTAGAGTAAATAAATCACGAAAATGCACATAGACCTGCTCATCAGGCTACACTACAAATTTATAGCACTTATTTCAACTATATAAAATAAGAGTTTAGCTAGATTTGCTGTCGTATGTAACCTAAGTATGTAACTATGAACATTCAGTCAAAAAAGTATTGAGGACGGATTTGTTTATGGTTCCAAATTAAAATTTTTGTATTTTTGTTGTTGTTAGTTTGGCACAACTGTTTCCCATTTTGGCGCGGACTTTGAGCTGCATCTGTTATTTATATTAAATACAGTGCTGTTTTTAGTTATATCATATCTAGTGTGTATTGCGAATTTCATAATGGACAAAAACATCAAACAAAGAATTTGTCGTAAATTTTGCATCGCCAATAGAATTTTGTGTTCGGAGCAATGATATTTAAAAAGTAATAGATATGTTACATGCGCTCTCAATATGTGTCCCTAAAACGTCACAATTGTGACGTCTTTTCAAATCCATGAAAGAGAAAGTAATTGTTCTTTTCACGAGTGTGACAAGGACAAAATAAGAATTACGCATGTGTGCAGTAGTTCGCAAGCGGCACATATATTTCGATAGTTTTGTAAGAGCATAACCTATCTATACTTTTTAAATATCATTGGTTCGGAGTCACTGAAAATGTTACAGAAGGCTTACGGTGTATCGACTTTATCAAAAACACGTGCTTATGAGTGGTACAAAGCGTTCAAAAGCGGTCGAGATGTGATGCAAGTTTTGCCTCGCTCTGGTAGGCCAGCAACGTCTGCAACTGAAGTTAACATCGCAAAAGTGAAGGAAGTAGTGACTGAAAATCCTCCTTAAACTTTGAGAGAGATTTATTGTGATATTGTGATTGTGAGATAGCCGCCGAACTTTGTGTATATCACGAGTCGATCCGTACCATTTTAACTAATTTTTTGGGTATGAAACATGTTACCGCTCAGCTAGTCCCAAACGATCTGAATTTTCGCAAAAACTTAATCGCTTAAGAGTCGCTGAGGACATGCTAGAACGAGTCAATTCCGACCCAACATTCATGAAACGCATTGTTACTGGTGACGAGACGTGGGTTTACGAGTTTGACATGCATAGTAGTCAACAAGCTTCGGAGTGGCGCCTTCCAACTGAACCGAAACCGAAAAAAACACGCCAAAGTCGATCAAAAGTCAAAGTCATGTTGACTGTTTTCTTGGACTATCGCGGTGTTGTGCACTCGGAATACTTGCCGGAAGGACAAACGGTAAATAAAGAATATTATTTGAGCGTTATGCGGCATTAAAGAGAGCAAATTCGACGAAAAAGGCCAGATTTGTGGAAAGAAAATTCTTGGATTTTGCACCACGATAATGCGCCTTCGCAGAAGGCCATCATTGTAAACGAATTTTTGACCAAACACTCAACAAATACCATCTAACAACTACTATATTCACCAGATATGGCTTCAGCCGACTTCTTCTTTTTTTTCCTAAACATAAATTACCACTTCGTGGCACCCGTTTTCAATCGGTAGAAGACATAAAGGAGAATTCGCGGCGAGAACTGAACTCAATTCCGTGTATTATTGATCTTTTCCCGATACTTTTTTGACAGAGTAGTACCACAACACTGAAACACGGACACCCCAGACGAACTCATTCAGCCGAGCTAAACGCGTGATATATTTTATGGGGAAGTGGAAGGTGTAAGAAATTTTAAGTGGGAATAAGATATTTTGTTGCGGTAAAATTAACCCTATATTTTATGATGATGGTATGTACCCATCATTGCTATGGTAACTTGAATTCAATGATGGAGGCCTTTGTCCTGCAGTGGGATGATTATAGGCCATTATTTTAATGATGATATAGCTCTACCAATACAACTCTGGAAACGATTCAATGCAGTATTTTTGTTAGAAATTCCAACATGCCACACTAGGTTACAAAGAGTCATCTAATCTCAAAATAAGCTATAATATAACTACTAAGCTTATCTATGAGCACTAATAGAATACCAAGCATAGAAACATCCAGACTAGAACAAACAGATCTGTTCACATATATTTGTACTGTGCGAGGATCGAACCTGCGACCCATGGCTAATACATGTAATTGATATAGGTTGTTTAAAAAAAATATATCTTTTTATACCGTATTGTAAAATATACGACAAGTAACAAGGCAACTGTAATCTATTGAGCCCATATAGCCACCTTCACATTTTACAATCAAGGCATTTTCGTTTCAGAGTACAGCTCACATCAATCTATACATTTTTGTTGCAAACTCGCACCTGTGCTATCTGTAGGATAGACAACATAAATAAAGCTGTCGCCCTGTACGTCGCACCCCAAAGTGCGTACAATTTATGGACAGTTCCAAACTTGTCTAGACTGGTTAGTCATAGTTTAGTTCCTCGCTATATTGGAAAGGTTTATTGTATGACTCACAAAACATACAAAAAATTCTGGAATCAGAGTCATATAATTATAAAAGTTCCTTTAACATACAAAAAAAGTATAAAACATGTTTTTCTTAGATTGAGTTGGAGATTTTTTTATGACATGATTTTTGGCTTATTAGAATTTATTAAATTTGCAAAGCGCTTTTTATGTAAACATTTTTCCGAGTAAAAGTATAAAAAATGATTTTTGTGTTTTATTTTGTAAAACCAACACTACAATATACGTATTGTTGCATTACGTACATGCCAAACCTCAAGTAGGAACAAATGAATAAGGTAATGAAATATCTTAATTGTTACATTCTATCGATACATTTGCACGATACACGATGCATAATTTCTGAAATGTAAAACAACTTCCCAAACTATGTACTCACTCCGCACTGTGAGGTTGATCCTGTCGAGGAAGGAGGTCTCGTTCTCCACTCCGCACTCGTATAGCCCGACGTCATCTGTCCCTATATGCTCAATGAACAAGCTGCCGTCAGTCTGAAACAAACCGAAATCACATTATAGACCGTCGATTAACTTTAGTATGTATTTTACTTATATGAAATCCGCCACGTTTAACTACATTTTGTGTATAAAAAACCCATTTCAGTTGCTACAGCTTGCTAAAAATAAAGGAAAAGCTGTCTATCCGTGACCACAAACACTATTAAGTGTTTGAAACCATGGCATAAACAAGAATATAACGTAAAACTTCTCTTTGATTTCAAAATGTTCCTGTTTATCAACCGGAGGTTTGAAAACCATTGTTCACAAGGTTATCTTAACATAAATGAGAACATCATTTCAACCCAAAATTTTAACAATTTTCTTTCAAAAGGTCGAGGATAGTCATATTATATCTTTCTCATTCAAATCGCGCTCCTTCGAGTTCTTACAATTTTCGAAATCGCCAGTTATGTCTATACCAAATTGAGATGTAAACTTACTATCTTTCCAAGATTCTTCTTTAAATTCTTCTATAGGAGGATTTCCAGAGCAAAAACTATCCTACGTCCTTTTATCTGGAACTACATCCATGATAAATTTCATTGCGTCAACTGTTTTATTAATATTAAGCAAAGGTAACAGGCCGACACAGTTACTTTCGCATTTATAACATTAGTATATAGGGATATAATTAAATTGTTTTGGAAATCGATTAGATTAGCTCGAGGGAAAACATCAAACTCGGAGCTATCTAAAATCAGAAGTAAGGATGGGAATTTTATAAAAGTAGAAGGATGTGTGCTGAGAAGATGGAAGGAATATTTTGAAAGTCTTTTTGAAAGAGAAGAGGGCCTAGCACAAATGCAAGCACCTCCTCTTGAAGTGAACGAGAGTGAGCATGAAAGCGATATTAGTATGGAAGAGATTATGAAAGCATTGAAAAGTATGAAATCAGGTAAAGCTGCGGGATATGACAGGGTTTCCGTCGAAATGCTGAAGGCTGGACAGGGAGTAGTAGCAAGTCAGTTGTACTGCCTTTTCAACTTGTGCTGGAGGAACGGTCGGGTACCGGGAGACTGGTGCAAGGCTGTGATCGTGCCGTTGTACAAGGGAAAAGGGTCACAACAAGACTGTGTAAGTTACCGTGGAATAAGCCTTCTCAGTGTTGTCGGAAAACTGTATGCTAAAGTGATGATTGAAAGAGTAATGTTAGAAACAGATGACAGAATATGGGATGTACAAGCGGGATTTAGGAAGGGAATGGGATGTACGGATCAGGTCTTTTCCCTACGATGCATTACGGAAAGATATTTGGCAACAAACCAAAAAGTCTTTTGTGCATTCGTAGATTTGGAAAAGGCCTATGATAAAGTGGTGAGGAATGAGTTGTGGTCGGCATTAGCTATGCATGGGGTGAGCAGTAAGCTGATACGGGCATTGAATTCCCTCTATAAGGATTCTAGTGCTTGTGTCAGGATAAACGGAGCGTACACTGATTGGTTTAATATCCAAAAGGGTGTTAGACAGGGATGTGTAGCGTCTCCGTGGCTGTTCAACCTTTTCATGGATAATTGTCTGACAGATCTGAAAGAGAGTGATTTTGGTCTAAGAATGAATGAGTTACGCGTCAAATGTCTTCTTTACGCCGATGATCAAGTATTACTTGCATCGACGGCTAAGGATTTGCAAGCGATGGTGACTATTATGAATGAAGCTTTGGAAAGAAAGGGAATGAAAGTGAACACAAAAAAGACGAAAGTTATGGTGTTTGAAAAGGAAGAGAGCATGACAGAAGTATGTATTCGGATTGGTGGTAATGAACTGGAGCAAGTGAATAAGTTTGTATACTTGGGGTCGGTGTTTACTAGGGACGGAAAGTATGAAAGTGATATTGAAAGGAGAGTAAATGCTGGTAACAGAGTGAATGGTGCGCTGCACGCCTTTGTAAATAGCCAGAAGATTTCTATGAAAGCTCGTCTGGCTGTGCATAGAGGGGTGTTGGTTCCAACACTCATGTACGGAAGTGAAAGTTGGGTATGGCAGAAAAGCATGAAAGTAGAATAAATGCAGTAGAAATGAGAGCGCTAAGAAGTATGTTAGGAGTGAAATTGAGTGACAGGATAAGAAATAGTGTGATAAGAGAACGTTGTGGTGTGAAAAAAGATATTGTCACAAGGATTGAGAAAGGGATGCTTAGATGGTTTGGGCATGTAGAGAGGATGAATGAGAGAAGAATGACTAGACAGATCTACAAGACGAGTGTGAAAGGGAACGTTGGAAGAGGAAGGCCTAGACGAACCTATCACGATCAAATCGGGGATGTTCTGAAGAAAGGTCAGGTCAAGAGTACTCTAAACCGACGAGCATGCATGAAAAGATTGATGAATGTGGAAGAAGCGAAAGATGTATGCCAGGATCGTAGTAAGTGGAAGGCCTTGGTCTCTGCCTACCCCGTTGGGAAGGAGGCGTGATAATATGTATGTATGTATGTATGTATATAGGGATAATAACTAGTCGTGAAGTGAACAAAGATACCAATTAAAAATGTATAGCTCTCGTAGAGACAAAGTTATTACTCGTAGTATTGTGCCTAAAAAGCAGGGAAAGTATAGCAGCAAATTAAATAACAATAAATCATCTACTAATATTTATTATCAATTGACGACCTCCGTGGACACTCACTCAAAATAAATTTATCATCAGTTATAATCATCTTAGCCAAACGACGCCTAGTGCTCATGTCCAGTAGTGCCAACCATACATCCCTAAAGATCTTTACTTCGAACAGGCCCAAGCCATCCGACACCAGTGGCTCCCATAACCTTCGCCAAATCGTAGGCCTACCTTTCTTCGTCCTTTTTTTTCAATTTAAAATTTGGAACATCCTACCGAACATAATAAAACATCAAAATCCAACCCCGTAAAAATATAATTTACGTTGTTCGGTAACCATTTCTTTTTTAGACGTTTCGACACTATTGCTATTCTAAGTCTTCGCTACGACGATCCAACTTAGGGTATATTGATCGAAAACTTCTCAGTCTAAAAATATATTTAGGATACGCTGGAACATCCTTTTTGAGTAAGCTGTAAATAAAATACGACTTATTGCATGAACGCTGCCCGACCAAGCTCTCTCAATGTATGCTGTAGTAGGGCCAAATATGTATGTCTCCTGGCGTTATTATGATGAAAGACATTTCTGCTGATCCTGAATTGTTGACATCGTCATCATCATCATCATTATCACCAGCCTTTATCATTTTACAGATAGACACAAGGAGGATCTCTCCGAAAGACGAATTTTCCGATAGTCGCCACGTTTGACAGGCAGGTTGGAGATCCAATGTTGTAGGGAAGACAACTACCCCGTCTCCTTATGGCTATTCTCCTTTAGCCGCCTCTTACGACATCCTTAGCTGTCACATGACACTGTTAAGTTTCTTCCATTTTATACATACATAATACGAATACAATTCTTCCCACCCAAATCTCCAGCCATACACAAACAAAACCTGAAATGTTTTATTTGCATTATTGTAAAAGGAACATTTTAAAACACAAACAACTCCGTAGTTACATTACACGTATAGATGTAGCATGTGTTGGTAGTTTTAACCATGAAAACTTAGTGTAACTTCAACCGTTTGTTTCAATTATGGCGGAGTTTGTAGCCCACAAGGCGCTAAGTCGACGTATATAAATGCATTTCGACAAGAATGTCCTATGGGGGGCAGAATGCTAATGTGCCTTACTGTAGGGGTTCACAGTTTGTTATGTAAATATATCGATCGCAGAGGCGATAAGTGTTGGAAACAGAAAACTGGTCGTTTTAAAAAGATATTCAAAAAGTTCTTTGGAATGGACACTTCGGTTCCGTGAAATGCAAGGGAAATGTGGATTTTAATTCTTAGATAGATTGCTGGACAAAAGTCGACCGATAGTCATACGTGGGGCATACTCACAGTACTGGATCTGGCCACTTACAATAAAAGCATGAAAATACAATTATGTACTTCGATAATGGAGCTCTTTGGGAACATTTTACTTTTTATATTGTGTGACTGCAATGTATATTGTTTTACGAGCCCTGAATCTAAGAAGTACCTGAGGAAGACTGTTCCAACTGCTTTTAACAGCAAGTTCAAAACGATTGCATAAATGGATTAATTTTGAAGGAATATACTTTTAACGTCTTATTTATCAAAATACAGAATTTTGTAGAATGCCTACTCTGATTATTATCATTTTTAAAATAATAGGACAAAGAACACTATCAAACGAAACAAACCGACGCTTTCGAGTCAGTTAGTGATTCGTTTACTGTAGGTACAACAGGACACGGAAGTAGGTGCTTTCGCAAATTGATTATAAAAGTCTCCAAATTCAATTTCCATGCGTTGTTGAAATTTGCGACTTTCTGTATCTTGCGCTCAGGTAATTATTTTCCATTCAGCTTAACTTTGTGCTGAAAACATTTTTAAAACGTTTTCGTTTTATGCTTCAGTAATTTCTTCACCCTATTTTACAATCTTCCGAATAAACATTAGGTTTATTCGGATTCAAATTTCCCGTAATTCCTACTACACGCTTGAAATAAGACGTCTTGAATGAGGATCAACGTTCAAAGGCCTCGACAACATGATTTATTTATTTCACGCACCATTTACCAACAATTTACAAATGTTGTATATTTGGAAGGTTTTGAATATATTCGAAAATACAATGAGAATATTTAATTTGCAATACGATCGAAGCGAGCCGAAGCCTCGTATTTACATGGGCACAATGAAGTCATCTGTAGAAACAGTGTTTAGAAACGCGTAATGTTGCCAGATAAGATATTTCGCATCTTGACTTTTTTTAAGGCTCAGTTATTACTCAAAGATTTAAGCGAATGCCTATTGTTTAATTTAAGACATCTGATAATAATACCTTTAGATCGGAATACAAAATAAGTAAGTACCTATCTGACTTATATTGTTTTGATGATCATTTAGGTATAATTTTGATTTAAATGTATATTTAACTTTATGTAACAATGATTGTCTAGTAGTAAAGAAAATCAAAAATAATGAATGCTTTTGCGTTCCTGATCCAGTATTATATTTGAGTTGTTTACAGAGGTGGTAGGTATACTGATCAAGCCAAATGAGTTGACTAAAATAATTCTCTTAACAAAAAACATACAAACAACTCTTCGCATTTTGTCTTTTTAGATTTCTAATATCATTTACCAGACGGTTGTTAAGAAGAGATACTTACCAGAAGATAATTTGTATAATGTACAATAAAGAGTGTATATCTTACATAGAAATATCCAGACTTTAGAAACTCCTTCTAGTGTTACGTAAAAGACTTCACGGTGCTTAAAAACGGAACATGGTAGGAAATTCTTTTCGCATAAAGACCAACTTAAAAACCGATCGGCCAAACTACCGACCCGGGCGTACTTCCGTTACCCGAACGCCTCTGATTCCTTCACACGAGTAAGCATTATGCACAGTTTAAGTGGTTGTTTTGCCAACCCTGTACTTCACCGAGTAAACATGTTAACTATACGTTACGTAACTGCGACCTTTATAGAAACGTTACATAATGTAGCAATAAGCGTGCACGACCAAAATAGAGCGCTGGGATTTATCTAGATTTAGCGCTAAGACGGCAGAGACTTTTAAGGTAACACAAAAGCATTGGAGGTTCATGAAATGAGTGGGAATGTCTTTTGTCTAAAAGGTTCTAGGAAAAAACATCCAATTTTAAAAATACCTTGGAAGGTTGCTTACGTTTAAAACCAATAAAATCTGTATATATCTGAAAGTATTCACGAGCCAAGGAGGCGCTTTTACACGTCGCAATATTTAACCTACCACTGCTTCGCAAGAAGGCTAGTGCCGAAATGAACCACTAGATTGCCAATAAAGCGAAGTGCCATTCAGTTAGCAATTAGCCAAGTTAAATCTTTTATTCGAAGTTCTGCCATTGCTTTGACAATCCTGCCACCCAAAATATATATCTCGGCGCCCAGTGAATCAAGAAAAACTATCTTATTTCTTAATAGTTAATCCGGTAAACTTTGTAAGTCCTTATAATCAATTCGGAGATCGTGGCACTCCTACTAATTCAGTTATAAACAAATAACTGAATTACGACGGAATTCGTCGAACAACTGGAACACATTCCAAAGAAACCCGATTTGACTATACATATAATATTAACAAACAGACATAAATCTTGACAATGGTCATTTCATATAACTCAATATCATACAAAGATTTTAACCAGGGGTAGAAGGGAACTTATATGTTTACTAAAGTAAATCTGGGTGATTACTCTTACTTGATTCTGTCATGTCATCTAAGGAACGAATAACTACATGTTTCTAACAAAAAAGGGCTGAAAGAATAAATTTAATTCATGTTAAAATTGTTCCTTAATATGTTATGAGGGGAGGAGACAAATTCAAAAAATCCTAGAACATTCAAATCGACAATGCCATTTTTGGCTTCTAACTAGTACGAATTTGTTCTATTGAAATAGTTGGATGTCCTCCTCATCCCCAGCCTGCCTTGTTCCTCACTCCCAGCTCCACAATAAAAGTCAAACTAGTGTACTTTCCATCTCACTGTTACGCAAGCTGTTTAGCTGTCCTCTAGGGCGCCTTTAACTTCATTATTAGGCTTTGTAGGTCCCAATATGTAGGGATAGCTGTAGTAACAAGGAATTGTGCATAGGTTCGTAAGACTTCATACACTTACTTTGAGCATAATCAACACGATCTCACTGTAGATCGCCTTTGGGTTTGTTTGGTCATAATGAAATGATTGAATAAATCACATGAAAAAGCTATGTAAGAATCGACACGCTGCGTTAGAAGCCACTGAGACCGATATGGTTAAATCAATTATAAGTACCTGCTCAAATAAATATACCGCGGCACCAAATGTGTGCAGAACTGCAGATGCACAAGGGAGGCCAACGCGCAGCTGAAGCAGAACGTTCGGCTGTGATGATGAAATATTAAACTTTCGGTGTCGATTGGAGCCGGTACATTATATAAATAGCACCACTCTTTCTCTATCTATCGCTTCGTAAGAGGCGTCTAAAAAAGTAGAAGCTATATAAGGCCGTCCAGTTTGCGGCTATATAGAAACTATAGCCGCTAACTGGACGGCCGCGGGTGCGGGCGCGGGGGCGACCGCGGTGCATCGCGCGGCTCGCGCGTCTTGATATTTATGCTTAAGTTTGTATTAAGCGTTCTGGAGGGCCGCGGCGCGGGCGGCGGGCTACAAGTCTCGCCGCCCGCGCCGCAGTCGCCCCCGCGCCCGCACCCGCGGCCGTTCAGTTTGCGGCCTAAGGAAACGGGCAGCAAGAAAGTTTTCTATCTACAATTGGCAAACTGCGATCGCCAACTCGCCTAGCAAGTTATAAGCAGTTACCTATAACAAAATCTTCCTTTTGGAGAGGTCTGTGTCCAACAGTGAACGAAAACAGAAGGACTTTATTATCACCTTCAAAAATTTTTATAAGCGTTCAGTATCGTATTGTTACGAACGTGGAGTTCGGGATTTGGATAAAACACCGTTGACTTATAAGAAGATTTTAATAGGCGATGAAAAGGTCGCAAACACTATCACAAAAGCCACAAAATCACAAGAATCGTAGTCCGGTGGGTCGCTGAGGTCGTTGGTTCCAATACACTATTTAGCCAATCCGTAGAGTAGTCCTTATATCCGTTGGTATCGCTAAAGTCGTCGTTACTTCGCACTAGATCACTTTTCGCAGGTATCGCACCGAAAGCTCAGAATGAACTGACTGCCGCGTCTCAAGTCCTGTCATTTATATATCTCAACATCGACGCCGGTCGTACATACTAGAACGTTCGTTTTCCAGAAAAATCACAAGGACATTTAAACGTAAACAACACTAGCGCGTTATGCCATTTTGTGCCTTAATCTGTAAACTTAAAGTTTAATGTCGCTTGCACTAAGGTCTTGTTATTACTTTGTGGTCGAACTTAGGTAGTTATGTACATTGCTCTAGCGTAAAAAATGTAGGTCAAGATTTCTTCCGAAAATATTTTTCGCAACATAGTTTTCAAATTTTACGGTCCTAAGCCTGTTAAGGTATGAACGAAAAATCAACAACTTATGAATAGTATCGTAATTAATGAATGAGATGCGCATCGCGTAAAAAATATTTTTAATTGCTATAACTTGACATTTTTGTAGCCCAGTGGCTATACTAAAAGAAAAAACACGTCATTTGTTTTTTGTGTCATATATCACAATTTGGAAAGGGCTTAAAATTTCATCCTCTATAGGCTGGTAATCTGATGTGACATAGAAATTACACTGTTTAAAGTGCCATCAGCTTTGTAACGGCACTTCATATTGATAATTCCCAATTCAGACATCCAATTTATCACAGATTGCCTTAATTGTCGTCTGAGGAGTATTTGAATATCTTTGGAGTTTAATGGGAATATTTTGCAACAGATGCTAGATGGGGCAAATGGACCGGCTGCGTTACAATGGGTCTCATCTTTTGCCCTTTACTGGATACAAATGGCGGTACTAAGTACTCGGATTTTCAAGAGCCGAGTTCCTTTTATGTAAATCTTTGGACCGTCGACAAAATTTCATGTGTCAGTAAAATAGCGATAGGGACTGTGACGTTTTATTATTACTAGCTGTCAGAATATACAGGGTGTTTCTTTTAAGGTGACAAGCCAGTGCGAGCTGATAGCAGAGTACCATACCTATCGATTTAACCCCCATGTATGTTTTACGATTTTTTGTAGCTTACGAGTTATACACTTCTGGACACATCTATTGGCCCACCTTGTATTTTCAGTTTCGTTTGGTCCTAGCTAAAATGTTATATTAGGTCGAGCAAAAAGTTTTTATGCAGTTTTGAACCTGGCACATTCACAATTTCATTCAATAGTCTTTTTTTGAATTTCGAACACAGAATTTAAAGAAACAAAAAACAATTTGGAGCCTGTTTGTTGATATCAAACAATCGAATACTAAGAAAACTTGGTTTTATTGGTTTACTTGGATTTAATTCTTGAAAAAGTGATTGATATCTTTGGTTTTGCAACAAACATTACTTATTCTTAACATTAAGGTGAGGTTCTATCAATAATCTATGGATACTTCACCTGAAGTCGCCGCCCAAGCTGTGGCACTTATTCAGGCCGGACACAGCCAAAGAAACGTGAGTGCTCAACTTAATTTAAGTCGATCTGCGGTCCGAAATGTTTATCGGAGGTACCTAGAGACTGGCGGCTTTGTTCGTCGCCAAGGAAGGCCACGATCTCGGGTCACAACTGAAAGGCAGGATCGATTCATCGTGACGACCAGCTTGAGAAATCGTCACCTTACCTCCATTGAGATACAAAACCAACTTCGCGACTTCCACGGAGTATCTGTGAGCGCTCGAACTGTTCGGAGAAGGTTAAAAGAACGCGATATGGTACCACACAAGCCAGCTAATGGGCCCAAACTAACGCGAGCCCACCGAACAGCGCGCCTTCATTTCACACGCAGTCATTAAAATTGGACACAGCAAGATTGGAGCCGTGTACTCTTTTTTGATGAGTCTAAAATTGTGTTACATGGCAATGATGGAAGGAAGAAGGTCTACCGACGTAAGGGAGAGCGTTGCTTATGGCGGTGGCTCATGGACTGTCTGGGGCGGTATATCCGCGAGCGGCAAAACTCAACTTGAGGTTGTTACAGGACCACGGCTGCCAACATTAAATGCTGAAAGGTACATTCGTGAGTGCTTAGAACCTCACGTGATACCATACGCGGACTATGTGGGCCCAAATTTCCTTTTTATGCATGATAATGCAAGAGCCCATGCGGCCGGCATCGTCAGGGAATATCTTCGGGATGTGAACATCATAGTTATGGACTGGCCAGCCAGAAGCCCAGACATGAACCCCATTGAGCACATGTGGGACGAGCTAAAAAGACGTGTTAGGGCTCGTCAGCCAGTTGCCCAGACGATGCAGGAGTTGAAAACTGCCATAGAAGAGGAATGGGAGATGATCCCTCAAAATTTCATAGAGCGGTTGATAAACTCTATGCCTAATCGTATGAGAGCTGTGGTAGATGCTCATTGAGGCAACACGCGTTATTAAATTAAACCTTTATTTGATAAAACCTGTTTTTTATTCAAAAATCAATTGCCTTTAACAAGGGGCATATCCGACTTGTTAGGCGTAGCTCCATGTCGTATGGTATTCTGAATTCAAATTTAAAACAATACGATCGAAAAAGATGGTAAAATGTATCAGGTTTAAAACTGCATCAACAGTTTTTGTTCAATCTAGCAATCGTATTTCGGTAGGGGCCATCGAAACCTAAACTCTAAGGTGGGCCAATAGATGTGTCCAGAAGTGTAGCTTTTTTCGATATTTTTCCTGATTTAAAGAATGATTAGTGTAAATCTCAGGATTGATAAAAACAGGCAAAGGTAATATATGTAATAAATAAATTATAAAATATGAAAATCACAAGATTTCCGATACATCACTTTCAACGACCGATTTTAACAAATAATGCCTAGAAACGCCAATAACGAAAAAGGTTTTGGTCGGTAGGTGAAGGTTTTAACTCCATGGCTCCATTTAAATTTGATTAAAAGAAACGTCAGGAAGGGTAGAAAGAAAAATAGAAAAATCTTTTTAAGATTTAAAAAATCCATATAAATTCCACACAAAAAGGAAGTGACGATAACCGTTTATCACGCTTACGCGTTGATCTAACTCATTCTGAGATGATGCTAATCCGAGTTCACCGACAATCATCATAAAGTGTTTGAAAATTACCAATACACTCTCAACGCACATTTAATTATTCTTTTCTTGTCTTTACTTAAAAAAAAAACTCAATTCGTGATATCCTATTATTGGCTTTGTACTACTCGTATTTGCCATGTGTGACACCAATATTTATGGCTCCGCTGTTGGATTGATTAGAGATCCAAATAAAAAAAAAGTGGTTCTTTTTTTTCAAAAGCATTTTTAAGTACCATGTTAGCCTGTACTTTTATTTAAAACAATATTAACGCATTATCAATACTCACCTATTTATTAGATTCGTTCCCCATTAGTGCGTTTACTTCATCGATCTCAATCGATTTCGCTTGTCAGGTCAGGTAACAAAGGGAAAGACTGAATGATAAATAAATCTAGCTTTTGATCTATCTATTGCGTCAAATTCTAGACAGACTTGGACTAAAACTTGGCAACTTTCACAGTATTTTGTATCGCCCAGTTTAGGTCATCCCACCCAGTCTCTTGGCACTCAGCAGTTCGGCAGATCTGTAGAAGCTGAACAATGGCCAAAGTTAATACAATTTGTATTCTGGCCCACAAGGTAACTTGTTGCTGTATTATCAGATAGAGATTTGAAAATCGTAAGTAGTATTTCTGCTATTGTGTGCATCGGATACATGAGAAGTACCTAAGCATCACCTTTTGACGGCCCGGTTGACGCAAGGGTCCCGGGTTGGTTTCCCAGTCTTGAACTTGAAACGCAACACAACTCCATTTTCAAGTCACGTGTAGTTTTTGTTATTTGTATTTATTACCACAAAAAAACATTTCAAAAACATCATTTTAGTACAGTGAAACCAATAACTTTGTATTTTATTACGACATAAGTTTACGTCAATCGACATTTTAAACAAACCTTAAAGTTATAGGTATACACCGTGCAATTTTAACCACCTGTAAAACGAAACCCACGTTATGTAACCATTATGTATAACATCTTGGAAGTGTTATTTAAAATTTTTTACCAAAAAATTTTCTTATTAAAATATTAAATATCGGTTCAGCTATTTATTTTGAAACACGCTGTGACGCACACAGATGTAGCTGTGTAAGGTCCATTCAACCGAGACCCCGCCGCAGCAAAATAATAGGCCCGGGCGCGTCACAGCGTGAAACAAAATTACTTATAAGTCGGAATCAAAAATTTCAATTTTTCAAAAATTATTATTTATAATAAAATCAATAACACTGCCATGATGTTATACATAATGGTCCAATAACGTGGGCTTCGTTTTCCAGGTGGTTCAAAAGCACGGTGTATGTAAGAAAATAGGTAGCTAAGAAACCGTAGGTAGGTGCATACAAAGTCGCAACAAAGGCACAAGCAAGACTTGAACAAATATGTCAATTCTATTCGGTTACATTATAACCACAAATATCTAAAGTGGAACTGAGGAAATGTATCTTCCATTTTAAATCCCAGTTAAGTTATCCCTTAATTCCGTATCAATGGAGAAACAATATAATTAAAGTGTTATACGCGACATAAACTACTTGCAAGAGATGTTTAGGTTAGGCGATATCGAATTATGCTGGACGGCCTTGCGGGCCAGCCTTGGGGCGCGATCGATAGGGCCGGCCTGCGATACCCCAGATGGGATGAACGGTGATATGGCCACGATTGGGATACCTGTAACGGCCGGTCCTAATAATTGTTTCTCTGGACGGCAAAATCAGTGACAGAAGATGTTTTCTATCTCCGATATGCCAAAACTGAAGATAGATAGATTATTGGGACCGGCCGTAAATGTGTCAAGTCAGTAATGCGAGTAACATCATCCAAGATTTCAGCCGCGCTGGCTAATGCGACAATGAGCGTTACGCAAGAACTTTAAACATTACGGACACTGAAGTATAGTACTGCCTGCCAGAAAAAGACGAGCAGCAGCGTTTTCTTTCAGCATAGACCAAACAGCGATTGGAAACCCGCCTGCAAAGGCGATTATGGCAGAATCCTTCTGGATAGGCCTCTGCCCAGCAGTGGACAGACATAAGCTGGTGATAATGAAGATGGGTAAGTAATGCAACACTGAACTTAACGCGAAGATTTTAAATATTACACAATTCACACATCAGAGGCCGTAGTTCCAGCACTGTTCGAAACGGTAGCAGTTACGTAAAATAATTCCAAGAGTAACGGACGAATTGTTGCTTTGACATGGTAGGCTAGACACTATCTACCATGTTCTACTTAGTAGGTATATGTTCAAGTGTTTTACCCGCTATTTATTTTGGGATCTGGTCAAAAGTGGTCATATTTTTATGTATAACGCGTACATAAAAAATATGTTCTTTATAATAAAACAACGTCGAATTAAGAACTCCCTATCTATTCTTCGGTTGAAGGGTTACATTCAAGAATCGTTGAATAAACAATATTGAGTTGTCAACATCATATCCATTACAATAACGTTGACAACGTGTCTACTACACCACTACATTTAAACAAAAAATCCAGGTATTTTAAAATACGAGTATTCAGGGTTTTCCCAACAAAATTGCTATAAGATTTCAAGCCCGTGGAACAGTTCATTAAATCTTTGCTAAACGACAACCTTTCCATTATCCAGCTCTATAGTAATAAATCGTTAACTTTAGCTTCGTATTTTTGTTCCTAACTGTGCTCGGCGGAAGTTCAAAACTGCCTGCTTACTGGCATAAAGTAGACATAATGGGGGAAGTCATCGCTGCAGCTTTCATAAGTTTAGTAAAGAAACTGAAATCATAAGTTTAGGTAACCCTTATCAGTTCGGGTCATAATCTTTTAGCAGTTAATCTTATGTTACTACAGTTTTCGTAAATATAATTTTAATTCAATGACATTTTTTTTGGTAAAGTAGCCCCTTTTTAATGGATTAACATTGAAATCTTAAAAAGAACAGCAAATTGCCACATACGAATAACGAAATCAGATGTACTAAACGTTTGTGTCCTACAAACGTTTAGTACATCTGATTTGTATCATCATCTGAAAGTAAAATGTTTGATTTTGTAAGGAGTTATATTTCAATGTTTATATAATTGGAGTATTTTTGCTTCTTTACCAACTTAATTGCACTTATAATATCAGTATATAAACTTTAAAAATTACGATTGTATCTAATTATAGATAACATTACACACATTGCAATTAGGTAACTAACTTTGCCTGTATAATTACAAAGGAAAAAAAAACAGCCAACACCATAAAAAGCATCAAAATGAACACCTACTTTTTTCTGAAGATATCACTAATATGACAACCTTCTTTCAAATAATTATGAGCAAATTTATTGCATGATTCAATTAATACTCTCACAAGCACATTGGAATTGTTATAAATATATTAATTACACTAAATACCGTGTTAATAGCATTAAATACCTTGTTATCTTGGGCAATATTGTTACTGAGTTACTGGAGCATGAGTGACAAATTGGATTAACTAATACAAATTGAGTTCAAAGGCTCCTATTACAATTTAGAAGTAACTACGTCTTGACGAAACAGTATTACTCGTAAATTGTATAGCTACCCTATTAAGAAGGATTATTCCAAAATTTTGACAGTTACATAATTGTTTAGTAATTAATGGAGATGTAAATGATAAATCCAATATCAGCGGCCACTATTGCAATGTCAGAAGAGCTAAAATATTTGTGACGTGTGGTGTCAGCACGTAAAAGATTATTACAACCCCTTCTCCTTTTATCATGGGTGTCGTAAGAGTTTTTTATTTAATAATCAATGGGCTTGCTCTTGACTACATACTTAACTCTACGGTTAAGAAGAAGTCTAAGATAGAGCGAGCTTACCCAGAAAGTGGCACTGGTTCTCCCACACACCAGCGGAACACAGAAAAACTGTTTGGCGCTGGACTCCGGCAGGGGGTGGTAGCATCCAGGCGGCCTCTTGCGAAGCCTACCACCGCAGAGGGATCTGTTAGCCGTCATCATTGGTTAGAAAACCAAAGATGCCGTTGCCCAGGCAGGGTGGACCAATAAGAGGTAGATCCCACCACCCCAAACGAGGCGACTAGAGGTACACAGCCAGAAGGATGCATCAGCAGCGTCTCCCCTCCACAATTCGCCAGACTAGGATGACTAACCCGCTTGTCAAGCGTGGCGATAGTGGCAAAACCATCCTCCTGTGTTAAGCAATGGCCTGATATAAACTGGTGATGAAACATATTTACAAGACGTATGTGAATTTTTAGGACCACTAAAATTTATGGAAAAACAATTATACGAGTATTGCTTTGTAGCTAGGTACTAAAACACAAAGTAATTTATATATTTTTAAAATTTAAATGTAAACTATGTATTCATATACTTGTAGTGAATCAATAAAAATAAAATCTGAATCGGTCCACGATTTATAATACATCCGCGTCTGTTCAATGTACTCGTAGTTCGGTTCAAGTATGGTGGTTTTTAAATGATTTTTGATTGGTTTTGCCTTCACATATACGAATAAGAGTCAAAGCCTCTCGTTGGTTACAAATTGTAAGTTTTTTTTAAATTTATTTAGGTACTTACACTAACTACAGTTACAATAATACAATTACATTTTTGAAACATATTCTTAAGCTAAATGCACTATCATTTAAAGGTACTTATACACAACTTGCTTAAAATTTATATAATGATAGGATTTTAATGACAGGTCATAGAAAGTAACTAGTTTTATTATTTTTTAAGCTGATTTTGTTACTTATTTGTAATAGTTTATAAAAATATAACTGAGCGACATGTTTACCCAGTGATCAAGCTCATGAAATAAAGATTTAAAAAAGTATGTTGGTTAATAGATATAATAAGGATTATACAAAGTAGTGGATAGATAAGTATTACATGCGCTACCATGATGGGACCGCATAGTTTATAATTCCACGTCACAAAAGTTAAAACCCGAAGGCGTCTTAACGTAAACGTTTTACGGGGAAGTATACAACTCGAAGATAAATTGTGTTTACGGCAGTCACGATACGACGAAGCAATAAAGGCAATGGTCGAGTCTAGGTAGAACAAAGATTTTGCTTTTAACTCCAACTATGGGTATGACTTTGTATAGAGGCTCTTTATAAATCTTTTATGAGCTGACGAAAAAGCAAAGGAGGTTCTGAATTCAAACCGTTTTTTTTTTATTAGGTTTACACAAGTTTTTACCGGATTATTGGAATTTAACTATTTTTTTTTTCATTTAAAAGACGAAAAATTGTTTACGGAGGAAATACGATTCACCTTAAAAATTTTTTTTATCAAGCACGTAAAAATGTCACTTATTTTATTTTAGATTTCAAAATTTGAATTTTGTACTATTAATTCAAATTTTGAAATCAATCCGGATATTTGGGTCTAAAATTAAGTGCAATTTGAAATGATGGGTGTTTTAGAGATATTTGTGACGACAGGTACCCTTGTAACATTTTCTTTTCTAACTAAAATCGTATCAAATTTAAACAAACGAAAAAAAAAACTTTAATCCACCATTGCATGCATTGGTAACGATTATGGTAAAATCGATTTTTTTTAAGGTGCCCTTGTCCAGCAGTGGACTGAAATAGGCTGGTGAAGATGATGTGAATACATGTGTTAAAATCACTTAAGAGGAAACACTAAGGGCGAGAGAATTAAAGAACAGGTATTTGTAAAATCTATTGTTGTCGCGCAGTCCCGAACGCTCTCTGAGGGGGACCTCAGAGCGCGATAGAGATCACTGCATTTTGGACCGAAAATACCTACTGAAATCACACAAAATCAACGTTTCGTTATCCGCATCGGATTCCTTTTCCAAAACTAGACCGATTTAAATACTCTTTTCATAAACAATTAAAGTATGGCTTCGGCCGTGTTCGTATATTTTCCTTTTTTCTAAACTTTTACTAATTTGTTTTCTGGATGTTTGAATACAGCGGAAAATCTGGCGAGTTTTTTGGATTTTTAAGGGCTCATATCTTTTTTATTACTTAATTTATGAAAAAAAAGAAAACATAGAAACATGCCAATAGTGGCCATAGATTTTTGTGATAAAAAATATTGCTCTACTGGCATTATCCAGGGGACTACGTTTGTATGGGAAAAAAGGCTCTTAATCGAAATTTAATGATTTTAATCTATCGCACATTCTTGGGTTTCAATTGAAACTGCTTCCAATCGATCCAATCCAATTAGGAATTCCCTCGCCACTTTGCATAATATTCAAATCAATATAACAAAAGAAAACGAGCACTCGTGACTCTCGCATGAGCGACACAACGTGACATAGAACAAATACATACTAATGTGCTACTTTTTGCATAAATAAGTACCGATCAATCATTGCGATTCCCAAAAAGGTAAGTAAAGGATACTAAATAAAGTTTCAATTACAAACAACTGCTAAAAGCCAGTCGCCTAAAATTTAAACCAGTTCCAACCCAATTTGAACTTTGGTAGATTTATGGAATGCAGTTGTGATCTCAATATTGACGTAATGTGGTAACGAAATACGCAAACTCGAATCGGTGGCCAGCCGATCGCAGGGGACATGCTCTAATAAACCGGAGACAATATGGGTAAATATACCAGCAGGCTTACTATGGAAACGATTTTCAACTCTTTCATACTTGCTTACAACACGGAGGGAGTATATCAGGCCACAGAATACGGTAAAAAATACAGGGTAGCTTGTAATACGATACGTTACTCTGATGAAATGGTAGGAAAGCAAAAATAGAAAGACTTTTCGAAATTAATCAGTATCTGTTTCGCACCTACTCAAATTTATTTGACGCTTTTCGTAGGTTGAATATTTATGAAAGTTGTCAACTGTATTATCTTAAATTGCCTTGCGGTCGATTATAAACTAATTTTTAACTAAAACTTATAACTTTGAGTTATACTCTTAATAATCCTTCAAATTGATTGGCATAGTAAAAAGTTATGCGTGGTCAAACAAACATTTCTCGATGGGTACCGTAAGAGGCGAGTTGAGGCGACTCGTAATTATTGCCAGAAGATGGTCAAGCGTTTTATTTCCATAAATGGCTTAACTGCGATAGGTAATCGCTTAGCGTAACGGTTATTATGACATTATCATTCGTTTGCTGAAATTTACTATGTCTAAATCGAGCAGTCAACTGATGTATGATGATGTGGCGGTGAAATAACTATTGGGGATTTTAGGGTTGATCTATGAACATAGCTCCTCTACTTACTGCCTTTTCGGTGGAATGTATCAAATAACAAGTATCCCTGCGTAGAATTGCTTTTAGGGCCTCAAATGCGCCGACGCCATTACGTTGATTACTGTATCGTTAAGGGCAAGTCATTCAACAAACACTATTAATGAAGCAAGCCGGTTAAACGTAATTTGTGAATGGTTGATAGAATAATTCTGGCGACGGCCATTATTGCTTAATGTCATTATTGCCATTAGGTTCGAAGATGAAACAACCTTTTCGATTATTAGTATCAGTTTATAAATGATTCTGTTTAAAAGTCACCTTGGAAAGACTCTTATTCATGGAAAAAAAACGATCTCCCAATTTTCTGCCTACCAACCCCGCTTTGTGAACTAAGCCTTTCCAATCCGCTGAATGGAAACCTGTCCGGAACAACAAACCTATCACTTAGTCATTCGGAAAACTTATCTATGAAGCTAGGCTATAAGGGTAATCTATAAACGAACAAGTTCTCTTTAACTCGCATCACAAATTACGCAAATATCGCATGCTATACATTGTCAAGACGATTTACACGACTTCAGAATGAAGAATGAAGAAAACCAAAGAACGCTCAATACTCACTAGTTGACACTAAATCTTGCACATCAGATATCTTTCCATATCATTTCTGCAGTTTTTTTTTGCAGGATATTTTTTGGAAGATTTCTGTAGGCAGCGTGATAAATAATGTAGTATCAGTAGCGTGAAACAGATTTCCCCCATGTAGTCGTCACATAGGTCCCCTGCGGCACCCTCATAAACCGTCTTATAAACTTCCTACAGAGATAAGGGCGAACGATAAAGCCGATGCTGTACACACGTTATGATGCTTTGTAAGTAATCTATGTTAAGAACTGGGTAGAGTCCTAAATTTCATCGAATATAATAAAAAAAAAGACATTTTCTTTGTATTTTAATTAAGATAAAGAGCGAGAATTCAAATAACAGTCTGAATGTGGCTTGAAAATTTCATAATTCTGTATTCGGCAATAGGCCATTCTGTTAATTTGTTTAAACTTAATTTCATTTTAAGTTACAAGTATTGTTGGTTTATAACACAACTCAAAAAACGGAAAGAAATATCTTAAGAACTATTAAAGAAGCGGATTTTGATCCTAGTGTGTCCTTCCATATTTAGTTGGGGTACGTTTGACAATGATCCGAGTTGTGGTAAGTCTGGTTATTTGGAGCGAATAGCAACCTCCTTAATCTTTCCCCCAGACCACTTATAGGTCATGGTTACACATCCAGTATTTTCATGTGCCTCACTTACGACGTTTCACCTCACCTGGCAAGTTATATACTGAATGAATAGATTTGATCTTTCGACTATCGGAAAGAGAGAGGCGGAATTCTATCAACTACTAATCTATACTAATATTATAAAGCTGAAGAGTTTGTTTGTTTGTTTGAACGCGCTAATCTCTGGAAGTACTGGTTCGAATTGAAAACATTATTTTTGTGTTGGATAGTCCATGCCTCGAGGAAGGCTTTAGGCTATATAACATCACGCTGCGACCAGTAGGAGCGAAGCATCAGTGAAAAATGTTGAAAAAATAATCGCGATCTTAAAAACTGAAATTGACGCGTACGAAGTCGCGGGGAACAGCTATTATTAATATGTCATTTAATTCAAATACATCTTTTGCCACAAATGTAATTACACCTAACAGCCGAACTAAGGGTCTAAGTATGTCCCGCCCTACTCATTTAACATCGTCAACCCCTTTCGTTTCATTTAGAATATGGCTGAGTCATTCCTCTGTTTACAAGTATTTAGCAACGCTTATCTTAACTACGGTCAATTTATTGCATATTCCGAATTCAGTTTCAAATAGTCCAGTCTAGGAATATTATATGGTATGCTGACTTCAGCGGCCACATGAATCACATTTCAAACGCCTGGAAACCTCCCTCGGCCCATATTATTCAAAGCACCCTGTTAATTACATTCGCTGTATTTCTGACTCATTGCCTTCGGATTTATAGCGACATTTAGGACTGCATTTTCGCAAATGTGGATAATGAATTCAGGAAAGAATAATTCAACCACACAAAGATTCCACCGGATTAGTTGTAAAGTTGTAATCAACGCTCAATCACTTGCTCCTACGAATCAGACACCCTTCGTCTTTGATAATGACATTCACCCCGTTTGGGTGGTTTCCAAGGTTCAGTTCTTGCAACTCGCTTATGATTTGAAGAGTATGCTACATCAAAATAGTCGTGTACAGACGTAAAATTTCAAATGGTTTGTATGAACGTTTTTATTTTCACAAGAAAAAATGAGGTAGTTATTGGTCGTACATACAGATTGTATGAAATAGTCCAATAGAAAAGGGAAAATCTTTTTTTTGCAACATGAGCTATACAAAATTCGATGTTGGTTTGAGACACTTAAAAGGAAAATTTCGAAGCGTAATCCATGATCAAAAAATAAGTCACAAAATGATCTAAGTTAATTAGGATTTCGATAATTTATTTGAATATTGATAATATTCATTTACTTTTCCGATTCATTTCTAGATTTATTGAAAAGGAAATAGCAATCAACGTCTCGTTCCTTTTAAAGCTTGGGAATCGTGACCCTTCGTCATACATAATGTCATGCACCCCCGTCAGATACATTCGCAGTATTGCTGACTCATCACTTCCTCCCTGGCTAGGGTTACTATCATTTCAGACTTGTCGAGACATTTTTGTCCTGAAGCCTGGCGCCTACTGACAAGAGATGAGATTTTGACCGAGAAACATTCCGCTTTTTAACCTACTACAGCGATGTTTATTCTTTTGGCAAATATGAGTTTTAGACTGGCTAAAACTTCGGTTATGATAAATAGACGTTAATTTTGATATCTGTCTATTAAATGAAGAGGATATTATTTTCATTATCACAGAGAAAGACAAACTTCTTAGCGGATTCACGGTGCGGGTGGGTTCCGGGTCCATCGTGTGGCAGAAAGAGAAACTCCGAGTAGTATGTAACTGGTAACCCTACTTCCGAACTCCGGATAGGACCGTGTCTAGGAGGGCGTATCGTTTATAGCATTTTTACGACATATTGATATTGCTTAGTCGGGTGAAATTTTGGAATTGACTATAAAACCTAAACTATTTATCTTAACACTGCCTCGTAATTAATAAAATTTTGATGATATTAGAAACTGATATAGACGTAGATTAGTCCTTATTTGTAGATATAGGGTTGAAAATAATAAATAATCATACGTTATAAAATTTATGAATGTAAAAAAAGCATAAAAAAAAATGTCATCCCGTTAATTTGTTGCATAAAAAATTGTTTCATTCATATTTTTATTTAAAATTTTCCTTCCATTTAAATTGAAAATATTCAATCGTTTGTTTGTACCTACAGATCTATTTATAAAATAATGATAAATTAACAATGGCCGTTTTATTTGTTGTCTAACGCTATTTATGTATGAAAACGTTAACAATAGATTTTGTACCGCGATGAATGCAAGAATAGAACGTAGCTAAATGTGACAAGGTTGTGCTACAGTAAATATTTTTCGGCAGCATCCACAGTATTTACACTATTTACAGTACTATTAACAAGCTTTCAAAGCTGCCGTGTGGTCAAGGGTTAACCGGTTTAGTGAATTGAAAGATAATTTAGCAACATATTTTCATTTGAGTATCAAAAAAAGAACAAAATTACAGAATTTTGACGAAATGAGTTAAATTCTGATTTAAAGTAATAATCTCCAGAAATATGAGTTTAGAGTCATGTTATTGTTCTGGTAGGTAGCTTAGTCCATGGCTAAGCTATCTCCGTCTCAGTCTAGCATGCCCTATTTTGGGTCAAACTCCATTTGCAAAGAACCATATTAAAAACTCGCATATATTATTTATCCTATCGCGGACTAGATACCAAATGTAAATAAATAACTTATAAGAATTTCAACAGGGCTTCATTGGGGCTTCCCAAGGACAAAATATGAATACGCAAATTTTTTGTTCCCAAAGTCAAGAATCATGACTTCCCCGCGAACCTGCCTGATCCCTGTGTTTTCATTAGCCCGACCATCGTATTTGTTATTCGGTGCGTGGTAGGTTTCCGCCCGCGGCCGCGCGATATACTTAACGTGTAGTAGAGTCACAGGCGAAAATCTAGTATTGTGTGTGTACGTACTAAAAATGACACGACGCGACGCTTTACCATAACTCTAAAATTCCAAGTCAATTCCTAAACAGTGTGTCATCTGCCTTAGCGACCGCTGTTTGTGCATATAACACACAATACCCCGCATTAGTGCGCTGCTTTTAGCGCCATTGTCAAGGGTTTGCCGCGCATTGCTTTGTTTGCGGCATCGTTATGGGAACATGATTCGTTAGATTTAATCTACCAACCACCACAGTATGTATAATGCTATTTGTGTCACAAAAATATGACAGGGCAGGTAGTATAGCTCTACAAATATATGTCTTGCTAGTTTGTAGAAAAACTTCAATATTTGTTAAAAATAAAAGAAATAAACTCAGAGCACCCATTTTTGACTGACATACAGTCTCGATTCTCAAAGTAATATATTTAAACTTTAACGAATACTAGGTTTTAACTTCGTTCATTTTATCTTAGGCAAAGGTTAAGTGCCCCTAAAACGGAGCATATTTAGAAATTTGCTTAAAAGCGATCACCTCTCCATTACAAGTAGGTACCTCTTATCTAATCTTTAAACATTACTTGGCTGATAGTCTCCAATCACTGATAGTCATAGTAAGAACCGATGGCCTGTGGAAGTTTAAGCGAAAAAGTTCTGAAATGGCGACCGCGCATCTGACGACAATTTGCGGGTAAGTTGTGCGAACCCGCTGGATGCGTGAGCTGGGACTAATCGTCGTGGAGATCTTTGTCAACCGGTGAAAAATCAGGGATTATTACAATATATATTACCTCATGTTAGACTCAGCATCTTTGGATTGTTATTAACAACCTTTACAAAAATATATCAGCCATTTGATCGGCGTTCACAGGTCAAGTGTATTAAAAAAACCTTATCCTTCCTGTTATGACGTTCCGTTCCACCGTTTCGATTAACAAAAGTGATCGATCATACTAATGACACTTAAATGGAAGGAATTTTAATAACTTAAGAAATAGCCCTTATTTTATTTATTTGAAACGAACCAGAAAGAAAAAAATATTAAATAGATATTCTAAATTTGAATTGGAAAAAAGGAACAATATGACGCAACATGGCGCCGCAGCGACGAAACCAAGAACTATCAACTAGTGGCGCTTGTGTCGCGTGAGGTCCAATATCATTCACTTTCTCTATCCTTCGTAAAATATGGCAAATATGGATTATTTGGCGATTAATGTGAACGTTTTAAAAGCGGAATTAAGAAAAAGCGCAAAAATAGGCGGCCTCAAGAGCAACTATTTCAGAAGTTAGTTTGTTGATATCAAGATAGTTATTTATAAATAATAAACCTTAATTAGATTCAAGATATAACACTTTGTTTCGGCGCCAATCGCCTTTGACAGCTATACCTCCGGACCTCAGTCTACAGTGGCGCCAACTGCCAGCCAAGAAACGGTAGTCCCCATTGCAATGTTATTCAAATTAAAAAAGTAAATTGTATAGAATTTGTGTCCCTACAGCCTTTATCCAGCAGTGGGCGTCGTTTGACTAGTACGATGATGATCTATCACCCGCTTGGAAGGATATCCATACTATACTACTACTGATTCCCATCTATCTTCGTTATGTAACGCAAATTAGTTTAGACTTCCCAGGATAGCGAAACGTCACTTTTTTACCATCGGTGAAGCTAAGCTCAGCTAGATTTTGGCAACATAGCCACGGTCACGGAAGGCCTGATGCGGTTAAGTTGTAAGCAGACATAAGTTCTCGCGTCATTATAGCGCTTACAACATTGCCGAAATTTCGAAAACTCATAGAAAATAAGGTACATGGTATAAACCTCAAATCAATGAACATGAAATACATGCTTATGGAGTTGCTAAACTTGAAGACTTTGAAGATCGAAAATGTAAAATAAAAAGAGAAAAAACACTCAGCATATACAGGATATTACAAAATTTGTATTGATCTTCCGCTCATCGCAATTTAATGACGAAAATAAAGAACGCATAATTTCCTAAGTAATAACTTCCTTGCGTGCCTCTGAGTATGTCTTCAGGTATTCATGTAATAACATTAATGGACAAGTAACATCGAATTTCATCACGTAGACATAATACACCCATCAAGTGTAATTTCGGTAGAATTTGACAAGTGAATGCCGATCAGTAACTGGTCGAAAATGACAGAACACATTAGTCAAGGCATAAATGTCAGTTCGGAATATGAAATGATCGCAATGATCGATGGTGTTGACACCCTCATCCTTACAGTGTGGTAAGTACTTACTTTCGAAGTAAACTTACGAGAACTACACCGTGCAATTTGAACCACCTGTAAAACGAAGCCCACGTTATTGGACCATTATGTATAACATTATGGCAGTGTTATTTTTTTTTAATTAAAATATTTTTTTGAAAAATTTTATATTTTGATTCAGACTTTTAATTATGTAACAAGCTGTGACGCGCCCAGACGTATTATTTTGCTGCGGCTCGGTTGAATGGACTTTACACAGCTACATCTGTGTGCGTCACAACGTGTTTCAAAATAAATAGCTGAACCCATATTTAAAATTATAATAAAAAAAAAATTAGTAAAAAAAAAAAAACTGCCAAGATGTTATACACAATGGTAACATAGCGTGGGCTTCGTTTTACAGGTGGTTAAAATTGCACCGTGTATAGAATAGTATTAAATACAACCTCATACAGAGGTGTGGATTATAAAAAAACTTTTCGAATGGCTGATGTTCGGATAAAACTACATATCCTTGAAAATACATCTTTAACAGTTTGCAGATCAGGCTGGTGATAGAAAGAGAAATGTAAGAACATCGGTCGCAAATATGTGCACCTCTGTAGCAGTGAATACAAGGTTAAAAGATATGTAGTGTTCAGGCCACTTCCAACCTCTTTACACTTTTTAAATTGACGCGACCATTTGAAAAAGAAAGCACCGAACGCGCGCAATTCAAAATTCGAATCTGGTGCAAAACAAATGAACGCAAGCTACGCACATGAAAATTGGTCGCCCCGCTATCACTATCTGCTGTTCCCGTTGTGTTTTTATATCTTTAATAAATGTGAAACATATTGTATACTAAGTCCAGGAATATATTTTAAAAGCTGCATTTCAAGATTAATCCGATAATCAAGAACCCATAGACCAATAGGTACTAAATAAAGGAATGGTGGCCACCCGTCGGAGTCGATTCAAAGATATCTAATAAGTACCTACATATAATAGCCGCTGCAAGTAAGTGTTTTATCTGACTTCTTATGCTAGCGAATGTTTGAATTGTGTTAGAGATAGGAAGTGGTATAATATACTTTCACCTTCCTTATATTTTTCCCCTTTAATATTTCGTACCTTTTAACTATTACCTTTGTACACCTGCACCTTCGTACTGCTTAAAAAACTGCCTATGTCCTGTGGGTAATATTGCATTTGGCCCCCACAGAGCTGGTCCTTATCGAGCCATATTGGCCTTGGATTGCAGCCAAAATAAGTTAATTAATACTATAATATTCCGCATTAATACCAACAAGTTTCAAATTTGTAGTTAAAGTATACGTATCTTTGTAATTCTAATGCATCGCACCGCACTTAGTACGTAATTTATTGGTACTGAGAAATTATAATATTACCGCAACATAATTACAATACCTAACTACAATTAAGAAATAAACATTTTGGTTATTATACGTTTCAATCGCCTGAATGTACTATTTTGTTAATTAACATACTTAACAGTAACTAATCCTACTATACTCGCTTTGATAATTCTAACTTACCGCTTATATAATACGGCCTAGTGCTTGCATCAGTGTTTCGTCTCGATTTAGACGCTATTTACTTACTTATTATTATATACTTACTAGTATACAACGCACGTTTGCAAATATTTATTCTCATACTATTTATTGTTCTTCACCAACGGGATAGCTCTATAAAACATACGTTAAGATAGTTACATTAGTTTACTGCCTCTATTTGGTTTAATCTAAGCTGCTCGCACTTTTTTTTGTTTTCTACTTTTATTTACTCATAATAATACAAGATGAGTAAATCAAGTGATAATTCCTCTTTGTCACCACAGATAAAATTAGCGGAAGCCCGTGTTCAAGCATTTTTTATGTGTTTACAAAATATATACGACGCTTCTCGTAATATTTCGTCATTAGAATTAAAAAATCGTTTTATTAATTCCGCATCTAATATAGGACAGTTGAGAACTGATTATTTGGCATCAGTTGACCATTTCAATTTAGAAAGAATGAAAGCTGATTCCGAATTTATACCGGATTACCAGTGTTTTATTGCATTTGAGAATATGTACAGCTCAATTAAAGAAACTTTGAGTAAATTAAAAATTGATAAACCTACTAGTACTTTAGAAAAGTCTAGACTGCAATTACCACCAATAAATTTGCCTACTTTTAGTGGAGATCTAAAAGATTGGCCTACTTTCTTTGAGTGTTATAACAATGCTGTTCATCAAAACACAAATTTGAGTAATTCTGATAAGGTGTATTATTTAAAGGGTGTTTTGTGTAATTCCGCTCTTACATGTATTGCTGACATACCACCGACTGCTGATAACTATGATTTGATTTATTCTACTTTAGTGGATAAATATCAAGACATTCGCACACTTGGCACAACATATCTACAAGAAATAATAAATATGAAACCGCTTACCTCAGCCTCTGCTGATGGTTTAAACTTATTCTTAGATAAGTTTTCTGCTTCAGTTTGCTCTTTTGACAGATTAAATATTGCTGATAAAAAAGACTTTATATTTTTATTTATAGCTTTACAAAAGATTGACCGTGAAACTGTTCGTCTATTTGAAAATTCAGTACGGTCAGAAAAACTACCGACTTATGAATCTTTAATAAAATTTATTAAGCAGCAAGTTAAAATTAATGAAAGGTCGGGGTCATCGTCGATGATTTTTTCCGCTAGTAAAACTAACAATTTTAATAAAAACTCTTTGCCCAAGGTAAATAACACTAAATACATAAAATCTTTTGTCACTTCTCATAATAATAGTACTACTTGTCCCTTATGTTCGAAGACGGGACACGAACAGTATTACCGCTGTCCTGAATTCTTAAAAAAGAATCCTACTGATCGTTATAATATTGTTAAGCAAAATAACAGTTGCTGCAATTGTCTAAGTTTTAATCATAAAACTTCTGCATGTAATTCAATTAAAACTTGTGCTATCTGTCAAAAGAAAGGACACCATACTTTATTGCATTTTGACAATAATAATCGTACGAGAATCGATCCCCACTCACTACGCACTAACATTCCGTCCACCGCGCCATCAGCCTACTTGCCAACCGCGCAGCTCCAGTCCATTGCCGAGCGCGCACACGTTGTAACGAACGACGTCACCATTCCTGCTCAACGTAGTCTTCTCCGTGAGACACCAACTGCTCGTCCGGCGGAGTCTATGCCAGAACCATCGCTGTGTACACAGAGTACATACTCTACATTACTGAGTAACGACCATAATGCATGCACCGTCTTGTTGGCTACTGCGCGTGTGGTAATAAAAAGGGCGGACGGAACGCAATATGTAGCTCGAGCCTTATTAGATAACGGCTCAATGAATGATTTTGTTACCAAAAGACTGTGTGATCGATTATCTTTGAATATTAATACACTCCCCGAACAAATAACAGTTTGTGGTTTCGGTGGATCAACTAATTTTGTCAAAGGTACTACAAATGTATCAGTTCATTCCTGCTTTGATAATAATATATCTTTTCAATTGCATCCCCTTGTGGTAGATGATATTACGGACCGTTTACCTACGGTGTCTATAGATAGGTCAATGTTAAATTATCTCGCACGCACTCCACTCGCTGATGATAAGTTTTACGATCCTGGTGAGATAGAAATGTTAATTGGCGCTAAATTATTTCCTCAATTACTACAAAGTGGTCGTGTTAGTGGACCTCCGGGCACTCCTGTCGCTATACAAACTCCCCTCGGTTTTATCCTTATGGGTGACGCTCCAGTTGCGAGCGCCGTTTCACATACCTCTAGTCACACCAAAATTTCTCGCTCTCGGCGTACTCTATGTGCTTTTACAGCACAGCCGCTTGATGCACTTATGAGAAGTTTTTGGGAAACAGAGGAAATCTGTGCACCGCGACACAATCTGCTTAGTAAGGAAGAGCAAGCTTGCGAAGACATTTACAAGTCTTCTACTACTCGAGACCCCTCTGGTTCTTACGTTGTCTCACTACCATTTAAAACTGACCCTGCTGTGTTAGGTAACTCAAATAAATGTTCCAAAAACAGATTATTTTCGCTAGAAAAACGTTTTCTTAAAATGCCGCATTTTCGACACGCTTATGATAATATTATGGTGGACTATATAGAAAAAGACTACATTAGCCCCTTGCCTGCATGCTCTATAGAGGAGAACGTGTCTGGTTCACCTGGATACGTCATTCCGCATCACGGTGTTATACGTGACGATAAATTAACTACAAAGGTTCGCGTAGTACTAGACGCAAGTGCTAGTACCGACACAGGTGTATCACTTAACGACATACTACACTCGGGGCCAAACTTACAGTCTGATTTATTTTTAACACTTTTAAATTTTCGACTTTTCCCTATCGCTTTATGCGCTGATGTTGAACAAATGTACCTACGTATAAAGGTTCACCCAGACTTTCATAAGTATCAACAAATTTTATATCGCTTTAACATTAATGACCCTATACAAACATTTGCATTTAAACGCGTATGCTTTGGTTTAACCTCTAGTCCGTATTTGGCTTTACGAACTATGCGACAACTCGCTGCAGACGAGAAAAATAATTTTCCTCTTGCCTCTGAAGTCATTGAGCGGGGGTTTTATTACATGGATGATGTGTGCTTATCAGTTAATGATGAGCCTTCAGCGTGTGAAACCGCATTTCAACTCGTCAGTATGTTTGCCGCAGGTGGTTTTAAACTGCAAAAATGGTCGAGCAATTCTCCCGAGGTACTTTCTTCTTTACCACCAGACCATTTGCATCCTCGCGTTGTTGATTTTGACATAACTGCAATTCAGAAGGTTTTAGGTGTAAATTGGGATCCTTGCAATGATAATTTTTATTTTGTTACTTGCCCTTTTACTGAAATTTTGTGCACCAAACGCAACATGCTCTCAGTAATCGCACGTTTGTGGGATATTATGGGTTTTGCTGCACCCCTGATTTTATTCGCCAAGTTGTTAATAAAAGAACTTTGGTTGCTTAAATTGAATTGGGACGAACAACCACCACAGAATATTCAAATTCAATGGTATAAATTTCAACACGAATTGCCTCTTCTGTCCAAAATGACTATACGTCGTCACATCGGCGTGACTGAATCATGTAACGCTTGTCTAATTGGATTTTCAGATGCATCCGAAAAGGGTTACGGTGCCGTGCTCTATGTACGCGTTCAATCCGACAATGATGTTTCTGTTCACTTGTTATGTGCAAAATCTAAAGTGGCTCCTGTTCAAGTCGTTAGTCTCGCACGATTAGAACTGATGGCGGCTCATTTGTTGACAAAATTAATACGCGTGGTTCTCAAAACTTACGAAAACCGCTTTACTTTTAACAACGTTTTTGCATTTTGTGATTCTACTATCGCTCTTAGTTGGATATATTCAAGTCCGCACCGCTTAAAAACTTTTGTGGCTAACAGAGTAGCTAAAATTCAAGAAATTCTTTCACCTTATAATTTTTACCATATCCCTGGGAAAGAAAACCCAAGTGATTGTTTGTCACGTGGAATGACACCCGCTCAGTTCATTGAACATTCTCTTTGGATGACCGCTCCAGTATGGATCAAAGATAATATTACTGACTGGCCAATACAGCCTTTCATGCCTACTGATGAAGATGTACCCGAATATAAATCAGTATCCTTGCCAAATACTCTACTACACGAAAATGCAGAGTCGACTTTACATGCATTAGCAGACCGAGTCTCTCGTTGGTCAAAACTACTGCGTGTCATAGTATATGTTTTGCGATTTTCTAAACGCTTAAAATCACATGGTTATATAACTGCTGATGATCTAAATGCAGCTGAACTAATGGTGGTTAAAGTTGTACAAAAATTACATTTTGGTGCTTTAATTAAAGCGATTAAGTGTGAAAAAGTATGCCCTCCCTCTTATCGAAAGTTAAGGCCATTTTTATTGAATGGTGTTGTTCGAGTTGGTGGTCGATTAGATAACAGCAACTTGACGTTTGATCATAAACATCCTTTGCTTATGCCTAATAAAGATAGGCTAACAGATCTTTTGATTGATCACTTGCATCGCATTTCTTGTCATGCTGGACCGCAGCTCTTACTTTCTCTTCTAAGGCAAAAGTTTTGGATTCTTTCAGCAAGACGCAAGGTGCGGGCAAGGATATATTCTTGTGTGCCTTGTTTTAAAACACGGCCTAAACCTGCTCAAACTCCGATCATGTCTAGTTTGCCTTCATGTAGGTTGCAAATATCTAAACCTTTTACCCATTGCGGGGTTGATTACGGAGGACCGCTTTACATTACTCTCTCTAGAAAGCGTGGGCAAAGAAGCCAAAAGGCTTATCTATGTGTTTTTATCTGTTTAAGTACTCGAGCCGTCCACATAGAGGTTGCTCCAGATTTAACAACTGAATCTTTTTTGAATGCATTAAAACGGTTTATATCGCGTAGAGGCCCAGTAAAAAGACTTTATTCAGATCATGGTACAAATTTTATTGGAGCCAAAGCTTATTTGCACGAAATCCAACAATTTTTAGCTTCAGACTCTTTCACATCTGAATTTAAAGCCGAGCTAGCTAATAACCGCATTTCCTGGGAAATGATACCTCCAAATAGTCCACACTTTGGCGGTTCGTGGGAATCAAACATTAAATCTTTTAAAACGCACCTTTATCGTGTCATTGGGTCACAGATTTTAACCTACGAAGAACTGTTGACCGTTTTATGTCAGATCGAAGCGATTCTTAACTCTAGACCACTAGGTATTCTTAGTGAGGACCCTTCTGAACCATTGCCATTGACACCTGCTCATTTTTTAAATACAACGTCATTGGCTTATCTACCTTCGGTTAATGATTTCGATATGAATCAAAATTTGCTTTCACGTTACATGCTATTAGATAGACTTGTTCATTCTTATTGGCGAAGATGGAGTAATGAATATTTGCACACACTGCAGCTTCGCGAAAAATGGAACACTGATGCTTGCCCAGTAAAAGAAGGCATGGTGGTACTTATTCGTAACGACAACACACAGCCTTTGCATTGGCCAATAGGTATTATACAACAAACTTTTGCTGGAAATGATGGCTTAGTTAGAGTTGTTTTAGTTAAGACCAAAAGTGGTATATTCAAGCGTCCGGTAGTACGTTTATGTCCGCTACCTACTTTAAGTTAGATAATACTTTTTACTTTAATACTTTTGTTTAATTACAAAGAAATGTATATATTTTTATTTTTTTCGCTATGTTCAAGACTTTATTATCATATTAATAGGATTTAATTAACATAAAACCTAATTTTTCTGCTATTGATTTTGCATTACCATACCTTAGTTGAAAGTTTATAACCTTTCAAGGTGGGGGAAGATGTTCAGGCCACTTCCAACCTCTTTACACTTTTTAAATTGACGCGACCATTTGAAAAAGAAAGCACCGAACGCGCGCAATTCAAAATTCGAATCTGGTGCAAAACAAATGAACGCAAGCTACGCACATGAAAATTGGTCGCCCCGCTATCACTATCTGCTGTTCCCGTTGTGTTTTTATATCTTTAATAAATGTGAAACATATTGTATACTAAGTCCAGGAATATATTTTAAAAGCTGCATTTCAAGATTAATCCGATAATCAAGAACCCATAGACCAATAGGTACTAAATAAAGGAATGGTGGCCACCCGTCGGAGTCGATTCAAAGATATCTAATAAGTACCTACATATAATAGCCGCTGCAAGTAAGTGTTTTATCTGACTTCTTATGCTAGCGAATGTTTGAATTGTGTTAGAGATAGGAAGTGGTATAATATACTTTCACCTTCCTTATATTTTTCCCCTTTAATATTTCGTACCTTTTAACTATTACCTTTGTACACCTGCACCTTCGTACTGCTTAAAAAACTGCCTATGTCCTGTGGGTAATATTGCATTTGGCCCCCACATGTAGTAAGGGCAACACGAGTAGGCAGGTACTTAGTAACTTTATTGCAAGAAACACAAGGCTTTATTACCAACCGGGAATTAATTTAGGTACAAAAAGGCCGACAGAAAAAGTGCTTTGACTCTAGTCTTGAAAATGAGAAGAAACTCTGATTGTCTGACTTTTAATAAGTAAGGATCTCAGTATATTTGCGTGGAAAATTCCACACTTACTTGAATGAAATAACTGAGGATTAAGACTTAGGCAAACGAGAGGCATACGTCTAGAAGCTTATAACATTTTTACTTGGGAACTAATGGTGAATTAGGATGAAAATATAGTTTTCCACTCATTCTGGTGGACTCTATAGTAAATTTTGCATGGAAAATCTGTTTTATCACGATTTAAGAACCTGTCGAAGTATATCTTGTTCTATCTAACAAAACAATTTCAATTTGTAATGGCAGAGCTAAGATTGTTCTGTACTTCAACTGTGAACAGAGAGTTACCTTTAGACATTGTCAAACTCTTAACTAGCGCCGAACATTGATCTCCAAACCACCAACTCAGCACTTAACCAATTAAGGCTGCCCCAACAAGGAATACTGCGGAGTTCGCGCCATCAGACGCAAAATGGCCGGACCTCGCTATAAAACAGATTGGACAACGTCTCAATTGCCACAAATTTTCTATTTATAGTTCAGTTCACGAATTACATCTATTTGAAATGAAAGATATGTTTCAGGATTTCACTGGCGTTTATTATGATTTTAGATTGTATTTTATTCCAACGTTTAGAACACTTTACATTGTCACTTGTAGACAGGTGTTATTCGTCTTTTAATCTTTAGTTTTGCGCTTACCAACACATTTGGCGATTTATTTTATGTGCGATAAATAGATAAAATACATACTAATATATCGCACACCCACACCCAAACAAGTGTAAAAAATATGTTAGCTTAAGATTAAAATCATATTCATGCTCCACACGATGTTGAAAATGTTCCATTTTCTTGATAGTTAAAATAACCGGCAAAGTGCGAGTCGGACTCGCGCACGAAAGGTTCCGTACCAAAAAGCCCAAAAAAACGGGTTTGTTGTATGGGAGCCCCCTTAAATATTTATTTTATTTTGTTTTTAGTATTTGTTGTTATTGCGGCAATAGAAATACACAATTTGTGAAAATTTCAACTGTCTAGCTATCGCGGCTCTTGGGGTACAGCCTGGTGACAGAGCGACGGACAGACGGACAGACAGCGAAGTCTCAGTAATAGGGTCCCGTTTTTACCCTTTGGGTACGGAACCCTAAAAAGAATATTATTTTTTAAGTGTTTAAAAATACATTTTTGATTTATATTCGTTTTAATATAGGTGTGTGATATATAGATTTAGATAGATATAGTACGGTCGCTATTTCTTCCTGAAGAACAAATTGGACGATGTCCCTTTGCACCCAAATTGCCATTAATTTTCCGGTTGATGAATTACATGTACCGCGGAAGCAGTGGGGCTACGGCGCGGCGTGAGGTTCGGCAGAGGCGTTGAGAGCTTCTAATTTGATAAGTAATCTTTTTACCAAACCTTGTCTATTAAGTCCATGTGTTTATAAAGATTATTGCAACTCAGACAAAAGTATTGGCATGTGTATGATCCAAAATAGTAAGACAAGTGAAATTACTCATTGGGTGGTCAGTGTACCTATACCTGAACTACAAATTTTGTTGAGAAAATTCAGATCTAGAACTTCCACTTTTTGAAATCGGTTAGTAAATGAAAAATCCCTTTATCCTTTCTAATATTATTAATGCAAAAGTTTAAAACGATGTATGAATGTTTGTTACTCTTTCACGCAAAAACGGCTGCACTAATCTGAATGAAATTGAGCAGGAAAATGGATCTAGATGTATCATGTATATCATGTACTAGAACAGCATATAGCCTAGTTCTTCTTCCGGAAAAAGTACAGCTCCCGCGGGTAAGTCATAAATATAACGCGTACGTTATAAATCTTAATGTAGAGTATCATTTTATTTGTATTGAGAAGGAAAATGTAGGTATTTATTTAACACAGTTGTTAGGTTACATAACAAGCTTCGTTTAGGTATTTGTTTTGTCTTGCAGACAGGCTACACTAATGAACTAAATACGTTTAAGTTGCCAATATAGTGAACAGAGAAAGTTAACAAGTTAAGGCCTTGACAACCTAGGTACAGTTCTGACGTAAACAATTCTATATTTCGTTTCTTTGTTTACGGTTAAACTTGGCGTTTAATCCACTTACGAGGTAGGAACATTTATTAATTTTAAATAGAAACGAACAAAAATGTTACAAATAGGTAATTTACTAGTAATGCTTTGGGTTTACCATGTAATATTGCTAAAATGTACGTAAATAGATAGGTGCCTGAATATTACTAATCTATGTATTATAAGTATGTATTTAAAAAAAAGTATATAAGTAAGTTTATCGGTTGTCTAGTACCCCATACGACAAGGTACTTAATAGTAGCTTAATTTGGGACTAAATGGCTCTGTGTGGCCAAGTGAGGCATGTCTTAAATTTAAAAATTTTTTTTATAACTTAAACATCGCGTGTTTTATATCTAAAATTCCAGTTTATAGGATCCACGTTTTCTTTATTACGGTCAAACTGGATTCGGCCCATATGATAAATAAATGTGGGATGTGAGGAAAGGAACGCGAGATATGAAAGGGAAAGAATAGGGGATGAGAGCGATAAATGATTTTTGAATTTTAAATATTTATAATATTCTATAAAGACGTCAGTCAGTTTTGTTTTGTCAGATCCTATATAAATTCGGCCTAATCTATACTAATATTATAAAGCTGAAGAGTTTGTTTGTTTGTTTGTTTGAACGCGCTAATCTCAGGAAGTACTGGTTCGATTTGAAAAAATATTTTTGTGTTGGATAGTCCATTTATCGAGGAAGGCTTTAGGCTATATAACATCACGCTGCGACCAATAGGAGCGAAGCATCAGTGAAAAATGTTGCAAAAAAATCGCGTTCATAATAACAGAAATTGACGAGGACGAAGTCGCGGGCAACAGCTAGTACAAAATAAAATCAGTTAAAATCAGTTTTATTTCTGCAAATAGGCCCCAGGAGGCGATTTTACACGTCCCAATATTTAAACCTACTACTGCTTCGGGACAAGTCTGGGCTAGTGCCGAGAAGAAGCAGCGCAAGAAACTCGGTCACTATTGTCAGCCTCTTTTTAAATAATTTTTTACAAGGTAAGGTAATTTTTACAAGGTTTAAGCAAGTACGAGCTGGGACAACTTAATGCCATACATTTCTATCATTTAAATAATCATTAACAGTGTAATAGCCCTTTTTCATTAAAATAACTTTAACATACGATTTAAGTTTATGTACAGGGAGTTCAGCAATATCCTTAGGTAATTTGTTGAAAATACGGATACAATTTCCCATAAACGATTTTCCTACTTTTCGCAGTCTGAAGCCTGGAACGGCGAGTTTATCTTTATTTCTCGTATTAAAATTGTGTACGTTACTTTTCTTAAGAAATAAATGTATGTTCTTACGAACGTAAATAATATTCTCGAGAATATATTGAGAAGACACTGTAAGTATATTAATCTCTTTGAAGAGCTCTTTCAGCGAGTCACGGGGTCGAAAGCCGTAAATAGCCCGTACAGCACGTTTTTGCAATATAAAAATTGACTCAATATCTGCCGCTGAGCCCCACAACAGAATTCCGTATGACATTATGCTATGAAAGTAGCTAAAATATACTAATCTTGCCGTTCCAACATCAGTCAATTGCCTTATCTTTCTCACAGCATAAGCAGCAAAACTAAGTCTTCCAGACAGCCCCCTAATATGAGCACCCCATTGCAAATGAGAGTCTACAGTTATACCCAAAAAGGTAGTCAAATCTACAGAGTTTAGTGGTTCATCTTTAACAATTATATGAGGGGCAGCTAACCTGAGTAATAAAGAGATTAAACCGAAATAATAAAGAGTAGACAAAATATTTATTGCCCTCTTGACCTGATATCTTCTTATACGCTTAATCCAATGAAATAGTTTACTAATCCCAATATTATATTGGGCTCAAAGGATTGCGAGTTTGAAGTGGGATCAAAATTAATTTATCGTTCAACGCATGCCCCTAGGCGAGGATTACCATTACACCGTTTAACTGAACTAATATAGTTTACCAAGAGTTTGGCTATTAAAACTTCATAATTCAAAATTGGAACGACGAATAGGTTAACACTACCAATAAACTACGTGAGTTATTAATTAAGTAAGAGTGTGGTAAGTTAAGTTGTATAGATTCGTGACACTTGCGTTTTTCCTCATTTTATTATGGGTCTTATCCATCTTTCAGGTATTATAATTGTAATGTAATTATTTTTTTAGAAACTTACACTGTGCCAAGTGTAAGTACTCAATAAAATAATATTTACCTGCCTTATTTTATGTTTTTTTTTTTAATTTCTGTTTATGGTTTTACTACAAGCATGTTTATGTGCTCCAAACATCAACATATTTATGGCATGTCGCTTTGTGGATTAAATTGTTTGATGCAATGAACGGTTTTGAAGTAGATTGAAGTCACTGATACGAATTCTGTGTGCAATCATATTACGTATATGTATTTATGTATGTTTATATATTTATTATATGTATATGTGTAAGTTTATTAATAGTAGTTATAATTTACTTTTATGATTATCTTTTTTTTCTCTGTCTTTTTGCACCGCCTGTATTATTTCTGTCTGTCCCAATGGTTGACTGGGAGAGAATGCTTTTAGCATTAAGTCCGCCTGTTGTACTATATTTTATTATTGTGCAATAAAGTGTAAATAAATAAATGAGTCCCATTAATTTTGCCGAGTAATGTAACTGATGAATCATTCTTGTCATTTGCCTTTCATCTTTCTTATAAACCGGCAAAACGAAATATTTGCAAATATGCATATTATTATATTTTAAATGTTAGGTTATTATTTTCCCGTAAAGTGATCCAGACATAAAATGCATTATAATCATCACGGCCATAGCTGTCCACCGCCCAAAAGTTTAAGCCGTACGAAGATTTGGGATCACGCTCAGAATCAAACTAAGTGTTCGGTACGAACACTTAAGTTTCGCAATACCTATTGTGTTGTGACGCATGATTTGCGGTAATTAGGCCATCGGCCGAGATATTGCGATTCTATCATTTATTTTATTAACATATAACTTTAGTGCATATTTCACCACCGTCGGGTGCGCTCACCAACATTTAGGCTAACAACAACGAACAGTTTGTAGAACGGAAAATATAGTTATTTTGTGATAATACCAAACTCTTATCATTCCAACAACCTCCCCAAGGCTCAGGCACCAACATATGGTCCTTCGAGCAAAAACCTCGCGCGCGTAAATTTCGTGATTGATGGTTAACAATCAGTGAACAGTGGTGTGTGTGCTGCTTGGGGATCTAACATTCAACACAGGCGGCAGTCAAGGCGACTGCACCTCAACAACATCAGCTACGACAGGAGTCGGGACAGCATCAGCATCGTCAGGAGTGGACCCAGCTTGTTAGCTTGGTAACAACATCTACATTAAACAAGTAAGATTGTTTCATTTTACTATTCATAATGGTTGATTATGTAGGTATCATGGAAACTCAAAGCGATATTATGAAGGCTATGGAAACATTATTAACAAACTTTAAGAAGGATTCGACCGAACGAAAGAATCCATCCTACATGAAAAGACGTATAGATTTACTTGATGGATATTGGAAAGAGTTTCAGGAAAACCATGCTAAGTTGGAAGATTTGGACGAAAAATTGGCCTATCAGTATTTTAAAGAAGATTATTATAAACAGACAAACACGTTTTATATCGAAACAAGAAAATATTTAGAAATGTTTTTGGTTAAACTTAGTGACACTGAAAAAGAAAAGAGTACCTTCAGCATTAATCCAGGTACTCCAGGCCCAAGTAAGACTATGATGACGGGTAAACAGGACGAGAAAATAAAAGAAAAGGACAAGAGAGAGAATATCACGCCTTTTTTCATCTCAAATGGAACAAACCGTCTATTACGAAAGCAGGAAGCAAACTTTATGGCATTCGAAAGGACTATGAACCTTATTGACGTCAGCTCTATGTCAGAAAAATGGGAATTCGAGGACGCTCTAAAGTCATTACAAACTCGTTGGTCAACAGTGGATTCATTACATTGGGAAATTATTTCAGAAGTAGATGAAGAAGATATTACTTATCAAAGAAAATTCAATTTGTGTGAAAAACAATTTAATGACATGAAGAAAACAATTAACGTGAAGATCTGGTCTGTAGCACATAGAGAAAAATCGACTCCACAGCTAGACGTTCCAGTATTTAGTAGTAATTACAATCAATGGGTTTCCTTTAAGGATTTGTTTACGGAAGCCATACATAATAACAACTCTTTGTCTAGCGCTCAAAAAATGCAATTCTTGAAGAGTAAACTGCGAGGAGAAGCGGAAAGGCTGGTACAACACCTACAGATCAGCTCTGACAACTACACTACCTGCTGGAACATACTGAACAACCGTTTTAACAATAAAAAGCTTATTTTTACTTCTCATATGAATACACTTTTAGGATTTTCTAACATACAACAACAATCAGGTGGCCAACTAAAGAAAATGTTTGACGTCACAGTGGAAACACTAAACGCTATAAAGAATCTGGAGATAGATATATCAACGTGGGATCCAGTTTTAGTTCATTTACTATCACAAAAATTGGATTCGGATACCCATGCGGATTATATCGAATCATTGAAAAACCCACGAGAATTGCCTAATTTACAGGAGTTTTTAGATTTTATAGAAGGAAAATTCACTGCGTTGGAATCATCCCGGCGAAAGCCAGAGAAAGTACAACAAAAAACAATAAACAATTATAGAGATATGCAATACAAACCCGCATTCCGTCAAGGATCATATTTCAAGGGACATCATTTCGAGAACCGATCAAATAACTATCAACAAAAACTCAATCAACCTATGAAATCTTTACATGTTTCATCTGTGTTTAAATGTCCCTTATGTAATCAAGACCATGGAATATATAACTGCAAAAACTTTTTAGAGATGACAAATAATCAAAAATTACAGACAGTTCATAAATTAAAGATTTGTATAAATTGCCTTTTTAGTCACAATGGCCAGGCATGTATTTCAACTAGAACGTGTCGAAAGTGCAACAATCAGCATAGTACGTTATTGCATGACGCAATTCATGCAATACCTACGGAAATGGTGACATCCAAAGGTTCGATTGCGAAAACACAACATGTAAATGTTACAAACAGCTCTCACGTGTCTCAAGATGATTTTTCACAGATCTTGTTGGCTACCGCGATGTTGCAGGTCAAAGCAGCGGATGGTAGTCACCTTCAATTGAGAGCCTTAATCGATCAAGGATCGCAAATATCATTGATAAGTGAACATGCAGCGCAAATGCTAGGAATCAAAAGGCAACAATGTAGAGGAACCATATTTGGAGTGGGTCAAAAGGAGAACTCATGCAAAGGAATGTTAAATATTGAATGTATCTCTATGTACAGCGATTTTACCTTTAAGGCGGATGTACTTATTATGAACAATTTGATAAAAAACCTACCAAACAACACATTTAACAAACCCTCATGGAACTTTATCTCGGATTTAGATCTCGCAGATCCCGAATTCTATAGAAGCAGACCCGTAGACTTATTATTTGGAGCTGACATTTATTCGAACATTATTTTGAGTGGTATAATTAAAAAGGATACAACATTGCCAGTAGCCCAACAGACCCATCTAGGGTGGTTACTATGCGGACACGCAAATACAAAAACATACTATTGCAACGTGGTACTAAATAACATTCAAGATATTGAGAAATTTTGGCAAATCGAGGAAATAACCGAGAGTACATCGGATTTTTCGGCTGAAGAGCAGGAATGTATAGACTTTTACTCCTCGACAACAGTCAGAAGAGAAGACGGTCGTTACGAGGTCCGCCTTCCCCTTAAACCGAATATCGAACAGAAGCTGGGGTCGTCAAAACAGATGAGTATAGCTCAATTCAGAAACTTAGAGCGAAAATTTGAAAAACAAGAACAATTAGCGACTGATTACAAACATTTCATGAAGGAATACGAAACCTTAGGGCATATGAAAGTTGATGAAGTACAGCAAAACGACCTTGAGTGCTATTTACCTCATCATGGTGTGCAAAGGGTCGAGTCAAGCACCACCAAACATAGGGTTGTATTCAATGCGTCAGCTAAAACTAGCTCCGGTTTGAGTCTGAATGACCTGATGTATTCAGGTCCCAACCTACAGCAAGATCTGCAAACATTACTTTTGAAATGGAGACAGTATGAATTTGCGTTTACTGCTGATATAGAAAAGATGTATCGGCAAATATTTATTAACATAAAGGATCAAGGATTACAAAAGATAATATGGCGCGAATCACCTCAACAACCTCTAACAACATATCGATTACTTACACTTACATATGGGGAAAAGGCCGCCCCTTTCCTGGCCTTAATGACACTGAAAAGGCTAGCGGCCGATGAGAAGGAGTGCTTTGGTGAAGCTTCCAAAGCGTTGGAGACATCTTTTTATATGGATGACTTGGTCTATGGCTCTCAATCAATTGAATGTGGAAAACAATTGATTATGGACCTTATATCGTTACTCAAGCGAGGAGGAATGAATTTGAGAAAATGGTCCGCGAATGATAACAAGTTACTTTCTCATTTACAACATGATAAAAAGAACAACGACAACTCACTATTCAATTTTAAAAATGAAGAAACGTCGAAAACATTGGGATTATGTTGGAATTCAGCCACAGATATGTTCACGTTTCAATACAAGGAATCACAACAAACCATAAAACCGACAAAACGCAATTTACTATCAGAAATATCAAAATTATTTGACCCCCTCGGTTGGTTAGCCCCATTATCAACAAAATTAAAGCTTCTATTCCAAAGCCTGTGGAAGCTTGATCTAAAGTGGGATGACTTAGTAACAGACGATATTTACATAGAATGGTCAAAAATAAAGTCGAGTATGCCATTAATTAGTGAATTTACGGTACCAAGATGGTTAAGGTGCAAACAATGTGACGTCATAGAGCTGCATGGATTTTGTGACGCGTCACTAAAAGCTTACGCTTGCGTAGTATACGCGCGAATAAAAAATAAGTTTGATCCTATTTTAGTGGCGGCGAAAGGAAAACTCGTTCCGCACAAGAAAACGGGTCCCAGCGTATCCTTGCCGAGATTAGAACTCAGTGGAGCCTTGTTATTGGCTAAGTTAATCAATAAAATTAAAACATCATTGAATCAACATCAAATAGAACTTTATTGTTGGACAGACTCCATGGCAGCATTAGGGTGGATACAAGGAGAACCAAGCCGTTGGAAGCCTTTCGTAGCGAACAGAGTCGAAAAAATAGGCGCTATGACTCCTACAAACTGCTGGCGCTATGTAAAATCCAACGAGAACCCAGCAGATATGGCAAGTAGAGGATTATATGCTACACAATTAAAGGACAATGTCTTATGGTGGCAAGGGCCTTCCTGGCTCACAGGAAATTGCCTTAAACAATTTGAACATAAACATTATATCACAGACTTAGAAACGAGATCTAAAAATATAAAACAAACGAACGTAATACAATCGGAAACAGAAAATAACGTAATATACAACATAATTCATAAATATCATTCAATGACAAAGGTTATTAGAATTATTGCATGGCTACATCGGGCATTGAACCTGCAGCGTAAGCAGTTACCGGGTCAACTTACATTACAAGAACTAAACAAAGCAAAATTAAATATTGTGAAATATGTGCAAGCAAAGGAATTTGGAACGGATATTGATCATTTAAACAAAAGCGGCCTCGTAAAATCTAACAGTAAATTACTAAATTTAAATCCGATCATTGATAAAGAAAGTGTGTTAAGAGTAGGAGGAAGACTAAATCACTGCGGCCGGATTAACTCAGAAATGAAGAATCCCGCAATAATCCCAGCAAACGACCGTTTGGCGATACTTTTGATTAATCAAGCTCACCTCGAAACGTTTCATGGTGGTCCACGCTTGACTCTTGCTAAACTTCGACAACAGTATTGGATAACCGGAGGCATCAACATCGTTAAAAAGGTGATTAGAAACTGTGTCACCTGTCAGAAACATAACACAGTGAAAATGCACCAACTTATGGGTGACCTACCAGAAGTAAGAGTGAACCCTGCTCCTCCATTTTATCACACAGGGGTTGACTATACAGGACATATGGATGTAAAAATTAACAAGGGCCGGGGAGCTAAGACGACGAAAGGTTATGTAGCGGTTTTTGTTTGTATGGTGACGAAAGCTATACATCTGGAATTGGTGTCAGATCTGACAAGCTCAGCCTTCCTCGCAGCTCTACGCCGGATGTCAGCTCGCCGTGGAGCCCCGGCCCATATTTATAGTGATAATGGAACTAATTTCCATGGAGCCAATAACATTTTAAAGGAGGAACAGTTACATCTTAAAAATATCTTCAATGATAGTTTTTTAAAGGAAGTAACAGAAATGAACATCCAGTGGCACTTCACTGCTCCAGCTTGGCCTAGTTCCGCAGGACTTATGGAACGAGCCGTAAGGAGCCTGAAGCATCATCTCAAACGAGTAGTTGGAGAACAGAAGCTTACGTTTGAGGAGTTTGCCACCATTCTATCGCAGTTAGAAGCATGCCTAAACTCGCGACCCCTCTGCCCGCTGACAGAAGACATTGACGACCTACACATTTTAACACCAGCGCACTTCTTAACCGGAAGAGCTGATATGACGATAATTGAAACAGCGGAGGACGCTCGCACTCGATGGCATTTAACTAACAAAATATTTCAAGAAATTTGGAAAAAATGGAAAGATGAATATTTGAGTCAGTTGACAGCGCGCAGGAAATGGTTAAAGCCGCAAAGAAACGTTGAAATCGGAGATATGGTGATTATTCACGACGACAATTTACCCGCTGGGAAATGGGCTCTCGGAAGAGTGACTGAGGTCCACCCTGGCACCGATGGCTACGTAAGAGTCGTAACGCTAAGAACAAAAAATGGATACATAAAAAGGCCTGTCGTGAAATTATCACTTTTACCAGTACATTCAGAAAAAGATGAAAACCAAAAACCGGAGACTCAGGAACAGGCCAAAAGAAAATCTCGAGAAATTAAGAAAACAACATTATCATCACTTTTCATAACATTGATATATCTCTTCAGTCTTTTTACAAACGCATTTGGAGCAAGTGTAATAACAGAATTAAATAAGAATAAAACATTGTACTTCGATCCCATTGCGAAGATGCAATTGAACAGAGACACATGGACTTTAGTCGTGTACTACGATATGAACCCTTATTGGGAAGGTAATACGGCACTTGAAAAAATACACAACTATTTAACTCATTCGTGCTCACAACTGAGTCCAGACAATCAGTGCAACATGATAACACCGCAGTTGAATCACCGTTTCATCGAATTACAATACTATAACCAGCTGTTGCTTGATCAGCACTTTAAAAACAACGCCAGACAGCGTCGTGGCCTTATCAACGGCTTAGGTTACTTAGCGAGTGAACTATTTGGAGTATTAGATCAACGTTTCGCAGAACAGTATACTAAGGACATTCAACTGTTAAAGAGAAGTCAAACACACTTGAATAACCTTATGAAAAATCAAACTTCAATCGTAGAATCGGAATATAACTTATTAAAGCGAACCGAAAACATGATCTCTACTCAACACAAAGTTATAAATAAACATTTAAACAAGATTGATAAAGCATTAGGAACATTGGAGAAACAAGTGAATAGAGTAGCAATCGAAGAAGATTTTACCTTATCAGCGTTAGCCGCTCAACAAATGCAACAAACATTGATGGACATCCAACAAACTCTTCTCGACACCGTGACTGACGTCTATCACGGCCACTTTAACATACATCTACTAACACCACAACAATTACAGTCTGAACTTAACACGATATCAGCGGCGTTATCAAATGACGTCACGCTTCCTATCAATAACATAGGGTCTGACGTCAAAGAGATCTACAAACTTTTAAGGATAAGAGCCAGGATGACCAAAGATTATTTCATATTCGAAATTAAGATCCCTCTTATCAGTAGAGACATATACGATTTGTACAAGCTTATACCTATTCCACAACAAAATGGTCGCTTCATGAGAAACATCATGCCTATATCACCACAGATCGCAATTAGCCTACAAAAGGATTCCTATATTTTAATATTTCCGGATGACTATCAGAAGTGTATGGTAAAGGATGCTTTGACCTTGATCTGTGCCTTAGATAGTCCAATACACAAATTGAAAAGTGATCAAGATTTGTGTGTCAGAAATGAACAAGATTCAAATAAATGTAAGTCAGAAATAGTCGCGTGTCAAAACAAGTGGCACACTTTATCGCAAGCGAATACCTTCCTATACACGTGCTGCGGCCAGTGTCATGTTCGAACAATATGCCAGGATCGCGTTACTGCCCATCAGCTGACTAACCCGAGTTTAATAAATATCAATGGAGAATGTTTGATAAAGACCGATAATTTTACAGTTTTCACTCACAAAAATCAGAAAAGCACATTGAACATCAAGGATAATTTAGATATTAACATGATAGCGCCAATTAACCATATTATAAACCTTAGCATGGAACATTTGACAATAGAAAACAATAACGAGTCCTTTAACATAAAGAATGATCCACTAGCCAAAGAAATAGAGAAAAGAATTCAAGGATTGAGAGATGCTGAGTTAGCAAATGATTTGAACTCAGTGTCATACCATGACATTCATCAATACACGCTGTTATATGGAATAATTGCGATAGCAACAGTATCTAGCATCGTCATCGTTTGCCGGCGAGTGCGGCGCGGAGGCGGCCGGTGGAGCTCGCCGGCCGCGCCCGCGCCCCGGGCAGGAGCGGCACCGAGCCCGCCGCCGCCGCCGCCCGCCCGCGCCGCGCGCTCCTCCAGCATGGGGCAGCTTCACCAGATCAGTGAATGTGATAGTGCGCGAGTGCGTAAGTTTAACAGTGAATGTGAATTAAAGGTGTTAAAACCGATGCCGGTACCTAAACGGCTAGTGTTCAGTGATGATTAGTGTTTGATCAGTGTAACGACATTTTTAACTGATTTCTTTTACTTTTTAATTTCATTAAAACAAACATTGTACTAACATTATCAGTAGATTATAAGATTTTATTGGTTCACCTTGTCTCATCAACATTACCTACTAACCCTCATTATTTTGTAAAATTTTAGGGTATTCTCCCGCCCGGGAATATGTTCGGTACGAACACTTAAGTTTCGCAATACCTATTGTGTTGTGACGCATGATTTGCGGTAATTAGGCCATCGGCCGAGATATTGCGATTCTATCATTTATTTTATTAACATATAACTTTAGTGCATATTTCACCACCGTCGGGTGCGCTCACCAACATTTAGGCTAACAACAACGAACAGTTTGTAGAACGGAAAATATAGTTATTTTGTGATAATACCAAACTCTTATCATTCCAACAACCTCCCCAAGGCTCAGGCACCAACACTAAGTGACAGATATAGATTATTTTAACTCCAACCAAAATGTATGAAGTTTGCGACAGGGCTTTTATACATACAGCCTTAATTAAGAGGAAACACAAGGGCCGTTTTTCCATACAAACGTAGTCCCCTGTTTCCTCCCAGGATAAAGCCAGTAGAGCAATAATTTTTATTACAAAAATCTATGGCCACTATTAGCAAGTTTCTATGTTTTCTGTTTTTTCATAAATTAATTAATAAAAAAGATATGAGCCCTCAAAAATCGAAAAAATTCGCCAGATCATTCGCTGTATTCAAACATCCAGAAAACAAATTTGGCAAAATTTTAGAAAAAAAGGAAAACATACTAACACGGCCAAAGCCTTTCTTTAATTTTTAATGAAAAAAGTATTTAAATCGGTCTAGTTTTGAAAAAGTAATCGGGGGACTACGAAACGTTGATTTGGTGTGTTTTTAGTAGGTATTTTCGGTCCAAGAAGCAGTTGTCTCTATCACACTCCTCGGTGAAGGCGTTTGGCACTGCGCGACAGCAATAGATTTTACAAATACCTATTTTTCAATTCTCTCGCCCGTAGTGTTTCCTCTTAACTAGTGATACAGTGTATAACGCTAATCGGTCTAGTGACTTAAATAGCGGGCCATGTGCCTTACTCTGCAACCCTGATACCCTCTTTCAGATACTGTAAGTATCGTTACGAGTGATAGTAACAGCCTATAATCATCCCACTGCAGGGAAAAGGCCTCCATCATTGAATTCAAGTTACCACTGCAATGATGGGAACTGGCATAATCACCACGCTTGCCAAATGCGGGTTGGTGATCACAAACCCGAGCAACGTTCGAAAATTCGAAACTTTTTTGTTGCCCGACCCGGGGATCGAACCTGGGACCCCGAGATCTTGGCCCGGTATTTAAACCATTAGACCAACGGGGCGTTACGAGTGATAGGGACAGATGGATTCGAATATACGGACATTGTGTAGTGGAGTAAGGCCTCTGATTTTAGGGTCCAGGGTTCTATCGGGCATCAAGAGTTTCGATTTTTCCGAACATGGCTCAGGTTTGTGATCACCAACTCGCATTCGTATACAACGTGGTGATTATGCATGTACCCAACATTGTTGTGGTAACTTGAATTTAATGAAGGAGGCCTGTGCCCTGCAGTGACGAAGTGGCGTACACACCGGATTTCAAGGTGTCGCCTGCTCCGAGGTTCCGGGTTCGATTCCCGGAAGGGTTCAATGTAGAAAAGAAGTGTTTTTCTATATTTTCTCGGGTCTGGGTGTTTGAGGTGCCTTCGTGGTTTCTGGTTTCCAAAATAAGAGTGCTTTAAATAGTTATTCAAGTTGGGATCAGAACAATGTATGTCATGTTGTCCACATTTATTAATATTTAATATTTAGTAGGATGATTATAGGCGGTTAGTTTATTTTACTTCATAGTGTTATTAAATCCGTCAATAAACGAACAACAAACGATTTACTGGCCTTAAATAATTAAAATGTCATTAAACCCCGGGAATCCCTAATCACTCTATCTGACATACCAGACGAGTTAGATAAAACGTTTTGTTTAATTCATGAATGGCGACAGACTTTTGAAATGTTTAGTTAACATATAAATTAACTCGAGTAAACTGAACTAGAGGTACCACGGTTAAGGCGTGATATACCAAATTGTTATTATGAATAAGTTTTCCACCCGCGGCTCACCCTCGTGAACTACACATTGTATGTAGAGCCAAAAATTTTTACAACGCAGTGGGATCCAAAATAGTCTATGTCCTTTTCCATGTCAAAGTTTTTTTTTCTAAGGTCTAACCCATCTTTGTACCAAAGAACATCATTTTTTTGGGCATTTTTTCAAAGTGACACGAGACGGTAAAGTTTCAGTTGCAGAAATGAACGAGTGTCCTTCAATTACTTTTTTTAGTTTACTATTTTTAGTTCAATTACTTTTTACCCCCGTGTTTATAAAGAAGTAATTACTTATTGCTTAAGAAAGTCATAACTTAAAGTGTTCATACCTAGTGCTTAAGTGAAAGAAATTGGTCACCATTAATAGTCATATTATTTGGCTGAAAATGCTAACTTTTGGTAGTTATAACTGCTAGTAATTTCTTGATTAAGGCATACAAATTGTCTCTCAAGTAATTACTTGTAGTCAAGTAATTACTTTTACTTGTTTATAAATACGGGGGTTAGAGTCAATTACTTGGCTCACAGCGATCCTACAACTTTGATGCCATATTAACTATTGTGCCTAACGACTAGTTCTAAACATACGTACCTTTTTTTTGTCGACCGGCACTTTGAAAAAAGGCCCAAAAATGTATACAGCCTGAATGTTCCCCTTTCATCAAAATATTTGAAGTTTAGGCGTGCAATAGCGCAACTGCCAGGCAAGAGTTACTTCCGTATCTATACTAATATTAAAAAGCTAAAGAGTTTGTTTGTATGTTTGAACGCGCTAATTTCAGGAAGTACTGATTCGAATAGAAAAAAATATTTTTGTGTTGGATAGTCCATTTATCGAGGAAGGCTTTAGGCTATATAACATCACGACGCGACTAAGAGGACCGAATCATCAGTGAAAAATGTTGCAAATATGGGAAAAAATATTTATATTTGAATGCTTCCGTTGCGTGCGCTGCGTAAAGTTACCCAAAAAATAAATACCCAAGTAATTGACGCGGACGAAGTCGCGGGCAACAGCTAGTTTATAATATTAGTAAGGATGTGATATCTTTTTGGAGTGAAGTTAACCACTAGACCTCTCACGGCGACATCCATAGGGGTTACTCGCATCACAACATCGCACCTTTCAGCCAGTGGCGTGCACAGTAAGTTGCACACCATACATGACAAATGAGCATTGCCTACTCTACCCGCCTACTATGTCTAACTAAATTAAATACTGATCACTGCATTACTCCTATAGTAAATTTCTTCTAATCTTACTGTACTGCATACCCTACCCAGAATTGCTATGCAAATCGTCAGCGAAACTAAACTGAGTCTTTCCGTAATTCGGGTCGTGAATAAGATTCATGTCAAGTCCATCTATTTTGTTGTAAATTATATGAATAAGGTACCTTTGGATTCGCTGCGAAAGGAACTAGAAATTAAGGAGTCCTGCAATAAATCGGTTCAGAAGCTTATGGGGGGGGAAGAGAGAGGCGAATTACAAATATTAGTATGTAAGTCATAGTAAATAGGCACTTTCCAGTAGTGCCAACAGGTGAGCGCTAAAAACATTGAAATAATAGGGGTTAAAGTATGTAATTGCCGATTATTTTCCCACTTTTTATTTTGTTTATAGTTCTTAAGTACTTATAGTCATATTATTGCGTAATTCTTTTTGTATTGTATCAAAAACTGAATAAAGTAACTTTTGACAAAAAAAAAATGCAATACTAGTGCCTATTACTTCAAAGGAAGTCGTTGAAAAGACCCCTTACAATGTGTCAGCTGACCTTCTTGCTTCAATTAAGTATATTTGTATTACATACTTTGATTTTCAGAAATTTTAATACTATAATGCGTAGCTTTATAACCATCTAACTTTCACCTTTAATTGCATCGAAAACGGTTCAGATGTTTTTAAAAAAACAAAAAAATTGTTAGTATGGAAAAATTACTTTTCTCGATTTCGTCCATACAAAACGGCAATTTCATAATTTAACCCCTAATAGTTTACATAACATCACAATAAAACCTAAGACGCGGACAATTTCACAAATTCAATCCGAAACCGACGGTCGCCGACATAGTTCATTACCGACAAATGAATACCAGTTGCGTCTAGATCAGGCGAGGCCAGATGTGCGCGTAGCGTTCGAGATGCGCATGGGCATATCGCGTTTTTAACCGAAGAAAATATTAATAAGTAGAATGTATAAACAGAGAAAAATATGACGTCATATTACAACGCCATTTTGAATTAAACACCAAAGGTCTTCTCTGTATTTTGGTCGTATGATAAATCTGTTTACACTTTTCGTTTCGTCTAATAAAATTCTAGTGTTTGTTACAGATCTCCACAGTAACGGCACAGTAACAGTAATTTAATAAAAGTTTTTGTGTACTCGTATATTTGGTAGGTCTGAAAATACGTTTTAAAAAAATGTACGGTTCCCGGAGGAAAGCTTCTACGCGTTCATCTTCGGTAAAATTCACCATTAAAGAAACGTTTATGAAACTTGCTAATATTTTTGTAAGCGTACTCATTTACAAAAAAGTTACTGATTTATAGAAGAGCTATAAGAACAGATTTTAATCGGGGTAGTAATAGGTAACTCTATCGTGCAAACAAAAGTCGAAATGGTACTCCTAAATCAAAAAGTAATCCTTCCTCGAATATTTCCAACTCAAATTCGTGAAACCATCGGAGTTTTAATTAACTTTCGACTAGCGATCCAATGTCGTCGCTTTTCTTACCAACGGACGTAACTGCCGTAAAGGTTATTATGGAAGGAAACTTTTTGCGGTTTTGGGGCGGACAATTTGTGCCGCGACTAAAAAGAGCTTCAAATGTATTATACCGTTTGCTCACAGTGTCTTGAATAAAGTCGACACAAACAATGTCTTGGTATCTCAATTGGTTCGAACAGTCGTACTGTCAAAAGGTTGTGGGAACAAGTCTCAACTAAAGCAGTCGAAAAGTTGTATGCAAGCAATTGTATTTTCAATCAACATCAGCGTTTTTATTGCTAAAAAAGTTATGACGTTTTTGATGTTTTAGAGTAGTTACGCCAAAACTACTAGTTACACCCTTTAGTAACACAAGCGATATTATCAAAAAGCAAAATTAGATCACATACTAGTTTGAAAATATTTTTAAAACATTCTGGAGTGAACTGAACTCTGATTTTTGCAAGCAGGCTATTGACGACTAATTTTAGACAAGTATATCTATGTCACAAAAAAGTAATTAGAAAAATCTACCCCAGACGTCAAGATTTGAGGATCCCAATTCCCAACTTTTTCGCCGTCGGATTAAGTTTCCTTGTATCAGATGTATCAAAGGGAGACCAAGTACAAGGCAAGTGGGGACAATCGCCGACCCAAATCCGGGGTGCGTCGGTCCCCATTGTCCTCCGAGATCCGGTAGGGTGGGTATTATATTTTATATTTTAGGACATACGCCTTTGTGGTTTGAACAAGACGTGATCCTTACTTAAAGAAGGATGTAGGTGGAGATTTTCTAAAGGTATCTTAAAAGAGCAATGTCTTCAATGTACTTGTGGTCGTCAAAGGTATTGTAGCAAAATAAACATGCTAAAGTAAATATACCAATTGTCATATCCTCCGCGGGTATAATATTACTAGCGCTAGGCTTTTAAATACATTATCTCGACAGAATTATGAAAAACGGTTTGGATAGGACCCTGGGTAAACTAAGTGTGTTTAGAATTTTCTTAGACCTTTTATATAGCTTTATATTGAAAGAAAGAAAGAAAGAAAGAAAATTTATTGTTAAAAAGGCATCACTACAACACATAACACGAAAATAAAGTAATATATATTAAAAAAAACATTGAACTACGAGTACACACAAATTATCATTAACAAAATAGGTAATTATAATAAGATGGAGCACAAGACACCACCCATCGGTATAAATTGGCGTTTATCTTCTTCAGTAGAACAGTGTCGTTATGTGTGTCGCGAATCCCATTACAAAAAGACCCCACTCAGCGCAAGTCGCTACCCACTACTTAGGAAACGACGCTGGTCTTCAGTGGGGCCTCATTGAGAGTGAATCAAGTACAAATGACGAGCATAAAACATACATAAATAAATAAATAATTGTGCTTTACATAAACTACTGTACTATGTTCAGTGCTAAATGAGACGTGTAAGTGTTGTGGTGTGATAGTGAAATTAAAGCGCAGTCTGTAGATATTATTTTTAGGCGTAGACCGTGAAGCCATCTTATATCTTCTTGCGTTGTCGTTTGGTGCCGGCACGTTAAAAAAAGTAGCACCACGATAGGAAGAGAAGCTTTCTATGGGTGTCTAACGGCCATTTCCAATAACCTATCTATCTTCAGTTTTGGCATATCGGAGATAGGAAACAGTTTCTATCTCTGTTTTTGCCGTCCAGAGAAACAAAGACAGAAGTTGTTTTCTATCTCCGATATGCCAAAACTGAAGATAGATAGGTTATTGGAAATGGCCGTAAGAAGCGACTAAAGCAGAACTGCCAGAAGAAGCCGGGCAGCAGCTGTTTTCTCCACCATTGGCGAAACTGCAATCCCAACTCAACTGCCAAACGTGTCCATTATGGCAAAACCCTATCTTTTGGAGAGGCTTGTGTCCAGCAGTGGACTGACATAGGCCATAGGCTAAAAAAAAAGGTCTAGCTAGACGAATGAGGCCGCTTTGTTGCTTCCTGTCTCAATATGAAACTATAACACCCGACATAACATTAATCTTTAAAGAAGTGGCGCTCGCGCTAGTGTATCATTATTAGGTACTCCTCTTAACGAGACTGCAATGACCAGAGTCTAAATACACTTTTGACAAAAATCATTGCAGTCTCGACGAGATAATTCTGGAATGAAAGATATATTTATGGATTTATGTTGCGTGTTCACATTTTATTTTGGTTTATATCGATGTTTCAAACACTACAGCGTTCGTGGTCAGGGGTAGAATTATGGGTAAATATGGATTTCATTTGGATGTATTGTGTACGCGTAAATTCAAGAAAACAACGTGATCATTTTGTATTAAAATAGACCAGAATCTGGATTTGAACACGGAAACTAGTAGGTAAACACATGGCTTTGGGTGGCGTTCTTTGAGTGATCTAACTCTTGTCTAAATTGATTTTATACTGTAGACGTACCCGTTTTATATGAAACTAGCTGCTGCCCGCGACTTCTTACGCGTCAACTTCTGATATTATGATGACGATTATTTTTGCAACATTTTTCACTAATGCTTCGCTCCTATTGGTCGCAGCGTGATGTAATATAGCTTAAAGCCTTCTTCGATAAATGGACTATCCAACACAAAAATAAATTTTCAATTCGAACCAGTACCTACTTTTTGAGATTAGCGCGTTCAAATAAACAAACAAACAAACTCTCCAGCTTTATAATATTAGTATAGATTCTCAAACAATTATGTGGCTTTCATAGCAGACTTAAAAGGATTAAAAATGTATTAGCTCATTGATTACATAGCCGTATGGCTACCCTAATCTTCACAGACTACGGGGAATCACGTCCATGTGAGGAGTACCTCGAAATATCGCAATGCAATGAAATCTGATACATTTCACATAGGTACCTACGTTGGGTTTTATATACATGAAGAGAGAAAAAGGTTGAGAGAGGTTTTGGTTATGATAGACTTTGATGCTCGTGGATAGGGGTGAATCATTAAAAGCAAACATATTGTAGAGGGTAAAATATATTTATTACAAAAACGGATAGATTTGGCGCAAAATAATGAAACATTATACATTACAAGATAAAATAAGTACGGAAATGGTTTCAAAGAAAAATAAATCATATAGAAAAATAAAAAATAAAAATTCAATCATCGATTAGTTTTATTTTATTAATTAACTTTTAGAAGACAACATTTTAACGAGCGGAAATCATTAGCAAAATCCATATTTTTAGTAAGGGATTTCCGCATAGTTACGCCTGAGTCTATTAATTTAGACAACATTTTTCTGAGGTGTTGTCATTCATGTGACCACCCCCATTAAAAGTTTAAAACTGAGTTTTCTTAGCTTTTCGTTTGACCTTACAAATATTAATCAGGTCTTTGGCAAAAAGTACAAAAAATAGTAAAAAAATAATTTTGAGAGCCGGTCCTGGATGACGCGTTTCGTAATGGTAAACACGATATCAGAGTAAACTTCCACAAAATGTCCAATTTTCTAAATTGTTGCTGTTGATCTTTACTTTTTTATTAGGTAATTACTAAGTAATTATAGTTTAAAATCGATAATATGGGTTAGTTGATATACTGGCTACGTGATTTGATTACGTAAACAAAACAATTGTAATATTTTTCGTGTAATATGTGAATCTAAAGCCATTAATTAAACAGTTTCTTTAACGTTTCCCAATGTTTGTTTTGTTTGAAACATGTTTTGGTTGACACGCGGTGTCTTCCGACTGCGCAAGGTCGAATACATAAGGTTAGGCTACACTAACACGGATCCGGAGTTTCGGAAACCGGACACTTGTTTTGCATTAGTTCAATTTGACATAGGTCATCAGGAGACCAATTCTATGAACGTAAATTATCAAAACTTAAACGTAACAACTAACGAAACGCAACTAATGTCAACTTTTCGTATTCTATAAGCAATATCGGTAGCGTTTCAGCTCACCTTATCGATCGATCGAAACTAAGTTGAAAGATTTCCTAAATTCATATTCCACTAGTGATGTGAAAGAAGATATTGTCACACGGATTGAGAAAGGGATGCTTACATGGTTTGGGCATGTAGAGAGGATGAATGAGAGAAGAATGACTAGACAGATCTATAAGACGAGTGTGAAAGGGAACGTTGGAAGAGGAAGACCTAGCCGAACTTACCATGATCAAATCGGGGATGTTCTGAAGAAAGGTCAGGTCAAGAGTACTCTAAACCGACGAGCATGCATGAAAAGATTGATGTATGTGGAAGAAGCGAAAGATGTATGCCACGATCGTAGTAAGTGGAAGGCCTTGGTCTCTGCCTACCCCGTTGGGAAGGAGGCGTGATAATATGTATGTATGTATGTATGTAGTAGAATTGGTCTCCTGGTGCGTGCGGAAAGATAAAAACAGACATAGTTACCTACTGTTATTATTATGACTCATACGAGTATTTTTATTAAGTTTACAAGAATCCTCTCTTAAAGTTCAGACATTATAATAGCTAGTGATGTATGCCGACAATTACAAATACACATGCCCATCTTTTTACTGGTCTAAGCTACACGAAGGTAAGTCACTTTTTTAGTACTTATACTTGAAAAATTATGTCTCAGGCGGGACTCGAGGCAAACCTACCGGGCGCGGCGCTTTAGCAATTTTGCCACCGAGACACTACGTCACAGGCGTCAATTTTTCAAGCATATTCTTATCGCTTTAGGCCAGCTTATTATCATCAAATGTTTGGAGTTTTCCACTCTTAATACCCGAATGAAACATCTTTACAGATGTTTGACAGTCAGTTAAGAAGAAACTTTCATTTTTTGCTTTTGAAAATAATTCTGATTAAGTCGAAAGTAAGTTAAGTTAGGATATCATGTCAAGATAGTCAAAAACACCAGATTTTAAGGCCCCCAGGTCTGAGATCCCGCGTTTGTCGACTTCTTGCTGTCTGTATATGTAGAGTACATGGTAGATGCTGCATCGGAAACTATAGTGAGGCCTGACCCTTAGGTCAGAGCAGCATGCTGAACGTATAGCGCTTGTTATGTAATACCGTTGTTATCAAAACCCAATATATAGGAACTATTATAATTTCCGCGCAAATATAAGGTCGTTTCGAACTGTGTGAACTAAACTACAAGCGGTTTTCTCACCTCACAATAATGACACGAATGGAGATAATAATGCGGATGTCATTTTTATAAATAAGTACCAAGCTAATTCCGCCTGCCTAAGCGTTGATTTTTATATAACATAAATACAGAATGAAATTTTAACCACCTTCCAAATTTTAATATAACAATCTACGAGACAAAAAACAAATGGTATATTTTTTCTTTTGGTATATAGCCCAGTACAAAAATGGCAAAAATGCGCCAAATCTAAAATCTTTGGTACGGCCCCCTAGCAACACTTTATTTACGCGATGCGTACTTATTAATTCATTACGGTACTATTCACATGTTTTTGATTTTTCCTTCATACCTTTACAGGCTTAGGACCGTAAAAATTGAAAAATGTTGCGAAAAATATTTTCGGGTAAAAACTTGACCTACATTTTATATCGGTAGTATATAAACTTGAAAAAATATGTCTCAGGCGGGATTCGAACCCGCATCTCCTCGCATGCCGGGCGGGCGCTATACCATTAAGCCGCCGAGACACTGCGACACAGCGCGAATTTTTTAAACATATTCTTACGCTGTAAGCCAGCGTTGTTTCATCAAATGTTAGGACTTTTCACTCTTAACACCCGAAAGAAATCCTAACATTTGATGAAACAACGCTGGCTTACAGAAATCCTAACATTTGATGAAACAACGCTGGCTTACAGCGCAGGAATATGTTTGAAAAATTCGCGCTGTGTCGCAGTGTCTCGGTGGCTTAATGGTATAGCGCCCGCCCGGCATGCGAGGAGATGCGGGTTCGAGTCCCGCCTGAGACATAATTTTTCAAGTTTATATACTGATATTAGAAATGCCATTAAGTTGCTAAAATATCAAGAAAAGTATCTACATTTTATACTTCTTAATCCCTCGATCGTGAGTTATTCCAGACACAATTGAAATCAATTGTTATCGCGGCACGCGCGTGCCTCCTGGGGGTTGAGGGAATAAATGGGCTCTTAAATACGGTTCTGAACGCTTATAAAAGATTAAAAAGTCACCTGTATTGATAAAATATAAAAACTAGATAGGTACACAGTCCCAAGAAAATATGACGCTGCGATATGTACAGCCAACAGCACGTCAACCTACCACAAAACGTCAACTTTTCTAAATTGATATTGATCTCTACTTGTTGGACTTTAGGTTGAAAATCAATTCGATAACCTTCAACTTTTTGGGTAGGTTGACCTGCCGTTCTCTGTACAAGTTAAAAGCAGCTAATCTCCGACGCCTAACCACTTTCGAACGAAAATAGCGTGAAGTACTACACAATAACGGACGTCACTTCAAACAATAGACGACGCGAACTGCAAGCGATTTTGCTCTTAATTGTAAGTCAGGCGACGAAGAAGGCTATACATAGTACCTTCGTCGTTGAAGTTCTAATACCAGTAACTCATTTTTGGCGGTTTTGACATTTTGATGCCATCCGCTAGCTAGTGAATCGAAAGACGAGTCGTTTCGTCCAATCAGATTCAAGATACGACCAATAAAGACCTTTGAAATTAAGGAAAAGTAACAGCACGGAAGCCACTGTCCTGTGGAAACAGTATGTAGGTAAGTCCAGTCCAGTTTCATACGTTGAGCGGTCCTGTCAGTGCTGGGTTTACACATTTGCCGCCACAAAGCTTTACATTATTTTGCCGCCCCTACTGACCTCTAAAATTAGATACACTGTTCACAATAACGTTAATTCCTTTTTTTTAAACTTTTCGGTACATATTTAAGCTAAGGAAAACAAAGCTTTGTTTATACTGCACTAATTTTTTTTTTAATATATTTTGCCGCCCCCCTATATGTGCCGCCCTCAATTTTAGCTTTTTCAGCTTCTATGGTAAATTTGGCATTGGGTCCTGTCAGCTGCGGTTGGGAAGTATTCAAAATGGTTTTTTATCTCTCCTGAAAAGTTCCTAAAAATTACTTACGTGGTGAATTGGTGATAGAATATATAGACGCATGTCACACCTACCGTAAATTAATCCCTCGATCGTGAGTTATTCCAGACACAATTGTTATTCGCGGCACGCGCGTGCCTCCTGGGGGTTGAGGGATTAAACTTTACGTACATATGTACGTAACATAAACCCCCAGGAGGCACTCGGGTGCCACAATAACAATTGATTTCAATTATGTCTGGAATAACTCACGATCGAGGGATTAATGCAACTAAATTAAAATAGCACCCAAACGATAAGGGGTGGTCATTTGGTTAGGGTTTTTTATTTCACATTAATGAAGATAAATTTGTGTGATATGTGCAAATGCAATCACAGTTCACTTTTTAAACGATACGTGCCTAAGTGCTCACCGAATCGCGCGCTATAATTTGATTAAAGTTGTTTCATACGGTACCTACCTACGTAAATATTTACTAGTAAATCGCGCGATGGTGTTTTATTATTATTTATTTATTTATTTATTTATTTATATTAACAAATATCTTCATTACATGTTATAGGTAAGATTTGATTAAGAATATTTATTAAGGTACGTAAACATTCATCAGTTGTTGTTGTTGTTGTTGTTATACTTTGATTTGGTTAGGTATTACATCAAACTATTTTAACTTTTTACTTTTTTAAACATTAGTTTAGAGTGTCTTCTTGATGTTTATGGAACATGCTGTATTTACCTATAATTATTTGTTGCATTTAACCTAGATATAGAAAGTGTACTGTAACTCATGTATCAGTGTAAACAAATGTTGGTAGATCAATAAATAAAATAAAAATAAAAATCAGTAAATTACGCATTATTATTTGTTTACCTATATAGGTATTATGAATGTATAGTTAACAAAAAAGGATGGCTTCTTGCATAATACGTTTTTAAAAAGTTTCTACTCATGACGAAACATTGGAACTTGCATAGAATAGCTGTAATTTGATTTGTTTTGTACTAGATGGTAAGATATACATTGAATTGCAGCTGTTATTGGCAATTAAACCTTACACTAGTTAAAGCTTGTTTTGAGCAAATAAAAAACTGGTTATAACTACAATCAAATGATTGGTTCTCAAAGCCAGACCAATACAGACCAAACCTAGACAAAAACTTTAGTAAATGGAACACTGAAAATGATTAATTAATATACCTACACATTATAAGGTCAATAACCTTATATGTGTAGTAGGGATTTGATTTGTAAATTATTTTATATTGCACTCTATTGTGTAGCTTCTGAAATGAATTGTTAGACTTACACTCATATAAATAAAAACATAATATCTACTTAGTATAATTACAAATTTTGTTAACAACATAATAAAACAATATTTATTTAAAGATATTATTTTAAATAAAGTCAAGTTAGAAAATAAATAAATGTGGATAAATTTAAATCAGTTTGACTGTGCCTCCCATCAGATTACAGTAACTTTAATGTATAGGTATGATAAAATATAGAGATAATTGTCATCTAAACTTATGAATCTGTTTATTTATTTGTGATAAAAAAACGATTTTTATTGTGGATTGTTTTAATTATGTGACTGAGGGAAATAGTTTAAAAAGTTTATGTAAATCAACCCTTATTTTTACCTTATTTACTCAAATGTATAGTATTCCTGAAATTATTAAATTTCAGAGCTATCAGAGATCTGAAACAGTTTCTTATTAGAATTTACAGGCCAAAAAAATAGTTTTTTTACGATTATATATTTTTTGGTCGCCGTCGCCTTATAGTAATACCTAGTTTTATAAAATAAAAACTAAAGTACTTACCAATATTTCATGGTGCGTGTGGTTGCCCCTGTGCACCCACTGCACATTAGGCGCCGGCAGCACCAGCAGCCCACCGCAGGGAATCGTCACATTCGTGCCTTTGTCTGCTGCTACTTCCCTGATATCCACCTCTTCAGCCAGGGTCCATGGGAAACCTAAATTAACCAGATTACATCATACTTATTTAAATATTTTTTAAATTAAGTTATAATATTAATAATCATAAAAACAAATTGGTACCTTTGATTCCAAGGCAGAACACGGGCAGAATTATACGCTCGAAGAACATCCTACTTTACCTACATTTAGACACTTGGCAAAAAATTTTAGAGCACTATCTAATGTAAAGTAAAAATAGATTTAATCCTATCTAATCGTTAACATCACACAGAATTAATTAAACGACGGAAGGCGAAATTAATAGGAAACAAATCTCACAACAAACGTCTGTACCCCATTGATGAAAGTCATAGACTAAAAAATAAATAAATAAATTAGATGTCATTATTGAACAATGTTGCTACTAAGCAAAAATAAATTATACATAAAGTAAGGCTAGGTGCACAAAATGTGAGCTCATTTAATGCTTTCTTTTAAAATAATTCGTAAGTGATGATGACGATTTTCAAGTTTAGTTTATAACCTCTATTTTATGATCGTGTGAATAGGTGAGAAGAGATGAGGTGTAAATGTAGACTCCGCAATAGTTTTTTATATTTTTTTAGGCAAACAATTGAATCCTTTATCGTATAAACGACTGTGTTTTTTCAATATTTTTAACACATACCGTATAATGTGAAGCAAGCCGCTAAAGCAAATATTTTTGTAATTATCAGATTTGCTATCACATTGAGCTAAACTGTGGAGCTCAATGTTAATAGCACATTTTCATGTTAAATAGATGACATACGTCAACGTCATGCACTATAGTTCGACAGCGAGATCATAGACTAGAATATAGATTTTCTTCGGATATGGCCGCCAATCGGCAATATAACATCTGCAATGTTTTGTATATTCATTTTTATAAAATGAATGAAGTGTTTTTTACTTATATTTAGTGTTTAGTGGACTGTGTACAATACTGTGATAACTGTAATGGATGCAGAGAGCGAGTACGAAATAAAGAGAGCCCGTGATGCAATTCAAACGATAGAGACTATTCAGTCTATGATCGACGTTTCTGCTGATATTCTCGAGGGTTTAAGGACACAATGCTCGACAAGCGCGGAGCTCACGCAGCAGGAGATCCGGACCCTGGAGGTACGGCTAGTCCATAGTTAAGTTATATTCTGTTAGGGAAACATGCCCTTGAAAGTATCGAGAGCGCCCAGAGATTCAAGGACCTTTAGACTTCAAGGACTGCAGTTGGTTGCCAGCGTAGAGGCCGTTTGCTACAGATACAGATACGCTATATGACCTTGCTTTTACGTCTTCTCTGTTTTCTAACATGTTTTATTTGCTTTTCATTGGATCAGTATTCTACATTCAAACTTGTGTGTTGCTTACTATTTTGACTATTGAATCTAATGCCAATGAATATAACAACTATCGTAGAAATAGAGTACTGTAGAAAGTAGGCAGAATAATATTATATGCTTGATACATTCCACAAGTCATAGTGGCTTGTGCACTGCATTTCTGACTTAATTATTACTTTCAATTTATAACTATCAGTTTAAATCTGCCATCCATTTGTGTAAAGTTATAATAAAATTGTTAGTTGATTATCTATTTCATCATTTGGTTAATAACGAATTCAACTTGTAGGTACATTATATCTCACTCTTATTTTTATGTAAATTCTGAGCAAAATATACACTGTGAAGAGAAAGTTAGATGTCTGAATATTAAAAACAATTTGTATTGTATGAGAAGAAACCTTTGTTTTAGGAAAAACCATTAATTGGTAGTCAGCTAAAGACAGATCAAACCCAAATTACTCAAATGATTCCTTTTTTGTAGTGGTTGGAATACCCACAACCAGTAGAATGGAATATTTAAACTTTTACTTGTCTATTTCAGTTAAAATACCTGCATTTATATTATGCAGTCAAAAGACACCACATGAATCTTATTTTGTTTTTTTTTAGTATGGCTCTGATGTTATTTTTGTTTACTACTACCAGATGACACGCCAACAGATAAAAGTACCTTGCAAAACGTGACTATTATCTCCACTGCTCGAGACACACATCAATTTAGAAAAATCTTTTCTTAAATCATTCCTGTTGAGAATAATCCCTTGATAGAAAGTAGATTAATACACCATCCGGGTTGTAAACCTGACAATTTATTTTTATATCTTCAAGAATTAATCATTCCTAGGGCAGCCCGGTCTTGCTACATCTCAGATTGTGGTGAAGTTTTTCTGTGATGTAGAACAGGAGAATAATTTTTGGAAGTTCTTTCTTAATCAAGTTGCTTGCAACAGTGCTGAAATAATGGAAACTCATAATGTGCTGGCAATATTTTCATTTAACAATTCAATAGTAGTCCTATGTAATTAGTTATGCCACTTACATTATTTTCCTAGAATATATTATTTACAAAATGACATACTTACTTACCTAGATAAGATTAGCTCTGTACTTTTTCATTGTTTGTATTGTAAACTGTCAAATAATATGACATTGTGTATTTTAAAGACTACATTATCTACCTTGTTACCATGCAGTACTTGCTATTTAGAGATATTCCTGGATATCTTTTGGAAAGCATCTATGTCCAGCTATGGACGTCATTTGCCTGAATTGATGGTGTTGATAATTACATAAATGTTATTTAATTCAACACAGTAATTACTATCTTTTGAATCCTGCATATTGCGAAATTTTCAAATCCTGTTTACTTTTCTACTATGCTATTTTTTCTTCCTGGAATCTGTTATTTCAATTAGTTTTTTAATCATATCTTGTTTGTGGCTTTCATTTTAAATTTGGATGTTTGATGAGATATTCAGGTAAGATTATGACTTTCTGGAGTCACCTAGGCTGGTTGAAGAACATGAAAGATAACATGCTATTAGCATGGGCATTAGCCCAATAAAGAGGCTAAGTGCTGAAAAAGCCTAGCTAAAAAAACATATTTTTGTTTTTTGGTGATGAGATGTGTACGAGATTGGTGATGAGAAGAGAAGAACTGAAAGAGCTGATGCATTCGCAAAACCACCAATCTCTTACACCCATATTTATAAACAAGTAAATGTAATTACTTAGGTGACAATTTGTATGCCTTAATCTAGTAATTATTGGAAGTTAGAACTCTGAAAGTTAGCATTCTCAGCCAAATAATATGCCTATTAATGGTGACCCATTTTCTACACTTAAGCACTAGGTAGTAACATCGTAAGTTATGACTTTCATAAGCATTTTTAGGGTGGCATTTTTGGCAGATTTTGGGGTGGTGGGATCTACCTCCTAGTGGTCTACCCTGGGCAACGGCATCTTTGGTTTTCTAACTAATGATGATAGCTAACAGATCCCTCTGCAGTGGTAGGCTTCGTAAGAGGCCGCCTGGATGCTACTACCCTCCTGCAGGAGTCCAGCGCCAAACAGTTTTTCTGTTTTCCGCTGCTGTGTGGGAGAACCAGTACCTCTGGGTAAGCTCGCTCCATCTTAGGCTTCTTCTTAACCGTATAGTTAAGTATGTAGTCAAGAGCAAGCCCATTATTTTTACCTATAAAAAAAACCAATAAGTAATTACTTCTTATACAATGTATTCGCGCAATTAGTAACATTGACATATTAACTTCTTGCAAACCCATATTTCAAGAATTGAAATTGCTAATGGCCCCTTGCATTTACATCTATGAAATATGTGTATTTATCAAAACGAACATGCACTTGTTCAAAAGCAAAAAATATGAATGCAATTTTAATACGAGGTACCCAGACAGACTAAATTTCCCTGTTAAAAGGACAACTCTGTACAGTAAAAATACATATTGTATGGCCATTAAAATTTTTAACAGGTTAGATAAAAATCTAAAATTCTTACCGCTCAAATTATTTCAGAAAAATCTAAAAATATGGTTAGTACAAAATAGTTTCTACTCTATAAATGAATACTTCCAATATTTTAAACTCCGGGCGTAAACGTTGTAGCCCATATGATTGTTTTGGTGAAATTAGATATGGTAATACTCAATCAATGTAATAATTATTTATTATTTTATATTTGCATTGACATTATTTAATTTTAAGAATGTATCGATTATTATTTGAATTATTCCTGACATGAATATTGATTGAATTTATTTTGTTTTATGTAATTTAATTGAATAATGTAATATTAATGTAATTTTAACCTTTAACCAAATGTTGCAAGCCATCTTCTGGTGAATTGTGCGATCCAATAATAGTTATCTGTGTCATCTGTATGTACCACTTTTCATGCAATAAATAAATTTTGATTTGATTTGATTTCCTTATAAATACGGGTGTAAGATTTATTGATCGACCATTTGGATCAGCGGTAGTAAACGCTGCTTCTGAGCCATGGGTCGCGGGTTCGATCCCCGCACAGTACAAATATTTGTGTGCATGAACATGTCTGTTTGTACTGGTCTGGGTGTTTTCTATGTATTATAAGTATATATTTAGAAAAAAAAAGTATATAAGTACGTTTATCGGTTGTCTAGTACCCCATACGACAGGCTACTTAATAGTAGCTTAATTTGGGACTAGATGGCCCAGAAAAAAAAAAAAAAAAAAATTGATCAATTGCTGGAAGTTTTCTAAATAAGATGTAGTTCTAGAGGCAGATGCAAAATAAGACTAATTGAATTGGGAGATTCCGCTTAACCAAAGCAGGCACAGAAACGTCGATCGCTTAGATAGAACTATCAATTAAAATTGATTCGGCAAACAAAAGCTGTATCGTCGATAGCTTAGACTGATCGAATCAAAGAGATTCGGCTTAACATGATTCAGCCGCGAAATCGCCGATCACTAGAACGCTGATCGTATCAACTGGTATCAACGATGCCATCCCAAAATTTGAATACTAGAACATCTGATAAAATCAAAGACATTTGGTTAAATGCCATGCATTTGCAAAATCGCCAATGACTTGGACTCATAATCTTATCTTGCTCTTATTAATATTTTAAATGTGAATGTTTGTTACCCAATCATGCCAGGAGCTCAAAGAAGCTGAATGAAATTTGGCTCAGAGATACATTATTAACAGGCTAGCATACGGGCTACTTTCTATCCGGAACGCTTATATGGTTCTCATAGGATATTTCTAAATCGAAATTCCATGCATGAAAATGTAGTTGTTTCGTAAATGACGACCGCCGTGGCGGAGTGACGCACACACCGGTTTTCAAGGTGCCGCCTGCTCCGAGGTTCCGGGTTCGATTCCCGGATGAGTCAATTTAGAAAAAAATGTGTTTTTCTACATTTTCTCGGGTCTGGTTGTTTGTGGTACCTTCTTTGTTTCTGGTTTCCAAAATACGAGTGTTTTAAATAGTTATTCAAATTGGGATCAGAACAATGTATGTGATGTTGTCCACATTAATTTATTTATTAAATAAAAAAAGTTGCTGGCAATAGCTAGTGTAAGATAAATAATCTGAACATGTAACTGTCGACCGCCTCATCATTACCACTAAAGAACAATAGAATTAATATTCAATGCTAATGTTTATTGCATTGACAGTGTATATTATGGTATGTTGGCATCATAATATCATTTGCAACCAATAAACAAACTTGCTATAATAAAACAATGGAGACCATCTTTTAAACCACCATTAATTATAACAATTGAGAAATAGATTTAATATAATACCATAGGCTGGAGAACGTTGGCCTAAAAGTCAGTAGAACCAAAACAGAGTATCTGTTCTGTGACTTTGGCGGTCTCTCCAGTTCTTTGTCAATAAAACTTGACGGAATGTCCTTACCAGTCTGTTCCGATTTTCGGTATCTCGGGTCTCTCGTACAGAACGACGGTAATATTGATCGGTACGTCAGGCATAGAATCAATGCAGGCTGGATAAAATGGAGGCAGGTCACCGCAACAACATGTGATCCCCGGATGCCCTTACGGTTAAAGGGTACAATTTACAAATCCGTGATTAGACCTGCCTTAATGTACGGATCGGAATGCTGGGCTGCTAAGAAGACGGATGAGAAGCGAATGTATGTAGCAGAAATGAGAATGTTAAGATGGATGTGTGGGGTTACAAGAATGGATAAGATAAGGAATGAATATATACGAGGAAGTCTGAAAGTGGCACCGGTTACCGAGAAGATGGTGGGGCATCGTCTGTCTTGGTATGGTCATGTAATGAGAAGGGAAGAAAGTCATGTAACTAAAAGAGTGATGAGTATGAATGTGGAAGGCTGGAAGGGAAGAGGGCGACCGAGAAAGAGATGGATGGACTGTGTGAAACAAGATATGAGTGTGAAAGGTGTGGATGATTCAGTGACGAGTGATAGAATGGTGTGGAAGAGAAAAACATACTGCGCCGACCCTAGATAAACTGGGAAGATGGCAAAGAGAATGATGATAACCTGCTATTTAGATTTTAGATGTCATTGTGACAACCTCAAAAGCAATACCTATTTCAAAGATTTATTTGGATAGAATATTGATCATAAAATTGTTACCGACGATAACATTTAGGAAGTTACAAATTACTTTATAGTTTAACATATTTTAAGATTATTATGTTTACCAGTCTATGTATAAGGGAGTCTTTCCCAATACAGGTGTCTCTGACTATCCGATGGGAAGACTCGGCAAAGCATTGTAACCTAACTTACTAGAAAAAAAAGTTGTGCGTGTACTAGTGTACACACGTAAGAAGTGAAACTTCTTTATGGCCTTATTTTTCGAAAAATTATCTACATCCAACTTTCCAGAAATTGGTTAAATTAGTTAAATTGGTTTAATTGGTTAAATTGGTTACATTGGTTAAATTGGTTAAATTGGTTACATTGGTTAAATTGGTTAAATTGGTTAAATTGGTTAAATTGGTTAAATTGGTTAGATTGGTTAGATTGGTTAATTTGGTTAATTTGGTTAAGTTGGTTAAGTTGGTTAAATTGGTTAAATATTATTTCACTTTACCTTTTTGCTATCGTCTGAACCAACCGTGGTAGGGGCAAGAAAAAGATGGCGCGTAACCGAAAAATGTGACGAAAATTTGACGCAAAACGTGACGGTAAATTTTTTCCAACGCCGATAAAGAAGTTTCACTTCAAAAATAATAGAAAACAGCACACTCAGGCACGGTAGAAAGAGTGGGAGATACTAGTTTCTCTCCCTTCCCCTCGATCTTACGCTTTTTCGATCAGCATCACGTGACCCTGACGCGAGTTTGGAAGTTTTTACCCATCCAACAAAAAGTGCTCAGCGCCGCTAAAGAAGTTTTCACTTCAAAAATGAATGTTATCTGAGAGTGCTTCAGAAGGCACGTAAAGCCGTTGGTGCCGGCCGGCTTCAAGTCTTAAAAAAAGTCATTGTCAGAGGCCTGTCATAGGCTGCTTGGATAACATTGATACCAAACTGGAATGATATTCATTCAATAAGAAGGTTAAATGGATGGATGAGTCAGTTAGTATTCTGCAAATCCGATTAAGAAAAACACAACGTTATTTTACACCATTGACTCTAGTGGTCAGCCTCCAGAAATCAGGCGGCGAGTAGAGTGGACCTAGGCAGAGCGGCTTCAAGATTGTCTAATACTCGCCCAGTAGTACCTGGAAAGGGCTTCAAAAGTTAGGACTGCTCTAATATGAAGATCTGTTTGTCTAGACTCGTTAATTTAATTCGCGACATCTTACAATACGTCTTCCTGTGCTGTTACTATTGGTTTACACAGTGTAAAGCTCAATTTATTTGTTGCCTGTGTATTTGATTAACCATCCTTGTCTTCAGACGTTTGCTAGTGAATCACAATTTAAAATTAAAACACACGAATCTTTTCCTGTGTATGTTATTGTATTCTAATTTGAATTATCTATACTAATATTATAAAGCTGAAAAGTTTGTTTGTTTGTTTGAACTCGCTAATCCCAGGAAGTTCTGGCTCGAATTGAAAAAATATTTTTGTGTTGGATAGTCTTTTTATCGAGGAAGGCTTTAGGCTATACATATATAACATCACGCTGCGACTAATAGGAGCGAAGCATCAGTGAAAAATGTTGCAGAAATTGACGCGGACGAAGTCGCGGGCAACAGCTATCACTATATGACTTAACCCAATTGCAAATATTAACGAATTGCTTGTGGTTTTGTCAAGATTGGTTGTTCCTATTCCTATATAGAATTGTATTTTAATTTTGTTGTTATATTCACCTATATGTGGGCGCGATGGTGATTGTAGTTGCTAGGCCCTCGAAACACTACGTTTTCTTTTTCTTAATTGTTTGACAATAGCAATACTCTGTAAAATTAAGTTTACAATTATGTCAGGTAAAAAAAAGTAACAGCCTATAATCATCCCACTGCAGGGAAAAGGCCTCCATCATTGAATTCAAGTTACCACAGCAATGATGGGTACTGGCTTAATCACCACGCTTGCCAAATGCGGGTTGGTGATCACAAACCCGAGCAACGTTCGAAAATTCGAAACTTTTTTTGTTGCCCGACCCGGGTATCGAACCTGGGACCCCGAGATCATGGCCCGGTATTTAAACCACAAGACCAACGGGGCGTAATGTCAGGTAATAACAGAAAACCTAGTCTCTCAGACAGCTTGCTCTTGGCCTGAATAGCTCAGTTTATTGACCTTGACATATAAAGCTCTGGTGTATATGACGTAAAATTATGATCGTGTCCATAGACATAGTATATTATATACTATGTCTATGATCGTATCTATACAGATCGCACACCATAGTAAAAAACTAAGTAATTTATCCGTGTATAAAAATTACAAGTAGTATATGAATTGGTTGAAAATGCAGTCTAGACATTTTAAGCCCTTGGTTGCAAGATGGCTGTCGTAAAAACATTTCTGCCGGGTTAGCATTCCCTGCGTAAGCAATGATTCCTGGCATTTTTTTATTTGTTTTCAGGGCAAACTGGTGAAGCATTTCTCCCGGCAGTTGTTCATCAAAGCGCGGTTCGGTGAGGAGCTGAAGCGGGAGCTGCGGGACGTGCCATGCCTTGCTCTGTGGCTGAGGGTCGTGGGGCTGTGCCCCGACTCCATAGAGGTATGGTGATGTTGTTCTTATTATTTGACCATGCAAAGTGTTGTAATTACTGATTACCAAACACTACGAAGCACACGCTATATACATACATACATACATATTATCACGCCTCCTTTCCAACGGGGTAGGCAGAGACCAAGGCCTTCCACTTACTACGATCCTGGCATACATCTTTCGCTTCTTCCACATTCATCAATCTTTTCATGCATGCTCGTCGGTTTAGAGTACTCTTGACCTGACCTTTCTTCAGAACATCCCCGATTTGATCGTAATAGGTTCGTATAGGCCTTCCTCTTCCAACGTTCCCTTTCACACTCGTCTTGTAGATCTGTCTAGTCATTCTTCTCTCATTCATCCTCTCTACATGCCCAAACCATCTAAGCATCCCTTTCTCAATCCTTGTGACAATATCTTCTTTCACACCACAACGTTCTCTTATCACACTATTTCTTATCCTGTCACTCAATTTCACTCCTAACATACTTCTTAGCGCTCTCATTTCTACTGCATTTATTCTACTTTCATGCTTTTTCTGCCATACACGCTATATGACTATTGTTTTTGTAAGGGTCGCCTTCTCCAAGTTCCCGGGTTCGATTCGTTAATTAGTTATTTACTTTGGAATCAGGAACAATGTATGTGATGGTGTCCACATTTATTTATGTTTTTTTTATTACACTACTGGGTAATACCTACCTGTATACCCAGTGGGTATAGGCTCAAGGGTGTGCACAGCAATTCTACGAAGGGGAATGCAGTAAAACTTAACTATAGGAGTAATGCAGGGATCGGTATTTTATTTAGTAAAACATAGAAGGCAGGGTATGCACTATTGCACTGCTTATCTACATCTACACAAATATTATAAAGGGGAAAGATTTGTATTTTTGTGTGTGTGTATGTTTGTAATGAATACACTCGAAACTACTGTGCCGATTTCAAAAATTCTTTCACCATTGGAAGTTGCATTCACCCTGAGTGACATTAGGCTATATTTATTGCTAGAACAGATTAGGGATCCTTATAAAATAAATCTTATGTCCACCCCGGGCCGCTAGTTGGCATAATGATTATAGGCCTCTCCAAAGAAGGAATGGGGTCTACCGTTTCGTTGCTCACCAGTTGGCGCCACTGTTGACTGAGGTCCAGAGGTATAGCTGTCAGTGGCGACTTTATAAGATCGGCGCCGAAACAAAGTTTTAAATCTTGAATCTAAATATGTTTAAAAAAATTAATAGACTCAGGCGTTACTTTGCGGAAATCCATAACTAATTATGGATTTAGAAAATTATTTTGCTAATGATTTCCGCTTGTTAATATACCGGCCTAGATACCTTCACCACACTACCCGCACTAACACTGATTTGAGGAAGCACCTGCACCACACTAACACTGATTGAGCAAGCACTATTTCATGCAGGAAAACCGCCCGCCCTCCCTCAAAAATGCATGCAGTACAGTTAATGCAATTATTAGTACCCAACACCAATATAATAAAAACCTCGACGCGTTTCACCACTTCACGTGGCATCCTCAGGAGATGTTGTCGCCTTCGCTGCGCTCCGACGACTAATCTTAGGAGCGCAGCAAAATAATTTTCTAAATCCATAACTAAATATGTTTATTATTTATAAATAATAAATAATTATCTTCATATCAACAAACTAACTTCTGAAATAGTTGCTCTTTGAGGCCGCCTATTTTTGTGCTCCTTCTTGATTCCGCTTTCAAAACGTTCACATTCATCGCCAAATAATCCATATTTGCGATAATTTTACATAGTAGATCACTTTACAGCAGGTAAATTAAAAAAATATATAATTTAGGTCACGAAGCCCGCTAAAATCAGGAAAAGAAAAGTGAATGTTATTGGATCTCACGCGACAGTAGCACCTCTAGTGGCAAATTCACTAGCGATAGCCCCCATTGCGATTGTAGTTTCGCTAAAATGGTGAAGAAAAGTTCGGAAGGTGTAATGATATGTGGGGAACAAGGGTTGGAACCACAAATGAAAATCTTCTCGGGTAATTCGTTACGTTTATTCGTGAAAAACCTCGTAATTGCCTCGTCGTACCTACTTCACCGCCATTTCAAATCTAATCTAGTGTCCAGTCATCCCTCCCACTCATACACCTCTCGATCTCAATCACTCGTCTTGCGTTCAAAAACCGTACAGCCATCATTCATTCGTCCAATCACCTTTCTAATCATGTCGTTCAGAAATCAATCCCACATTCGGCCATCCTGCGCAATGTCTGTCCTCAGACATTCCTTTCATTAAGTATCCTCAATCATGTACATATCGTCACCTTTCTTACAACATACATCACCGTAACATACTCGTTATAATATAATATTAAACAATTTACTCTTATAACTATTTGAGTACATAAGAATCGAATTACACAGGTATTGAGTATTATAAATACGTATTGGCTTTTAACAATAGATTTAACCACACATAGAACTGACATATAAACACAATATAGCTCAAACATTTAACTTTACAACTTCGAAGATAAAACACGTTTTAATCATTACAGTAACTCATGATCAAATAGCAGGTAATAAACAACTGTTTACTTATCACACAATTTACCCTATACATCCATTCCTCATCTGACGGCTTAATCCATACTGAACCTCCTTTCATTACTGTTACAACTTTGCAAAGAAACTCATTGCCCAATATTAAATCATAAGGTAAGTATACAGGTACAACATGAAACTGGATATCGTCATAATTATTACCATCTAGATTTATCTGAACGCTACACATTCCGAGTGACCTTACCTGCGCAAAACCTAAACCAGACATAGTTATTTTAACACTTTCGTCGTAATTAAGGGAATTTAGACTTTGGAAACACTTGATTGTCATCAGATTTAAGTCACTACCTGAATCTACTAACGTAGTTAACGTTTTGTTACATATTTTTACACTTTTAACCGGTCTTGAATAATTTACGTCTTGTTGATGCGGTTTGTTTACGTTTTTGATGTCGAATCTGTCACGATGACAGTTGAGTGAGTCTTTTTGTGATGTTTCATATGCGTCATACTTCGTGTCGGTCTCACATTCGTTCTTCATCATGGCGGATACGTCGTCGTCCATCTTCTCCGTCGGTAAAGCAGTACGATTCGCATACAAACTGTCGCCACCTCGCGCCGAACTGAAGTAAACTTGTTTCGATCGTCGTTCACTCCGATCGTTGCTGCCAACATAAGCACCTTCACCGTCCTCCTCCTTGCCCAATGCGACGCCATCTTGAGCTTGAGCGCTGAAGTAAACTTGCTTCGACGGAAGTTCGCTCCGAGTACGGTTGCCAACATGATGCTCGCTGCCGTATCCTGTTCGAGTTTGTTGCATTTGAGATGTTTCCGCAGCCATCTTGAAACTTCGTGGTTTACTGCAATCCGCTGACAAATGCCCAAATTCGTTACAATTGAAGCATTTTCGGCCATGATCTTTATGAGGGCACTCTGATGAAATATGACTACGCCCGCCACAGCTGTAACATCTTGTAGTAGGTCCTCTAGGGAAATTACTTGCTTTGGAATGAACGCTTGTTTTTGACTGCGCTTGCTTGTCGTGCGACTTCATCATCTCATATATTTTGAGTTTTTCTTTTAAATCTGCATATGTTGAGACGCCTAACAACATCATTTTATTTAACACGGTGTCGTCTATGCCTTGTACAATATACTTTATGGCGACGTAATCTGGGAGTTTACCGCGCTTTCCAAGGGCTTTCATTGTAAGCATGTAATCAAAGCAAGACTCACCATGTTTTTTGCGTCTAGAACTCATCATTTCGTGGATGGCTTTCGCATCCATGGTGTCCGCGAACTCTTTGGAGATTGCCGTCCGCAGCTCTTCCCATGTTTTGTATGCTTTTTCAGCCCGTAACCACAATGCCGCAGTGCCTGTAAGCGAACGCCTCGCCACCAGAAGCCGCTGAGTCTGAGACCAATCAAAAATCTCCCCATTATCCTCAATATCTTGGATCCACGATGATACTGTGTAAATACTGTCTGTCCCGCTGAATTTAGGTACCAGTTCCTCGGCCAGGTGCAACAAACTGCCGCCACGTCGTAGGCATTTTTCGTCGTCGTAATCATCGTTAAGATCTGGCTGCCTGCTGCCACGCCTGTCCTTGTCCTTGGGCATCGTTGTAGTACCTATCGTCGTCGTCGTCGTCGTCTTGTTGGTTGTCCTCGTCAACTCCTTAGTGCACGCCGTTGTCTACCACGTGCTTGCGTAAGACCACGCCGATCGATCCACCGCGATCCCCAAACCCTTGATCCCGGACGAGCCCCCAAAAGATGTGGGGAACAAGGGTTGGAACCACAAATGAAAATCTTCTCGGGTAATTCGTTACGTTTATTCGTGAAAAACCTCGTAATTGCCTCGTCGTACCTACTTCACCGCCATTTCAAATCTAATCTAGTGTCCAGTCATCCCTCCCACTCATACACCTCTCGATCTCAATCACTCGTCTTGCGTTCAAAAACCGTACAGCCATCATTCATTCGTCCAATCACCTTTCTAATCATGTCGTTCAGAAATCAATCCCACATTTTAGGCCTTAACAGTTAATAAGTAAGCAATTTGACGACCATTTGGATCAGCGGTAGTAAACGCTGCTTCTGAGCCATGGGTCACGGGTTCGATCCCCGCACAGTACAAATATTTGTGTGCAGCAACATGTCTGTTTGTACTGGTCTGGGTGTTTTCTATGTATAATAAGTATATATTTAGAAAAAAAAAAGTATATAAGTACGTTTATCGGTTGTCTAGTACCCCATACGACGGGCTACTTAATATAGCTTAATTTGGGCTAGATGGCTCTGTGTGGCCCAGTGAGGCATGTCCTAAATATTTATTTATTTATTTATTTATAATTTTGACACCTAATACTAATTATATTTATATTTCAGGCGATATGTACACGTGTCGGATCGTTAGAAGAATTGCGAGAGCGTTCGGACCACGAGCTACGGGCGCTGTTGGCGGGCGCGCGGGACGAGGAAGTCCGCAGGTTGTGTCGAGCTATGCACAGACTCACTACGTATACAGGTAAAGTCTATTTCGTTGCCTAAGTCCATTAATGTAATATAAAAAATCAGACATACATTCAACGTCAAATAAGTGCCCCTAAAAGATGCAACTATTTGACATAAGGGCGCAGTTTAGTTAAACTTATGCAACGTGTTCCTTTTGATATCCCATAACTCTAGGGTATTAAACAGACCATGGAAAAGAATCAAATTGCTTATGAATTATTTTTCAGATAGAAATTATTTTTTGTTAAAGTTTTTTATACAATATAATTCAAAAAAGTCACGACTGTTTATGTAAAACACCCTTACCTGGTTATGAATGAACTTTTGAATGAAAACGATTTACTCGTACCTACTTATCAATGACTGAAACACCCACACGTCAATGTTTTTTACAAGTTACGCTCTCGCGCTACTTTACTACTACACTTTAGTGTAAGTTTGCCAACGTCTCGCAAAACTAAGGATTCGCCATACTGGTTACATTTTTTTAACAAATTTAACTAAAATTGATGTTATATTCGAAACTATTGATTTTTGAACCACAAGTTCTAGGGCGTTTTATATTATCTTTACTTATAGAACATAACCTTAGAAGTTATGGGATATCATAAGTGAGCGTTGTGATTGGTTTCTTTAGATTCGCTTGATTGGCGTTCTATAAACTCGTTTAATATGTGTAGTGGGACCCAAGCGGCGACTTCGGTTCTCATACAAATATCGCATGACAGCCTTTCTAATCTTTTTCCATGTTCTGTGGATGAGACCAATTTTAGGTGTATTTCAACCAACTTCAAAAAAAGGATGAGGCTCTCAATTCGACTGTTTTTGTTGTATTGGTTTGTGTATCTACTAGTTTTTATTTTATATCAATGCCTAAGCCTTAATATCCTGCAAAATATATGTACAATTTTATGATCTTTTGTGTCTCATCTGGTTTTGCCGTTGTCTTTTAAGATTAAATTAAAAGAATAGCATCACCCTTTCCCATTCTGTGGGTGTCGTAATAGTCGACTTAAGGGGACTACTACAGCTATGTGCTGCCTCCAATTTATTTAATTTTATAACTTCTAAATACCAATTCTCAAAAATCTAGAACACTATTACTATAGCATTACCTCTAGTATTTATTGAATCACACGCTATTTTTACAAGTAGTCTATGTCCCTTCACAGAAGCCCTAGCTCGAGGCGATGGCGGTGCCCAGCTCCAACTATTCTGGGACTCGTGGGAGCGGCACTCGCACGCGCGCAGCTCCCCGCGCCCCCGGCCGCGCCCCCCGCGCGTTCACGACCCCGCCCCCGATGAACATCATACGCCTGTGGGGAAGAAGGGTGAGTGACTTCCTCAGAAGCCCTAGCAATCCACACACAGTATGTGACCGCCCCTGATAAACACCACATAAGGGGAAGAAGGGTAGGTGTCTTTACAGCTCCCAGCTGCGGGCAGTGGGATGCAACTGCAGCTGTCTGGGACTCCTGAGAACATCACATGCTTCAGGGGAAGAAGGGTGAGTGACCTTTACAGAAACCCTAGCAAGAAGCGAAGGCGTTACGCAGCTGCAGCCGTTTTGGGACTCCTAGGAGCTTCCCGCGACGAACACCACACGCCGCAGGGAAAGAAAAGTTAGTGACACAGAAACCCTAGCTAGAGACTAGGGTGAGGCTCAGTTGCAGCTGATCTGAAGCTTCTGGAAGCGGCACTCCATTCAGCTGTACGCTATCCACCAACGAACACCACACACTACGGGGCAGGAAGGGTGTCTTCGCAAAAACCCTACCAAGAAAGGGTAAGGCTCAGCTGCAGCTGTTCTGGGACTCCTGGGACCACTACAAGCCTCAGGGGAAGAATAATAAGTAACTTGTACTGAAGCCTTAGCTTGAGGCGAGGGCGGTGCCCAGCTCCAATTGTTCTGGGATTTCTGGGAGCGGCACTCGCGCAGCTTACTGCAACCGAATTAATTATTTAAAGAAAAATAGTAAGTGTTCAAGCAACCGGGATTCGAGCAGTCGGATTGAAACGTCGGGAAGATAAATTACTATTTACCTTGAAATAATTATTTGGTAATGATTGATAATATAGAGATGGGAAACTTGGAAACTTGCTTTTAGTCATAGAATGAAGAGAATGTACTAACAAATTCAATGATGCAGTTCCTTTTCCCTGCAGTGGGATGATCATAGGCCGTTTCTACCAACAAATATGGATGTAATTTATTTGAAATAAAAGATATTTAATTTATTTAAATGTTTTCAGGCGGAAAATCACCAACAACACCAGTGAGCAAGAGGAAACAGAACTGCAGTTTGCCGGCGCCCGCCGCCTTGACCAAGTCGCGGTCGCACGAGTCGCAGCTATCAGTGCGACCAGACGCGTCCGATCTTAGGTACCTATATGGAGCGTTTTAAAGAATGCTTAATTTTTTATTAAATTAAAGACCTGAAAAGGATTGTACACCAAATTAAATCAGATGATAGAATCTTTAAGCACACGGGATTACTTCATAAAATTGCCTTCTTGCTTCAATTAAGTATATTTGTTGTTTGATTTTCAGAAATTTAAATACTATAATGCGTAGCTTTATAACCATCTAACTTTCACCTTTAATTGCAACGAAAACGGTTCAGGCGTTTTCAAAAAAACTAAAAAAATTTTAGTATGGAAAAATTACTTTTCTCGATTTCGTCCATACAAAACGGCAATTTCATATTTTAACAGAAATTTAAATACTATAATGCGTAGCTTTATAACCATCTAACTTTCACCTTTAATTGCATCGAAAACGGTTCAGGCGTTTTTAAAAAAACTAAAAAATTGTTAGTATGGAAAAATTACTTTTCTCGATTTCGTCCATACAAAACGGCAATTACATATTTTAACACCTTAAATGTTTACAGCGACAACAGTCAGTCGTCAGCGGTCGGCAACACGGAGGCCACGCCGCCCGCGTCGCCGCACCTCACGGAGCCCGACACCACGCCTCTACATCGGCCTTCCGTTTGTAATAATAATGTAAGTGTGTACACTCATTGAAACGATACTTTATGTATTCTTACTTTATTTTAACTGAGATGACTGACCTAATAGTGATGGTGACAATGAAAGTTTAATTAAACCGATTTTACCTAATTTGAATTTTGAATGTTTGAATTTAAATTATTTTAATTTTGAATATTTAATTTTTCAATTCTTATTATTTTATTTTATCGATTATTTTGTGACTATTTTAATTTAAATTTTGAATGTTTTATTTAATTTTGATTATTTTAATTTTGACAATTTAATGTTTCAATCCTAATTATTTAATTGTATTGATTATTTTTATTACTGATATTATCGAACATTCATTTCGTTGCATTTTGTTTGTTTATTTAATAATGTACAGACAACAGCGTCTGCACGTCAACCTACCACAAAACGTCAAATTTTCTCAATTGATATTGACCTCTACTTGTTAGACTTAAAGTTGAAAATCAATTCAATGACCTGCCGTTATCTGTACCTAATCTATACTTATATTATAAAGCTGAAGAGTTTGTTTGTTTGTTTGTTTGAACGCGCTAATCTCAGGAAGTACTGGTTCGAATTCAAAAATTATTTTTGTGTTGGATAGTCCATTTATTGAGGAAGGTTTTAGGCTATATAACATCACGCTGCAACCAATAGGAGCGAAGCATCAGTGAAAAGTGTTTCAAAATTAATCACGATTATAATAACAGAATTTGACGCGAACGAAGTCGCGGGCAACAGCTAGTTTGAATTTATAAATATCACAACATGGGTTTTATCACCTGAATTTGTTCTATAAGGCGTTACTGGGGGCTCCTCGCTCGCCTCGCACTCCTGTCGGGCGATGCATGGCGCACGACATCGCGCACCGGTTCGCGAAGACGTTCAACATGATCGCCACCTGCGACTACTGCGACAAGCAGATGCTGTTCGGCTCGGGGCTCAAGTGCAAGGAGTGCAAGTTCAAATGCCACAGGTATGCGCCATGCTTAGATTAACGAAAGCACTGCCAAGCCTGCGTATCTGCGTATCTGCGGGACACGGGTCGAAAGTATAATCAGTAAAATCAGTGAGAACATCTCCGCTTATCTGGGGCCTCGTCCGTTCACTAGAGCTATGTTCTTCCCCCAATTGATTTAATTTTATTACTTCTGACCAAAATCAATTCTCAAAAAACTCGAACACTTACCTTAGCGAATCACCTCTGGTATTTATCGAATCACAGTATACTTTTCATTTAGTTGATAAAGTCGAATTTGTCGCTAACGCCAAAAGCTAATGTACAATACGAAAGAATGCCACATTGAAAAGCGGTTAACAGTGATTCAATAAATACCAGAGGTAATTTGCTAAAATGATAGATACTATTCTAGTTTTTTGAGAATTGATTTTGTTTAGAAGTAATAAAATTAAGTCAATTAGAGGCAGTACATAGCGCTAGTAAGTAGAAGTCCCCTTAAGTGTGTATAGAACGGACGAAGTTACGAGAATTAAGTCGGTATCGATATTGTTGTAATTTGGAACAGACCAAGTAAAAGAAGCGTTTAGTGAACACTGTTAGGTTTAATATTAGCCTAACTTGCATCTAGAGTGTGGCTTATATACTAAGGCTCATACATTACATTCTTAAAACTAAAAGAGGATGATACAGGACGTTAATACTTTTCTAATTCAGTTTTTTTACCTAACACTTTACAATAGAGTCGCGACGGCAGCACGGCGTTATTCTGCGGCGTTGATTGGTGCTTGAGTGCTTTTGCGTGCCTTCCAATCAACGTGGCGGTGCGCTGGTGCAAACACTAAACGTGTCGCTCGCACGCATTTTCAATATTTTTATCTCGCTTACTCAAAAATGGCGTCATGAATATTTCTTTTAGTTAAATGTTTACGTAAAAAGTTCGAATATTGATCGGATTTGTGATCAGGATCACCAATCCGCATTTTTCAAGCGTGGTGATTATGCCTGTACCCATAATTGCTATGGTAACTTGAATTCCATGGTGGAAGCCTTTGCCCTGCAGTGGGATGATTATAAGCGATTATCTTCCTTTTTAACATTGAGGTTACTCGAAACTATAAGCTAATTTTTCATGGAACAGCCTCCTTGTTACTTGATTAAATTTGTAAATTAGGTGTTTATTTGTTACAGAGACTGCGAAAGTAAAGTTCCTCCTTCGTGCGGCCTTCCCCCAGAATTTGTAGTTGCCTTCAAAGAAAAATTTCACAAAGACGGTATGCTCCTTATCATTTTTAGTTTGGTAACATAGACCTTCCTTTAAAAACAATATCAGTCATCAAACGAGAGCCCACTAGAACATTTAAGTTATAAAATTAGGATATAATAGACGGACAAAGCTTGCGAGATAGAAAAAAATCTCTTATGGAAATCTAGCAAGATAGAAAAGAGAACTAATCTTTTCATTTTGAGATCTGTCTTAATTGACAGAGTGACACCCAGTGCCAAGTGCGATATAAACTTCAAAACATTTTATGGAATTATCTATTACATCCATAGATTTAATATAGATGATAGATTGGCAATTGAATCCTGAAAACGAGACCAAAACTAGGTTACGCTAGTGTGCATAAAGTGAGCATGTGCGTGAGATAAATAGTGCAGTACTGCATTGTCTGCTTGCTTTCGATATCGATTCCATCGACACAGTTTACGTTGACGCAGGTGACTTATTTTTTAGTATTATTAAAAGAACGCCAAAAAACTGCAAGTAAATACCTAGATATGTTTTTTATTTTATAATTACTTATCCCCGAACAAAATCAATTTATTGTAAAAAATATCGTAGGCTTTACTTGCCAGTATTTTACAATTTTGCCTCATTTTGCGATCGCGATCGCCAAAGTTGAAATAAAACTGATATTTATTTTTCAATTACACATTACAAACGTACACTAAATATACATATATTTAATTTTTAACTAATGGGGATAGATGGGGGCTTGAACAATATGGACATTGATCCAGAGCGTAATTTTACAGGCTGATCGCCTCTGTGTTAAAAACACTTAGGGTCCAAATGTAAACTGAAAATGCTCGAATATTTATTGGGCGAACATTCTTTTCTAGTAGGCAATTTCAAGCATTTCTAACGTATTTTAACAATTTAGGCTGTATGCGGTATACAATGTGAAATATGTCAGCTAATGAAATGTCGATAAGATATCATCGACAACGTCAATCACTAAAATACAAAAGTGACGTTAGTAATTGTTGAAATTCATGTATTTGATATTATTTTTAATTGAATTCATATGAATTTAAATCATTGTCCTGGTGAAATGCCCTATCAATTAGTATACAGAATTTTAGTCAAAGCTCTGAAACATTGCATTTTGCTGCTGGTAATCGCGATTGTGTGTTGACGTGTGAAATGTACAATTATGTTGGTTCCCTTTTTTAGATGAGTTACTTCCAGGTACTGAACATGTAACCATAATGAAAATACATCAACTCGACACTTTTTTACAATAATAAAAATGAAACTAGTAAAACTAAAGGGAATATTGTATTGCGCGTGACAGACGTCAGAACTCAGAAAAACGCTACGGGTTCCTAGCGTGTACGTGAACGGCCTTGTGATCTATCTCGTTCTATCGTATAGCTGCATTGTATTCTGTCTCTTTTCATTGCCAATCTATCAGCAGTATATTAAATCTATGATTACATCGTAGATTATTATTTTAAAGTACCTAAATACATTTTTTTTTTACATGTGTGAGTTAAAAATAATCCATAAGATTGCTCATTTAACAGGTAAATACGTCGAAAGTCGTCATCGTCTTTTATTAATAAAATTAAAATAAAATTAATGTCGCCTTTCCATTAACGCCTACGTCGCGCATTATTACTAATCCTTGCCTATTAGATGTGAAATGATTTGTTTTCAGGCATATCATAAAGCATTACAGTAACAACAATTGTATCTGAAATATATTTTTTTTGTTAACTATCCCAATTCGTAATCGATATTTATAGTATTTATTTATTTAAACTTAATTGCACGAACACTAAAATGAAGTACAACAGGTGGACTTAATGCGTTCTCTCCCAGTCAACCATTGGGCCAAGCAGAAATAATTTTGTGGGCGGCGCGACATAAAAAAAGCAAATTAACAGACACAAAATTAATTTTTTCATTGCATGCGGTGTTCACCTTAAAAGATTGTTACATTTAGCTTAATAATTTGTTAACCCATGATTTAGATATATTTATAATGTAAACAAACAATGGTGAACCTTGAATAAAAAATAAAAAAAAACAAAAAAAAAAACTTTATATTTTATAATTATATTCACTCAAAATATACTACATATTATACAGCTACAATGTAAATATAAACGACATACAAGTACTAAATAAATAGAAAATTATGTAAATAAAAAGGAATTAGATAACAACTACTGTAGTGGAAGCAAAGTTTATGACTACTATTGCATTTTACCTAAGAAATAAGACCTAACAAGTTTCTTAAAAGAAAATTTACTCGGTATATACACGGTGCAATTTTAACCACCCGTAAAACGAAGCCCACTTAATGTAACCATTATGTATAACATCTTGGCAATGCTATTTAATATTTTTTTCAATTTTTTATTTTATTTAAAATATTGAATCTCGGTTCAGCTATTTATTGTGAAACACGCTGTGACGCCCACAGATGTATTTGTGTAATTCAATCAAAAATTAATTTAATTATCTGTTATACATCGCTTGTCTTGCACAGTGCTACCCCTACTCTACTAAAACTAAATTTCCTCTACCCAAAGGTTGTCTGGTAGAGATCGCTTAAAGCGATAAGGCCGCCTATTTGTACATTTTCTCTTCTTTGTAATTTATTTGTTTTCTTTTATTTTGTGCAATAAAGTGTTATCTATCTATCTATCTATCTAAAACTAAAAAAAAAAAAAAAAAAAAAAAATAACACTGCCATGATGTTATACATAATGGTCCAATAACGTGGTCTTCGTTTTACAGGTGGTTAAAATTTCACGGTGTATAGTCGCTTATAGTATCGTATGTTTGTTCCCAGCGGCGCCGGTGGCGGGCGGGTACTACGGCGGGCGCGGCGGGGGCGGCGGCGGGGGCGGCGGCCTGCTCGCGTCGCTCACCGCCCGCCCCCGCCGCCGCCGCGCGCCGCCGCCGCACCACCACCACACGGTAAGTACTATAAGCTTAGAACCAAGGATTAAATTAATAAACTTAGCATCAGAATACCGGTCTAACCCCCGTATTTATAAACATGTAAAAGTAATTACTTGACTACGAGTAATTACTTGAGAGACAATTTGTATGCCTTAATCAAGAAATTACTAGAAGTTATAACTACCAAAAGTTAGCATTTTCAGCCAAATAATATGACTATTAATGGTGACCAATTTCTTTCACTTGAGCACTAGATATGAACACTTTAAGTTATGACTGTCTTAAGCAATAAGTAATTACTTCTTTATAAATACGGGGGTAACGTTGTCTGACTAGCGTCGACGTCGCGGCAGCGTCCGATCAGCTTTAAGTGAATGCCACATGTCCACAGATTGGATGCTGCCACGACGTCCTCGCCCAAAAGACGCTAGTATGGGAGGACTCCAATGCATCTCAGGTCTCAGCTCATAATGCCAACTTTGAGTAAAATCAGTAAATCAACTTTATTTCTGCAAATAGGCCCCAGGACGCGCTTTTACTACATGTCCCAATATTTAAACCTACCCCTGCTTCGGGACAAGTTTTATGCTAGTGCCGAAAAGAAGCAGCGCAAGAAACTCGGTCACTAATGCCAACTGCTTGCAAAATCATGGTGTTAATCTATAAATCTGTCGTGTAATATTTCTAATTTCTGAAGGCAGACACGCATAAAATGTGTTTAAAACAGAAAATTTCACACCGTTTGTTTATCCCTAGACCGTATAATTATACTCCGTGCATTTTTAAGCATTTTTAAGGCCGAAAAAAAAAACAAAGACCACGTTATGTAACTTGTATTGTATGTGCTAGGGGTTAAAGTATGAAATTGCCGTTTTGTATGGACGAAATCGTGAAAAGTCATTTTTCCATACTAACAATTTTTTTGTTTTTTTAAAGACGCCTGAACCGTTTTCAATGCAATTAAAGGTGAAAGTTAGATGGTTATAAAGCTACGCATTATAGTATTAAAATTTCTGAAAATCAAAGTATATAATACAAATATACTTAATTGAAGCAAGAAGGTCAGCTGACACATTGTAAGGGGTCTTTTCAACGACTTCCTTTGAAGTAATAGGCACTAGTATTGCATTTTTTTTTTAGTCAAAAGTTACTTTATTTAGTTTTTGATACAATACAAAAAGAATTACGCAATAATATGACTATACTGAAGGGCTATAAACAAAATAAAAAGTGGGAAAATAATCGGCAATTTCATACTTTAACCCCTATTATTACATCAATTACTACAATCCAATCATATTTTAAAGTATAGTTAAGTTACCTTTATGGCCTGCACAGGCGAGGGATTTTTGTCCGCGGACTTTATTGTCTGCAAAAATAGATCGCTTACTACCGCTTACTATTACGTATCGAGTAAGGCAAACGAGGGATTAAAATTACTACGTACAAAAAGTCCCCCGAATCACCGGGGACATGCAGAGAGCGGACCGGACAAAAGTACGGGGGAGTCTCCGAAAGAAATAGAACTCGTGTGACTAGGCGAAGCAACGCACATGGCGGACTGAAGTCCGCCATGTGCGCCCGAGAGTGACGTACGTATGCACTACGATAAACGAACAAATGATCGCACACCGTGTGCTTTGAGTCCGCGGTAAATCTGCCATGGACTTTTTATTCGCGGAGCGTACTTTTTTCTCCGCCGAGGAGAAAAGTCCGTCATCTGCGCAGGCAATGGGGACTACCGTTTCTTTGCTCACCAGTTGGCGCCACTGTAGACTGAGGTCTGGAAGTATAGCAGTAAAAGGTGATTGGCGCCGAGACAAAGTGTTATATCTTGAATCTAATTAAGGTTATATTGTTTATAAAGAACTATCTTGATATCAACAAACTAACTTCTGAAATAGTTGCTCTTGAGGCCGCCTATTTTTGCGCTTTTTCTTAATTCCGTTTTTAAAGCGTTCACGTTAATCGCCAAATAATCCATATTTGCTATATTTTATGATAGAGATCACTTTCCGGCAGGTAAATTTAAGAAATTATAATTTATGCAACAAATTCCGCTAAAACCAGTACAAAGTGAATGATATTGGACCTCACGCGACACTAGCGCCTCTAGTGGCAAATTTACTAGCGATAGCCCCCATTATAGTAATTCGTGTATTAAATCTGTTCCGAGCAATCTTAAACTGCACACATTGACAAGTTTCACTGAAAAGCAGATCAAAAGATGCGAAATAGCACGCAAATAAGAGAGATGACTATAATTTTTAATGATTACCGTTCGTGATTGCACTCGACACGGACATTGTAATAAACGTCCCTAATTAGGGCGTATTTGAGTCTTCACAACGCGCGTGTTTATAACATATTATCTGCTTCGTTTTGAAAATAATATCATTGTTACAACCCATGTTATTGAAGCTAAATGTTTTCCCTCAAATGGTAATCGATTCGAACATTTTCGTAGTCACAATAAGTAACCCAGAAGTAGAACTTAACTTGATTGTCACAGGGCAACCCGGACTCGTCGTCCAACACATCTTCGTGCAACAGTTCGACGCCCTCGTCACCTGCGCTAGCCGCCCCCGCGCCCCCCACGCCGCAGCACCCGCATCCGCATCCACACCCGCACCCGCACCCAGCGCATCCGCACCAGCCGCATCCGCAGCATCCGCCGCCGCCGCATCCGCACGCGAAGCAACAGTTTCACTTCCCAGGTATGAGCTATAGCTGTTGTGTTTGTGTGGGATTGTTTGTTTCACACATTAAACCTACGTGCAAGTAGTGTGGTTAAGATAATTAGGACGTTGTTATAGTCCTTGAAATATAGCTTGATTAGAATGACAGTACTTACTAAAAGAGCAGCAGTTTCACTTCCCAGGTATGAACATGAGCTACTATGTTTGTGTGGGAGTGTTTGTTTCACACATTACACATTTGCACCTACGTGCAAGTAGTGTGGTTGAGGTAATTAGGACGTTGTTATAGTCCTTAAAATATAGATTAATTAGTATGACAGTACTCACTTAAAGAGACATCGTAACTTGGTACCAACAAGTGACACATACAGGATGAATTTTTATCATCTTCAATTTTTTTTATAGGCGTTCAGTATCGTCTTTTGAGCCCATTCAGGAGGTAAAAAATGTAGATCAAGTTTTAACCCGAAAATATTATTCACAACATAGTTTTCAATTTTTACGGTCCTAAGCCTGTAAAGGTATGAAGGGAAAATCAAAAACTTATGAAAAGTATTGTAATGAATGAATGAGATGCGCATCGCGTAACAAAAGTGTTGCTAGGAGGCCGCATCAAGAAATATTGATTTTTGGCGGACATTTTCTAAGTGCTTTATTTTGACATTTTTGTATTGTTTATGTTACCAAACCAAAAGAAATAATACGTCATTTGTTTTTTGTCTCTGTGATTGCTATATTAAAATTTGGAAGGTGGTTAAAATTTCAGCTCACGATTAATCTGGCTACATCAAATTTTTTAGCCATTTCAGTAAAAGCAGACTTTTAATGTTGTTAGGATAAGTAGGTGGTACGAAGTACACTGCATGGGTCGTCTAGTTAATTGATAAATCTTAATGGACCGACTATAACAACAATTCAGAATCGGCATCAGCATTGGTAAATGCTAAAAAAAACCTCGCATCTCCACGCATGCCGGGCGGGATGCGAGGAGATGCGGGTTCGAGTCCCGCCTGAGACAAAATTTTTCAAGTTTATATACTGATATTATTGTAATTTGTTTTTTTTTTAGCATGCCGGGCGGGATGCGAGGAGATGCGGGTTCGAGTCCCGCCTGAGACAAAATTTTTCAAGTTTATATACTGATATCATAAGTGCAATTAAGTTGCTAAAATATCAAATAAAGTATAAATTACAATAATGTTTATTTAGGAAAATAGTTAATAATATCTATTAGATTCTGTATGCGATAAAGAATTTGTAATTGATCTTCATGATTGTTCCAGCAATTCTGATGACGATCACTATAGGATGCATGCATGATGTATCACTGTTAAATTAACTTTTTGTTTTATTTTATCTGCGTAAACTGTTTTCCGTTTGTTCAGTCGAGCCAGTCCCAGCACCAACCTTATTTTGACAGGTGTCATTCTAATCAAGCTATATTTTAAGGACTAAAACGATTGGAAATCTGTAGGGAAATAATTTTCAACTCTTTCGTAAGTGCTGTTTGATGAAGTTATGTTATTACTAAGTGTATTAAACAGTTTTTTTTTTGTATAAATATTTTTCAGTATTCTTTGTGGTTTCCGAATTCTTCAATTCAGTTTATATTTTTTTTATTATTATATGAAATAATAGCGTTGTTTACCCGTTCAGAAGTGAAGCCGGTCGCGCCGAGCCCCAACCACGCGCACGCGCAGCCGCGGCTCGACAGGGACGACCTCAGCGCCAGCGTCAAGAGCGGTCAGTACTTATTATTCTATTTTAATTTAAACGGAGGATCTTTGGGGAATTTCTGTCAGCGTTATCAATACAATTATAAGTTCATTGTCCCCTCAACTCGCTATTATTTTTAACAAATGTATTGATGATAGACAGTTTCCAACTTTAATGAAGTTTAGCAAAATCCTTCCTTTATTTGAGTCTGGCGAAAAATGTGACCACTCCAATTTTCGACCTATATCTATCTTGCCAGTGCTGAGTAAAATCTTCGAGAAAATAATGTTTAATAAGCTTTTATCACACTTTAGTGTAAATAAATTATTAAACAGCAACCAATATGGCTTCAGAAAAGGTAGAAATACTACCGATGCTGGAGTTGCTCTTCAACAACATGTGTTTAATGCTTAGGAGAGTAAGCTAGATGCCTAAGGTGTATTTTGTGACTTTTCAAAGGCTTTCGATTGTGTAGACCATGTAGCATTACATAAAAAACTTAAACTTTATGGTGCATAGAATGATTCCTTGGATCTAATAAGTTCTTACCTAAAGGACAGAACACAAAAGGTTAGCATAAATGGAGCTGAGTCCCTAGGGTTTGCCCTTATTATGGGTGTCCCTCAGGGATCAGTATTAGGACCCCTGCTATTTTTAATTTATATAAATGACCTTCTGTGTTATTTACATAATCTTTGTGAGATGGTATTGTTTGCAGATGACACATCAATGATTTTTAAAACTAAGAGGGGCAAATGTTCATTTGATGATGTTAACAATACCCTCTCTAAATCTCCTCGTCAGTGTTCACTCCGGCCGACCAATAAAGGCAAGCCAGAGGTGAGGAACAGGGATACTTCCGGAAGCAATCAGGTCCATGGGGTCGCTACTGCCCAACAACTCGCCACAAGCTGCAATTTTTTTTATTATTATTAAAGTAAGAATACTACTGAGTATTTTGTGAATATTTCAAGTGCCTACCTGTTGCCATTATTGATTTCGAGCAAAAAAAGGGCAAAAATCGCGTTTGTTGTATGGGATGGGATGGTTGTTTAATTTTTTTTTTTAGTATTTGTTGTTATAGCGGCAACATACATAATTTGTGAACAGCTGTGTAGCTATCGTGGTTCTTGAGATACAGCCTGGTGATAGACAGACGGACAGACAGCGAAGTCTTAGTAATAGGGTCCCGTTTTTACCCTTTGGGTACGGAACCCTAAAAACGAATTTTCGAACGTTGCTCTGGTTTGTGATCACCAACTCGCATTTGACGAGCGTGGTGATTATGCCAGTCTGTACCCATCATTGCTGTGGTGACTTGAATTCAGTGGAAGCCTTTGGTATTTTGGTATTACTTTTACTTTTTAATAATCTGCCGCGCCTCTATTTCTTTACTGTTCCATCTCTTATGAAGATCATTTTTAGATAAATAAATAAAATAGATATTTCAGACATGCCACAATGGGCCACACAGAGACATCTAGTCCCAAACTAAGCTATTACTAGAAAGCTTGTCGTATTGGCTACTAGACAACCGATAAACTTACTTATATATTTTTTTTGTTAATATAATTATTATACATAGAAAACACCCAGACCAGTACAAACAGACATGTTCATGCACACAAATATTTGTACTGTGGGGGGATCGAACCCGCCACCCATGGCTCAGAGGCAGCGTTCACTACCACTGATCCAAGTGGTCGTCACTAATCTAAATGGTCGTCGATAGATGCATGTAGGTACTGTTAAAATAAGAGAGAACAGGACATTTTAGACACCAAACGGCATCTTATAATATGCCATTAGGTGTCCAAAATGCTAATGTCTTAATTACATACATACATACATATTATCACGCCTCCTTCCCAACGGGGTAGGCAGAGACCAAGGCCTTCCACTTACTACGATCCTGGCATACATCTTTCGCTTCTTCCACATTCATCAATCTTTTCATGCATGCTCGTCAGTTTAGAGTACTCTTGACCTGACCTTTCTTCAGAACATCCCCGATTTGATCGTGATAGGTTCGTCTAGGCCTTCCTCTTCCAACGTTCCCTTTCACACTCGTCTTATAGATCTGTCTAGTCATTCTTCTCTCATTCATCCTCTCTACATGCCCAAACCATCTAAGCATCCCTTTCTCAATCCGTGTGACAATATTTTCTTTCACACCACAACGTTCTCTTATCACACTATTTCTTATTCTGTTACTCAATTTCACTCCTAACATTGTATGTCTTAATTATTGTATGTAATCAGTGTATAATTTACCTAGATGGTTCCCGCTGCGTATCGTTAAGCGGGTCGGGCTCCACGGACAGCGGCGGGCCCCAGCGGGCGGACTCGCTCGACCTATCCAACAAGCACTCGGATTCAAGGTGGCCGAGGCAGAATAGCGTGAGTAGCTTTACATCAACACTAATTTATTAAGAGGAAATAGATAGATATAACCTTAGATTAAAGGGGACTACTAGAGCTATGAGCTGCACCCAACTGATTTATTTTGTTACTTCTAAACAAAATCAATTCTCAAAAAACTAGAACAGTATCAATTAGGAAATTAGAAAAATAAAGTGATTTTCTGCATTTTAGCATATTGCATATTTGGGTGTTTGTGGTACATTTGGTGTTTTTGATTTCCACAATACGAGTGCATTGCATTATGTACTTACGCATCAGAACAATGTCGAATGTGATGTTGTCCTTTTTTTTATAAATGCCAATAAATTGAATATTACGATTTTCGGGCAAAATTTTACTAAAAATACTTTTTACCTATGCATAATTAAATACATAAACTATGTTGTTATATTGCGTTCGTTGTTGTTGTTATATTACATACAAAATGTCATGCAAAATAAATCCACCTTAAGAAATTAAAACTAAGAGCTTTATTTATATTATAAGAAAATTGAAAGCTTATGTTATTTTAAAGTTATTGTCTTACTTATTGTCAACATGGCGATGAGTTAAAAGGCAAAAAATAATGTATTGATTATTGTAAACAAAATAAGAAACATTGTTGCACCACAATCCACAAATTAAGATTAATGATAAAATTTTCTATTGCATAAAATTAAAAATTAACTGCCTATAATCAGGGCAGGGCAAAGGCTTTCATCATTGAACTCAAGTTACCACAGCAATGATGGGTATCTTTCTTGCACTGCTTCTTCTCGATACTACCATAAAATACCAAAATAAAAATTGATTATACTGATTGATTCAAGTAAAGAAATATTTCGTGGTCTAATAAGCTTTTTAAATAGATGACGCATATTCTTCATGAACTCAAAGCCCTTAACGAATTGTTCCGTTAATGGCTGTACTAATTGCTGTTAAGCGCGCGTTACGCCGATAACATGCACGATAAAGCTCTTGTTCACTAGTGATGTTCAGTGTCTTTAATCGATAAATAAGAAATAATACGTATTTATGAAATGACTCAAAGTATATGAGATCCATTTTGGGGAGATTGTGATAAGTTGACTACCTGTGAAAAACTTACCCTATTTGAGTGAGTGTTGTATCAAATAAAATAAAAGAGATCCGTAAAACTCATTACTCCTACGATGCGTCACCAAGATACAGAGGCGCATTTCTCACGACATGTTTCATGATGACGCATCATTTTAAATAGTCAAGTTTATGAGAGTTAATCAATTAATTTTGACGACCTCCGTGGCGGAGTGGCGTACACACCGGTTTTCAAGGTGTCGCCTGCTCCGAGGTCCCGGGTTCGATTCCCGGACGGGTCAATGTAGAAAAAATGTGTTTTTCTACATTTTCTCAGGTCTGGGTGTTTGTGGTACCTTCGTTGTTTCTGTTTTCCAAAATACGAATGCTTTAAATAGTTATTCAAATTGGGATCAGAACAATGTATGTGATGTTGTCCACATTTATTATTTATTATTTATTAATTAGCTCTTGTAGTCAACCATCCCTGGTGTCTCCTTAAGATTGCAATGTCAATTGATAACTAACACTTTAATCTGTGTTAACATAATCCTCCTTACGACGTTTAAACCCAAACTTTTGATGATGAACTATTTTGGCGTATTATATTGTCTGGAACATATGATGTATTTATGGAACATTATTTTTGCGTGCTAGTACAATAATAATGTCTTGGTTTTAAATGTTTAATTTATATCACACATTAACTCACTTTCATTATACAAATGATTATTATTTCTACATGAAGGCAGCATGCTAAAACTATAGAATTCCAATAGGAGTGCATGGTCAACGATTACTATAATCAATTTAATGGGCATTTTAGTCTAAATCGATTACCCAAATAATACAAAATAATTGTATTTCTCACTTTTAAAACAAAACATCATCGACATATCGTATCATCCCAGACCAGTCCGGACATCGTCTGGGGATAGTGACTCAGTCGAATGATAATAATATCGTCCCAAGCCCTTGATCTCTGAATGTATGACAGTGTGTTCTTTGTGAGTGAAACATGTGGTTCCGTGAATGGCTCTTATGATTGGACTCTTTGATTTGAGTTGTGTTTGTTATTGGAATTTAAATTTTGTATTAATTTGTGTTATTCAAAATGACGAATGTCGTCGCTCGTCGAAGACTGTTTGAAGAAGTATGTGCATCTAATATTTTAGTTTTTTACCGACACAAAAAAGAGGTACTCAATTTGACGTATATACAGGGTGTCCCTGAAATCGAATTGCGTGGTTGGTTAGCGACAAATATTTAAAAAAAATTTTAGTCATACACTTTTGATACGAGTAGGTATATTAAAATTACCGTCATCTTGTGATGATGTTTTAAGACCACTAAATACAATTATTTACCTTTCTTAGATATTTTCTAAAACCGACTCTAAGGGTGGTTGATTTTCCTTTTCATAGATTATTTATGGTCACTGGCAAACCGCATAGAGAACTGTTTTTTATGCATTTTTATGTTTCTTCAATTGTTTTTGTATGTCCTTTGCCATTATATCAGTTGTGCACTGTTACTTTTCGGCATTATTGTGATTATATATTTCCTCACTAGCTGTTGCCCGCGACTTAGTCCGCGTCAATTTCTGTTATAATGATCGCGATTATTTTTGCAACATTTTTCACTTATACTTCGCTCCTATTAGTCGCAGCGTGATGTTATATAGCCTAAAGCCTTCCTTGATAAATGGACTATCCAACACAAAAGGATTTTTCAAATCGAACCATTACTTTCGGAGATTAGCGCGTTCAAACTAACAAATAAACAAACAAACTCTTCAGCTTTATAATATTAGTATAGATAAGGATCGCTAGTTTTCCCATAAATACTGAGATATTCTGCAAAGCCACGGTACCAAAAAAAAATACAATAATTCTTTTCAGAAGTCTTGAAACATCATCACAAATATTGTGTAAGTTTTGATCGATATATTTAAATAGAATTTTGTAACACTAATAATCCCTGGATTACAACCTTAAATGTTAATGAATAGTATTAGCTTATCCTTATTTTGGTAGTCAGAAAATCTATATATTTCATAAAAATGACTTTAACATACAACTTGAGTTCATATACAGAGATTTCACCAATAGACTATGGTAATTTGTTAAAAATGCGAATGCAATTCCTCATGAACTAATTTTGACAGTTTTCTGCTGTCGCTGTTTAAAACCTGGAACGGCAAATTGATTTGGTACGTCCGGTATTTAAAATTGTAAACGTCAATTTTCCTTTGGTGAATAAACATTTTAAAATGTAAAACTTAGCACTACACTGGATTGAATTATTAAAAGAAAAAAAATAGTATTTACCTTCTCGATGTTTCAATTCGATTGCACGAATCACGGTAGTGGGCAGTATCTTTAAAGTCTTCGTGGTGTTGAATTTCAAAATGGACTAATATATTTTCAGTTATCAATGAAAGAATGGGACATACCGTACGACGAGCTGAAGCTGTTCGAGGTGATAGGGCGCGGTCGGTTCGGGACCGTGTACCGCGGCAGCTGGCACGGCGCCGTCGCCGTCAAGCTGCTGCACGTGCACTCGCTGCACTCGGACTGCGTGCCGCTCGACACCTTCAAGCACGAGGTGAGCGTGGGGGGGGGCCGGGGGGGCATCCTGTACCAGGGGGCCGTGACGCTGCTGCACGTGCACTCGCTGCACTCGGACTGCGTGCCGCTCGACACCTTCAAGCACGAGGTGAGCGTGGGGGGGGGCCGGGGGGGCATCCTGTACCAGGGGGCCGTGACGCTGCTGCACGTGCACTCGCTGCACTCGGACTGCGTGCCGCTCGACACCTTCAAGCACGAGGTGAGCGTGGGGGGGGGCCGGGGGGGCATCCTGTACCAGGGGGCCGTGACGCTGCTGCACGTGCACTCGCTGCACTCGGACTGCGTGCCGCTCTACACCTTCAAGCACGAGGTGAGCGTGGGGGGGGGCCGGGGGGGCATCCTGTACCAGGGGGCCGTGACGCTGCTGCACGTGCACTCGCTGCACTCGGACTGCGTGCCGCTCGACACCTTCAAGCACGAGGTGAGCGTGGGGGGGGGCCGGGGGGGCATCCTGTACCAGGGGGCCGTGACGCTGCTGCACGTGCACTCGCTGCACTCGGACTGCGTGCCGCTCGACACCTTCAAGCACGAGGTGAGCGTGGGGGGGGGCCGGGGGGGCATCCTGTACCAGGGGGCCGTGACGCTGCTGCACGTGCACTCGCTGCACTCGGACTGCGTGCCGCTCGACACCTTCAAGCACGAGGTGAGCGTGGGGGGGGGCCGGGGGGGCATCCTGTACCAGGGGGCCGTGACGCTGCTGCACGTGCACTCGCTGCACTCGGACTGCGTGCCGCTCGACACCTTCAAGCACGAGGTGAGCGTGGGGGGGGGCCGGGGGGGCATCCTGTACCAGGGGGCCGTGACGCTGCTGCACGTGCACTCGCTGCACTCGGACTGCGTGCCGCTCGACACCTTCAAGCACGAGGTGAGCGTGGGGGGGGGCCGGGGGGGCATCCTGTACCAGGGGGCCGTGACGCTGCTGCACGTGCACTCGCTGCACTCGGACTGCGTGCCGCTCGACACCTTCAAGCACGAGGTGAGCGTGGGGGGGGGCCGGGGGGGCATCCTGTACCAGGGGGCCGTGACGCTGCTGCACGTGCACTCGCTGCACTCGGACTGCGTGCCGCTCGACACCTTCAAGCACGAGGTGAGCGTGGGGGGGGGCCGGGGGGGCATCCTGTACCAGGGGGCCGTGACGCTGCTGCACGTGCACTCGCTGCACTCGGACTGCGTGCCGCTCTACACCTTCAAGCACGAGGTGAGCGTGGGGGGGGGCCGGGGGGGCATCCTGTACCAGGGGGCCGTGACGCTGCTGCACGTGCACTCGCTGCACTCGGACTGCGTGCCGCTCGACACCTTCAAGCACGAGGTGAGCGTGGGGGGGGGCCGGGGGGGCATCCTGTACCAGGGGGCCGTGACGCTGCTGCACGTGCACTCGCTGCACTCGGACTGCGTGCCGCTCGACACCTTCAAGCACGAGGTGAGCGTGGGGGGGGGCCGGGGGGGCATCCTGTACCAGGGGGCCGTGACGCTGCTGCACGTGCACTCGCTGCACTCGGACTGCGTGCCGCTCGACACCTTCAAGCACGAGGTGAGCGTGGGGGGGGGCCGGGGGGGCATCCTGTACCAGGGGGCCGTGACGCTGCTGCACGTGCACTCGCTGCACTCGGACTGCGTGCCGCTCGACACCTTCAAGCACGAGGTGAGCGTGGGGGGGGGCCGGGGGGGCATCCTGTACCAGGGGGCCGTGACGCTGCTGCACGTGCACTCGCTGCACTCGGACTGCGTGCCGCTCGACACCTTCAAGCACGAGGTGAGCGTGGGGGGGGGCCGGGGGGGCATCCTGTACCAGGGGGCCGTGACGCTGCTGCACGTGCACTCGCTGCACTCGGACTGCGTGCCGCTCGACACCTTCAAGCACGAGGTGAGCGTGGGGGGGGGCCGGGGGGGCATCCTGTACCAGGGGGCCGTGACGCTGCTGCACGTGCACTCGCTGCACTCGGACTGCGTGCCGCTCGACACCTTCAAGCACGAGGTGAGCGTGGGGGGGGGCCGGGGGGGCATCCTGTACCAGGGGGCCGTGACGCTGCTGCACGTGCACTCGCTGCACTCGGACTGCGTGCCGCTCGACACCTTCAAGCACGAGGTGAGCGTGGGGGGGGGCCGGGGGGGCATCCTGTACCAGGGGGCCGTGACGCTGCTGCACGTGCACTCGCTGCACTCGGACTGCGTGCCGCTCTACACCTTCAAGCACGAGGTGAGCGTGGGGGGGGGCCGGGGGGGCATCCTGTACCAGGGGGCCGTGACGCTGCTGCACGTGCACTCGCTGCACTCGGACTGCGTGCCGCTCGACACCTTCAAGCACGAGGTGAGCGTGGGGGGGGGCCGGGGGGGCATCCTGTACCAGGGGGCCGTGACGCTGCTGCACGTGCACTCGCTGCACTCGGACTGCGTGCCGCTCGACACCTTCAAGCACGAGGTGAGCGTGGGGGGGGGCCGGGGGGGCATCCTGTACCAGGGGGCCGTGACGCTGCTGCACGTGCACTCGCTGCACTCGGACTGCGTGCCGCTCGACACCTTCAAGCACGAGGTGAGCGCCTTGAGTACTATGTCTTAGATTAAAGGATACCTTCAAACCAGAGGTGAGGCCGCGAGTGACGGAGGTAGACCCATCCTACTTTACCAGGTGGCGGTGGCAGAGTGACAGGGGTAGATCTTCTCCCTGTAATCAGGTAGAGCTCGCAGAGTGAGAGAGGTTTAGACAGGGCAAACCGGGTAACGCTGGCAGAAGTGATAGGGAGAGACCCTTTCGCCATGAAATGAGGTAGCGCTCGTAAAGTGACGAGGGTCGACCCAAGGTCAAAGTTCTTTATTGCACCATGTTGTTACAAGATATTGGTTACAGTGAATTGGACAAACATGTCCCAGCAAGAAATAAACCCTAAATGACCCAAAGACCCTTCTTCCTCTCCCCCTAATCTGGTAAACTCGCATAGTGACGGGGGGATCCTTCTAACCCCCTAAACTTTGTAAGTGGCGTTTAAGTGGCGTTTGTAGAGTGACGGCAGTGGATTTTATGAATGGGTGGGCTTAGAAGATGGAGACCAAAACATAGGGTACGTTTTTGCTCTCTACTCTCTACTCGTATCATAAAAGACGTAACTGAATGTGATATACGTGATTTGAATATGGAGTAACTTTATGTATCGAGATTACCTTGGTTTTACCAATCGCAGTGCTTGAAATCGCCATAGATCTCACATTCAGAGGACGTGTGGTGCCGGCACTTAAAAGCATAGCACCCCCTTCCCTTTCTATGGGTGTCGTACGAGGCGACTCAAGGCTAACTGCCAGCAGGAGACGGGCAGCTGCTTCTTCCTTCCACCATTGGCCAAACTGCGATCTCCAAGCAAGACGACTATGATAAATTCGTCCTTTTGGAAAGTGTAATGTTGGGACCAGGGAGTGCGGATAAAAGATCTTACTCTGACAGATGTATTGGTAATCCCCAAATTTAACCACCTGTAAAACGAAGGCCACGTTATGTAACCATTCTGTATAATATCTTGGCAGTGCTATTTTAATTTTTATAAAAATATTTAATATTGGTTCAGCTATTTATTTTGAAACACGCTGTGACACGCACGGATGTAGCTGTGTAAGGGCCCTCGCCCACGGCGACTTTTTGTAGCGATGCAGTAGCGATTCTGTAGCGCGTTCGCATCGATACAGTCGCAATGCGGTCGCTAGCTATGTGCCCTCGCCTACATAAACACAATTCAGTCGTTATGCAAACGCGATACTGTCGCGATGCAAACGCGATTCAGTTCCTCGCCCCGTTCTCTCCTTGATGTCGTCCAACACAGTCGCGCGTCCACATCGATACAGTCCCGATGCTGTAGCGCGTTAGTAGCGCGTTGGCATCACTTCTGCAGTGCGTTGCAGATGCGACTAACGCGCGTTAGTAACGACGCTGTCGCTCGTTTACGAAACGACAGAATCACTACAAAAAGTCGCCGTGGGAGAGGGCCCTAAGGTTCATTTATCTGGGACCCCGTAGTAGCAAAATAAAACGTCTGTGCGCGTCACAGACGTATTATTTTGCTGTACAGGGGCCTAATTCGCGTAACCGAATCGCAGTTCGATCGTGGTTGAATTGGACGATTTTGACATTTAGCCCATACTAGAACTGTCAAAAACCTGTCGTTCAATTACGATTGTGATACGATTTGGTTACGCGAATAAGGGGACAGCGCGTGTATTATTTTGCTGCGGCGGGATTCCGGATGAATTTTCAAAAAATATTTTTATTTGTTAAATCAAATATATATTATTATGATGTTATACATAATGGTCACGTGATATACATAACGTGTACTTCGTTTTCCAAGTGGTTGAAAACGCACCGTGTATACTAAACCTATGCTACGTAATGAGGTGAGGTGCGTCACACACTACAAGAGGCATGTGCCCGGCTGTGAACAAATATAGGCTGGTGATGATAATGATCGATCAATCGTTCCACTCCGGTGTAGCGGATTTCCTCCCTACTCCGCTTATTTACTCGTAGCAACGGAGCTTACGTGTCCAATTTACGATTCACGAACCTGTTTATTGGTTACAGGTGGCAACATTCCGGAAAACCCGACACGAGAATTTAGTTCTATTCATGGGCGCGTGTATGAAGCCACCTCGTCTGGCCATCGTGACGTCGCTGTGTAAAGGCATGACGCTCTACACTCACATCCACCTAAGGAAGGACAAGTTCACGGCGAACAAGAGTGTTCTTGTCGCTCAACAGATATCACAGGTACATAAAGAGACGACTAGAGCTATGTGCTGACCCCAATTGACTTAATTTTATTACTTCTAAACAAAATCAGTTCTTAAAAAAACTAGAACAGTATCATTATAGCAAATTACCTCTAGTATTTATTGAATCACAGTAAACTTTTCATTTAGTTGTTTATAAAGTCGAATTTGTCGCTAGCAATAATATACATACCAAAGAATGACAGAATGAATAGCAGTTAGCAGTGATTCATTTTTTTTTGTTAAAACTTTTTGGATATCAGCCCTTCCTCTATTTAGATGGCTGCATTCACCTGTGTTCGGCCTACTTGTTACTGTTATAATACACCGAATATCTAGAACTACACTTTTTTAATAGTCATGTACACAATTTCAATACCAGAAATAAAGATAAACTTGCCTTTCCAGGATTCAGACTGCGAAAAGTGGGTAATTCGATCATGGGAAATTGTATTCGTATTTTCAACAAATTACCACTGCTCAACTTTCTGTACAGTACATAAACTCAAATTATATAATATTAAAGTTATTTCAATGAAAAAAGGCTATTATACTATTTATGATTATATAAATGATAGGAACGCTTTAAATTGTCCTAGCTCGCACTGGCATTATAATATATCTAACTTAAAGGAGATGTCCCATAATAGGCCCAGACATAGTACACCATTTACAAAAATCAAGAAAAATTTACTGTTTCTGGAAAAAATACATATAAATTTATATAACGTATAATTTAGTGGTTCAAAAATAAACAAGATCGAATAATTTATCAAACTCCATAGGCATTCCAAGATGGCGTCAATCTAAAAAAACTTTAAATGTCAGTAGCTGTCAAATAACCCTTGTCACTTTGGCATAATCATTCACTTCAAGTTTTTGTTCTGCTTGTCGTGTTTTAAATGTAGTTCATTATAACGACCTCATTTTCGATTTCTGGATTTGGTATTGATCGACACATTACTTTCATAATGTTTGTTGTTACTACAGCAAGCGATGGCACGCACTCGACTCCTAGATGCGCGATTATGAAACCAAAACTGACAGACGTCATCAAAATGTTATCTTCCGCCATGATGGTTTTGTTGTTTTGTATTGCTATTTTCTTACTTAACTCTTTATTTGAACCACTTAACGAAGCCAATTTAAAAGAATTGGATAATAACAAAATCTTGTAGGTGTATTGGTCTATCTTTTGGTGGGGTGTACAGGTTCTGGGCCTGGCCTCCATACAATTTGGGACATCTCCTTTAAGTCTGATTTTACTGATATTTTAAAGAATAGATAACATAACATTGTATTATTACAAAAACACATGTTAATAATTGTATGTAATTTATAAATCATCAATATACTGTAGTACTTATATTTGTTTAGTCTATTGATTTTCATTTCTTATATTATTATATCTATAAAACGCGTAGTTTAAAACACTAATTGTGCTTCCTCATTATACTTTCGTTAGTTTGCACTCAAGTTTAATTACGGAAAACCTGTTATTGGCCTTACTTTACATCTTGTTCTAATTACTTAAATTATATGTTAAACGCTGTTGGTTTTCGAATAAATAAAAATAAAATATGTAAACATATTTATTTAAAAAGAGGCTGACAATAGTGACCGAGTTTCTTGCGCTGCTTCTTCTCGGCACTATCCCACATTTGTCCCGAAGCAGTGGTAGGTTAAATATTGGGACGTGTAAAAGCGCCACCAGGGGCCTATTTGCAAAAATAAAACTGATTTTACTGGTTATTCTGGTCCAGGGTATGGGCTACCTGCACGCACGCGGCATCATCCACAAAGACCTGAAGACTAAGAACATCTTCTTGGAGAACGGGAAGGTGGTCATCACAGACTTCGGGCTCTTTAGCGTCACAAAACTATGCTTTGGGAATAAGTGAGTGATTTTTTCTATTTATTTTAAGTTAATTACTGCTTGTAGACTATGTTTAAAATTGTTTTTAGGATGACTTTCCTCAAAAGGGCAAAACGAAACCGTTCATTTTTAGGGTTCCGTACCCAAAGGGTGGAATGAACGTCGGTTATTATTCAAATTAAATTATTTATAGCATTTAAAATATAGCTTGATTGAAATGTCAATTCTTACTGAAAGAGACATAAATGTTATATTTATAATTTACTAGCGGACCCGACAGACGTTGTCCTGTCTTAGCTATGAATATAGATTGCGAAACGGTTTGATTAAAAAAAATGTTACCCATTGTTTATTATTATTATAATTTATAATATACAACATTGTTTGTTGTTTTTTTTTTGCTGGGAATATTAATAGCCATGTGCAAAATACAGTTTTTTTACCCTCTATTTGACGATATTTACATTGCAGCACGTATTTTGTCAATGTTATGTCAAGCGCCATACATAAAAAAAAGTTAAAATTGTCAAAAGCGATAAGGTTACATTACCAATAATTTAGTATGGTGAGTAAGTTTTCTTAAATTTTCTAATTTTTTTTGCGCAATTTTCTTAATTTTATCTTCCATAAGAACATTCTCCTGACAATAACAAACAGAACAAAAAAAGAATTAGCGAAATCGGTCCAGCCGTTCACGCGTGATGCGATGACCAAGGGAAATAGGGATTCATTTATATATATATAGATAAACAGTTAAGAGTACAACCACATGTAAACAAGAAAAAAGAATCTCTCCTGAGTGAAGCTACTTTAAAACAAATTGAAGATAGAAGAAACTTAATAGCAAAAAAAAGATAGGAAAGAAAATCTTACCCAAATCTCAAACCTAAGCAAACAGATTCGCGAAAATATCAGAAAAGACAGGAAGAACCGAAGAATAAAAACGTTAAATTACCACATTAACAAAACGGGCGGCGTAAGAAAGGCGAAGGAACTTTGTGAAAAAGGAAAGGAATGGATACCCAAGCTAGGGGACAATAAAGAATTGCTAACCACTTCACGAGGCAAAATTCTGAAATTGGCAACGGACTTCTATCGCTCACTATATTCTATCCGGCAAACTGCAATCTCGCCTCCCAATAGACCTAGACAGGAAAATGAAATAGAAGAAACAGATGTTATACCAGCAATATTGTTATCGAAAGTGGAAAGAGCTATAAAAAGTCAAAAGCTGGAAAAATCCCCTGGTCCAGACAGAATTCCGAATGAGCTTATGCGGGGGAAAATCGAAGAATTGAGACCGATGTTAACAATAGTCTTTAATGAGATTCTTATTACTGGTATCATTCGGAGGCAATGGGCAGAATCACACATAATACTTCTTTACAAGAAAGGTTCAAAAGATGATATCGGCAACTACAGACCTATTTCTCTCATTTCTAATGTGTATAAAGTCTTTGCAAAAGTCATACTCGACAGAATAATAAACCGGCTCGACGAAAATCAACCAATAGAACAGGCAGGATTTAGAAAAAACTTCAGCACAATCGACCATATACACACTGTCGAGCAGCTTATGCAGAAATATAACGAGTATAATAAGAAGATTTACCTAGCTTTTATAGACTACTCCAAAGCTTTCGATAGCCTCAATCACGAATCAGTTTGGCAAAGTCTTTTAGAACAGGGAGTACATAACACTTATATTAACATAATAAGAAACATCTACAGCGAAAGCAAAGCTTGTATCAAGTTGGAATCTAAGGGCAGCACTTTTCCAATCGATAGGGGCCACAGGCAAGGTGATCCACTTTCACCAAAGTTATTCTCAGCAGTTCTAGAGCAAATGTTCAGGAAATTAGATTGGGTAAATCTGGGACTAAACATAAACGGACAGAGACTGACCCACCTGAGATTCGCCGATGACCTAATTATATTGGATGAGGACCCAAAGGTGCTGCAATCTATGATACAGAACTTAGCACACAAGAGCCGGGAAGTGGGTCTGGAACTGAACTCGGAAAAGACAGAAATAATGACAAACTCCGACGCAGTAGACATAATCATAGATGAGAAAAAACTGAAATACGTAACGGAGTATGTATATTTAGGCCAGATCATATCACCCAATGACCAAATGTCCAAGGAAATAGACAAAAGAATTGCTACCGGATGGAAAAAAAATTTTGGGCATTAAAAGATATTATGAAAAGCAAGGAGTTGGGCATTATGATCAAGAAAAAGACTTTTGATACATGTATCCTTCCCTGCATAACACATGGTTGCGAAACCTGGGCTCTAACTAAAGGTCACAGAGACAAACTTGTTAAATGCCAGAGATCCATGGAGAGGAGCATGTTAGGATTAAAGCTAAGAGATAAAGTCAGGTGTACAGACATTCGAAGCAAAACAAAAGTAACCGATATCCTGACACGTATCGATCAGCTCAAATGGCGTTGGACAGGGCATATGCTTCGTTGCAAATACGAAAAATGGAGCAAACAAGTGACAGTCTGGTATCCGAGAGATGGCACTAGGAGCCGAGGTCGTAAAATGCGAAGATGGAAGGACGACCTAAAATTCACTCTAGGTCCTCTATGGCTACGAGTGGCAGCGGACAGAAAGCAGTGGAAGACACTGGAAGAGGCCTATGCCGAAAGGCACACCGGGCGTAGGGACATTTTGTAAACTAGAACTTTTCGGTTATCTTAAACAAAATTTATTTGTAAAATTTCTACCTCGGAATAAAGGGCTTTATTATTATTATTATTACAAACGTTGGTAAATGTGAAGAACATCAAATAAAAATAATCATTTGTTTACGGTAAAAGTTCATATTTATTAGATTCCATATGCGACAAAGAGTTTCTAGTGGATCTTCATGATTTGGCCAGTAATTCTGATGATGATCGCCATACTGACTTCCTGTTAATCTTAATATACCTTGTTTTCGTTTTATTTTATTTGCATAACGGGTTTTTTTTCTTTTGTTCAGCCCAGTCAATCCCAGCACTAGTCTCTCCAGTTTGACATGTGTTATTCTAGTCAAGCTATATTTTAAGAAGTATAATGTGGCTTAAAATCTATTCAGCTATCAGACAACAGCATGCCAACTTTTAAGTGATAACATTAAGTGATGAACTACTACTACTCGTACTATCGCAAATATACATTAATGTTCCGTACCGCTCATGTATCCGAAAGACACGCGCGTACCAGATGTTCGCGCACGCTTCTTGTGAAACAAACGCAGGTAAACGTGCACCCACTGCACAGAATCACAAAATTCTTTAATCAGTATTTCTCTGAAGTTGATCTGTTCCCAACCTCACCTAGTTTGTTTAATAAAAACTATATTTAAGATACTCTCAGTGTGACTGAGTATCATTCATTCTGGGATAGGATTTTCTATGCTTCAACTCAGCCTTGAATTTTTATTTTTTATTTTTATTGTTAATTTTATTGTTATTTAAATGGTTTAAAGAATATTAATTTTCTCATTAAAAACCATACAGTCACTTACATGAGAATATTACAATCGTGGGTAAATACGAAATTGTCCAGCAGGTACGATCGTAATTAAGTTTGGAGGAGTCCTGGATCCAAGGAGGATAGTGTTGATAACCCTCTATTTTGTATTGTGTTCCCAGCGCCCGCGGCGACAGCCTGGGCATCCCGGCGGGCTGGCTGTGCTACCTGGCGCCCGAGCTCGTGCGAGCGCTGCGGCCGCACGCCTCGCTGCATCTGCCCTTCGCGAAGGCCACGGACGTCTACGCGTTCGGGTAAGACGCATATAACTTCACTCTTCTCAGTTCTACACATTCTCGGCAGTTGCGCTCCTCAAACAAACTTACCCTTTCCATTCCTTCTCACCGCACTGGTTTCGTATCCAAGTCTTTTCTCCTTCAATCCTCTCGTCTTTGGAATTCCCTTCCAGAAAAACTTAAACAAGCACCCTGCAAACACTCATTTAAGAAACTTGCTCGGTCCCATTTCCGCAAATTATTTTTGTCATCTTCTACTTAGTTTCACTTTTCATTGTAAGTCATCTTATTTATGTATTTATCATATTTTCATATATTTAAGTATGTATTGTATAATTGTATTTGTGTATAACCATTTACGTATGTGTATTCTGTTTGAAGCTTATATTTTAGTTTATTATGTATATGTATGATATGTTAATTGTTTGTACCTAATTTTAAATAATTACTTGTAACTTTGCTTATACTTTGTCGCACCGCCCACTTTACTTTTCTGCTTAACTTAATGGTCGACTGGCAGAGAATGCCATACGGCATTAAGTCCGCCATTTGTACTTTTTTTTTGTTAAATCTGTGCAATAAAGACTAAATAAATAAATAAACTTCCTATACACGGTGCATTTTCAACCACCTGTAAAACGAAGCCCACGTTATTTATAACATCTTGGCGTGTTATTTTTTTGTTACCATTTTCTTTAATAAACATGAAATGTTGGTTCAGCTATTTATTTGAAAGACGCTGCGACGCGAATAGGTTTAGCCGTGTAAGGTCCATTCAACATGATTTAACAACAACCCCGCCGCAGCAAAATAATACGTCTGTGTGCGTCTGTTATTTATTGTTTGATTAAAAACAATAAATAACACTGCTATGATTTTATACACCTCTTTTGACGACCTCCGTGGCGGAGTGGCGTGCACACCGGTTTTCAAAGTGTCGCCTGCTCCGAGGTCCCGGGTTCGATTCCCGGACGAGTCAATATTTTTTGACGACCATTTGGATCAGCGGTAGTTAACGCTGCTTCTGACCCATGGGTCGCGGGTTCGATCCCCGCACAGTACAAATATTTGTGTGCATGAACATGTCTGTTTGTACTGGTCTGGGTGTTTTCTATGTATTATAAGTATGAATTTACAAAAAAAAAAAAGTATATAAGTAAGTTTATCGGTTGTCTAGTACCCCATACGACAGGGTACTTAATAGTAGCTTAATTTGGGACTAGATGGCTTTGTGTGGCCCAGTGAGGCATGTCTTAAATATTTATTATTTATTTATTTATTTAATATAGAAAAAATTTGTTTTTCTAAATTTTCTCTGGTCTGGGTGTTTGTGGTACCTTTGTTGTTTCTGGTTTCCAAAATACGAATTATTTAAATAGTTATTCAAATGGGATCAGAACAATTTATGTGATGTTGTCCACATTTATTATTTATTTATTTATTTATAATGGTCCATTAACGTGGGCTTCATTTTACAGGTGGTACAAAAAGCACGGTGTATACAGAATGACTTTTTCATCACCTTCCAAATTTTTATAGGCATTTATTTAGTATCGTATTTCGAGCCCATTTATGAAGTAAAAAATTAAGGTCGAGTTTTCACCCGAAAATATTTTTCGCAACATAGTTTTAAGGAAGTTTGCCTATATAACTATGGAGCTTCGGCCCTCAGTAAAATTATTTTGTATGATTACTAAAATTTAAAATAAAAGAATAGTGATATCATAGAATAAAATAAAGCAATATTTATCCCAATTTTTTTGTGGGGATTTCTTTATACTTAAAACAAAAGTTCAATTTTGAGGTTAGTAGAGATACCTACTAAAAAGTATGGGTAACAGTTACAATAATTGTTAGTGCTATCTATAAATACTTACGTAGTGTTCACCAAGAATAATTTTATAAAAAGCAAGCATGTTCTTTATATAAAAGCTAAATAAACCGGCCAAGTGCGAGTCGGACTCGTGCACAGAGGGTTCCGTACCAAAAAGGTCAAAAAAATGTGTTTGTTGTATGGGAGCCCCCCTTAAATATTAATTTTATTTTGTTTTAGTATTTGTTGTTATTGCGGTAACAGAAATACATAATTTGTGAAAATTTCAACTGTCTAGCTATCGCGGCTCTTGAGATACAGCCTGGTGACAGAGCGACGGACAGACGGACAAACAGCGAAGTCTTAGTAATAGGGTCCCGATTTTACCCTTTGGTACGGAACCCTAAAAACATTCGAAAAATAATCCGATAACCACTGGTTGTTTTACAACATTGAATGAATGATAGACATTGACAGCTTAACTTTTTTTAACATGGAAATATCATTTTGCCGTTTACGGGGTGCGTTACGAATACTGCAACCACAATACCTGAACTATTTTAATGGTCTTAGAAATAGTCATTATGATTCTGATGAATAGTAAAACAATTAACAATCAAAATGTTTGTTACATAAATAACTAAAACTCTACTTTTTTGTTGCAGCAGCTTGTGATTTAATGTCATTTTATGATTTTCAACTTTATCTATCTTTGTAAATGCACTCAAATGTAATCTAATCATGTACATAATTAATTAAGATGAAAACCAAAGCCCCACAAACATTTCTTCTCTAATTAACGCATATAATTTATAAAAATACATCAATTTTTTTTTAAATTTTAGTTAATGCTTATACTCTGCATAAAAAGAGTGAAACAGGATCTGGCATTGTCCTTTTTACGGTCCTAAGCCTGTGAAGGCATAAAGGAAAAATCAACAACTTACGAATAGTATCGTAATGAATAAACAGGAAGCGCATCGCGTAAAAAATTGTTGCAAGGAGGCCGTATATTTTGGCGGACATTTTCTAGGTGCTTTATCTTGACATTTTTGTACTGGGCTATACCAAAAGAAAACTTTGTTTTTTGTCTCGCAGATTGTTGTATTAAAATTTGGAAGGTGATTAAAATTTCACCTAGCCTAATTCGCATTAGGCCAGTATTTTAATCGAATAGCGAGTAATTTAACATCCAAACGCGTTTGAACAGCAAAAGTTTAGTCGAGTAGGTTAATAAATGATTAAGTCGAGACAATTCATTCTGTTCTATTTTCAAGGGCGAGTATCGCCTCCCACAACGCGACCCTGCTCACTGACTTACCGGCTAAACAAGCCCGAACTTATCGATTTAGTCGAGTTAATTTAAAACACACCATTCACTTGTGAAGAGTACTCGAACGAAAGTGCGAACAGTTTTCCGGTTAGTAGGGAGATAAAAGCGAGTCACTCGACTGTAATACTGGCCTTATGCGAACTAGGCCTGTCTGTTGCCCGCGATTTAGTTCGTGGATGAAAGTTAGCCTATGCTATACCCTGACCCGTCAGTTACGGTGCGTTACAGGGGCTAGAGGGGAGGGTATTGGAACAACGCGTAAAGTATTTCTTTTTTAATTTTAATAAAAAAGCGATACAATTAATATCTCCAAAATTGGCAATCCTTTCCCTTTATGTTTACGGGGAATCCCTCAACTGTATTGAATGTGATGTTACGTAGCATTTAGGAAGGGGGAGGAGGAGTACAAAAGAACGTTACGGTGCGTTACATTTCTAAAACCTTTATAATTTGCATTATGTAATACATGAACGCAACCAAATTAAAAAAAAAAACTTAATCGATTTCCATTTCCTTGCAGAACTGTATGGTATGAACTTCTGTGCGGCGAGTACCCTTTCAAAGGGCAGCCGGCTGAAGCGATCATCTGGCAAGTGGGCAAGGGTGTTAAGCAGTCGCTGGCGAATATGCAGGCTTCTAGAGATATCAAGGTAAGTCCTTACTTCTTTGTGACTTGTGCCAAATCAAATAATACACGGTTCATTTTCAACCACCTGAAAAACAAAGCGCACGTTATTTGACCGTTATGTATGACATCATGGCAGTGTTATTTAATTTATCAATAAAAATATTTTTTGAAAAATATCAAATTTTGTTTTATTTGATATTTTAGCAATTAAATTGCAATTATAATATCAGTATATAAACTTAAAAAAATATGTTTCAGGCGGGACTCGAACCCGCATCTCCTCGCAAGCGACGCTGGCTTACAGCGTTAAGAATATGCTTGAAAAATTCGCGCTAAGTCGCTGTGTCTCGTAGGCTTAATGGTATAGCGCCCGCCCGGCATGCGAGGAGATGCGGGTTTGAGTCCCGCCTGAGACTTACATTTTCAAGTTTATATACTGATATTAAATATTGATACAGAATTTTATTTTTCTGCGGCCGTGTCCCGGATGAATGAACCTTACATTGATACATCCGTGCGCGTCACAGCGTGTTTCAAAATAAATAGCTTGACCAATATTGTGAATTTTTATCTAAAAAAAATAAGTTAAAAAAATTTATATAACACTGCCAAGATGTTATACATAATGGTAACATAACGTGTGCTTCGTTTTACTGGTGGTTGAAAATGCACCGTGTAATATTCGTTGATGACATCTCTAAACAAAACTTGGAGTTCAATCTATTGTGGACCGAGTGAATAATACCATAAGGTGTAAAATCTTTAATCTTGTTTTTTTCTTTTCCATTTTGCTCCTATAGGTACCAAAAGTTGTTTTCGTTTCAAACACACTTTGCATAACAACTGATACTATCGGATGTTTGTGTTCGTTGGAGTACTATGGCTAGCGTTACTAGTTCAAATACAGACTAATATTATAAATGTTGGTCTAGTGGTATAAATACCGGGCCAAGATCTCGGGGTCCCGGGTTCGATCCCCGGAATGGGAAACCAAAAGTTTCGAATTTACGAACATTGCTCGGGTTTGTGATCACCAACCCGCATTTCGCAAGCGTGGTGGTTATGCCAGTACCCATCATTGCTGTGCAACATGAATTTAATGATGGATGCCTTTTCTCTACAGTGGGATTATAGGCTGTTACTTTTTATAAATGAATTTATTCACAGGATATTCTAATGGTGTGCTGGGCGTACCGTGCGAGCGAGAGAGCGGATTTCCCTCGCCTCCTCACCACACTGCAGAAACTCCCGCGCAAGCGGCTAGCGCGCTCTCCCTCTCACCCCGTCCACCTGTCCCGCTCTGCAGACTCAGTGTTCTGAGCCTTGCTGAACATTGTTGTAGCGAGTTTACACGAAACGGATGGTATATTATTGAAGTTCGTTTGTTTTCTAACTCGCCTGAGGCCGTATACAGAAAGAAAGCTGGAAACTTATAAGCGCTTACCGGCGCTTGACAGCGCTGGTCCGTTCTACACAAAGGAAGCAGGTTGAAGCAGGTTGTTTATTAATTTTAAATGGCAGCGCCCAGCGCTGACCAGCGCGTGTTAAAGCTTGTCGAAAATTGTCGGCACCGTTCAGTGCTTATCGGCGCGCGTTCATATATTTTCCTGCTCGGGTTACCAGCGCTGTCAAGCGCCGGTAAGCGCTTATAAGTTTCCAGCTTTCTTTCTGTATACGGCCTGACGTCGTAAGAGCAAGCAAGATGACATCTACATTAAATATTGAAGGTTGTTACTTCCTAGCTCTGTAATTATTGTTTGATTATCGTTTGATAATCAATAAAATATGGTCATGAATATGGACTGATGGTAGTAAATTCTATTCCAGTTATCTTGGTAAAAACTAAAATGAAACTTGAAATCTTGAAGCTTATAATATGATGTTTGAGATGGAGCTATTATCAGAAGCGTTTTAATAGAGTACAATCAACAAATGACTATCACAGCAAAACTATAAATGTCCGAAACCCATCGTTAAACTTGTAGTCGTATGTTTGTGGTAATTGGAAGTTGTTGTACATATCATCTTTGCCAGTATTATGGCACGGTTTGCAATGAGAATAGGGCTCAAAATCGAAAAATTGATAACTAATATTTGCTGGGCTAAATCTCAGTTTGTGATATGACTCAGGATTACCTGGTCGATTCGAAATGAAGTCTCCTTAATATCGTGCAAAGTCACAAGAGATAATTTTCCTTCTGCCGATATTTGACGTTTCGACACCGATCGTTACCCCTTACTTCGAGTTTGGAATTAGTTACTATAATGATGTTATAGTTGCTTATATTTCAAAATATTTGCGCGTTCAACAACATGGGATGGCGATGTTGCCAGCTTTTTATTTTAATGTTTTTTTCTGAGCTGGCAACATTGACATTGCATTTTGTGCAATAATTAATTTAATAAATCATATTGTTATATTTCCAATAATATAGCAGACGGGTAATCGCTACTTAGTGAAACAATTATAAATAAATACGAGAAAAAAATTGTAATTATGTTAATATTAACATTAAGTAGTAATGAATACTATTGTAAGTAAAATCTTGATCTCCGATTAATAGATAAATTAAATTATATTTTCGTATTTTTAAAATGTGAAAAGTTGACTGCTTTATTGATAATGTAAATTATGTACAGTGTTATGAATTTTTGCTGTGATCGCGTCGCCTAGGGTGCACTGAACTTTGACTTAGTGTAAATATCAGTTCTTATTTTAATCTTTTAAAATCAATAAAAATATTTTTACATAAACAGTGGCTTTTAGATGAGTATTTAAGTTTTATTATGGTGTTTTAATAATGAATAAAAATTACTTAGTAAAAGAATTGTAAATATGAAACAAGGTCGTATGCCCGTTTATACGGATCTATGTCTCTTACATATTATAATCCAAGACATTGATATGAGTGAGACAGTCGAATTCACGGACAGAGTGTTGCGGAGTAAGGCTTTAAATCTGTTTGATGAAGTAAGCTTTTTGTGTAAAATTGTGTCGTCGGTTTCAAATTTTAGGATTCATTTTGCACCTTGATAGAAGAACAGCCTTTTTATAGGTTGTTAAATTATTAGCTTCGATTTAATCGCGTTAAATTAAACATTGAATACATTTTTAAAGTGGTTTATTATGTAAAAGTTATACACTAAACTAAAACTTGGAGACTTATTCAAAGTCAACGTAATCGCTTGCAATCTAACCTAACCTAACCTAAAATCTTAGATCATATACAAAGTTCAGTGCATACCATGTTGTGAGAAATTCTGTATTAGGCTAAGAGTTGACTTATTAATATCTACTACAATATACAGGGTGTAAAAAGGAAAAGTTTACTGAAACAACATTAACAGATGATATATAACATTTTATTCTGTTAGCAATATCAAAGTTAACATGAAATATATAAATTATCAAGATGTTAATATTTGCCCGTTGTTGCTGTGGTAACTTGAATTCAAGGATGGAGGCCTTTACCCTGCAGTGAGATTATTATAGGCCGTTAATTTATCCTATTTGTTATTTTGATATCCAACCTAAATTACTAAAGATTTCATAAAAATCCCTTCTCTTGTTTTTGCTAAAAGTCAATAACAAATATCCATACATACCAACTTTCGCGTTTATAATATTAGGAATAATTTATTAAAATCTTTTCGGTCCACTTTATTAAGATATGTTTGACAAGGTCGAACTCTTTAAGTGTGTCAAAAATAGCAAATAATGTTAAATGTGATAGTAAAATTTTGTTTTGTTTTTTCAAACCGTTTAAACAATTTTTTTTGTACCTCATTTTAAGAGATACTGCCCCACAAACTAATGCGCTTCTTCGTTAATATGTCACTCTTAAAATAATTCCTATATCAGCAGCTGTGTCATAGTTTTTATGGAAAAAAACTATTCCTTAATACAGCCTGTATATGAAGCAATTTTATCCGTAATTATCTATTTTATACGAACCAATAAAATTCAGTTTTGTTCCCGCAGTTTTAAACCATTTGACTGTTAAGTCAGTTGTAAATATATTAAAAAACATTCCTCATTGTAGGTTGTTGAAGGTTTTGATAGTTAATATTTCTAACTGTAAGTAAATTCGTTTAAACAGTTTTTTTAACAATTAAAATACTAACGTTTATCAAAGATAATCTACTTGAAAAATATATGTGGCTACCTTAGGTGGTAAAATTTGATTTTGATAAAAAAAAAATGGAATTTCCCTATTTCAACCATCAGGAAAGGAAAACGGGTTGACAGCCTTAAAAAAATTCACAAAACTTGTCACGTGGAAATGCTTTGAAACAAGTTTTGAGTTAAAATCAGTTAAAAATCAGTTTAAATCAGTTTTATTTCTGCAAATAGGCCCCTGGAGGCGCTTTTACACGTCCCAATATTTAACCTACCACTGCTTCGGGACAAATGTGGGATAGTGCCGAGAAGAAGCAGCGCAAGAACTCGGTCACTATTGTCAGTCTCTTTTTAAATATACATGTTAACATAAAATATATGCCAGTGCGAGCTGATACAATTTAAAGTCAAACGTTCCTATCATTTATATAATCATTAATAGTATAATAGCCCTTTTTCATTAAAACAACTTTGATATATGATTTGAATTTATGTACAGTTACACTTTTCGCAGTCTGAATCCTGGAACGGCAAGTTTATCTTTATTTCGGGTATTGAAATTGTGTACGTCACTATTTTGACAAACAATTCTAGGTTTTTACGGACTGTTATATCGTGAAAACAAAACCACTTTTAAAAAAAAACTTAATTTATTTAAATGGAAAACTGGTTCACAATTGAAGAATTTATTCGCGAGAAATCCCCGAAACTTAGGATTACTGTGTTCCCGATGGGTGCCCGATCCGAACTCAGCCACCGGACTGATCTAATGTAGTCGAGCTATACAAAAGTGCTGACACAGCAATAACTTGGGGTTTCGGCATTAAAGCTTGCATTTGCAAGGTGTAACAGGACGTAAATAATGTTTTCGAAAATTTATTGAGATGCAACTGTTAGTATGTTGATCTCTTTGAATAGCTCTCTTATAGAGTCACGGGGTCTAAGGCCGTAAATAGCCCGCACAGCACGTTTTTGCAATATAATAATAGACTCAATATCTGCCGCTGAGCCCCATAACAGAATTCCGTATGACATTATACTGTGAAAGTAGCTAAAATATACTAATCTTGCCGTTCCAACATCAGTCAATTGTCTTCTCTTTCGCACAGCATAAGCAGCGGAACTAAGTCTTCCAGACAGAGACCTGATATGAGCACCCCATTGCAGTCGAGAGTCAGTTATACCTAAAAAGGTAGAGGAGTCTACTGTGTCTAATGGCTCATCTTTTACAATAACATTTGTGGCGGAAAACCTTACATCAGGCAAAGTAAATTCAACACATTTTGTTTTTCTTGCATTAAGCAAAAGATTATTCGTAGCAAACCAATGCAATAATTTAGAGAGGGTATTGTTAACATCGTTAAATGATAATTCGCCCCTCTTAATTTTAAAATTATTGAAGTGTCATCTGCAAACAATACCATCTCACAAAGATTATACATATAATATGGAAGGTCGTTAATGTATATTAAAAATAGCAAGGGTCCTAATACTGATCCTTGAGGGACACCCATGATAAGGGCCGACCCTGAAGACTCAGTTCCATCAATGCAAACTTTTTGTGTTCTACCTGTGAGATAAGAGTTAATTAAATCTAACGAATCATTCGAAACACCGTAATGTCTGAGTTTTTTAATTAACGTTTTATGGTCCACACAATCAAATGCCTTTGACAGGTCACAAAAAACACCTATAGCATCTAACCTACTCTCCCAAGCATCGAATACGTGTTTTAGAAGTGCTACTCCCGCATTAGTGGTATTTCTACCTTTCCTGAATCCATATTGATTGTGATGTAATAATTTATTCAAACCAAAGTGCGATAAAAGTTGACTAAACATAATTTTTTCAAATATTTTACTTAGTACTGGCAAGATAGATATTGGTCGAAAATTTGCGGGATCACATTTCTCGCCGGATTTAAATAAAGGAATAATTTTGCTAAACTTCATTAAAGTTGGAAACTGTCTATCATCAATACACAATTGTTGAAAATTATTGCGAGATGAGGGGCTATTGAATTTATAATTGTATTGACAATATGGACGGAAATTCCCCAAAAGAACTTCAGTTTTTTTTTCATATTTAATTCTCTAAAATTTTTATAATAAATCAGGGTTTATATGTCTAAAATTAAATGAAAATTTGCACTCATCGACAGCCGACTTGACAAGGGATTCAGCTAGATCAGCGGAAGAAGCAAGCCTCAAGTAGTGGAGGAAGCTATGTTTGAAAAAAAATTCTCAAATGTATTCGCAACCTCTGTGCTCGTGTTTATTAACTTATCCCCTAATTTAAGAGAGTAAGCAGGATTGCTTGGTTTTAGTCAACATGTTTCTTTATTTATAATATTCCAAGTAGTTTTCGCTTTATTTTTGGAAGCCGAAATTAAATTATGAAGATAAATTGACTTTGCTTTAGCGCATACTATTTTAAATAATTTGGAGTATTTTTTAAAATGGTCTCTAATGTTGTGGTTTTGAGATTCAGCTTTTAGACTATACAAATCATATAATGTTTTTCTACTTTTGTAAATACCAGGTGTAGCCCATTCATTAAACTTACAATTCTGTTTGCTTTTTTCTGCTTAAAATGATTATCAAATTCATTTTTTACCAAACCAATAAGGCCCTCATATAATTGATCAACATCCTGACTACCAGGCTTTAGTAAATTAACACCCTTTTCAATGTTTGCTTTAAATCTGACTATTTTATTAATAGTAACCGGCCTATACACATAATCTACTATGTTTGGGACATGATGGTGCTCAAATGATGCTTCCTGTCCACTATGGTCTGAAGTTAGACAATTCAATATGTTTTTTTTTAACACTTTACCATTACAAAAAATATTATCTAAGCAAGTAGCCGACGTGGGCGTTACCCTGGTAGGTTCATTGAAAAGATTTATTAGATCATATGACTTGAAGAGATTAAGAAATTGAGTGGACGTTTGTGTGTCTTCTAATATATTAGCGTTGAAATCACCGCATACAACTACTTTTTTACACGATTTTGATAGCCTTCTCAGAGCCTCATCCATAGTGGATTCAAAAATATGGTAATTAGATTTGGGGGGGCTATACACGCTAATTATTATAAATTTTTCCAGCTCAACACATTGGTAGACACTAAATTGGTGGCTTATTTTAAAGAGGCTTTTTGATGGTTGTTGTATAAATAAATGGGAAAAGTCTATCTAGTTCTTCTAACATAACCAAAACCATTGATATACGCTGGCTTACAGCGCAAAACATTTGAATATATTTGTAGACACAAATACAATTTCCGTAGCTTGGGCTAAAGAAAGATTATTAGTTGCAGTCCCACCTGAGGCAGTCAATAAGTTTTTTCAAGGATAATCTTTTTGTAAGTTTTTTTTTTTGTAATATTTCAAAGAGTTACCACTTTCTATGATATAGGTATTTGAAGAGGTTAACGTTAGGTCTAGGCTGCATCTGCTCATAGACAAGACGTATGTTATCTATGTTCTTTAGGCTTTACCGGTTGTATTCCAATATTTTTCACATTCAGCCCACTGCTGACAAAAAATTTCATTGATCGTAAAGGATGACAGACATTTTATTTATTTTTTATCCATTTACTTATTTTTTTATTAGTAACTTAAATAAAAAACAAAATTTTCTATTTGAATCCAAAGAACATTGATAAAATACATTATCTTTTTTTTAATACCAAGAACTTAACAAAATTGAATGTATTCAAGAATTTTTTACTGTTAGTGTTTAAACTAATAGGTATATGACGTGCGCTGACAAATGGCACATATAATTAAAGATAGCAATAACTAGCAAGGGTTAATAGTTGATGCTTAATGTACTGAAGAGATTATAAGGGAATCTATCTATAAAAGAGGTACATTCAATTTTAAAGGTAACTTGGCATGGAATTACTTAAAATTGAAATTGTAAGAATTATGTTGAACATTGTTATAAATAATGCATGCAATTGTTTTGTTACAAGAATAACATGTAGTAGTTACATTTAAAATGAATTAATATTACATAATGGTAACTGTTAGTTTCATCTGCTCTTATTGTTATTTTATTGTTTTCTAAATAAATTATTAATAAATTTATCGAAAGGAAATTATTCTGGTCACTCAACTCCTATTAAATTAATAGTTAGGTGTTGTAAATTATGAAAAAAATTGCTAAGGTGACATTGCCAAAATAATATGTATATATGTGGAAGTGGCATGGCTTGATCAATTGTACTATATAATATATTTATTCAATAGGAACAGGATAACGGTTGGATTGCAATCAGTTGTAGTTTTACATTATGTATTGAGGTTTCTGTGAATAGGTTAGTTGCATTTGCCAAAATAAATCTCCAATCACTGTTCTTGTTGTTTCATTTGTTTGCTGATGTTTTTATCAAAGTGTGAAGTTATGTATTTGTGGACAACTAGGTAAATGAAGCAAAAATTTTATAATTAACTCTTCTGGTCTTTGATAAGATTACCATTTAAAAGGATGTCTTGGATAACCAATTATTTTTAACACGTCATGCTTTCTTCTTCCTTTGATATTACTATATAGTAGGTCTATACTCTACCGGCAGGTAGTAAAGCTAACCCTACATTGGGTGCTCGTTTGTCAAGGCATCAAATGTGGGATCGAATGAGTTATAAATAAAGAAATCTGCAATAGGAATCTTAAAACAAGTTTTATTTAAAAAATGTTGCCTATGTTATGATACATGCCCAGCAAGTATGCTTGCAATATTTGTACACATGCCTTTGATCTCATCACTAGTTAAATATTCACATCCTAGAATAGCATTTCCAACTGCTATAGTTTCTCGCATGGAGTTTGCCTTTATCCATATCCTTCCATTCATGCCTGCAGCTAATTCAAATGGCCATTCATTTTTAAGTGAGTTCAGCAATGGACAGCTAGGGTTTAATATTTTTCTAACTAGATTTATAGAGCATTTGAATAGAAACCCATCATTCAGAACACCTAAGCGACCCTTCTTTCCATTTGAGTCTACACATACAAGCTCCGGTTCCATATCCTTACTCGCCACAAGCATTTTTGCATACACAACGTCACCGATTTGGACCTCAGGCCTGTTCTTTTTGGTGGCATTTTCAAACGATAAGTACGATAAAGAGGCAGAACAACTTCCTCCGACATCAACGCGAAAGATATCTCCAGCCTTCTGTATCACCACCCCTATAACATTCTCTCCACGGGCAGGTACATATCGCTTCTGATAACTGTCCACCCAGTATGTGTTCGGTGCACGTTTTCGCAAAACACCAGCCTTAGTGATGAATACTTTCTCAAGTTCTTTCCGGAGACCTGGACCAAGGATAACTCGGCTCTTTTCACCGGCTTTTATGATGTCTTCGCAGAAATCACCCGGAATAACAACATCGTCGATCGTGACTTTCATTTTCGTAACTATCATTCAACAAATTATAATAATTATAATTTTAAACATGTGATGAAAATACCAAAACAATCATTGATTTTCTTTAATGTTAACGAGATGTCAATCAAAATGATGTTTGTTTTTAACTACAAGTTGCATGCACGGCCTCAAACATAGCAATATAGGTAATGATGATAGCCTTTTATATAACGAGATCACAGAAGCACGAGACTCATGTTAACAATGGTTTACTTATTTCTCTTCTTGTGTCTGAGATTTTGTCCCAAAAATTTATACTGACACAAGGATTCGGAACTACTTGAACGGACATAACAAGAAAAAAAAAACGAATGAATTATGGAACACATAAAAGTAAAAAATACACAAAAAGATCGTTTTTCAACTACTGTCAGTCAACTGAACAGTTTAGAGTTCGTATGCCGAGCCCAAATCCCTAAAAAGTAACCTTGTATCCTACATCGATTAACATATAAAAAATATTTAGGCAGACACAAAAAGAGAAAGATGGACTTTGTTTCTTCGTTTTGTAAAATTATCATACGTGGCATTTATTGTAATAAAGAGGTGCCATTGTTATAATAATGTGTCAGAAAGTAGGATAAATCAAATAAAAGTGAGAAAAAGGCTACTGTCTGACTCAGATCCACGTGCTCGCCTAAAACTCCTGTAATCTTAGATTATGTATAAAACCACCCATACATTTCAATACGTTAGTTTAGGGTTAGGTTAGGTTACCTACGTTATTATGTGTAAGTAAGTATTAATATGATATTTTATATATCGTCAGCCTAATTTTCAAACTGCCTATGTACATTTGAGCAAACTTTATAGGAGGAAGTAAAAACTGATTGTTTTTTATAGTTATGGGACTAATTGAAATATAATGATGTATTGTAGTATAAAATTGCTTAAGGAATTCGATTTTTTTTTTTGAGGTAATTTGATTGGTTTTCTGAGAAAATGGACTTGCGAACTTTTCTACGCAAAGCGTCTGGACTTGCGTACTTTTACCAATTTTTACAGTTTATTTTTTACTATGTATTTGTATACTAAATCATAAAGAAAACTTCAATTATTCTTCTTCATTGAGATTGAGATCAACATCCGTGACAAGCTTAAACATAATTATTCTTTTGCTATCATTATTTATCTTTAAAGGCACAAGATTAAGATATTCTTGCACTCAAAAACACTTGGAATCAAAAAGTTTATGAATCTCGTAACTGACCCACTATTGATATTGGTTGGTATTCGTAACGGGCTCCCTTTTCCGCATTTAGGCTCCACTTGCTCCATTATGCGTAGTGGGATTAGGATGGTTAGTCCAACCATCCCAACTCCTTCCAGAAGCACAGAAGTCTTTTAGGACGTTCACAGGCTTCTGAAAGGGAACTCGGTGTGCCGAGGTTAGATGCCCGGTGGGTGGATAATGTGCATTTCAAAATCACGTGGGCTGTCTGTGGCATTAATGGTAAAGAGATGTTTATTTAGGGGGATGCGTCCAGTCAGTGATCCCACTACTCTTCAAAGATCACTCCTGTTTAGGGTGATTAAGTTGCGAGTCAGACGTGGTTAAAGAGCTGGTATGGCCTCTCTGGATTGTCTGCAGTTTGTTGATATTGGCCCAGCGGTCTTTGTGTTTGACTAGGGTTTGATGTCGCAGCCATGACCTATATTGGTTAAAGGGGATAGGCAGGTGTGACCTGAGGCCGAAAACCGTAAGACCTAATCCCCTTTTAGCGAGTTGGTCTGCGTCATCATTACCCAGGGAGCCGCTGTGTCCTTTGATCCATTGTAAGGTGACACTGTTCCTTGCTGCAATACCCTCAAGGGCCAGGTGACACTCGTAAATAAGGCTGGATGTGATGATGTTGCTCTCCAGGGTTTTGAGAACCGCCATGCTATCAGCGAGTATGCGAATGCCGTAGTCAGCAACCTCTCTCTTATTTATGGCAGTGGCAGCCTGACCCACTAAGAAGCTGCCTAGTTTTGATACTGACCGCAAATCCAGGATTGATGATTGATTGATTGATGATTTGATTCCAACATTTTCAACCACGGGAGGACTAGCCACCACTCTCCACAAATGGAAATTACGGGAGTCAGCACAGTACGACTAAGGAGTACCGTACCTGATCAAACTCTTTTCCATGTGGTAAACGAATGCGCATGCCCACTTCGCAGTTTTCTTGGTGGAATTTCGGAAGACCACAAATGCACACCTGCTGCTGCAAGCTAGCTTAAAGACTTGGACGAAATGTTGACTATACAAAATTAGTTCTTGTCACCAGCAACTGGATTTTCTTTAATAAACATCTCTAAAGCAGTAATTATTATAGTAGCAAATTCATTACTTATTTAATAAGTGTATGTATGTACCTATGTAAATCTTTTTTTTGGGCGATAAAGAGACAAATTAAGCTTTTCAAAAACATAACTAAAGCTAGTAATAGGTACTCATAGGCTTCATTTTTTCTCTTTGGAAGGAATCATCTTTGTATGCTCTATACAACTGCAATTTTGATGTCCAATATGGCTCCAAATATAATTTCGAAGAGTTTTTGCATATTGAAGATTACTGCATATAAGAATATCCTTTGGGGTACCAGATATTAGTACTTACAGTATTAGTTTTGTCTTTCTTCTTGCAAAACATAGGATGGTTATAAATTGGAATGATTGAACTTTTCTGGTAAGTATACCAAAATCAACATTTTGAAGTTTAATGTGTTTTAATCCTTTTAAGCTATTGCATAGCTTCTAGCGCGGGCCTTGGGCGTGGAGACCGAATCCAGAAATTCCGGAACGAAAATAACCTAACATCCCCCACTCCGACCGGCACAGCGGTGCTACTTTTTAGCTTAGAATAATAACGCTTATTCTAAGAGACTGACGATATTTAATAGCTTACCCCGTGAACTTCGTATAGAATAATATAATTGGATTTTGACGTAAGACGTCACACAATGTCATTGGCATCAATTATGGCGTTAACCTTACCATGTAACACAGAAAATTTGCAATAAAATAATATTGCGACTATAATTGAGATATAAGCTATCCTATCTTTCAAGTTGGATCAAACTGCACACGGTGTGCAAATTTGATTAAAATCGGTTAGGTAGTTTAGGAGTCCATCGCGGACAAACAACGTGACACGTAATTTTTATATATTAAGATAAGATTAAGAATGTAGAATTAATTCCTACTAATAATATGGCAGCATGACCTCAGACCTTAGCCGACTCCGAAAGGAACAAACAAAGAAAGACCCAACTGTCCTGTCAATGTCAATCGCACGTGGCGAGGTATGTCATTTTGACATTATTAATTAATGTGGTGTTTATTTAGTTTTCGTAAATAGTTATAAAGAAATTTAAATATCCTATAAAATGCCAGCTACTGTGCACAACGATGTGCTTGTCTATAAAGGCAGTAATTTCTTCAGGCAACGATTACTTTTGTCAACTTTAAGCGGGCGGGCTGTTAAAATTGAAGAAATAAGGAGTACCCATGACGACCCTGGCCTTCAGGAGTATGAAGTGAACTTGATTCGGTTACTTGATAAGGTGACGAACGGGACGCGGGTAGAGCTCATTCAGACTGGCACATCCGTGTATTTTCAGCCGGGAATACTCATCGGCGGTCAAGTTACACATAGTTGTTGCCCTCAGAGAGGAATAGGTTAGTTATGAGATATCTGTGGAATATTCCTGAAGCTAGCAATTTATTCATTAATTTATAATTTGTTGCCCATTTATCTATGTACATTTAAAGCTATTTCAGAATTCTCTAGCAGTTGACCATTAAGATAAATAAAAATGTTTTGTAGGCATTGAAAAAGTTCTTTTGTGTTATTGCAACAAAGAAGTAAATTAAAACCTTCTTGGCAATTATAAATATTCAACATACATGGCTATACTAATTCATAATACATAAATCTAAATCTAATAAGTGAAATCTAATTAGAGACAGTGTAATATTGAAAACAAATAAGTTAGGTTACCTCTATAAACGAATAATCACTTGGTGGTAAGACTTATGACTTATAAAAAACATTATTTTTCAGGATATTACCTAGAAGTTCTGCTTGCATTAGGCCCATTTTGCAAGGAACCCCTAAATGTAGTTCTCCAAGGCGTAACCCATAGTGACTTAGATGTATCAGTAGATAAAATAAAGACAGCAGCGCTGCCCATATTACTGAAATTCATATTAGTGGATGATGGGCTGGAACTGAAAGTTGTCAGAAGAGGTAAGGTTTCATTGGTTTCTTGATTTAACATGAAAGCTATACCTTTACATAAAACGTTTATTTATTGATCAAAACCAGAAGTTTTCTAATAAAATGCAAAGGTTGTATTTTGGTCATTATGTATTTAGTTGTGACCCACTACTTAAATATTTTTGATGAAATATATACATATAAAACATTTTGTCCTCTAAAACTTATTGATTTTTTGTTTTTTGATCGCTACTATCCTGTTTCATAGTCCGGCTTCACAGTTCATTTTGTTTATCTTACCTAAATATGCTGAATAGAATTAAGTAGTTATGTCTAACCCAAATAAATTAAAAATAAAATTTAATAAAAGTATTTTGCAGGAGCACCACCTCTTGGTGGTGGCGAAGTAGTCTTCAAGTGTCCAGTTCGCCGCCACCTTAGGCCGCTGCAGTGGACGAAGTGGGGCTTGGTGAAGAGGATCCGAGGAGTTGTCTATGCTCTACGAGTGTCACCTACTATGGCTAACAGAGTTGTGGATGCTGCTAAAGGAGTATGTGATAAACGATATGTATCTTTAAAAAGATATATTGTCCTCATTTGCCATACTTGATATACAGGCTGTACCAAAGCATGGAGCAATGGAGGAGAAGTGAGGAAGAAAGAATAGGCCTATAACATGTTTGTAGTACCTTCGTTGTTTCTGGTTTCCAAAATACGAATGCTTTAAATAGTTATTCAAATTAGGATCAGAACAATGTATGTGATGTTGTCAACATTTATAAAAAAAAAATGTTAACAGATATTTATTTAGATATTTAACTTTAACATGTAGATAAATATAATAGTTTTCGGAAATTGTCGTTCTGTCATAAAATTATTAAAGGTCCATGATAAGTAAATAACATTCACAAATTATCGTCATTTTAATATATTAAAAATTAAAATAGGTATAGGTCACGCGGTCAACACAAATTGATTACCTGACCGACAATAATGTAACCAAATGTTAAGGAAAAGTATTATTATTATTCATATACAACGTGTTCCATTTGATATCCCATAACTTTAAGATTATATTCTATGCCGAAAAATAAATTAAACTGTCTAAAGAACATGGTGTCTAACATGCATATTTCTGAAGTTATCTTCAATCTTAAATAAATAAGTTCAAAAATTGTTACTAATATGACTAGTCTTTATTTTTGCGACGTTGCACTACGATTTGCGATTTTATTTAGTAGCACATAAAGGTATTCTCGTCGTCAACATGTTAAGGTTGAAATGTGTACATAACTTTTATTGATAAATTTAATCATTCAATATTTAAGGTAAGAAAATGCGATGTTGTCATATTTCAAGTAAAGGTGTTTTACATCGATAATCGAATTTTAGTCAAATTATTTTGTATGAAGAATAAAAATGAAAAAAATAAATGAATTGAAAAAGAATGTATATGCCATTCAATTCTTTTATGTGATCACAATAATACCCTAGAGTTATGGGGTATCAAAAGGAACACGTTGTACATACATACATACATATACATATTAACACGCCTCCTTCCCAACGGGGTAGGCAGAGACCAAGGCCTTCCACTTACTACGATCCTGGCATATATCTTTCGCTTCTTCCACATTCATCAATCTTTTCATGCATGCTCGTCGGTTTAGAGTACTCTTGACCTGACCTTTCTTCAGAACATCCCCGATTTGATCGTGATAGGTTCGTCTAGGCCTTCCTCTTCCAACGTTCCCTTTCACACTCGTCTTGTAGATCTGTCTAGTCATTCTTCTCTCATTCATCCTCTCTACATGCCCAAACCATCTAAGCATCCCTTTCTCAATCCTTGTGACAATATCTTCTTTCACACCACAACATTCTCTTATCACACTATTTCTTATCCTGTCACTCAATTTCACTCCTAACATACTTCTTAGCGCTCTCATTTCTACTGCACTTATTCTACTTTCATGCTTTTTCTGCCATACCCAACTTTCACTTCCGTACATGAGTGTTGGAACCAACACCCCTCTATGCACAGCCAGACGAGCTTTCATAGAAATCTTCTGGCTATTCACAAAGGCGTGCAGCGCACCATTCACTCTGTTACCAGCATTTACTCTCCTTTCAATATCACTTTCACTACACGTTGTATATACTAAATATTATTATTCAATTACTAAAATGTCAATATTAATAAGCTAAGAGTTAAAACAATATCGTGATATGTTACATACATTATGATATGATACTACACTATATGTACTCTAACCCTGTAAAGAAGCCGTTCCACGATCATGTAAACCCTGTTTATATTTCCGATCCGATTTCCAGGTGTTAAAATTATCCGTTACCCCTAAAATGTTGGTTTTCAAATCCATATCTAAATGTGACATGTATTTATAATTGCAGGTGATGCTAAAGTTCCTGCCGGATGTTTACATCAACACCGACCAGTGCAGAGGCTCGAACGCGGGCAAGAGTCCCGGCTTCGGCATCAGCCTCGTCGCGGAGACTGACGAGAAGACGTTCTACTGCGCTGAAGCTGTAAGTGCTAATTGTATTGACGAAAGACTCCACTGTTTCTATTTAAACTTGAAAAAATATATTTCAGGCAGGTGTCAGGACTCAAATCCGAGGAGATTTGCCGCATGCGCTTTACAAATTTAGCCACCGAGACACTACGTCACAGGCGTCAATCGTTCTAGCTTATGCGCCAGGGATGAGGTGCGGGTTCGAGTCCCACCTGAGACATAATTTTTCAAGTTTAAATACTGAAATTGTAATTGCAATTAAATTGCCTAAATATCACATCAAGTAGGTCTTTAGGATTCCGTACCGAAAAAACGGTAATTTCATAGGAACACTTTCCGTCGGCCAGTGACTGTCCGTGACTGTCACGAAGGCCTTAAGTTGTGGCCTTTTGTTTTTTTGGTTCTAAAGTTAGAATTAGGGTTGTTGAGGATGTCGATTTTATCACATCCGCGGATGCGGATGCGGAGGCGGATTTTTAGAGGCACACATCCGCGGATGCGGATGCAGATGCGGATCTGAAGATTCCATTCCGTTTGTCTAATTTTATTATCATTTTTTATGATTAATCAAAATTACCTGTGTTGGTTTTTATTTTCTGCAACTGCTTTTCTTTTCATAAATATGTTTTATAAGAACATTCTCCTAACAATAACAAACAAAACAAAAAAAAAAATAGCAAAATCGGTCTAGCCGTTCACGCGTAATGCGATGACCAAGGGAAATAGGGATTTATTTTTATATATATGGATAAAATAATTCCAAACGTCACTTTGTGTCGGTGGTGGCATAGTAAGTTCACTAAGACTTGATAACTGCGAAAATCTCTCTTAACACACAATACATTCACTAATATAAGTACATAATAATATTGTCACTGGTTTTTTTACACATTTACACAACCACTATTCATTAAAATTAAACTACTTTTACTTAAAACCCAATAACTCGTGATAGAATTCGTAAAGATATACGATAAGCGCAATTAAACACGAAGAATTTTTGATTTCCGTACGAAAAACAACAAACACGTCGAAACTTGTCACCGAACGAAATCCCTGCTCCTATTGGTCAATTAGCAGAAGCGTACGGCACAAGCCAGTCGCCAGCCCCGTTTAATTTCTTTCTTGTCGCGACCTGTGCTCCGCATCCGCATGAACTTCCGCATTGATTGTGGCGGATGCGGATACGGATGCAGATGTCTAAATTGATGCGGAAGTTCCGCAGTTGCGGATGCAAATGCGAATATTCGCAACATCCCTGGTTAGAATGTAAATAAAAAATAAAAATAAAAAAATGAAATAAAAAAAAGCCTTTTATTTCCCATTGGCAATTTAGAGTTAGAATGTATTAGCTTATTTATTTTTGAAAAGCGCTGTAGTAAATGTATTTCAGTAATGATTCATTTTAACATATTAGTCTATACACAAAACTGTTGCAAATGACCAGGACTACAACCCCTCTTAAGGTTGTGCTCTAATTCATATCACCCTGTGTAATATCGGAATTCAGGTCTTTATTATCAAAGTGTTAAGCGATATCCGATGCTAACTGTCATTCTAATTTTGTTAACAGAAGTCCCTAGACCCCGGCAGAGGCGAGACGTCCCTCCCCGAGGACATCGGTAGGGAGTGCGGCCAGCGGCTTCTGGACGAGGTGTATCGCGGCGGCGCCGTGGACTCCGCCTTCCAGTGGCTGCTGGCGTTGTGGATGGCGCTCGGGCAGAAGGACGTGAGCGAGTGTATTGTGAGTTATATACTTATGTAAGATCGACTCGTTTCAAGTGAAAATATCCATAAGTCTAATTATATCAGATAGAGGGCCAAATCATTATTTTAAAAAAAATCTGCCCTTCATTTTATTATTTTCTAACAAAAGAAATAGTTATTTTAAAGACCATCCTGTCTACTCTTGATGATCCCTACATCATCGCGTCATCGCCTCCGTCTCACTTACTCATAGGCCGCGGCTCGTGTATCGAACAAGGACAAGGTCAAGCGCCGCACATAATAGCAAACAGGATGTTTTATTTTACTTCTTAATTTAAATGTGTTCATGTCAATTTCTAGAAAAGTAGTGTAAAACTATTTTTTTTACTTACAAATTTAGTATGCTGAAACGGCTCTTAAAATATTTTCACTTGGATCAAGGCAACCTTAAATAATAGGGGTTAAAGTATGAAATTGCCGATTATTTTCCCACTTTTTATTTTGTTTATAGCTCTTAAGTATAGTCGTATTATTGCGTAATTCTTTTTGTATTGTATCAAAAACTAAATAAAGTAACTTTTGACTAAAAAAAAAATGCAATACTAGTGCCTATTACTTCAAAGTTGTTGAAAAGACCCCTTACAATGTGTCAGCTGACCTTCTTGCTTCAATTAAGTATATTTGTATTATATACTTTGATTTTCAGAAATTTAAATACTATAATGCGTTGCTTTATAACCATCTAACTTTCACCTTTAATTGCATCGAAAACGGTTCAGGCGTTTTTAAAAAACTATAAAATTGTTAGTATGGAAAAATGACTTTTCTTGATTTCGTCCATACAAAACGGCATTTTCATACTTTAACCCCTAATACAAGTTCCTAGACCCCGACAGCGGTGAGATCTCCCGTGGAAGTTAGTCGTGAGTGTGAACAGCGGCTTCCAGACTAGGTGTACTCCTTCCGCCTTCCAGTGGCTGCTGGCTCTTTGGATGGCGCTCGGGTAGAAGGATGTGTGCGAGTGCATAGGGAGTTTTATTAACATGGACTTTTAGTATGGCGACCATTTGGATCAGCGGAAGTAAACGCTGCTTCTGAGCCATGGGTCGCGGGTTCGATCCCCGCACATACAAATATTTGTGTGCACGAAAATGTCTGTTTGTACTGGTTTGCGTGTTTTCTATGTATTATAAGTATGTATTTACAAAAAAAAAGGATGTAAGTAAGTTTATCGGTTGTCTAGTACCCCATACGACAGGGTACTTAATAGTAGCTTAATTTGGGACTAGATGACTCTGTGTGGCCCAGTGAGGCATGTCTTAAATATTTATTTATTATTTATTTATACTATCTTTCCGGCCGCGTTATATCGCTCGGGCACAAACCTTTGCCCAGCGATGGTACGCGAAAAAACCTATGTTCTTCCCAACACCTTTGAGAATATATGTACAAAGTTTCGATGATTGGTTGAGTAGTTCCTTTGTGAAAGCGTAACAAATAAACTTTTTTCTCTTTCTTTTTAAAAATAATATGTTAAAATTATTAAAATTTAAGTGTCTGTTTGCAATTTCGAAATAACAGCTTTCCACTAAACACATGAGATTTTCAGACCCCCCCCCCCTGTCACGCATTTTTACGAAAATTCCCATACTATTTTGCCCAATGTCACAAAAAGTACGACCCCCGCCCCCTTAATGTGTGACGTAATTTGGTATAATTATGGTACTTACATCAAAAAGTTTTGTGTCCGTTTGTTTCGGCGAATCTCTGAAACTGCTATACAGATTTTGTCAGGAGTTTCACTCGCGTGTTGCTGGCTTACTACTTAAAAAAAGGTGGTTTTTTAGGAGTAAGCCACTTTAAAAGTATTCTTTATATGTATGCCGTAAGAGGCGACTAAAGGAGTATTACCAGAAAGAGACAGGCAACAGTGTCTTTTGCCGCCTGCCGAGTGAGACTCAGCCGTGGACTGATAATAGTCTGGTGATGATGATACTCGTAGGTATAATGTACTATCGAGGTCTTTGGTGCCTGACCACCTTAAGAGGAAACACAAGGGCCGTTTTTTCATACAAACGTAGTCCCCTGTTTCCTCCCTGGATAAAGCCAGTAGAGCAATAATTTTTATTACAAAAATCTATGGCCACTATTAGCATGTTTCTATGTTTTCTGTTTTTTCATAAATTAATTAATAAAAGAGATATGAGCCCTCATAAATCGAAAAAAATCGCCAGATTTTCCGCTGTGTTCAAACATCCAGAAAACAAATTTGGCTAAATTTTAGAAAAAAAGGAAAACATACGAACACGGCCAAAGCCTTTCTTTAATTTTTAATGAAAAAAGTATTTAAATCGGTCTAGTTTTGGAAAAGTAATCGGGAGACTACGGAACGTTGATTTGGTGTGCTTTTAGTAGGTATTTTCGGTCCAAGAAGCAGTTGTCTTTATCACACTCTGCGGTGAAGGCGTTAGGCACTGCGCGACAGCAAAAGATTTTACAAATACCAATTTTTCAATTCTCTCGCCCGTAAAATCGCTTGCAGCTCACGTCGTCTCTTGTTTGAAGTGACGTCTGTTTTTGTGTAGTACTGCGAGCTATTTTCTTTTTGAAATTGGTTAGGCGGCAGAGAACCCGACCGTACGCCTAAAATGAAGAAATTAATTTAATAATATTGTTTCTCCCACCAGGTCGGGCCTCTATCAGACTACACGATAACCTTCTTACAACATCTGAAGGAGTTTTTCGGCGTCATGTTCAAGTTAGAAGTCCAAAGGTCGGAAGACGAGGAGCCTGATGAAGAAGAAGAGTTCACAGCCGCTACAAAGGTCAAGATGACCTGCGTTGGGATAGGATACGTCAATATCAGCAAGAGGACTATGTGAATATATGTTATAGATTTACAATGTGTGTTATTTATTACTGGCAACCTTCCTTTCTTTGTAATATCATTGCTGGCAACCCAGGCTTTGATACCATAGATATAAAAATAATAACTAGATATACCATAGATTTAGGACGTTTATGAGATATACAACCAATGAAAAATGTCCTCGACAAATAAACGCCATTAGAATTAATATGTAACGACGCTTGTAACTCACATGAACGGAAAGAATTCATTTCATAGACTACAGAGGCATAGACTTACATATATCATAGACATTAGAATCATCATCATCATCATCATCAACCTATCGCAGTCCACTGCTGGACTCTCCAGTTGCACGCCACTTAGGTCGATCCTAAGATCCTTTAATACATTAGAATGATTATCGGAAAATATCTATGGTGTGCTGTATCAAATGTTTTAACTTTTGATAGTTGAACTAGATGTTGCTATCAGTACTAATTTATTAAGATATAAACCGCAATAAGAATATTTCGGTGCCGTTTCAACTTAGCAGCATTCAACCTTATATAGTATGTATGTAAGGTTGAATTTCCATTATGGAGGTTATAAAACATGGCAATAGCTACGTTGAATCCATCGCGGACATTTTGAAGTTTCTTTTTTGTAAGGGATTTTGTATCTAGTTCTTATGTTTTTGTTTGTGTTGCACACACAAATTTATACGAAACAATATTGAAAATACGATTACAAATATAAAAATATATTGAGGTGGGACTCGATGATAATTCGCTATGATTATTCGATACTTTATATGATATTTAAGCAATTTATTCGCAATTATAATATCAATATTTAAACTTAAAAAAATATGTTTTAGGCAGGACTCGAAGTCGCATCTCCTCGAATGTCGGGCGCTGCGTTTTACCAATTTAACCACCGAGGCACTAAGTACCATATCACAGGCGTTAATTTTTCAGGCATATTCTTATCGCTGTAAACCAGTGTTGTTTCAGCAAATGTTAGGAGATTGCACCCTGAACACAGCTATCTCGCTTACAGAATATGCTTGAAAAATTTACGCCTGTGACGTAGTGTCTCGGTGGCTAAATTATTAAAGCACCGCGCCCGGCATGCGAGGAGATGCGGGTTCGAGTCCCGCCTGAGACATACATTTTTAAGTTTAAATACTGATGTTATAATTCGCTATGATTATAATATTAAAGATTGTTACGAATTAGTAAGATGTAATAGATTTCTATATTATAAATTTAAAAAAATGCACGCTTTAATATAAATCTAATAGGTTAAGGACAATGGCGTACCTACTTATGTTTTCGTTCACAGACCGAAACACCTACATCGTCTGTGCTGGTACAGCGAGACATCGGTCACCAGAAGGTTACCAGGACTACATAAATTCTAAAGAGTTTTGTTTAACATAGCATCTTCAGTCTCTTTTTTACAACGGTATTGCGATAACGATATTTGTCTCGCTTACACATCTGACAGGATATGACGTAATACAGTGCTGTCTCTTTTCATTAACACTATTAGTAATAGGATTCGCAAACTCATCTGGGTATTTAAAAAATTGAGTTATGTTACTTCTGTTGACCTCTTAAAGCGCATTTACCTTGCATTGGCACAATCTGTGATCAGTTACTGTATACCCATATGGGGTGGTGCCTCTAGAATTAGGTTCCTTGAAGTAGAAAGGGCTCAGAGATACCTACTGAAGACTATGTTCTGTAAGCCAATTAGATTTCCCACTGATGAGTTATATCAAAACTATAATATTTTATCTGTTAGAAAGCTGTACATTGTTAACTCTATACTTAAATTACATAAAACTCTAAAATATAATCCCACTTCTCAGGTAAGTAGAAGGCAGCGTAAAGTGGCTCCAGTTCCGTCTTGTAAAACCCTAATGGCAAGACGTCAGTACCAAGCTCACTCTGCCTACCTCTATAATGTGTTAAATGACAAGTACCAAATCTTTAGCCTTAAATATTTCGACTGTAAAACTATGTTGGTCAAGGGACTTGTAACACTTGGATACAATGAAACTGAGGACTTGCTGATCAAAAATACATTGTAGGAAGTTAAATTAACTCTTTAATAAGACACACTCACGCAATTAGCACGCATGCATACACGAGCACACACACACACACACTCAAGAGCACACACACACGCATACCCGCGCACACACACACGCGCGCGCGCGCGCGCACGCGAACACACACACATACAAACATACATAAACACACATACACACTTAATTTACATTTTGTTTAATTTTATATAGTTTACTGTCTTGTCTTGTAGAATAATTAATTTGCCTGTTACCTACCTACTCTTTAATTATTTTTAACTATAACCATTTATATCCAGGAAGAGCGGAACCTCCCACTACAGGCATTATAACGTGCCTCCTGGGTTGGTTCTGGTCAATCGCATAATTATGTAAAAGTTAAAGAAATAAACTTTTTTTTTTTTTTTATTTATTATTTTTCTACTTATGAAGTTATTAACCTGTCTTACGATTCTGAAAGTATTTCATACTCTTTTGCGAAGACGATACAATATTTTTAAGTCAGTGACTAACAAGTACTAATTACACTATTGTCTTCTGTGTTCCTAGTACACAATAAGCAGCACCGATTGTAATGAAAAAGATACTGAACCTGAAAGTGTAATTGGGTCAAGGAATTTTTGATTGGGTAGATATCGTCGCTTAAGTTCTAACACAGCGGAAGTCATATTTTGACCGAATAACGTTACGCATATCAAATACATCAAATTTCAAAATAGGATTAGTTCCTACTTTGAAATTTGTGCGATTGTTTGCGGGTCCCGCTGCACCGGCGGGCGCGGGTCGCGGTCCCGCAGCCGCGGCGGGTTGCACCCGCGCGTTCTGCGATCGGTTGGCGGGCGACTTTTTTTCATCCTTCTTTAACTCATTAATAAGAGTAACAATAATCCATAACGATCTATTTCCGCAATCAGTGGATGTATCCAGAACCTTTTAGGCCTTCTTTTTTTAATTATTCTGTGAAGGAAGTATAACGCAACAGCTCGTTCCATGACGGTCTGGAACTCAACTGATCTTTTAACCGCCTGTTTTGCAACCGCCCGTCTTGCGATTATCAACCGCCAAGTTTGCGAGCGATAATCGCAACCGCGACGGCTGCGTAACCGCACAAAGCTACGGTCTCGTGAGTTTTGAAAATAAAACTCAATTCCGCCACCGCGCGGCGGGCACGGGTGAAAACCGCTTCGTGAGTCCTTAGCCTAATTCATATATTAAATAAACTTAACTCTATAAGGTTATGATATCCAAAATAAATTAGTTTTTTTGTTGTTGTAGTTTTTTAATATATAGGTACTAATATGACATTCATTGGATATGTGACCGTTAAAATGTGAAATTGAATTTGTATAATAAATTGTAAGTTGTAAACATATTGCATGCCACCATGTTGGCAAAACATGAGATCTTTTGTATCTTTTTACTTAGGACTTACTATCTATATTGTACCATGTTTTGTGCAAATAAAGATTCTGATTCTGATTGCTCTAAAAGTTGCGTATTTTGACATCTGCGGTGTTAGAATTTAAGCGACGAAAGGTACTAGAAAAATACGAAATTAGATTCGGTGGAACAAGGAATAATAATTTACCATTTTGCCGGTTAGAAGCGATACGAGTGTTACGACTGTTGTCAAGCAAATGTCAAGAAACGACTCAATAGTTTCCTAATTTCCAAAAGGTAGAAGGAACCATATTGGGCTCGGGAGGGCAAAAATCAGACATGCTTTGCTTTGCATGATTTTTTCCGGTTATCAAATTAGATATATTTTTTATGAGAGACCAAGGAAAGGAATTTCTTGTGAGAGACATAATGGCCACAGGTTATAGACTAATCTATTTTTCACAGTTTGTTTAAATGCCATTTTTGAGTTCCTGTTTATAATCATTATGGCTGTCCATGTTTTTGTTATATTACTCAATGAAACTACTGAAAAATATTTTATCATTTATTTCTTAAAAATAATTTCACATTTAATCTTATTACTTAATACGATTGTAAAATAATTAAGGCACATTTTGAAATAAGTTTCCTTTTTTCGTTACTCGACTCATTTCAAATAATTAGCAATAACAATATTTATTGATGAGAAATAATAAAATATTAGAGTCGATAATACTAACGATTAAAAAAGAAAAACCTATTAAAAGTGTATAAAGGAAAGAGTATACATTTGGCAGTGACCGTTAATAGTTTAAGGTAATTTAGTTTTTGACTTAGAATACCTAATTTTATGTTTAACAATTTTGCTAAAGCAATATACTAGAATATAAATAGTTTCTAGTGCATAAATACAAATAAAAAAAGCAACGTAGAGTTATCAGCTCGTCAAACTACTATAAAAAGTCAGAATTTCTTAATTTATATTGATTATGTATCTGTAAAGGTTAAAAATCGTTTGAGGAACTTTGAAATGTTTATGTAGCTTGACTTGCTGTTGACTGTATAAACTACATCAATTTGGTACAGTCGGCAGTATAAATATGTACCTATAAACATTTGAGCTTGACCAACTCAACTTTATTCTTTATCAGCGTTAGTCAAAAGCGTATACACAAAGCGAAACACATGTAAATATTTTTGTGTATGTATTTATTTATCGTTGCTGCACCTTATATAAACATAAACCTACTTTAATTCAGTCAATGACGCACATATCACAAGGTGATAGTAAAAATAGAGTTCAAAAATTTTGCTATTTTAATTGTGAATGTTGTTTTCTTTGTAAAAATTATTAAGGTCCTATTTACCTTTCTAAGGGAATGATTCTCGAGCTAGGAACCTGCGTGTCAAGCGTGACGCTTATTACGGACTGATGATCATGAATTTGAGCAGTGGAATCATACCTACCCATATAAAAAGTAAACAAAAAAAAAAAAGACCATGAAATAGTATTCAATATCCAAGATATAATATTTTTTTAAATTAAATATTAAAACTCGTCTTGATAAATAACTGTAGATCACTTTACAGTGCCTTAGATTTGATTTTTTAGTGCATTGCTAGTCAATGGTAACACAGGTAAGTAGAGTGAACTTTAAATTATTCATTTTTTTTAAGTACCTTAAGCAGTCTGTCAACATTATCAATGTAGAGTGTTGTAGAGTAAGTAGATAACTGTCATCTCAACATCTCATTGTCGACGCAAAACTGTGAGAATATTTCTGAAATAGATTTATTGCATAACAAGTTTTCAGATATAAATCCTGTTCCGATTAGAAGTTATAATGTTATCATGCATAGACTTGGATTGCTCACAAAAGAGTTATGAATGATATGATTTTACATTTATCCTTCGTAAAAACCAATTCATTTTCATGTTCAATTCTGATAGAGCCATTCTAGAATAGTCGCAACATACACCTACTAAGGATATGGTCACAAACTCGCAACTCGCAACTATTTAAGTAATTATCTTCTGTTATTGTCAACTTGCTGAAAATAAAACGTAATGTTGGCAATACCTTTTCCGGCGAGCTGTGAAGAATATACTTGTGTTGACAAATTTATCCAAACGGCTTGCGGTATTAAGAGGAAACACTAAGGGCGAGAGAATTGAAACATAGGTATTTGTAAAATCTATTGCTGCCGCGCAGTCTCGAACGCTTTCTCCGCAGAGCGCGATAGAGACAACTGCATCTTGGACCGAAAATACCTACTAAAAGCACACAAAATTATCGTTTCGTAGTCCTTTTCCAAAACTAGACCGATTTAAATAATTTTTACATTAAAAATTAAAGAAAGGCTTTGGCCGTATTCGTATATCTTGCTTTTTTCTAAAATTTTGCCAAATTTGTTTTCTGGATGTTTAAACACAGCAGAAAATCTGGCTAATATTTTAGATTTTTGAAGGCTTATATCTCTTTTATTAATAATTTTATGAAAAAAAGGAAAACATAGAAACATGCCAATAGTGGCCATAGATTTTTGTAAAAAAATGATTGCTCTACTGGCATTATCCAGGGAGGAAACAGGGGACTTTTGTATGAAAAACGGCCCTTGTGTTTCCTCTTAATGTTTTTGGTTCACCTCCAACATCCGAAAGACATTGTTTTCAAACATAAGCAATATACAGGATGTACAAGAGCACTGAACAGGTGATTTACAGGGATAGATTATAACAAAAATTTTAAATTTGTTAATAATTTAAAGCGACATAATTTGTAAATGTTATTTAAGAATCTTTGATCTTTAATACTTTTGTAACGGTATGGTATATTCCGAAAAAATCTTTTTAGTTTACAAGTTTAAATCCGTTACTTTCTCCCATAGTTCTGGTACACCCTGTATTTCAACGAAGACATTGTAATATTAGCTATATTTATTGAAAACATTTCTGCCAGCCAGCTCTATCAAAACGAGCTCAATGACAGGCTTTACAAATCCTTCTCATCACAACCGAGTCCAGCCGACCAATTGCAGATACCACCTACGGGGTCGAAGCTGAGACCTTTAGGACAGATGTACTCCCAGCCTATGAGGTTACCGGTCTCCTGCCGCGAACATGAGATGAATTTCTTACAGGACGTAGGGTGGGGGAAGCTGCCGATGTCTAGACATTCGATTGCGCCTGTAATTATTAATGATTGTGTAATTAATATATGTTTTGACAAAATGTTTCGGTGCAAAATCTAGGAATTTCCAACTTTCAGTAAAAGAAGCAACAATGAACAACAGAATATAGTGAATGTATTTTTTTGATGAAAAAATAAATTATTTGGTTAGATATATAAGTTCAAAGCTAGACCTAACCTAATTAAACCAAATATATGATTGCAAATCTAATAAGATGAATATGTAAAATATGTCTCGGAATAAATATATCATTCAAAGATATATATATTCCGAGACATATTTGTAAACAAAAAATATTTGTAAATCATTGGGTTTCCCAAAACGCTTACAAAATAAAGAATAAAATCTCAAAAGAAGAGAATCTATAGCTACCTACTTTTTTCAATAGTTTTTTGAAAATTTAAGTAACACTTTAAAAGACCGACATCAAACACAACGATCTACTCACCTTTGCCATGAAGAACGACTTTAGCCCTCTCAGCGTAATTTTCAGCCAGCTTCTCTTCGCTATCATCGTAGTAATCATAGTTCTCTATCGGTTTGTACGTCCTCTTTGCCTCTGGTTTGACTTTTTCAAATGGTTTCGCTGCCTTTACTGAACCACGTCGTGGTGGCGCCTTTGGTGTGGTCACGGGGGGTATGTAGGTCGGTGTGGTTGGTCGGATCGTAGTGGAGATTTTCCGTTGGAGCTTCTTGCGCACCACTTTCCGTTGGGGTATTTGGGGTGTAGTGACCGGTGATAAATATTGGTATTCATCTGTAAAAACAAAGTGAGATAAAGTTTGATTGATCGGTTGTCGATTCTTTATCAGAGTTCTGAATTAGGGACCTGGTAGACACTTGTGGTAGAACCCTGATGGCTAGTAATGAGTTTGAATCTTGCAAGAGTGCCCAGTGTTTGTAAGTAGGAACATCTGTATTTCATCAGAATAAACTCAATTACTTGTTAGAACATAATTAAATCCAATTAAAATAAATAGTGCGTCAACACAAGAATGCGTAGTGTGGGAAACAATAAATCTTTACATACTCAACTCCTCATTCTCATGATTACGATAAACATCTAATTAAATTAATGAATGTAACATGTCATGTCTAAGTATTACTCACCATCATAAGTTTTGGTAACTGGAGATTCTAGTAAGTATTCTCTGGTGAAGTAAGCTGGTTCTTGACTAACACCAGTGTAGCCTCCTGTCGAGAAAGCATAATCTTCTACTGGCACAGGGATCAGCTTTTCACTCGATGAAACGAACCTTGGAGTTGAAGAGCCTTGAGTAGTTGATGCAAATCTGGATGTCGACGATACTAAAGGAGGCGGAATACTTGATAACCCAGAGTTAGACGGGCGAGTTCTTATGAAGGAATTTGTTGGAGATACCCCTGATAAGCCAGTATTAATGATTGTTGGGGTAGGTACAGCTGAGGAATGAATATCCTTAATGGCAAAAGTGCTAGTGCTGAAAGTAGATTTCGGCACAAAACTGGTTGTAGGCGGAGCTCTAGGAGCGTCGAAGTTAGCTGTAAGACCAGAGAAGACCTGCCCAGTTGCTATGTAATCTTGAGTAGACGCAGGCGCTTTGTATATTGGCGTGGTATACTCGTCAAAGTAGACCGTCTTTCTGCTATCAGTGTAAGGTTCAGTTTCAGAGTTGGTGTAGTATTCTTGCGTGGTAGGAGGTGGAGATTTCTTAGTTGGTTTAGTGTCCTCTTCGAAGACTGAAATGCTGGGTATTGGTGCAGCAAGAAGCTGATGCGCTGCGATGGCTACTGCTGTTTCTGCGTTGAATGCTGTTGGGAAAATAAAATGTACCATAAGTGTAAAGAACGAATAGGCCCTGCCTTCCAGGCTAGGTATTTAGCATAATAAAGTGAATGTTATTTGTTTATGCAGTGAACTGTAACAAAGCTATTTTACAAAATTGTTTCAGTTACAACAGCGTGACATGCAGCACCTACTGAAATAATATTTTGTATTTTTATTATTATGAGTTGATAAATTCACAAAATAGGGCGATATAGATCAAATTTAGTATGGGGATGGTTTAAATCATAGAAAACGGCGTTTTTCTTGTTTTTCTTTTTAGATATAAGCCTTTAAGGGGGGACAGGTAGGTGGTTGTTTGCATGGGAAATTAAAAATAATAATTTGAGTAGGTATATTATTCGAAATTATTTAGTTGACATTTTGTATCGGAGTTTTAAAGACATAAGGATCTTTTTGTATCCCAAAATATTTCTTACCATCAACTGTAGTGGCCTTTCCCTCTGTCGTTTCACCAGCCTCCTGGCTCTTGGCTCTAAGCCTAAGCTTTTCATCGAGCTGGTTCTGCTTAAAGCTTGCGCTGTACTTTTTGCTTTGGCGTTTCGTTTCATCCTCGTTTGTAGCGGAAGGGTTTTGGTCACTGACTTCATCTTTGAGGTTGACTAGAGGACGACGTTGTACCTTGACAGTTTTCTTTGGAATGGCTGGTCGAGGCTCTAGAGTTGGGTCTTCGATGATATCTGTCAAAAGATTGGAAGTTAGCTTCGCTGGGTACTACTGAGCCGGATATAAATTACAGAAATAGCTAGAGAAATAGAAACTAAATTGCAATGAGGGTACGATAGAGAACATACCAACATACAATTGATACGATTCTGAGTAAGGAATCATTGTGATGCAAGATATAAGGTTAAAATATTTATTTACCGGTGGTATCTCTCAGCACAGACGTGTGATGGAATATTTACACCCGGATTCTGTGAAAATTCAGGGTTAATACTATTGCAGCAGCAGCAGCAGCAGCAATAATAGCAGCTCTTGTTATTTGGGTGTCATAGAGGTTATAAATGGAGTATCACCAGAGGAAGACAGGCATTATCTATCGTCTTCACTCCATCATTAGCCAAACTGTTGGTTAGTGATTACGGCAAAGTAGACCATTTGAAAAGGACTTTGTCCAGCAGTGGACTTATTTCTACTGATGATTATTTCAGTACCTGTGTCCTCGATATCTTGCAGATACTCCTCGCTGGCCAGCTCGGCTGTGGGGTCAGTCGTGCTTGGGGCTTCAGTGGTGGTGGTGGTGGAACCAGGAAGTGGTGGAGCTGGGCGCCGGCGGCTGGCCACTCGGAACGGCCGACGGGTCACCGCGGCTGAGGCAGACGACGTTGATGAAGCAGTGGTTGTTGAGGATGAAGATTTAGTAATTGTTGCTGTAACAAAGACGTAAATTATTTTATACTGATTTAAACTTTCATGTTTAGGTACTAACATATGAGTTAGTTATTTCAAATTACTTTGGTTTACTTTTTGACAGCAAATCTACAGACAACGGCAGGTCAACCTACCCAAAAAAATAAAGGTCATTGAATTGATTTTCAACTTTAAGTCCAACAAGTAGAGATCAATATCAATTGAGAAAATTTGACGTTTTGTGGTAGGTTTGTCTGTACATCCTTTCGTTTTGGATGCCGGCCCATAAAACTAATACACCACCCCAGCAACGTATGAGATTTGTAAGAATCGACAAAAAATAATCCTGCTTGAAAAAGACTGGTTTAAGTCGAGTAGTAGACCGATGAGATGGTGATATTGGGAATAGGCTGTAATTTTTTTTTCTAGAAATGATTTCGAAAGTGTTCACTCACCTTACTTAAAAGAGGAAATACAAGGGCCGTTTTTCCATACAAACGTAGTCCCCTGTTTTCTCCCTGGATAAAGCCGATAGAGCAATAATTTTTATTGCAAATATCTATAGCCACTATCAGCATGATTCTATGTTTTCTGTTTTTCTAAAATTTTTAATGAAAAAAGTATTTAAATCGGTCTAGTTTTGGAAAAGTAATCGGGGGCCTACGAAACGTTGATTTGGTGTGTTTTTAGTAGGTATTTTCGGTTCAAGAAGCAAGTGTTTCTCAAATGAATACAACAACTTTTTTTTTGTATTTATGTAGGTCAGGTAATCACTGTATTTGCAACAACAAACCGAGTTTTAATTTCCGTGTCACTTGTTTTAACTTCAATACCTTTTAAGGAAAACAATAAAGGAAGTATTTACATACAACAAAAATATGCAAAGGAGTCTTGCAAATAAGCCTTGGCATTGCATTGAGGCGCGAAGTATACGACCTTATTATTCCGTATTAACCTACATACAGCCTGCCAAACACACAATGTCTTTGTTTGATGTGTTTCGAAATAATAGCCCGTTTCAATCGCGCGAACTATGGTGCCATTTTGCAATGTTATTTCTTAACGAATAAAAAGTAAGGAATTATAATAGCAGTACAGTTTAATCATAAAATGTTCAGCGAACGTAAAACTAAACCGGTCACGAGCTTCGTAAAGTAGTGTAAAACAGTTTTATATGTTTTTTTTATTACAAAGATGAAAGCAAGATTAAAAAATCACAAATGTTATCTTGCTTACATGTTTGTATGTTTTTTTGGTTGCGAGAATTCATTTCTCTTTTTCTATTGTGCTTTTTAAAAATAATATGTTCGTGTTTTTGAGTAACATTAGACCAAAAAAGAGTCAATCATTTCCTTATTGAATCTGATCATATTTTTATAACAAGGGTAAAGCTACGAAATCGTAGCATGTAGCAATCGTAGCTATGAATGATCCTAATAGTGAATATTAAGGTTTGCGTCTTGTAGGACAAATTGACCGAATACGATTCCGACTGACATTTCAGTGTTACAAAAACTTAGTCGTTAGGTACTGTAAGTAGTGTCGTGTGGAGCCGACTTAAAAATAATAGCATCACTCCTTCTCTTTCTATTGGCATCCGAATAGGCGTCTAAATGAGGCCAACATTTCTTTTCCCCCCTTGGCCAAACTGCGATCACCAGCCGATGATAGCAAAGTCCTTATTATAGAGAGGCCCTGCTTAGTAAAGTAAAGTAACAGCCTATAATCACTTGCAATTTAATAATAATAAATCTTAATCATTCCACAGCAGGAAAAAGGCCTCCATCATTGAATTCAAGTTACAACAATAATGATGGGTACTGGCATAATCACCACACTTGCCAAATGCGTATTTAAGCGTAATATAGCCTGGTGAAGATGATGAAATCGTTTGGGATACCTGGAGATTTTCAATCCAACATTTACCCGAAAATAATTTGTTTCTTTACGTGGTTTGTGCTTATTTAAATGCTTTTAGTAGACGGCTTTTACGGCCAAATAAATCTTACATATTACAAATAATTAACAACGGGATAGTTTTATTTATCATCAGAGGTTGAAATTACGTACTTGCATCGAAATGATGATAATGTTGGATCTATATTATATTAATAATACCTATATCGCTGGCCTAGTTTAGGGTGGACGGCACGGGCGACGCTGTGGCAGCACCAACCCGCCGTTAGAGCCGTTTCTCAAGCCGCATGAAAGCCACCAACAGGGCTTCGACTGTTAACTCGTGACAACAGCCGGGACTGACGGCTTAACGTGCCCTCTCATGATATGATGCCACAAACAGTCACCCATCCGACTAGTGACCAATCCCAGCGCTGCTTAACATTATTGACAGAGACTGATCACTAAGAAGCATTGAGCTATGAGCGCTAATTTAAATGGTACCTATATCCCTGAATCAACACCACCATTTCAATTTAACATAACAATGAAGGTCTTACAACTGGCAGAAGCTGCCATCGTTCCATCAGTCATCGCGTCAGACGTCAGCTAGTCAATACAAACGCAAACACATCCCCACATTGTCTGTCAAACCACAGACCGTGCAACGGATGCTTGTACGCAGTCTACAATGATTCATTAGTAAACGGTATCATTCTACAATCGGTTATATCATTAGCGATTATCGAAAGTTGTATGGCATGCTGTTATCAGTGTGATTACGGTTTTTGGACTAGAATGTTAGACAAAAGATAAATCAAATTACGTAAAATTAGCTTAGTTTTGTGAAGTTTTGAATTCCAAATTATTATAACTCCGAACTGGTTGGAGCCTATCACGCAAGGGTCCCGGGTTCGATTCCCGGTTGGTTCAATATAGGAAACGATACTTTCTAAATTGGCCTACCACCATATAATCCAGACTTAGGTCTTGAAGAAGTGGGGGGTTATATTCGTGATTCGGAAGGCTCATTCATCATATTTCTTAGTCATTAATACATGTGTACATATAAGTATATGTATTTCGTATAACTTGTTATGAGGTCGACCGACTTCGATTTCTTATTGTTAGATAGCTAATAGTTGGTTCCTGTCATAAACGTAGAATATTATATCTATGGTTCCTGTTCATTCATTAAAAAATTTGTTGCAGAAGTATGTCTATGGTATGAAATAGTTTGCAAAGCGTAGGTAATTAATATCAGATCAGATCCTGTTAGTGTCATTAAAAGCCATTCATCCCATGAAATGAAATATTATTTTTGTTGTATTTATGAATATGCATCCTGGCCCGGTAAAGGCAAAGGATTGATGCATTCGAGATGTGGTGCTGGAGACGCATGTTAAGAATACCGTGGACAGCGAAACGCACCAATGCATCAATCCTGAACCAGCTAAACATAAAAACCCGCTTGTACACCATGTGTCAGCAACGTATTCTGTCCTATTTCGGCCACACAATGCGCAGAGGAGACGACAGCCTTGAAAAGCTGATAGTGGTTGGAAACACCGAAGGTAAAAGGTCGCGAGGTCGTTCGCCGGCAAGATGGATCGACCAAATCAGGACATCCTCCACATTCTACACGGTGCTAAAGGACGCGCAGAACAGAAACCGATGGAGGCAGATCATCCGCTCCAGATGCAATCCCGAAGCTGACCACGATCCTCAGACATGAGGGACCGACTAAAAAGAGAGAGAGAGCAGAATAATCAATAATACGCAAGCAAAGTCGCGGATAACACCTAGTTTACTATGCGTGTAGCGTAATTTAATAGGTAGAACAATGATCTACATAACTGAATCAGCTCACAATCAATTCAACTGTCAAAAGTGCAATGATCCGTAACGCTAGCATGGCTATTTAATATGATTCAGTAGGCTCATTGTACGTCACTTATATATTTTTGTAATACGTACATATTGCGATTATAATTGTGTTTTAAACAATTTCGATGCTCAAGTTTACTAAAGATATGATAATAAATCCCGACGTATTTATGCATAGGAATGTTTAGGGCATAGCTAAATTGAATTGCGTTATTTTTTTATGTGCAACACAAGAAACTGTGTTACTACTATTTAATTATAACTGAAATGTATCATACATTGTTAATATTACGTAAATCAAATCAAATCATTTATTTGTGATACACAAGTAAATAGGTAATTGTTACATAAAATAATAAAATATTATGAGAGCGCTGTGATCTGCGTACAAATGTATTATAATGTTTATCAATTATAATATAAAACAAAATAAACTGTTTTAATAGACACATTGTTTTCAAATTAGGCGTCAGAAAACATAAAAAAAGTGTCTAATTCTATTAGAATCGTTTCTATTTTTGTAAGAACACTGGAAGGTAAATAGGTAAATTGATAGACTGGAAAGTTTTAGTTCAAATGTAGAATTATCCGTGCACTTTTGAGAAGACAAAAAGCGTTGCAAATTTCTGATTAAGATCAATAATTTTACCTATATGGATTAATAAAATCTGAAATAAAAATATGTTTCCTTACTGCTATACAAAAATATACAAGTAAGTACAAGTAAAATACTCTGTTATATCGTAATATCGTTTTGTTACTTATATTTTTCCCAGTTTTAAAAAACTGTACGTCAGTACTGTAACCCTACTATATGCAAGTGCAATGTGTCTCGTCTGCGCAAGAGACACGCGCATTGAACAAAGATTAATTGATCTAATTTCTTTTTTTGATTCGTTTTGCAACTCAACGCGAGTAACATGGTGTTCGATTGCTCTTGATGTGAACGTGGGAATGATATTAGAAAGGCATTGATTTAGAAACCACATATAGTCCCGTTTAATGCTAAATTTGATAGCGGTGGAAATGTTTATAATCCGATAGGCCGTAAAGTATTTTTGTACTGTTCTATTTAATGATATTCTGAATATTTTAATGGCGGTAGTGAATTTGCCACTAGAGGCGCTTGTGTCGCGTGAGGTCCAATAACATTCACTTTTCACTGGTTTTAGCGGGCTTCGTTACATAAATTATAATTTCTTTAATTTACCTGCTGCTAGGAAAGTGATCTCCTTCGTAAAATTTTCGCAAATATAGATTATTTGGGGATTAATGTGAACGCTTTGAAAGCGGATTAAGAAAAAGCGCAAAAATAGGCGGCCTCAAAGAGCAGCTATTTCAGAATTTAGTTTGTTGATATCAAGATAGTTATTTATGAATAATATACTTTAATTAGATTCAAGATTTAACACTTTGTTTCGGCGACGATCGCCTTTGACAGCTATACCTTCGGACCTCAGACTACAGTGGCGCCAACTGGTGAGCAAAGAAACGGTAGTCCCCATTACTTACGATGGATACATTAATGAAACTTTATTTGCTAATTCTTGTTCTATATCTACCAAACTAAACCTTGTTTTATAAATCTTTTTTGATGTACATACTACTGGCCACTCAAAACTTTTCCGATTCCAACGTTTTTTTTCCGAGTGAATAAAATTGGTATCATTAAAACTGGAAAAGATGTTTCTGGCTCTAAACATAATTCAAAGGATAAAATCAGTAAAATTAGTTTTATTTCTGCAAATAGGCCCCTGGAGGCGCTTTTACACGTCCAAGTTAAAAATGAGGTTGACTGGTACAATACAATAATATAAAAAACAAAGCATTTTTAGTCCATTTGGAGTCGTAACTTATGAAAGGGCGGCTTATTAGTGTCATCGCCTGACACTGTAGCAAACAGATTAACATAATTAACATAGCTCTTAACATATTACCACTTACCATAATCATAATAAAGCAATTCGTCATAAAACCTAATCTTCATACGCCGAATTGAGCAACCGATTCAATACCCTTGTTTCCCAAGAAAATTCTGAAAAGTGTGTGTGATGTCTCAACAAAACCGTGGGACACGCAATAGGGCTGCATTGCGATCGGCAAATGGGCTGGCTTCCCACGCCGGATAGTCGCTGCGATTACTCGCGATTAACTAATGTATTTTTGAAGGAACTGTCTGTGAGCAGAGGATCTACTACGCAAAACGAAGCTTGTATTTACGATATATCTGTCTCTTTCAGATACTCGAATACATTGGTATGAGTGAAAGGGATAGATGGCTCGAATTGACGGACATTGCGTTGTAGAGTAAGGCCTCTGATTCCGGTATATGTGTTACAGAATGCCTTAGCAATGCAAAACGCAAGCAGTTAGAGCGTTAGACGTTAGATAGAGCCATTTGTACCTTTTTCACACTATTTAGTTAATCATTTTGGCGAAATGGCGTTGCCCAAATTATGTTCCTACTCGTAATTAAGTAATCGGCAACTGACGACAGAACCGATTCTAAAAACAGTCATTCAGGTACATCGACCATCATTGGCTGATGACAAAATACCCTAATTTATTGATCTTCAATTTTATGTCTACCAGGTTGAAGATAAAAATTAATTAAGTAAATTAGGATTTTTGTGTTAGGCGATGATAAGCTATTGGCTGTATGTATTTACAAGTACCTACGAAACAAAAAATACCCAAGAGTATCTATTTTAAGGTTTTTTCTTTTCAATCAGTTGCCCCTAAAAACTGGATTGATCAATCAAATTTTATAGCGATATTCACAAAAGAGAGCTAGATGAACAGTATAAAATATGGATTAACGGAATACCTACCTATCTACAGTTATTATAAAGCTGGAATAAAAAATAAAAAAAACAATCAGTTTGTAGATGGATTAGGTGTTTTATAATCGACACTAATGATCGGTTACGAAACGTGGAAAGCGGACGCGGTAGATGGCGCGCCGGCTTTCACTCATCTCTGTACACGTCCACTATGCTAATAACCTAAACAACTATTTGGAAATTATTACTTGCAGGTGTAGAGAGAAGACAGTCTGGTACATGAGTACTTGATACAATGACAGTCTGACAACGACTGGTAATATCAAAAAGAGGCATACAATCTCTCTTTTTTTTAATTCTTGTGTTACACATAATCTGCAACAGTGCAGCAGTCCCAACCGGGATCTTAAGTCAAAGTCTGAGCCAAAAGAAGTTAAGAATAATAAAACCGTTGCTAGGATTATTCTTGTTGTTACAGGTAATTTCTCCGTGCGGGTCACCTCTACTTTAATTTCTACATTTAATAAATGCTAAAATTCAGAAGGTGAAATATAATTTAAATGATGTAAAAGAATAATAATTCAAAAGTTATTCATACCACTAACTACATGATTTAAATTATGACATCATAACTGCGTTACTTTCACGATTTACGACTTTTCAAATTAATTAATTTGTTCATCGCATGCGCATTGTTTTTCACGAATTGTATACTTTTGCGTTGAATGTTTATGGAATAGATATTAATTACATTTTAAAGGCTTTTCCAGTCTGCCTGTGACCACGATCTGTGAAACGTCAGGTTATAAAAATGTATCTAACCGCGTATTAGTCCTCTCAACTTAACGTTTTAAAATACAATTTATTAGTCCCTTCTTTACTTCGTACTCGTAAAATTTGGAATTCAGAACTAGCACGGTTACAAACTTCGGGACATAAGTTTTTTTTTCGTTAGATTTAGACTCTTTAAATACCCTACCGCAAGTCCATTCTTTGCTCGTAGCTTTTTAATTACTATTATATCAATAAACTGCCTTTTCTACTTTTCGGCTTATTAATTAAAAATACGCGGCCGTCACATTAAAGAGGTTGGTGAGGCATTATTAGTATTTATCAGTTACTTAATAAATGTCGTGTTAAGTCCTATTTTTATAATTCAGCTTCAAAGGTCAATAAATAATCAAGATTTTGTGTTTAGTCAGACAGTGACCTTTCGCTTTTATATATAGATACGCCATCGTATTTTACGATGTTGTTTTGATCGTAGCGTAACGTAAAATTGCTATTACAATCATATTGAATCGCGCAACCTGTTTGATCCCACGGAGAAAGTTCTGGGTCAACATCCAGTGCTGACATTATCGGAGTTGCATAACGTGGAGCCATTGTTTATGATTCTGTTCATTTCTAAGCGCAAAAGCGTCTCCTATTTAGTGGATGACATAAAACAATTGCCAGTTTTTCTTTCATGAATCAAGTTTGTTAAAATACAACTTTGTTTGAGATGACAGATGGAAAGTGTTTTGTACCAAAAATAAATTATTTCAAGCTAGAGTATGAAATAATTTATTTTCTCCGTAGGTACTCTGTACTAGAATTGGCAGATGGTTAAAAACCTCACCGATCAAAGCTATTTTATGACATGCATGCCTTACTGGGCCACAAATTAAGCTACTATTAAGTACCCTGTCGTATGGGGTACTAGACAACCGATAAACTTACTTATATACTTTTTTTTTATAAATGCATATTTATAATACATAGAAAACACCCAGACCAGTACAAACAGACATGTTCATGCACACAAATATTTGTACTGTGTGGGGATCGAACCCGCGACCCAGCGAACCATGGCTCAGAAGCAGCGTTTACTACCAATCGGTCGATTTTCTTTCAGTCTTTTCTAAATAAATAAAATTTCTTTACTTCTCTCAAGATTTTGCTGATTTCTCTAATGATGTGTGAAATGAAGTGTGTGTACAAATTAATAATTGAGCAACTAACATGCAATGTTTCTCTCTATCTAATAAGGCTTCACAAGGTAATAATAAAGTGCGGTCAGCAAGTCTACAAGATGAGTGGTTGTTTTTTCTTTTTTATATTGAAAACCTGTCTATTATCTCACGGAGAAAGTTCTGGGTCAACATTCAGTGCCGGCATTACATCCGTTGCGTAAAACTAGTTATTGTTCGCTGCTGTGCGTGGGTGCAGAAGCGTAACATTTTATGAATGGATCTTTAAAAATATTTAACTGGTGCGAGTTGGCGCGAAGGCGCTCCAAAGTGATAGCATTAAGATGGCGGTTGCTATCGGTTTTGGCGGGAAATTAATGATGTGTAGGTATGTTTTTTGCCTGTCAGCTTTGAGCTTTAAGAAACAGAAAAATTTGCTTTGCTTCATACTACGCATGATAAAAATCTCCGTTCTGCTGATACGCTTCAGTTATTTACTCCTCGTCATACTTCTGGTTTTATGTCTGACTCTTTTGTTCTGACAGCTGTGAAATGAACTGCCTTCCATAATTAGAAAATCTTCTTCAAAACTTTCGTTTAAGAAGGCTTTGCAAAGTCACTACAAGGACTAATTTCTTCTTCTTTTTTTTTTCTTTTCTCATACGTTTCTCACTGATACGAATTCTGTGTGCAATCATATTACGTATATGTATTTATGTATGTTTATATATTTATTATATATGCGTAAGTTTATTAATAGTAGTTATAATTTACTTTCATGATTGTTATCTTTTTTTTTTCTTCTCTTTCGCTCTTTTTGCACCGCCTGTGTTATTTCTGTTTGGCCCAATGGTTGACTGGGAGAGAATGCTTTTAGCATTAAGTCCGCCTATTGTACTATATTTTATTATTGTGCAATAAAGTGTAAATAAATAAATAAATGAGTGGAAGATTGTGTAGGCATGTAGGGGCTGTGTGGTGCCGACCTTAAAACATAGTAGATAACATCACCCGTTCTTGCCTTAAGAGTATCGTTAAGAGGCGAAGGCGACTAAATGAGTAAAATGACACGAACAGCAGCGTCTTCTTTACATGAAGAGCTAAACTGGCTAACCTTACACGGCTCATCATAGTTAAAAAGTACTCTTATTGGAGAGGAATATGTCCAGCAGTGTTGTGATGTGTTTATTAATTGTTTTCAAGTTTGCTTTAAATAAATAACATTTTCAATTTCGGATCTTCCGATTTTCATTTCACTTCACAAACTGTTTGTTTATCAGTAGGTAGTAATTTAGTAAGGGTCTATAGAAATATCCTTACTTCGCACTGTATAACAATAGTGACCGAGTTCCTTGTGCTGCTTCTTTTCGGCACTAGCGCACCCACGCTTGTCCCGAAGCAGTGATAAGTTTAAATATTGGGACGTGTGAATGCGTTTACGGGAGCCTGTTTGCAGAAATAAAACTGATTTTAATGATTTACTGATTTTACTGAACTAGGTACTAAAAGTTTGTAGATTTTTTTATTATTATACTAATTCCTAGCAACTAATTATTACACATTGTATTATAGTACCTACTATTGATTGGTGACTAGATGAATTGTAGACGTTTGTAATACCTAGGGCAGTGACGACCGCTGGGCCAATATCAGCAACTGCAGACAGTCCAGAGAGGCCGTACCGGCTCTTTCACCGCGTCTGACTCGCAACTTGATCACCCTAAGCAGAAGTGACCTTCGAAGAGTAGTGGGATCACTGACTGGACATATCCCCTTAAATAAACATCTCTTCACCATTGGTGCCACAGACAGCCCCCTATGTAGAGGCTGCCTGGAACAGGCAGAATCGGCTGCCCACGTGATTTTGGAATGCACAGGGGTAGCCACCCACCGGGCATCTATCCTCGGCACACCGAGTTCCCTTTCAGAAGCCTGTGAACGTCCCAAAAGACTTCTGTGCTTCTGGAAGGAATTGGGGTGGTTGGACTAACCACCCTAATCCCCCTACGCATAATGGGCCAATTGGAGCCTAAATGCGGAAAAGGGAGCCCGTTACCATTACCATTACCATTACCATAGGGCAGTGACGATTGATGATGCTTGCGTGTCGAAAGTAAACAATGGGGACTACCGTTTCTTTGCTCACCAGTTATCGCCACTGTAGACTAAGGTCCGGAGGTATAGCTATCAAAGGCGATTGGCGCCGAAAAAAAGTGTTATATCTTGAATCTAATTAAGGTTATATTGTTTATAAATAACTATCTTGATATCAGCAAACTAACTTCTGAAATAGTTGCTCTTGAGGCCGCCTATTTTTGCGCTTTTTCTTAATTCCGCTTTTAAAGCGTTCACATGAATCGCCAAATAATCCATATTTGCGATATTTTACGAAGGAAATCACTTTCCAGCAGGTAAATTAAAGAAATTATAATTTATGCGACAAATTCCGCAAAAACCAGTACAAAGTGAATGATATTGGACCTCACGCGACACTAGCGCCTCTAGTGGCAAATTCACTAGCGATAGCCCCCATTGTTTGGTGTTTGGCAACTGGCCGCAAATTGATATGACCGTGGCCGCAGATGCCCGGTATTCGATTGCTAGATACTTTGTTCATAAGATTTTTTGTAAACATTTTCGAGAAACAGTGTAACCTTTGGAATAGTTTAATATCTACTAAATATTGTTTAGTAAGTTCTAGTTTTTCACACGCAGCTCTGCCCACGAGACCTTCCTATACGTTTTGTCGCGCTTGCAGAAAGCTGTGCCCAGCGGTGGGATACGAAGTAGCCTATGTCAAAGTCTAATTACTATTTATGAAAGTCTAATCATAGTACGAATTTTTTTTCAAAATTGGTGCTGTAGGTTAGGCGTCATAGCGTTACAAAAAACAGAGTTACTTTAGTAAGTTAATTAAAACACCACGGCTATTTTAGAGAAACAAATGTAGGTACTCGTTAATGGGTGGTAGGTCTTAGGTATTTAATTAAGAAAAATTTCGGATATTGGCAAGTTTTTTTTTACTTTAGGTATTGCATTCCCTGCCTGCCCAGAATTGCTTTGGCCTGGCCCTAGGCTTAAGGCTGCGTTTCCACCAGAGATGTGCTAATAAGATGACTAGTGTGAGGATGTGTAGCGGAGCTGTAAAAAAGTATGGGCGTTTCCACCAGAGATGTGCTAGTCACATGAGCGGTGCGAGTATGTGTAGCGGAGCTGTGAAAAGGTGCGCAGATAAAGACATTATCTTGGCACTACTTATTTCACACATGTTGACTGCTAGTAGTGCTCGCAGTTGCTGGCCTCCATCTATAGCACGCACCCCTCGTACACATTTTTTGCACACGTTGTACGTAGGTACAAAAAACTCATCCCTCTAAGCCATTTCCACGAGAGCTGTGCTGAGCGAGGCAAGGTAAATGAAACGATTCTACGGGTTTTTAGCACACACATTCCTCGTAACACATTCTCACACATATCTGGAAATGGAGCCTAAATCGCAGTGGCGGATTTACCCTAAGGCCCGGTAGGCCCGGGCCTAGATTTAGGGGCGGCCCCAAAATACTTATTATGGCGTATGGCGGGCGGCCTGCACTGCATATTATGGTAGAATCCTTAAATAGTAAATACTCATCTATGTGGCGAACATCACCGCGGAACAAAGGCTTGTATATTTGACGCATGTGTCTTGCCAGTGCTCTCGTATGGTGCTGAAACTTGGGTTTTTACCAGAGACTCCATTAATAAACTGCGAGTGGCCCAAAGAGCAATAGAGAGAAAACTGGTAGGAGTAACACTGCGAGACCGCATGACAAATAAGTGGCTAAGAGAGCAAAGTAAAGTTACTGATGTTGTCCAGCGAGTGGCGAAGCTTAAGTGGGAATGGGCAGGCCACGTCGCCTGCAAACATGACTCCTGGTGTAAGACGGTTGTTGAGTGGAGACCATGGGGAGAGAAACGCCCGGTGGGAAGACCCCAAATGCGATGGAGTAATAACATCAAGAGAGAAGCCGGATCGATGTGGATACAGGTGGCTCTAGAAGAGACTGGCATTAAAGAAAGGAAGCCTACACCAAGAGAATGGTAGAAGAAGGCTGAGAAGAAGAGAAGAAGTGGTGGATGCTAAGAAAGGGGCGGCTGGTGGCTTGGGGCCTAGGGCGGCCGAGACTGCAAATCCGCCACTGCTAAATCGAGCTTTTACTGCGACAGCCTTCAAAGCGCGGTTGCTGACGGCGCTAATCGGCTGCAGCCTTTGTGTTCATTATCACCGCTCGTTATCACTCTATCAAGTTGTTGCGAAAGATAAACAATGCGTATTATGAATAACTGAAGTGAAGAAATGAACGGTTTGATTTTGAAATTAATGCATTGATCGATAAACATCACATGTGTCACAGTTGTTGCGTCAAGGGCAACATCGTGGTTAATTCATCCAAGGCAACATCAGAAGGCTATCTTAATTCTAAGACTACTGTTGCACGCAACTTTAGTCGCGTGGAATTTTTAAAATTTGAACTATCCCACAAGAAACATACATTTTTTAGAGATCAAAAGTACCCCAGTGCTATTCCAACCTATAAACCATGCATTTAGTCCAAATCCCTTCAAGCGTTAAGGCTTGATTGCGTAACAAACGTCCATTCAAACTTTCATCTTTATAATAAACTCCGTGCTTTTTGAACCACCTTACGTTATTGGACCGTTATGTATAACATCATGGCAGTGTTATTTTTTTTAAAAACAGTTTTTGAAAAATATTAAATTTCGATTCAGATTTTAAATTTTGTATCACGATATGATGCACACCGACGAATTATATGCGGCGGGGTCTCGGTTGGATGGACCTTACACAGCTACATCTGTGCGCGTCACAGCGTGTTTAAACATAAATAGCAAAACCAATACATTTAGTATTTAAGTTAAAAAAATATTGTTAAAATAATTTAAATAACACTGCCAAAACTATTTAAAGCACTCGAATTTTGGAAAACAGAAACAATTCGAAGGTACCAGAAACACCTAAACCCGAGAAAATGTAAAAACACATTTTTAGTACATTGACTCGTCCGGGAATCAAACCCGGGACCTCTGAGAAGGCGTCACCTACCCTACCACTAAGATCGTCAAATATTTTGTTAATTTACCTATTTAGTTTATAAATGTCGAGCTTTCAAGAAACTATTCACTATTATTAATATTTCCGCTACCTATGCTACATGTTGTTCATAACCAGAAGCACCAGTAAATACGCTTTTTGAATCGAATCGTTTGCTTGAATCACTGTGAATTCGATCCGCAGAACAAGTGAACCGATTCAAATAGAAACCACAAAGTAGAAAGGTAGAGCAGGCCCCTAATTCACGTAACCAAATCGTGTCACAATCGTAATTGAATTGCAGGTTTATGACAGTTCTAGTATGGGCTAAATGTCAAAATCGCCCAATTCAATCACGATCGAACTGCAATTGAAATAGCTGAATAGGGCCCAACGTGCCTACCTACTTACAAAGTAATTTACTCAGTTTTTCATTCAAGATGAAAAGTGAATGAAGGTGGAAAAAAATAAGAAAATACTTGACATTACAGTCAACAAACATATCAACACTGAAACCTTTTTTTTTTTTTTTATGCGAGGAAAATGCGTTACGCATCATCACCTCTGCCCCGGGGAAGGGCAGGGTGGTTTGTGGGACTCCCGGCGCCCTTAAAAGGGCGCTGCTCCTGGGAATGGGACCCAAGGGTATACCCACTAAAAACCTTGCGTCGCCCGCCGCGCTGACTGAGGGCAGGGTCTATGGTGACTCAACAGTCCATGGACCCCGCCAGCGGCCACCTCTGCCCTGAAAAAAGGGCAGACCTCCTCAGAGGGGGTGCTGTGGCGACACCCCTCTCCTACCTCTGGATGACGCGCTGGGCGAACAGCGCGCCGTCCTAGTCCCTTGTGTTAGGCGGCTGGTGCCCCCGCACCTGCCGCCCGGGACCCTGGCAGGGCCTACCGCCCCGCCTACTCCGACGGAGGCGGAGAGAGTGCGGATCCCGCTCTCTCTCCCACTCGGCGGCCTCCTTTTGCGACATGACGTCATCGCAGAAGGCGGCCACTGCCTCCCAAGCCTGCTCGCTGCGGACCATCTCCGACATGATGGCCGGCAGCGAGAGGACTCCTCCTCCCAGGTCCGCGGAAAGGTTCGACCGCGGCCCTCTTCACGCGGGGCACTCCACCAGCGTGTGGTGCGCAGTATCTTCTGCGCAACCACAGTGGTGGCATCCCTGGGTCGGCTCCTTCGCGGCGACCAGACACAGATATCTCCCGAAGCATCCATGCCACGAGAGAATCTGCGTCATCCGGAAGGAGAGCGACCCATGCCGCCTCTCGATCCACCCCTTGAGGATGGGGTAGATTGCCTCAAGTATGCGGCGTCGGGAGCCAGCTAGTTGAGTGCCCAGCCGCTCCTCGATGAACCGCGTCCACCGGTCTAAGGAGGCCTCGTGGGCCTCCCTACGCCACCGCACCACCGTGTCTTGGGGGGGCCAGTTTCCTTGGCTTCTGGCATCCGCCGCCCGCCAATACACTGAACCCTGCGCTTCCGCCTCCAGGTCCCATGGAAGGGACCCAGCGAGTGCGCACGCCACCTCGTGCGAGATGGTGCGGTAACCTCTCACCGCTCGAACCGCCATGATCCTCTGTGCACTATGCAAGAGGGCCCTATGACGGTTCTTAAGGGACGCCGCCCATATCGGAGCCCCGTAGAGGGCCATTGACCTTACCACCGTTATATAAAGACGGCGGCAAGAGTCCTCAGCCCCCTCCACGTTAGGCAGAAGACGACTCAGTGCACCCGCTGTCCTCACCAATTTGGGGACCAAGGCCGTAAAATGGTCCCCAAAGTCCCACCTGCTGTCAAGAATGACGCCAAGATACTTCAGCGTCTTTTTGACAGCGATGGGAGTGCCACCCACAACGATGCTGGTGCCAGCAGGTGGTCCACGCCGAGGGCCGTGAAAGCAGATAGCCTCGGACATGTGGAGAGCCACCTCCAGCCCCAGCCGCCGGATTCTGGCCACCACCGTCGCTACTCCGGCAGTGGCCAACACTATCGCGGCCCGGAGGTCAGAACCCCGGGCCGTGACGAGGGTATCGTCGGCGTAGCACGACACGTCCACGCCGCGCAAATTTGCGCAGCGTAGGACGTAGTCGTACCCGATGTCCCAGAGCAGGGGTCCCAGGACTGACCCCTGTGGGACACCGCACGACATCTGCCGACGACCTGTTCCCTCCATGGAGGGGAAGACTACCGCTCGTTCTGATAGGTAGTCCCCCACCAACCTCCTCAAGTAAGGAGGCACTCCATGATACTGGAGCGCCTCTAATACCACCGGCCAGGGCAAGGTGTTAAAGGCGTTCGCGATGTCCAACGACACCGCGATCAACACCCCTCCCCGGGACACCACCTCCTCCGCTGTGTCCCGCAGACGACCGATAGCGTCGATAGTCGATCGACCTCTGCGGAACCCGTACTGGGCGTCGTCCAGGTTGGGCCCAACCTCCTCCAGGTGCTCGACGAGACGGTTTACCACCACTCTCTCTAACAGTTTACCTGCCTCGTCGAGCAACACTATGGGCCGGTACCCAGACGGTTGGTCCACTGGGCGGCCCTCCTTGCGGATGAGGACCAAACGACCCTCCTTCCACTTCCGAGGGAATTTGCCCTCCCGGAGGCATCGGCTGTACAGCTCCCGCAGCCGAGACTCCAGGGGCTTGTGTTCCCCGGTGAGGGCCAGGACCCAGGCACGGGCAGGAATACCGTCGGGTCCTGGGGCCGTTTTCTTGCCCTTCAGGCGCAGAACGGCCACCCCCAGCTCCTCCTCCGTGATCTCGGGTGCCACCTCTGGCCCCGGGTCGCTGGACGGAGCACTCATGGTAGGGGGCATGAAGTCCAACCCCCTGTTGGGAAATAGGGTACCCACGACCCGCTCGAGGACCTCCGAGTCCAGACTGCTGGAGACTGGGGGGGCCCAGGGCCGAAGCATTTGCCGTACCAGATGGTACGGCCTGCCCCAGGGGTCCCTCTCTAGGGTCCCCAGCAGATCCTCCCAGGCTGCTGCCTTGGACCGCGCTATTGCCAGCCTTAAGGCAACTGCCACCTCTCTATAGGCGGCGTACAGCCGGTCCAACTCAGCCTCTGCGTGAATCCGACGCCTCCTGTACCGCTGGAAGCGACGGCGCTCCTCCACGCACCTGGAGCGGAGGGCGGCGATCTCTGGCGTCCACCAGTAGACCTGGGTTCGGGGAGATGGGGCTCGGGCACGAGGCATTGCCGCGTCACAGACTTGTGACATGGCCTCAATGAGCCGAGCAGCTTCCCCATCCAGATCCATTGGTGGCAACTCCGGGAGCCACTCCTGGACAAGAGCTGCCTCCTGCAGCAGGTCCCTATCCAGGCGCTTTACCGCCCACCGTGGGCCGTCCTGCCGGGGCTGGCCGGGGCTGGCCGTGGCGGCTGGACCGGAGACGCAGAACCGGATGTATCGGTGATCCGACAAAGTCTCCGGGTCCTTCAGCACTCGCCACCCTTGGACACGGCGTGCGACGGTGGGAGACGCAAAGGTCACATCGACCCGCGAGCTTCCATTGCGTCGCACGCACGTGGGCACGGTGCCGACATTAAGGATCGTGAGTCCACACTCCACGATCCACTCCTCCAGGACTCTCCCCTTCGGATCAGTAGTCAGGGAACCCCATTGCGCGGATTTCGCGTTGAGGTCCCCAAGTACGATCACTGGGAGGGGAGAGCTGCGTCCCACCATAGCCCCGACCTCTGCTAGGTACATCTCGAATTCGGCGACTGGTCTATTAGGGGAGAAATAACACCCTATTAAGACCAGTTCGCCGATCCGTACCGCTAAAAAGCCGTGTCCCTGCCACACGCATGTAAGCGGGGGAAGACCGGACGACCCTGGTCGGTATATTCCGACCAGACCGGCTAAGTCACCGACCCAGTCGGAATGGGCCGGGACGCGATATGGTTCCGATATCACCGCGACATGAACCTGCCATTCCACCACGGCCTGGAGCATTAGATCCTGGGCCGCGGCGCAGTGGTTCAGGTTGGCCTGAAGGAAATGAAGGTCTCTATTCATTGTGTTGGACCTCCATTTCTGTCTTCTGTGAAGCCGCTCCTGCGGGCAGACTCAAAGGCCGCGGCTCCGAGGGCTTCCTCGGAGGCATGGCACCCCTCCTGCGCGCACTCTTCTTCGGGGGCTTGGTGCAGGCCTTGCCCCCGGGTGCGTGACCTGCCGCTCTTCCGGCTGCCTCACAAATGTGGCAGTGGGGAGCGGCTGTGCAATCCTTGGCCAGGTGGTCCTCTTTCCCGCAGCGGCGACAGTTGCCACTGCGGTCTACCTCCGAACGGCATTGAGCCCCGACGTGGCCCAATGCAAAGCAGCGGTAGCACCGCTGCGGGAGTGGGGCTAGGACCTCCACCTTGGCCGAGGTCCACCCTACCAGCAGTCTGTCCGCTGCCACCTGTTTAGCAGCCTTGAGGGGGCACTTGACAACCGAGGTGCCCATACCTCGCGGCCCCTTCCGGATTACTCCGACTCGGACCTCCTCAGCCGTACAACCGCCAGCCTCAGCCACTACCAGCTTTAGCTCCTCGGCCGTGACGGAGTCATCCAGGCCGGAGATCCGGAGGTCTGTGAGGATCGTCGGCCTGGCCACCCTCACCTCCTCTGGATTGAGAACTCCCCGAAGCTTTTCCGCCAGTGCGTCGGCCTTAGCTCCGCTGGTCGCTCCAGGGATCTCAATGATCCGGGACCCGGTCGCACCCTCCCGGAACTTTACCTTTTCAATGCCGAGGCCCTTGAGGTCAATCTTGGTTTTGGCCTCGGCAATGATCGCCGCGTAAGATATCTCTGCCCCCTGTTGCAGCGTCAAAGTTACTGCAGAAGAACGTGGGGGGCGGAGACGCCGGGCCTTCTTCTTCGATTCCGGCTTTGGGGCCGGGGCTGAAGGGGCTGGGGTCCGCTTCGATGGCACCGCGCGGCCCTCCGGTTCCGCGCGCAGTTTACCACGACGTCGTACCACCTTCGACCAAGAGCTCGTTCCCTCCCTAATCGGCCCAGTTGTAGCCAAGGGTTCGGCAGCGGGCTGGGTGGTGGACTTCTTGCCCACACCTTTCCCCTTGGTGGAGGGCGGGGCAACAATCGGCTTAGCGGTTTTCTTAGCTTTCTTTCCCCTCTTGCCAGCGGCAGAGGAGAAAGGTGTCGCCGGATCTCCAGGTGCCGCGCGTGACGTCGAGGGGGCGGACAGAGCCACTGCAAAAGAGGGAGGCGGTGCTGGGACTTCAACCTCCTCACGCCTACGGTCGGCCGCTAGAGGAGGACGCAGGCGCCTCCCTGGCAGCAGGCGCCCTTCGGCCTCGAGGCCGTCGAAACGCGCATCAACCATCCTCGAGAAGCGCGCCACGACCTCTCGCAGCGCCTCCTCACCAACCTTAGCAGGGACGGTGCCTTCAGACGCCGGAACAAGAGATGGCTCGCTGGACCTACGTCTCACTTCCTCGCGGAGCGAGGCCAATTGTGAGCGGAGCTCCTCCATCTCCGCTCTCAATCGTGCGTTCTCCGCCCGGAGGCGGGCTGTTTCGTCCGAGACTGTCCGGAACTCAAGCTCCGCCACGGACTCTCGGATGACCTTCGCGGAAGCCTTCAGGGCACTCGTGAAGGTGCCCTTCAGGTTCCCCGACCTTGTGGCGACCATTTCGATGGCCTGAAGACTGCTGTCCAGCCGTTCACCCAGCATGGCAGCAGTCACCGCCTCCGCGTCGCGCCAAGAAGATGAAGCAGCCACAAAGCGACTGGCAGCATCAGGATGCGCCTTACGCGGTTTCGTCGCAACCACCGAATCTGAGAGAGCTGGAGACTCCACCTTCGACTGCGGCGAGCCATACTCTTTCGCCGCAACTGTTGCCCTGCCACGGCCGCGCTTGGAGATCCGCGACGACCGTAACACAACCGACACTGTCGGAGACCTGGATCTATCCGAGTCCGGGCTCTCTGATCCGCTCCGCCGCGAATCGCTCCTCCTCTTTCGGGCCTGCCAGAGTTTGGACAGGCCAGAATTCGTCGACCTCAGACTCATTGCTGAGTCCGAGTCGACACCACTACCAGCGCCGCAGATATCCTGCAACACCTCGACGCACTCTTTGACGCCTTCCGGCGCGTCAACTACCTTCTCACAAACGTCTAGGGGGGGGTTATACGAATTAAACTTTGCCATAGAAGTCCCACGAGTAGTGTGGAAATAAAGGTCCACCCGGGCAGAGCCACATACCCGGGTAACCCTACATACTGCACGGGGGCGGGAAACCCCGTGAGTTGGGCCGCTTGGCCGCCGACCTTCACCCAGCCGACGTCCTCCGAACGGAGGCTCCCGATGCCACGTACCCTCACAGCACCGGGCCTTGGGGTTTTTTATGGAGGTTGTCTCCTCTCGGTCCGGCCGATTAAGGCAAGACCCCTGCTCCCCTAGTCAAGCCGCAAGACATGTCCACGACACCCGAGCTAGGGGACAGTTTGCCCGATGGTGGCCATTATGGCTAACTTGGTTAGCTAGGCCAGTCCACCAGCCGCGATGACCGCGAACTGACAGACCCACCGCACCGCGGAATACTTCCGCCAATCCACGAGCCCAGAGGCTCCACTGGCCATGAAAGGCAGAAACCAACACAAACGGACACATAATTGTGTCCTCCGCCACAGGGTGCCGCATGGAAGCGGCCGCGGGCTGAGCCCGCCATCCCACGCCGCACGAAGGCGGCCACCACGAGGCGAGAAGACGCTCAGTGCGCCCCTCCCTCTGGGTTTTGGTCCGCGCCAGCCAAATGGCCGGTACCCCCCATATCTGGGGGACGTTCCCCTATCTGCCACCTGGGGACGCGCCCGGTAGGAGACCCAAAACTCCCTCGGGCAACACTGAAACCTACTCCAACGTGCAAATTTAAATGAAAATAAAAATTGAAATTTTTTAACTGCACATTCATCTTCAATCTTCATCAAACACAGCATATAATCGAGGTAAAGTATTTATTAGAATGAGCCCCAATAAATAGAAAGTTACAGTTGGTAATTAACCCTGCTCAATCATAATGAACTGTGAAAAAAATTCGTTCTTCATTTGCAAAAAGTTATTTAGTAGTAAGTACTTCTGCACTTTTCTATGTTGCGTAAATATAGTGCATACCTAAACTGACTGCCATATCTATAAATGATATTCTTGCGTGGGAATGTACCATTTATTACAAGCTAATTTATTATTGGAATCAGTAGGTCGTGTTGTAGGAAACAAAAACTGTTTCTTTTTATAACGTTTTTCCGTTCCCTACTTTTGTGTAGATTTTTTTGTCTGTAGCAATACCTACTGTCAATCATTATGATTGGAACTGTTTTTTTTATTGAAATCGAATTTCTTTTAAATTTATTTATTTAAAATGTGTTATCCTCTGGCAAAGCCACTTATCACAGGCCTCTCCAAATGGGGGATTTCATCATCATCAACACGATTAAATAAATAATTAATAAATAAATGTGGACAACATCACATACATTGTTCTGATCCCAATTTGAATAACTATTCAAAGCATTCGTATTTTGGAAACCAGAAACAACGAAGGTACCACAAACACCCAGAACCGAAAGAAGAAAATGTAGAAAAACACATTTTTTCTACATTGACCCGTCCGGGAATCGAACCCGGGACCTCGGAGCAGGCGACACCTTGAAAACCTGAGAAGTTAAGATCTTAAATTAATCCATCTCACTCATACGCATCCTACGCATCTTGACATCACGTAGAGGCATCTAAAGAAGCCTTCACTTCATTAAAAGATGGTTGCTAATTTGAAAAATTCAATTCCTTACTTATAAATCCGATAAAGAAATTAAAATTTTACAAAAATAAGGATTTTTTATCGATTTTTTACAACACATGATTTTGAAACGTTTTTTAAACAATTAAATTACCAGTGAAATTTGACAAAACAAAGATTGGAGACGAAATTTTCATTCAAGGTATTTGAATGAAAATTTCGTCTCCAATCTTCCAAGTAATTGTATTTTGTAACAAATAAACTTCACTGTATGCTTGATACTTGTTTGTAGATTATACATTCTTAATCGTATCTAAGTTAGATTAAATCGTTTTGTCAACGTTTAATTTGATAAGTTGTTCTAGAACTGGATGTTAGAATTTGCATTTTATTTATCAATATCACTGGACGACCTCAGCTCAGGTTCAATCTTTTCTAAGGACGACGCATTTTAATGTCTAGGTCGTATTCCCACTGCGATTACACACACACACACACAAACACGTCATGTAGTTTGTGTTTTTTGTGTTTATTTTCAGTTTAATAACTGGCATGTAAGAAAATTGATTCAACCAGTGCCAAGTAGGTACAAGGAATTTGAAGAGGATTTTAAATTTAGGCTTTGTACGATATGTAACAAATATTTTTTGAAAGTTATTACGTGTAGTAGTCACAAAGGTCGAATTAGATTTTATTTTACAAACCTAAAATAAATAAATCAGACGACTTAAGCTTCTGCTAACATAACAAAATACAATCGACAGAAGAAGGAAAAACAATGAAGTAAGAAAAAAGGAAAAATATATCAAACCTTTTCCATAGTACGGCCTAAATTATGTTCTGTGCCAGTGTTAATTACTCGTAAGTCAAGAATCAGAAAGGTGGACTTTCAAGTCGTTTGAGTTCTTTTGAAAAGTTAGCTCAGATTACGGGCTGAGCTAATATCATTACATGGATTACGAGCTATTGAACTATCGAAGTGAAACCGCTGGAGAAACGTAGCCTACAGGCCTGCAGCTTTCATCTCGTGGGAAGCGTGCACCGGTGTATACAGGGTGGTAGAGGAGACAATGACAGTTGTAAGTGAATGAAAAATATCCAAAGAGGCATGTGCATGTACTTGTACAAATCATTTTAAAAAAACAATAATTTAAATGGCATTCCATTATTTTATAAATTTAGTTACCTACATTTTTTGATTAAAACAGTTAACGCTAGATAATGTAATTATTATAACTTTGTATCACTCAACTTCAACACCCGGCACAGGTCTCGAAACCCGAACATATTCACCCTACAGGTTTACATGAACTGAACAACACCTCCTTTTTCAATCCCATAGTGAGAATGTGCCGTTTATTGAATACAACGAGGTAGCTCGCAGTGGTAGACATTGATCTTTTTAAATGGCAGTTTTCCCCAGTTTAAGAAAGTTGTAAGCGAATTTTTTTATTATAAATAAGTGTTCTCGACTCTGTTCTTGATAAGTATTCTATAAACTATGTAATTTTAAGCAAATGTTTAACTTTTTATGTTAGTTTAGTAGATATTATGTTATAGTGTAGCATTATCTTAAATAATATTAACCATGCTGTGTGTGTACACTGATTTTGGATCTCTGTCTTGTTACATAATGTATTTTTTCTTAATTGGCTCTGTTTTTGTACTAATTTCAAATAAATAAATAAATCTTTGAAAATAATAATTATTTGTGATTTTATTTTGGTGTAAATAAACTTAGAATAGAACATTCTTGTGTGTATCGTCATAAAATACAATCTTTTGGTAGCATGTTTGGTAGAGCAGTAGCCTAAAATTTCGAACATCAAAGATACCTCACTAATTGGAGGCCGGTGATTTTTTTTCTAAAGTTTTCATTATACAATTTAGTACTACTTACTTATGTTTTAATACGGAACGCAATGTAATAGTCTGGATCACGGCACATAAAAAAAATACGTTTAATTAAGGCCTAGCCGAAAAATCCAGAATTTGCTTTACGATCTTTAACTTCATTATCTTCCAGTCCAGCCATATTTTAATAAATCCAGATCTCGTTTCATATGACCTTAACTTTCAAACGGGCAAGTTCAGGCAACTAGTCCTAGCGATTTCCCTCGGTTTCCATAGAGAACGATTCGCGATAGGCCTAATGCTAACTATTATAATCTGTGCTGTATACCTGTTTGGTGCGAAAACCGGACTCGCGAATAGGGTTGGCAGGTGATCGATACTTTGATTTTAACACTTTTTTATAGTGGCAGGCAAAGGAATTAATCGAAACTTAAAAATACGTAATGTAAAATATAAAGTATTTTAAAGAAATACATTTTCTGGTTATACATATATTTGAAAGCTCCCAACAGAAGGATGACATATAAAATCCAACAGTTTATAAAAAGAAATAAATTAACATTCTGGAATTGCTTGAATGTGGCTTCCTACAAAATAAACATGTCCCGTATTGATTATAACCTAACTAAAGCAAAACATATTTAAGCATAATATCCCTGATAACAACTGGCTGTGGATTGGTTTGTTGCTCAAAGTGCATCCAGAACCTAGAGCACTGATCAAATGAATAACAAATCTCATTTCGTTTAATAATATTTGTACAAGTAAGTAAGAACTACTTTAAAATCAAATAAATCATTCGTGATAAAATGTATGAAAGATTTATTTGACAGCTAAATATATGAATTAAAATTAACTAATTACAATTTAATTAAAAAATGTTAAAAGATTGTATGACGAAACAACTTCCAGTTTGTTGCGCAACTCAATCTCGGCTCGTATGCCAATTTGCGGAATTTCGCACGGATGTTACTTATTTCGACATATTTAATAGTGAGAGGGATTTAACAGTTGTAAGGTGGCTGCCCTCTTGGAATCATCCGATTTATAAACTTAAAAGCAGATTCGTCCTAAACACTTTTTTTACTTTTCTAAATGCCTACTATGCTATGGAAACTAGGACGGGTGACTAACCCATAACATATAGGATAAAGTAAAAGTAAACAATAACGGCCTATAATCAACCCTCTGCAAGGCAAAGGCTTCCATCATTAAATTTAAGTTTCCTTAGTAATGATTGGTTCAATCATGGTCACAACCCTTGCCAAATGCGGGTTGTTGATTAAAAAACCCGAGTAATGTTCGAGAATTTGAAACTCTTGTTGCCTGACCTGGGGATCGAACTCAGGACCCCGAGATCTTGGCCCGGTAGGTACTTGAACGTGCTTGAACCACTAAACTAACGGAATCTTTACATCTAATTTGGTAAAGTAATCTGTATAGTCAAATTTCACGGTGACATTTGACCACAAGGACAGCCTCCTAAAAGCTTTTCAAAGTTAAATGCACTATCAAATATTCGCCAGTAAATTTGTAATAAGAAAAGTGTCAACCCTACTCACAGTTCGCCCCTCCCGGCCGCCGGCGCACGAACGTACGCGTCGGTCGCTCACTGCTCCGCACTACGGTCGGTCGTGCACGCTCCTCCGTGACTCGGTTTTCGCCCTTCGCCGGTTTCTCAGTTCGCGCCTTCTCGATCTCTTTCCGGCTTTTGAATTTGGAAACACCACGCCTGGTGAACTTGCTGGTTGTGGTCTCTACGTTATCTGTGGTCTCCGTGTCAGTGTCTGTGGTGTAAGGAGGTGCGGTGGCTTTGGTGCGTCTCAAGAAGTTGTTGCGGCGATCCTTCAGGGCCTGAGGACAAACATACGGTTAGTATTTTTTTATATAATATATATATATAGCCAATATTATTGGCTTTACCTGGCTTTACAGACATAAGCACATTCCTTTGAAAAATGAAAATACGATCCTTAAAATAAAACTTCGAATGCTTTAGGTGGGTTAAAGTTTTTGTGCAAGAAATTGTATTTTAATACCAGCAATTCAATTGCACAGAAACATTTTTAAAACACTTTATAGAAAAAATGGTGCTAATACGAGTATTCTACTTAATTTAAGGTATTCAAACAGATAACGTATCATCTCAGCAATTATTTATCTTATATTTAATTAAAGGCATACAATTTTTTATCACAGTGACATATAGGTTTTTTTAATTACTATATAAAAAGAAACGCACAAATTACAAACGATTATTTAAATGTTACAACTTTTTTGTACTTCTTAAATATATCTAGCATATGAAGTAAATACATGCTACCAAACCAGTCTCTACATTCTAATAACTATAATCTGTAAAATGAAAGTTACACCCACCGCAAATTATAGCAATTCACAAATCATGCTCAATGGTTCGTTATAACTTAAATCCACTCTAATGAGCCCGAATTACGGTGAAGGTAAACTGAGTAAAGGATTAGTTCCATAGCTCTAACCACAAAATAATTATATCTTGTATAAAGCTGCGGTTTTTTATGTCTTTGCTTTTTGTAGGAAAAATATCTCACAAGGTTAAAAATAAAATTGTTACTGGCCAAACACTTTTAAAAAAAAGTTATATTTTTATAAAACGAAGCAAATGAATGCTTTTTAAATAAAGTGATCTTATATCCTAAGTTTATGAAGTGATCCCTTAGGTCTCGTTATCTTTGATTCAGTACCTCTTATCAGGCTCTACCGATCATACATTCTGAAATTATGTAAAAAGTAAACAAAGCTAAACAATTTAAAATGCGTATGTATTTTATGATTTTCATTATCATTATCATTCTGATAAACCTACGTAAAACTTACGTAACTCAAACTAAATTTATGATATTATTTTACAAAAAGTATTTTAATAGGTTTGATGATACTTTCGGTTTTTATACGACCGTAAAATAAAATCTGAATACGAGATTAGACTACGACTAGATAATGGAAGTAATGCGGTCTCGCCTATTAGGTACGTAAGGATTCCATTCCTAGTCAGGTCTATTTAGAAAACGATTTTCTCTATATTCACTTGGGTCTTGGAAGCAGCAGTGATGCTTCAGAAGGCAATTTAAGCTATTGTTCCCGGCATTTGTCGGGTGATGGAAATCATAAAACATGTCATGTCAGAGGCCTGAAATAATCGACTTGAAAAACTCTCACACCAGATTATCCTTTAAGAACACGATAAGGATAAGAAGGTAGCTATACGGTAACTTACAGCACTAGAAGTAAGACAGCACTAGCAGCAAATAGAATCAGCAGGTGAAATCTATGAATGTGGTGTAGCGAACCGCGCAGCGAGCGTGACGGCCGAGTGACACAGACGTTTGCCGATTAAAATATGCGTGACCGGACCATTAAGCTACGGTCGTGGGTATAAACGAAGCGGGAAATAATTTATGTATTGCACACTACTGCCTATTATAAAAAACTTCTTATATTTCTTTATTCTTATTCTTATATCTTATATCAATGCTCTAGAGTGCAGAAATAAGCTCAATTATTATGATCATAAAGTGTTGATGTAGGTACACTTCCATTATAAAAAATATAAAAGTTAGTTGTTGCTGAGGTTATTCCGTGATCATGTCGCTTAAAACGAGAAAAGTAGGTACATTGTACTAGTTTATTGTAATAATAACTTATAAATATGTAGATAAATGGTGTAGTTTGTTAAAATAACGTAGTTTGATAAAATAAGGTCTGTGGTAGGAAATACCATTAAATATAAAGTTTATGGTTGCGTCAAAACAAAATTTGCAAACCCGACACGCGTTTAATATAACACTTTGTATTCATTCTTGTTTTTTGTTAGTTACAATCTGATGAAGTATTGTCCAAGGTACCAAGCAATTTACTTAAACTGGTTTCAAACACATGTTATCTGATTTTGTATGAGGAATTTGAATGTAAAAAAATATCTTTGATGAATACTCATTCATTACTTCAAATTTTGAAGGAAATAAAGATCTATTATTTATGATATATGACATCCGTTTAAGTATGACGCCTTTTTTTCATTATTTTTTGTATTGTCTTCTATTTTCAAACAAAGAAAAAACATTACATTTAAGTCAAATTAAAAAACTGTTATTGTCGTCAGTTTGCAATTATCTCATCAGAATCATGGCTTTTATGTATAGCAAAGTCCTCCCTTTGACTAGGATCATGTTCAGTAGTTGCATGACTAGGATCTTGTTCACTGAATGGGATAGGGATATTAATGATGATGTGAGATAAGGAAATGGATGATGAGGATGTTGATGAATATCTAATGTAGGTACATTTCGTATTATTCTCCATATTATATCACGACACAGCGACAGTACTAAAAACATTTAAAAAATACTCAGTAATCTCGCTAAGTATGCTCAATTTGCGCATTCACTCTTGATTATACGGAAACATTCAGCGCATGCGTCGCTTCCTTCGCGCCATCGCCTTGTACAGAGCAGTCCCGCCCTGGAAAGGCTCTACTATGACTATTTCTTCCTTAATCATACAACTTACAAGTATAGAGTTAAAATACTGCGATGATTACATGAGAAAAATGACTGTGTACCTACATTGACAACTTTGGTATAAAAATAAAGGCATAAAATGTAGAGTCCGAAAATGCACAACATAAATTAAATCGAGATTGAATGAAAGTTAAAATAAAATTCTTGGAAATTTGGCATTAGCTTTTGTATGTTTATGTTTGAAAAAAATAACGCCCAGTACGGGCGTACAGGGGCCTAATTCGCGTAACCGAATCGCAGTTCGATCGTGATTGAATTGGACGATTTTGACATTTAGCCCATACTAGAACTGTCAAAAACCTGTCGTTCAATTACGTTTGTGATACGATTCGGTTACGCGAATTAGGGGCCAGGTAGGCGTCCCGAAAAGTTTAATGCCTGTGACAGTCGTTTTTTTTTCACAGAACCTGTCATTCAATGGGGGCTATCGCTAGTGAATTTGCCACTAGAGGCGCTAGTGTCGCGTGAGGTCCAATATCATTCACTTTGTACTGGTTTTAGCGGAATTTGTTGCATAAATCATAATTTCTTTAATTTACCTGCTGGAAAGTGATCTCCTTCGTAAAATATCGCAAATATGGATTATTTGGCGATTAATGTGAACGCTTTAAAAGCGGAATTAAGAAAAAGAGCAAAAATAGGCGGCCTCAAAAGCAACTATTTCAGAAGTTAGTTTGTTGATATCAAGATAGTTATTTATAAACAATATAACCTTAATTAGATTCAAGATATAACACTTTGTTTCGGCGCCAATCGTCTTTGACAGCTATAACTCCGGACCTCAGTCTACAGTGGCGCCAACTGGTGAGCAAAGAAACGGTAGTCCCCATTGCTTTTGTAGGTGTAATATTCATACAATTTAATCAAAGCTATAATAATAATTATCGTAAAACAAATTTATTGATTTCAAAAGGTCACCGGTCAATCTAATTTGCACTAACGACTGCTATTGTCGTCATTGTTGTCAGTAAACGCCATAAAGTAGTCGCCATTACATTGCCGAACGCTCTCAATTCCGTACACGGCATTACATGGATTTTAGGAGGACAAACATCGCAGGTGTTACGAATGTGTTTCGAATGCACATCACGTAACTTGTAAGTTCAAATTAGTTTGTATTGTTGTGTTTATGCACACAGTTAAGCTAATACATAGTACCTACATCCTTAGAATTGGCAAAAAACGATATTTAATACAATTAAGTAGGTATTAATGCACACACCATAGCTTCTCTTTGAGATTAATTAAGTTTAGTTCTGTTTTTGTTGTTGTGATATAATAATATTACCTATGTTTACCCTTCACATAAAGTTGAATACAATTAATTATTTGAATACAAATGTTACTAAATACTAAATGTTAGACTCAGGCTTAAGCTATTAAAACTTTGTTCATGTAGATGAATCATTATTTTAATATAAGTTTTAATTTGATTCGTTTTTATTCATTTTTTACAGAGTTGACAGATTTGGTTTAAAATTTCATTACAAATGAGCTACAATTTATACTCCACAATTTATTTAATTTAAAACCCTTATGAGGCACTTTAATGTAGTTTGGTGCCCAGAAGAAACAGCTTAAATGATTGGATGCAAGAAATCACTAATTTTTACACCTTTTATACATACTTTTATAATTTATACATTTATACATGCTTACAGTGTTAGAGTAAAATGATCTGAAATTAATTTGATAAACGTCAGTTAAACGATTTAAAAATTACCAAACCATTAATTGTTTCATATAATTGTTATTGCCAGTTAAAATATCGTTGCCGAAATATAAATAATGGCTCAATAACGTTAGGTGTTAGAGTAGGTAGCAGTGGTGTGGGTTTGGAAATAAAACGTTATTTAGTAGGTGGATATAATCATAATTCAAGGTGAACTGGTGGATCTGTGCCTACAAAGAAAAACTTGTAAAGAGAACTTAATAAAATAGCGAATAATTATTGACGTGGTTGGGTGGTTATTTTATTAAATAATTACCTTATTCTAGTCCAAACTGTGTCTTTCATTTTGGTCGACAGGTTTGAGTTTTATAAAAAAATCACAATGTGACAAAACGCGAAGGTGCAGTTAGTAATAAAAAAAATATTTTCATAGAAAGTGTTAGATGATACCTAATTAATAATAATGTGCTCAGTCACTTCACGCTATGTCACTTTCAGATTGAAATCCAGATGTTACGTCATTTATTATGACATATCCATTACGTGATGACGAGAGATCAATATAGATTCTTAAAAACATCCGTGTGGCGTAAAAAAGTTATATATTGAATCTGATCGATTTAAGTGCTCTCCAAGTAGATTATAATAAAGAAAAGTAAAACAGCCTACAGTTAATCATTCCACTGCAAGACACAGGCCTCCATCATTTAATTCTAGTAACTACAGCAATGAATGGTACAGGCATAATCAACACGCGTGCAAATTGCAGGTTGGTGATCACAAACCCGAAAAATGTTCGGAAATTCGACCATTGTTCAACCATTTAAAATGATATTTTAGTGTAGAGTCGTCTTCATATTTTATAGTAAAATAGCAGCACATTTTTACGTTTAATAGTATATCTCGGTTTTCCTGATCGACTTCGACCGGTCGCCCTTGTATCGGAATTCGGTAATCACAACTCGACACAGGTGGCCATTGACGACCATGATTATATACTATACCTACTCGACCGAAGCTTCCGGGTAAGAAAATCGTTCGACTTTTTGCTTAAAAGTAAGAAAAACGACAATTGAAGACATAATGACATAAAACCTTATTAATCATACTAATTTTATAAATGCGTCGAGATAGATGTTTCTTTTGGAACAATTTTTTTAACCAAATACTTTACTGGTGTCAATTGAGAATATAAATAATCACGTCACGCCAGAACAGATAGAAGGACCTTTATAAAAGACAATCATATTAAGTAGATTATTTGCTGGAATAGCGCATAAGCTTTATTATTCTGAAAAATGTAAGGTTCCTACGGAACAGGCTTCAAATCTTAAACTGCGGGCAGTGTTAAAATAAAACTGCTTTGGTGATGCTGATAAAACTATTGTTGAGATTTCAAAGTATAATATTTTTTGCTACTTTATCTTAAACAATAAGTTGTTGAGTAGGCTTAGTTCCATAAATATGACGGTGTTAAAATATCCCACGAAGTTAAAACATCGTCATTTCAAACTTGATTTACAAAAATTTGCAGTTTTCAATATCCAAAGAATAAAAAGTTAAATCAACTTAGTACAGCTATTTGATTATTCCTCACCCATATAGTCCCAAGGCCACAATCGTCATTCCGCTGATGTGTCGCACCTAATTACCTAACCGAGTAAAAACCAACAAAGGAGTGTCAATCGACTCGATCGCACGTGATTCGATTGTGAATCGAGTTAAAGGTCACGATTGCGCGGAATAGCAATGATTGAGGCGTCCTCAGAATTTTAAAAATTGTGTGATGAGAGAGATCTATGGTTGTAGAGTCGTTTTTATATTTTATTAATCTAATTTGAAATCTAAAGTAATCGATGTTAAGAGATAGTGTTTTTTCACAATGACAATTCAAATTGAGAATTTCGTATAGATTCAAATAAGAAACATTAAACTAAATAATTTTTTTAGCATTGTTCAAAATACAAAACAAAAAACGTACGTTTCCTTTTACGAGCAATTGTATTGCTTAGTAAAAGTTCTTGAAATCATTACTTTAAGTTCCTTACGTATTGTTATTTCTAGCATAGAACTAACGAACTATAGTGCATACTGAGAAGGTTTTCGATTAAAAAACGACAAATGAAATCGCGGGCCACTATACTTAGTTAATGTCAACGTGCAAAAATTGCGTCAATTAACGTAAACTCAAGCTACTCGTATTATTTTTAAAAGCAAGCATTTTGATCGCATATTTAAAACATTTTTCTCACAGTCCATAGCGGTGATTACGGCAGGTTTCCAGCACGTTCGGTACATAGGCAAATAACACCGATTTTCATTTCGCAAGAGCGCGTGACCCATCATACCATAGATGTGCATCTCAGAATGATGCGGCTTCGTTGCAGTATTATTTGGAAAATTGCAAATGTTTTTTATTGCATAACTTTTTGAGGCACTATAATTGAATATTTTTTAATGTAGGTAATCCGATTCTATTTGAATCTAAAGAGTATAGGTAGTTCAAAGCTGAAACCTCTTTGAATTTGTAAAAAACATACCTACATTTAGGAAAAAATAGTTTCCGAAACAAAAAACCTTTTCGAGGTAAAATATGTAACTGAATTTTGAGTCGATGTCAAACAAACAATTACTGACACTAATGTTCTAATACATCGTTCTTTAAAAGTCACCAATTTGTATTTACAAGAAGTTTCATTTTATTTATCAAATTACAAAAAAAAAACAACCCTAGTATGAAACCGCAAAGTTCACCTAGTTTTTTTAAAAGGTAGGTAGGTATACAATATTAATACCGTGTCGCTAAAAAGTATAATAAATTGATAACTAAAAGCATTTCCTATCTTATGTTATGTTATTATTCAAGAAAAATTAATTAAAGTTGCAAAATTCTTCATTTATAACAACTTGCTACGAAGTGCGATTACCTACGAGTATATCTCGTAATAATAATGCTACAAGTCTGAATAGATATTACAATGACTGGTTCTCTTTGATTTGTTATCATAACAACACTAAAATTAACATAGTCTCAATATAGCAAAAATAAATAACGATTTTAATAATTTTATTGATTAACAATTTATAGGAAAATCCGAGACAAATGTTATATTGTAATCATTTCGAACAATCGAACGATGAATATTAAATGAGTCTTTATTATTCGGTTTGGAAGTATTTTTATTAATCAATAAAATCTACATAAAATGTGTAGCTCAGAATACAACTTGTACCTTTATGTACTTGTATGTTAAAGCTTAGGGGTAAGGTGGTCATGGCTTACAAGGTATTATATAAATAACTTGATAACTGAACTTTTAAAGAAAGATTCAATGATTAAAAAAAAGCTTGTGACGCATTTCGTTATTTTACGAATTTAATTTATGTTATTTAGAGACAATGTTTTAATACAGTAGGCACCTATTTAGTATTCATAATATGGGATTTATATACGAGTATGTATAAATGCTATTATACTCGTACAATAAGCGCCGAGGAGTAAAAAAAAATTAATTTTTAAATTAAGATGCTGCTTTTGAAGAATGCGAAATTTAATGAAGAGCTAAGGTCAACAACAAGCTTTTGCGTATCACATTATTATATTCTGTATATTACATCTGACAAGTAATATTACATTTCTCACTCAATTTGAACCTTATTGCTCAATACACAGCGTTAATATGCTATTGAATCGTGGAATTCACGCGTGGGTAGCCTTGGCTTGGTTTATATCGTAAATTAGCATTTCTATAGGCATTGATGGTTTACTATGGTCGTTGTATGAGGAAAACGATTCATTGGAATTCAATAAAGCGCTGTGAAGTTACCAAACGTGAATGATAGTTAAACAACTGTATACCTAGTCGATGGAAGATAAAAGTAGCTAAATATAATATTTGTATGCAATGAAGTTTAATTAAGGATGTAAATTGAGTATATTAGGATTTTATATTGTATTTTATTCCGACGTTTACCGCGTTCATGTTCACGGGTAGACTCTCGTCGTCTCGTCTTGTTTTAGAAACCAATACATTTTTATCTGATTTTTAATTTGATCGAGAATATAAAGTTCAATAGACAATTTTTTTTTTGTTTATTCGTTTGTCAAATGATTTTTCTCCAATACTAAGTACAAAAAAAAAATTGGCTACATATAAATTTAAATGATTCATATCGGTTTATAGATAGATATTATGATTATACTGTTGCTCAATTTTATATTTACTGTGACATCTTCAGTTGTCATTTGGTTTTCTCTTGCACAACTGTGGAATATATTGTCAAAGGCGGAGTCAATGTTGTCAAACTAGTTTGTTGATATTTAAATTACAAATGGCGTCTAAACTGAAGGTAATAAAAAACATAAGACGGACTACTTAATTCAATTGCATTAAATAATAGAAAGGTCTCAACAGGTTTTTTATTGTTATCACATTTTTTAAGCAAAAAAAGTTTTATTTTGCTTTCTTGTTATGACACGATCAACATTCTCTTCCACGCTTTTTCTTTAATTACAGTGGTCAAAGAAAGCTGTGTATCAACTTGCGAACAAAATGTTGTTCTAAATATCTGTGCAACATTAAATGATTTCAATGACCAATGCGCTAATTGTATTTGAAGGATCTAGCTATTAACATTATTAAAGTGACAGACAAGTAGGTCTATATTTAACCTCTTTAATTAAATCAAAGAAGAAGTGTTTTATTCAGTAAATAATTTGTTACTTAAATTTAGACTCCTCTTATTGAAATGAAAGCTATAATTACGGATATTAATCGTTTATGTTTGGGTTTTATCTTGTGTTTTCATTTGTCCTGACGGTTTGAAGATTTAACAGCGTTCGTGATCAAGACTTTCTTCCGATTCAATCTGATAAAAACTGACAGTTATCCTTCTAAGGATGTTATAGTATTCCGAGTTTTCAAACACGTTTTTCTGTAGCCTTAGGTTTTTTAGATTCAAGTCCTGTTTTAATGTTAATGTGATTTTACACTGTACCAATAACATTGTGTGCAATATACTTATATTCAAGTGGTTACGAGTTATTTAGGTATGTCTATATTGCGTCTTCTAAACCCTGATTTCAAAGACTATTTGTCCACTCTGCATGCCATTCAGTATTTTCCCTCTTACAACACGAAAAGTTATTTGACTCACTTTCTATTTGATTGCCTTTGTCATAATCACCGTTTGAATAATTACCTAATTAGTTTTGCATAATAAAAGGTATTTTTGTGATTGTCACCAAATACTAATCTTAGCCGTAATACTCGTAATAACGTTTCATTTCCGTTATTTATAGACGCCTTGTCACAGTCACAGTTCCAATTACAACTAAGAACCGGTGCCCGGTTCATTCGATTCATTGGTTATTAACATAATTATCCATGTTTTATTCATCAACAATTTCTTAATTTGAGAAGAAAGCATTATGCGAAATAAACGGGTGCGTGACATAATGAATGTTGAGATAGCTGACATCGCTTGAAGAATTGCTGACCTGAAGTGGCAATAGGCAGGACCATACCTGTTGTGTTGTATATTTTGTTGAGTGATATAATACGAGCTTTGACTAGTAATTAAAAGGAAACAAATGAAGCGTTAGAACTGGTGTTTCCCGGTTCTTAAAGATCCGTGAACCTAGTTTAATGCTTTGGTTATCATAATATGACGGCCAAGGCATCATATCGTTCTTGTCTCTGTCAAAATTAACTGTCAAAACTATGTTGTATTTAATTTTGAGCAGACCCCAATCAAACAACTACCGAAGGGCAAAAATGTTTCACGTTATTCCGCTTTATTTACTATGGTCACGTCTGATATCCGTTTCCGCTGTCTGACCGAGTGCGCCAAAGAGGGTAATGCCTCGTCGACTAAATGACTTAATGTTCCGCAAGTTGAATACCTGTTACATTATGTAATTTCCCGACTTGACATATTGACAGTAGGGTGTGTTCTAGGGAGTGGGCGATTATATAAAGCATGAACCAGCATGAACAATTGAATTACAGATATCTGTTGATTTTCGACGCTTAATGGTTATGTGAAATACTAATTTGGTACTTAATACGTAGGTAAATTAAAACGAATTGAAGGTAATACTAGGTATGTAATATTATGAGTTACAGATGAACGAAATAGAATAATTTTCAAAAAAAATTGTGATTCTTTGTGATTATATTACTTATTATATTAACCTACTTTATGTATCTAATAGGTATTTACATTTTCGTTAGCAGCAATGATTAGTTAGAAATATTTGCAATTTGATAAATTCAATTGTGTAAAGGTTTTCATTATTGTTTTCATGTTTTTGTCACTATTTCTCCTTCATTGCATTAGTTACTTGTAAAATAGCACGAGTTAGAATAAAACATATTACAGCAGGGCTCGTTAAAGCCACATTACCAACAACAAACTAAAATTCTGGGCTTAATTGCATAACAAAGGCCAATTTGAACTAAGGCTTGTCATTACTTGCATTCACACTTATTGTTGAGCCATATAAGTCTACGCCTACACTGGTGACTCATACAGTTTACCATGTAAGTACTTGTCATGTGTCTACATTTAAGGCGGCGTTGTTCTAAGAGGCAGCGTTTTTCTTAGTTGAGAATCTAGTCTAGTCACAGTCGTTATCGGTTACACGATTTGATTAACTTGGCTCGATGAAAAAAAATTACAAACCTACATCTCTTCGAAATGTTTTTTCAATTTGAAGACCACACTACGGACATTTTAAATAAAATTTTTATGCTTGTTTAAAGCTAATAAATATTTATAGAAATGTTTCCTGAGTTTGAATTCATTAAATGATACATTTAATTATTATGTTAAAATAAAAATAAAATACATGAGCGCGGCGGCTCGTAAGGCTCGTACTGTCGCGCGCTGGCGTTTACGGTGCGCATATGATAGGAGCTCCGCAATAGGCGATCGATGGATATCGATCCGTAAATCCCGAACTACTCGTACCGAGCCTTGAGTAGACTCCTCTATTGAAAGACTACTATAATTGATGTAATATTAGGGGTTAAAGTATGAAATTGCCGTTTTGTATGGACGAAATCGAGAAAAGTCATTTTTCAATACTAACAATTTTTAATTTTTTTTTAAAACGCCTGCACCGTTTTCGATGCAATTAAAGGAGAAAGTTAGATGGTTACTCGTATAAAGCTACGCATTATAGTATTTAAATTTCTGAAAATCAAAGTATAGAATACAAATATACTTAATTGAAGCAAGAAGGTCAGCTGACACATTGTAAGGGGTCTTTTCAACGACTTCCTTTAAAGTAATAGGCACTAGTATTGCATTATTTTTTTTGTCAAAAGTTACTTTATTTAGTTTTTGATACAATACAAAAAGAATTACGCAATAATATGACTATACTTAAGAGCTATAAACAAAATAAAAAGTGGGAAAATAATCGGCCATTTCATGCTTTAACCCCTATTATAAAAAACTAGACACACAATCAGCGTAAAAGAACTGTCCCAACTAAAAGTTGACAACTAAAAGTCAACGGGGCGTTGTCAAAAACCATTTGACAACGCCCCGTTGGTTTATAGTGGTTTAAATACCGGGCTTAAACCTCGGGATCCTGGCTTCGATCGGTTGGGCAGCAAGAGCTTCGAATTTTCGAATATTACTCAGATTGTGATCACTAACCCGCATTCGGCAAGCGTGGATTATGCCAGTACCCATCATTGCTGTGGTAACTTGAATTCAATGATAGAGGCCGTTGCCCTGCCGTGGGATGATTGTAGGCTGTCACTCCTTAAATAAACTCCTCTTTTGAAGCTATAACTGTTTAAATTATCAACATCACCATCATCCCACATCAGACCACAGACCTTACGGCTCTCCAGGAGAATATTGCCATAATTACCAATAGTTGATAGAAGACACCGTTAACAGATCTTTAGTTGCTTCACATGACATTCATATAAGATGAGAAAAGTTATTTAAGTATTTTACAAAAATAGTTTGAGCGATTGCATACTAGTGTTTATGTCACTTTTTAATTTCTTTTAATCAGCAATATAGCGTCGTCACAAAACGTAATTGCATCATCCCTTTTCTTACGAGTGTCGTTTGATGCGATAAAAAGGGAACCGCCAGGCCGGCAGCAGCTCATACTCCACCTTTGGTCAAACAACTATCGCCAACCCGTCTGCTAACCATGGCAATTATAGCAAAATCCATCTTTATTTTTTTATCCCTATAGAAAAAATAGCAGTGGACTGATAAAGAGACTGCTGATGAAGATGACGATCATTCAGCACAACACCAAAAATAATCTTAGTCTATCATATTAAATAAATAAAATAAATAAATGTGGACAACATCACATACATTATTCTAATCCCAATTTGAATAACTATTTAAAGCATTCGTATTTTGGAAACCAGAAACAACGAAGGTACCACAAACACCCAGACCCGAGAAAATGTAGAAAAACACATTTTTTCTACACTGACCCCCGTCCGGGAATCGAACCCGGGACCTTGGAGCAGGCGACACCTTGAAAACCGGTGTGTACGCCACTCCGCCACGGAGGTCGTCGTATTGCATTTCAAAATCTAAGGTTAATTCACAATTATTTTGAATTCAATGGGATCGTCAATAATATGGATGGCGGGTTGGCCTCGGTTTCTACTGCGCTGATTCCATTCAAAGAATTCCAAAGATGTCTAGCTTACTTTTTGTTTTCTTTTAACAAGATTCTTGTCAAGCTAAGATGGCCGGCACTGTCAGGTAGTTAACGTTTCATTTTATTAACGTTGACTTCTTGTTAGTGAGCATATTTCAATTCTAGAAAATATTTTGACGTTAAACCTATTTTTATATTTCATCAGCTTTTCGTATCGTCTTTTCACGGGTTTCCAATGAAAATATGACCATATGATGATACTCTCAAAATAGTTTTTTGCCATACAATATTCATAACTTACTTTTTTCAATATAATACAAAAACTAAATTATTTATACCGTTCACTTTATTTTTCAACCGACGTAAAATAGAATATCTTACAAAGGATTTTATCAACGATTACCTCAAAATGAGTCATCAATTTGCGTCGCAAACAAATTATCTCCAAAAAAGATCATACAATGACTAAAAATCGGTAACATCTTTGTGACCTCGATTAAAAAAAAGGTTTTATACCTAATTTAATTTTGCATTTATGTAAAAGACTCCATAGTCGCTCGCCCACAGCACAGCATGCGACATGGGCCCACGCCTGAACGAACAAAGAGTTGCGCAAGCGCCGGTGTATAGATTACGCTGTCTTTGTCCACATAATTGTGCAGGGGAAAGTGTTGTTTTCAGGCATTTTCTTTATTTGTAAAATTGGTGTTTTACCTGTGTTTAAAGCCGGTTACTGTTTTTAGTTTGATTAAAAAAATAAGAGGTACATTAAAATAAAATGGAGAAATTCAAAAGAAACCCGGGTTATAGATAATAAATCTTTCATTTTCATATTTAGGTACTGGGCCTTAGAGGTTGTAGTGTCAGTAACAATTTTCTTTTTTAAACGCGATACGTGTTTGCTTAAATGCTGTAATAAGTTTGCCTAGTGTTAAGTAAAAACACAACCTTGAGTACATTCGTAACATACAATACAGTCATAGTGGAATTAGTCTAAATTGTGATACGAGTATGTTTAATTAAATAAATAATAAATAAATCGTTTATTTAATACAAAGATATTAAATTAAATTATAAGAAGGCTCTACTTAAAATTAAACAGTGCAGATAGTATCTTTTGCGAAATATATGGAGATAGTAATTTGTACTCTTGAGCTTAGCCGTGCTGGCTTTTTCTTTGGCTGTCGTATCTTTTGCATTTTGTACTCTGTCATCCCTAAATATAGGTATTACATCTTGTCATGGATTATTATTTACAAAATGAAGAAGCACTAACTTTAATCAAACCCCGTTAAAATTAAACATACTTGGTAACCTAAATAAGAATTGAAAGAAGAAACTATTCTTTCTTTATAGGTTGCTCAATTAAATTATATATTTACAAGTTTACAATGACAGCAAAATTACGCAATAGTCACCGCGCCTTGATTTAGAAGCAACTAAGTAAAACGGCGCGCGCAGAGAAAGCGGTTTTCTCCGTCGGATGCTGCGCGCAGATCGATAGATTATTGTTTTTTTGCGACTGAGTCTGCGTGACGCTTCTGAATTTTATGTAACTACTCGTATAATTTTTCTGAATGTAATTGCGATGCAAGTACGTATTTTTAACACAAAACTATTTCGCGTCGCATAAAACACTATAATGGATAGTGTACATTGATAAATATAATAATAAATAAATAAATAAATATTTAAGACATGCCTCACTGGGCCACACAGAGCCATCTAGTCCCAAATTAAGCTACTATTAAGTACCCTGTCGTATGGGGTACTAGACAACCGATAAACTTACTTATATACTTTTTTTTTGTAAATATATACTTATAATATATAGAAAACACCTAATTATGTACCCATCATGTGTGTGTTAACTTCAATGAAGGAGGCCTTCAACCTGCAGAAGGATCTGTAGGCTGTTACGTTACTGTTAATTTTTTGTAACTATTTTGATTTCAACAACAACAGTCAAAACTTCTATTCAAAGTATATAAACTTGAAAAATTTTGTCTCAGGCGGGACTCGAACCCGCATCTCCTCGCATGCCGGGCGGGCGCCATACCATTAGGCCACCGAGACACTGCGACACGGCGCGAATTTTTCAAGCATATTCTTACGCTGTGAGCCAGCGTTGCTTCATCAAATGTTAGGAGTTTGCACCCTTAACACCCGAAAGAAACATCTTTGCAGATGTTTGACAGTCAGTTAAGATGAAACAGCTATTTATATACTTTATTTGATATTTTAGCAACTTAATTGCACTTATAATATCAGTATATAAACTTGAAAAATTTTGTCTCAGGCGGGACTCGAACCTGCATCTCCTCGCATGCCGGGCGGGCGCCATACCATTAGGCCACCGAGACACTGCGACACGGCGCGAATTTTTCAAGCATATTCTTACGATGTGAGCCAGCGTTGTTTCATCAAATGTTAGGAGTTTGCACCCTTGACACCCGAAAGAAACATCTTTGCCGATGTTTGACAGTCAGTTAAGATAAAACAGCTATTTATATACTTTATTTGATATTTTAGCAACTTAATTGCACTTATAATATCAGTATATAAACTTGAAAAATTTTGTCTCAGGCGGGACTCGAACCCGCATCTCCTCGCATGCCGGCGGGCGCCCGATGTTTCTTTCGGGTGTTAAGGGTGCAAACTTCTAACATTTGATGAAACAACGCTGGCTCACAGCGTAAGAATATACTTGAAAAATTCGCGCCGTGTCGCAGTGTCTCGGTGGCCTAATGGTATGGCGCCCGCCCGGCATGCGAGGAGATGCGGGTTCGAGTCCCGCCTGAGACAAAATCTTTTAAGTTTATATAAGTTTATAGTTTATATATACTGATATTATACGTGCAATTAAGTTGCTAAAATATCAAATAAAGTTCTATTCAAAGAATGTTTTCAAAACTATAGGTTACTTATGTGGTACATTTATAAATGTAACCTTGTTAATTAATTTATGCTTTAATCGTTTTACATAGTACCTCTACATAATGTAAAACAAACAAGTCAAACAAACAATTTTATTTGTAATATTAAAATTTGTAAAAAATGTTTTACTAATCTGAAGGCAAAAAAGCCTAGCAGGCTAGCCAGGTTATCACACTAAAATCTAAATAGCTGTAATACTTTGCCTAGGTACAGGGTATCCACAAGGATGTCTTAATTCACCTGTTAAACAAAACATCTCACGATATAGTTTGTGGGCACTTGGTTCCCAGTTAGAAATCCCGATGACGCAATCACCTGTATTGTGTTAAAATATACATAACTAAATCTTTATTTTCTTTTCATTCCAGAAGCTGTGACTACTACAGGATAGAACATCACAACAAGACGTCACATGGAAAGCAGATTACAATTGAAACTGTAAAATAAAAACAATTGATCCTTGTGTTTTCTTAATTAAACCCTAACCCTAGTCAAACACTAGTTTTCCTAACAACATGATTTAAGCAAAACCTTTTAGTAGACTAAATGAAAATTGAAGTAATTTCTAGAGAAAGATGGAACCCACAGACGTAGACATAAAAGAATGTATTCACAATACATTCTAAGACAATACCTACCAATACTATTAAAAATAATTTGAACAAGAAGAGAAGAACAGAAGAGGCTGACGTTAATTTTAAGAATTGAAAACCTCAAACTACTTACTTTACTTATTCTTACTAAAATTATAAATGCGAAAGTTTGTTTAGCATGCAAATAAACTAAAGGCTGAAATAGCATATAGGCTGCTGTTTATTCTGGAACAAATTATGATTCCCTGATGGACAGTTTCTAAGTCTTGGGCAAGAGCTTGTAAGTAACAAAAAGGGGTTTGATATTGACATTAATTCTAGCTGGAGAACTTATTAGGATGTTTCTTATTTGGAGACTTTAGTCGATGTCATTACATAAGCATTATATCCGTAGGGTCATATGAGTCACTATAAAGTTGCTACACGATTTGAACTTATTGATTCGGTACAATTACCTGTCTATTAGGCGATTAACTAACGCAAGGAATTAACACTTGCTTTGCGGCATACCGACTGACTCATGTTTCAAGAATGGCGAGTTTGTAGTTAATTATTAGTCACTGAATATTACCGTATTAAATATTATTAGGTTACCAAGTTGAACGAAATTCCTTATGCAGTACGTAATAATGGATCGAGTAGAGATAATAGCACCTTTATTAGGTAACTACCTATTTTGACGACCTCCTTTGTCGAGTGGCGTAAACACTAAGTTTGCAAAAGTTACGGCGCCGATCATGTCCTAGGTTCGGTATCCGGACCGGTCAATGTAAAATACTGTTATTCTATATGGCTTCGGGTCAGTGTGTGTGGTATAACAAGCGCTTTATAGCTTAGTTTGGGATCATAACAAAATGTGAGATTTTATCGGTAATTTTAAAGCTACTTAGGGACCAGAGCTCTGTAACGCCCCGTTGGTCTAGTGGTTTGAATACTGGACCAAGATCTCGGGTACTCGGGTTCGATTCCCGGGTCAGGCAATAAAATTTTTCTAATTTTCGTACATTGCTCGGGTTTGTGATCGCCAACCCACATTTGGCAAGTGTGGTGATTATGACTGTACCTATCATTGCTGTGGTAACTTGAATTTTATGATGGAGGCCTTTTCCCTGCAGTGTATACTCGTATTATGTAAACTGCTGCCCAAATTAATTAATTATTTTTTATTATTAAGGAGTACGTAATTCCCTAATTATTTGTAACTAAAACATGACTTCAAATTATTACTCTGTTTATTTTCTATTTGGCAATTTTCAATCCCGTCTCCCTAACAGTATACCTCTTACTTTATACAAAGTCAATTGATTTTACAATTACATTAACAAGGAGCTAGAAACCTCTTCATGTTTTACTAAGCAGCTTGTTTATTGACCATTATATAAAACAGAGGTCTTAAAACTGACCCCTGAAGCACACCTAAGACCATCGCTTTCAATTTGCACTATACTAAGCAAGTTATTATGCAAGTCTTACCTACTGTAGGTATAACGTATAAAATACATAAGGGCCGGACCGGTTCATCCAGTGCGCCTGCGCAAGTGATGATACAACATTAATATCGTCCCGAATAAAGTAACGTCCGCAGCGACATGTCTTGGTAAGACTAATTTGTTCTGCCTGTATCTGACCATATGTGCTGAGTAATTTGAGGAAAACGAGCGACGGAGGCACACATGCATATCTTTTGTCGTATAATCAACTAAATTTTGATTGCTAATTTAAGGGTTCTAAGAATTAAATCGAAAAATCTTTTTAAGGCGGGTTTTGAGTTCTGAGTTCAGAATTTATTAAGCTCCCTAGAAATGAGGGTATAAGTAAGGAAGGTAAATTAATTTTTAATCAGGACACAATTAATAAGGTATTTCATTGCAACAACGCATCGCACATAATCATTTGACAATATTGAAGAACAGAAGAAGGTAGTGGTTGTACATGATGACTGGCGATGGTTTCAACTGTTTTAGAATTAATATTCTACCACGAGTTGATACAGTCAAAACTTATCACAAAGGATTTTTTGTTCTCCTCCTTTACGGAACCACAAAACGTTCAGTTGTGTTAGATAATGGAGATTGCTTGGCAATTGATTTCAGAGATTTCGCTCCACAGGTAGGTCAATTGTATGTATTAGTTGTTTGTGTACTAAATACTACCTACCTACTACAAAAATAATGTAAGTATCAAAAAGACCGAATTCTATTTATAAAGACGCTACTTGATCTTGATGCCCTTTCGGTAACGACTTGACCATTGAATTAAATTACCTAGTTTTATACAATTGAACTGGCGAATCATCATTATATTCAGAAGAGTAAAACAAATTTGCATACTTAGTTTGTATTAAGTTTCAAATTTAAACTTCCTGATGGTGTTTGTAAGGCAAAGAATGTAAAGTATATATTTTGTAATTCTCCAAATATTTCCCGTACTATAAATTTTAAAGTGACAAAAACAGAATTAAATGCTTAACCAAAAGTCTACTATACGAACCTCAATTCACCTTAGATGGCTAGGCATTATTGCTTACTGTGTTTGCGTCAAACTCACAGAAAAACAAATTGTTAAACTATTTGATACATGGCTAATACCTAAAGGAATAACCACGAACTTAGAACAATAGCTTAGGAATGTTGATTTTAAGTCAGATTCTAGAGAAAACAAAGTATGATTAGAGTCGTAAATTTGATGAAATGTGTGCCAAGATTTAAGAAGTAAAATACAATTTCAGTCAATCATAAAAGTTAGGAAGCAGAAATCAACACATGTTTAAAGTGTAGGTAATGATTTGTCAGTATGAAGAGGCTCCTTATTGCTTTATGAGTTAATGCTTATGCCTAGCAACCTAAGGTTTAATTTTATCGAATCTATTCTGGTTTTCAAAACCTACGTACGACAAACTAATCTGTCCACCAGTCATTTTCATTCACCTCCATTTCACAATGATTTCAATTGATGTCTTCCGACGTCAATGCTTGTCTAATGACGTATGTTTTGTAACCCCTGACAGACTTTAGCTTGGTTTTGCGTTGTGTAAGACTTGTAACAGGAATGGAATGCAAGATGTGTGCATATCAAGCTAATGAAGCTTTACTACTAATGACAACTCACACATTAGTGCATAATTTGCACGTTTTCATAACCACATGCTAGTATAAATGATGATATATTCTGGTTTCTGTGGAAGGAGTAGTAATTCTATTCAAAATTAAGACGTACAGTCAGACTTGAATACATTTATAATCAATGACACAGTTTACCTGATTTAGTGATTATAATATAAGATCCTACAATCTACCTCAAGTTATATCCGAACCGCAAAAAGCAAGCAATGTATTCAACGAGCCAGTCCACATCTGTTTACTCAAAAACACCTACGTACTTTTTATAATAAAAAATTATCAGTTTTATACTAAACAAAAACCATGGTTTTGCTGCTTTCTTTAAAGATATAAGGACGACTAATAAGACGAACGAACAGCTCAAACCACTGATAGATCGGGCTAATATTAGGCATATGGATAAATCTTCACCTAGAAAATAACTTTATCAGGAAAAATAGGGGTTCGAAATTTGTATGGAAGTCATTAAATGTTGTTGTTAGATTTGCAATAGGTACCTATTGTAGTCTTTTAATAGAGCTTATTGTCACAAAACTTACTAATCATCTAAAGAAGCGAGTTATGTGGTAAGCTTACTTAAATAATGCAGATAGAGGAATTTGTCATGATCACCTCGCTTGCCAAGTGGGTTGGAAATACAATTTGTCGACTGTGGAGTGAAGTCGCAATGTATGGCGCCTACCATTTACTTCAAACATATTTTTGACATTTAATCGTATTATTTTTATATTGCCCCAGGCAAGCACCTACCTAATAAAAGTCGCAAATATGTTTTACACGTGACTTTATTATTGTTTGGATCTTTGTGGTCAGAAAAATCAACAGTATTACTATTAATATTATGACCATAGTCAACTGTCCCCGGTATCCCCTTAGTATGTGCAGTTCCATTGAGTCAGTCGTCCCAGGCACATCACGATTTTTCATGCCCCTGTCACCCGCTATGACCATAGAGCAGAAGACACACAAGATTTATTGTAACTAATTAATATTGTAAACATAAATAATGTTTGGATCGTTATTACTGTTACGACTATGACAATAGCCAACAATCCCCGTTCTACCCTAAGTATGTGCAGTTACATTGAGTCAGTCGTCCCAGGCATATCACGATCTACGCCTGCGCATCGGCTGTCACGACTCTAGTTGCAGTTATTCCGGTTTGCATGTTCGCTCTGAGGTTTGTTGTTGGATGTTTTAAGAGGATAATATGTATGTATCATTAGGATATAGGTAGATATATTTTTTTTAAGTTCTGCGTTTGCATCTCTAGCTTAGATTAACTAAAAAGAACAATTAATGTTCTGAAAAAGGAACCTTAGGTTAGGATTTGAGCCAACAAACATTGGAATTTCTTTGGCTTACAGCGTAAAACCTTAAATCATTTTGTTGAAATAACAAATTCTTATTAGATTAACTGGTTAGAGTATTCGCCTCGTAAATTGCGGATTCGAGTCTCACCTAAGGCAGTCTACATTTTATTTAAGGAATTGTATTTTCAATTTATATTTATTTTAAAACCAAATCTTGGTATGAATGCATTACTATTTAGTGATATAAAATGTATTATGTTTATCTATACTAAAATTATAAAGCTGAAGAGTTTGTTTGTTTGTTTGAACGCGCTAATCTCAGGAAGTACTGGTTCGAATTGAAAAATTCTTTTTGTGTTGGATAGTCCATTTATCGAGGAAGGCTTTAGGCTATATGACATCACACTGCGACCAATAGGAGCAAATCATCAGTGAAAAATGATGCAAAAATAATCGCGATCATAATAACAGAAGTTGACGCGTACGAAGTCGCGGGCAACAGCTAGTCTTTAACAAAACCGATTTATGTTAAATGGTATTCTGTTTTAGGCAACAACAGTATTTCAATCTAACAAGCTGTTAGATCTAACCTTTGTTAACTTATGAATGAGTTTAAACTGCCTAACTATAGCAGTGAGCGAAAGGGAAGGGATTTCAGGGACGGTGTTATACCACATAACCACATGTGTGCTCGGCCTTAACTGGGTCATTGCTGTATCATGCCGACCACAGACATGTGGAGGAATGACTTGCCTATAATTATGTAATTAGAGGTTCAGTTCATTTTAGGACCTGTGATTAAGTTAAGTATAATTTACTGGCTAAATTGGCACTTGAGTTAGATCTTACCAAACCTCTACTGTAGGTACCATTGGGTCATTAGGGGTTCTCTAATTTTTCAAATATTTAAACCCTTATACAAAAGTATATTGTCAAAATACCTAAAACATGATGAAGACAACACCCCAGTTCTCATATTTCTACGAAAAGGGAGCCCTCTGTTATAAGATACTGGATATTTCATTTTGCCAAAGACGTCTCTAGCATTCCCAGACGCAAAACAGTCTTGAAAAGTTCGATTTCTAAACTGACTGTATCAGGAATTAAAACCAGTTGCGTTATTTGTAAACTACACAAGTGATTCTTTAATTAAGTACCGGATATTTTACTTGAAAATCTAATTCGGAATTGAATCAATCATTCTAACTTATCTGTGTTAAATACACATCGGATACATTAATAAAGTCGGTAAATTGGAATAGTGATTTTAGCGAGCCAGCTTAATTTTATTCATGTCTTAGTAGTTAGACTAACTAACTCCTGTAACATTAAAAACATATATTTTTTCTCATAATAGATTTTGATAACTTAAACGGTTTTAAAAAAAACTAAACAGGCAAAGGCCGCTGTCGTCATAAATCCTAAAGCCACATATCATGTGTCTCACACGTGCGTCCTAGTTGAAAAATATTACATAACTTAACTTGGAAAATCAACTTTGTATATGGTTAATGGCGATTTTACAAATATGACATAACGCAGCTTTCGCTTTAAGATGTTTTTCCATAATTAAATAGGAACGTAAAAACTTGAAGCATAAAGAATCAATTTATTTACATAACAGGTAGTGAATTTGCAAATTAATGACTTGTCTTTCGCAAGAGGTTAGATTATAAAAGGCTCCTGCCAATTTTAAAGATATACCATGGCTAGTATGATTGAATATTATTTGAATGGAAGAAATCAACAAATATGTTTAGTGAATCCTTATTGAGGCCTCAATATACATTTATATTTGCTTAATTAGTAAGTATAGAAAACTGGAACTATATCATTTGAATTTGAATTTTAAGTAGTGTTAATTTATATCACCTTGACCCGACTCAACAAGAATTCCTACTCACCTGAAACACAGGTTTATAATCCTAGTTCAGGTAAAATATACCTTTCTACACTTTAAATTGAGGTTTTTCGACGTTACATTAAATACGCTTTTTATTTTATTTTCGTCAGTAATTTGTTAATCCAAGTTTGCTAGGAAAAGACGTTTTAGTATACTTTTATATGATAATAAATAAAGACATTTTAGTTTGCTACATGAAGATTTATTGATAACGGAACTATTATTATGTGTATTTCACTTATAGTTTTAAATACAGGTCGGCTAATAATAGGGGTTAAAGTATGAAATTGCCGATTATTTTCCCACTTTTTATTTTGTTTATAGCTCTTAAGTATAGTCTTATTATTGCGTAATTCTTTTTGTATTGTATCAAAAACTAAATAAAGTAACTTTTGACTAAAAAAAAATGCAAAACTAGCGCCTATTACTTCAAAGGAAGTCGTTGAAAAGACCCTTTACAATGTGTCAGCTGACTTTCTTGCTTCAATTAAGTATATTTGTATTATATACTTTGATTTTCAGAAATTTAAATACTATAATGCGTAGCTTTATAACCATCTAACTTTCACCTTTAATTGCATCGAAAACGGTTCAGGCGTTTTTAAAAAAACTAAAAAATTGTTAGTATGGAAAAATGACTTTTCTCGATTTCGTCCATACAAAACGGCAATTTCATACTTTAACCCCTAATATTATGCGTAGTTAGTGTCTGAAATTGTAGAGCCCGTAACGAATTTTCTTACAGCCGTAATCATGTTTGTGTTATAGAATTTACATAATTGATAGGTAACCGCCCCGTTGGTCTAGTGGTTTAAATACCGGGCCAAGATCTCGGGGTCCCAGGTTCGAATCCCGGGTCGGGCAACAAAAAGTTTCGAATTTTCGAACGTTGCTCGGGTTTGTGATCACCAACCCGCATTTGGCAAGCGTGGTGATTATGCCAGTACACCCATCATTGCTGTGGTAACTTGAATTCAATGATGGAGGCCTTTTCCCTGCAGTGGGATGATTATAGGCTGTTACTTACTTACTATAGGTACCTACACAGAGTTTTCCAAATTGATTCGGGGCTGTTAAAAATCTTGGGTTATGTATGGAGTATGAAATGTTATCAGTTAAAATCAGTTTTAGTTCTGCAAATAGGCCCCAGGAGGCGCTTTTACACGTCCCAATATTTAAACCTAACTCTGCTTAAGGTCTGGGCAAGTGCCGCGAAGAAGCCGCGCAACAACCTTGGTCACTATTGTCGGCCACTTTTTAAATAAATGTTTACAAAAGGTTTAGGCAAGTACGAGCTAGGACAATTTAATGACATACATTCTTATCATTCATCAGATATCAGATACGAGTCTACAAGTTTTGTAAAACTGATCTTTTGTGATCATAATATTATTGTTATCAACGCTTTTGGTGTGTTGAAAACAGAGCTGTAACTCTTTTTTATAGGGCTACAATGTACCAGTTACTGTCAATACCATTTTCACCCTTAGCGCGATATCAGGAAATCAATCTGGCATCGTATCTACCTGTGACCTTGAATCAATAATTCAGATAATCTGGATAGTTATTGATCCATTTTAATTATTAATATCAACCTTACCTAGCCCACAAACTAATGCCAAATTGATCGTCTAAGATCATTTTATAGAAAAGGTATAAAATTTTCCTTTTAAATTATGAAGTAGGTAGTCATAAAATGCCTCAGGATAAAGTTATACGTGTCCATTAATTAACGCGCTCAATTTAGAACATCTTGTTTTTCTTCGATTCTTAATTATAATTGTTTCCTACTTTAGTCTTTTTATAGAAGCAAGTACACCTTCGTTCATGACCTTTGGCCACAAAAAAATTATAATGTCTCGATGTCAACTGATAATTGAGAGACGTTGAAAGTTCACAAAGCTTTGTATGTTGCTAATTAATGAGGCGTGTGTGAATCCATTGTTGCAAACGTATTGTTGAAAAGTAAATTGATTATTGTTAGATTTTTTTAACCATAACTTGTTACAAAAGTAACGTCTGTATTTTAAAGATTGAAGTCGATAAGGCTATTATTTTATTGCTTGCTTATAAGATTTGATGATCCTAAAGAAAACAAGAGTGTTTTTGAGATTGTCATCGTGTTATTAATTTAACTCTTGGAAATGCTTGTAATAAATATTGTAGGTCTGATTTAAAATTATTAGAGTTCTTCTTCTTCTTCTTTTATAATATGTATTTTGTGATTGTCGTGTAATAATTTGACACTTTCCGGGACATTACGCCTCCTGTCGCCGCGGCGCCATTACGCAATAGAACTTTTTTGCATGTAGCACTGTGATAAACTGACCGACCGGAATTTATTTAAATAGTAAATACATACCTAGTCATAAAAAGTTTTCTGAAATGCGTTTTTTTTTTAATTTATGCAATGCCTGCTTTTGGCTTCTCTTATTTGTTTTGTTTTATTTGTGATTTTTTATTTTAATGTTGCCCATAATTATTTTATACGTCTAGTTGACCTTCGCAATGGTGTTCATCATTTCGCTCCTCTACCACTGATTACAGTATTTTATTAACTGTTTCACTACACTAGGATACATTTTTCATAACGTAGTTTAAAGAGTGTAAAAATAGTACTTATAAACTTCATAACATCCATAGTTTTAGCTTGCGAGTGCATAGTCCATGGCACTGCCGAGAAAAATACTCAAGATAATGATTTAGGTTTAACCTTAAGGAAAAATCACCTTCTTTGCATTGGAACATTATTGATGTAGGTTCCTATTCTCTACCTAATTTTAGAGTAAGATAAATGTTAACTTGGACGTTAAGATGTTTATGGTAAGCTTCAGGAATAAAAGATATATTGATGTTGCACTTACCTTAAATTTAGTTCTTGTAGCAGCATCGCAGAAAAACATACGCAAACTTAAAGTCTCATCCGACTTTTGTTAACGTGTTTGTGAAGATGCTAAGTGAACATTTCTTTTCAGATTTAGACATTCTTTCACATGTGTGAAGAAACTGAGGTGTTTTGTTTTTCAAATGATGTTGATAAAATGCTGGATTGGTATCACATAATTCATGCTCATAAAAAATCATAAAAATGTCGTATATTACTAATACTTTATTACAAACCTTATCTTTTTGAATGTTACAATACAATTTGTTTCATCCACGTACAAAATGCCCGATCCTAACTCGTATGTACATATTATCTTGGTAACGATTAATATTATTATTACTTTAAATATTACAATCCTAAGACAATTTGTAAACTGAAAGTCTTTACTATACTCGTACCAAAATTAACTAACAAAATATAATATACATTTTTTTGGTACAAAAGAACTTCCATAAAACCTAAAATACCTTAGTTAAAGCTATAAATCTCTAAAAGTATGACTTAAAAGAAGTTGCTGAGATGATGCTATTTACAACAAAAATGCCTGAAGAATCTGTGTAAAAATTATTTCAAGGCACGGAATGTCTTTAATTTAAAGTGCTAAGGCAAAACCTATAAGTCTAAATTGAAGATTTCTTCAGACTCAGTGATGCAGTGCGAAGAACTAATTATAATTTATTTTTTATCAGTCAATCAGAGTATGTATATGGCCAGATACACCTGGTTCACTTGGAACCACAAACCAAGGGTTTCTCTTATTATGATTCTTCATTGGTCTGTGGTGCTGCCGTCGTTAACTTTCTAGGTATAAACGCCGGACGGAAAGCAGGTCGGATAGGTTTAACATATAATTTTCTTTCAGTTGTCGATCTTGGAGCTTCGGTTGTAAAGGTTTTTGCAGTTTTTGTAGTGGGCTTCTTTCTTGCATCGATCGGTACGTTCTGTGAGCGAGGCGCAGTAAACCGGGATTTGCTAGGGTTGAAACCTGTCGTTTTATTCGCTTTCTGATTTAAATTTGAGACGACTGTGGCATTTATCTTTTTGGGAGCTCTTTGTGTAGGTCTGGTAAAGTTAGATGACTTTATGATTGGTCGTCTTGGAAACGCAAATTTGGATCGTTTTGCATCATGTGCCGATATTTTATGTGTGGTAGTGTCTTCGGGAATAGTTTCAGTTGTTGATAGTATTTCCGTGGTGGTTGCCTGAGCTTCAGTTGATTGTGTTGTGATTGGTGTTGTGGTCAAAAGATCAATTATTGGACCCATTGTGACACCATCTGTAGGTGAAGTCACTGTTGCTGTAGTTTCTGTTGTAATTTCTGGTGTGAGTGGAATGACTGATATGTTGACTGGATACTTAATGGTTGGTTCATTAACATCAGGTGCTCCTTGAAATTCCTGGCCTTTAGCAGATGTCACAATACTCCGCCCACTTTCAGGTTTTATAACATGCAACTTCACAATATTTGCATCCTCTTTTTGAGTCGGTACAGACGCTGAGTAAACAAGAAAAGGTTGATTTTCTTTATCGACACTTATTTTTCTTGCCATCAATGGAGTTTCAGTTTTAAATAGCGCTTCTAATGGTAAAGTAGACGGTTTTGTTTGTACACTACGTGGTGTTATAATATCATAGCTCTTAGCAGTCTTATGCTGACTCATCTTTTCATTTTCATAAGCCGCAGGCACAAATTGCCATTCTGGAGTGTATGAATCTGGTTCTTCGGTTGACTTTTCGTTTTTTTTGTCTTCATTAATGTAACTTAAGAAATCATCACCTAGAAGATGTTCCACACGATCTTTGTTTCCTTCAAGTTCTTTGTTTGAATTTTTCACGTGCCGGTAAGCTTCATTTATGCTTTCGGAGGCTACCAAATTTTCACGTGGTGCATCAGCAAAATTTGATAAAGTTCTAGCATTTCTGGCTTCATCTATAACGATCAAATTATCTGGAGGATTTTCTACTGGATAAACATGACCAAGTTTAGTTAGGTAAAGAGGAATTTCATCTTCGACGATTTTTATAAGACTAAATCTGCTGACTTCGCCAATTTTGTCTAACATGGGTTTCTTTTCAACCATTATTTTACCTTCTTCAATAAGGGTTGTTTCATTATTCTTGTTGAGACGATGTTTATCTAACTTTGAGGACACCTCTACGACTCTGCTAACAGAAAATAATTTATCAAACTGTGTTTTTATAATTGGCGATACCTGTGGCGCACTTGATGTGATTTTGGGCAATGTTTCAGTAATAATTTCTGTATTTGATTCAGTTTTTATGTTAAAAGGTGTGTTGCGTTCGGTTTCAGCTTGAGTATTTATGAAGACATCTTGAGTGCTGGGGTAATTTGTTGTACCTTCAGTGTATTCTAAGTAATCGTCCGTACTCACTTCCATTTCAGTGGTTGCCTCATTACTCTCAATATTATTAGTAGATGTAGCATCTTCTGAGGTGCTACTAGTATCTGATGCAGTAGAAGTAGATTCAGTCATAGAAAGATAATCGTCGTCATCAGCATTAGTCATGAAATCTGAGTCTGTGGTTGTGCTCTGAACATCTTCATCTTTGTTACGTACTAATGTAGTTGTTTCGGTTTTGTCTGATCTAATGTTTGGTATGGTGCTGGCAGCAACTGATGCGTTGTATCCAAGAGGTACATTTTGGACACGTTTTTTGGTATCATTGACTGGTTTATTTCCTCCAAATCTATTGAATATTGATGTGCGGTTTACTCCAAATGGTCGTTTAGGTAATTCTGTGGTGGTTGAAGCTGCTCTGAAGGTATTTGAGTTAACTACTCTGGGCTTAAAGCCTGGTTTTCTAGTTGTTATGGTAAACTTATTTGGTGTTTCTTCCTCTAAAGGCTCTTCATCAAATGCTTCTCCTGACTCTAAATCATATTCCTCTTCATCTTCTACTTCATCATCTACGTCAGGTTTGCGAGTAAACAATTGATTGGGCGGTACAAAAACGAATGGATTTTCTGGTTCCTCGTCCAGAATTTCTTCATCTGAATATTCTTCGTCTTCAACTTTTTTTGTTGTTCTAGCCGTAGTAAAAGGTCTTCTTGTGAATACCTTAGACGAGAAAAGAGGTCGCCGAGTAACAGCAGGCCTAAACGAATCTGGTTTATCGGCAGATGAAGGACTTGTGTAAACTCCTGGGTTATATTTCCGACTAAAAAATCTGCTGCTTGAAGATATTGAAGACTCAGTTGTCGAAGTGAATAAACGCTTAGAAGGCCTATAGGGCAATCTCGATCGGCTAGCAGGTGAGGTTGACTGAGTCGAGGTGAGGGTAGTCGTTTCAGGTTGAGGTTCTTCGGTTTCTGTCACCGGAGACGCAGAAGGTTTCGATTCATTATTTTCCGATGAGTCTAGAGGTTTATGGTCAGCATCTATAACTACTTCAGCATTTGTTTTTGATTCTGTTTCATCACTTTGGGCTGTTACGTCCGTCAAAATTATTTCACTTTCGGTTGGTTTCACTTCATTTTCGGTGATTGCTAGAGAATGTGATTCTTTACCACTATCTTGATCATTTGATGGTTTTAACAGCTCATCTTCTGGATTTTCATTAGGTTCTCTATCACCTACATTCTTAAGCTCATAACTATCTTGAAGCTTAACATTTTCTTCTTCCTCTACGGCAACAGTTGTTGGAGCTTCAGATGACGATGGTAAGAAAGTTTTTCTAGTTTTTTCCCCATAATTACTTACTTGTTCAGTAGTAGAGCTAATTTTTGCTTCAGTATTTAGAGAATCCTCAGATTTTAAAATTACAACCGATTCATTTTCTACGGGTTTAATTTTTTTACGTATGATTCGTCGTATTTTTGGAATAGCTAAAATAGGAGCTTCAGAAGATGCAATATTAACAAGTTCTGGAGCTTCTGTGGTAGTTGTGGACGTAGGTCGTCGTCTAATTACTCTGAATTTTCTCTTACCTGATTCTTCAATGGGAATAGTTTCAGTGGAAACCACGCTTTCCGGAGTGTTTGTGGAGGGTCTTAACTTTTTAATTACTACCCGACGCTTGGGTATTTCTGGTACTTCTTCATTAACCTCTTCATGCTCTTTTTCCTCTATGGCGCTTTCAGACAAAGCAATGTCATCACCTTTGTTTTCTACGTCGTCTTCAAGATCATCGTCATTAGTCAAAGATTGTACTGTTGTAGATGAGCGAGAAGGGTATGGTAACTTACGTGCTTGGATAAGAGGTGAATTTGTGGAAGATAATCTAGTTCTGCTAAAAGCTAACCGTATAGGAGCCCTTGTAGTTACTACCTGATCATCATCGGTCAAATCATCATCACTTGTTGTCGATGAAACTTCACTACGCGTGAAAGGTCGAGGTTGGAATCTAGCGAACGTGGGACGTCTTTGGAATGGTGCTGCTTCAGTAACTTCAGATAGTTCATCGACAGGTGCCTGTGTGCTGATTGTAAACCTACTACGTCCTCGTGGTAAAATATTAGGTCGTCTTATTTCAACGGTTGCAGCAGAAACTTCGCTATCTTCAATTTTATCAGCTACAGTAGTTGAGGTCCTACTACGGAAACGCCTTTCATTTCTTTGAGCAAAATTTTCTCTTGGAACAAATCGTGGAGTTTCAACGATATCATCCACGACATCAACTGGAGTCAAGGATATTACTTCATCCCTGGTCAAATGTGGTCTGAATTGTCCCCTAGAAACTTGTGAAGCTGCAGCCGGTACGGAATCTTCATTTTGCGGTGTGACTCTGACTCTTGTTCTTCTGGACTGATTGGATTCCACATTTTTAGCACTGTCTAGTTCACGGCTATCTGGAGTGGTTGATCTAATTTTACGAGAAACATCATCTGTTTCGACTGAGTCTGAAGATATCTCGTTAGGCCGAGATAAAGGTCGCCGACGCCTTACAAATGTATAGTTCCTAGAACTCACCTGTGTGGACGTAGATGGTGCTGACGTAGTAGTTGTAGTCGAGCCTCGTCGTCGAAGAATGGTACGTCGTGGTGGCGCACTAGATGGTGCTGAGGTTGTGGTACTAGATGTGGTTGTCGTTGTGGTCGTAGTTGTGGTTGCAGCTTCAGTAATCTCTTCATCAGCAGGAGAAGTTTCCAATTCAGCGTCAGCTGAATTGGGCGAGTTAAGAAGGGAAGATATTTGAACGGCAAGGAAAGTGGTTGGCTCAGGACTGCTCGGTTCTTCAATAGTAGCTTCAGTGGTGGATCGAGCTCTTACAATCGATGTGTACTGAGGCTGAGATGAGATTTCCCTCTCGAGGGCTGTGTTTTGTGTTTCAAATTCTTGTTGCGTATTGTCGTATCTGGAAGTAGATTTTATTTGTAAGCACAAACACAAAGAAATCAACGAATTTTTGTCTTTTTTTAATATCATTGGCATAGCAATATTTATTGTTGGTGTAATAAGACAATGACTCGGTTAAATCTAAAACAATAACATTACCAACTAATTATATTACCATACACAAATCAGAAAACTTACTGTGCAGTAGTAGCCTCTTCAGTAGTCGGTCTTTGTCTTCTTATGGTGACGTATTCTGGTACATTTTCTCGTCTCGAGCTAGCAATATCTAGTGTATTTGGTGAATTAGATACTGTGACGTAAGGCTCAACTCGTTCAAACAACGCATTTCTGAAAAGGTTTAAATTCATATTGATCATTAAAAGACAAAGAAAACTGACATTTGCACCTACAACATTTTGGAATAAAGTGTTCTAATTACCTGGAAGCAGTATCATCAGCAGTATCCGAAGTGCTCAAGGTAGTTGGCCTAGCTCTACGAATATTAACATATTGCAGAGGCTTTGCTGATGTCCCAACATAGATGTCCTCTTCAACTGCTCTTGCCCGAGACAACTGCTGCGGTGGTTCTTCGACCTCATCTTCGTTTTCTTCACTGGCCTGAGACTCTGTGGCTGAAGTAGTAGATGGCCGCGAGCGATTGATTGTTGTGTACCTGGATTATATTAATATTTTTTTGTATTATTTACATAATATACAGTTACTAATTGTTGACTATAACGGGTGTAAAAAACCAAACGCAGATCCGAAAACCACATATTGTCCCCATCATTTGGATCATTTTTCTCTTTAGGACCATACCTGGGAAACAGCTGGTTCCGAAGATATTGAGGGTCAAAATCACAATTATGTTTTCCATTTTATTACAAAAACTGTTGCCAAGTATCCTACTTAAAAACTTTTCTTCATACAAACATAGTGGTTCTTTTTTATTATTTCGTTCATAATAAGGATTTTTTAATTACAATACGCAATGTACGGCGCAGCGCGGACGACTTTTGAACTTAGCAGCCATCTCCAGCGCAGCGGCCTACGCTACGGCCGCTATACATTGCTCGCTACGAATTATAATATTTTTTTGAGTCCCATAAATAAAAATCATTTCCCAGCTATAATATTTTGTAATATGGCTTGGTTTGCTTTTCAGATTGCGTAATTTCAGGGTCTGCGTTTAGTTTTTTTACACCCTGTATAGTTTAACTGTAACTTAATCAAATGATAAATTTGAAATTCTTCAACAATTTTTTTTATAATAATAATAATAATAATAAAATAAACTTTATTTTCTCATCACAAACACATGTAAGTATACAATTTTATGATAACTAAATAGACAAGCAGTAATTAACATCACACGTAGTTTGTGTGAGACTGACGCCTGTGATTGATGGCTGAAGTACAAAATTTAGGCAAAACATTTTTTAACAATTTTCTTTTTAGTAGCTACTCACATGACATATTCAGGAAAATGTAGAGAAAAACTTTTTATATCTTCTCTGGTGCAAAAAATATGAATAATAATTTAATTTAGTATATTAAAATATACGAGTATAACAAAGTTAAGCAGACATTTCTACATACTGTGGGCGGTCTTTTCTGAGTGTCTTGTCTGAACTGTCCTTGTCTGCTGCAGGTTCGATTCCAGCATTTTGAGGTCCCCTTCGGCTGTTTTGTGCTGATCCTTCAGATATACTGTTACCACCGAATCTAATTAAATGAAAAAATATCAATTTATTTTTAGATAGTAAAAATCTAGCAAAAATTATAAAGCAGGATATTTACGATTTACCAAATTCAAAACAAAAAGAAAATACTCACTTGTTTTTACCCCTTGTTCTTTCTAACACTTTTTGATAGAGCTTCTTATTGAAGGAGGCAGGTGTGGTGGTAATGGCGCCATCCGTACTAGCAAATGACTCTCCTAAGTGCAAATGCTTTTCTAATTGTTCCACTCCACCTAAAAACAAGTCAAGTTTGAAACTAAAGTATAAAGAAGAGGTATTTTGACATTTTAAACTTATTGAAAAATGTTGTAAGCTCATGGTCACTAGAATTTTTCCGGCAATAATATTGTACTTTAAGAGTGAGGACATAAGATACTTACCAACTTTCTTAATAAGATCGATCAACTCCTTAATAACCTTAGGGTCTTCGGCCTCAATGTCAATGTTATCTTCAGGCACGTCGTCTTCGTATTCTTCTTCACTCTGCAAATCAATAAATGAACTTGAAACTGTCATATATGTAGCTTATTATATTAAAATATTTCAAACTTCTTATTTGTTATTAATGTTTCTATTGTGAGTTCCTTGCAGATTATAAGTATCCGATGCTACCGAACCAATGCGATCCAACATCGGATAGCCAAAAATAGTTTAATCAATTTGAACAATCAAATTGTTGGTATAAGTTGTTAATACATTTCCTTAAAAAAATATCTCTATTCAAGGGATTGTATTCCCAACTAATCACTTCTTCGTACATACGGTATAGTAACTGGATAATCGGACATTTAGTATGGGAAATATAATATTTGTTTGAATAACTTGTTATGTTTGAGCATCAGAATCTCGAGGATCAAAACACGATCCTTTTGTAAATGGTATGTGGTGTGATAAAGCAGTATTTAAACTACTTTATCGCGAAGGGTTTTGGACTCTTTATACAATCTTACTATGGTTAGTATTACAATTATAAATGCGGAAGTTTGAAATGATGATTGTTTCTCAATCACGCCGCTTAAAAATCGGAATTAAATTTAGTACCCAAATAAATTATAGCTGGAATAGCACATAGGCAACTTTTTATCCAAAAAATCGAATCATCATCAAAGCGTACGAAGCTTTGGGAAAACGTCATCCATATTACAAATAAGGTTATTGTCACAATGTTTTCTCCCATACCTCTGGTTCAGGAGTAGTTGTGGTGGTGGTAGTTCTGAATAGCAGCGAGTTTCTTGTGCTAAGCTGGATAGGTTTCCTTGTAGTGGTGCTGGCGGTCGTCGTGGTAGGGGGAGCCTTCGTAGTTGGGGCTTTGGTGGTGGCGGCCGGCTTCTTGCAGAGTACGTTACGTGCGAAGTCGCAAGAATCGGCGGCTTTGTTGAAGAATAAACCTGGGAATTAAAAGTACAGATAATGATGGGAAATATAGTTAGTGACGACAATCATTAGAGAAATATAGTTCAGCGAGCACAATAATATCTTCGGTTGGGGAAGTAAATAATTAAATAAAAACTATATTGACACTAACAAGTCTCAAATAGATTTTTGTTTGTAGCTTTTATGGCCACTATTATATGAGTTAGTTCCTTCAAGATTTTCTGACTTCTGATCCTGTAACTTGTTTTTTATGAGTGGCGCTGCCAACAGTGCTGAAATATCAAAAACTCATAAAACACAACACAATTTTACTGCCTTGCAATTACGTGTTCTTTTGTTAGTTTGTGTTTCAATTTAAAAATTAAACAGTAAGTGTTATACGTTCTTGCTTTTCAATAGGAATGCTGAAAAAAACACAACAAAACATCTTCAATGCCTAATATTTCTAAGTTTCTTTTGGAATTTCCTGTAGAAGATGCCAAATTTTGGTTTCTAGATTGATGTAATCATAATTAAAGTGGAATGAAGTGAACCTTACCAGAAGGACAAGTAAACTGGTGAGCAACGATGCCGAGGTTTGAGGGTCCGGAGTCCAAACACCAGAAGTACTTCTTGCAATCGCGCGGGTGAGGGAAGAATCCTTCGTCTGTGCATTTGAAGTCTGTAAAATTTAAAACAATTAAGTTTAACTTTCATCTCACACAGTGTAACAATAACAAACAACTGGCTTAGTATCAAGTTTTGATGAATTCCGTGGTGGAGTGGCGTATACGTTGGTTGTAAAGGCGGCGCCTGCAGCGAGGTCCCGGGATCGATCATGATTACCTTAGTTGTTTCTGTATAATGTTTTCATAAAATGGTTTCATTGAATATGTCACTAATCATGACATTGTTTTTCTTCAAATCACAAGAAACTGATTTATTCTAGGTCAAATGGCTTTAAACTGTAAGTATAGGATTTTTCTGCGGTATGCAGATAATGTTTGTATTTACTTATTGAAACTTACTTAAATGAGTAAACGTGTTAAAAGGTGGACTTTATATCATATGCCATTCTCTCCCAGTCAGAAACCTTTTTATGAAAACATTACAGAAACAACTAAGGTAATATCGAAACATATATTTTTAAGCCATTGGATTAAAAATATATGTTTCGTAGGCGGTGCAACAATTTAAGAAATGTCTAGATCAGTGGGTATTTCGAATAAGAAGGTAACTGAAAATATACAGGGTGTTAAGTAAATGGTATAACAAGCCGAAGCTTGTCGTTTGTCAACACATTTATGCAGATAAATCGTATCGTGAAGACAGAAATTTAATATCTTTTTCTTTTTAATTTTTTTATTTCTGAATTGTACGAATCTTTTTTTCAAAAATATGCTATCAAATTTCTGACTTCACCATAGTATTTATATGCACATGATAACATGGACTGGTTTCGACTTGTTGTAACTTTTTTCTAACACGATGTACTTATACAGCTGCAATACCTATACAGGATGAAATTTTAACCACCTTCCAAATTTTAATATATCAATCTACGAGACAAAAAACAAATGACGTATTTTTTCTTTTAGTACAGCCTAGTAAAAAAATTTCAAGATAAAGCACTTAGAAAATGTCCGCCAAAAATCTAAAATTTTTAATACGGGCGCCTAGCAACACTTTTTTTACGCGTTGCGCATCTCATTCATTAATTACGATACTATTCATAAGTTTTTGATTTTTCCTTTATACCTTATCAGGTTTAGGATCGTAAAAATTGAGAACTATATCGCGAAAAATATTTTCCGGTGACACCTTGATTTACATTTTTTTATTCATAAATAGGCTCTAAAAACGATTCTAAAAATATTGGAAAGTGGTTAATATTTCAACCTGTATAAACTACATACTTGCGAAAGAAACATTAATGTGACTAACCTGATCCAGGATCGGGCGTGGTGGGTGGTTCAGGTGTGATGACGTTCCACGAGGGGGTCGAACTGGTCACCACTGAACTCTTGCGTTTGCTGCTCTTAGACCTGGAATCAATACGGTGATGGTAGTAGTCTTTTAGAAGGCACAAAAGGCCGACTTGGCTTCTGTCGCAAGGTATAATTAGTAAAAACTAGTCACGCCAGAAGCTTCTAGAAGGCGGCTTGGAAATATCTGATTATGACACGGATTCCTTAAAAGATAAACATATCTGGATAAGAAAATGAAGTCTGTACTATGACTTTTCAGTATTTAAACTTGAAAAATTATGTCTCAGGTGGGACTCGAACTCGCATCTCCTCGCATGCCGGGACTGGTGCTTTACCGATTCAGCCTCCGAGACACTACGTCACAGGCGTTAATTTTTTCAAGCATATTGTTATCGCTGTAAGCCAGCGTTGTTTCATCAAATGTTATTGCACCCTTAATTTTTTAAATTTAAATACTGACATTATATTTGCAATTAAATTGCTTAAATATCATATAAATTAATTTTAAAAATTATTAAAATTAAACGCCCCTTGGTCTAGTAGTTTAAATACCGGGCCTAGATCTCGGGGTCCCAGGTTCGATCCCCGGGTCGGGCAACAAAAAGTTTCGAATTTTCGAACGTTGCTCGGGTTTGTGATCATTTGGCAAGCGTGGTGATTATGCTAGTTCCCATCATTGCAGTGGTAACTTGAATTCAATGATGGGGGCCTTTTCCCTGCAGTGGGATGATTATAGGCTGTTACTTTACTTTTTCCATATAAATTACTATAATTTTACTTGAAAGCCAGTCTAAGTATCATTGGATGCCTCAATGAGATTCTTTAACTAAGGACCACAAAACTTGGGTTATTAGAGTACCTGGTGGTTGTGGAGGGTGCAGTTGTAGTAGTGCTGCTACTTCTGGGTCTGTTCCGACGTCTGCTGGACCCGCGTGTGGCCGACTGAGGCCTGTCTGTCACAATGGAGTTGTCTGTGGCTCTGTAAACACAATCATAATTTTAGTCAATGTCAATGAGATTAAACATGATGCCACGGAGACCCGGCCGGTGTCGTGGTGCGATATTCCGCCCACCACGCAAGGGTTTTTGGTACGGGTCAAATCAGGTCTTTTCTATATTAGTTAGGGTCTGAAAAGGGTGAGGTAAATGGTCCTGCTTCAGAAAGCACGTTAAGGCGACTTGTCCCAGCTGTAGCAAGATGTAAGACGTATGAACAAGTCACGACAGATAGATGCCTGTAAAATTCTGACACCAGGATGTCCTTGGGAGAAAGCCATACGTAAAGAAGAAAAAGAAGCATTTTTAATTTTTATAATTATCAGGTACTTAACACAAAAGTTTAGGATTTCAGACTTTTCTATAATTCTAAAATCGTGCGTCCTATTTATTACTTTTTTATTAAATTAAGACTTAACATTCAAAATAAGCCTCTGCTTTAGTCTTATTTTTGTTTATGAGATGACTTGTTTCGTACCGTGTTTTCATCATAAATTAATGTAGTTTACACACTTTCACCATCCGAAAGATGTGTGAAGTATACTTATTTTACAAGAAGAAAAAAAAAACAAAGAGGTAAGATGACGTGGCCTTACCCGAGCTTCACGATGTAAGCCTCCTTAGCAGCCTCGATGAGCGGGTACGGTTTGCCGTGGCAGTTGCCGCGGAAGTCGTCGTTGTCAATCGACCAGAACATAATACCTGGTGATAAAAACAATATGTTATATATTTTTTAAATAGAATACATTGTTTAAGATTAAAATAAAATTACAATATTTGCTTAGCTGATTGAGTATTTTCTCTCATAAACTCGCGACACTTTAACGAGGAAGGTGGGGTACTATGCCACTTAGGCCTAGTAACGCCATACCACAAACACACAAACTCACTCACTCATTCACTGGTCACGTTTAAGCTCCGTTATTCGTTTAAATTCATTCGTACTTAATGTACCTATATAAAGATATGAAAAACTTGGTGTTGCCCGCGACTGCGTTCCCGTCGGATTTTCGAAACTATAACTTTAATTGTAACAGGAACCGAATATTTATTATCTATTCCAGCCTTTATTGCAACTGAATGTCAAGTTAAATTCAGTCGTTTTGGCGTAATTAAGCAATATACATTCATCGAAACTTAAGCATTTATAATTTTTCTACAAGCGGCAAAAGCAAGCCGTTTGCTCATCAGTGGAGTTACAATTTGTCTTCAAATATGTTTAACCTTTGCAGTTTCTTTATCCCGAATATTATTGTAAATCTGAAATGTGTAACAATAAACAAAATAGATATGAACAAATAAACTAAAGCAACAAACCTCCAAGACCATTCTCAGCAACGTACTCTGCCTTCTTCTTGACGATGTCAATGTCATCATATCCGACCCACTGGTTGCCCTTGTACGCCACGGGGCCCATGGCCTTGGGGTTGGGGTGCATCACGGCCCACTCCTCTTCCTCCTCTTCGGAATCCTCCTCAGAATCCTCATCGGACGTGTTGCGTTTCTTTGTCTTTGGTTTCAACGCTTCGCAGATCTGTAATTTATAAAAAGAAAATGTCAATTGTGTTTAAAAACAACAAAAAAAATCCGATTTAGAAATTAATATAAAAAAGATGCACTGGTAGTAGAGTCGGATGAAAAAGGAATTTACAGAAAAACTTATCTGGTAATGCACAGATCGTCGATCATCTGCTGGACAGATGACACTAAAAGGAGGATAGTGGAATAATGCCATGGCTTGTCAGAAGGGTTGGCGATCGTAGTTTGTATAAAGATGGAGAGAATACTCTGCTGTGCAAATTATCAGCCAGTACTCCTTTAGTTGCCTCTTGAGACTACTATTACGAGATTTCTTAAGATATTCTCACGAGACCTATTTTACGAAGTAGTACTATTCTACTTCAGCCTGGCACCACACAGCATCTTTTAAATTGTGTAATTCAAAACTATTATTCAAATAAACTAACAATAAAATTTTAATGACGACCTGTTTGGTGTAGTGGTGCTTTGGGTCTTTAACGCAAGGGTCCCGGGTTCGATTACCCTTTGCATCAATTTAGGAAATGATTATTTCTAAATTGGCATAAGTCTAGACGGGGTCGGGGTTATAGTCGTCCTTCGAAAGACACTTCAAAGTCTTTGGCAAGATGGAAGTCGTCAAAAGAAGTCAAGTCAGAGTCCTGTGTTAGGCGGCTTGGAAAATTAACTAACCTTGAAAGATTGTCACACGATAAAAAGTAAAAGAACATTTAATTATTTTGCTTAGCTACTCCTTCTGTCCCGCTGGCCTAAGAGTTCAAATACCGGCCAAGATCTCGGGGTCCCGGGTTCGATCTCCGGGGCGGGCAACAAAAAGGTTCGCATTTTCGCAAATTACTCGGGTTTGTGATCAGCATTTGTTAGGCGTGGTGATTACGCCTTTACCCATCATTGCTATGGTAACTTAAAATCAATGAGGGAACCCTTTGCAGAAGAATGATTATAGGCTGTTACTTTATTTTTAGTCCTACTGCAGTCCTCACCTCATAATAGGCCAGGTATCCCTTCTCTCTCGTAGCATCTCCTTGTTCTCCAGGGCCGTCAGCAGGGGCGCCTATCTCGACAGCATCAGGGTTGAACAAGGTGTATGAACGCCCATATGTCGGGATACCAAGCACCAACTTGTCACGGTCTGCTCCGTTGTCGAGGTAGAATTTAATGGTGTAGTCCTGAAATGAGGAAATATGATATTTCAATGTTTTGTATAGGAGGAAACCATAGATTTAAATATACTATGCCTATGGAGAAAACAGACAAAAGGATTATAGAATGCAACTAAGGTAAACGCAGATAATAAAGACCATTTTGTTAAGGCAGTTTTAAAGTCAATTCAGGCAACGCAAAGATTCTGAAATATATGGTAGGTCGGCAACACCTTCAAATTTCCGATGGTTTGTCGAAGGCTTTACAATAATATGCTGCAGTGGTTGTCTGCGTATTTTAAATTTGAACAGTTTGAAGTATCGAACTGATTAGTTTTATTATTTGTCTATGGGTACTTACAATGTTGAGTTCGTTGTCGACGCTGTATTCGTTGGGCTCCTCGAGCGGGTAGAGCGGCGCGTGGTGGTTCACCGCAGGCTCGAAGGCCGAGTGGTAATCGTATGTCAGGAGGTTCATCCAGTCCAGGTATCTGAGCAAAAAGATTATAAACGAATGAGGACAACATCCAAATTTTTAATAATTGTGTTCTTACCATACCATAGGGGTCAGTCTAGTCCTTAGCATGGCCAAGAAGCTTATGGTTCTTCTATGAAGAACACATAAGGCAAGCGAAATGAAACCGTTTAGGGCAACTACTAGAGCTAAGTGCTGCTCCCAATTAATTTTATTTTATTACTTCTAAACCAAATCAATTCTCAAAAAACTAGAACAGTATCATTTTAGCAAATTACCTCTAGTATGAATTGAGTAGCGTTAATGAGCAGATAAATAATTCATGATTTAATTAGAAAGTATCCAAAAACTCTTGTCACGGTACGTACAAAATAAGAAAATAGGGTCGTTTAAAATCACGTATGAATTTATTTATAACAATAATGTTTGGAAAATGCTATCATAAAGAAAGGGACTGCGAAAGTTTCTATTAATTTTACAATATAACTTTGTGAATAATGTGATAACTTTAAACAATATATAGCGCGGTGTTTATCATAATATCAACGCTTTGCGTAATTCACAGAATGATTTAAAAAATATATTTTTTTTTATTTATATAAATTAACATAGAGTTTCGCTTTGTGTCTAAACTTACATAATATTAAAGGAATTCGCTACCAAGCCTATAGCGTTCACAAACAATTATAATATCTTGAAACTAAATACTTATTTAAGTGGTATGTTGGAAGATCCGTGTGGGCGGAGATTAACATATAGCATATATATCTGTTATGTATATTTAATCATAATTTAATAGTTCAAACAGTATGCAAAGGTCAAGGAGTTTACGCTAAAATTATTTTGAAGCCTTACTCTACCACAAAATGTCCGTATATTCGTCTCCATCGGTCGGTCTATCTCACTCATACCAAAGTCTTAGGGTATCTGAAAGAGACAGACAGATCCGTCTTTGCGTTGCGTAGTAGGGCCTCCGATTTCTAAACGGCCAATTGATGGTGCTTTTGGTATGGAACGTAGCGCAGTTACTGCGTTTTGGTGGAATATTACGAGTACTGATGTAGAGCAACCCATACCGTTGCATTTTCTTTTAATTTCGGTAAGACTCAGGGAAGGATCTTGTAGACAAAAAAACATCAAAATTGCAAGGAAAATAAATTCTAATAAACTCTTCTATTTACCTACACGAAGATTTTTGTATGAAAAGAAGAGCCGGTTTTTTTTTACAGTTTTTGTGTATGTTAGTAGAGACCAATGGGATAATAACTTTTGACAGAACGAAGTTTGTTAGGGCAGCTAGTCCTTACTATAATTATAAATGCGAAAGTAGCTCTGTCTATCTGTTACCCTTTGATGACCGAACTACCAAACCGAGGGTATATTGGCTATTTCGTATTCCACTGCTGCACACTGGTTTCAAGCGAGCAGAGCCTCGGGCAAAAAGTTAGTTTTTAAATGTGATTTCAGTAACGATAAACAATAACATTACATGTCAACTTGTAATATTATCACGTCTAGAAGGTAATGCATAAAATACATAATTATACTCGTACATTACTTGCGTAAAACTGGCTAGAACAAAGAGGTTCCGAAATGTCTGCAATCAGAGCGGATAGGGATTAAATCATTTGCATTGTTTACTATTAGTGGGGTGACCATAGAGGATGGTATAACAGAACAATTGGAACGCCCGACATACGAAAAACATTAGATAAATATATCGTAACTACAAAATAATAAGAACAATACACCCCGTTGGTTTTGTGGTTTAAATACCCGGCCAAGATTTCGTAGTCCTAGGTTCGATCCCCGGGTTTGGAAAAAAAAACAATTTGATTAACGACCCATGGTGATTATGCCTGTAGTTATTATAACTATGGTAACCTGAGGTGCAATTGTGTAAAGCAATCGTATTCATTTGACAGTTCATAACGTACGGTATAATCTGTCAAACGGCTAATTCTAATTGTGTACGGAGTTCATTTATCGTTAACGATTGGGTCGTTAATTTTAAACGATGAGTGAATGATGTACATGATTTTGACAGATAATTCGAATTGCGTAAGTCTTAAGAGCTCATTGCTAATGTCAAATGATTGCGGTGACTCTTGACTCATGACAATCGTAAATTTTACCCTGTTATGTACGCAAATTTCTTCAAATTGTTACATTTTCTTTGAAAGAAAATGTTGTTTTATCTTTATTTAATTTAGGTAAACTATTTCATGTTTGTTTTTGATAGAACGCTTTAATTTAATTTAATATTTTTTTAATTACTTGTGTTTTTATTTAAAACAAATGCAAAGTTTTGTTTCACTGTGACAGTTAACACTTGACATTCACAGAACATAAATAAAATAATATACTACGTCAGAGAACACTTTACGTAGTCCACTGGAGAATTGCGCGGGAAACGATAAGAGAAAGATGGATTTTGTTGCGAAATTTTGTGAATTTATCTTAAGCGGCATTTATTGTGATAAAGTGGTGGCATTGTTATAATAATGTGTCAGTGAGTAGGATAAATCAAATAAAACTGAGACACAAGAAAAGGCGCTCCTATTTGACTTTGATCCACGTTCTCGCGTAAAACTCCCGTAATCATTGAAATGTATATACCACCCATACATTTCAATGAGTTAGGTTAGTTTAGGCTTAGGTTAGGTTAGGCTATTATGTTTAAGCAAGTTTAAATGATATTGTATGTATAAAAAAATTGACATTATAACTAAAAAGACTAGGCTGTATGGACTCGTCCGAAGCCGTTAAACTTTTAGGAAATAAAAAACATAGTCTACTAACGCTACCTATTGTCGAGTAGCAGGAAACTCGTATTTCATTCGTTCTTTGCGTTTGGTTATATCAATTGCAAAGGTAAATTTTTAATTTAAATTCAATGTTTTTATGAAATAAAGTTTGTTTTTGGGTTAAAATCGTAAAATTTGATTAAAAACCTGCATTTATATTTGAATACAATTTAATATTATGTTAGAAAAAAATGAGTTTAACTGAATTTTTTGCGATAATAAAACGCAAATCCATGAAACGTTTTTATACCACCGGTCACTTTTCGGTCTTCATGGAATGGACAAAATTACACAATTAGAATTTAATTATACGATCGATGGTCAATTGTATTCATTGTCCATCCATGAACAACCTTACACAATCGCACTACTGAGGTGCGATTGTGTAAAGCAATCGTATTCATTTGACAGTTCATAACGTACGGTATCATCTGTCAAACGGCTAATTCTAATTGTGTACGGAGTTCATTTATCGTTAACGATTGGGTCGTTAATTTTAAACGATGAGTGAATGATGTATATGATTTTGACATATAATTCGAATTGCGTAAGTCTTATGAGCTCATTGCTAATGTCAAATGATTGCGGTGACTCTTGACTCATGACAATCGTAAATTTTACCCTCTTAAGTACATAAATTTCTTCAAATTGTTACATTTTCTTTAAAAGAAAATGTTGTTTTGTCCTTATTTAATTTAGGTACACTGTCTTGTTTGTTTTTTAAGAACGCCTTAATTTAATTTAATATTTTTAATTACTTGTGTTTTTATTTAAACAAATTCAAAGTTTTCTTTCACTGTGACAGTTATCACTTGACATTCACAGAACATAAATAAAATAAAATACTACGTCAGAGAACACTTTACGTGGTTCACTGGAGTTTTGCGCGGGAACGATAAGAGAAAGATGGACTTTGTTGCGAAATTTTGTGAAATTATCTTAAGCGGCATTTATTGTGATAAAATGGTGGCATTGTTATAATAATGTGTCAATGAGTAGGATAAATCAAATAAAACTGAGAAACAAGAAAAGGCGCTCCTATTTGACTTTGATCTACGTTCTCGCGTAAAACTCCTGTAATCATTGAAATGTATATACCACCCATACATTTCAATGAGTTAGGTTAGTTTAGGTTTAGGTTAGGTTAGGCTATTATATTTATGTAAGTTTAAATGATATTGTATGTATAAAAAAATTGACATTATAACTAAAGACTAGGCTGTATGGACTCGTCCGAAGCCGTAAAACATTTAGGAAGAAAAAAAACGTAGTCCACTAACACCACCTATTGTCGAGTAGCAGGAGACTCGTATTTCATTCGTTCTTTACGTTTGGTTACTTCAATTGCAAAGGTAAATTTTTTGTTTAAATTCAATGTTTTTATGAATAAAAGTTTGTTTTTGGGTTGAAATCATAAAATTTGATTAAAAACCTGCATTTATATTTGAACACAATTTAATATAATGTTAAAAAAAAATAAGTTTTACCAAATGTTTTGCGATAATAAAACGCAAATCCATGAAACGTTTTTATACCACCGGTCACTTTTCGGTCTTCATGGAATGGACAAAATTACACAATTAGAATTTACATTATACGATCGATGATCAATTGTATTCATTGTCCATCCATGAACAACCTTACACAATCGCACTACTGAATTTAATGATTGAGGCCTTTGCCCTGCAGTAAAAAGATTATAGGTAGTTAGTTACTTTAATTTTTTTTAGAAAATAATAATATTGAAAACACGAAAACACACTTCTCTTCGCACTCTACGGGGGTCGTAAAAGGCGGCGAAAAGAGTATTGCATGCGAGGAGATGCGGGTTTGAGTCCCGCCTGAGACAAAATTTTTCAAGTTTATATACTGATATTATAAGAGCAATTAAGTTGCTAAAATATCAAATAAAGAAAAGAGTATTGTTAAAAGAAGACGAGCAACAGATTTTCGAACAATTCGAACCTTTCTGTTATTGATCATACTGCGATCGTTAAGCCATCTGTCGTGGTAAAATCCTACTTTTTACGGAAAAATCGAATTTAATATTACTGAAGTATGAAAATAGTTCTTTTAAGCCCTTGGAAATAACAATAACATAGATATAGACACAAATATAAGAGAGAAAAATTAAAGAATAGAACAAGAAGTTTTGAAGAACAACTTATTTGGTAGTAGAAATCTATTAAAATAAGGCCGAGTATAATTTTCTAATAGTTTATATGTATAACTTATAAAATTGAGCAGCATTATGACTGTAACAAGCAAATTTTAAAAATAGCTGTATAACATTTCGTAAGCTTTTAACACTTTCGTTTTCAACACTATTCCCCTTTGTGTAACTCGAGAAATTCACAAGTACTTAACAAGAAGACATTTAATAATTCTAACAGATAGCTTTCCTCCCATGTATAGTCAGTAACTACAGCATCATTGTGTATTCAATGCAGTGGCCCAACGTCCGCCATTGTCTCACATGCAAATGAGCCGATAGTTTACGAAAGGGCTGTAAAATCCGCTAGTGAACATAGCATTTTAATTTATTGCGAAAATAGTTCAAGAAACGAATAGCTGTTTGCTGAACACCTTGAATCTTATTTGGATCTTCTTTCGGATCTTTGAGAAGGCAATAGCTGTTTGCTGAACACCTTGAATCTTATTTGGATCTTCTTTCGGATCTTTGAGAAGGCCAAAGACACGGTTTAATAGTGACGAGGTTTACACTGATATATCAGAAAATCACTCAGGTAGTAGTTAATTTTAAAATGAAATTAGGTAGATTATTAACATCAGTCTACTGGCCGGACTAAAGCAGTAAAGTAAAGTAACAGCCTATAATCATCCCACTGCAAGGAAAAGGCTCTATCATTGTATTCAAGTTCCCCGGCACTGATGGGTACTGGCATACCACGCTCGCCAACTGCCGGTTGGTGATCACAAACCAGAGCAATGTTCGAAAATTCAAATCATTTTTGCCCGACCCCGGAATTGAACCCGGGACCCCGAGATCTTGGTCCGGTATTTAAACCACTAGACCAACGGGGTGGGCGACTAAAGCAGTATCGTTTCATAATCACCACGATTGGCAAATTAGCTATTGCAGCTTGGCCAGCGGTGAATAGAATGAGCAGATGATGCCCCGATACTCGTATTAATGACTAATTTATTTTAGAACATCAGACGCACTTTCATTCGTTTAATTAATAATATGTTTGAAAATCTCCTAAGAGTTAATTCCTGGATATCCATTACTGTTTCCAAAATATGGTCACCATATCTTTAGTTAGACTACTGTGCATACAATCGGTTTAATGTATGCTATTATCATATGTGCGAGCTGACGGTTTGCGAAAGGGTTGATAGAATTTTTTACAACGAGTTCTTTAAATTATTCATCGCTAAAGTATGAATCATTTTAGCATTGTAATAAAAAAAAAAACTGTTATAGAAATATTCAAATGAAAACGGCTTATAGACAGTTTTGTTTTTGCAGTAATAAGTTAACCATTCGCTTGCATTATCTTATTTTTTTAATTTCTGAAAAAAAAACTTCAAAAATTTCATAGCTAGGAATAGACAATGTAATTGTCGTTTTTTGTATTTTCTTTAACTTATTATTAATTAACTTCTACGAATATCAGAAGATTAACAGCAGCCAAATCGGTACAGAGACTTTCAAATTTTAGCGAGAAAAACGAACAGCAATTTATTTTCATATACATAGAAGCTAGAAGATTTTTTTATATATGGTTTTTGAAGATAGCAGATTTGAATATTTTATTTATAAGTTGTAAATATTATGAAAATGAAATGTTATAACTTTTGGCAATTTTTTTTTTCTAATGCTACTTAGATGCTGCGTGCACATCTAGAGATAGCGTGATGGCGAGCGAGGCGTAGCGAATAGATGGCGTGTGCAGCGCTATTTAGGTCACTGAGTCACTGTTTCACCATCTCGCACCGCTTTGATCACATACCATTATACAATACAGACACTTAGCTGGGTTTATGGTTATTAAAATTAACATTAATGTTCACTTTTGTAACAAGATTGTTCTTAAATGTTACTATTTTGTTATGATCCGTTATTGCACAGTCAAAGAATTTTGTTTTGGGGATTAACGCAAATTCTATTTTGCCGGGTTATAAGAGATCGTACAGTTAAGTAAATTAAATGACACGATTGACTCATCAGTTTTATAGCTCGGCTAAACTAAACTGCCAGGCAATTGAACTCCTTAACTTAAAGGGTAAAGTTAGGCAGTTAGCAATTGACGCATAATGATTATCGTTTTTTCTTTGTTTAGTATCGACTCAACATTTGTAATAAAAAACAGTTTCTAAGCAGCAAGTTCTAGTTTAAATAAAAAACAATTTTTTGAACTTTTAATCAATACTTTATTGTCGATGAATTATTGTCTGTGGTTTTTTACTTATTTTTATTGTTTTATTTTTTCTAATTTGTTAATTCTATATCTACCATGTATTTATCTACTATAAAAGATATTTGCTTTAACTTTAGTGAGACCACAATGAGAATCGTTTGATAATCAAGTGACATTCGCCAGACTGAACCACATTACTTATTCAAATATGCAAATAACCCGACACACTGATAGTAGGTTATTATTAGAGCAGTACGCCACTGATAAGTTGGTTGATTTAGCGACCAGTCCAGTAACGATCGACATTCCTATGAGGATCACGTCTCGACATTGGTGGCACTTGTCTTAACTCGTTTTGGGTGTGGTTCAAGTTGAGCGCGAATGGTTACGAAAACACAACGGCTGTTTTGTCATACAAACGTAGTCCCCTGTTTCCTCCCTGGGTAAAGCCAGTAGAGCAATAAGTTTTTTTACAAAAATCTATGGCCACTATTAGCATGTTTCTATGTTTTCTGTTTTTTCATAAATTTATTAATAAAAATGATATGAGCCCTCAAAAATCGAAAAAGTTAACTAGATTTTCCGCTGTGTTCAAACATCTAGGAAACGAATTTGGCTAAATTTTAGAAAAAAAGGAAAACATACGAACACGGAAAAAGCCTTTCTTTAATTTTTAATGAAAAAAGTATTTTAATCGGTCTAGTTTTGGAAAAGTGATCGGGGGACTACGAAACGTTGATTTGGTGTGCTTTTAGTAGGTATTTTCGGTCTAAGAAGCAGTTGTCTCTATCACACTCTGCGGTGAAGGCGTTTGGCACTGCGCGACAGCAATAGATTTTACAAATACCTATTTTTCAATTCTCTCACCCAGTGTTTGAAAACATAAACAAAAACGACTAATAGTACGGTATAAACGATCAATGTTTATTTGATAAGTGCTAGGCAAAAAAAAACCCAACAGATCTTGTTTTTATAGCCTCTCCATATTTTTCATCACGTCAAGATCAAAAATTTAGTTCCATATAAAATTGCACCTAATTTAAGCTAAGGTAACGCCGCGCACCGGCTATCGCGCTAAGCAAACTAAAGCGCCTCAGACTCTTCCTTGTGCCACACCCAATAATTTGAGCAACTCGACATTGACTTAGAAAATTGTGCAACCGTACTGATGCTAATACATACATGTACGATTTCGCAACTTAGACGCGCGAGTACAGTCAAGCTTCTTTTTATATAGGAACAAAAGCGTTTTTTTACAGTTTATCAAGACTTACATTTGGTTTAGTGAGTAATTTTCTTTACACAAACATAAGCTGTTTTTTTGGTCAATAATTAAGTATCTAAAGAAGATCATAGATACTTATGCTTCCAGTAACCATAGTCTATCTATAGATATCCAATATATAAAATTTTCGTGTCACAGTGTTTTTAGAACCAACATTCTCTGAAACCTGTTATAATTAATTTTATTTGTATATATTATTTAAACTCCTAAGAGATAGGTGTTCAAACCAAAAAAAAAAACTTTATCGGGATAAAAAGTTTTTAACATTTTTTTATGATAAACATTAAAAAATACAAGCACCACTATTTTTTCGATATTTTTTAAAGCAAAACAAAGTTTGCAGATTCGGCAAGTACCACATAAAAAAAAGAATACAATAGCGGTAGAAAAGTTCCTAGCAGGCCAGTTACTTATAATTCACATTTGACTTTAGTTACACACAGAAGTTTGAAGCTCTCCTGTTACTAACGTGCAATGTCACAAGCAAACCATTAAGGGCAATCGTTTGACACGGCCCTTAATCACATGAGTAAATATGTGCCTTAATTTAGAGCGTGTGGGAACGCAACCGTATTGCAAGACTCATTATATTAGTGTTTTTTGTTATTTACATTCCATTGTAGATTTAATTCAACCTTTTTAAAATACGCTTATTAAAATAGATTTGCAGAATTGTGGACTTGAGTCTAGTTAGAAATATTAAATGCCTAATTTGTGGCGTAATTTGAAGGAGGTATACGTCCAACAGTGGACGGTTAATTGCTGGTGATTGAAGATGTTAAATTAATTAAAAGGTAATAAAAAAGTTAAATTTTTAACTAAGGACTTTCAATATCAATGGCCGAATAAAATTAAATTTACAGGGTTTAGACACAAGGCCGATCACCAACCCCTGGACAGACCTTATAAAATCAGTGACCAAAACATTAATGGTGACATTTTCTCGAAACGCCGTGCATCGTGTTGAGTGGAGAAACATAGCAAGAAAGGCTGCCTGAACTAAGAATACTTCTGACAATACTCCGGAACTTCTGCCAACCACGACCACTCTGACAAGAGTGCCCAATTGAGAAGATGCAAGGGCATGGTACAAAGGCCTTCAGGGTTATATTAGTACTTCGAAAATGTAACATAATTATTATATTCGTTTAGCTCTTATCTAATTTATTATTTAAAAAGTTTTTACCGTTATAAAAAAGAAGCTTGAAGAATCATTGACAAATTTAATTTGTTTTAGTAAAAATTTTAATAAGGTCAACATCACATACCCACATTGTTCTGATCCCAAAGTGACTAACTATTATAAGCACTCGTATTGTAGAAATAAACGATTGCTCCCACTCTGCCAAACATCGAGCTACTTGGCGACGCGTCGCGAGAGCAGCGGTGACGCGGGAACTGACCGAATCATGACCACGACCACTCTGTCAAGAGTGCACGACTAAGAAGAAGAAGAATTGTAGAAATCAGAAACCACTAACACCTAGACCCGAAAAAATGTAGAAAAACACTTTATTTCTACATTGACCCATCCGAACCTCGGAGCAGGCGGCACCTTGACAACTGGTGTGTATGCCACTCCGCAATGGAGGTCGTCAAATTAATAGTCCTAACTATTACTTACTGGTTAAGTGTCTGCACATCAAATCCTTTCTGTATGTACTCGATGCCAGCGGGTACCGCCATCGTCAGCAGCAACCTTGGCTTCCCGGTCTTGCTGGCTTCCTTCTCGAACTCCTCCCGTAACTCCTTGACGAGCTTGGCGTAGTTCTCACGGTCCTTCGGCTTCCCTCCGTCACGGAAGGCAGGGTACTCCCAGTCGAGGTCCAAACCGTCGAAGTGGTTCTGTCTGAGGAACTGTGGAAGAAAATGGGAGTAAAAAAAAAGTAAAGTAACAGCCTATAATCATCCCACTGCAGGGAAAAGGCCTCTATCATTGAATTTTCAAGTTACTACAGCAATGATGGGTGTACTGGCATAATCACCACACTTGCCAAATGCGGGTTGGTGATCACAAACCCGAGCAACGTTCAAAAATTCGAAACTTTTTGTTGGCCGACCCGGGATTCAAACCTGGGACCCCGAGATCTTGGCCCGGTATTTAAACCACTAGACCAACGGGAGTAAGTTAGGCATAAAAAAATGCGGGTAAATGGTAGTTAAGTATAAGAAAATGCGGGTAGTTTAAATTTATGTTTGTTACAAATGACAGTCTGAGAAAAAAACACTGTTCTTTTTGACAGTATAATGTTGTAGTATGTGTCAGGAAATCCTTACTAATGTTATAAATGCGAAAGTGACTCTGTTCTTTCTTCTTCTTTCACGCCTAAAGTAATCAAAAGATGTTGATAAAATTGGGTACAAAAATTAGGTAAAATTTGGATTTTGCCTTGACAAACGACATAGGTTACTTTGTATCCCGCATCCTGTAATATCATGTATCCATCCAATAATACATTTTTAGCATTGACAACTCTATCAATACTTAAATCTAACTATGACAATCCTTACTTAAATAAACCGGTTCTAGAATGTGTGTCCATTTTCATACAATTCAGTAGATATTATAACGAATAGCAACTGCCCTGCGTCTATACAACTAATGTAGAGAAAGTGCAGTTGGTCATAACTTTCGTATTGGGCCGATATGAAATCGTTTCACGAAAGATTTGGGCGAAATTTACTGTTTCCACTCATACTTGCACAACCATAAGACGAGGTACAGGTTTTTTCATCAACCTTCCAACAAAACAACGGGGTAAAGTCCCAACCAAAAATCGTTGATTCATCTGTCATTGATCAGATGCAGTAGTTCGGTATTTTGATATTGAAATACATTACATGTAGTCCTAGCAAAGTTTTTATCTTGATTCTCTGTTTACAATAGGGAAGTCCAATTGGAACTGTACAAAAGCTATCTTACTGGTCGAAAGCAATGTGTGAAAATTGGAGAATTGATAAGTGATGAACTCTCTATAGAGTATGGGGTTCCACAAGGAAGCGTACTGGGACCTACACTCTTTATAGTATACATTAATGACATGTGTAATCTGAGTTTGAAGAAAACCAAACTTCTTGCCTTTGCAGATGACACAGTGTTGCCTGTACACTGCGTCAGATACTTGGGATACTGCTTTCCAACTAGCTCAGGGTGCCTTCGATAAAGCGACATAACATAAAAGCGACATAAAAGCGCCTCCAGGGGCCTATTTGCAGAAATAAAACTGATTTTAACTGATTTTAACACACTGACTTTGAATGCTGACAAAACTAGATTTATGATGTTTTACTTGAGCAAGATTCCAGCCAATGTCGCTGCACAAACGATTACAGCACATAATCATGAAACTATTTCGGTCCCAGTCCAGCAAAATTACTGCAACTGTCCAAAAATTTCTTGCTGTGACACCTTTAAATACCTTGGCGTTATATTGGACAAAAAGATGACCTTCTACGCACATATTGAAGCTCTTACATCCAGGATACGTAAGCTTATCTATGTGTTCAGAAACCTTCGACATGTGGCCAACACAAAAGTTCTTAATGTGGTTTATCATGCTCTTTGCCAGTCTCTGCTAGACTATTGTATATTGGTGTGGGGTGGTTCATGTAAATCCGTAATGTTGAAACTGGAGCGTGCACAGAGAGCCGTTTTAAAAGTTGCCTACAATAAACCATTCCGCTATCCAACCATTGAATTGTATGACGTTGCGAGGTGCTTACAGTTAGACAAACATTTGTCACTGCTATCATTCTTAAACAACACTCAGAAAGTCATAACACGCTGAATGCTACACAGCAATATTCCAGGAGACGAAATATCCTACCATATCAGAATATTTGCAAAACAAAATTTAGTAAAAAATTCTATTACTTTCTTGGACGATACCTATACAATAAAGCAAATAAAATTTTAGCACTTTCCACAATGACAAAATACAAATGTAAAAAGACCTTAAAGCATTGGATACGTACATTGAGCTATAACGAAACAGAGAATTTATTACACCCGGTATATTAAATATTTATTTATATTTATCGACACAAAACACAAACACAACTAAATTATTTTAATTTGAACTCGATTCACACCTTGGAGTATAAGTTATTATATATAATTTTTTTATTACTTTTTCTTAGTTTTAAATTTTTTCAGTATGTCAAAAAAATATATATATTACATCATAAAATGATTATACTGTGTCACAGGAAGGTGCTGGTGCTTCTAGCACGGGTTATCCCAGTTAAAGTACCAGCAGTACACAAGTTTTAGAGTTAACTTGTCCTAGAATAAGATTGATAACTGTATCATGTGCTATTCCATGTTTGTGAAATAAATACTTTTTATTATTATTTATTATTAATAATTAAAAAAATACAAAAAACTTTATGTTTTAGCTATGTTGGTAAACACGCTTGGCAATATACCATTATAATCCCTGAAGAGTCCACTGAAAAATTCTTGACAATTTATTCACCCATGTGTTGACGGTTTAGTATGGAAAGCACCACCCTTTTCCGTATAATGGGGGTCGTGAAAGTCGACTTAAGGAGTATTGTTAGAAAAGAAAACGCCCGTCTTTTGTTAGTAATCTCCTTTAATAGCCTGATGCCCTACTCTGCAACACGAAGCTCGTACTCACGGATGTACCTGTCTCTTTCAGGTAATCTAAGACATCGGTATGAGTGAAAGGGACCGATGGATTCCAATATACGGACATTGTGTTGCCTCCGCAACATGTGTAAAGCCTCTGATCGCCTCAGTCTGAAAACACCCGTAAGAAGAAAATGGGTGATTCTACTGTAGTAGCATTTTGGTACTAACAATCAATATTATAAATAAGTTTTGAATACACATATTGAAATCTTCTATATATAAAAATGAAAACTGATTTAATGACTGACTGACTGACATATCAACGCACAGCCCAAACTACTGGGATTTAAAATCTGAAAATTTTCACCGTGCTTCCTTTTATAGTGTAGGTGAGCACTAAGAAAGGAATTTTGGAAATTTCGCCTCTAAGGGGGTTAAAAGGGCCCCATAAGTTTGTATGAAACTCCCTCAGTTTTGAAGCTATGTCGATGAAAATTGGTATCAAGCTACATGATTAGAAATTAAGAATGACGTCTTTCAGGATTTTTGAAAATTTAATCTTTAAGGGGATATAAAATGGGGGCAAAAGTTGTTCGGTTCCGCGTCATATCCATACTCTTTACATATTTGTACTCTCAGACTTTACTTAGTTTGTTATGACATTCAATGTGTCAATCAGAAAATAAATAGGTAATTTCTTACAAACAGAATGGTATTATTTTAGAATTTAATAATTGGCGCCGAAATGGATGAATTAACTAAATTAAAACGTGTGGAACTTTAATAAAAGGCTGCATTACAAAATTCTGCAGCCAGATACAAACCCTACGAGAAATTTCTAATTATGAATTGAAATAAGTGAGTGACCAGTTGGTGACCAAGTGACAAATGAACAAAATTACCAAGAATAATTTGGAAGAGATACGACTACAAATATTATTACTGATGACCCACAGTTGGAATCTGAGATTGAAGAAAAAAATAACCTTCAGGATATTACAACACAGCTTAAACTAAAACTGCAGAGTTTCAATTCGATAGCACGCAACAATTCCATGTATGCAGAAGGTACTGAGGAGCAAAGGTCGGTCACAAACAAATCTAAGGACATCTAAATTGAACTCAGTACCATTAGACAAGGACGAAACATTCAAAAACATCATTAAACGGTTGTATACTTACTTAAAACTGAACAGATGTGATGATATTATCGATACAAGGAAATACACGTTTCTGACATCTTTGAGCCCAGAATTACATCATAAAACGTATTATATTATATTTATGTACTCCACGGGATCCTTGTGAGTTAGAATTTGAGGAGTTAGTTAAAATTCAGTTAGTAAATTATCAACAACTCAAAATTGGACAGATTATGAAGATTTAACAATGGTGTTTGACGGAACTCTTGTTTGTATATAAAACTATAAAGCTCAATTAGTGCTTCAAGAAAATGTGACACCAATTTTCATTTAGCCGCGACGTATTCCATACACTTTTAAAACATGAAAATAAAACGCTGAGAAAAAAAATCATCTCACTTCATAATTCCGTGTTGTTTAACTTAGGATTAGCTACCACTACCCACCCACTAATGACCAAGCAGCAGTAATTAATGATGTTTTGCTGACATCATTTGAAGTTGAAGAAATATAACAATGTATAGACACAGTGGTCAGTACAGACGAATCAGTTCTCTATCCTGTCAAGTTTCTGAACACTATTTATCCTACTGATCATCCTTTACCATTCATGCCTCGAACCCACATCCCACATGAAAGTTTTGTGAAACTACGTCAGCTTTTTGGTATAAATTTTGTGAAGTTATAAGGATTTTTTTATAATTTAATATTTGAGGGGGTGAAAACGGTTGAAAATTGTGTGGTTAATTATTTGTGTTTAACATCATATTGAGGTACTTGAAACTTCGTCTATCGATCATGAAGAGAGAATGACATAGGACTGCCTTTTCCAGAGCTCTACATCGATGCTGGTACTACACCGTCTAGCGGCCGGTCCTAATAACCTATCTATCTTCAGTTTTGGCATATCGGAGATAGAAAACAACTTCTGTCTTTATTTCTCTGGACGGAAAAATCAGAGATAGAAACTGTTTCCTATCTCCGAAATGTCAAAACTGGCGATAGATGGATTATTGGGACCGGCCGTAAGTCGTCGTCCACCTAGATGTCCGATCTAGGTCTTTTATCCAAACGTAGTATGCAAGCAAATTGTCTTTGTAAAATCGCCTTTTTAACGCTTATGGATCGAGAAAAATTGATTTACCTACTTGTTTGGAAATTAATAATGTGGTATTTCACAGGACCACTTCTTCCAGGGCTCTACGCCAGTGTTGACCATATTCGAATAAAGCCTTGCAAGCTGCTTTGAATGTTTTGATGTACTACAGTATTGACAGTTTTTAAATTTTCAAATGATATTGTACTTTAGATTTCATGTAAATGCAAACAGATGTGGTGTGAGCTCGCTTGAACCACGGTACGCTAGGAGAACCAACACCGGATCCCTAAAACGATAGTTTAAATCGGCCCCTTTCATCCAACTATTGTATCAACGGGCCCCGAACGACGTATCGGCTCCCACTAAGTGCCCACCACCACCTCGCCCGAGATGGGCACCCTCGGCACCGTAGGCAAAGGAAGTGGAGGAAAAGAGTGGAGGAGAGGGGGGTGAGTCGAGACGAAAACTTTGTAACAGATAAAAAACCACGCGCGCGAAGCCGCGGGCATCAGCTAGTTATGAATAAAGACAAAACAGTGCCGAAACGTAATGTAAAGTGATCAGAACTTGTTGTTGATTTATATATTAACTAATCAAGTAAAAGTTGATTGGAAAAGTTTTCTATCCTATTTTACATATAGATGTGTGATGTTTTTAAATAAATACTTAAAGGTACCCAATTATTGAGTTTTCCTTTAAAGTTTACCTTAATCGCGTTCCTGACGAACTCCTTCCTCCTGTCACGGGCGGCGACCATGGGGGAGAACCTCGAGGACCCTTCGTTCCAACCGCCGATAGCCAGGAGGGTCTTCAGTTTCTTATTGTAAGTCTTTAACCCAGTAAATTTGGCGTAGCCACCTGTGCACGAGTGAAAATAAACATTTTTATTATGCTCTAGCCTTTACATAACCGTAAATGGCTGGAGTGATCTGCTTGCTAAGCAAACGTTTCGATTCCCAGTTGGGTATAATTAGACGATCTTTTTTAACTTTGCTAGAGTCTGGAAGGAGTGGGTGTAGTGTGTGAGCCACCGCGCCCCCACCTTAGTATACACTGTGCATTTTGAACCGCCTGACAAATGAAACCTACGTCAACCATTATGTACATCTTAGCAGTGTTATTTATTTTATCAATAAAAAAAATTTTAGAAATATATAAAATATTGATTCGTACTCTTAATCCTGAAAAACGCTGTGACGCAACCTTCAACTAAAAAACAAGTGCCTTATGCAACTCGAAACAGACTTCGCTTACTAGGCGACTGCTCCCAAATAAATTCATAGACACAAATAAATGTTTTAATAGCACAAAGGTAAGAACAGTCACCCACTAATCCAAAAGGTTCTAATTTCTAGTCCCATTTATGGCAATCAAAGCTTTTTTCAACGAAATTGTATTTTAATTTACACCAGTCACTAGATGATTTGCGCTAATTTTATTATACGTTTGTCAAGCTGTCACTGTCACCATACAATTGAAACTTGTACACACCTTTCTCGATGTCCTGGTACTTGTCGAATGGCTTCAGCGTGTTGTCCTTAGTGAAGCCTCCGAAGGCGTACACCAGATGTGTGCAGAGATAAGGGTTGATGTTCTGAGGGTTGAACCGCGCGGTGCCGGGCCGGTACACCGACCAGTTGGTGTAGTAGCACACCACTCGAGGCTCGGCGGATTGTGCTGAAACAAATAACGTAAAGGATTTTTATAAGTAAACTCTTGTTTTACTTGGTTTTTCGCATTTCAAGTGACAGCCTTTTTAACTGGGTCAAATTTTATTTATATTGACAAATTAATTCAAGCTTAGAGTCATTACTAAAAATTTTAAGTATAAATGTTTCAATTAACTACTTTAAAATATGAACCAAAAGTAATAATATTTTTTATGTTGTCTTTGCACATATTAAATAAGTAAATATTTATTTCCTGGGTCTCGAAAAAAAAGATTCATTATTCTAAAATTATTAAAGTTTGTATTATCTTTGGAACTCTGGTAGTGATTATTTAGCCAATAAGCTATTTTAGCCTGTTATCTAGTCTCCTTATCTCCGTGACCAATTTCATTAGATTCCTTTAACTGTTCTAGCGTGATTGAGAACCCACACAAACATCTATCCAAACTTACGCATTTATAACATTAGTAAGATAAGATAACAGAAGCAGGCATTTTCCAGCATCATAAGACTTTTATCCTTCAATACACGGTTCATTTTGAACCGCCTGTAAAACGAAGCCCACGTTAAGTAACTATTATGTGTAACACGTTCGCAGTGATTTTTTATTTTTTTATTTAAAAAATTCTTAGACAAATATAAAATATTTTAATTTAGCTATTCATTTTGAAAAACGCTGTGACGTGCACGGACTGCAAAAACGTAGCTGTTTAAGATTCATTCGCCCGGGACATGGCTCAGCAAAATAGCAAGTCTGTCGAGATGTTATACAAAATGGATACGTGTGCTTCGTTTGTCAGACGATTCAAAATTCACGGTGCATAATAGAGGTCTAAATATAAGGAAAAAATAGGTTTCAATAATAGACACAAGGTATCCAACAAATAATAGTGAAAACGATCACTATTCACCCGTCACAAATTGATCTAACGAAATCAAACAATAGTTTCGCATGCTGCATTACACTAAAATTCAGCATGAATTCGCGAAAGGAAGCAATATCTTTGTTTCTTTTCAGATTATTGTAATCCAATTTTGCGAACAACAAAGATAATTTCGCCGTGGCATAACTAAGTCAGTTGCGTAAGTCTTATTTTCGCCTAGACTCACGTAAGATATTTACACCTGTAACACTAGATATAAGGTATACAACAGCTATACAGTAAAGCCACATTAATATACATTAAATAGTAATCGGTAGTTTAAAACTGTAGTATTTATGCGGCCCAAACAAGTTATTTTGTGCGCAAAAAGAAGTATATAGATATGACAAAGTAAAGATTCTCAAAATAGGTACTAGTAATAGAACTGTTTAATAATTTAATGGACGATGTATTTGTTATTTAAACGTAATAAGAATAAGATACAGATACAGAAACCAACACCCACATACACTACATCACCAACAATAAATTAATTTTATATCATTTGTATTAGAGTCCCGCATGTTTTATTCTAATGTTTACGTAAAATGTAACCATCGCTGTTGAGTTTACAATTGTTTAAAATGTGTCTGTGTTTTAATATGTTTTAGTATATTGGGGGTTAAAGTATGAAATTGCCGTTTTGTATGGACTAAATCGAGAAAAGTCATTTTTCCATACTAACAATTTTTTAGTTTTTTTTAAAAACGCCTGAACCGTTTTCGATGCAATTAAAGGTGAAAGTTAGATGGTTATAAAGCTACGCATTATAGTATTTAAATTTCTGAAAATCAAAGTATATAATACAAATATACTTAATTGAAGCAAGAAGGTCAGCTGACACATTGTAAGGGGTCTTTTCAACGACTTCCTTTGAATTAATAGGCACTAGTATTGCATTTTTTTTTTAGTAAAAAGTTACTTTATTTAGTTTTTGATACAATACGAAAAGAATTACGCAATAATATATCTATACTTAAGAGATATAAACAAAATAAAAAGTGGGAAACTAATCGGCAAGTTCATACTTCAACCCCTATTATAAGCTTATTGTAAACTTGTTTGTGGTTCTTTCAATAAATTAAGAAAAAGAATAAACTTTTTCGATGTCCTTTAAATATGTATGTCCGATAAATCCAAATACGCGATTCTCTGATTGAATATATCTTATTTTTTGCCTCCAAATAAAACTAAAAAAGTAGGAGGAGTATTATACCATAATAGCCACGGTTGGCAGGCGGGTTGGCGGTCGTACTTTATCCAATAGTCGAGTGAAGACGCTGTTGTTGAAAGTAGACACTTTTGGCAGTACTCCTTTAGTCGCTTCTTACGACACCAATAGGAAGATGATGCTATTATTTTTATGTACTGGTACCACATGACAGAGATATATGCATCAGATGTATAAATATCCATTGCATAGCAATTTTTACGTACTTCCGATATACACCGTGAAATCTTAGTGGTTGTTTTCCCGCAGTAAAATGATTATATCTTAGTAGTACAATAGATTTGTGCAGTTTTTTTTATTAAAATAAAAAAAATAGCAGTTTCACGATTGTGATAAACGAAACTCGAAAGCAACCTCGAACCAATGGTATCAGCCGCGCCGCAGCCAGTCACCGGCCGGGGTCATTGCCCCTCGCGCGGTGCAGTTTATGCTGTATTACTTAGTGCGTAGAGCTTCGTTTGCTTTGAACATTGATTTCGTGCGGCAAGCAGTACACAAACACGTCACATTTAGCAAAGATACTATCGTATCTCACGCTTTTGAGTTGATGATTATTTTTTTGATTAATTCAGAACAACGATATCTTTATTTTCAAAAAATAACTCGCACGATTCAATGGTGCTACTAAAGGTAAATCGTTCTGCTGCGGGAAAACAACCACTAAAATTTCACGGTGTATAATCCTTTTTGCCTTATGGAAAATTGCAAATATACGCACGAATTGTAGTGTAGCATTAAAAATTTAACGTCAAACAAGTAGCGATACTACTGTAACAATTTATTTATAATGTGCGTGAGTGATGGCCAGATAATTTCATTCTATCACCTCTTATTATATCATAAAACTGGATCTTAAGAGTACATATTAATACCATACTACCGTACAGACCTATATTAACACCAACAATCAATTTACATAAGACATAATAAGATTATATAATGACACATCAGCTAAAAGTTAGTTCCTAATGAAAATAGTTTTATTGTTCTTATAAAAGGCCTAATAATAATTCCATTTAAGCAAATATCATGATCCAAAAAAAGGTTAAAAATCTGTTTTGAGAATCACAATGAGTTATTAAGAACACCAGTTTACTACAATAATGACTAAATTATCTTTTAGAACGATCTATTAGAAAAACTTAGTAAAAAAATACACAAAAATAAGTGAACATTTACAAACATAATAATCGATTTTATTCGCTGAAATATTGAGCAGCCTTACTCGGCTATATAAATAGTGTAGCAAATAAGCATACAATCAGGAACTTATTTAGTTTTTAACAACAATGCAATAAACCAAAGTAAGTGGTAAGGGTTGCCAAAACCATCAATGTTAATTAAAGAAATGTAAGCGTATGTTGCACGGCCCGGTTAAAAGGATAGTGTTTTATCAATTTAAGTTTATTGAAAAACTATCTTCTCTCGCATATCAAATATTTTATGTAGTTTATGTATGTTTTTATTTTTTATTTTATTTATTTACACTTTATTGCACAATAATAAAATATAGTACAATAGGCGGACTTAATGCTAAAAGCATTCTCTCCCAGTCAACCATTGGGCCATTATGTTTATTGTATGTATATAAATATATAATTATATGTTTACTTATATATGTTTAAGTATATTATTGTTGTTGTGTTTAGGTTCAGGTTGTGATTAAATTAAGTATTTATTTATGTTTAAGTAGCACTTAAGCTTTAAATGTGGTTTTGTTTAACTTTTGACTTTTGGTTTAGATTACTTTCTCATCAAGTACTCTACTTCACCTTCCCCTTCCTCTGTGTAGTATCCAATGCCCAACGGTTGTCTGGAAGAAATCGCTGTTGCACATTTGTTTAAATTTTTACTGTAAACTATATTTTTATTTCTGGTGTGCAATAAAGAGTTCTCTATCTATCTATTTATCTGTTGCCCGGGATTACGTACGCGTGTAAAAACTATTCCACAAGATCCGTCTTCTCCCTTGGCATAAAAAGTACTAGTCAAATTTAATCCAAGCAAACTTTTTCATAATATACATTACATATGTATATACAAAAGTTTCTTGGGTTAATCTTGGTAAGAAAGGTTAAAACTTTTTACCTTTAATCCGTCGCTTTTATTGATTTTCGGTATTATAGTTAAAAAGACATTAAATAATAATAAATTTTAATTTCCTTAGTTAAACGACTTTCTCGGTCTTATATCTTTTATAAGCTACATAACAATACAAGTTTTGCTTAGCTATGAGCTAGATAAATTAGTATGTATAATTATAAATAGTACACTAAAAACTATGACACGTTAAGACTTTTTTAATAGTAAAAAAAGTAATGACATCGATCGAGTTGACTTAAATGCAGGCGGGCGATCGGTGACACGAATTACTGCGATTTAAATTTAAAAAAACTTGTTGCAGCAACCCTAACTGTAATCCGTAGAGCTAATCCATTATCTAGCTAGACTTTTCACTTGTTAAATCGTAACCTAATCACCCAACTATTGCAGCGTGACAAACAGTTGCACGTACTTTGATTTTGTGCTTCGGGTTTTGAAAGCAATGATTTAAAACCAGATTGGCTTGCGGCTTGCGTCGTGCGTCATGCGTCTCTTGCGGCCCACGCGGCCATGAGTGTATGAAACCCTTTCCGAGCGACGCATGCGGCCGCGACGCTTCGCTCGGAAAGGGTTTCATACACTCCTTTAATTCAAAGTAAAGCCGCATGGCCGCGTGGGCTGCAAGTGACGCATGACGCACGACGCAAGCCGCAAGCCGCATTGCTCCAAAGTCTACCTTAACAAAGTATAGAGATGACACTCCATAGGTGACGACTAACTGTTGAAGGTCGCAGGAAGCCACCTAATGCAACCTATGGGACCGATCGTGGAGATACTTATAGAAGGCCTATGTCCATTTGTGGGCGTGGTCTAACTGAGAGAGAGAGATGAGCAACACGCCGAGCTCAGTGGGTGTACAAAAAGAGTCAGGGCGATCCTCGACATAAGCAATGCTGTCAGCAAAGCAATTAGCTTTCTCGTTATCCTCGAAGGCTGTGGAGCCGTCGGGACAGACTAGTGGGGGGGTGTAGGTAATAGCGTCAGTACGGAGGGCACGCGCCACTCTGTAACATAAGAGGCCTGTGTTCAGTAGTGGAATGATACAACATCGAACGTAACAAAGTTTGTTTCACGGCGTCTAAATCTCACTATAAAATATCGTCTTAATATCTACTCGTATGAAAAAATGAAAAAGCACAGATCCATTAAACTACGCTGAAGTTTTCATGTGGATTTCATGAATGGATCTCTATATATTCATGAAAACCACATAAAATCTTCAAAAGAATGATGGTCGCGGAACCGCTCGTTGTGTCAATTCTTAGGGGAGGCCTATGTCCAGCAGTGGGTGTGGCTTGGCTGAAATGATGATGATTTAAAAGAATCATCATCATAATCATCATCATCATCAGCCTATCGCAGTCCACTGCTGGACATAGGTCTCTCCAGTTGCACGCCACTTAGGTCGATCCTCGGCTTCTCGCATCCAGCTCCTGCCAGCCACCTAGCGCAAATCATCACTCCACCTGGCCTGAGGGCGTCCTACATTACGTTTGCTGAGACGCGGTCTTCACTCAAGAACTCGAAGGTTTAAATATTGTGTGTAAATTTATTCGAATTCTGAATCTAGAAAGGAGCTACGATTTAATAGCACAAACAAACATTCTGTAATTTATAAACCAAGTTAATAATAATATAATCTTCACGTCTTCTCTTTGCAACCAGCGAGATTTACCACAGCATCCCAAGGCCACCCAGTAGGCTGGCCGGTGTGGGATCACAATTGCTCATTGTGTTGTATTTCGCTTCGTTGCCTTATTGCGGTATCATTAATTAATTTAATGCAAATTAGATACGGGTCTGTTCTTTTAATGATTGCTTGTATCATTTTATTTAAGAAGTAGCTTAACCATGGCTTGTGCCACGAGGCGTTTACTTTTGTGTTTTTAGTATTTTAGAAATAATATGGTACACAAAACGATTTTACTAGTTTTTTTTCAATTATGATTGAAAGCAACTGTCGTAGTTTATTTATATTTATATGTATATATTACGATATTTTTTTAAGATTTTATTATTCAAAAAGTTTACTAAAGAAATAATAGCCCCTTGAATCATTGTATGAGATCATAGATGAGTCATTAGAAGACCTCAGACCTCAGTCAAGCCTATGTTTTATAGTGAAAGGATATATTACCTAACATGGTCTCTTGCAAAACATCAAATTTTCTCTATTTACCATATATAATATTACGCATGAATAATATAAAACTGCCTATTCATAGAGACAAATAAAAAAAAAATATCCCTACCACATTAAACGATTACAAAAATGATCAATTTCTAAAGTAATTGTTACTTTAGAAATTGTTCATTTTTGTAAGTTCAGTTATTATATTATTTAAATTAAGAAACAAATGATTGTGAAAAAATAACTTTATTATTTTTACGTATTTTAAATATGTACCATAACAAATTTGTTTTGCTTATCTTTAAGTAAGTTTAGTTATCTTCAAGTAAATCATATTATTATTATGCCTACAAAACATTCTATCAATAGGCTTCCCTACTAAACAAAAAAATAGCCTAAATGGAAAAATACTCGAAAACATGATGATAATTTACGAAAATTCTCTCGAAGGTAATTAAAAAGAGCTTAAAAGATACGCAAATAGTCATTTCATTAATGATCATGATTATTCATTTATTGAAATACTGAAAGCTGATAGCAAAAAGCTCTAAAACTTTTAATATGAATAAATTTGAACAATTCCGTTTTAAAATTGAATTATTTTTGATCATATTTACCTGGTGTTCCTAGTGCGATGACGGCTATGACTAACGATAGCCATGTTGTGATATTCTGTAAGCAAAGAAAAAAGAAAATTTAATAAAGATAATAAAATAATTACATGAAAAAGGCAGTACCTTAGTGAGCACATTCATTAAAACAAAGCTGTATGTTTATACCGCAAATCCCTGCCTAAGGGTTCCTGCTGAAAATAAGCTTCGTAAAAAGTATGTGGTTATTGTCACGACTCACGACTAATAATAAGCGGGAACTATATTCACATTTTGTTTTTTTCTCATATATTAATTAGTAAGGGTATAAATAAATAAATAATAAATATTTTCGGGCATGCCACAGGGCCACACAGAGCCGTCCAAAACTAAGCTACTACTAAGAAGCTTGTCGTATTGGCTACTAGACATCCGATAAACTTACTTATATATTTTTTTGTTAATATGTGCTTTTAATACATACAAAACACCCAGACCAGTACAAACAAACATTTACGCACACAAATATTTGTTCTGTGCGGGGATCGAACAGGTGACCCATGGCTCAGAAGCAGCGTTTACTACCACTGATCCAAATGGTATCAAATAAATCTCTTATTTCTTTTTTAATTAAAAAAACATATTCTTCTATGATAAATATTTTAGATTCGGTTCAATTCTGTAATTACGCTTATGGGCGAGTCTTGACTTCGAGTCCCAGAATGTATGTACCTCTGGAGCTTTTAATAATTAAATAAATAAACCTGGATATAATACTTTATCAGAGGTACGAACAAACTTGCCCATTAATTAAGCAAATAGCTTAGTAGTCCCTAATTTCTTGATTTAAATCTCTTCATATATAGTAGAAAGCCTTCCATCTAAGGTCACATTGATAATTCTTTCGTAAAAAACACAACGTACAAGCTTTCCAACTTTACAAGTCCAATTAACTCCATCTAAAAAGGCTTGGTACTTGAATAAATTACTTCCACTAAGACCCGAGTTCACCATTACTTAAACAGCCGGTAAACATAGATTGACGATTAATTTGCCACAATTCCCATACGAAATATGTCAAATAATATTTTAAAAGCTGTTTAAACTTAAACATCTGTTGGTGAACTCGGGCCTAATTGGCACTAAAGTCGTCAATATAATCTTCATCTGTAAATTTATACATTGTTATGAATGAGTTACGACTACTTCGATATTACTATCACTCAAACTTTTTTTCCGTTTACTTATTACCCATTGTTGTGTATCAAATAACATAACTGCTGAGACTTCCACTGAACGTCTATGACCCAACGTTGTCAACATACTCGTACATACATAATAGGTACACATAGGAATACAATAAAGTAATATTGAAGAAGTAACTCTTTTGCTTAGGTAATCGACAATAAGCTATACATTGTGTAAAAGCGCCTCCAGGGGCCTATTTGCAGAAATAAAACTGATTTTATCTGATTCAACTTATTCCATATCATCTATAGTTTTTAAATACATCTTATGTTTATGTAGTTCGTTCTAAGTAATGTTATTTAAAATAATATATGTTAGTAAAAAAGTTATGTTATTTGATAATAAAACAGAATATTCTGTTTAAAACCGATTGTTTGATAACCGGGTGAAAGTGATCGGGTTTATTTATTTTATCTTCAGCCTTCAAAAGTGAGATTCTTTGCCATTTGCAGACCTGCGGCCTTAGACAAGAGGCTTTTTCATATCATATACGCTAGACAAATACGAGTAGATAAAAAAATTATGAAAATGACATTAACAAACGAACGAACAATCGTAAGCTTATGTCATTTCCATACATTTGACATTATTAATCCAGCGTAAACGATTTTAGTAAGTCACTTGGCTAAGACTGCTGATTGAGATTGTTACCTGTTGTCCTAATTAGATCATCTGTACACCGGATGGGACATTTATCTGTCTATAAACACGCTATATTTAGGTCTAGATTGCTATGCGACAACTTCTACTGTCTACTAACCTCTTATACTGTCTTTATAGTGTATACAAACCGTTTTATACTTATAATATTAAAAATAAAATATATTAAAAATAAAAATATGCGACCTAATAGAAGAGTGTTTTTAAACTGATTTACTTTTATTTATTATTCATTGCATCGTTTCTAAGTTTTGCCTGGAGATGATTTACTGATCTTTCTTCACACTGTGTACTATACACATGAAATAAAAGTACCCACATAACATACAGTCATTTCCCTTAGTAATTGGACAAGAAAGGACCGTCCATTGTGCATTGTTGCATACACAATGCGCTTTTGAATCGTACAAAAACGACGCGTGCGCACCGCTCGTTCGTGTACTAGAGGAGATGCGATCTGTGGATGAGAGGAGATATTTATGATGCACTTTAAGCCATTTGTTCAGACTGTTTGCGTAGTGGTTGAGTTTGTTTGACATTTTCATACGAAATTTAATATATTATCTCTAAAAACATTATTTCGAGACGAAACGTTTTAAATTTTAAAGCATATTTTAATATTATTTTACGTAAACTGTTTTTACTTCTGGGATAATAGTTTACGACCCATTCTCAGACCTACTGGATATCTTTCATAAGAATTGGTTAAGCCATTCCGAAGGAATTCGGTAATAAATACGTGAGAATTTTACATATAAGATATTATTTGAATTATAATTAATTTTTTGACCATTTTTAAACTGTAGATATATGAGAAAAAGCTTTAAATAATAGATCTTTTAGAACAGTGCCATTAAAACATACCATACGTAGTAGCTGAATGCGCGTGCGCAGCGCGCGTTGATGTCTTTTGTACTACCGAAACAGTGTTCGTAGTTTTTTACAAATATGAGTATTTTATAATTAAAATCTAACGATATTCGTGGCTAGAATTATGTAAAAATTAATATTCATTTTTTTAATACATCAAGCTAAGAGAAAAGTTCTTAATTATTTTCAAAGTTTGGAACCAAAAGCTGGTCGATTCTATTTAAAGATTTAATGAGTAGACAAAAAAATATACATAGTCTTCGAATTAGCACCAGCTCATTTTTTTATCAGTTTAGGGTCATTTTATACATGAGTAGCGATTTGCTTACGATTTTGTTCGCGTAATTTCGGTTATATGCCATTCTCTGTTACACCGCGCTCTTTAGGAATCTTAGTTAGAATTTTACATTCTCTATCAGGATTCATTCTTAATTAATTACCTTCCTGCCAAGTTTGAAGTATGTAGCGCTTTCACCTTTCATATAAATTTGTGACAGCCATTAACCGGCCCTGTTGCAGATTACGTTTTTGGCGGTCGTCTACTATCTATAAACTCCCTCTAATTTTCCTCTTTGTACATCAAACCGTTTAATATATTAAATTATGAGCAACCTTTCGTTTTTATGTACGTAGATAAGCAAAATATCAAAAGGTCGTGGGGTCTATGGGGTCATTGATTTAAAAATGTAATGTAATGTCACAGTAAAATGTCAGCCTACATTTGAATGTCAATTAATCTGTTTTGTTACATAATTTTATTGGACACTAGCGGCACATGAGTAAATATATTTACTCATGTGCTAGCGGACCCGACAGACGTTGTCCTGTCTTAACTATGAAAATTGATAAAGAAATGGTTTAAAAAAAAAAGAAAGTTACCCATTGTATTAACGTTTTAAGATATACAACATTCTTTGTTTTTTTTTCTGGCAAACATTAAAATCAGTTAAAATCAGTTTTATTTCTGCAAATAGGCCCCTGGAGGCGCTTTTACACGTCCCAATATTTAACCTACCACTGCTTCGGGACAAATGTGGGCTAGTGCCGAGAAGAAGCAGCGCAAGAAACTCGGTCACTATTGTCAGCCTCTTTTTAAATAAACATGTTTACATAAGATATATGCCAGTGCGAGCTAATATAATTTAAAGCCAAACGTTCCTATCATTTATATAATCATCAATAGTGTAACAGCCCTTTTTCATTAAAACAACTTTGATATATGATTTGAATTTATGTACAGGGAGGTCAGCAATTGACAGTGGTAATTTGTTGAAAATACGGATACAATTTCCCATGAACGAATTACCTACTTTTCGCAGTCTGAATCCTGGAACGGCAAGTTTATCTTTATTTCGGGTATTGAAATTGTGTACGTCACTATTTTTGACAAAAAATTCGAGGAGATGCAACTGTTAGTATGTTGATCTCTTTGAATAGCTCTCTTAGAGAGTCACGGGGTCGAAGGCCGTAAATAGCCCGCACAGCACGTTTTTGCAATATAAAAATAGACTAAATATCTGCCGCTGAGCCCCATAACAAAATTCCGTATGACATTATACTGTGAAAGTAGCTAAAATATACTAATCTTGCCGTTCCAACATCAGTCAATTGTCTTATCTTTCGCACAGCATAAGCAGCAGAACTAAGTCTTCCAGACAGAGACCTGATATGAGCACCCCATTGCAGTCGAGAGTCTACAGTTATACCTAAAAAGGTAGAGGAGTCTACTGTGTCTAATGGCTCATCTTTTACAATAACATTTGTGGCGGAAAACCTTACATTAGGCAAAGTAAATTTAACACATTTTGTTTTTCTTGCATTAAGCAAAAGATTATTCGTAGCAAACCAATGCAATAATTTAGAGAGGGTATTGTTAACATTGTCAAATGATAATTCGCCCCTCTTAATTTTAAAAATTATTGAAGTGTCATCTGCAAACAATACCATCTCACAAAGATTATACATATAATATGGAAGGTCGTTAATGTATATTAAAAATAGCAAGGGTCCCTGAGGGACACCCATGATAAGGGCCGACCCTGAAGACTCAGTTCCATCAATGCAAACTTTTTGTGTTCTACCTGTGAGATATGAGTTAATTAAATCTAACGAATCATTCGAAACACAATAATGTCTGAGTTTTTTAATTAACGTTTTATGGTTACATTATTGGCCATGTGCAAAATTTTTTTTTTGCCCCCTGTTTGACGATATTTGCAGCACGCATTCTGTCAATGTTATGTCAAATGCCATACATTAAAAAAGTTTAACTGTAAAAAGCGATAAGGTTACATTACAAATAATTTAGTATGGTGATTAGGTTTTCTTAAATTTTCTAATTTTCCGCAAATTTTCTTATATAAGAACATACTCCTGACAATAACAAACAAAACAAAAAAATCATTAGCGAAATCGGTCCAGCCGTTCACGCGTGGTGCGATGACCAAGGGAAATAGAGATTCATTTTTATATATATATAGATATCGTCACACCATACGTTGTTAAACCTAAATTGGGTAAGTATGAACCTATAATACTTACATAATGTTGACTTCGTATTTAACAGGAATAAATTGATCAATTATATTAAATTAATAGCTATGGCATTTAAATATTATATACCAGCTATAATTAATATATAACTATACCAACTTCCTTAATTTAACAGCAGTATTAGAAAATTTGTTTTGAATATTTTCAAAACACTTCAGTTGTAAACAAAAAGGTTTATCTTCTAGATAGATGTAGTTTTGACATTAAATCTTTTAAAGACCTATTTTAATTTTAGTGGAGTCTCGATCTGACTTAAAGCGAAGTTTGGAGAACTTAAAGTTCAAAGTTTGGTGTCCAGTAAAGTATAAGAGTGCAAACTCCTAATATTTGATGAAACTACGCTGGCTTATACAGCGATAAGAATACGCTTGAAAAATCGCGCTGTGACGTAGTGTCTTGGTCTTGGTGGCTTGATGGTATAGCGCCGCGCCCGGTATGCATGGAGATGCGTTTTCGAGTCTCGCCTGGGACATAGTTTTTCAAGTTTAAATACTAATAACAGGTATGTCCAAATAGGTGTAGAGTGTTACAATAGAGGCCACTTCCGTTCAGGACAATTAGCAATAAATTTTTTGCCGTTAATATTTTAATATTCACTCAACATTCGTCCTTATTATGAATAGGTTCCTAAACTGGACATTAGTAACTGTAAAATTGTGTAAACGTAATTGTATTTCAAACCCTAACTCTGCAGCATAAGGTCCGAAATTGCGTGCTTATTATAACAACTAGTTAACTGTTTCATAATAACCAATGCATATTCATTGCATAGTCCGTCAACTGTTAGAATAACCGACATAACTGTCCACTTTGTTCTGAAGGTATGTACAATAAACAGCTAGTCAACAAACCGCAAAGTTTCAGCTTTTTCAACTGACACTGAACTGTATTCCTGGGGTATTAAATCTAAATTTGTCTGAAATCATTTGTGACATTACAGTTTGTTGACTGCAGATGACTGTACCTTGAAATTCCATACAAATTCTTACGCACATTGAAAAGTTTGGTCTCTTTTGTTTTGCAAATAAGCAAGGTTTGTTTTGTATAGTGACAATCTGGTGCTTGGGTATACATATATGGCTGTAGAAATTATAGTTCTCTAAAACGGAGAAACATACGGACTTACTCAAGTGGTAAAATATTCTCACTCTGAGTACGCGATCAGTTTGCTAATCTGGTCTAACACCACTAATGCTACTATCGCTAATATTATTATTAACCTTAAACAATAACCCCCTAATTCAAAACAACGCAAACAATATAATAAACCAAGTTTAGCTATCACAATGTTTTGTCTCATTCTTTCTTAGCGCTGTCATCATTTGAAAGATAATGATAAAACAGTGTAATAGCTAAAATAGGTATATTAGGGGTTAAAGTATGAAATTGCCGTTTTGTATGGACGAAATCGAGAAAAGTCATTTTTCCATACTAACAATTTTTTAGTTTTTTTAAAAACGCCTGAACCGTTTTCGATGCAATTAAAGGTGAAATTTAGATGGTTATAAAGCTACGCATTGTAGTATTTAAATTTCTGAAAATCAAAGTATATAATACAATTAACCTTATTGAAGCAAGAAGGTCAGCTGACACATTGTAAGGGGTCTTTTCAACGACGTCCTTTGAAGTAATAGGCACTAGCACAGATAATATAATACTAGGCACTAGTATTGCATTTTTTTTAAGTCAAAAGTTACTTTATTTAGTTTTTGATACAATACAAAAATAATTACGCAATAATATAACTATACTTAAGAGCTATAAACAAAATAAAAAGTGGGAAAATAATCGGCATTTTTATACTTTAACCCCTATTATTATCTTAGACTGTTTGCGTTATTATGAATAAGGGGGTCATGATATAACCTATTGATGTAATCGATGGTATTACCATTATTATTTCACATCCAAGTGTCCGTTGGGGTGGAAAGGTAATGGTGACCGCGCACTGTCGTCATCTGTGGATCTCCCACCAAGTGGACCGACGATCTGGTGAAGGTTGCGGACCGATCGTTGTGGAGATCCGTGGAGGCCTATGTTATGCCCTATAGGCGTCGTTTGGCTCAGAAGATGGTGATGAAGTGCCTCTTATTATGAGCGACACATCGTAACTAACGTTATCAAACGCCTTCATGTTTGAGCTATTTATCAAACAATTGTAACCTACACATGCTCGATACTTAAAAACAGTATTACTGCGGAAGATTTTTGAATATTTATTAAAACTTTTGAATCTTTGTCTTTTCGCATGACTTTTCTCTGAGGATAACCTAAAAGATTTCAACTTTTATGGTCACTCAACTATTATGGGTTTGATTTTTATGAGATTCCGATATTTAGGCACCGTTGCAAGCGCCGTGAGCGCGGAAGGACTCTCAGGTTGGGAACTCATAATTTAAAACAAGATACATGAAATAAGCCCTGAATCAATTAACAATAATATAGTCAGAGCTTTCCAAGTAGCCTATGCCTGTATTTTAAGACTCGAACCTTCTTCTCAGCTTAGCGTGTCTTCTGAAGCACACTCAAAAATATAAATATAAATAAATATTTTCCGACATGCCAGACTTGGCCACACAGAACCACCTAGTCCCAAACTAAGCTACTACTAAGCTTATACTTTGGGTAGGTACTAGACAACCGATAAACTTACTTTTGTTTTTCTAAATACATACTTATAGTACTATAAAACATCCAGACCAGTACAAACAGACATGTTCATGCACACAAATGTTTGTACTGTGCGGGGATCGAATCCTAACAACCTCACGATGTCTAAATATGTGATGATTGGACTAAAATCCATGCCATATTAATTGTACACAACAAACACTTGCAGAAGCGCTTCCGTAAAGCTCTATTAGTAAAATTACGTAAATAGATGCGGTAGTTGAGTGTTTTTTTGCTGGTTTGCAGCTTGCAACAGACTTACGTCATCAAAACACCGCGTAGTGTTAATATAAATGCTTGTCTCACCTACAGTTAGTTCGTCCCTAAATTCCTAAGAAGGAATTAAATTATTTTTTACTTCCTAACAGCATGAATTGAGCCACCTATTTTGAGTAAGTTTTTGATGCTTGTATAATACGGATTTTTTTTTAATTTAAAAATATATATATTTTGTGTTTATAAGGCTATCCATCTAACCTACTTTTTACCCTTTCAAGTGGACTTTGCTTTTCAAAACTTTCCAGGTCTATCTAGTAAAACATGCTTCATAATATAAAACAGGAAACAATAAAACAAAAGTGTCGGAATGAGAACCTCTTCTTTTTTGTTGGTTAAAAATATGTAATTCAAAGCACTCTGAATTCATTTAACTTTTTAATATTCACTTTGATTTCAATGTTTTTTTACCAGTATCAGGCTCAGCGAATCAATGCGTCGCAACAAACACAAAATACAAACATATCAAATACAAAGTGTGTGAAGGTTCCAAAGTGCTCTTGCGCAAGTCGTCACCCTCGGCTGGGCTGGATCACATAATTGTTGATGTACTAGCATAATACCTGATAATATAAAAATGCCGTATTATCAGGTATTATGTTAGCAACGTAACTTACTGATTACTCGAACGATGAACCTGACAAGCCAATGCTTGCAATATAAACAAGCCGCATAGTATTTTTTGTCATATCAATGTAAAGACCCGTTAACGCCCCGTTGGTCTAGTGGTATAAATACCGGACCAAGATCTCGGGGTCCCGGGTTTAATCCCCGGGTCAGTCAACAAAAAGATTCGAATTTTCGAACATTGCTTGGGTTTGTGATTATCAACCTGCATTTGGAAAGCTGGTGATTATTCCAGTACCCATCATTGCTGTGGTAACTTGAATTCAATGATGGAGGCCCTTTTCTTGCAGTGGGATGATTATAGGCTGTTACTTACTTACAATGTAAAGATTTTGCGACAGGACCAGACTAAAGGTCTACGGGCTGTCGAAAGTTTAAATCATCATCTTCATCATCACCAACATATATCAGTCCACTGCTGAACACAGATCTCTCCAAAAGCAGGATTTTGCCATATGTGCCTTAATGGCGGGCGAATTGGCGATCGTTAGTCAAATTGTTGAGGAAAGGCGCTGCTGACGTTTTCTAGAAGAAAACAGCTAGCAGTTCTCCTTTAACTGACTTTTACGACACCCATAGGAAGAGAAGGGGTGGTGCTACACGATACGAAGTTTGAATATAAGTACCTACTAAATTTTTGTGCTACAAACTTTAAATTTGGCAGGAATGTAGTAAATAAAGTTTTGACGACCATTTGGATCAGCGGTTGTAAACGCTGCTTCTGAGCCATGGGTCGCGGGTTCGATCCCCGCACAGTACAAATATTTGTGTGCATGAACATGTCTTTTTGTACTGGTCTGGGTGTTTTCTATGTATTATAAGTATGTATTTACAAAAAAAATGTATATAAGTAAGTTTATCGGTTGTCTAGTATCCCATACGACAGGGTACTTAATAGTAGCTTAATTTGGGACTAGATGGCCCTGTGTGGCCCTGTGAGGCATGTCTTAAATATTTATTATTTATTATTTATTTAATGGTAGCGAATGCGAAAATTGTATGTAAAAAATGTAACAGCCTATAATTATCCCTCTGCAGGCCTGCAACAGGCCTTCACCATTGAATTCCAGTCGCAGCAATGATGGGTACATGCATATCAGTACGGCTTATTTGGCAAGCGTAGTGATATGCATGTGGCTTGGTGATCACAAACCCGAGCAATGTTTGGAAATTCAAAACTCTTGTTGCCCGACCTGGCTACCGAACCCAAGACGGAGAGATCTTGGTCCATCACTTAAACTACTCGACTAATGTATGAGAATAGTATCTATAAGAAATTCAACGCAAACGAAGTCATATGCATAAGCTATTTATATTAAAAGTAGTTATTAGCGTGAAGTAGTTATTTTTGGTATTTTTTCTAAATAAAATAAAATTTCCTTCTTTTTTAAAGTCGTTCAAAAATTCTAGCTAGCCTATATCCTTTCCTAAGGTCTAATCGACCATCGAACAAAATTTCATCAAAATTTGTTTAGTGGCTTTTGAGTTTAATCATTACAAACATACACACACACAAAAATACAAATCTTTCCTCAATATTAGTGTGGATGTAGATGTCAACGTTTCAGTGTCAAAAAAACTGGGTCAAAAGCATATGCATTAATCATTGAACTCGAAACAATGTCATCACAACAAATTACATTGTAATAAATGCATAATTACTTGTTATTACTGTAATTACGTCTGAACATATCGTCTGTCACAATCGGATCATTGTACTCTATACTGGGTTAGTGTTTACGTTACTAAATAGACGAGACTAGTTCTCTAGCAGTGGTTTGTCTTATTTATCTTTGCTTTCCGTGGGAATCTACCGGGTCTTTGTTTTTAATGGTCAGTAAAAGGATTTCCTTTATTTATATTTCTATATTATGCTATTATTATAGAGTTTTTTTATTTCTATGTTTGAGCTTTGATTGATTCAATCGATCATGTCAGCTCCTTAATATCTTAATCTTTAATTATATAAATTTGAGGTTAGAGATTACAAAATCAATGATAAATCTTAGCGGCTTCTGAAGAAGAGTCAGCTGGGTGATGATGGTCAATGAACCTAGGTCTTGTATAGGAAATATTTGATTTATTTATTGCAGTTTATAATATTTAGGCGTTCGGACCGAATTAATGCAAAAATTCGTTAACCTATTAATTTAGAATTACGAATTACTTTTGAGTCTCGAGAAAGAAGAATATTTATCCCTAAAATCATTTTTGGGGTGAAATACGGGTAGAAGTTTGTTTGAGGCATCAATATTTGCTCAAAGATGGTGCTACTCTATTTTTGTGCCAGCACCACACAGTATTAATAGCAAAATAAGCTTTAATGACTAGACGACTAGTCCAAGACTAGCAAATGCAATGGCTACCGTCATGTTTTCACTGAACATCATACATTTCCACATTACATCATGACTCGTTAGACATACTTGAAGCGAGCGGGAAATCGTTATGCAGATGGAAGTGTTGCAAAGCACACATATTATAAACCGTTTTATTCCGAAACACTATGTGACTCGCTGAGATGGCTGTAGCAGTTTGCTGAGTCTTGAAAAATTTCGTAACTTTTGAGATGATATAACAAAAGAGGAGAAGGGCTTATTACTTAGACTAAAAGATTTTCACGACCCCGGCAAAGGAGTAAATCTTATATTGCAATTACATACTTTCAAATAATTGTGAATTGATGTAGGTATGAGGTTAAAGTGACAAAAATTGATAAAATAAGGAATGAATACATTAACGTAGGTAAACATTTGAAAGGATTAAAAGTTAAAAGGAAATCGCCTATCTTGTTATGGACATGTAATGAGAAGAGACGAAGGGCACGTGACATGAAAAGTGGTGAATATCACTGTTGATGGATGGACGGGTAGAGGGCGAGCTCAAAAAGAAATGGATTGATTGTGTCAGAAAGGATATGATTGAGAAGGGAGTAGACGACTCGATGACCACCGACAGGATTGTATGAAAGAGGAAATCACTGCACCGACCCCAGATGACCTGGGAACATAGCTGGTGAATGATGATGATGTATGAAGTATGGAAGCCCCGTTTATATTTAATAGACAAGCTATGGTTATGTACTGGACCATTAGAATTGAATACGATACCTAATGTGATGAGCATGATCAAAATGATGATGATGATGATTCAAAGCATATGATGAGGCTTGGACAAAATTGGCCACACGCTTCTCTTGTTGTTTCCTAATTTTGTTTTTTTTTCTGATATGATGTCTAACTTATTTAAATATTTGTCTTTATTTATCGTAAAGTGCGTGTGGTTAATTTAATATTACTTATTTTAAATCTTAATCTTATAAATTTTCAAAATAATTAGAACAAATCACTTCTACTACAAGGAATAAATAAAACTCAACTTGAGATTAGAGGTAGAGAGGAAATCTCTAGGATTTCGATGGACAAAATACATTTAGATATTTAGATCACTACTTTTGACATCGTGAAGCCTGCAACTGCAGTTGCTTCACATCTTACCTCATATGATTCACACGATAGTTATCTAAGAAAGAACGCGACGCCACTTGACTCGGTCGCGGCGACGAACACTTTTAGGCATATCGCTTCAGAGATGATAGAAGTTATCGTTGATTCGTGTCAGCAAACACATAAAAAGGGCATTTGTTTAAAATGGTCGTAACAATTTGAGAACATTAACACCAGTATATTGGTAAACGTACGAAAACATATTACATTAAAAGTAACCTTATAAGACGCTGTTTAGAGACAAAGCGTTTTAAAATTATATATTTTTTTAAGATTACACAGTTTTGATTTACATGTGCTATATGTAGGATAGATACTCTAGCTTATAATGATCCAATAGTAATTAATGAGAAATAATACGAGTATGTTTCAAAAATATTTTAACATTTACTGCTAAGAGCCGTACCCTGAAAGAAAGAAAGTTTGGTTTTTCACCTAAGGTCTAGATATTCAGGAGGAATTTTCCTTAAATTATGAATGACTGTATATCAGACCCACCAACAATATGGTGACTTAGTCATTGTACCTTATAAAAATCCACATAACAAGTCTATGGAATAAAGTCAACCAATTCGCCTTTTTAACTTTTTTCTTTTGGAGAATTTCGTCCTTTGTCTTTTATTTATTTCCTTGAGTCTTTCTTCAATAATAAAGATCAAGTACAAAAGTCCATTAGTCGCCAGTAATGAACTTGCAGCAATAAAATAATGTTGTCAAATGACATAACGCTCAGATTATGATTTCTATTCCCACGTCGCGTAATGGCGGGCACTCGAATGTTATAATTCGTCCACTTTCACGGAATAGTATTGTTGGTAATAAGGCACGCTATACTAATACAATAACACCACAATACAAACAGACGTCGTAGGTTTGCTCTTTTGGCAATGTCCCAACGTAAGACCGTAAGACCAAATTCTAAGTTTTGGAACTGCCTCCGTTTCCTAAGATTTTTTTTTACATCTTCTTGGTATCTTTATGGTTATCGAGATAAAATGTCCTGTATTCCAAATCATCTACATTCAAATTCGTGCTGCTTATCTTGGTAACATCGAATCATTGGATGTTGATTTCCTAAAATCATATCATGAGATTTCGCTTAACAAAACTTCTCAACAAAATTATCAAACAGTTATAAGCTTTTAATCAAATTCTGACGCTAAGAAAGGAAACGAAAAAGTGTTAGAAGAATTGACAGAAAATATTAACTTAAGATATAAAGCTAGTGGATGGTTTTAAAAAGGTATTGGTTAGAGCATCAGCTACTTTACAGTTTTCAAAGTTGCTTTAAATAATCTAGAATCATGGTGAAGCATTCCTAAATACAAAATAATGCGAGAATTTATTTATTCCGAAACGTATTTGTTGGAAAAACCTACTGCATCTTATCATCAAGTATGCCCAGTTGCTGATAATACATAATTATTGCTCTCTTAACGTTAAGCTTATATAACTTATTAACTTTAGCTTTAACAAGACTTATTGTTGGATGACTTGACGCATGCAACAGGATAAGTAATATTGATTAAAATAGAATTAAATTGTTTGAAATGCTATGAAATTATGATCGTGAGAAGTGCTTTAGTCTGTACAAGACTTGCTGCTTATCATATTGTTAGAAGTTAATGACGGAAGAACGAGACTTGGTGTTGAAGGATTTTAAACATTCTTGTTGCATTTTTAAACTTAAGTTTTTTTTTTTAAGACATGCCTCACTGGGCCACACAGAGCCATCTAGTCCCAAATTAAGCTACAATTAAGTACCCTGTCGTATGGGGCACTAGACAACCGATAAACTTACTTATATACCTTTTTTTTGTAAATACATACTTATAATACATAGAAAACACCCAGACCAGTACAAACAGACATGTTCATGCACACAAATATTTGTACTGTGCGGGGATCGAACCCGCGACCCATGGCTCAGAAGCAGCGTTAACTACCGCTGATCCAAATGGTCGTCAAGTGTTAAGCACTTACGGGGTTTAATGCAACGAACAACGTTATTTAAAGGTAAATAGAATTTTAGATTAAAAGACTTTGTGTTGGCTACGCGACTTCGTAAGAAATTTGAATTTGATACTAATTCAAGTTACCATAGCAATGATGGGTACAGGCATAATCACCACGCTTACCAATTGCGGGTTGGTGATCACAAACGCGAGCATTGTTCGACAATTCGAAAATTTTTGTTGCTCGACCTAGGGTTCGAACCCGGGACGCTGTCATTCTCATTCCATCACCCATAATTGCTATGGTAACTTGAATTCAATGATGGAGGCCTTTGATCTGCAGTGGGATGATTATAGGCCGTTACTCACTTATTCAAATCGCTCTATTACCCAGGATGAACAGCCTATGAAGTACTCCTGCCTATAATCTATATCCCCGAGACAATTTTTGTCTAAATCATTTAATAAAATATAACTATTCAAACCTTCACATTGATAATATTAATAGAAATAATAGGATGAAAGTATTTTTATTTCAGGTAGGATATGGCGCGTGAGTCATAAGATTAACGAGATAAAAAAATATTTAATAGCACTCTTTTTTTCTTAATTATGTTTTGTTGGTAAAAGACACAAAACAGCTATTGCAAAATAATATTCATCATTTCATCATATCATTTCATCATCATAGCCAGCCTGCATTAGTCCACTGCCGGACGGACTGCTCTCTCTCTCTCCCTCTCTCCCCCCCTCTCTCTCTCTCTCCCTCTCTCTCCCCCTCTCTCTCTCTCTCTCTCCTCTATCTCAAACATATATTCAAACCTTCACATTTAAGCCCCTCTCGAAGAGCAATCAAATAGTTATTCAACTAACTATTGATTCGACTGACGGATTGACTAAACAGTTGCTGAGTGCAGCTGACTGTTTGATTAATTAATTAATTAATATGTTAGGCTCTTCTTCCCCTATGGTACTCACCGGGGCCATCAGCGCCGGTCGTGCAAAACCTAAGGGCCTGTCGCTTGTTAGTTTCAACACTCGTTCCCTACGTAGGCATATTCCCGAGTTAAGGGATTTCGTAAACAAAACGGGCGTAGACCTTCTTCTCCTCCAGGAAACGTGGCTAAAACCACGCGACCGAAGAGGACTTAAAATACCATCGTACACCCTTATACGGAACGATAGGAAAGTACAGCCCCCCTCCCCCTCTCGAAATCGTATTAGAGAATCGTCAGGTGGCGGTACAGCCATCTACTATAGGAAGAGTTTGCATTGCTCACCTATACAAACCCCCCCGCTCTCCAATATGGAGGCGACGGCATGTAGACTGGCCATGACTGGTCACCGCACCATTATCATAGTGTCAGTGTACATACCATCCGGTACTATTCCCCTATTAAGTGACTTTCAAAAACTCCTATCACTAGGAGAATCAGTTATCTTCTTCGGTGATTTCAACTCAAAGCACACCGATTGGACGTGCCGCCAAACTAACACCGCTGGCCGTAGGTTACTCGAAATCACCGAATCCCTCGAATTATCTGTTATCTCGCCCTATGAGCCCACTTACTACCCCGATCGACTAGATCACGAACCTGATGTACTAGACTTCGCTCTAGTCAAAGGCGTGGCCCTCGACCTTAGATCGATCGAAACCCTTCACGACCTTGGTACGGACCATAGGCCGGTATCCCTCATCCTAGGGAACCGAGACCCCCCTCAGCCCCAAACCAAAACCATCACCGATTGGGACGGTTTTGGGAAGTCACTTACATCGGCAATGGACGCCGAAAACTCACCGTACGCTATCGGACCCGACTATCTTGATAGTAAGGAAAAGATAGACAGTGCGGTGAGCTCCCTTACCGAATTAATTCAAAAATCAATCGATGAGAACGTGAAGTCTGTCCCGGTGAAACCCCGCAGTGGCATTCCCTCGTCTCTCAGAAAATTGATTACGGCTAAAAACCGAGCTCTTAGAAGGGCAGCCCAATATCCTACCCCCGAGTATAGAGCCACCGCCAACCGCCTTCAGCGCCAGATTCAAACCCAAATTACAGAACTGAGGAACAACCAGTTCAACGACCTCATGGCCGAGATCACCCCATCTCATCAAGCGTACTACAGAGTGGCACGTGCCCTCCGCACAGACGCTATTACCTATACCCCCCCACTAGTATGTCCCGATGGCTCTACAGCCTTCGAGGATAATGAGAAAGCCGAATGCTTTGCTGACAGCGTTGCTTCACAATGTTCTGTCAGCACTCAACCCTGCGATCCAGACCACATACGGGAAATAGAGGAGGAGCTCAGTACTCTGAACTCCGCCCCCCTATCTCCCGATACTGACCCCATTTCGATCTCTACTGATGAAATTAAAACCCTCATCAGAGAGCTTAAAGTCAAAAAGGCCCCTGGAGCCGATGGCGTCTCCAACATGGCGCTGAAGTACTTTCCAATACAAGTCCTGGCTTTCCTCTCTCTCATTTTCAATGCCTGTTTCAAGCACAGCTACTTTCCAGACTCCTGGAAAGAAGCTATTGTAATAGGCATACCAAAGCCAGGTAAACCTCTCAACCAACCATCGAGCCATCGCCCCATCAGCCTCCTAAAGGCAATGGCGAAGCTCCTAGAAAAATGCATACAGGCTCGCATGAAAGAGCACCTCTACGGAGAGGACCTTATCATTCCCCATCAGTTTGGTTTCAGAGCCAAACATTCGTGCCCCCAACAAGTACATCGCATTGTCGAGTACATCCTGAACGGGTTCTGGCCACGCAAGTACAAGACTGTAGCGGTCTTCTTTGATGTGGCCAAAGCCTTCGACAAGGTATGGCACACCGGTCATATAGTCAAACTGTACAGGCTTAACCTGTCGGTTCGACTAGTTCGACTGATTGCCTCCTACCTTCAAAATCGTACTTTTCGGTTCAGGCACGAAAAAACGCTCTCCTCTCCCAGGGCTATCACAGCTGGTGTTCCACAGGGTTCGGTCCTGGCGCCATTGCTGTACACAGCCTATACTAACGACATCCCCGTCCCGACTAACAAAGTCGAACTATCCCTCTTCGCGGATGACACGGCTCTATACAGAAAAGCCCCCTCCCTTAGAGGAATCCTCCCGAGACTCCAAGACTCAATCGACAAGTTAGGTGAATGGTTCTGTAAGTGGCGAATCGAAGTAAACCCGGAAAAGTCTTCCGCGGTGTACTTTGACTCAAAACGACACAAACTACCTCCCGATGAACGCCCCCCGACCTTACTAGGCAAAGCCATCCCCTGGCAAACGTCTACAAAATACTTAGGTGTCACTCTAGATCAGAGTCTCAGTTTCGATCCTCACGTCGGAAGAGCGATACGAAACGCCCGTTTCTACCTAAACAGGTTAAGTCCAATGGTAGGTAGATATAGCAAAATGTCCCTACGAAACAAGCGAACGCTCTATAAGGTTTGCATACGACCGGTGATGTCTTATGCATCGGTAGTATTTGCCCATGCCCCTCACAAAACACTTAAAAAGCTGCAGAGAGTGCAGAACATCTTCTGCCGCCGAGCGGCTAATGCCCCCTTCTATGTTCGCAATGCGGATTTACACAGGGACCTCAAATTACCCACACTCCAACAGCACTTCAAAAAGGTCTCCGAGCGATTCTTTGAATCAGCGAAGGACCATTCCAACCCACTTATCCAATCGGCGGCGGTGTATAACCCACCCATCTCCACTAATCCACTGTCACGTAAACCCAGATCCGTCCTCAATAACCCACCCGACAAACTCACGGCCCAGCTGAACCTCCTATTGGAGGCAGAGGAAGCCGTAAATGCCACCCCACCTCAAGACCCTTCAGGTCAACCCCACTCAATACCACAGGACCCTTCAGGTCATCCCCAGTCCTCTCAACCGACCGTCTCCCCTTCTGGGAGTCAGTCGAACTAAAAACAAATACATTCCGGCCTACGTCCATTTTGGACGACGGCCATTTTAAATTTTTAACCCAGTCACTCATGTCAGGCTCGCATTCTTCCCGAATGCCGGCCTCCTTCAGTGCGCACTTCGCCTAGGCGAGTGACGCCCGGCACCACCCCCTTTCCTGGGGGGTGGGCGCCTCAGATGCGCTACGTCACCCTTGGTGGTAGCGAATAAAGGTGGTGTTTAGTGAGTAGGAGTCTCACATAACCTCACAGCCGGCTGTGAGGTATCCATGAGGATTCACCACCTCCTTCCCCCGTGGGAGGGTTGCCGTTCGAGCGATCGTTTCAATAGGAAACGACCGGTCGTCCGTGTGCAAAAAAAAAAAAAAAAAAAAAAAAATTGATAATATTGATAGGAATAATAGGATAAGAGTCATAAGATTAACGATATAGAAAATATATTTAATAACACTATTTCTGTCTTAATTATGTTATATTTTTTAAGTCAAATTTTGCGCTACATTCTAAGATCATAATCTAGTGAAGAGAGAAACCGTGAGACTCGGTTTCGGTTATTGAATACATAGTTTGTTTTTATGGTATGCTGATAACAACATACTAATACGAAATGATTTTAGCTAGTGCTGTCAGTCGATAAATTACTTACACCGTAAAAAGATGACAGCTCAGTGCGAGAAAAGAAAAAGCAATCGGTTGCTTTTTTCTCATAACTACAACGTAATCAAAGATATTTTTACTATCTGTGCCTACTGGCGTGCGGCTTGGCTAATTTAATTAAGTCACGGGTCATGGTTAGTTGGGTGCTTTATCGGCTATTAGTTAATCATCTAATATGATATGCTTTTTCTAGAATCAATACCGTTGGTTAAGCGATTACTTGGGAAAAATAAGATTTTTGGGTTAAATTTCGATAATGTGCTATAGATATTCAAACCTTTTTGTAACATTTTTTTAAAAACCCAATCTAGACTGTATAGATTGCGTTTTTTAAAAAATGTTACAAAAAGGTTTGAATATCTACAGCACATTATCGAAATTTAACCCAAAAATCTTATTTTTCCCAAGTAATCTCCAATTTCAAAGTCAACTTACAAATCGCTGTAAGCTTAATCGAGAGTTCAAGTATCAAGCTTCTAGTAGTTATATCTAAAAGATAAGCCTGTATAAAATAAATTTTAACAATATATTAAAAAATACAAAACCTAACGGAAAGCCAGCAAACTTTAGTCGGCGCCAAACAAACAATGACCATCGTAAAGCGCGTAGGAATTCAAAATTTGTCATGATTTTATGTTTATCATCACTTACATTTTTTTATAAACTTTCAAATGTTAAGTAACTTAATAAGTAATTTATTTACCTAAATGTACAACGTGAGCTGTGTAAAAGTTAGAAGAATGTTAGAAAAAACCTAAACATATTCTAAACACGCACTTAGAATTTAAAGTATTTACGCCACTACCGAGAAGAGGAAACAATGCTATAGTAACGCCTTTAAAAGGCTTGATACTTCTAATAACTGATTAATGTTTAACAAGGCGTTTAGTAAATTCTTTTAGAGGTTTGAGGGGCTTACTAAATATAATCACGAAATAACCACCATTTTACACCATTTTACTTACTTACTACTTTAAACGGGAATTCACCAATAAAATAAAACTAAACTAACGTAAAATTATGTAGGTATTTAATAGAATGAGAATATCCTAATACAACAATTTTAAACTGAGTTATAAAACTGAGTTATAAACCCGAGTTACTATTTTAAAGTCTTACAAATAATCTTGTGTTACTTTTATAGTGCCACATTACTAGCATTAAATCATACAAATTCATACAAAAAAAATATTCTTGTTATTATATGAAGACCAATAATCAACCCTAAATGCGTTATTTCTCTAAACCCTCGCATCATGAAACATTTATTCGACCTTGCCGATTTTAAAATTGAAAATTTTATTAAACAACTCCACGTAATGGATGCCATACCTTACCAGGAAATATTCCGTCAAATCAGTGCTCTAACCGATCCGTCACCATACAGAGAATCTACTGTCATAATATAGCGTGGTACAGTAAGTTCTCATACAGCTATCGGCTGGTTTCGATTGTATCAGTTGTGTTTTATCAGGTTTTATCATTGTCAACGATTGTCATTTTGTCTCCTCATGTCGTAGAGAATAAACAATATATTTATTTATAGGTATAGGTACCTACTTCATACTAGACAAATACATAAAAGTTTCGCTTGCCCGAATCTAAGTAAATAAAAAGTAAAAGTAAGTAAGTAACAGCCTATAATCATCCCATTGCAGGGAAAATGCCTCCATCTTTGAATTCAAGTTACCACTGCAATGATGGGAACTGGCATAATCACCACGCTTGCCAAATGCGGGTTGGTGATCACAAACCCGAGCAACGTTCGAAAATTCCAAGCTTTTTGTTGCTCGACCCGGGGATCGAACCTGGGACACCGAGATCTTGGCCCGGTATTTAAACCACAAGATCAACGGGGCGTTCTAAAGGGTCGAATCTAAAGGGCCATTCAAATCTAATGATTCAAAAAACATATAAAGATGGCGATAGATATCCCAAAGTTAAAACTGTTTATTCATGTGCAGTCAAGAAGTAAGCAAAAAACTTTTTCACGGATGGACGGACGGATGCGATACGTAGTCAAATATCGTTTAAAGGTGGTGTTATTTTTCTATTTAATAAATTTCAACAATTACTGTTCTTTCAGTTTGATATTACAGCAATAAGCACTTTCAAAATTATTTTTTTGATTGGAATTACCACTACCAAGAAATATGATAGTAAATTGCTATTTTTAAACCAATGGTTGAGTTAATGACGTATCATCAAACAATCGATCCTCAGACTTCTACTTCTTTCACCCGGATGAGTCTAAACATTACTGTTAGTATCCAGCCTCGAGATAAGGCAAATCAGAATAACATCTCTAGCAAAGTGACCCTACTGAATAAGGATCTATGACACAACTCCTAGACTGACCCGTCAGATGTCCGACCAGTTCGTTACGCAAGTTCGATTCCCGGGCCGGCATTCTCGAGTTTCTCTTTCCGGCTATGTACGCACGACTGACTACACATCGTCTTTTTGTCACAGAAAATTAAAGTAATGTTTTAGGTCTGATTGTAAAGGTAAAAAAGCTTTTTCTGAACGTGATGATCTGACCATTTGTATCTGGGTCAATGAAATGAAAAAAGTAAAAGAAATTGTCTTTTGTTTTATCCTACTTAAGGTTGTTGTTTTATACCTGCAGTCTCATGGACCTCATATACGCGGCGACCCATTAATGCCCTGCGAGTGCAGTACAACAATGGGTTCAGGATGCTGATGGGGTTGCCGCGATATTGTAGTGCATCAGGTATGTTCGCGGAAGCTCGCGTGGACGGATTCCATGCGATAGTGCGAAAAGAATCGGTTCGCTGATGAGTACGGTACGTGGTTGTGTCCATGGCATCCTGAACACCATTGCTTTAAGAAAGGATAGTGGCATGTTGAGGCACTGGGTAGTTGCGCATCTGTCGCTTGCCGCCCTGTGTCGCAACGTATGCTAGCTGGCGGCTCTGGTTGTCTTTTTTTTTCGTGTGCCTATATGCGACCAGTTTATTTTAATTTTAATGTATGGCTATCCACTAACATAGTTAATAAGCAAATTGTTACTAACATCAATATGGATTGTAATCCGAAATAAATGATTTTAATTTAATTTGACGACCATTTGGATCAGCGGTAGTTAACGCTGCTTCTGAGCCATGGGTCGTGGGTTCGATCCCCGCACAGTACAAATATTTGTGTGCATGAACATGTCTGTTTGTACTGGTCTGGGTGTTTTCTATGTATTATAAGTATGTATTTAAAAAAAAAAGTATATAAGTAAGTTTATCGGTTGTCTAGTACCCCATATGACAGGGTACTTAATAGTACCTTAATTTGGGACTAGATGGCTCCGTGTGACCCAGTGAGGCATGTCTTAAATATTTATTATTTATTATTATTATTATTATTTATCAGGGGCCTACCTATGAAAGTCATCTTACTAACACTAATATAAAATTCAAATTTAATTGTATTTGTTAACAGGAAACACGTTAAGTTGTATTTATTTACATAAATAAAAATTGTAAAGAATAGAAAATTTTATTGTTTGTATGTTTGCATAGAGTGGCCTCGAAAGTCCAGGCTCCTAATTCAGCTAACCAAATCGTATCACAATCGTAATTGAATTGCAGGTTTTTGACAGTTCTAGTATGGTGTAAATGTCAAAATCGCCCAATTCAATCACGATCGAACTGCAATTGAAATAGCTGAATAAGGCCCCAGTACTTTCGAGGCCACTGATGATTTGAAAAATACTTTTATTATTAGAATTTTGTCAAACATAGAGTTTTTTTTAAAAGTTACTTAAAAACTGAGATACCAGACCATCTATTTATTACAAGCTATTACTGTCCAGTTGTGCACATTACCTGACTTGTTTGCTGTTTCTTCCGCGGCCGGTTTCACCACTTCATGTTTCATGCCATTCGAATGAGTTGTGCTCAGTAATAGTATAAGTTGATCTATTAAGAGTAATGCGGTTTACATTTAAGCGTATAGCCCAGCCTGTGGCCATGGCCGGTGTAGAACAAAATGCCAGGCAATCGAAGAAGGTAGTTAAAAAAAAGAGTTAGATACACAGTCTAAAAACAAAAAATATACTTCAATAGGTCCGCCATTAAAACAATGTACTCGTAGCTGTTGTCATATTCCATACAATGGCAGGCATAAAATATGACTATGTGATATGGAAATTCAACCTTAATTAAATAAAAGACCATATCAGCTGAAATGAAAGATATGTTAACGGAGTATAGCACGCGTTAATTTTTGATTTAACCCGACGTTTCGAACACTTTACAGCGTTCATGGTCACGGCAGTGTGCCGGTGCCCCATAATCCGTAAACATACCTTTCATTTTGTGTTCGCGTAAACTCAAGAAAACAGCATATCAGCTGAATTTAAGTCTCTCCAAGAAGAGGGATTGTTCATAATCGCCACGTTTCGCGGACGGGCTGACTGCCGCAGCTTAGCAAACTAATAAACGCACGCAAAGCACGTTAATAAACGTAAAGAAAAAGTGACAATAATTCAAGTTACTACAGTAAATACACAGCAATGACCCATCATTGCTACGAGCATAATCATCTCGCTTGCCAAAGGCGGGTTTGTGATCACAAGCCCGAGCCAGTGTTCAAAAACTCCCCGTGATCTTATGAAAAAAATAAAATATTTTTTCACAATGATGGTGATCCAATACTTAGTTCTTACTTTAAAAAATCCAATTTAATCCTTTTAAGATTCATAATGCATTTTTTGTGGCGTCTAATCTCGCCCAATAGGAAACTGACATTTCAATGACATGACAAATAGCCGCAGTCAGAAACCCATTATTCACGGACCACAAAGACGGCGACTATGAGTAGCCGATGGTTAGATAATTGGCTAATAAATAAAACGAATCGTTAGATATTTGATAACATTATAAATTATACATGCTTTGTTGGTAAAAGAAACAAAACAGCATTTGCGAAAGATTCATCATATCATTTCATCATCGTAACCAGCCTGCATTAGTCCACTGCTGGATGGACTGTTCTCTCTCTCTCCCTCTGTCTCTCTCCTCCCGCTCTCTTTCTCCCCCCCTCTCCCCCCTCTCTCTCTCTCGCGCGCGCGCGCGCGCGCGTGTGTGTGTGTGTGTGTGTATGTGTGTGCGTGTGTGTGTGTGTGTATGTGTGTGCGTGTGTGCGTGTGTGTGTGTGTGTGTGTGTGTGTGTGTGTGTGTGTGTGTGTGTGTGTGCGTGTGATCCTTCTTATAAAGAAGCCTACGTCCCGTATTTTGTATGTTGTATCATACCTTTTTTGTACTTTAAACGCCGTACAAAAGAATCGCAAGAATCTGAGTTGAAATGATTCATGTTAAAAAATGTTTTTATTGCGTTTCTGAGTATCATGCATTTGGCGCTAGGTGTGGCTGGATACCATAGTTGCCTAGATCTTAGCATGCAGTAATAAGGCTCCAGATTTGGGTTTTGTTATTCAGTTTTATCTGTAACTTCCTAATTCGTCTAGGAATTATACCTGCATAAGGAATCATGATAGTTATTAGAATGTTTAGCAGGCCTGTATCTCAAAATCTATGTTAATTATTATGTGTAAGTAATCAAGCTGCCTATAATTTTTGAAAATACAAATCAAACCACCGATTGCCTAAGGTGGGACTCCAACGCATAACCTCTACTTACCGGGTGGCTGCTCTATCCACAGAACATGGAAGAAGGTTAGAAAGGCAATGTAGGCGGGGCAGGCGCGCCACAGAGGCTATGAGCAAATGCCTATACCTCTGCCCAAACATAAGTAAGTGAGCGCTGTCATTGGTTTCTTTTGGTCGAGTGTCGTGTGGAGGCCTCACTATGTTACACACTCGTTGCGATTGGAAATGCTGCAGAAAAAGTTTATAGCAAATTCAGCATACAGAAATGGAATCCATAAGAAAATTCGGTCGTACGACAAACGCTTGCAGTACTTTAAGATCACATCGCTAGAAAATCGTAGAATTCTACTGGACCTGTCTTTTTTAACTAAAATCTTTCAATAAAAAATATACTGCCCTCCATTACTCCAAAAATTTAAACTATATGTGCCAGTCAGATATCCTCGCTCTCCAATTATTCCGTTTTGCCCTCCTCTTCGAAAATCTGTGCTAGGTGCTAATTCTCCAATTCCCAGATTATCTAAATTGACTAATGGACTTGGTGACCTGGTTGACATTAACGCAGATTTATTATTTTGTTTTGTTTAACTTAAGTATAGTACCTATAATATTTAATTTAATTATGTTTAAAGTTAGATAGTTTTGTATTGTGTATAAGTAATACTCTTTCTGTTGGCAAGTGGTGTTTACCTGAAAAGATTGTTACATTTAGTCCATAAAGTAGTATTAGGCCTATACTATAAAACAATGTAATCAATCATTGGTGAACCTAAATAAAATAAAAATAAAATATCAATCAAGCGAGTAGTCTACCTAATGTGTTTAAAATTACTTAAATTATTCAACTTATTTTACAACAGGTCCTACGGTAATGCACTTTAAATTAGGTCTACCTGCCCACTAATGCTCTAGTAATTTACGATATTAATTATACTGACTTCTTATAATTATTGAAGTACTTAAATAACTTGAATTGACTCATTCCCTTGAAATTAATTTATGGTAGAGCCACGCCTATCAAGTAGACTAGTTAGAAACATTAGTGAATGCCTACATTACCTACTTAATTATATCTCGTCTAAAATTGTTTAGTGAGTCATGACCATGTATGGATGTGATAATATGATTGAAGTAACTATTTATTTCAGCCAATATCTCTGTAATTTCCTTAGAACTAATAGCTATCTATGAAGCTATATTACTTATTTTAAAACTAAAAGTGAGACACGCTGTTGTCCTTTCTGATAGCAAAAGTGCTTTGCAACACATAGCTCTATGCGCCTCTGGACACAGAGGTGTGTCGATAGCTTACAAAATCCTTGCAAAGATTCACGAGACTAATAGTAATGGAGTATGCTTGAGACTACAACGGATACCATCTCATATAGGTATATGCGGCAACGAGGAAGTTGATCGACTCGCAAAATTAGCTACAACTGACGGAAGAGATTATGAAATAAAACCGTTCTATTTAGAAATTTTAGGAACATTTAAAGAATTATGTAACGATACATGGAAGGAATACTTTAATAAACGCTCTCGAGAAAAAGGTATTTGGTATAGGACCATCCAGTGTCAGCCTCCTCGGACCCCTTGGTTTATTAAAAGTAATATAAACAGATCATACATAATCACAATGCATAGACTCAGATCTGGACACTATCCGACAAATAGCTTTGGTTATCTGATGAAAAAGATTCACCAAACTGTGCAATTTGTGGTACTGTAAAAGATGTCCAACACCTGTTGACGGAGTGTGTCAGGAATGAGAGACAGCGGCAGATTATGATCACCACCCTCCGACTCAACAGAATGGATGTAGGCATATATCAATCTATCTTGGCCAGACCTCTGTCTGAGGCAGCTAATATGATTTATTATTTAATAATAGACAAATAGTATAAATATAATTATATAGCACTTAGTTTATGTTAATCTAGATTAGGTTTATGATAGGACTGACGTATCTTTCTATTTAAGATAAAAGTCCAGTATTAAAAAAAAAAGATTAAAAAAAAAACTATTTATTTCGTAACAGTTTACTGACAGTTTAACTACTTTGTCATTTTTTGACGTTCTTTTTTAATAGAATTAGGTGTGGAAAATTAATGGTTTTTCTGAGGGTTTCAATGGGTGACCTAAAAACTCTCATCACATTTTTAACAGGATAATCATACTACATCAAGAAGAAGTTCAAGTGATTTTTTTTAGAAACATATTACTTCTTTTAACCACATTTATCCGAGTCATTTCTATAGCTTTTGAAATACATCGCTCAAATCGATTGACTAGATTGTATGGGAACCATTCTCTAACTTTAGTAAATCTTAATTAATTTTCTTGTTTTGTTGATTATATACTTTGAAGTCTCTACTCGGGCGGATTGATGTCTAAACAAGGCAATGGCTGACTTTTTATTGTTCATTGTAAATTTTCACCTGCCAATTTGTAGCACACTACAAGCGATACTGCGTAAACGTTAAAACTGTACTTTTTCTTTTATAAATTTGGTCTAAATGCTTATGCTAACAGCTTATTATTAAATTATTATGATTTGACATTTAATGTAACTAAAATGTTAATGTCATTTAATTAAGAACTTAATACAGTATCAAGTAAGAACTGCACTAACTGTTTAGCCTATGATAGTCATACGCAAAAATCCTTTAAGTATAATTTAGTGTTAGAGTTTTTCAAGTCATATATTGTACCTGTAACGTGACATACGAGTAATATACGACTTCTATTTTCGATAGAAGATGAGAGCAAAGGCCCAACTGTCTTCCAACCATCATCAACCCACGTATTTCTGACTGATGCTAATTCAGGAATCATCATTTCCCAAATAGACCTGACCGATAGAATCGAATCTAACTCTGAACCCGGATGGTAGTGAGCACACTGTACAAATAAATTAATAATGATTGTCCCGAAAGTTGATAGGTTTCACTATTGGAACACCTTAACAAAAAATTTGTCTCACGTCTTAGAATACTGATTAATAAAACAAAAGTTCATATTTAGTACCTCGTAACAATAAGAATGCCTTTTGCTACGATAGTTTTTTCGTTTTTCCTAAGTAAACAAGCTAAAAATGTTGGGTAAGTGTGATCACTTTCTTTTACAATTAATTAATTCATAGTATAGCTTTCATATCTTTATTTAACAGTATGCTACGGCCTTTAAACCATAATCCAACAAGCTTGGATAAACGCGTCATTCAACTGTACTTACAGCGGCTACAACATCAATTCTCAGGTGAATTTCACTGAACCTTCATTGTTTTATGGGTTTAGAGAGCTATGAATGTGTCTAATTTAATTTCATTTGTGTACGCAAATTAAGAAAGTATGAGACACGTTAATCTGTGGGATATAATACGGTATTGTACGGAATTAAAGTGACTGCTTGGTAATGGAATTTGAGGCCTTACGTATATCGTCATAAGTAAATGCAACGGACATTGGAAACGAGAAATTGAAATAGTGCTGCTTAAGGCTCAAAATTAAGATATATTATGCATAGTGGTGCTGGTCTGAACTATAATAGTATCACATATATACACACAATAGTCTTAGCTGTCCCGTTGAAAGACTGACTGAAGAAGTAGGTGACAAAAACAGATTCTTTCCACCATTGGTTTAACTACAAATTCCCACCCGCCTATCAAGCGGGTTGATTATGGCCTAAATCCTTTATTGGAGAGGTCTGCAACAGAATATGAAGATGAAAAAGAAAAATTCGTTTTGTAGTGATTCGATCAGTTGTTGTCTCTATTTATTTGTAATGTATTATTATATTGTTCTGATTAATTGTTTATATTGTACAGACCTGAACATGCACACAGTCAGGGATGGAATCCTGGAGTCCTGAAATACAGGAATATCATAATATGTTAAACTGTAGTCATCTGTATTACGAGTCTTCTGTTAAATTGTTTTTTTATTTGTATGACTGTGTGGATTTTTTTTTTCTCACATTTCATAATCGTGACAGAAAACTACAGCAAAATAAAGTTTTATACGCATAAAGTATGAACAATGATCGTTGGAATTGTCAAAATTTTTACGGTCATACAGATTCATTGCCGTGGAGAACATGTATGCTTGCAAAATCACGAATACATTTGTGTGGCTCAATTATTATTGTGTGATAACGATAGTGTATTTATGGTTATTTTGATGAGTTATCATCATTTCACGGATATTTTATTTGTTACTTCCATTTGAATATTTCTATAGAATGCTAACGAATATATTTTGTCTTTTAGATAGGTAAAAAATGTGTTTGGTCATGTAGCGTCAATTTGATATTGTATATTGTTTAAAGTTCTTGCGATTCTTGCAAAAATATTATATTTGATTAAAATTGACACAACAAGGTTAAATCCACTATACAGAATTCTGAAAAGTATCTAATGCAACGAGCAGAATTTAGAACTTACTTCTATATCTTACTGATCTAATTTCTTAGTGAGAACACTGTCTGACTTTAGATATGACCTTAAGGGCTAGAGCTAAGTAAAAGTAAAAGTAACATCAGTATATAAACTTGAAAAAATTTTTTTTTGTCTCAGGCGGGACTCGAACCCGCGAGGAGATGCGGGTTCGAGTCCTGTCTGAGACAAAATTTTTCAAGTTTATATACTGATATTATAAGTGCAATTAAGTTGCTAAAATATCAAATAAAGTAAGCCTACAATCATCCCACTGCAGGGAAAAGGCCTCCATCATTGAATTCAAGTTACCACAGCAATGATGGGAACTGGCATAATCTAAGAGCTAAGTGCAGCCCCTAATTAATTTAATTTTATCACTTCTAAACAAAATCAATTCTCAAAGAACTACAATAGTATCATTTTAGCAAATAAGGTACCACTGGTATTTATTTAATCACTGTTAACTGCTTTTCATTCTGGCATTCTTTCGTATTGTACAATATTGCTAACAGCGGCCGTTTTTGGCGTTAGCGACAAATTCGACTTTATAAACAACTAAATGAAAGTTTATTTTGTATCCCACCTGTGGGCTTAGGTTTGATAAGCCCAACCATTTTATTAGATTTGATAAACCTAAAGTTCTTGCTAAGGAAAACCGATATGTACCTAGAATGATACGTGAAGCAATAGAAATTAAAAAATATCCTAATTTCAATAGAGAAGCAGGATGAAATTTACCAGCTGCTTGGGACCCCGTCTTACCATCAACGAAGTCCACAAACGATAGCAACACTGCGAAGACTCGGGACACAGTTAGCTCATTTTGTGTGAAAAGGAACATAACTGACGATAAAAATTAGAGGCGGTAGTTAAACATTTTTTCAAATTACCACCTTAATCCCTCGATCGTGGGTTATTCCAGACACAATTGAAATCAATTGTTATCGTGGCACCCGAGTGCCTCCTGGGGGTTGAGGAAAAGACGAATAACACCTTAGTCTACCCGTGACCATGAACGTTGTAAAGGGTTCGAAACGTCGGGTTAAATCAAAAATAAACGCGTTCTAAATCCGTAAACTTATCTTACATTTCAATGTATAGTGTTCGCGTAAACTCAAGAAAACATTAAGAAAGGTAGAGTCAAATTCGAATATAGTAGGTAAGGTAATGTAGTGTTGTGTAGTATCATATATGTATTAGTATTATATTTCATATTTATACCAGTAGAACAAGTGACGTACACGCCGCTCTACTTGCGGGAATGACCTCGAGCATTCCGGTAATGAGAACTCAACAACTTGCTTGATACTCGTACATGCTGCTCGTCTAAAACAGTTTTACTTTCAAAGATAAACGCTACATTTCTTTTTAAAAATAAAAAAACTCCATTGATAATTGAAAAACGATGTAGGTCGGTATATAGGCTATGTAGGTAGGTATGTAGGTATAGGCTATTCTCTTTTCTTCGTTCATCTTTTTTTGTGAATAAATAATTATCTTAACTTTGTTATTTTACGTCTTAAATATGGTTGTTAAGTTAAGTTTATTTAAATTACGTTATAATAATTTTTTTTTTTTCAAATCGAATCGAAGGTTTGATAACGAGTAAGCTTAAAATATTTGGCATTGTTTCAAGTTTCTTGGTCTATTCATATACAAAATTGCAGATATTCATGAATAAATAAATTATAAATATTTTTAATAACGATACTTTAGAACATGAATACGCAAAACTCAATAACATGATTTTATTATTTTAATGGGACTACATTCATTGGTTATTTTATATGTAGAACACGAATCATAGCACCGTGTCAATAGCAATGAATCAAAAAAAGCATGAACCAGTTTGGCCTTCGATGAAGCGTTTACTTATCTATGACTTCCGCATAAACATGTCTCTAGAGTTATAATAATCTATACTAATATTTAAAATGTGAATGTAATTTTGTTTGTTACGCTTTCAGACAAAAACTGCGAAAAATAAAAAAAAATAAAAAGACAGGATGAAATTTTAATACAACAATCTCTACGAAGCAAAAACAAATGACGTATTGTTTCTTTACAAAAAAACAAAAAATGTCCCAGTACAAAAATGACAAGATAAAGCACTTAGAAAATGGCCGACAAAAGTCAAAAATTTTTGATACGGCCCCCTAGCAACACTTTTTTTACGCGATGCTCATCTCAATCATTATTACGATACTATTTATAAGTTGTTGATTTTCCCTTCATACTTTAACAGGCTGAGGACCGTAAAAATTAAAAACTCTGTAGAAAAAAATATTGTCGGGTGAAAACTTGACCTACATGTTTTACTTCATAAATGGGCTCTAAATACGATACTGAACGCCTATAAAACATTTGGAAGGTGATGAAAAAGACATCCTAATATTAAAAAAAAAAAAAACTTTTACATAAAATATAAAAATTAAAAATCATATAACTTTGTACACATATTCTTGGAAGTATAAGAAGTAACATAGTATAAGGCTATTTGGTATCCAACTGTTGGGAACAAGTTTCCGCACGCGCGACACAAAGTGAAGTTTACGCGGGCAGAGCCGCGGCCGAAATACTAGTTAGGTACAAAATATTATCTAATAATGCAACTTGTTAGGTTACTATCTTAGGCATACAGTGAAAGTGAGCACTATCATATACGAAAATTCATAATTATACTCGGAATTATTCAAAAGTATTTTTAACAACCTATTGTACTGCCTCAGACGAGTGTTTGGGTAATTCTAAAAACATCTCATCTGATGGATTGTTGAATTTGTTAAGTGATGAATGTAGAAATACTTTTTCGCCGTCAGTGACCATTTTGAGAATTTAGTATTTTTGTTTCAAAAAGATTTCGGTTGCCATAAGTGGGATATCATATTTAGATCTCAAATCACCTTCGAACTCCAACATGACTAAACTAACAACGACTTGCAAACACATCGACTTCTCATTCTAATTGTGTAATTGATTACTTATATCCCGGTCAAGAACCATCACCATGTAGGAATCAGTATTTCTAATTGTACCCCATTAGTAATCGTAGCACGGATTCCAGCCACCATAAAACGATTTATATTCAAAGATGGTCAACCCTTTCGACAGAGTTCTTGACCCCATAGTGATTTGATGTTGTCAGGTGTGTTAATTTCAAACTAGACTTAAAATGCCAGGAAGGAACGAGCTACTCGTAACCCGTTTAAAAACAAAATGCTATCTTAGGAGCGCCTTTCAATAGCGCTCTTGACCCCGTGCACGCTGCGCGAGCGCCGATGGCATGAATATTCCTGACACGAACTTTAGCAACGCGTGCGACCTTTTCTCTCTACATACAAGAAGACGCCCCATTGTTTTAGTGGTTAAGGTAAGCCCAGGATCTCGTGGTCCTGGCTTTGGTCCCCGGAAATTTTCGAGCATTGCAAGGGTTTGCTATTCTTGTACCCATCATTTCTCTGGAACTTGAATTTAAGCAATGGAAGTCTTTTCGTGGGGCAAGGATAAAGTGGGTTGATTATAAATACACTGCTACTACACAAAGAACCTCACTAACCGCAGAACTCACAGACGTTATTTAGTCTTAATCGTCCACAAATAATGTCAACCATAAGGATGAAATTTTAAGGGTGACATTGTTTGACATTTCGTTAATAGACGATTAAGACTAAATAGCGTGCGGATGTCTGCTCGATGAAATTACTGGGTTAAGCTTTAATTTATACTGTCATGAGAGTAGGCGGATTTTGAATTTTTTTTGCTATGGTGTGATATCCTTAAAGCAGAGTATTCCAAATCGCCTATTACAACTTGACGGGACTTGATTTTACGACGACAGAAGCTAGAACTTACATATCTTCAAAGGCTAACGGTGTAGAGATGACACTACTTACAAGGTAGTATTCGAATGTAAAGCAAATAAGGTTTTGTAGCCCGCGTTGCGTTCTTCTGGGTCAGGCCAGGTGGTCATCAAAAATGTTTGAAAGCCCACAAAGTGTTGCCCCTTAAAAATTCATTGTTTTTTTTTCTGCTGATGTAAATGAATGATATTTAAGGTAGGTATATAACATCAGTATATAAACTTGAAAAATTTTGTCTCAGGCGGGACTCGAACCCGCATCTCCTCGCATGCCGGGCGGGCGCCATACCATTAGACCACCGAGACACTGCGACACGGCGCGAATTTTTCAAGCATATTCTTACGCTGTGAGCCAGCGTTGTTTCATCATATGTTAGGAGTTTGCACCCTTAACACCCGAAAGAAACATCTTTGCAGATGTTTGACAGTCAGCCAAAAAAATTTTTCAAGTTTATATACTGATATTATAAGTGCAATTAAGTTGCTAAAATATCAAATAAAGTATATAAATAGCTGTTTCATCTTAACTGACTGTCAAACATCTGCAAAGATGTTTCTTTCGGGTGTTAAGGGTGCAAACTCCTAACATATGATGAAACAACGCTGGCTCACAGCGTAAGAATATGCTTGAAAAATTCGCGCCGTGTCGCAGTGTCTCGGTGGCCTAATGGTATGGCACCCGCCCGGCATGCGAGGAGATGCGGGTTCGAGTCCCGCCTGAGACAAAATTTTTCAAGTTTATATACTGATATTATAAGTGCAATTAAGTTGCTAAAATATCAAATAAAGTATAGGTATATAACAGACTGGCGTTCGTACTTAAATTGTTTATATTCACTAAGGGTCTGAACTTTTTTTTTGTTAACTTGTGCATTATAGTTTAAATAAATAAATAAAAATGAAGAGTTTGCCCAAATGCTTTAAAAGACACATCAAACGTCGTAATATTAAGAACCGAGTTCACCAATTCTTAAACAGCCGGTAACATAGATTGACCATTAATTTGATACAATTCCCATACAAAATATGTCAAATCGTTTAAAACTTAAACGTCTGTCGGTGAACCCTACCCTTTATTCGACACACCAATGACAGCCGCTCTCTATGGTTCTTTAAACGGAATATTGTGGGTTCAAGTCCCACCTAAGGTAGTACAATATTTTTTTTCAAGGATTTGTATTGGCAGTGGAAATTTTGAGCAACTGTATTTTAATTTTTCATAACACTGCAAGTCGTAAAGGCGAGGGTGTTAAATTTTAAAATACGCCCCTGAATAAGATCACAGTCAAGATATTAAGCCTAGTATAACGACTCTGTATCGTCACGCGTGTATTGGTAATTGGATCGCGACTGTGCCTTGCACTGCGACTTCTGTTACTAATTATAAGGATTATGTCATATATTTATATTTATTCAATTGTAAAACATTAAATCATCATCGTCATCCTATATCAGTATACTGCTCTATCAGCTCACAGGCCTTTTCAAAAGAGTTTTTTGCCATAGTCAGTTGGCGATGGTGTAGAGATGACGCTGCTATAACACCCATAGGGATAGAAGGGATAATGCTATCTTTTATATCATTTCAAAGGGTATAAATGAAGTCATCAGAAATACCTAAGAGTAGAGACAAGTGCTCAAAACACATACATACATACATACATACACTCAAGCCTTTTTCCCGGAGGGGTAGGCAGAGACCACATCTTTCCACTTGCTACGATCCTTACAGACTACTTTCGCTTCATCCACATTCATTAATCTTTTCATACACGTTCGCCGGTTTAGGGTACTCTTGACCTGACCTTTCTTTAGAACTTCCCCGATTTGATCAAGATAAGTTCGTCGAGGCCTTCCCCTTCCAACATTTCCATTCATACTCGCCATATATATCTTTTTAGTCAATCTGCTTTCATTCATCCTCAAAACACAAGGTAATAAAATATTCACAAATCAGTTAATGATTCGTGTTGTGCCGACACGATAACCTTAGCTTTGCTTTAACTTAATTTGCCCTTAAGAGAAATCCCAAGCACATTACCAACTCTTAAAAATGTCTAACTACGCATCTACTTTCAAGGTACTAGATGTAATTAAAAAACAGTATTATTTATTAATAGAAACATTAACACCGACTTCCCGCAGTGAGTGACGACTGTTTCCCGTCACTCGTGCGCGCGCAGGTGGGCCGGTTCCGTCCACTCTCACTTTCGAGCGGTCTCGAGTATTTGCGAGCTATCGTAATAACTTGAACTCGATACGTGTCACGTCACTATGATTGTCAATGTTTTTAATTGGTATTTGGACCTTTCTTTTTTTGTGAATCTTATCTCATCTTACTCAACTTCCGTATTTATTTATTTAAACTTTATTGCACAATTAAGTATAAAATGTACAAACGGTTGACTTAATGCAATATGGAAATGTTTTGTGGGCGCCATGCGGCATCAAAATAATAAAAAAAGGCTAGATAAGCTGTATTTCTCATAAAAAAGACAAAAAAACAACTACTAACCATTATACTCCCTACTAATTATTATTAATGCAAACGTGTGGATGGATGTTTGTTATAAATTTAATCACATCAGAACGGCTAAAAGGCTTAAAACAGAAATTACGCACCGAATTAGATAATAGTCTAGAATAGCAAATTTTTCACTTTGATCACACATTGTTGTGAAGTATTTAGAGATACGAGTAGGAGCTCCACCAGTTAAACCGACGATATGGTGAAGGTCGCGGGAAATCGCTGGATGCGGTTGGCGCGGGGTCGATCGTTGTGGAGGTCTTTCAGGTAGGCGTATGGCAATATTTTTTACTAACTCCAACAGTGGACGTTATGTCCACTGCGATAAGTGGAATCGTTTTATTCATTTTTTACTAAGTCCCCGATGATAATGATTATGATTGAGAGGATTACATGTTTTCGATGATGCGGCCATCTTAATACAAGTTGTATCAAGGATTCTTTTGTACAGTCAACAGAGCGCTTACATAAAAATGCTGAATTTAAATAATCCATTCCAACTTGAATTTTTCACTTGGAATAATCAAACCGGTAATCGAAATTATTGAAACCATTGCTTGTCACTAATATGATTAATACTGGTTATAAAATGTGGTCTCATTAAAACCTAATATGTCACAGTTAAATATATGTATATTAACTGAAGGTCGGTTACATCACGCCTAGATTCGGACCTGGTCAGGGTTGCTATCTGCAAACTTATTCACAGTTCAATCATGTAGCCATTCTGCAATGAATGCTTAGTCTGGACATACAACAATATTGAAGATATGTAATAGAGTCAAGAAATTTAAATTAAATATTTTGTAATTTTGAATTGCTTCGTAAAATTTGTTTCACTTTAAATATGCAACAAGCAATGTAACAAGGGAAAATATAGGCTACATCAGAATAACTCCTAGAGTTACAAAATAAAGTTAAATAATTAAAAACCAGTGACAAAATTTTTGGTATTATAATCAATGCATTTAATTTATAAACGACTTTAAAAAAGGATTGAAGATAAAGAAGCCCCTAAATTAGTCGGAATTAATGATACATCATTTTTTAATGTTACATCATTGGTCGGAATCTTTTGTTTTTGTGTTAAATGCTAATTCAGCTGCAAAAGAATACATATTCATTCGTCATATTCTGCTAGCCAACATGGTGTTCAGTCAACCTAAAACGTAATGAACTGATAAAACCAGAAAACAACCATTTTCGAATCGTGTTCTGGAATTTCAGAATCAAAATGTAAAATATTTCAAAATTAGAACAACTTTAACATCGTGTAGACAATAGAACACAATACAAACTGCCAGTTACAACACTACTTGCAAAAGAATTTTCGCACGCTGATATACTAATCGTTCATTATTCCATGACACTCGATTGTGAGACTTACAACACTGTGATAAGAATTCTAATGAATCAATGAAGACACAGTCGGTTGCAGCACTGTCTCGAATCAGAATATTCGTGATTATGAACAATGACGACTGCTCGGTAGCTTTGTAATCGAATAATAATTACAATTGTTACGGCTTTAACCTAATATTTGGTCAAATTTTATGGTTAATTGTTTACTTTACCTACCCAAAAATTTTTAAACAAGTAATGTGTTAACATTTATTAAAAAAAATACGTTCTTAATATATTATTAATAAATTGTACAGCAGGGCCTATTTTTTTCGTGGACTAAGCATGTGCTTCTCAGTAGTCAGTGTTTAGTATCAAGTAAATTTATCGAATAAAGTTGTGCTTGTGTTACGTTGCGCTGCCCTTTATGTAGTATATTATATTTTTAAGACATGCCACACTGGGCCACACAAAGCCATCTAGTCCCAACGTATGGGGTACTAGACAACCGATAAACTTACATAAATACTTTTTTTTTAAATACATACTTATAATACATAGAAAACACCCAGACCAGTACAAACAGACATGTTCATGCACACAATATTTGTACTATGCGGGATCGAACCTGCGACCCATGGCTCAGAAGCAGCGTTTACTACCGCTGATCCAAATGGTCGTCAAATTATATCAAAAACGTTTTAATGTATGTTTTTTTATAGTATTGCTGAGCCATTTTGATACAATACTTAATATGAAAATTGGCAAGTAATTGAAGGTATTACTCGTATTTATAAATCGTTACGAAGTTGTATGAATGTAATTTTGTTAATTCAATTACGTTTCTATTTATTTCAATGTACAAAAAACAATAATATTTAAAACTACTATTGACTATTAACTACTAGTCTATTGATTGCCTCAATACTTAAAACCGTTAGTTTAAGTACCTTATTCTTAAAAAATTGGTTGTAGGTACATAATGGTCGAAATTACAGCACAGAGTTCAACTGTCAAAATTTAAAAAGTTCCAATAGTGCGATGACAGTTTCGTCAGCGCGATTCGATTGTCGATTACGGATACTAAAATAACCGAGTCGTACCAAGAACCTAACCGCAAGTGATTGTAGGAAATGCTGCAGGCCTCGATAGCCGCTGGGAAATCAACTAATTATTGAAACTATAAATGTTAGGGCCAAACGTTGGCCATGTTTGAACAAATATTTTATGTGTTGAAACCATAAAACTGAATTGGTGACAAATTATTGATATTTTGGATTATTTTGGATTTTTGTAATATCTTGTCGTTTATCACCGTCTTAAGCTCATCTCAGCCAAATTCCCATTGCTGGACATAGTACACCATCAACCAGAGGATTCCCGCAACCTTCAGCAGATCTTCAGGCCACATGGTAGGGAGCCTACCCACCGATCTAAATTAAGGTTATACAAATGAATGACTGAAGTACATTAAGTTTTACTAGAAATCGTGTCTTATCCTTATTTACAAATGCTATTAATATCCCCCTACATATAGTGGTGTTGATATTTAGCAGCATCTTGGTCCAAACAAAAGCGTTGTTAGATTGGACATTGGTACCTACATGTTGGAACCAAAGTTGGCTTATACAATCATTATCCAATTTGCGGTCGCCATATTACATCGTTTAACCAATAGAAAGGTTCCGACCTAAATCTACAGGTGTTTCAGCGTGGTCTTAATTAGTGTGTGAATGGAATAAATGGAATTATAGTTATTTATGAACCTTAACAATCACAAGCATTTTGTGATTGAAAGATCTAGTAGTGGTACCAAGCATACCGAACTTTATGCTCCAACTAATAAATGCCGTCTAATTTACACTTTAAAATGACAAAAATCTAAAATTAAACTTGTTTTTTTATTGTGTACTTACGTTGTGGTTTTTTTTAATTAAGAATAAACAACAGCAGTGGATTTATTAGCTGCAACTACACGGAATACACGGAAACGTACCTGAAACAAAGTAATTTAAATTAATTAAAAAGCCGATTTACAACAAGGTAAGCAAAATAGCATTTTTTGCAAATGCAAGGTTGTTATACTTAATTATTTTTTGTATAAACTAAATTAGTACCATTTAAATATTATCACAAATTAATTTAAAATTCCTAGTAAGTAGGTACTTATTTCACAATATTTACAAAAATCTGCTCATATTACAGTACATAGTAAGGTAATAAATTTGAAATAGAGTTGAAGAGAATTTTGATGACAAAAGCATACTATAACTTAAATGAATATTTTATTGATAGAATTTAATTAGGTATTTAATACCATTGACATTATTATTAATATTATTTTGAATTACAGATTTATTTTTGATTTTTATTTTTGACATTTTATCTAAATTGACATCTGTAATCAAACACTAAAAATTGACATACTATTATTGTAAAATTGTACTGACTGCTGCGCTGTAACTATTTTATTTAATTTGTAATGAAATTCTGAATGATAATTTAGGATAAATTAAAATGATATGTATAATCGAAATCACGAATACCTCATTGAGGTCATAATATAATCTAATTAATATCTTTATGCCTGTATTGTCTGCAAAATTATATTATGAAGTGAATAAATGAATATGAATATGAATACATAAATCATACTCACACAATTTTTATATTTTTTTTACGCATTCTTCTGGCAGCTTATAAAAAAATAAAAAAAAGATGGTTTCATAAATATAAATTCGAGAGATGGCGCGTCGGAGCTGACAATTATTTATAAAAAGGAAAGCGTGATGGGGCGCGGTCGAAAGTAGTCTGATCGAACATAGTGGTGTACTCTATCGATTGACCATGGCATTGTCTCGCTATACGCATATATGAAAGATTTTTCTACAGATTTTTTTCCTTACAACAGTTTGTTAAGTTAGCCAGTTACAATAAAATTTAATTGTTACCTTCATTCTTCATACAGATTTACTATGTATCATTCAGGAAAGTGTTTAGTGATATTTTAAAGTACGTTTAATATTATTGTGAGCGTAGCCCACCTGACTACAGCCCCGAAAAAGTGGTTTTTAAAATAAAGTCAGACAGAAATGCTTTTTCATAGTCATTAAGATTACATATTTCCTCATGAAAAACTTAACTGAAATACAAAATATATCTGTGTTAATTCAAATTATCGTCGAGCTGTGTGCTAATTTACGTATCGAGTTACAAACGTCATAGCTTTCACATAACTAATTTAAGATTATATTAATTACAACAGTCAAATCTTAACCATTGTTAGGACAAAGTATCTAGCTACAACAAATAATAACAATCTACATTGAGATAGCATTGTGAAGGGTACTTATAGATCAATAACAACATGTCTTGCGCCGCGTCGCGATTACAGATTTAAGCAGCGTAAATCGCAAGGTCATCGACAACCTGTCTCCTCACTATCTCATCAGACATGTGCGGCCTGTGTTACGTCACCGATATCACTTTCTATGGCGTGTAATTTGTTGACACCGTACGAGTGGGCGCGGCGTTATGCAGGAAAACATCGACTTATTTGTAATGTTACGCGGGTGTTCCGTTTTACTGTGACGTCGAAGGGATTAAATTATGCAGATTGACAGAGAAGTTACTTGGTGGTGACTATGCTTGGCACCAACTCAAAACTAAATGTATTCTAATCTTATCGGAGGTACATACAACGCTACATTGCCGTGTTGGTGCAGTGGTTTAAATGCCAGGCTTAGTTCGGCGGGGTCATGGGTTCGATTCCCAGTCAGGCAACAATAGTTTAGAATTTTCGAACGTTGCTCGGGTTTTTGATCACCAACTCTCATTTGGCAAGCGTGGCGATTATTTCTGTACCATAATTGCTTTGGTAACTTGAATTCGATGATGGAAGCCTTTGCCCTGCAGTGGGATGACTATAGGCCGTTACCTACTTATCGGTGGTAAGAAATTGTAGTCATATCATAGACTAGGTGTTACCCGAACTTTTAAATACAGCTCAGTTTGTTTTTAAGAACTATTTAATTCATACTTACATGGTAAATATAATAAGCTTTTAATTAAACGTACCCACGATCTCGGTTAGTCCACTACACTACAAACCTTCTTTGTATTATCTTCCTAATCGGGAAGCATTTGAACCGTTTCTCATAAAAGGTTGCATTATTTTGCAATTACGATAGCCGTTCGGTAAAACGATCCTATTTCGTTGGATTAAGGTTCATAATAACGATTAGTCATCGATATCGGAACATCACTATTCAGGACGGTTGCTCAAGCGCAGGTTTAGTGCAACTGGATTGAGGTTAGGCATTGGATTAATTGGTCATCTGTTGCGAAGATTACATAACAGTAGAATTTATGAATTATATTTATTTTGTGTAAAATAATGTTTAATTAATTGATTCCTTGTATTTAAGCTAGCACTGTACATTGAAATGAAAGATTTATTTATACTATACAGCTCTGCTCGAGTGAACTACACATTTTTTTTATTTATAATCAATGGGCTTGCTCTTGACTACATACTTAAATCTACGGTTAAGAAGAAGCCTCTACATGGAGCGAGCTTGCACAGAGGTACTGGTTCTCCCACACACCAGCGGAACAAAGAAAAACTTTTTGGCGCTGGACTCCGGCAGGAGGGTGGTAGTAGCATCCAGGCAGCCCCTTACGAAGCCTACCACCGCAGAGGGATCTGTTAGCCGTCATCATTGGTTAGAAAACCAAAGATGCCGTTGCCCAGGGTGGACCACTAGGAGGTAGATCCCACCACCCCACACGCTTAGGCTAACACAATACATTACAACTAATCATTAATCATACAACGCTAGATTTTCATCCACAGCTCGGCTAAAGTTAACTAGCGCGTTCAAACAAACAAACAAACAAACTCTTCAGCTTTATAATATTAGTATAGATTAGTTAGGATAAAATCCTCACAAACGCAGGTCAAACCAACAATTTAAATGGATTGTGTTCTCTTTCGTTTTAAATGTGGAATTCATGTGGAAGTTCCTTCGATTTCTTTCCCATATTTTTATGCAGGCCACGGTGACAACGCATCCGCTTCTGCTTGCGTAAGTTATTGCATCGATGCATTTCTACAGAAATTATTGGTATGCCACACACACTGACGCATTACAAAATAGTCATTCGTAATTTGCTAAAAAAAATTACGTTAATAAATCATATTTCATTCTTTCAGACTTCAAATTCCGAATCAAAATATGGTCAACTTTTAATATTTTTCTTTTTTTAGAAGACGGAAGTTTTCTTAGGGTGGAGAACAATAAATCTAATAAAAATTAAAAATAAAGAAAGGCGGCTCCTCTGCTCGACGACATTCCCGCTTAAAACTAGGGATGATTCGATACGCCTTTTTGCCGATACGATACCGATACCGTACTCTTATAAAAATATCGGCGATACTGATACCGACACCGATACCCTTATTGAATTCAAAAAGGAAGGTAGAATATTTGAAACACAATTAATTAGTAGTTTTAGTTATCAAAATTAACATTTATAAGATTTTTATTTAAAAAACAAAGTATTCTAACGTTTTCGCAACAACATTCAACCTAGCGAAATGAGATTGATGTGCGTATAACTCATGTAAGACACTTGGGTAACATACACAGGCTTGATGAACACATTTCAATTAAAGTTGTCTTAAACCTTTATGCAACTATTTGTTATTCTAATGTTAAAACCATTGGTCAACACACATTCAAAATTGTATAGTGACTTGCACATCCGAAAATACATGTTTGTTGCAAAATCGTATCTATTTCAACTACATAAGGTGCCCCTGGTTCTGGTGTCTTGTCATTAAATTAAAATGTGCTCCAAAAATAGTGTATTATTACCGATTCGCCTCAGAATCAAAATGCAATAACAAAATTAATTTCACGCGATTCTAACGCTCATTTCCAATAGCACAGATCCAATAATTGTTCGATGACTCGATGACATAATCCCTACAATATCGACCCGCGCTTTCCGATTTGATGGCAGTTTCAAGTTGTCGTGTTTTTTTTTATTAGTTTGGCAAACAAACTTGTATGCAGGGTTTATTTTTATTCTGCCAATATCAAGTGATTTTAGTCTCTGTTCACGAATCACTATATTGTGTATAGTACATAGTTTAGTGTTTTATTGTTTCTTATGAATTCCATGAAGATTACCTACTCTTCCCGTTTGAGCTGGATTAAGTCATAGGGTTTAATGAATTAATGTGTAACGAGTTCCTCAACGTAACATAAATTATTGCTTGCCATGGATTTAAAGTTTTGCTTCTAACATCTTAAATAAAGCTGTTTTTCAAGTTTTTTTATCACATAAAATTTATTTATTTTTTATCTTATGAAAACAGTGTTTGATAAGTTATTTTTAAAGTTCCTAAGGACCATGAAAGGTAAGATCTGCATTAAAGTGGTTATTATTATTATGAATTTATCATAATATTGGGTGTATTAATAAGATTCAATACCTAGGTACTTAAGTCACGAAAATAAGTAGAAAAGTAGGTATTTTAGGTCAATTTATTACGATTTTTTTATATTTGAGATTGAAAGTTATATAAATATATACGGACATTGTGTTTCGGAGTAAGGCCTCGTGTCATTCGCTAGAATCTCAATGTAGTCCGAGGTTTCCATAGTGCAATCAGTATAACATTTCACTAGCCGACCGTTAGCAAGCACCCTCTAATTGGTTACAGCAACAGTTTTGTAACTTGCCCTTACCATTGTTGCAAAACCACTAACAACGTCTCAATTATAGATGATTTCGGTTGCACAAACTTTTTTTTGTGGCTTTACCATCACAAGGATGAATACTAAGTCGCTATATAGTTTAATCATCGCTCCACACTAGTCGACTATTGGACATAGAACTTTAAAAATAAGGATTTTTTCACAATCTATATACTAATATTATAAAGCTGAAGAGTTTGTTTGTTTGTTTGTTTGTTTGTTTGTTTGAACGCGCTAATCTCAGGAAGTACTGGTCCGATTTTAAAAATTCTTTTTGCGTTAGATAGTCCATTTATTGAGGAAGGTTTTAGGCTATATAACATCACGCTGCGACCAATAGGAGCGAAGCATGAGTAAAAAATGTTGCAAAAATAATCGCGATCATAATAACGGAAATTGACGCGGACGAAGTCGCGGGGAACAGCTAGTTCTAAATAAAGCAGATTTAAATAGTTTGGCTACTGACAAGAAGTATACATTGCTGCCTATCGCCTTCTGGTAAGTAGGTAGTACTGCTTTATTGTCGTGTGGGCTCGTTAAAATAATAGCATTACCCCGTCTCTTCCAATAGGTGTTGTAAGAGGCGACTAAAGGAGGACTGCTAGAAGGTCACGGGCAGCAACGTTTTCCTTCCACCATTGGCCAAATTGTAATCGCCAACCCGCCTGCCTAGCGTGGCGATTCTGGGACAAACCGCATTATGCAGAAGACTGTGACCAGCACTGGACTGATAAGGCCAGTTGATGATGAGTTCAATCGTCTCCTTTACAATATACTTAGGCGGTGCTTTTCTATTTTTTTTCATCACCACAATTCACTGGCCAGTCTGCAAAAGTGCCAAAAGTTATTTACTTTGGGATCAGAAGGAAAGAAATATTTATTCGACATAATTAATACAAGTTTTTTTTTTTATTTATAAACTAAATGCAAAATAATTTGAAGCTTCAAAAAGGACCCGCTCAGCGTTAGTCGTGTCAGCCGTAGACATAGGTATCACGACGCTGATTTTCAGCGGGACCCTGACGAACTTAGCTCGTATGTGATGTTGTCCATATATTTTTTTCTATGTTGGTTGACTAATCTATAAGAGGAGGAGAGAGAGGTATAGACCTCCTTCGGAAGGCACAGTAAGCCGGTTGGTCCAGGCTTCTGTCCCAACATGGCGGTCATAAAAACGACTTTGAAAACTACAAAAATGCAATCTTACCTAATATTAGGTAAGATTGCAATTTCATACTTTAACCAAGTATGAAATTGCCGTTTTGTATGGACGAAATCGAGAAAAGTCATTTTTCCATACTAACAATTTTTTAGTTTTTTTAAAAACGCCTGAACCGTTTTCGATGCAATTAAAGGTGAAAGATAGATGGTTATAAAGCTACGCATTATAGTATTTAAATTTCTGAAAATCAAAGTATATAATACAAATATACTTAATTGAAGCAAGAAGGTCAGCTGACACATTGTAAGGGGTCTTTTCAACGACTTCCTTTGAAGTAATAGGCACTAGTATTGCATTTTTTTTTAGTCAAAAGTTACTTTAATACAATACAAAAAGAATTACGCAATAATATGACTATACTTAAGAGCTATAAACAAAATAAAAAGTGGGAAAATAATCGGCCATTTCATACTTTAACCCCTATTATTTATTAAACACAATTCGAAAATAATTAGGTATTCATTCATTACTCTTTACAGTCCACTGGTCAACAACAATAAAAAGACATTACAAATTACTAGACTATCACAAGATGAACGGGGAACTATTGGACCGAAGAATTTTAAGTTTTTGTTAAATTGCAATCTATTCATAGATAATCTTTATTTCACACTTTACAAAATAAAAACCACAAGATGTATTTGGTATTGCAAAATCTAAATTACAGGTCTTAAGCATAGCTAAAATGTATTATTTTGTAGGTACCTACCCAAGATTTGACAGCAAAACTTAACTGACATGCTTCCTTTGTTTTGGATGCGAATTAGCTTTCGTAAAAAACGAAAAAAGTAGGTCCAATTAAAACGTAATTTAATTTTGAATTTTAATTACGTATTAATGCTTGATAATAAATACGGTGGCGGTAAAATTTAATTAGGGCCAGAAACTATAAAAGTATAAAATTTTAGTGTTAATAATATTATTTTAGTATTTATTTAAATAGATCTCCCTTTTCACCCCTTTATCGCCAGTATTTTACGCCTATTTACATACGAATCAGTTCAAGAATTTAAATGTGAAGTTTTAACAGACAAACAGACATTCATACTTACTTACGTATTAATAATGTAAGAGTGGAGCAGAAAATATTAAATTAATAAATATAGTATATTCGAAACATATACGAAATAAACAAAATCAAAACGTTTTATTCGCTCTTTTCGAACACGCCTGTCATTACTAAAGTAGGTTGCAAATAATCATAAATTACCTACCTATAATCTAACAGAGTTAAATTATCATAATTCCGAACTGGAACTAAACAACGGCTAATCACACACTTCCAAGGAAGTGCGGAATTAGGACCAAATAATATAAAATCCGGTGCAAATTCCCGTCTATTAAGTTAATTACCTGCAGATTCCTCGGACTACCGATTGTGCAATAAATGGAATACCGGAATATAGTTAAAACAGAACAGCCGGGAATTAAATTTATTTATTTTCGATCTCAATTAAGTGGTCCTTCGGAAATCTGTCTTGCATATAAAACACTGAAAAATTAAAAAATCAAAAAGTAAGACTACCTAACTAAAAACAAAATTCACTCGAGAAGCCACATAACAGGCGTTTTTGAAAACTCTGAGATGGACTATTCTTGAAAGAGAGTCATGCGAAAATAAGAAGAAGAAAACAAAATAGTCTACACATAGCGATTCGAAAATCTACAAAAAAAAATTTACCGAAAAATTTTTAATCCGAAACCTCAAAAAAAAATGATCGTACTTTTATACTTTAACTATGCTCAGAACATCGGCCAGTACGCAATTTTCCCGTTTAGCGTCGCTTATTTTGCAATATACCCGCTTTCTATGCGCGCAGAAAGCTGAGGTCGCTTTTGTAGATCTTCTGACCTTTGCTTTCAGTACTGATTGGATGTAGACTTGTTTGCAAAATATAGTTTAATTATAAACACTACGCAAATTTGAGTTGCTTGTTAAGGGTCTCTACCATGTCCGGAAGTTCTTCCGTAATCGCGGCGTTTAAAACATTGCCGAAATATCGGAAGCTCTTAACATACAAGGTACATGATAGAAACCCCGTAACAACTAATTCTAATGATAGTGACCATCGAAGTTTAATTAGTATATTACTTATATTTGCATTTAGGGAGTGTTGTAACCATTTTTAACTTCGACATTATGCTTATAGTATTGAATGACGAATGAGTTCTGTGGAGTTGGAACATAACAAGAATAGCACCAAATGGTACAACAAGCCGTACAAACCTAAGTATGTAAACATAATAATATGCATATAAATACCATGGTGAAATTAGAAATTTGATATGATCTGTTAGGTATTACCACAGACATTGATAAGGCTAGATGCCCCAAGTGTACGTACTGCGCGTGTCAAAAAAAGGTTGAACATGTTCAACTTTTGACCGCGCTTGTTATTGAAATGTGCGTATTTTATTTAAAATAACAATTATTTTATCTTATTTGCGTCTATTACTATGTAAATACATGTACCTGTGTGCATACTGCATGTTTAAATTACATTGCTGCATTTAGTTTTAAAGGTGTACCTGTTCATTGAAGCAAGCAGTGAACGCAAATTTCGGCACGCGCAGGTTTTATAGAAATGAGTGCATTTGTGGCATCTAGGCCTATCAATGTCTGCGGGTATTACCGAACGCAACCTATTTGCTAGCGTGCGGTTGCGGCCAAAATAATTAAAAAGTTTCTTCTCTCTCTCTTACTCTTTTTCTGTGTATAAGACTGTGTATTTGCTCGCAATAATATATCGATTTTAGTATTTAAAGTTGTTTACTGAGCACCCCTTTACATCATACGTAACACCCTACATGCTGTATTCTAAATCATATTTTTTGATTACTTAGTGAACCCTGACCCCTCGAACTCAAGGTGCCAAACTCATCTATAATAATAGAGATGCTTTCTCTTTCGATCAATCAATCATTTGTTCATGTTGCTGTTGTCATATATCTTGTATTGATGAGCACTTTGTGCACGGTATTGCTAACGATATTATTGCTACAGTTCTGTATTTGACAAGGATTTTAATTGAAAAAGCGAGACAACTACAGAACTGACGGTACTTAACCCTTTCGGAATCACAGCAATACTTTGTGATATAAACATACTCGTATCAGAATTTTAGAAACCTATTGTTTATGATTATTATGATCATACTTGAGATACATAAATTTTAAAAAGGTATACTTAATGTATGATTGTAATGTAATAATGTATACTTTTGACAATGACTTCAAAAAATTTAACTGCATTATAATAAATAAATTATTTGTTTCGACAATTTCTCTAGAGTTGCTGATTTGACTTGAAGTCAAATAAACGTATTGTTTTTCTTCTATCACCTATTTTGTAATTTGAAATGATTTTTTAAGCAAATACAAGAATTGATCAAAAGAAATACACAAGATTATATTATTACAACCGTGCCGAATTGTGTCGGTCTACATTTAATAGTCTAAATTTAATAACTCTCGTCCTAATTGTTGTCCTAAGAATCTTCTGAAGGAGCACTGCCAGAAGAAGACAGGTAGGAGCGTTTTCTCTCTTCCATTGGCCAAACTGCGATCGCCAACCTGCCAAGCGTGGCGATATACTTATACGCAATGATATTTTAAAGTATAGATAGGTATGTTAATTAATTCTAACGTAATTCTAATTCAATTCTGTTCCGAGCAATCAAAAACTGCTAACATTGACAAGTTTCACTGAGAAGCAGAACAAAAGATGCGAAGTAGCAAGCAAATAATAGAGATGGCCATATTTTTTTATGATTAATACCGCACATGATTGCGCTCAACGCAGACTATGTACAAAACGTACTAATTAGGACGTATTTAAGTCTGTACAACGCGCGCGCTTATAACATTTCTGCTCCGTTTTAATATAACATCATTGCTTTTGTACGTATTTCTGAGAGGCCCAGGAGATATTGTAACAAAAAAAATACAATTAAAATACAAGTTAAGTGTAACAGCGGTAAATCGCATTGTATTATTATTAAAGATATTATTTAATACATTATCAAAGTTATCATTGCAGTGACGGTTCATGAAACCAGTCAACCGCGGCAAACCGCAGACTTAAGTGTTTATTCAATAAAGTAATAAGTAAGTAAACAAAACTAGTAATGGCAGCTTTGTGATATTTATATTGCTTAATAATTAGGTAATAGCACAATAAAATGAATAAAAGTGTGACACACTTTTATTACTTACAAACAATATGTAATTGTTACTCTGTGTCTTTAGTAGGTAATGTCCAGGAACGTGTTAAATATACTAGAACTTATTTGAGCATACAAAGAAAAGATACACCACATTTATCTAGTAAATTAAGTATGTAAACTCCATACTCCTTTGTACCTATGTATACAACAAGGAGTATATGTATACATTAAAAACTAAATTTACTCTACTAGTGCGAGCACTACTTATTAGCGATCGGTTCCATGCCACCAGTATCAAACGGCTTTCCGCGATCTCCACCAGATTGTCGGTCCACTTGGTAGGGGTCTTACCCACAGATCGTCTGAACGATCTGACCGATTCCATCACATCGTCGTCTGCGCACCAGACGACGGTGAGAACCTTTCCTGCTTAGGTACCCTTTTCATTTGAACATTTCAAAAATGCTATGTACCAACTTTAGTAATATGTAGGCAAAAGTTTCGATTTTCAACACCGCTCGCTTTCTCCTGAAACGAGTGAGCTCACGTAATCACTTCTAACCATAAATATTTATTACGATGATGACTATGTAAAGAAATGTACACTTAATTCATATTTATATTATAAGCAAGAACGTAAATAATATGTTAAACAGCTAAGAGTTAGCAGTATATAGGATGAAATTTTAACCAGTTTTAAACATTTTTGTAGGAGTTCAGTATCGTATTTAGAGCCCATTTATGAAGTAAAAAATGTAAACCAAGTATTCTACTGAAAATATTTTTCGCAATATAGTTTTAATTTTTAGCAGTTTTAGGCCTGTTCAGGTAAAAACAAAAACTTATGATTAGTATCGTAATTAATTAATGTGATGTGTATTGCGTAAAAAAAGTGTTGCTAGGCGGCCGTATCAAACATTTTTGACATTTTTGTACTGGGCTATACCGAAAGAAAAAATACGTCATTTGTTTTATGTCTCGTAGATTGATATATAAAAATTTGGAAGGTGGTTAAAATTTCACCCTGTATACTGGAATAAGATCTTAAAGTTTAGACAAGGTGTTTAGTAAATGATTTAACAAGCCAAAAACAGCTTATTAATTTACGCAACCAAATACTATGTTGAAATTGGTTGAAATACTAAATTTGATATTGGAACAAAACAGTTCCTGAATAATTGTGTACAATACGGAAATCAACATTTCCAAAATGCTGATATAAAGTTTTAGAGTTCACCATAGTTAGTATTTTAAGCTATTGCATAGCTTCTATCGCGGGCCTTGAGCGTGGAGACCGAATCCAGAAATTCCGTAACGAAAATAACCTAACACCCCCCACTCCGACCGGCACAGCGGTGATACTTTTTAGTTTTATAATTGCATAAGTTGATGAAAAATGCTATGCAATAGCTTTACCGCGGCGGTCTCCGAGTGCCACACATCGTTTTTTTTATTCGTATGTTAAAATAGGCTGGGTTGGTACCATTTCCCTAACAGCTTGTTCAATACTGTACATCTATGACAAAGTTTTAAAAAAAAAAATTCTGTCCCAAAAGAATCTTCTGTGATTATGGCCCTTGAAACAGTGCGGAAATATAGGATACTCATAAAAACTAGGTCCATGGTATAAATATTAAAACAACTAACTCTTAATATAGTTGACCATGAAAATTTAAAACATTGTATTTCATAGCACACAAAAGTGCCATAACTTAGATGCCCATAAATTAGATTCGTGTTGTAGGTTTTTTTTTGATACTTCATAAATATTGTATAAATTAATATTTTGTCGGTCAATATTATTTATTACTTGACATAAAACTACTTTTTTTGACATCACGAATTACAACACATCCTGCTAAACGCGTTATGCTGAAGTCAAAAAGATTTTTATTTTATTTCGACAGAGAATTCCTTAGGTCCATCTTCATTTTGTAAGTTGCCGACTTGTTTTAGTAATGTCAAAGTTGATAACCATCGACCTTGTGAAAGGCCACATCACTTTACATATTTAAGTAATAAACGAATATGAACCGTATGTGTAAAGCTATAAAAAACAAATCGGCAGCGCTGTTATTTGTTGGCATGGAGAAGTCGGTGCTCAGACCCAAATATGGTTGGACTTATACGCAGGTGGGCAATTTATTAATACGTATATGAATGCTTCATGCCGTGTATCTTGTGGTACCGGCATATATTGGTATTGGTAGCTGGCTCCCTTTTTCGCATTTAGGGGACCCATTATGCGTAGGGGGGATTGAGGTGGTTAGTCCAACCATCCCAACTCCTTCCAGAAGCACAGAAGTCTTTTAGGACGTTCGCAGGCTTCTGAAAGGGAACTCGGTGTGCCGAGGATAGATTTTTATTTTATTTTATTTTATTTTTATTTTATTTTATTTTATTTATTTAGACCACCAACAAGGTTACATCAACAAAAATGAGATAAATATGTTGCCAATTTGACTGCATGCTCAATGTAAACTTAATTATAGGTAGCAACGGCTTGCTCTTAAGATATTATAACAGCAATACTAAGAAAAAATTAATCAAAAATTATATAATAACAAAAGTGACAAAATCAAATGATTACTTTAAAACTAAACGAAATTAAAATTAAAAAGAGACAAAAAAGCAAAAACTTCCGTAAACCTATTTATGCTAAGTAAGTTTGACAATACATTTAGACCTGAATATATTAATAGAGTTAAAATAGATATCGACAGTACGATCGGTGGATTCAGACAATGAATTGTACTGACGAAACATTCTATTTAACGGAGAAAATGATCCTAATTTTGATTTAGAGCTCTTAGTTGTAAATAGATTATATCTTGATAAACGCGGTAGTTTAATAGGGACTTTCAAATTAATCCTTGAAAGCAAATCGGGACAATCTAATAGACCATTAACAAGTTTGTATAAAAATACATTGTCGAGCATAGTTCGGCGATCTTTGAGGGAATTAAGTTTAAAGTAACGCAATCTGTCCTCATAGTGCGGTAGTTTTTGTGCTAAATTTAGGCCAAATGACAGATGCCATAAAAACCTTTTTTGAACGCGCTCAAGCTTTTTGGTATACACATCATAGTGGGGATTCCAAACTACAGAGCAGTATTCCAAGCCACTCCGCACAAGTGCATTGTACAAGATTATTTTAGTTTGAGGCTTCTTGAACTCCTTAGTATTTCTCAACACAAATCCGAGTGATTTATATGCCTTCTTGACTATGTTATCTACATGTGTATTAAAACGCAACTTAGAATCTATAGTCACTCCCAGATCACGAATGCAGTCTAAATTCGCCATTTTATCATTTCCTATTGTATAAGATCGAGGAAATGATATTTTTTTACGCGTAAAATTTATAACGAAACATTTTTTCTTATTAAGAGACATCCCGTTCCTATCGCACCATTCCACCAAGCTATCCAAATCCTTCTGCAGGAGAGATGCGTCATCAAGCGAGTCAATCTGCCTGAGTATTTTCAGATCATCAGCAAACAAGTAACTCTTGGAACCAGTGAAACACGAACATATGTCATTAATAAAAATATTAAAGAATACAGGACCGAGGATAGAGCCTTGAGGGACTCCAGAAAAAGCATCAACGGGATCCGATACGTATCCATTTACCACTACTACTAATTTTCTGTTGTTTAAGTATGATCTGCACCAATTTAACAAGTTTCCAGTAATACCAATAGCAGAAAGCTTCCGGAGAAGCACATCATGGTTAACCCTGTCGAATGCCTTACTAAAGTCCGTGTATATAACATCAGCAGACTTCCCCTGATCCAGCAAACCAATCAAGTCATCCAAAAGAGTAACTAAATTTGTAGATGTTGATCTCGCCTTAACAAATCCATGCTGGTATAAAGAGACTGTCTGTCGGAAATGCCATGAAATTATAGGACATAACAATGATTCAAAAACTTTCGCAAAGGTAGGGAGAATTGAAATTGGTCTGTAATTATCAATGTAACTATGGTTTCCACTCTTGTGCAAGGGTAGAACCAATGACGTCTTCCAGTTTGATGGGAAGGTACCAGTACTCAAGGATTTATTAAAAATGCGCGAAAGTGGGTATGCAAGAACATCGGCGCATCTAGCTACAAAGATAGATGGAAAACCATCTTCACCTGCTCCTTTGCGAAGGTCCAGTCTCTTTATTACTTTGTAAACTTGATCGCTAGTAAAGGAGATTGAAGCAAGGTATCCGTTTCCCGTATAGTTTGCGGTTAGATCATGTGCAGCCTGAGGAACGTCACGGCTGTATACGGATGCAAAATGGGATGCAAAGAGATTACAAATTCCTCGACCTTCTGATGCAGTTCTGTTACCAAGTGTCATTTCAGCAGGATACGTACTTTTGCCATTTCTCTTGCTTTTGATGAAAGACCACAATAGTTTAGGGTTACTAGTCAAGGTTTGCTCCAAGCCGTCTATGTATCTATTGTAAGCGGATTTCTGTAGCTTTTGGCATCTTCGTTTTAACAATTCAAATACCAAAACGTCCCGTGGATTATTGTTGTACTTACGAATTTTCATTCGGAATTTATGTTTTTCTTTTAGCGACTTTTTCAAACCAGACGTGAACCAAGGTGGGAACTTGTTGTTGGCTGGTCTAGATTTAGGTACATATTTTTCTATTACAGACCGGAGAATTGAGTAGAGCTTGACGGACATCAAGTCCGCGGACAGACTGTCTGGTAATACATCATCCCACGTCACCTTATTCAGTTCTTTCACAATTTCTTTGTAATTTGCTTTATAGAAGCAGAACCTAGCTTCACTTTTTGGAGACAGAGTTATAGGGCTGATATCAGACACCAAAAATTGGAGCGGTGGGTGCAGCGAGTCAACTGAAGTTAAAGGATTAGCATTTAAATCTAGATATACAACGTTTATGGTACTCAATACTAAATCTAGTATTTTCCCCTTACTATTTACAATGTAGTTGTATTGCTGCAGCGCGTTCAGGGCCACGAAATCAAGCAATGCCTCCGCAAACCTACCACCATTGCTACAACCTAGCATTACGGTCGATTTCGATGTTTGGTTCCACGAAATACTGCTCAAATTGAAATCACCCACAATAAGTGTACCTATTCCTTGATTTAATTCAATGACGCGATTAGTGTTATCGATAAAATTATCTAAAATATGGGCCTGTATTGGTGGTGGCAAGTAAACACCACAAATATACACTTTTTCAATATTTCCGATGTTATTAGTGACATCTATGGATATCCATAGATCCTCGCAACTTGAGTCTAAGCTATCCAATCTTGTAGATTTCAATTGCGCGGAGACCGCTATAAGAACTCCACCACCTTCTTTATAGGAGTGAAAGCCAGTATTCTCCCGATCTCTCCTATATACAATATACCTAGTATCAAAGAGCTCTGAATCACACACACTAGAGTTAAGCCAAGTTTCGGTAAATATTACTACATCGAAGTTATTACAGATCACATTGCCAAACAAACTCACTGTCTTAGTCCTTAAACCTCTAACATTTTGATAATATATTTTTAAACTATTGAATTTTAACAAAAAATAATAATGATACAAATTAATAATATTACAAGAAAAATCAGAATCAGGTAAGTTTACTAAGAGTTTCCAGGTTACGAATATGTATATAATTTGATTCTTCACTTTTCCTCATAAATATTTTGCCGGCCCGAACCCAAACAAACTTGAAATTTAATTCCTTAGATTTGCGACGAGCAGCCGCATGAAGTTCCTTATTTTCGAAAGTCAAGTGTTCTACGACATATACTGCATTCTTTCTTTCTCCGCCTATGCCTAGGTGGCTTGTGTTAAGCTTTTCGGTCGGATGGTTCTTGTTAAAGGTTGAAGTTGCTGCCAAGAAAGTGTCTCTCAAGCGTGGGCTTCTAAATTTCACCAATATTGACCTAGGTCGAGGATTGTCTGTGTTCAACTTGGCCACTCTAGAGCAGTAATGTATGTCAGTGTCACTTATTGGGCACTTGATCACTTTTCCCAGCTGTAAAACTGTACTAACCAAGTTTTCCTGCTTGTGCTCAGGTACGCACTGAAGTTCTAAGTTGCATGAGCGGTTCTGTTGATCAAGCAGACGCAGCCTCGACGAAAGGTCTTGTGTTGTATTGCGCAGGGTTTCGTTGTCTTTTCGTAGTGTTTCGATGGCATCACTTTGGGCAATAGTAGAAGCCCTTATTTTTTCAAATTCCTCATTAAAAAAAGTCATTGTCGTTTCGAATGAGGCCATGCTCCTTCTTATTTCCTGTAATTCAGAATTAACTTCATTTCTTATTATCTGGCGCAATTCTTCCCTGACCACGGCTCGAATGTCAGCTGTTGTAAGACACGAGCAACCCTGATCTTGCGATGCGGCGACGTAAGCGGTAGACTTATTCTTAGCACGCAGGGTGACGTTATCATAGTGTGAGCTTGTCGAGCTTAAAGTCGATGCTTGAGCCGTTGCTGACCGCACAGGAGTATTACAATTACTTCCGGTTTTTGGCTCTTTGCAGCGACAGGTAAGGCAAATCCATGCAGACTTAAATTCAGCGCTAAAGTCTCTGTAATCATCAGCTGAAAAATTCATACATGTATAGTGGTATTTCTCCCTGCAGCGTGAACAATGTAAAAAGCCAATATTTTTTAAGGTATTCGGACATGCCGCACAAACATTATTTTTATTCGGCATTGTATGGCAAGGTAGGTAGGCGCTTTGTTTGATGCGGAATAAATCAGCTGCCAGTGACTTAAAGCTCTTAACGTCTAACGTTATGGAAAATAAGCAGCGACACAGTTTATTGCGGAGCACTTCGTCGAGCAGCAATCGTAGTCGCGGCAAGAAGAGCGTAAGCGCCGTGCGATGAGTGTCGCTTACGCGTAATACTCAAGACGTAACAATTTGTGATGAATGCACTCAATGATTCGAACTAAGAATAATTAATCTTGAAATGACGCCAAATACGACACCTTTTACACAATCTGATTATCACACTACACAGATACGCACTAAATATATGTTTCTTACTGTTTTGTTTGGGAAAAATCACTCTTTATAACGTTGAAAATATTTTTTATTTGAGAGGAATGAGTAAAGCTGTCGGTATCTATATATATTTTTTTTTTTTTTTTTTAGATGGCCGATAGGTAGGCAAAGGCAGCCGATTCTGCCTGTTCCAGACAGTCTCTACATAGGGGACTGTCTGTGGCATTGGTACTGGCATATAAAGAGAATTGCACTACCCCGTCTCTTTAATTTACGCAACCAAATATAAAAATATAAATATGGAGCATTTTACCACATTTACCTTGCTTGGCAGGCGTTTTGTCGATCGCAGTTTAGCCCTTGGTAGAGAAAAGACGCTGCTGCCCAACTTCTTCTGGCAGTACTCCCTTAATAACAGCACACGATAACTACAGAAATCAGTGAACATGTTTTTTTAATCAACCTATATCATCCCGCTGCTGGGCAAAGGTCTCCTTCAAACTTCGCCACTGATCTCTATCCATGGCCAACGACTCCCGTTCCCCCGTCAGCAAGACCAAATCGTCACACCACCGTTTCTTGTGTCTACCTTTTCGGCGATAGCCATCCTCAGGTACCCATCGTGTTGCGATTTAAGCCCACCTATTACATGAAAATAAAACGTAATTTTATAATCATGTGGAAAGTGAAGCTCTCATCGTTAAATTGCTCTCCTTCACGTATTTTTTTGCAATCGCTATCTGTAATTATTTATCCAGATTAAGAAAATATTTATTTTCCATGCAAAATTATATGAATTTAGAGCATAAAGTATCTTATACACTTTTCAGAATCTCAAACCATCTTCATAATAAATCTCATCTGATTCGATTCAGAAGATACGAGTACTTAATAAATGCGAGAACATTGCATATATGATCAGCGATTTTCAAGCGCTGATCATCATACATGCGATTACATACATTGACTGTCTGTGAAAGGCATTAAAAAAATCTAATCTGACATATTGGGAAGAGAAACTAAATAACCTTTAATGGTAACTCTAAGTGAAAAGCAACAACTTAAATACAATAGGATACAGCAGTGGTTCCCAAAGTTGTCTGGGCTACGACTCATCTAACACAAGTTTACAAACTTGGGACCCGACTGTAGAAAATTTTACCGGTATCAATATGAAATAAAACTGGCCAAGTGCGAGTCGGACTCACGCACGAAGAGTTCCGTACCAAAAAGGCCAAAAAACGGGTTTGTTGTATGGGAGCCCCCCTTAAGTATAAATTTAATTTTGTTTTTAGTATTTGTTGTTATTGCGGTAACAGAAATACATAATTTGTGAAAATTTCAACTGTCTAGCTATCGCGGTTCTTGAGATACAGCCTGGTGACAGAGCGACGAATAGATGGACAGACGGACAGACGGACAGACGGCCAGACGGACAGACAGCGAAGTCTTAGTAATAGGGTCCCGTTTTTACCCTTTAGGTACGGAACCCTAAAAAGGCCTTTTCAAATAACGAACAAAGTAAGTCGTTCTTCAGGCATGGCCCACTCGATATTCGCTTGTGACCCAACAGTGGGTAGCGATCCATAGTTTGGGAAACCGTGGGATACACTGATGTGTATAGGTATTATATGATGAAGCAAATGAACTTAAACATTGACCTTTTAGTTTCGAAGCAGATAAACGAATGGTTTTGCGTCTAGAGTTCACTAGACCAGATACAATGCGGTCGTAAATGCCAAATTTTAAAGCACGAGTTTGACTTTTACTAGACGTTTAATAACATTACAAATGTAATGTCTGTTACGTAGTTGTTATACAGTATTTTATTAAGTAACTTCGTTTAAATTCAATATCATTCTTCTAAACTCTTCACTACTGTTAAATAAAACTGATAAACGATAGTAATATTGGTTTTAGGTGACCTCGAACACCTACGCGTTCTACGAAGCTATTGTCAGCTTTCCTTACTAAGACTATTTAGTCTTTTATGTACGTATTTATGTACGTTATAGTTTAATACCAAAGCGTGTGGATTCAGATCCGCCGAGTCGTTTTAGCGTGAAAGAGCAACAAAAATCCAGACATCCAGACATCCATACTCACAAACTGTTACGTTTATAACTGATCTATATATATAAAAATGAATCCCTATTTCCCTTGGTCATCGCATCACACGTGAACGGCTGGGCCGATTTCGCTAATTCTTTTTTTGTTTAGTTTCTTATTGTCAGGAGAATGTTCTTATGAAAGCAAAAAATAAGAAAATTGCGCGGAAAATTAGAAAATTTAAAAAAACCTTAGCGCTTTTAACAATTTAAACTTTTTTTAATGTAACATTAAGGCGTTTGACATAAAATTGACAGAATGCGTGCTGCAAACGGTTAAAATTTTCAGTGCGGTAAGCGTTTGTAGCAGTGTCGATAAAAAAATATTTTGTATCTGAAATATTTTTTAAATTAATTAGACCAATTTGAAATCCATATTCATAGTTAAGATAGGACAACGTCTGTCGGGTCCGCTAGTGATAATTTAATATAAAATATAAAGTTAGTATGATAGAATTATAATTTTAGTAGGATTAGAAATTATTGTTATTTGTTTGAATCGTTGGTACGGTAAGTGAGTCTACTGAATTGTTTGTAGATAAAATATAAAAAGGAACCTTACTTAATAAGTAATTTATAAAGTGAATATAGACTAAATTTATGACTATCTTTGGATATACAATTAATTCAAACATCAAACAATTATTTTAATTTAGCAATTCTTCCTTGTTTTGTGTGTAACGCAACCGTTCCGAAATGTCGAAGGTAGGTTTACTATAATATTATCTTAACTATGGCAATACTTCCATGGTAGAATTCCGAAATAATTTATAATTAAATAAAGAAAAAAGGATCAGCAAATGCATCAGATGACAAGTTTATCAAAATCAAGACAAATTATCTTTAATTAACATTATTATAAATAGAAACTTTAAAGTCAATTTAGTCTAGTTAAAAAAAATGCTTCATGTCTTTAATTCATGAAAAAGGCCATTTTGTGTATGTCATAGTGTGTATGTGGAGATAATACAAAAAAGTACAAAATAATTTCGTCGTGCCGACATGAAGGTTTAATGCCGTTACACTAATGCCTTTCCATTCCGAATTCAATTTCAAATATGTGATTAAGTCTCATAGACCAAGAAAGTAAATATTTATAGAAAACGCACAAAGCAATGCTGTGTTGCAAAAAAACGTGTGAGAAGTGAAAGATAGATTATCGATATCGGTAAACTGGGCACGTTGCGCTTTCACAGCGCTAGGGATGTGACTGACCGCTCGATATATTCTGTAGAAGTACGATTTCACGATCTTTCGTATTCTTTTTCGTCTTTCTTTTGTTTTTTCCTTTTTTCAAATCGACATTCTGAAGTTTATGTAAATTTTATGGAATCTGGCTGCATTCCAATTAGGCTGCATTTTAGTAATTTGTATGTAGCAACAGTGTACTGGAATCTCTTTAGAGTTGACTTATAGTAATACAATAAATTCAAATCTAGGTATAAGTATTTCGAAGGTTATTGGATCCTGATCCTGATTCCTAGTGGATTGAGTAAAAAACATCAATACAATCTATAAGCATAATATTATTGCAAATATTAATCAGTATATAATAATATTAGGAATATTAGTCATTATAGAGAGAATTGTCGACGAATATTATAGCCCTTAACGAAAGACATGGCAGCCATCTTGACGGTATCCAGTAAATCTTGGTAATAGACTATTGGAAAGATACAACTGTCATTGTGTCTGTTTCTACCAGATATGATCTTAAATCGCTCGTTAGTGCAATCTGGCGTTCATTGGCTGGGATGTCAGGCGTTCATGTAATTTCACTTACCCGATATTCTATTGAGATTATTCAATAGATTTTATCGATCCGCATTTATGAAAATTTACAGAAAATCGGCGTGGAGACATATATTTTGGTACATGCGGTTTACAGAGTGTTAGGTAAATGGTATGAAAGCCGAAACCAGCTTATATTAACATAATATGCATAGAAATACTATGGTGAAGTCAGATACTTGATATCATCATTTTTTTACACAAATTAAATGCATTAGTATGAATTTTTTTTTTTTAATGATGATATCAATGATGATAAATGATGATGTCTGACTACACCATAGTATTTATATGCATATCGGATAAGGGTGGCGTTTCGCCGCCATTATTAGACATTGTGGGCTCATAAGATGGGTCACAGGCAATAAAATGATATGCAACAATAATTTGACACTTATTTAATTGTTATAAACACGAAATTAAACTTTACAGAATTACAATAAAATAACACTTTCACTCCCGACCGATAATTACTGCGATAAACTAAATCTAGAATCTACACTGATAATGATACACGGCAGTTCCTAGGCAACGACTTCACTCGACGACTCACAAAGCAAAAGTGGCTCGGTGAATGTTCACTCGACTGTGCCAAACGACGCCATTTTCGTCATTCGTCGTTGGTGCATCAATATCACAGCGACCGTACTCATGACCTTCCGACATGCATATTATTATGTTTACTTAGGCTGGTTTTAGCTAGTTATACTATTTACCGAACACACTGTATATGCCGTGCAACAGAGGAAACGGCTATGCACATACTCTGCTCAAGCGGTCCACGCATGCGTGACAGAAACAGTGGTAGACTTTTCTGCGGTGGTAGGCTTCGTAAGAGGCCGCCTGGATGCTACCACCCTCCTGCCGAAGTCCAGCGCCAAACAGTTTTTCTGTGTTCTGCTAGTGTGTGGGAGAACCAGTACCTCTGAGTAAGCTCGCTCCATCTTAAGCTTCTTCTTAACCGTAGAGTAAAGTATGTAGCATATTATATGCACCCTGATGAGATAGCAAAACTCACACCCCCAAGAATCTGGCTTTTCCTGATTCAACGGGTCTAAATAGTGAGCTTTAAACTAAAAGGGTTGCCACAATAGATCAAGTACTGGCCGAAGCGGCAAATTACATAGGTCAAAACACTCAAAGTAATAGCCAATTTTTTTTTAAATATTGATTTACCCAAAGTCTCATAGAAAACGCACGCGCCCATTTATTTCAGTCACGAGGTGAGAAAGTGGTTTTGCAGCAAGGTGCCTTTACACGCAGCGATAGTTTTCAATGATAGAATAAAAGACAAACGACCAATTCCTATGTCAGTTGGCAACTGTGTGGTGACAATATCCACAAATTGTCTGACAACCGCACTCAAAAACAGATAATTATCTTTAGTTTTATTCTTAAGGTAGTACCTGGCAAGGCGGTTATTCCAGTGATTTGCAATTTTGAACTTTAGATAGCCGTCAGAGACGCAAAAAAGCTCTTGCCAAACTGTTGGCGCGTAAGTTTATCACTCAATGTATAGTTTTTGTCTTGGCAATTTCAATGATGCTGATATATTTAATTCGGTTTTTTTAACGACTATTATTTTATTTTACTAATCTATACGTTATAGACGTGCAGCGCCATGCTGGTTATAATCTAAAGTTAATCTAAACCTTTATCTAGAAGGATTTATGTTGACCCAACATACTTTACTCTCTCAAAAAGTAGTGCATTGTAAAGTGTTCTAAATAAGCTAGCATTTTCCGCTTGACTTCGCCTACATAAGCCTGTGAGTAACGACTGTTCAGCATCCAATGTTATTGATTAGATTTGAATAATAAGGCCACTGTTATAAGACAAGAAAACACGCGATTCATGCTGTTATTATAATTACTTACACGTATACGTACCGAATAGTTGCAATGCTAATAATTTTTGTGTCAATATAATAACGTTTGTCATAATACGTTTATGTCATTGGCCTGTTATATAGTGAATTGATTATTATCGTTTTGTGTAAAAAGGAATGCTGTTCGTGGGTCTTCCTATAACTCGCAATAACGGCTAGATCAAATTTCCAAATTTTGGATTTGATTTGTTGGTGTAAGTAAAGATTGAGTTTGAAAGCAAAGTAACATCAACAATTTTATTTTCTCAAGTACAAGTAAATATTTCTATCAGTCCAAATATTGTCATATTTTTATAGTTTTTTATTCTTTTGTGAATTATCTTAGAAAAACATTTTTAACCGTGTATAACATAGATCCATACAAAAAAGGACAGGCCATCGCCTGTTGGGTTATGATATTATTTAAAAACCAAAACTTACTCTGACATTTCAATGTCTCGGTCTTATGAAGTTAAAATTTACTCGTCTATTTAAATTACCTGTAACAAAAACAATACAAAATATTAGAATTACTTTAAACCTCTATTTAATAAATGGTTTTAATGTTTTACAAGCAAACAAATAAGTTAAGAGTCATCTGTAAATTGCTGCTATAAATCAGTATAGACACAAACTGTTTTTATGACCAATTAAATGTAAATAGAGATTATTCTTGAATTAAAAAATTCAAATTGGCATAAACCAAAAACATTGATAGAATCACGCTGCCATACAATGTAAACATATGTTAAAAATAGGAACTATATATATACACAATCCTATCCTTTATCCTAAAGTCTTTAACTTATTGAAAAACACTAAAGTATTTATATCTGAAGACTAGAAATTACGTATTAAATGTTAATTAATAAATCATTTGTGCGTCATATCCTCATTTCTAATTATTTCCCATAATGAAAATAAATTGAAATACAATCTATACCGAAACAAAAAAATAATATCTGAACAGTTTACGGTTCAATCATAAAAATATTACAGATTGACACACAAACTGAGATCTTTTCGCCATTAAAATATTATTATAAATTTAATTGGGTTACTGGTATCGGTAGACAGTTTCCCACATTATGTATACCTAATTAGACATGTAAAATGATTCTGCAACGTTCGATAGATGGCGTTGCAACAGTACCGATGCAAATCGATTTGCGTAAAAAATGTTACGTAGAGTACATTACTAGCCGGCAAATGTAGTGCTACATAAGAACCATTGTTGGATGATTGGAGCTACGAAACTGTTTTAGACAAAGTGAGTTAGGTTACTGGCATACAACACAACAAAAACAGTAAAATCAGTTCTATCTACAAATGCGCTTAAAGGCGCTTTTACACGTCCCAATATTTTTTCAACCTATCACGTTACGCCCTCAACCCCCGATCTAATGGTTTAAATACCGGGCCAAGATCTTGTGGTCCCGGGTTCAATCCCCGGGTCGGGCAACAAAAAGTTACGAATTTTCGAACAATGCTCAGGTTTGTGATCACCAAGCCACTTGGCAGATTGCTGTGGTGACTTGAATTCAATGCAGGCTTTTTCCCTGCAGTCGGATGATAATAAGACTCTTACTGTTACTGTTACGTTAAAAAACGTAAATGCTTATGTCCATACTTGTTTGTAAGGATCTAGGTCTATTTCAGGTATTATTTTATTTAACTTCATTGTTTTTGTTGGCTTGTTTATTATTTAATATACTGCCGACTAGAATTGTATTTTTAAATGTAGCTAAATGAACCTAAATGAAAAACCAAAATTTTTATTTGTTAAATCTATAACAGTGTACAGTAACGGTTTAACGTTTATAACTGCCATTAGTTATTTAATATGCAATTTAAACCATACGAAAAAAACAATAGGCCAACTCCTCATAGTATCTACACACATATAAAATATTTATAATACGAGCAGTGATGCTAAAACTTTTTTATCGATATTATAATTCCATATGATTCAGGTTTTTTTTTCTTAAGAGTGCTTTAAGCAATCATTTAATTTTGGACCTTAATCCGTACCAAACAAAGTTTAAAATAAAAGTGTAATCCTTTGTATTCACAAAAGATTCTTATTTGGATGGTCACTGTACCATACAGATCTTCACCCGAACCGAAAGTGTCGTTCATAGTGCATTGCTCCAGAAAATGATGCAAGCTGCGCGGAATTCCCATTCGCTAACGACCGTTAGAGCTGCGCACGATTGCCACTGTGATAGTTTGTGTTATGACTTATGACTAACATTTATATCAAATCATCTGGAATCATTCCCTGAGCAGCGAGTTGAGTAGTTTTCGAATGTAATCTCTATGATCAATAAAACAAGTTAATTAATTGACTAATGGCCATTTCCAATAACCTATCTATCTTCAGTTTTGGCATATCGGAGATAGAAAACAACTTCTGTCTTTGTTTCTCTGGACGGCAAAAACAGAAATAAAAACTGTTTCCTATCTCCGATATGCCAAAACTGAAGATAGGTAGGTTATTGAAACCGGCCTTTAATGAAGCAATAATACATGATCAAACGAACTTCCAAGTGAAGTTCGATCAGTATTATATGAGTCACTTTATTCGAAGATATAGATGAAAATATATGTATTTTATTATACATATATCAGTCTAATATGTAGTCCATTTATTGTTTACGCAATTATTCGCACACTTTTAAGATTTTAAAGTAAACTAGCATAAACTAAAAAAAGTAAATTTAAAACATTAACTGGTATCCCTGCGTCCGCTCTGGGGCGTCGCGCCATCTATGACCTCATTATTCAGAGTTTAATTCAACTGATAGGCGGCAAAACAATTTAAATATTGGGCTAGGGTGGGCGGGACCTATTCTATATCTTCGAATAAAGTGACTCATATAATACTGATCGAACTTCACTTGGAAGTTCGTTTGATCATGTATTATTATTTCGTCACTTTATTCGAAGATATAGATGAAAATATATGTATTTTATTATACATATATCAGTCTAATATGTAGATGTTAAGAGATACGTTTTGCCGCATCATCAAGTGGGTATCTATGTTAAGTGTTAAGAAAATGAAACATAATATAAGTATAATAATCACCGTTCTATTATTATAATACATAGTTAAATTTCAATTTATATTCTTAGACATGTTTGTTTTTGAATCAAAATAAATGAAAAGTACTAGAACGGAACAATTACTGATTATGGTAACAAACTGATCTGGCAAAAATACCATCATCTACAACAGGGCGATCATAAAACCTGGCAAATGTACTAGACGTGGAAGTCCAACCTGCCGTTTTCCGAATCACGTCGAGTGAGACGCCTGCGTTCTTGGCCGCAGATGTGGCAGCGTGTCGCGTACTGTGTGCGCTAAACGCTGACACATCCACTCCACTCTCGGCCAAAACTTGTTTCACCCACCGCGAAATCGTCTGACTCGACGCTGGTTTGTGAGGCGGCTTGAACGTCAACAAAAGGTTGCTCACATCATCAGTTCTTAATTGTTCTGTTCTTGACAAATAATCTTTGATAACTGTAGCGGGGCAAATGTCTGGACTTTCTTGGAAAAATGGAAGAGTCAGTAAAGGTTGTGCCCGTCCGATACCAGATGTTTTGATAATGTCTGGAATCATTATTTTGATGTCATTGTGACTGATTTTAATATTATTAATTTTAATCAAAGATAATGTCTGAGCCCTGTGGGCAGTACAAAGTGCCAAAAGAATGGTGACTTTCTTTGTTAATTTTTCAATAGTTAGGTCTCTATGGGGTTTCCATTGTGATATTCGATTAAGAACAATTTGAGGATCCCATGTGCCTATATATTTAGGAATTGAAGGCCTCAGTTTGTATACACCCTTGAAAAATCGAGAAATCAATTTGCTATTGCTAAAATCACAATTTAGTAATAAGTTTAATGCAGATCTGTGGCTATTGAGGGTACCGTATGCTGCACCCTGATCGTAGAGATTTGTGAGGAATAATAAAACCACTGATTCCGAACTTGCAATGTAAGGACTTAAATTCAAATTATTACAATGTGACCACCATAGTTTGTATGTGCAACTATATTGTTGGGCAGTGTTTGGTGCTAAAGATGCTAACATTATTTCTAACGCTTTTTCCGGGGTTCCTTTTCTTAGGAAAGATTCCCGGAGAGCATCGCGACACCCAGGGTAAGTTTGAACTGTTGCCTTCTCCTGTAAAAGAAATTTACCAGATGTTCATATGCATCAAAATAAACAATTTTGGAGATGCACAATTCCTTTAAAAACGGGAACCACGGCTGAGAAGGCCAGTGGGGAAAAACTAAAATACCTTCTGCTTTATCTGCTTTAATTTTCTGGAGACATTTGGGTATCAGTGTAAATGGAGGAAAAGCATAGAAGAAGTGTGGTGTCCATTGAATGGTAAAAGCATCAACAGTGAAAGAATCCGGGTCTTGTTTCCAAGACACATATTTCTCACATTTAGCGTTGGCGCGGGAAGCGAAAAGATCGATATTTGGTTTGCCAAAAATGTTAGTAACTTTGTGAAACATTTTGCTAGATATTTCCAATTCAGTGTCGATATTTTTGTTGCGAGATTCCTGATCTGCCTCAATATTGTCTTTAGTATTGATGTATGATGCGTATAGCCAAATGCTTCGCTTCTCGCACCACTGCCAAATATCTCTAGTAATCTCATTTAAATGGGGGAATTGAATTCCCCCCATTCTATTTATGTAGCTAATAGCGGTGACATTATCGCAGCGCAATAAAATAGTACAATCATGGATATTTCGGGCAAATGTCTTCAATGCAAGAAATGCTGCTTTAATCTCCAAATAATTTATGTGAAAATTAAGCTCATCTTCCTTCCATTTACCTCCCATTCGTTCATTGTTACAGAATGCCCCCCAACCGTGCCTAGACGCATCAGAAAAAAGTTCTAATGCAAATGAAGGCTTCTCTAATTGGTTACTGTTGTTAAAAATATTATTTTTCCACCAAAGAAGGTCTTGTACTATGTTAGCGGAGGGCGTGAATTTGGCAGTATAGTCATTATGACATCTAATCAAGGCCAAATACTTTTCTCTTTCCAGCATCTTTGTATACATCCAGCCATAGTTGACGGCTGGACAGGCAGCTATCAGAACTCCGATTAAATGAGCAAACTCTTTAATGGTGCATCTAGGCAGGGACATGAATTTTTGAACTAGAATAAAATTGTATTCTTGTTTCCCGATGGGCAAGCTAATAGTCATATCTATAGAGTGAAACACAAAACCTAAATATTTGCACTTGGTTACGGGATTTAACTGACTCTTTTCATAGTTGATGACGAACCCTAAGCATTCCAAAAGATTTTTAGTCGCTGCAACATTATTCTGGCATTCAGAATAATTCGTACCTATACACAATATTATGTCGTCAAGGTAAATAACAGATTTGTGACCACGATTTCTCAGATAACCTACAACTACCTTCATGATTTTTGTGAAGGTTCTCGGCGCCGCAGAAAGACCGTAGGGCATGGCGTTAAATTCATAAGTAATTGTCTCTAAATCATCATCTTCAAACTGAAACCTTAAATACCTTTTGTGTTTGGGATTTATTGGTACCAAAAGATATGATTCTTTCAAATCAATCGTGGCCATGAAAGAACCATGTGAAATTAAAAGGGCAACCGTTCTATAGTCTTCCATTTTAAAATGTGATTTTTCTAAATGCTTATTAAATGACTTTAAATTTAAGATAAATCTACTATCGCCATTAGGTTTCGGTGCTAAAAATATGTCAGATAAATACTGGTTTCGAGATGGTTTGCACTTAGAAATAGCTCCAAGATCAAGCAATTTTTGAACAGCCTTAGACATCTTAAGCTTTTCCTTAGGAGGCCATTCACGGTGTTTCTCTGCAACACAGTTGACTTTTTTACAAAATGGTATTGGAAAACCATCTCGAATCCAATTTAGTACAAGTTTATTTTCCGTTATGTTACGCCAACAATTATAAAAATATTTTAATCTGCCTGCGTGTACCTCTATGTCCGTGGGCCTGCACGAGGAGGTTTGTTCCAAACTCTCGATGGATGAAAGTTGTTCTGCTGCACTGTCGAGACATGCTTCTCGTTCGTGTATGGGGTCCTCCTGGAGCCCCCGCGCCCCCCTCCCCTGTTTGTCGTCGAGCGAGAGGGGCCTCTCCAGTTTCCCTGCGGCCTAGACGTACGGGAAGCTGATGGTCCTGGGGCGGTTTTATTATCTGGTTTCTTGATTTGAGAACCCTGCTTCTCAATAGCTTTTGAAGCTTTGATTTTTTCAGGTAAACCGTTGCCAAAAAGCATCTCATCGCGTTCAGTGTCTTGGATAAGATTCAGAAAAGACTTATCTAAGCCCTGTGTTAAGGACTTCGTTCGCGTTTGGGTCTCGGAAGCGTGCAAGTCTGATAAAACCCTACAGGCATCTGATAGGTATCTAATAGCCTGTACTTTGTTGTCACTCGAAAGGAGAATAGTCATAGCCCTGTTTATGGCCGTCAGGCCTACCCCTAGTTGTTGCTGAGAGGTCTCAATCTTCTTGTCTCGGGCTCGGGCAAACTCGGAAACGGCAGCGGCGATTTCTGGGTTTAAAACAGGCGCTCTAAAAAGTTTACAATTGTTTGGAGTAGCGTACTCTTTAAACAGTTTTCCTCTCTGTTCTTTGTCTATCAGCCCTTTCCTAAGAATGGGCGCCCATCTCTGTGCCAAGTCTGGATGTATATCTTCTCCGTAAGTTACCTCTTCTGGGATGAGTTCTCCCAAAGCTATGAGTATTTCAGGGTCCAATGACGGCAAATTGTTTTCAGGTACAAAAGTTTCAGGGTTCCCATCCTGATTAGGTTGTACAAAACTCGAATCATTACTATTCAAAACTTGATCTAATTCCATTACATCCGGAACATTACGGGCTTGCATATTTTCTCTATTCTCGTCTGCGGTATTCTCGTTAAAAGCGACATCTAAAATCAAACATATTGTTTCAGAAAATGTATTACGTATAGGAAGAAATTAGGAACTAAAAATGTTTTTTGTAATTATCTGTTACTGTTAATTATGATAATGACTCTGAGTTAAAATACGTTTTGATTTTAATCAACCCGATAAATACCTATTGCAGGTCATCACCCATCGGTTGACTCACGGTCAACTCTTGGATTCAATTCACTTCTCGGTTAACTCACGGTTAACTCTCGAATGCATTTCACTTTTCGGTTAACTCACGGTCAACTCTAAAGCTTATGTATAAGATTGGATCGATTTTTAGATAAAATGTAACACTTTTAAAAAATATTGAAAATAAGTGGGTAGATAGGATATGAAAAACTCGGTTCGCTTACCATGGTTTTCTTCACTTTCCGATGAATCTGAATACACAAGAACACGTTTACGACGTTTCTTTTCATTTCTTTTAAGCATTTTTAGCTTTTTAGAATAGTAAGCAATGTCTTCTTCTGCACTGCGCTTGGGCATTTTTGCAAAGTAGGAACGCATGCGATTCGTGCGCGCACAATAAAAAAAAAAAAAAAAATGAGGTCATAGATGGCGCGACGCCCCAGAGCGGACGCAGGGATACCAGTTAATGTTTTAAATTTACTTTTTTTAGTTTATGCTAGTTTACTTTAAAATCTTAAAAGTGTGCGAATAATTGCGTAAACAATAAATGGACTACATATTAGACTGATATATGTATAATAAAATACATATATTTTCATCTATATCTTCGAATAAAGTGACGAAATAATAATATTGGTGTTGTTTAGCTCATATATTCTGCATTGTATTGCTATAATCAAGCTATCATGTCCAGTTAAATAATTGTAATAAGTATAGCCACGGAACAGACATACATCTTTATCTGTTCTGTGAATATAGCACACATTTAAACCTTAATTTTCGGACCAAACTATTTATTTTAAGAAACCATATATTGCACACAATGAATCATTTTAAATAAAGTTACAACCATTTTATAATATCTGTGCACATACATTTAATATGCAACAATGAAATTATGAAATCACTGGTCTTTACTAATAGCAACAGCTATCTTTATCTAGAACTCTAAAAAATCTTTACTGACAAGAGAAATGTGTGAAGTTTTTGTAAACATACATAATAAAAAAAATATTCTAGTTGTAGTAACGTTTGAGGGCCTAAGTGTTTGACGTTACACTATGTGAAAATCTTAAAATAAGGATACATATATTAAAGGAAGAATTAATGAAAACCAGACGGTTGAAAGGTTTTCAAGCGTCAGGTTTTCATTAATTTACTAGTAATAATTTTAAGTAGCTCACTATAAGTAAAGTCTAATTATCTTAGATATAGTATTCAGGATATCCGGTCTCTCTCAATATTAGCGGTTATTACTCTGGATTATTTCTGCACAGATAATAACTTATTGCGCACAAATCTCTCAATAGTACTCTCGCAAACGTGAAACGGGAAATGTATGTGCAATAAGTGCCATGGAGCGTTTTCTTATACGGATAGGTTCGTAATTTACGTCAGTTTAATTACGCCTAAAATGGCTGAAATTTACAAATAAGTTTAACAAAATAAAATAGGAAGGTGGAAAAACGCATTCTCGGGAGTCTCGGGAAGTGTCCGAATGATCTCTAAAGTAATTTTTCACTTCGCTATGGTACGAACTAGTTTTAAAAAAAATTTGAATAACTCATCTAAGAGTAAAGGGTTTTCCTATACGTGGTTGCTATTCTAGAACCTCTTCGTTCCAACGGCCATCAGATATTTTTACTTTGTGCCCCTCTGCCACTTTAGCTAGCGATGTCGGTTTTCTTAGTTATTCAACAGACTTCCTCATCATTACTGATCTATTGTGAGGGGTAATACTATTAGTATATAGTATACACATTGCGCTCTATATTGCCCGCTGTGTAACCCTGAGCCTTCCTATAAGACCCTTAAGCAAGCACGTTTCAGTTCCATAAGTCATCACTGGCATCACGTTCTGACCAAAGAAATAAAAATGTTTAGAATAATTTTCTAATTTGACTCAAAACTTTTGATTTAATACTCTAATTCAAATACAAATTAAATTGACTCCTAGGCGGAGTCGCTTACGCACTGGTTTTCAAGGTGTCGCCTGTTCCGAGGTCCCGGGTCGATTCCCAGACGGGTCAATGTAGAAAAATGAATTCTTCTACATTTACTTGGGTCTGTGTGTTTGTGGTACCTGCTGTTTCTGATTTTATTACTCACTTTGGGATTAGAGCAATGTATGTGATGTTGTCCACATTTATTTATTACTAAAATACTTTTTACCAAACTTCAAGTCATCTTCCTATTAGGCCGAACCGAGCGTCCAATATCCACCCTAAATCATCGAAGACATTACAAACATGAGCAATAACTAGCCATCGACTGCTTTCGCTTCTCGAGAGAAAATTCAGTGACTGGCATTGTTGGCTGTTATCTGACCTGTCATTGCGCAACTCAAGGCAACGTAGCGATAGTGTTGTACATCTGTCGCGTATGGCCAACGGATAATTACTTCCGATTGTACGAGGAAATATCCGATTTCAAATTTGGGTTTGTTCATCTCATGTAGAGAGATTAGTCTAAGGAAATATGAAGGAGTCATAGTATAAGTACGGAATTTTTTAGTATAAATTTTCACCCAAATACATATCAGAAGCCTTATTCAGCTATTTCAATTGCAGTTCGATCGTGATTGAATTGGGCGATTTTGACATTTAGCCCATAACTCTCAAAAAACTGCAATTTAATTACGATTGTGATACGATTTGGTTAGCTGAATTAGGGGCCTGAACATGATTAGTTTTTCAAATTATAATATAAGCATTAAGCTCATTGATATAAATAGTAAAGCTCTTATTGGATTAATGCACGCATTTCAAAGAAAGTCGGAATATCAAAATAAATATCAAAAACCGTGGGTTGGCTCAAACAATAGAAAAAATGCCAGCATACCGTCACAAAATTGCTTAGGAATTTTCTGTAATAATGATGGGAATAACAGGCAAATGGCTTACAATTTCGCGACGGTCGCAACAGTGCGGTAGCGTGTAATAAGGAGATATAGTTTGTGGTCTCGTCTTCTTGTAAATGAGAAATGGACTCGCTAGTTTTAACACCTAGGTAGTGGATCACGTTTACTTGCACAACTTCTTATTTTTTATCTGTTTTCATAGGAAAATTAATTTATTATTAATATAATTAATATATCTTAATGGTCAGATATGATTTGGAGAACAAAACTGTACTCCTATCCTGCATATCTTTATCAAAAACTAGATGACACGGTTTACTTCGTATGACCTTTCATAATGACATTAATAAATAAAAAAATTTAGCCATATTAGCGAAGGGAGAGTCCCTTCGCCAAAAATTTTGATTGGTAATGTCAATGTATTTTACTATTTTCCTCGCAATTTTTCCATATTTTCTCACCTTTCAAACCTTCTCTGTACTACGACAAACATTTTAAAACCAAAATCAGCTAATTCGGCGTAGCCCTTCTCGAGTTCTAGCGAGACTAACGAACGGCAATTGACTTTTATATACATAGATCAGAGTTAAGGTCGTCGAAAGTAGTATACATAAGTGTAACACAACCAAATCTTGTGTCTGTGACAGGTCTCACCTTACAGCAACATTTCGTACACTGACCAATTACTGCCTTGCTTATGACACTTCTATAATGGATAAGTAATTTCGCCCACACATTTTTACTATGTTACATGATTCAAAAAATTTAAGATGATAACCGTTCTTTACAGTTTTTCCTGTAGTTCACAACATATATTAGGGGTTAAAGTATGAAATTGCCGTGTTGTATGGACGAAATCGAGAAAAGTCATTTTTTACATACTAACATTTTTTTAGTTTTTTTAAAAACGCCTGAACCGTTTTCGATGCAATTAAAGGTGAAAGTTAGATGGTTATAAAGCTACGCATTATAGTATTTAAATTTCTGAAAATAAAAGTATATAATACAAATATACTTAATTGAAGCAAGAAGGTCAGCTGACACATTGTAAGGGGTCTTTTCAACGACTTCCTTTGAAGTAATAGGCACTAGCATTGCATTTTTTTTTAGTCAAACGTTACTTTATTTAGTTTTTGATACAATACAAAAAGAATTACGCAATAATATATACTTAAGAGCTATAAACAAAATAAAAAGTGGGGAAATAATCGGCTATTTCATACTTTAACCCCTATTATCTCCTAGTTTACAACATATCGCTTTTAGTTTGCAATATAAAACCAAGAAACAACATACTATTGGTATATTATGAACGAAATACCTAAGTCAAATTACTTACTAGACTCAAGAGTGATTTGTGGAGCGGTTCGTGTCGGTATTTCTGTTTTTTAAGCAGCTGTAACTTGTGGTGATGTTAGTGATTTGCAAGACGTGACCTTAACACTTGGGTGTTTGGCTCAATTTTGAATGATAGGTGGATATCAGGGTGAATCACATTAAATTGGTACGCAATGCTGTTCAGATTCGTAATTGTTCGTAATTAAATTGGTCAAACACATGGTAACTAGTTAATCAATTTATGAAAATCGTTAAGAGTTTGTTTGTGCTATAATTTTGTCTGATCGAGTTAAATATTATTAATTATTTTTAACCCTTTTCAATATATTTTCTGTAGTTTATTATAGAAAATATCATAACAGAATAAATGTCAAGCATGTTTTATGGCCCTCAAATTATCAGAGTGAACCTAGTAACAAACTTGCTTATATACATGACAGTAAAATAATCACAGGTTCGACAGTTATAAGTTAGACTTTTTTTAAATGCCAATCTTAATAATGTTATAAGTACCTAAATAATATATTTACTGCTATACTGACACGTAGGAATTATTTGTGCCCTTATGTGTTACCATCTCATCAGTTGATACACAAGTGCCTCTCACAATTTATACTTTGTGCTTCATCCTCGAGATTAGAACAACATGTAGTTTCACGTAACGACTCGCTAATCCACACTATAGTTAAAATATTTAAAAATCAAAATCATTTAAAATATAAACATCTTTTTTGTGCTGGTATCCCTACTTTCTACACAGATGCCATCTTTTATAAGTCGTTACCTCATCGCAAAGTCTCATTCGCGTTTTAGTGCTACGCTAGTTCACACTTTTAAATCCATCTGCAAGTATATTTTTTTCAGCAATAAGCATGCTTAAAAGAAAGCAAGATGGGAACTATGACGAATTTATATATATAGACGACGTCAAATTAATAAAATCGGAAGGAAACTTAACAAGGAGCAATCGTGAAGAATTTTTTCGAGTAGCGATAGTGATTTGAGGACAAGCCAAAATTTTCTGGCGCCTTCGTCACCAGGAGGTAAGCAAAGTATATACTTTGTCTTTAAAGTATTTTTAATTTTAAATAAAAGGAGGTAGTTGGAATTCTTAAAATGTTGTTGCTGATTATGATGTAAAATTAATGCATGTGCCTTATTCGGCCTGTTTACTGATATAATGTTGAAAGTTAAGAAAGATATTATATACTGCAAAAAGTAATCAATCAAATACTAGTGCACAGACATGGGAACCACCCTGTGGCTCCTCATCCGTGCCGTGTAAATAATTTTGGTTGCTATTAATTCACTTAATACTAATATGACTTAATTTTTGCAAAACTACCTCCTATGTTTACCAAATAAGCAAATACTTAACGGCATATGTCGTTTTGTAAATAAATTTGCTGTGTAAACTTTATATCCACTCCAAACGGGGTTGGATGTCACAGTGCAATATAATAAGATAATAATTATCTTACGCACTGCCTTTCAGATTGCTTATTTCGTTTTTTCTAAAACTACCTCCTGTGTTTACGAAATAAGCAAATACTTACGACATAGGTATGTCGTTTTGTAAATAAATTTGCTGTGTAAACTTTATATCCACTTCAAACGGGGTTGGATGTCACTGTGCAATATAATAAGATAATATCTTACGCACTGCTTTCCAGATGACTTATTTTTTCCAAAAATAACTTCTGTGTTTACCAATTAAGCAAATAATTAGCGACATGTATGTCCTCTTGTGAATAAATTTGCTGTATAAACTTTATATCCACTCCAAACGGGGTCGGATGTCACAGTGCAACATAATAAGATCATAAATATCTTATGCACATATATCATATCCAGACGGCCTGTTATTAACAAATGTATAATGAGATGCGGTTTCGGCCACGCCTGAGACATATTTTTTAAAGTTTTAATATTGACATTACAATTGCAATTTAGCTGCTAAAATATCATATAAAGTAATTAATATGTAATGATCAACCTGGCCTACCCTCGTCTGACGTGGATCTGGATATTGTGGAGCAAATCCCAGGGCGTTTCAGCCCTGCTCCAACTAATTTTGAGGAATGCGCATTGGATAATGACATCATGGAGATTTTTAGGCGCACCATCAATACATAATAAAAAAATAAAATTAAAAAAAAAACGTTTTTTCGAACATTGCTCGGGTTTGTGATTAATCACCAACCAGCATTTGGCAAGCGTGGTGAGTATGCCTGTACCCATCATTGCCATCCGAACCTAAAATTCAACGATGGAGGCCTTTACCCTGTGGTGGGATGACTATAGGTCTTTACTTTATCCAAAGATAAAAATATGCATAATCATAAGCGAAGCTCTCACAAAAATGTTCATTTCGGAACATAAAGATGCAACCTTTATATAACCTCCACTGGAGGGTGCTCAGCTGCTCTGTGATCCTCGGTTCTCCGAGTCGATGAAACGGCGAAGCCTTATTTGTGCATTCGTCAGAAAGGATGTTACAAGTCAAACTTTATGAAACTGAGATCGAAGCCTTAATTGGTGACCAGCAGGCAACCAATAAAGAGGTGACAAGAGCCTGTTCATTACACACATTCGTCGATCGCACATCCGATGCTGCACAGCATCAACAGCGTCAGTTATCCAGCAATATTTAGCGCCGCCGGTGCCGTCGCTGCCACCGCCGCCGCCGCCGCTTTCACATCCGGCGATACAACCGCCATCACAGCAGAGGCGATAGCGACCGTATCAACGCCGCTGGATAAGGTACACTGTTCGGGCAGACTTGTCCCATTTTAATATAAATGGTCCAAAATAACTTTAGACTCAGTTATATTGTCATGGGTCCAAGGGTACAGCATTCCCTTTTATAGCCCGTAGTACAAAGGTATATTTCACAAACACTAAATCTTTCTGCCACCGAGACAAAACATATCTACAGGGAAGCCATAACTGAACTTTTTGATACCTGGATCTATTATCTATCTATCTATCTATCAGTGGTTAATCAGTGTGAGGATCAGTTTTTTTCTCTAATTGTTTTTTCTTATAAAAAAGAAAGATGGCTCGTTCAGATTTATATTAAATCTAAGAGCATTTAATAAATTCATAAAAACGGAACATTTTAAATTAGAGGACTCTAAAACTAAATCGAAACTAGCCTCCAGCAATTATTATTTTTGGGCTTCCCTAGATCTTCTAGAGCATATTTTTAGTGCCTATAAACGAGCATTACAGAAAATATCTGTAGTTTGAATTTTAAGGAAAAATCTTTGAATTTAATGTGCTACCTTTCGGCCTCAGTACAACCACAGATAAGTACAGCCTCTTTCGTTTTTTACGAAATTGCTTAAACCAGTCAATGGCCAATGACGATTAATGGGCTTCATGTTCATTATATTATTATATCTGGATGACGTATGTTGTACTGCTCCTAAGTACCAAGAATGTATTGCAAAGGTCAATGAAATAATAACCCGGTTTTTTATACATGAATAAAAAAGCTGTCTCATGCCATCCAATATTTGTACTTACTCGTATCTTGGATTTATATTTGACACAAAATTTAAAACTTTAAATTTATTCAAAAATAACTTATTCGACTTAGAAGACTCCAGCGTTCGTCTATACGTGACTTTGCTCGTGTCATTGGCCTACTCACTTCAGCTTTTCCACTGGTATAGAGTACTGCTGGCTATATACTAAACAATTTGAAAGATGTAAATACCTTACTCTTTTACAATTCGAAGGTTACAATAGCTGTGACTTTGATTGTAATGAAAAATATAAATACAGCAAGGAATCCAATAAGAGCTGATAATAACACCTTGGTGATATTTTCTGATGCAAGTCTACCCGTATGTGGTCAAGAGACCACAAGCGGCAGGTGGAGCTCTGAAGAGGCCTTTGAACACATTAATTTTCTTGAATTGTTAGTAGCATTCTTTGGCCTCAAAATATTTGCCTCAAAAAGGAACCCAGGGCAAATTTTTGCTAATGATTGATCGTGTATTAATCGTAGGGGCGGATTTAGGTTTCCACATCTTCATAACCAAAGATATTTGGAAGCTTTGCGAGATTCGAAATAAATACATATTTATGCTTCGAAATGTAACGGGCTAACATAGCTAGCTCGATTGATAACAAAATAGCAGACGCTGAGTCCAGGAGAGCTCACCTTGGTCAGCTCAGCTTAACGGGCAAGTTTTTGAGCGTATAGTTGACATTTCGGTATAAAACAACCGCTGTTTGCTCAAGGCTAAATGCAAAGTGCCAAAATTATACATCGTGGCATAATAGAAATAGATAGAGATCCAGGTACATGTGCTGTAAATGCCTTTACCGACAGTTGGAATAATATTTATTTTTACGCTTTTTTTCGTATTTCGATAATAGCAAAAGTTATAAGAAAAATAAATACTGATGAAGCACAAGGAATTCTTGTAGCAGGTACCTCATTGGCTCACACGGGCATGGTACCTATTACTTTTAAAACTTTTAATATCCTTACCAATAAGGTACATTAAACAGTTATCAAACTGCCCTATCTTTAATTTTTGGGTCCAAGGGTAACATCCGATGATCGAGTCATAAGTTATTTTTTTATCAAGCGGTTTTACAGGTTCCGTTTGCCCTTTACTAAGTACTTACACGATAACCTGGGACACATTTATTGCTTTAGATTATCTATCAAATGTATTCTGACCTTTCCATTGAAGCAGTTAACACAAAGTGAAAAAGTACAGCTAGTTCTTAGCTCTAATCACGGCTCACCGTGTGCAAACATTATCATTAATTTAATTAAGTGAAGTTAGAAATTGCGTTAATATGACCACAATTAAATTACCAGACTTATTGAAGACATCTAGTCAGGTGTTAAAAAACCCTGTTGATTTTATGATAAATTAATTAATAATTTAAAAAAAAAAAAAAAAAACTATATGTCACCTACATGAATATTACTAAGCCATTACGATGCAATTAAGTAAAATTATTTATTAGTCAAATGAACCCACATAGACCTGTTACAAGTACCTAGTAAATGGATCTAAGGTGTTTTTAAATGAGAATGGAATTGACACTTCTTGTTCTTTGCGCACCCCACCTGATACGCTAGCACCTTGGCTGCCAGCAGGCGTGGTGTAAGCATTGATTTGATTAGAAGTACTCGTATTGCTGGATGAGGTGGCAGATAGAATGAGGTGGCAGATAGAATGTTTTTGCAAAATATTGTAATAGAAATATTGATAATGGAAGTACAAATGGTTTTGCCCTATCAGTCTTAAACAATAAGAAGTTGATATGAATTTAATAAATATTGGGTAATGTACTATTCACTTATTTAAATATTTGCAAAACTTGTTACATATATTTATATAGATTTCTTTATAAAGATTTCTTTATAGTTTGATTTGATAAAATACTTACGAATATAGTCTATGGTTGATACATTTAATTCAAATAATATAATTTCTATATCTCTCAAGATCTACATGTTGTTCTAATCTCGAGGATGAAGCACAAAGTATAATTAATGATTAAACGAACTTACCTTAAGTGAAGTTCTATCATAATTATACGAGGGCTTCATCCGAAGAGATTAGAACCCACCCTCCCAAATACACAACCCATCATTACCTCGAAATATACATTATTTGAATGTAGATATGCTCTTTTATGGTACGAAACGTTGTCTTTAAACTGAATGAGACTTTGCGATGAGGTAACGACTTATAAAAGATGGCATCTGTGTAGAAAGTAGGGATACCAGCACAAAAAAGATGTTTATATTTTAAATGATTTTGATTTTTAAATATTTTAACTATAGTGTGGATTAGCGAGTCGTTACGTGAAACTACATGTTGTTCTAATCTCTTCGGATGAAGCCCTCGTATAATTATGATAGAACTTCACTTAAGGTAAGTTCGTTTAATCATTAATTATTATTTGATTTTGTTAGTTGTTTGTATTTATACACTGTAGTATTGTAATTATTAAGCACACATTGTCTTAAAAGTACCCACCCTTTTTTACTTATATATTATTAATCTGCTATAAATGCTCCGTACCAAAATAAGAAGAAAAAAATCCTACCAAAATAACCTCAATTTAGATACCCAATTATTTTGCTATCTACAGACTAGAAACAATAGCAACCGCACCATATTGTTAGGGTTTCCGGCCCCTTGAGATTCACACGAAAACAAATTAATCTTTGATCTTAACTACCACAATAGGCCATTTTGGGTCCGTTACAGATTCAGACCTTGAAGTATAGAGTTGGCAAAATAATTTATCTATTTATAAACGTAATAACCGGCCAAGTGCAAGGTGGACTCGCGAACGAAGGGTTCCGTACCAAAAAGGCCAAAAAAATCGGGTTTTTTGTATGGGAGCCCCCTTTAATTTTTTTTTTGTTTTTAGTATTTGTTGTTATTGCGGCAACAGAAATACATAATTTTTTTAAAATTTCAACTGTCTAGCTATCGCGGCTCTTGAGATACAGCCTGGTGACAGAGCGACGGACAGACGGACAGACGGACAGACAGCGAAGTCTTAGTAATAGGGTCCCGTTTTAAGCCTTTGGGTACGGAACCCTAAAAACTACTTTAATTAAATGTAAAATAATTAACTTATCATCATCACCGTCCTATACCAATACTTTAAATGATATTTCAGTAACTTAATTGCAATTACAATATTATTATTTAAACTTGAAAAATTATGTTTCAGGCGCGACTCGAACCCGTACCTCCATGCATACAGGGCGCGGCGCTCTGCCAATTAAGCCACCGAGACACTACGTCACAGTGTCAATTTTTCAAGCATATTCTACGCTGTAGAGATGATTGCTGAGGCATAATTTTTCAAGTTTATATACTGACATCCTTTAACAGTCTAGTGCTGGACACAAATGGAGAATTCTCTCTAAATGTAGTATTCCTTATAATGACTTCATAATCACCATGCTTGGTAAATAGGTTGGCGATCAACCGTAGCCGTAGATATTAGAGGTGTGTAACTGCTGAGTAATTTAAAAAAAGATGTACATCCGTGTCAAGGATCGAATCACTCTCTAAATCCCACGATTCCCAAATAAATCTTTAAATCTGTAAATCCTAACTGAGCCTTAAATATATTGAGTGAAGATTCAGTTAGGATTGATTGAAATACGAAAAGATGATACATCTTTAAATCTGTAAATCCTATCTGAGCCTTGAATCTACTGAATTAAGGTTCAGTTAGAATTGTTGATTGAAACACAAAAAGATGTAGATCGAGACGGCTATTGCAGCGTGACTAAAAACGAAAAGAGATAGAAGATGATTAAATATATAAAACTTATCATATCCTTTGAAACGTCGACAACTCTTCCAATCACATGGAATTGAAAGCATCATTAACGTTTTGAGTCAAATTGAATCTTTACAACGTTGATGTATTTGGCATTTAAAGATTTTAATGAGTGATTTAAATAATTTGATGAAAAGATTTATAAATCCCTGATCCGGAAAAAGATTGATTCTGCGCACCGCTAGTAGATATTAAAGGTTTTCTTCTTCTTCAGATGGTACTCCTTATGTAGCTTCTTTCAACACTTTTGACCACAGTCGTGGCGAAGTAGCGAACACACCAGTTTTCTAGGTGTCAATGTAGAAAAAATATGTTTTTCTACATTTCTTCGGGTCTGGGTGTTTGTGGTACCTTCGTTGTTTCTGGTTTCCAAAATACGAGTGCTTTGAATAGTTATACAAATTAGAACAATGTATATGATGTTGTCCACAGTTATTTATTTATTTATTTATAGGACAAGGATTCGGGTGCAAAGGTGCTATTCTATTTTTGTGAAAGCTTTTCATCATTATAATTATTAATTTAACCTCTATCTGTGTTCATTCATGTAGAGTATAATAACAAAGAATCAACTGTTTTTTTGCCTCTATTTAGTTTCAATGTTATACTAAGTAAGGTTTTTGTTTGGAATTTTAGTGAACAATGGATAAATTAATGAGATCTAAATGTAGTTTTCATTTCAAAAAGTTAAGATAGCAATTATAGTGTACTTAGTATGTCATTAATTATATAATAGCTGCATGGAATCTACTATTTACATAAAAGCTGTACAGAATTTTATGTTGGGAATTTACTAACTGTTACTTTTATGGCAAACATAAATCATTGGCAGTTTTAAAAACAGATAATAGTCATTATCATTTTCCTATTATTGCTTAAGCAAATAATTATTTGATTTATTTTGTGTATCCTATTTATTAAACTAAATCAGGTTATAATCAATTTATGTAATATTTAAGCAATTTAATTGCAGTTATAATATCAGTATTTATGCCGGGCGCATGTCACATGCGAGGAGATGCGGGTTCGAGTCCCGCCTGAGACATAATTTTTCAATTTTAAATACTGAGGTTTATATCCTTTTTATATAACCAAATTATAAAAGTAAAAGTTTGGTTGGACGTTTATTACTCAATCTGTCCAAAATAGCTGAACAGATCTAGATGAAATTTGGCACTGAAATAGTACACTGGCTATATTGTATGTCAAACTTAAGATTCCACAAGAAAGAAAGAGGGGATACGCATGCGAGCATATTTAATAGTAAGTCTCATAATCTAATAGCATGCTTTATATGAAAACAAAAATATTAGGGGTTAAAGTATGAAATTGCCGTTTTGTATGGACGAAATCGAGAAAAGTCATTTTTTCATACTAACAATTTTTTAATTTTTTTAAAAACGCCTGAACCGTTTTCGATGCAATTAAAGGTGAAAGTTAGATGGTTATAAAGCTACGCATTACAGTATTTAAATTTCTGAAAATCAAAGTATATAATACAAATATACTTAATTGAAGCAAGAAGGTCAGCTGACACATTGTAAGGGGTCTTTTCAACGACTTCCTTTGAAGTAATAGGCACCAGTATTGCATTTTTTTTTAGTCAAAAGTTACTTTATTTAGTTTTTGATACAATACAAAAAGAATTACCCAATAATATGACTATACTTAAGAGCTATAAACAAAATAAAAAGTGGGAAAATAATCGGCAATTTCATACTTTAACCCCTATTACAATTGTTTTCAGTAAAACACTAAATTCACCGTGCTTAAAATTCAAAATACTAACAGCCACAATAGACAAATAACTATGTTTTAAGATGGCGAAAATCAAAACAAAGAAAAATATAAACACAAATGTTAAGAAGCAAAAAACCTGACTATCACTACGCTAGGAGACGTGGCCAACATTCAAAAACCTAACAAATACCAATATTCTAAGATAGTAAAGAAAATCGCATACCGATTACGTAATACCACTAATGAATGAAACCCAACGCTTACTATGCGCGGGCGCAGGGCGTTTGTAGAAAGCCATGTTTGCCCAAACATTATACCCGGTGTTGTAACACTAACTACTTGACCGATTTTAAGATGTCTTCACATTTAGTGTGTATTATGTGTAAAGTAGTAAAACTTAATTAATAGAAAATATGCATCTTAAAAAGTGAGTGTGATTATTCTGTACTTTATGATTCCGCAGAGATTAAATGAATAGAATATATGTAGAAAAAGTCCAAATGTATGTAAAATATTTCAATGTATGAAAATCAAACCAAATTATTCAATTTGCGTAAAACATAATTCACCTAAATAAAAATCGATTACCGAAATGTATGTACGAATACGAGCGTAATTTGCGATGGTCTACACCAAAAATTTTTTTTTTTTTGTTATATTTGTTTCAATTTACTTAGTATAGAAAAAAAAACTGTTTTAGAAACATCCACATAAAAAGTATGGAAAAGGGAAACATAGACAGACCATCTGCTTACATTATTTGCATTGTTAAACTTGTGCAAAGCAAAATATGGACAGCTAATAACTAGATTTGCAATATTTCATTTTGAATGTTAAATAGTCCTTAGAATGCGGTCAATGTATCTTTTTAAGTGTCTTCAAAAAGGGCATCGGTAAAAAGTAGGTTCAGTCACAAATTATATTCAACCTTCACGTCCTCTCTAGGAAAGGTCGTTGAAGGAAGACTGCATCATTGCATTCAGTTGAACACGTTCTGCGAATGTACTTTTTCTTTTTCGGATGACCTTTATTTGTACAGATATAAATAACTTCAGGTAGTTGTCGGATAAAACATTTTTTTATTTTTTAGTTAATGATTTTTGGTTATAATAAATACGATAAATATATTTTTTTGTTTTAATAAATAATAAAATAGTTTCTGACATTTTGGGACCGTTGCAAGCAGTTCTTCTGTGATCATGGCTCTTGTACTGAATATTTTATTAAGTTTCGAATATGTGCTGACTGCCGACATATCAGAATCTCATTTATAACAAGGTTATAAACACCGAATCAATTAACTATTGTAACAATGACGATAAAAGTTTAAATCATTAGGTATATTACTTGTAAAAATATTTTTATTTAATCTTCAGACAACAAAAAAAACAAAAACTACATAAAAGTCATAACATAAGATCGTTAGATGTATAATATGAACTATATGATATCCAAAATTGCACTGCCATCCAACAAAATAATAATTGCCATCTCTTGCAAGTGCGTTTAACTGACTTGAGGAAAGGAAGAAGGAACATTAAATTTTCTGTTTTTTTTTTGTTTTTATATTCTTTCTATTATTGCCTTTAGACTTGAATCCCAAAACAATATTGCTCAAAAGATCATTAGAACTACTTAATTTATGATAAAATAGTTTATTTACTATTATATTCAAGTCTGATTGTTTCATAAAATAAACAATAACTGATAATTAAAGGAATTCCTTACTTTGCTTATCGCAAACAATGATCCCTATAACAATTGCCATAAAGTCGTGTATAAAACAGTTTTTAGATCAGTTATCTCGGAACCAGTCGACATTGTCGCCACACCCTTGAAGGCTGTATGATACCCTTCTACGATAAAGCACTGAGAATTTGCATCGTCTTTAATTCGTGCCTTGGTGTGCTTTTCGGATATTTGAAGGATGTGAACATATAATAAAAACAATTGAATTAAAAATAAGATATGAAACATGAAAAATAACATATTATTATTAACTAGCTGTTGCCCGCGACTTCGTCTGCGTCAATTCCTGTTATTACTTGGGTATTTATTTTTTGGGTTACTTGAACCGTCTACGCAGCGCACGCGGCGCAAGCCTTCAAACATGAATCATTTACTCCGTTTTTGAAACATTTTTCACTGATGCTTCGCTCCTAATGGTCGTGACGTGATGTTTAATAGTCTAAAGCCTTCCTCGATAAATCGACTATACAACATATTTTTTTTTTAATTCGAACCAGTACTTCCTAAAATTACCGCGTTCAAACAAACAAACTCTTCAGCTTAAATAGATATAAAAAATAGTAGTATAGATAAAAGGTACGTCATAACACAATTGAAAAAGACTACTATTAATGGCACGGTCAAAATTATTTGTTTTGGTCTATACTCTATTTTGCACAAAAAGGTAGAGTTAAAAAAGGTCTTAATGCCATATGCATTGTCTACCAGGTTACCATATGTCTACCGTACGTGAGGTTAAAATATTTTATTTTATTCATCTCTATGCATCGTATCAACATTAACAGTATTTGTTCGGAACCTCAAAAAATTATCCTATATAAACTAGGTAATTTCAGTTAAACGTAACCTAACAACGATCTATGGTAAATAAATATAGTAAATAATATGGTAAAAAATGGTCTAGACCAACGAGGCGTTGTTAGGTGTGTACTGGACCAAGATCTCGGTGTCAACAAAAAGTTTGGAATTTTCCAATATTGCTCGGGTTCGTGATCACCAACCAGCATTAGGCAAGCGTGGTGATTAAGCCAGTACCCATCATTGCTGTGGTAACTTGAATTCAATGATGGAGGCCTTTTCCCTGCAGTGGGATGATTATAGGTTATTACTTTACTTTTACTTCTATCAAATAGGGCGAACCGAATAAAACCGACCGACCGTTGTCGATGCCAAATCAGAGCACTAAACGAACACACACCAAATGCAACGAACCAAAATCTCGTTACCTCTCTGACCCAGCTACCCCATTCCATTATTGACTTTTAACATTCAATCTAACTATTCCCAGAAAATGCTTGCATGCTTAGGCAATTAAATTCCACACGTCATGATCGGTCGAGCAATTCCCTTATTTTTAGGTGCATCTCGACCCAACGGAGAAGATAGACAAACGTTTCACCCAAATAATACTTATCAACATCATCATCACCAGATTTCAGTCCACTGCTGTACACAGGGACGATTTTACCAGAATCGCTTGGCAGGCGGGTTGTCGATCGCAGTTTGGTTAAGACGGTGGTACCCGCCATCTTCTGGCAGTACTCCTTTAGTAATAAGTAAATTTGTAAACTAACACATATCTTTAAATAACAAATTTATAGACTACTAAGAACGTACACATTGTTTGGTGCATGTGGTGCTTTTTTATAAGTAATGGAGCACTTAGTTTAACGTTTTAAATTGAATATCATGTGTGTAATAGTGTACATATTGTTGAAAAGCCAAATAAATAAAATAAATAAATAGTCACTTCTTTCGACACACACATGGCAGACAGAGCGGTGCTATTGCTTTAAAGTGTCGGCACTACTCGACACATTCATTACATTTTTCCTTATCTAATTAGAAGAGAAAATTAATCGTGTTACCTACATAATATTTTAGCGAAATCTAAATAAACCGCAAAAGCAAATGTATCATAGCAAATAATTGAATTGCGTAAACGGCCAAAAACGAAGTTATGCTCACATACGCATTAACCACCGCCTTGCGGTTACGACACTAGCATCGTAACACCGCAACTGGGACACTTCTTGTACACTTCGATAGTTTTTACCAGGTTTATGCCACCTGGGTAGAGACAGATGTCATTGTAGAATCATATGTATTTTCTTCAAGAGACGGCAAGGCTCAGTTTCCGGATTACAGGCCCCCAATTCCGCTAATTTACAAATGGCTCAATAGAATCGCAATTGTATATTTTGACACATTTAATATGGTAGTAATGTTAAAATATACGATTGCGATGCCATTGCGATTCTATTGAGCCATTTGTAAATTAGCAGAATTGGGGCCCAGATCTTTTGTGATTTGAAACACCCCACTAGTCTAGTGGTAAGTACCTGGCCAAGATCCCGGGCTTAGGGCAACAAGAGTTTTATATTTTCAAACATCACTCGGGTTTGTGATCACCAACTAACGTTTGACAAGCACGCAGATTATGCCTGTACCCATCATTGCTGTGGTAACTTGAATTCAATGAAGAAGCCTTTTCCAGCAGTGGGATAATTGTAGGACGTTACTTAACTTTACTTGAAATTCCAGGTGCGTCCAAGATTATGATTTGTCAAGGCGAGTTTAGACGACTTGAACAAATTTAAATTAAAACATATGAAAATAAACTATAACGAGGTATCTCCAGATTTTTAAGTTCTGTTAAAATTCAAAAATTCCAGTTGTTTTTCTTTAGAATTTTATTAACTTTAGTAACATAGCATTAAATCTTTAGATCCTTTGATGCTATTCAGTTATTCAGCAGAAACTGGCAGTGCCTCAGGCGTTGTTGGCCTAATTAGAATAGGGATTATTGGTTATTCCTATCTAACTTAAATATTGATTATTTGACCTAGCAATTTGTAATGGCGTCGTATTCGTAATTTTCTTTAATCCCAAACTTTTTTATTTTTCGGCGGTTAAATACGTTTTTAACATAGTAGAAAATAACGTAGTAGGTTTATCATTTACGTCTTTATTCAATGTACATGTTCAGGTGTAGTTAAATAACTAATTCAATTATGTGTTCAGGAGGAATAACATACTTAAAATCTTTATGTACAAGTTTGTAAACTTAACATACAAAGTGTCGAACCGGTCAGCGCAGGCGCAGATTGGCACCGCAGGCTCTCTAGGTCACACGGGGCGTGGAAAAACGCACCGGACTATGAAGGCTGCTAATTGTATGTGTTTATGAAAGCCTGATTAGGCGGCGATAAACGTAGATGCTTAGGCACGGTATTATGTTTAATAAATGAGTTGTTATTTTTCCTTTTTAAAAGCTTTTCAGACTTTGATTATGTGATATCAATGTCTTGTAATATGACCTTTTTCAAGATTTTTCCTTATTACTTATTTGATAACTATCTATCAAAACAAACCAACTTAGGTATACCAGGGTTTAAGTAATCGGATGATGGAGACAAGCTACTCATGCTTGGGTTGTGTATATGAATACCAACAAAGAATGTATATTAGGTTATTGTTTTTTTTTCTTGAAATAGCGAGATGTAGTTAGTATAATTAGATTAAAATAATATATTTTAACTTGTGTACCTATATAATAATAAGTCTTTAGTACAATAGACCAGTGTAAACTCATCATTTGGGCATCCTCACATCTTATTTCTAGATTCTCAGAATCTATACACGAGTTTGTCCAACAGGTGGGGTGTCAGGACTACACAATATGGGCAACATCACATACCTTGTTCAGATCCCAAATTAAATAACTATATAAAGCACTTGTTATGGAAGTGGTCACAACGAAGGTACCACAAACAAACTTTAAACGATACAGACAAGTAGGTAAGTACATTGGAACATTAACAAGTTTTTAAGATTTTTGTCACGAGCCTTGCTAACCAAAATCAAACGCAAGCTTAGACGCGGTCAAAAGTACTTAAATCGTTTATTATCCATAATAACATATTGTCGAGCCTTATACAAACAACACGGGTGTGCCTACGATAATACGACAGTAATAAATCGTTTTCTACTTCATACGGTCAATAGAAATGGCATCCGCATACTTTTGATTGTACTCGCTATTTGACGTGGCGCGTTGAACTCTTTTGTATGGACGAGCGGATAGCTACGAGTTCTAACAATGATATATGAGCGCTACTTGTAAGATGTGTATTGCGTTACTTATGACCATCATACAAATGGATTACTAGTTATTAGAACCTTGCTTTGCTAAGTTACTTACCCACTTATTGTAGTTTAAGTTTTTATGTGGTAGGTAATAAATAAAAATTAAATAGTTATACATATGAAGATTATAATGTATAAATATTATATCTAGGTAAAAAAATGGTTGTTCACGTTACTCTTTGTTTCGGATAAACACAGATAAAATGTTTAGAGTAATCCTTGCTAATATTATAAACGCAAATTAAATGTCTGTATAATACGCTTAAGACATAAACGCTTTTTAAATCTATTTTTATATTGGTACAAATATAGATTAGACCTTGAGAAAGGACATCTAGACTATTTTATATCCCAGAATCCTACTGCTAGGCTCGATTTAAAGTTGGTTTCGTGTAGTTTAGCCGCGGGCGAAAAGGTACTTCTTAAGTTTACAGTCTATAAATACTACGAAAACCTTTATGCAAGTAACAATTTAAGTAATAACAATATAACTAGACGTTAATGCGACATTTTACAGAATAACAAACCTACGTTCGAATCAGCCGAGAAGAGCCGGAATTCTCGCGTCGGGGAATGTGCGCGGGCGCAACCAAGGACGTGCGCATAGAGCAACCCACAGATAAGAATCGTGATGACATTTATACCTAAAATGCCATTGAAAAGATACTTGTGTTTTATGTCCTAGATCACGGTCAATGAATATTTTTGTCGTCCCGTCTCATAGAGTTTGTAGTAGTTCATTTTTTAGCTGGTTACGTTTAGTCACAGACCACATACTCTTGTGGTCTGTGCGTTTAATAATATACTAACCGAACAAAAAAATTATCAAAATCTGTCAAAAATCAGACGTTTAAAAATGTTATTCGTGTTTAAATATAAAAAATAGGCGTAGGTAACTACGCCTTGAATTTGGAACCGACGAATTTATCGTCATTCGAAAATACATTGTATTTGCTAAAAATACAGTAAATTTATTAACAATTAAGATGTTATTCTACGAGTTCCACCTATGTCCGACTATAGTCGAGCAATGCTATTTAAATGAAATGCCTGATACGAAAGGTCACTTGGATATCTAGAATGTTCACTTTTTTATATCTTGTTTGAGATCAATATTTATAAATTTGTTTTATCCTATAAACACCAAGATTTAAATAATACTATTAGAAAATGTTTGTTTAATAATTCCACCAACTGATTTTATCAAAGTCTCAAAAATCTTTACAATGAGGCAACTCTATTGTAGAACTAAAAAGCTCATTTTCGAGACTGTGCATGATGGCTGACGGTGACTTTTTTTTTGGCACCAACTCAGATATGGTTATTCGAATATTTAAAACATACACCGACGATCTCCGAAGTGATGTGGCATACACACTGGTTTATGTCTCACTCTAAGATCTCGCATTCGATTCCCTGACGGATTGATGTAGATATATCAGTTTTCTATCTGGTCTCGGGTCTGGGTGTTTGTGGTATATTATTTGTTTGTGGTTGCACAAAGCAAGTGCTTTAATAGTTCGTGAATCAGAACAAGGTATGTGATGTCCACATTTATTTATACATTATACCAACCCCGTAAATGCATAAGCTATCAGCTAACCTAATACAGTCAATATGATAAATTGTTTTTAAGGATTTGCTGCAGGAAATAATAGCTATTTGTCCTAGCTTTGCACGGGTGTATCAATCAAGATATTGCAAGCAGATCGTCTAAAACCATGTTTACCCTTTACGCATTTTTCTTGTGAATATTAAAATTTCTTAAACAGTTCTTTCCAGACCTTTGTCAAAATTTTTCGTTTATAGAAACCTCTTTCAGACCATCACAAACATAATTAAAAAAGAATCATCTAAATCGTTGCAACCATTTTGATGTGATGCGCGTACATACATTTCGGAAATAGATTTTGATTTACAAAGAAGAAGAAGATTAGGTTTATACTTGAACCAAAACACTTTTACTAGCCAGCCATTAATTAACAGAGGATAAAATGCTAAATATAATTCAAAGGAATGTTAATCACATTCAAATTGATAGTGAGGCAGCGAAGACGAGCCTATATTTAAAGTTACGCAATAAAATGTTCGTAGTTATGCGGATTGCGACGAATAACGAATTCTTAATCAATTACCATAATTGACTAGCAAATGACCAAACCAGTTGTCATTTTAGGTATAGCCTTATGGTACAAACCAAGGTTTAAAATTGTACTGTTCAGGTGTGTCTTAGGTATCAACGATCACATACTACAGGTCAAAAAGATAAACAAAGGCTTAATCTTCACTGCTGTGCCCTTCAGGGCCTATAATGATCTTCTAGCTTTAAGCTGTATCTAACACCTAAATGTTAACAGTATGGATGAAATAAATATGAATATGAATACCTAAAATCTATCGCAAGATAGATATATAAATACTTACTCTTTGTAACACACCAAAATATATATATATAACACAAAAAAAATACTTTAAGGCTCTACAATTTTCTTCACAACTAAACGGAAACCTCTCTGAAAGGAGGACTTAGCCATGATAATTAAACATACGTGATTTTGTTTACTCCAACATATTTAATGAAAATGCGCTGCTGTGGTCTTCTAAATTAGGTTTTCAGAAAAATGATTTAATAATTATGCAAGTATTGTTCGAAATATCCACCCAATGTTTACAGCATTAACCTATTTTCATATTTTTGCATAATCGGACAGAGAAATCACCGCAGCCGCACAGAAAATCGGGTGAAAACTGAAATCGAAATACTCGATTATGTACAGATTAAATCGAACCAGTCCGTTACTCAACGAATCCGGCTGGTGAATCAAAAACTTTCATTAGACCAAAGGAAACTCGCCAAATATATTTTAGATTACGTACCACTATGCTAATGAACTTATAATAATATGTTACGACACCTATAACGACTATATTAATTAGCCTCTCACATGAATGTCGACTTTCCTACAATTAAAAAATAATAGCGAGGAAATTTACGCTTCAGATGTTGTTGGTAATTTTTAAAGGTAATAATTACTTATTGTCAAATTATTTTTTTAAAACCTTTTAGTTGACTTACCATTTTTAAAACTGCGTTGACAAAGATCCTTCTTCTAGATTCCCCCATTTCATCAAAATTACATTAATATTGTAAAAAATCCTTAAATAGTCTATTTCCGATGATCACAACTGTTTTATCACATTATTCACAACACCAACAAAATAATCGAATTAAATCGATGCACTCCGAAAACTAGCACTGGCCGCTGACACGCGCGTGTAAAATAAAAATGATAGGCGTTCGAAATTCAAATTCTCGTTTCGGCGGGTAACGTCAACTCGCGCCAACTGCGCTCCTCAGACTGCCAAGATGGCGGGGTTTTTTTGACGGTTCACACGAGCCGATTCACTTTCTACGACCTTACGTTGTATACGACTTGTAATTAAGCATAAAAGCTTTACGTAACCTCTACGATGTAACCCGAGTCGGTTTCGATTTCCGTGATTTTTATTATTGTTGCAAATTTTGGAATCGCTCAAAGGTCGCACGCGCACCATTTTCCCGCCCTCTAAACGATCAATATTTGAAAATGTAGATCTTCGTATGTCTAAATGTCAATGCGCCGATCGGCTAGAAATCATGAGGTAACAATAATAAAATTGTAATATGTTTCCTATCTTACACTAGGTTTAAAGACATTTTATCTGTTATATTTGGCATATTGACTTTATGCATGGAACGCTGCAATTTAAAAAAAAGTGGAATTGACTGATGAATCACGGATAAGTATGTACTGATGCGATTTGCTATCGTAGCAAGGAAGAAAATGGAAAGTGTTCTCAAACCGGTAGCAGAACTTCCCGACGCCGCGCCGCCATAAAAGACTCACTAGTTATGACCAAGTATGTTGAGCGGGATTCCTGCCAAATTCTTCCGTGAGTTAACGTAAGCATATTTTTCCGCAAAAGGTTTCGATTTTTAGAATCTCAATAAAATCGGTTACTTAAAGTTATAAAAGCTACTCGTAGTACCAGAACCACGCACCAATTGGGCAAGGCTTGCATACTATGGTGAATACTTCTATCCTTATTCGTACTAATATAATATTAAAAATGCGACAGTAACTCTGTCTGAACCGATTTCGATAACAATGGTACAAAGATAGATTAGACCTTGAGAATGAACATAGGCTATTTCGTATCCCTCTGCTGGGCACAAATTTGCGCACGCATTAGATCAGGCAGTAGAGTTAAATATTATCTTATATTATAAACGCCCCGTTGGTCTAGTGGTTTAAATACCGGGCCAAGATCTCGGGGTCCCAGGTTCGAATCCCGGGTCGGGCAACAAAAAAGTTTCGAATTTTCGAACGTTGCTCGGGTTTGTGATCACCAACCCGCATTTGGCAAGCGTGGTGATTATGCCAGTACACCCATCATTGCTGTGGTAACTTGAATTCAATGATGGAGGCCTTTTCCCTGCAGTGGGATGATTATAGGCTGTTACTTTCCTACTTTATTATTAAGAATATTCCATGATTTGACATTATATTTTCGGCCTTCGACTGCGAGAGACAGAAAAGACATCATAATAACTCTCTACCAGCTGTCATTAACTTCCTATATCGGGCCTGTGGTAGATCATGCCGCTCCCGCATTGGCTTGTATAGCCATCATGTCTTTCTGATCGGAGTTTAAAATTTAAATCATCTGACAAAAATAGCCTTAAGAAAGTCTAGAAAGTAATATAGCAGACAAAAATTCCAGGTAATCATTGTAGAAATCTCCAAACAATTAACTCTTATTAGAGAATTTAATATTTTGATGATGACCAGTTGTTAAATGCAGTTGAGTCCGGTAATACATCATTATCATTAATCATTACTTAGGATACAATCGCTTATCAGTGTTCGGCAAAGAGAGATCTGGAGTTTCTGCCAATATTTTTTTTTATGTATTTCTGATATTTTGGTGCAACCGCCATGATAAATATAAAAAAAAAGTAAAAAAGGAAAGTAACAGCCTATAATAATCCCACTGCAGGGCAAAGGCCTCCATCATTAAAATCAAGTTACCAAAGCAATGATGGGTATAGGCAAAACAAAAAAATAATAAATAAATATTTTCAAACATGCCACACTGGGCCACACAAAGCCATCTTGTCCCAAACTACCCAAACTAAGCTACTACTAAGAAGCTTGTCGTATTGGCTACTATACAACCGATAATCTTACTTAAATATATATATTTTTTAAATATATACTTATAATACATAGAAAACACCTAGACCAGTACAAACAGACATGGTCATGCACACAAATATTTCTACTATGCGGGGATCGAACCCGTGACCCATGGCTCAGAAGCAGCGCTTACTACCACTGATCGAGAAAAATCGGTATTTTATTTCAAAGAAATGTTTCATTCATATTTAATAACTGCTCTTAAGAACTACCTATACATAAGTTCTTTCGTGATCAAGGCCCTTGCAACAGACCCGAAATATTGAGAACTCATAAAAACAAGGTACATGATAATAACACCGAATGAATTAACTCTCGTGAAACTGTGAAAGTTTAAGTCAGTAAACAGAGATTATTTTAATCTTTCTGGCTAGGCTATCCTGTCTTGGATACTTTTATGATTTAGACATTTACTAAGTAATTATGTAAGCGCAGCAAAATAACAGAAATACCCAAACATTTTGGCTACATATTGCAGCAATGTTGTTTGTACCTATTTAACTTGTGTGATGATATGTACCAATAAAATATTGTTCTTTCTTTCTTTCTTTCAAACAGCCTGACCGGAGAAATTATATCAGTATTTTATTTTTTTAAATAGGCTTCAGGAAGCGCATCTGCATGTCTGTACATTTTATTCTACCACTAGCTATATCTAATTACTGTTATTATGATCGCGATTATTTTTGCAACATTTTTTACTATTGCTTCGCTCCTATTGGTCGCAGCGTGATGTTATTTAACCTAAAGCCTTCCTCGATAAATGGACTATCCAACACAAAAAGACTTTTTCAATTTGAACCCGTACTTCCGTAGCGCGTTAAAACAAACAAACAAACAAACTCTTTAGCTTTATAATATTAGTATAGATGAGATTTTAAAGTGGGTTCAAACCCGGTACCTCTCAGCTGACAGCAACTAGAAAACTGCTCTTTTTGCCAATTGATATCGAAGGTTTGTGTTTTTGGTGGTGGATTAACTATGTGTAAAGTCTGTGCTAACTTACCAAATAAAAACATATTACAAGTTTTGAAGGATGACATTAAATATTCGGGTACAATATTTGCGCTGTGAATACCATTTAACAAGCACACATAAATACGTTCTCTAGCCTTCGACATGTCCCAGATCATGCGCGCGCGGCGACAAAAACTCAGGAATGTAACCTGACGTACCGCGCCTACAACAAGACTCATGTATCTTTCAGGAGAGAATATTAATTAACCTAATCTTACTAATATTAAATGCGAATGTTTGGATAATAATAATATTTTTTTTTGTTCATAACAAAGATAGAACAGAAATAGTGAAATACAAATACATATAACGCAGTAAGACTAGTAGAGAATACAATGAAATCTCAGAGCCAGAATTAAACCTGTATGTAAATATAATTTTAATCGGTTCAGCGTTATAAGCGTGAAGAGGTTAGTAGAAAGACACACTTTTCAATTATGATACGAGTATCAGTCAGTATGGTTCATCATCATCAGCCTATCGCTGTCCACTGCTGGACATAGGCCTCTCCAGTTGCACACCACTTAGGTCGATCCTCGGCTTCTCGCATCCAGCTCCTGCCAGTCTTGCGCAAACCATCACTCCACCTGGCCCCCCATTCTGCTAATTTACAAATGGCTCAATAGAATCGCAATTGCATCGCAATTGTATATTTTGACACATTTAATATGGTAGTAATGTCAAAATATACGATTGCGATGCCATTGCGATTCTATTGAGCCATTTGTAAATTAGCAGAATTGGGGCCCTGGCCTGAGGGCGTCCTACACTACGTTTTTCCTAAAATCAGTATGGTTAGTACGTACTCGTATTTATTCATTAAACCACCAAATTTTTCGCACGTTGAAACTAACATTGCGAAATCCTCTGTGCAATTTCTCTACCATTCTAATTCATCAGTTTGTGTGTTTATTCACTTTCGTCGCGTTTTATATTCAGAACAAATCGCTAGAGTTGGTGTATATATTTCGGATCTAAATGCAGATTAGAATTAACTTGTTTTTGTATTCCAAACTAGTTGTACGTCCCGGTTTTGCACTTTTTAATCAATGAAAATATAGCAAGAAAACGATCTGTTTATAACCGTGTTAAGACGCTTTTCATAGGGGATATTTGTAAAACAGCTTTCCGGTTTCCTGTTCAGATATTTCAAAACCTACAAATATTTTCCTTTACCTGGCCATTACAAACAGAACAAAAAAGAATTACCTATCCAATTTGGTGCCGTCGATCGGAAGTAATATTTCATACATTATTACACATATTAAAAAGAGGAAAGATTTGTATTTTTGTGTGTGTGTGAGAGTATGTTTGTATTGAATAGGCTCTGAAACTACTGGACCGATTTCAAATCTTCTTTTACTATTACAAGCTGACACTATCCCTGATGAACATAGGCTACTGCGGGACCCGGTAGGTGGCGCTGCTGTTGGTATGTCCACTACTAAACGGCTTGACCGATTGGGTTGAAATTTTGCATGAGTATTTCCATGGTTTCACAGACACGAATGTATTACGCCTTCGTCATTTATCTTTCTATATGCCACCGCTAGGCACAGGTTTTCGACTGTTCGATATGACGTGGAGTTCACGCGGGCAGAGCCGCAGACGAAGAGCTAGTTTTTAAATAAAGAAAAGATACTACTAAGATGAGTAGTCAATACTAAAAAGTATAATTAAATAGGTAACTCTTCGTTATCATCATCATCACAGCGAAACAACGCCCTCAGCGGGACGTAGAGTTCCCTTAAGAGAACTCTCACCGTTTTGAACGAATCTCTAAGATTTTGGACGCCTTATTGACTACCTTATAAAACTTCTAGAAGAAATTTAATAACTGCGAAATATAGGCCAATCTTTGGTATTGACGTTTAATGAAAGCCAATTGCTAAAACTAACTTGCTTTATTCTCAGTGCCACATCTCCCACAACCATTTTACTGAAAACCTGCCGCAGACTTAATTTCAAAGTCCTGTATCTATTAATAATGCTAATATATTAAGCCTAAAAAAATGTAGCAATTATTGGACACATGTTTTTGTTGTCATTTAATGTAACAGATTTTACAATTTCATTACCATGAATGAAAAAAAAGATATATAATTTGTGCAAATTTTTAAGATTAGCGCCTTTATTTTATCGTGATTTGTGGTTTAATACACAGTAAAACCTAACAAAAAATTATCCCAAAATAAACAATGTGCCTTCTACAATTGATTTCAATAGTTAATTTTGCAAATATTTTGATTAATTTATCAATATATTGATCTGAACATTAGTATAAATTACAATGTGCAAGCAAGCAGCGATTAGAACGGCGCGAGCGCCCGTACAGGTAGGACCTGTGCCATTTTCTTCCGCGTTCTGAATTACGTGCTCTCGCAGCGTGAATTAATGACTATACTGCGACCAAATACTTTTGATCCGCTTTTAGTTTCGCTTCGAAATTTAAGATTTGCTCATTATGAATTATGTAGGTATACCATGAATGACTGTCGTTGCTTGTGTTTGTTTTTTCCAGCAGTGGGTCGCAAGAATGCCGGATACCATATTATTAAAATAAAGAAAACGTGATAACACTACAGCCTTAAAAAAACCACAAATTTAGTTAAATGCAATCATTATTTGTTTTCAATTTAGCAAAAGTACATCGCCTGACATTGCAACATTATGAAGACACGAAACAAATCTAATGATGGAGCTAGAGACTGGTTATAGGAACTTTGAAATAAAACGATGCAACGTTATCGAATTCGGGCTTGTATTGTATGATTTGTTAAATGTACTCTATTTCCAATGTCATTGATATATTTTCCTATTAAAAGTGAATATTTCCATGGTTGTCTATTTTGTTTCCTAAGATATGAATTCAAATTAATGCAATAATAATAATAGTAAAGGTGCAAAAAAGATAAGACTTCTGTCACGGCTCCGGCGCTGCGGGTCTCTGGCAGTTCCACGCGTATTCATCGTCGCAAATGGTTTTCTCTCACCACCGCAGCTCCGGCTTTCTGGTTTCGCCGGCCAGCCTCAGCTTCGGCGCCTAGATCACGGCCTTCCGCTCCTCAGCCCGCGGGCCACCTCGCCCCTCTGCGCCTACGTGCTTTTGGATGTACATTGCTGGGTTTCGTTACCGTCACTAAAACCTAATTTTAGAAAATAATTTAGAGCTGCTATTGCTATTATATTGCATATTGCTATTAACTATACTTTGTTGGATATTATAGATTAACATTCGGAATAATACACAGTCTTTTTTACCCTTAAAATTAAGACATACAATTATTATAATAATCGATTTTATGACTTAATAGTTTTATAAATTAAGACAATAATTATAAAAAAATATGTTACCACTCTTTGAACATTATGACTAGAAAATTTTATGGAAAACATGTTATGGTTAGTGATTTTCGCAAAAACAATTTTAGAAGAAGTAAGGCAGTACCTATTTCCGTACTTATTTTAAAATTCCTGATTTTAGAGACAAGCTGTTCGTCTTTGGATTACGCGTGAGGGTGAAGAGGGAAATTTGAATGATCGTCGCTGAAGCTGTCATAGTCGTCCTGTAATCTCAAATAATGAAAGAGATATTATGAGACGTGATTATGAAAATAATGGTTTTACACTGATTAAAACTTCTGCAGAAATGTTTGATGTTTCAACTCAGATAATCAGAAATAATTTACATTACACAGGTTTGCGTTACAGGCATTATGTAAAGAAAATATATATGACTCAGGCTCATAAACTTGCTCGTCGTTTTGCCAGATAATATTTACTTCAATATCGACTGGAGTAACACTGTGTACTGTTACGAGAAAACTTTTAACTCCAGTTAGCATGGTCGTTTACATCTTTGGCGATACGATGGGAGGCGTTACATAGAAGATCATGCCATACCAAACAGAAAATCAGGTCGAATTTCTCTTTACATGTATGGTTGGATGACTACTGATGGTGTTGGGGAGTTGTGCCGTTTACCACCACGAACAACGGCATCGGATTAAGTTGATGTCCTCCAAAATGGAATCTTACCGGCAATCCGGATTTATCTATATATATAAAAATGAAAACTGATTTAATGACTGACTGACTGACATATCAACGCACAGCCCAAACTACTGGGATTTAAAATCTATATATATAAAAATGAAAACTGATTTAATGACTGACTGACTGACATATCAACGCACAGCCCAAACTACTGGGATTTAAAATCTGAAAATTTTCACCGTGCTTCCTTTTATAGTGTAGGTGAGCACTAAGAAAGGAATTTTGGAAATTCCGCCTCTAAGGGGGTAAAAAGGGCCCCATAAGTTTGTATGAAACTCCGTCAGTTTTGAAGCTAAGTCAATGAAAATTGGTATCCAGCTACCTGATTAAAAATTAAGAATGACGTCTTTCAGGATTTTTGAAAATTTAATCTTTAAGGGGATAAAAAATGGGGGCAAAGTTTGTTCGGTTCCGCGTCATATCCATACTCTTTACATATTTGTACTCTCTGACTTTACTTAGTTTTGTTATGACATTCAATGTGTCAATCAGAAAAAAATTTCGCCATAATATAAAAGAAGAAGAAGAATTTCTTACAAACAGAATGGTATTACCTATTTTAGAATTTAATAATTGGCGCCGAAATGGATGAAATAACTGAATTAAAACGTGTAGAACTTTAATTAAAGGCTGCATTACAAAATTCGGCAGCCAGATACAAAACCTACGAGAAATTTCTGATTATGAATTAAAATTAGTGAGTGATCAGCTGGTGAAGTGACAGATGAACAAAATTACCAAGAATAATTTGGAAGAGATACGACTACAAATAATATTACTGATGACCCACAGTTGGAAACTGAGATTGAAGAAAAAAATAACCTTCAGGGTATTACAACACAGCTTAAACTAAAACTGCAGAGTTTGAATTCGATAGCACGAATCAATTCCATGTATGCAGAAGGTACTAAGGAGCAAAGGTCGGTCACAAACAAATCTTAGGACATCTAAATTGAACTCAGTACCATTAGACAAGGACGAAACATTCAAAAACATCATTAAACGGTTGGATACGTACTTAAAACTGAACAGATGTGATGATATCGATACAAGGAAATACACGTCAATCATACATCTTTGAGCCCAGAATTACATCAGAAAACGTATTATATTATATTTTTGTGCTCCACGGGATCCTTGTGAGTTAGAATTTGAAGAGTTGGATAAAATTCAGTTAGTAAATTATCAACAACTCAAAATTTGACAGATTACTAGAAAATTTAACAATGGTGTTTGACGGAACTCTTGTTTGAATATGAAACTACAAAGCTCAATTAGTGCTTCAAGAAAATGTGACACCAATTTTCATCTAGCCGCGACGTACTCCAAATGCCCTGAAGGACAAAGTTGACGAAGAAATAAGGAGGCTATGTAACGAAAAGACAAAGCTTGAAAATTCCTATTGGATGTCTTATCTATATGTATATTGGTACATATTCAGAAAATAAATATTGGTACTTACCATAAGAATGGTATTATTTAGAACTTAATCATTTTTAGGGTTCCGTACCCAAAGGGTTAAAACGGAACCCTATTACTAAGACTTCGCTGTCTGTCGGTCTGTCCGTCTGCCTGTCACCAGGCTGTATCTCAAGAGCCGCGATAGCTAGACAGTTGAAACTTTTCACAAATTATGTATTTTTGCTACCGCAATAACAACAAATACTAAAAACAAAATAAAACAAATAATGAAGGGACAAAAAAAATTTTTGTTGTATGGGAATACAACAAACGCGATTTTTTTGTCTTTTTTTGTTCGATATTAATAATGGCAACAGGTAGGCACTTGAAATATTCACAAAACACTCAGTTATATTTCTAACTTTAATTATCAATAATTAAATGAATATTTAAGGGAGGTTCCCACACAAAAAAAACCATTTTTTGCTTGATATCAATAAATGGTAACAGGTAGGCACTACATTAACTAAATTAATGTAGGTACCTACTATTGTTTTCGTAGTCAATGGTACAGAACCCTTCGAGTGCGAGTCCGATTTGCACTTGGCCGATTTTTGTTTATACGGTAGAGACAAATGTTGGGAAATAAATATTGGTACTTACCATAAGAATGGTATTATTTAGAACTTAATCATTTTTAGGGTTCCGTACCCAAAGGGTAAAAACGGAACCCTATTACTAAGACTTCGCTATCTGTCCGTCTTTCCGTCTGCCTGTCACCAGGCTGTATCTCAAGAGCCGCGATAGCTAGACAGTTGAAACTTTCACAAATTATGTATTTTTGCTACCGCAATAACAACAAATACTAAAAACAAAATAAAACAAATATTGAAGGAAAAAAAATTTTTTTTTTTTGCCTTTTTTGTTCGAAATTAATAATGGCAACAGGTAGGCACTTGAAATATTCACAAAACACTCAGTTATATTTCTAACTTTAATAATCAATAATTAAATTAATATTTAAGGGAGGTTCCCACACAAAAAAAAACAATTGTTTGGTTATTTTTGCTTGATATCAATAAATGGTAACAGGTAGGCACTACATTAACTAAATTAATGTAGGTACCTAATGTTGTTTTCGTAGTCAATTGTACGGAACCCTTCGTGCGCGAGTCCGACTTGCACTTGGCCGATTTTTGTTAATACGGTAGAGACAAATGTTGGGAAATCGGAAAAGTGTATAGAATTACACTGTTGTACCTTATGACATTATCAACTATATTAAGCAGTACAAAATTAATTCCTAAACTGGGCATAGACCCGTATCTTAGGCAGAAAAAGGTAACAGGTGTGTTGCAACAACACTAAGCAGCCGACTGGTGGATTAAATCAATATAGACTGGTAGAACATTTGACAAGCTTCCATTTAGAAGATAATTTGATAAACTTCCATTTAGTAACGATTTATTTTTTCTAGGACGCACCGCTTTTGGGGGCCTGGCAAAGTTTGTTTAGTGAAACTGCCTTTCTAACGCATCCAAATTATCTTTTTATTTAATATCCTCCATATTTAAAAAAATACACTTTTAAAACATGAAAATAAAACGTTGAAAAAATAATCACCTCACTTCATAATTCCGTGTTGTTTAACTTAGGAATAGCTACCACCACCCACCAACCACTAATGACCAAGCAGCAGTAATTAATGATGTTTTGCTGACATCATTTGAAGCTGAAGAAATATAAAAATTTATAGACACAGTGGTCAGTACAGTCGAATCAGTTCTCTATCCTGTCAAGTTTCTGAACACTTTTATCCTACTGATCATCCTCTACCATTCATGCCTCGAACCCACATCCCACATGAAAGTTTTGTGAAACTACGTCAGCTTTTTGGTATAAATTTTGTTATGTTGTTTATAAGGATTTTTTTATAATTAAATATTTGAGGGGGTGAAAAACGGTTGAATATTTTGTGGTTAATTATTTGTGTTTAACATCATATTGAGGTACTTGAAACTTCGTTTATCGATCATGAAGGGAGAATGACATAGGACTGGCTTTTTCAGAGCTCTACACCGATGCTGGTACTACACCGGTATTCTATCCAAACGTAGTATGCAAGCAAATTGTCTTTGTAAAATCGCCTTTTTAACGCTTATGGATCGAGAAAAATGGTAACCTACTTGGTTGGAAATTAAGAATGTGTTTTTTTATACAGGGCCACTTCTTCCAGGGCTCTACGCCAGTGTTGATCATATTCGAATAAAGCCTTGCAAGCTGCTTTGAATGGTTTGTTGTACTACAGCGTTGACAGTTTTGAAAGTTTCAAATGATGAAGTACAATACTTCAGATTTCATGTAAATGCAAACAGATGTGGTGCGAGCTCGCTTGGACCACGGTTCGCTAGGAGAACTAACACCGGATCCCTAAATAGTTTAAATCGGCCCCTTTCATCCAACTTTTGTATCAACGGGCCCCGGTAAGTCGGCAACGACGTATCGGCTCCCACTAAGTGCCCACCACCACCTCGCCCGAGATCACCGACCTTCGGCACCGTAGGCAAAGGAAGTGGAGGAAAAGAGTGGAGGAGAGGGGGGTGAGTCGTGACGAAAACTTTGCAACAGATCAAAACCCACGCGTGCGAAGCCGCGGGCATCAGCTAGTTGTCCATAAAATGAAATGCCACAATTTTATTATTTGCAGGACAGTTGTTCTTTGTATAAAGCAAGGGTGACGCGTGCATGGTTTGGTGCACACCCGGAAATAAGGTTAATACTTTGGCTTTCAAAATCGCCTGATGTCAACCCTATCTTCTTTGGTCTTTGGGGCCTTATGGTTCAAAGATGGTCAAACCAGCATGAAAGAACAGCAGAGGCTCTGGAACAGCTTTGATTGTAATGAGATATGGGAGGAATTTCGCGGATCAGATATTTGCTCTAGACTTGTAGGCTCAATGTCTTGTGTCACTGCACAAAATATAAATTTAGTCGTATATTTTGTCAGAAAATGTTTGCTTATGATTGCGTTGTTCTATAACGCGCGAATGATTTTTCAAATTAGGGTGATATACAACTTTTTTAGCCGACTGTACTTATTAGTTCCGGAGCTTAATAGTGGACGCTTCCTTAAGGAGTAAACACTAATACCTATTTCATTATTATTGATTTTTCGTAGTATAAGACTGATTTTTTTTTTAATTCCTTATAATATATTTTACATAATATACTAATTTGTGTTTTATTATTAATCGACATCTATAAATATTCAAAATACAAAATAAACTCTACTTAAATTTAAAATTAATATCATATCAAGGTTTATTACGATCACGGCTCAAGATTTTTTTGTCCATCTCGGTGCATGCTTTACTCTGTTTACCTTACGTATGTGTGACTAGCTACGCACACTTATACAATAACTCAGTTTTTACCTAAACTTGAGCGTTATCCATTTTGTGTAATGGCTCTTAAGGATCTACACAACCACCGGTACCGCGCCACACGAATCAAGCGGCATACTCCACTGATCGTCATTCGATGTTTAAAATTCGCAGTCAACCACTTTCTTTATCTACTCCACATCTCTTTACATACACCAGGCTTCAAAACAAAGAGATGTACCTCTGATTCACACACAAACAAAACGTGATCGGAATAAATACTGCAGAAGTCAATGCACTCTGGTAAGGATTTAAAGGATGTCTCTGGTCCTTTTAACTTGAATATTATTCAGAGTTTGATGCCATGAAACGGAATTCCCGCGAAGTAGGTAAGGGAGTTCAGCGCCAGCTTTCCTGTTTGGGGAAACAAGGAAACTTAGGTGTGTCGGGTGAAATAATCCAATTTTTGAGTTAGTTCTAGTGCTTGATGATAACTGTCGCAAAAAAACGAATGCTGGCTTACTTTTCGCTTTTAGTGGGTTCCGCTATTTTAGAAAAAAGTTTAATTTTTAATTTTTGAAGGCTGTCAACCTTATTTTTGTACGTGGGTAGCACTGAAATGTTTAAAACTGGCCAGTTAGAAACATTGCAAATGAAAACTTTTTTTTGAATTTCAATTTTAGAACTCTTTGGTAACCTAATGTAGTATAATGCATTCATTTGTCATTTGTTTTTGTGAATTAGCGGCAAATCTAAAACTCTTGTTACACGTGAAAATGAACCTAATGCGAGAAAATTCTCGGTCAATGATTTATCATGACTTTCGTTGTGGGCTTACTCAACAACAAAGCTATGATAGGCTGCTTTTAGCATTTCTTAATGAAACCCCATCTCGTACCACTATTTACAATTGGTTTAACGAGTTTAAGCGTGGACGTAGCAATCTCACTGATGATCCGCGTGAGGGACGTCCTTTAACAGCGACTACTGAAGATAACATCAGTGCTGTGCGACACATGATAGAGGAAGATAAAAGAGTGACCTATCAGCAGATACGGGCAACCCTAGGCATGTGTATGAGTCAAGTTCAAAAAATATTACACCAACATTCCCCATACTTTAACCGACAACCAGAAACACCTTCGCATGGACTGGTTGGACGGCCAAATGTTAGATAAGTTCAACGGCGGTGACTCAAATGCTGTATTTGATATCGTCACAGGTGATGAAATCTGAATATATTGCTACGAACTCGAAACCAAAAGAAAATCAGCTCAGTGGGTGTTTTCTTTTGAGGATCGGCCAACTAAGGTAAAGAAAGGAAGAAGTCAAGGTAAAAAGATGATTGCTTCATTCTATGGTTGGAAAGGTCATTTCGCAACAGTTGTGCTAGAAGATGGAAGGACAGTTACTGCAGACTGGTATGTCAATCGCTGTTTGCCTGTTGTTTTGGAAAAAATTAGACAGCAGCGCCCTCGAAGCAGGATCCTCCATCACCACGACAATGCTTCAGCGCACTCTGCAAAACGGACTGTTGAATATTTGACTATGGCAGGTGTCGAGATAATGAGTCATCCGCCATACAGTCCTGACCTAGCGCCCTGCGACTTTCATTTATTCTCAAGAACTAAAGATAAAATTCGATAAAAGCGGTGAAAGCGTATATAGGAAAATTCCATAGAAGAGACCCTTAAGGAAGAATGGGCTCACTGCTTTTCTCAGTGGTTCCATCGAATGCGACGATGTGTAGAGAGGAACGGAATTTACTTCGAAAAACAATAATAGTATTGCCAACATTCTACATTAAGCCGTTTTTCATTTTCTAAACAGTTTTTCAGTGATACCTACCAGTATCCAGTCGGCGACTACATCCGGTTCCGATACTTAATAATACGTTATCATCATTGCTTTTTATTTCGCACAATCAACGGATGCATGGACCGATAGAAGAATTAATTTAGTTTCTTCATTATGAGCTATCCCGAAAATAAATTGTTTTTCTTTGCTGACCAATGATGAATATTGTAAAATAGTTACCTACATGATTTGATATTATGTTGTTTATGTTTTATTATACCTTTTTTTTGGGTTTAAATTTCACCTAAGACAGTCGATAAACTTTATTTAAGGAATTGTATTTCCAATTTACCTAGTAGGTATCCGTTTTTCCGTCTTTCCAAACGTGTATTTTTTATACGAACTTTTCATGGCGTCTGAAAACATCATAGAAATTTCATAGTATTCAGGCGAGCTAACACCAAAACACATAGATATACTAGTAAAAAAGGTATTTGTAACGGCCTATAATCATCCCACTACAGGGCAAAGACCTTCATCATTGAATTCAAGTTACCACAGCAATGATGGGCATATTCTCCGAGCTTGTTAAATGCGGTTTGGTAGATCACAAACCCGAGCAATGTTAAAAAATTCGAAATTCTTGTTGCTCGAACAAGGGATCGAACCCAGAACCCCGAGATCTTGGCCTGGAACTCAAAGCACTACACCAACGGAGCGTTACACATAGATTAAAAAAGTAATAGGTGCTTACAATCTGCGACCGAAGACATTTAATTTTTATAAACATCCTCTACGCATCTGAAAATTTGGGTATTCTCATAATTTCAATCATCTATAATTCATGCACGTTAGGTTGAGTTTGCTATGCGGTATGTAAGGTTGGTAGTTGGTACCATAGACATAGTATATAATATGTTAATTAGCTGCTTATATTTATAATTTGACAGTTCTTTAAATGACTTTTTTGTATGAGACTGCAGACTGCATATCTAGTTTTAAACTATGCATTTAGGTCACGCATTAGCCATGGCATAGACTATTTAAAACATTATTAAGTACTGTGACCAGCACATATGACTAAAATTTTATATTGCAATATCGCACTTGTTGCAACTGTATAAGGTATCCCAGTGCTTACCGTGATGTGCTCTCGTCTGTACTAGACCCTAGCCTGTGCTGCGCGTGAGCGTCGTGTGGCTGAGCTTACGCTGGGGACAGAGGTCGCCTGCTTATCAATATCAATAATAATCAATATCAATCAGGTAGCATTAACCATTAGGGGCGCTGAGCTGCGAAAGTAAGACGGCGTAAAAATAAATACTATGCTGCTACTTCATCATCAACCTATCGCAGTCCACTGCTGGACATAGGCCTCTCCAATTGCACGTCAGTGCGGCCAGGTTGATCCCCGGCTTCTCGCATCCAGCTCTACTGCTGCTACTTAAATATATAGAACTTATAATATCTGCTGGCCAAATTGAGATCATCAAACCGCCAAGCAGAGGACTGATATGGCTGAGGACTGGGTATGACCTACATTTGTTAATCACACGGGACCTTGAAACCTCTTATACCCCTACCATCGGGCGAAATTGGGGCCTACGTGAACCGGTCCACATTCATAAATGTCGGAACTAGCACATACCCAAAAAATAATGCAAATAAATATTTTGATTTTTGATTTTGATTTTTATGCAACATGGGCCACGAACGTTGGTGCTCCTGCAGAAACATGAGGTATTTATCTGCGCCGCACACTACTTAGATATCCGCTACCAGGCAGTTTTCATCATCATCATTATCAAGACCATGTGACACTCACAGCTAGATTAAAGGCCACCCCAAAAGATCTCTGTGGCGTTCAGTCCCACGCTACCCGCATCCAGTGGCTTCCAGCGACCTTTACCAGATCGTCATCCAGTCATCAGGTGCGCAGTCATCATTCCAGGCAGCTTTAGGCTGATTGTTTTCAGCTCTAGTCACTGCCAAGAGTGCCAAGTGAAGTTGTCAATTTTGTTTTCACAGACTACAACGCCACTTCCAAAAACTATAGTTCAGATGACCACCTTTATAATATTCTTCTAAGAGAAGGAGCGACATAGTTTTTTTTTTATTTTCCTTCATAAACGTTGAATTAATGATAGTAAGTATAACTGTTTGGATTTATGATAATTTTCGTAGGTTTTCAGGAGGCAGTTTTTTATTGAGATATGCATTTTACAATCTTCCACAAATTGTAAAATGTTTGAAAATCATCTATGAAATTGGTTCATGAAAAATTTAGGAACAATAGGCTATTTGACTGGTTTTTGAAATCCATTTTATATTATTAAGTAGAAGTTGAAGAACCCAGTAAAAGTATTTTTTTAAAATTTTGGTACTTAATTGCTGAAAAATATCAAAATATAAATTGAAACAGCGCGCCAAAACGCTATTTTGTCAATATGGCGCTGCAATGAGGTCGGTGACATCACCTGCCTGTCTTGTGATCTGTAGCACATAATCATCTACACACATTTGTTGCAAACATATAATATATAGGTATGTAATAAAATGAGTTTTAAATGGTATGCAGTACCAAAATGTGTTTAATACTTCTACAAAAACTTCGGAAAACTATTTGTAAGTGTTCAAAAGAAAGTCTAAGTGTGGCGAAAGTGGTTGCAATATTTCGGAGGGATCATAATAACATAGCGAATAGTACAAATATTTCCTTCTGTGAGGATCATTTCGATGCAAGTAAACATAATATTTATAACTTTTAATAATTATCAGGAATGTAAATATTTTGTTATTGGTTTGAGGTTATAATACTTCTAATGTTTTTAACAGAATGCCTCTTGCAACTCACTTCGAATGTTTCCGATGTTTTCATAATATTTCAATAAACATTACACTTATAGATCCCGAATAACTAGTTTGTATGTTACAGATTTTAAATGAATGGGCAGGTTACTGCTTTCTGATTTACAAAATCTTTGTCCATGGTAAAAGTAGTTGAGAGAATTTGTAAAATATTGGAAATAAATCACACAAAAACAATGGATACTATTATTATAGGACATTATTATCAGAACATTTTGCAACGCTAAAACACAAGTAGGCAAACGAAGTTATCAAGCAGGTGACGTCATCATAAACCCGACCAATCAGGAGAGTTTCGTGTCACGTGACAAACGTTTAAATAAATGCATTTTTATTTCTGGATTTATAAGTAAATTGTTTATTATTTTCAACTTCTGATACTAAATAACAATTTTTAAACTCATAATTTTATTTTTCGCATTGTCAAATTAATAGCCTAGTAGTCTGTATTATTTGATCGTACATTTTTGTTCACAGCGGACAGCGCCATCTGTTTATTAGAAAAGAACTAAATGCATCTTGGTGTGCTAACCCAAAAAAAAGCTGGTGACAGTCAATTATCATTTTTAAACTTGGCAACACTAAAATAACAAGTGTCAAAAAATCGCAAGACACGGGAGGTCGTGTAATTTCATTTCATCAAAAAAATAAGGATATGAAATAAACTTTGATATTGATTTGTGTTAGAAGTATTTATAAATCCAAATACATGTGGAATGGTGTAAGTTCAAAGAGTTTTTCTACGAACCACGGCACATAACCGGCTCAAAATGGCTAAGTAAGTAGTTTACCTAATGTTCTATTCTATTTTTCTATCTAGATTCTAAGTGGATTAGCTTGGATGTAGGAATTTTAACACGGAATCATCCGCGTTTTGCGGTTAATCGTACACATTTTCTATTGACCGTCATACTACTTATTAAACTGCACATTTACAAAGGCATACCTAGTGTAAATAAATAATAGTTGTAGCTGTTCTACAGTGTTTACCAAAAATATTTAGCGAATTTTTTAGTCAATTTTGCGTCAGTATGTACAAACAAATTTGTATGTGTACTTTTAGGTTTTCAACATCTTAATCATTATAAATTTAATATAATGAGCACAAGTATTAAAAAATATATTACCAATCATATGTATGAAATTGCATCTCATACTAGTATTTGTATTCAGGTATTTTGTTAGTAAGAGCCTTCATAATTAAATATCAGCTTTAACTGATTTCAATACACACTTCCTAAACCTTAGAGTCCTATAAACAGCCAGCTTCAGTTCCTTTAGTAACATGAAACATAAATTCAAAGGTTAAAGTAACCAGGCTTTTTTAAAAAAGTACTCTTATTCATACAAAGCCTCAGAAATTCTTAAAACTATAAAAAACAACTACATAAAGGTAAACATGCTATCACAAATTTGATTACTATACTTGTTTTGAAAGACTAAATTAAGAACAAAAGTGTCGAGCTACCTTATTCGACTACTACAATCATGATCTAATCTCCATCAATTAATCCTTCCAATTGTTTTGTTAGCTTCCTATAGTATGCAGTAATCTTATATTACTAATATTATAAATGTAAAAGTTTCGATGAATGTTTGTTACAATTACGCCAAAACAGATAAACATATCTGGATGAAATTGGTAGATGGTATTTATAAAGCTGGTATAGGACATAATAATATAGCCATTTAATTCCCATATCAATAAATAAAAAAGTTATAGTGATCTAGGTATAAAATTGGTATTAAGTTGTTAGAGTATCCTAATCTATGTTAGTAATTTGGTATGCTATAGTATAGATGATACGAGCCCCTATCGGGTAAAGGCATCCCAAGGTGTTCCATTGTTGTCTGTCTTGAGCTGTAATCATCCAGATTTTTCCGGCTATGGTGCTTATGTTGTCTACCCATCTTTTCTTTGGTTTTCCAACTTTACATTTTACTGGTATCTTGCAAAATGGAATAGCACATTATCTACTTATCATCCTGGAAAGAAGTATGGTTCACGTTGGATATTATTACGGTTCACATGTAAGAAGTCGCTGGTAACAGCTAGTATTTACAATAAACTTGACCTGTTTGATCTTAACCCCACAGGGAAATGATGATAGTGTTTGTGTATGACACACAATGTTGTACATCAGAGGAAGACGATCCCGTGGACGCTGTATTGTACTTCCATCCAGGCTGGGTCTCCGATACGCAGAGGCTTGCTTTGGCAGGACAGGTGAGTGTGATTTAAACAGCCAGAGTTGGCTGGATGTGTTATTAAAGGGTAAATTGCAGTGTTGGAAATATGGTTATGTTATGTTCCTCTAAATACAAAAATAAGTTTGAGAAAAAAATTCTTTGCTTATTAAAATTTGAAGGAAATAATCCTTGTGTACATTGAAATATGGTTTTGAATATTCAGTCTAAGCATTTCCTTAACCTTTATATACAGGATTAAATTTTAACCACCTTCCAAATTTTAACAAAGCAAATACGAGACAAAAAACAAATGACGTATTTTTTCTTTTGGTAAAGCCCAGTACAAAAACGTCAAAATAAAGCACTTAGAAAAGGTCCGCCAAAAATCTAAAATTTATGATACGGCCTCCTAGCAACACTTTTTTTTACGCGATGCGCATCTCATTCATTTATTACGATAATATTTATAAGTTTTTGATTTTCCCTTCATACCTTAACAGGCTTAGGACCGTAAAAATTGAAAACTATCTTGCGAAAAATATTTTTGTGTGAAAACTTGATTTACGTTTTATACTTCATAAATGGGCTCTGAACACGATACTAAACGCCTATAAAAAATTATGAAGATGATGAAAATTTCATCCCTGTATAAGGCACAATTTTTATTTTTTTATTGGATATCAACCTTATCATGTATAAGCTCCAAAGTATGGTGTCCAATATAAGAATGCCTTAAAGAGAATTGTAGATACTACGTAACAAACTGGTAATTTGAAAAATGGCATTTGTAATATCATACCAAATATTGTTAGGTCATAAGATCTCAAACTTGTACCGATTAAAGATCCTTCGAGGCATGGCTTCAAAAGAAATAAAAACAAAAAATCGTTATTGATTTGTGCTAGAAGTGGAATAGCAACCGCGCACCAGACTAGGTACTATCTGCTGAATCACACTCACTCTCACACTCACTCTTTGTTGGGCTGTTCTCTTTACATTAGATCACCGAATGCCAAGCATTATCTAAAAATCCTCGTTTTGAAGAGGCCTATCCTATATGTATATCGACCTGGACTGATGTGGGCTGATCATGTTGTCTTGTATATATAATGTATTATAGTTTCTTCCTCTTAGTCTTGCATTTTGTTTCATACGTGTATCTTCTAATTTAGGTCGTAACTCGTACATAACGAGACCAAATATAAATTCATTTGAAATCACTGGTCAAACATATTACAAAGAATGTGAATGCTTAGTTAACTAATTCTCTTATGCAAAATTTAGAAACCGCAAACCAGTTTGTCAACCACGAAATATTTGGACGCTTCTCTAGTTTGCGTAATAATAACTAGTTTATTATTGCTGATGTATGATTATTAACTTAAAACTTGATATCACCAGTTTTGTGAGTTTCTATTGGGTTGCTTAAAATAGTATCTCAACTAGATGCCTTTTTGTAGATACCTATATTGATTGAATGTTTAGACACTGATAAAACTAATCCATCAAAATACTGATTTAGACATCCATAGTCTCTATCACTAGAGTTAATTGATTTGGGGACTATACCATGTACTTATATTCTTCCGAACAGAACAGTTCTTCTGTGATCATGGAGCTCGCAACGGTGCCGAGATATCGGAAACCCATAAAAAAACAGGGTACATGGTTTAACCCCAAATCAATTAAATCCAGTGAAAGCTAACTATTTTTTAATCCTGTATCGCTGAAAATATTCATTCTGAACATTATCCATGAGAAATTATAACAAAGATGCAATTAAATGACCGTCTGGCCTTGTGGTACACAACGCGGGTTACAAAACCAGCGGTTGTGAATTTGAAATCTACAAGGAGCAAATATTTGTTTTAACAATTATTGCGATTGGTGATAAATATGATTATTTACTTGTCACCGTGATTTACTTTACATGCAACTCCATCTCTTTGTGGCACAAAGAACTTCTAAGTAACAATAAAATTACGGGCAGGTAAGGCCTTGTGCCGAAAACACAAAAGGGATCTAGAGTCCATGTAGTTACTTGGTGGAGGACATCAAAAGATACTTTTGATAAAAAAAATATTATTAGATAGTAAATGCTATAAGTACACTTTACGTACCGTGGTTCTATAATTTCTAGGCGCCAAGCATATAAGAAGCTTATCCTTACTAATACATTTAATATTATAATTTCGAAACAAACTCTGTCTGTCTGTTTGTTACGCCTTCACGCCTAAATTACAGAACCGCTTTTATTGGTATAGGTACAAAGACAGATCAGACTTTGAGAACGGTCATAGGTTATTTTAAATCTCACTGCTGGCTAGGTATAGGTTTTTGCCAACGCAATATTAGTCAGAATTAGATATATCGTGTAGTTTACACTCCTATTAATATTAGGGGTTAAAGTATGAAATTGCCGTTTTGTATGGACGAAATCGAGAAAAGTAATTTTTCCATACTAACAATTTTTTAGTTTTTTTAAAAACGCCTGAATCGTTTTCGATGCAATTAAAGGTAAAAGTTAGATGGTTATAAAGCTACGCATTATAGTATTTAAATTTCTGAAAATCAAAGTATATAATACAAATATACTTAATTGAAGCAAGAAGGTCAGCTGACACATTGTAAGGGGTCTTTTCAACGACTTCCTTTGAAGTAATAGGCACTAGTATTGCATTTTTTTTTAGTCAAAAGTTACTTTATTTAGTTTTTGATACAATACAAAAAGAATTACGCAATAATATGACTATACTTAAGAGCTACAAACAAAATAAAAAGTGGGAAAATAATCGGCAATTTCATACTTTAATTATTATATAAACGCGAAAGTATGTAAGAATGTATGGATGCTTGTTACTCTTTCACTCTAAAACGATCCAACGGATCTGAATAAAATTTGCCACGGTGTTAGTTTATTGGCTGGAATAACATATAGGCTACTTGTCATCCCGGGAAAAGGTACGGTTCCCGTAGGATTAATATAGTATAAAGAAATTCAAAATTCCACGCGTACAAAGTCGCAGGCAACAGCTAGTATTATATTATAATACAAAAAGTTTGTAAGCCATATAGTTTATATGTTATTTGTCCTACAGGTGGTGGGAACAGCGCACTGTGTCAAATCCCTCTTTTCTCAACCAGTCGCCATCACGTTGCAGAGCGGGAAGTTCATCATCAGGGAATACGGTCGATACATACTGGTAACATTATATTCTTTCTTGTTTACTACTATCATCAATTTGATGTAGCTCGGCGGTTACCTGTTACCGTTTATTGATATCGAGCAAAAATAGGCAAAAAATGGCGTTTTTGTATGGGAGCTTTTTGGTATTTGTTGTTTTAGCGTTTTGTTGTTATTTTATTAGTTGTTTTAACGCGCCAACACCACATGTAACAAATGATACTTACATATTTCCTGATTTAAACTTTCATTGTCACTTATACCATGTACCCTATTTTTTATGAGCTGTCGATATTTCGACACTGTTGCTAGCGCCATGATCACGAAAGAACTAACTACTCAGTTCTTGAAAGTATGAGTAAGTTTTAAGAGTAAGAAACTCATAAAAAATAGGGTACCTAATAAACCTCGAAAAAATTAACTCAAATGATACATATTAGTCATTTCATTTTGTTACCAGGCCATAGGCAGCGACCGCAACATCCCAGACTGGGTTCTCAAGAACCGAGCCAACTTACTCACTTCCATGCTGAAAGTATACCACGGGGACTTGCAAGCTCTAGCCTCCCAGATCTCAGACCAGAAACGCCTAGCAGAGAAGCTGTACCAGGTCTTTGAGACGTACCTACCGGTTTTGCAGTACGGATGCCACATCTTCCAGAGAGTTCCGATGCTGAGTCTTCCTAAGGTATGTTTTTTTATATACCTCATGCCATGGTTTCAGGAACATTAGGTGAAAGGAGATGTCCCATAATAGGCCCAGACACACACCATTACCTACCCACATAGTACACCATTTTCAAAAATCAAGTAAAAAATACTGTTTCTGGGAAAAATACATATAAATTTATTTAACGTATAATTTAGTGGTTCAAAAAGAAATAAGATCGAATAATTTATCAAACTCCATTAGGCATTACAAGATGGCGTCAATCTAAAAAAACTTTAAATGTCAGTAGCTGTCAGATACCCCTTGTCACTTTGGCATAATCATTCACTTCAAGTTTTTGTTTTGCTTGTCGCGTTTTAATTGTAGTTTATTATAACGACCTCTTTTTCGTATTCTGGATTTGGTTTTGATCGACACATTACTTTCATAATGATTGTTGTTACTACAGTAAGCGATGGCACTCGACTCCTAGATACGCGATTTTGAAACTGACAGACGTCTTCAAAATGTCATCTTCCGCCATGATGGTTTTGTTGTTTTGTATTGCTATTTTCTTACTTATCTCTTTATTTGAACCACTTAACGAAGCCATTTTAAAAGAATTGGATAAGAACAAAATATTGTAGGTGTATTGGTCTATCTTTAGGTGGGGTGTACAAGTTCTGGGCCTGGCCTCCATACAATTTGGGACATCTCCTTTCTTATGTTATCAAAAATAAGAAAGGTAACTTAGGATTTAAAACTTTCTTGTTGCATTTTTACACTTAACACTAACGGGGTTTAATGCAACGACCTTCATTATTTAAAGGTAAATAGTAATTTACCTTCCCGACGTTTCGATCCGGTTGCACGAATCATGGTTCCGGGCAGACTACTTGCATGATTCATTGTGTTAAGTGTTAAGAAAAGTAACGATCTATATTCTAACTAAATGATTATAAAGTTGACACTGACATAAAATCAACTTCGATCGTTCAAATGATCGGTTCTCCTCCTTCACTGTTGTAATGCTCGAGTCTGCAACGTTACATTACACATCAAGATTACACGCGAATGCTCCCAGTGAGGGAGCACCTTTAGTTGTAGGTTCTTTGTATCGGACTGTGTATTCGCACGGTATAATTATATCAATGATTACGAATTATTTATCTATAAACTGAAGTGGAACCAGCTTTATGTCTCCGTCATCGGCTAAGTTGCGATTTAAACCCAGCCAGACGTCGTCTTTTGGTTTTTTGTCGTATTTGGGTGGTCAAAATAGAAGAAACACCTCCACCTACTTTACGATACTCATTGCAAGCTAACAGAACAAGGCTGTGAATCGACCCAAGGTTAATAATGCCACATATCGTATTACTAAGTCGGCCGCTACAAATAACGTATTATCAACGATAGTAGCCGCTGACGGCTAGTATTGAAAATCGAGCAATAAAAATTAACGCTATCGCCTTACTGATAGCAACAATTAAATCATTATTTAGGAATGTTTAACTTTTGGCTTTGTTGTTTGCTTAAGAGTTTTTAAGCTATTGCATAGCTTCTATCGCGGGCCTTGAGCGCGGGGACCGAATCCAGAAATTTCGTAACGAAAAAACCTCACGCTCCCCACTTCGACCGGCACAGCGGTGATACGGCTGTTCGACGAGGTGCGTGCGGTTTGACGAGGCGTTTGCCATTCGACGAAGTGGGTGCCGTTTAACTAAGTGGGTGCCGTTCGACGAAGTGGGTGCCGTTGGACGAGGCAGGTGCCGTTCGACAAGTTGGGTGCTGTTTGACGAGTGGGGTGCTGTTTGATGAGGTGGGTGCTGTTCGACGAGGTGGGTGCCGTTTGATGAGGTGGGTGCCGTTCGACGAGGTGGATGCCGTTTGACGGGTGGGGTGCTGTTTAACGAGGTGGGTGCTGTTTGACGAGAGGGGTGCTGTTCGACGAGCGGGGTGCTGTTTAACGAGGTGGGTGCTGTTTGACGAGAGGGGTGCTGTTCGACGAGCGGGGTGCTGTTTAACGAGGTGGGTGCTGTTTGACGAGCGGGGTGCTGTTTAACTAGGTGGATGCTGTTTGACGAGCGGGGTGCTGTTTAACTAGGTGGGTGCTGTTTGAAGGGTGGGGTGCTGTTTGACGGGTGGGGTGCTGTTTAACGAGGTAGGTGCTGTTCAACGAGCGGGGTGCTGTTTGACGCACGCAAGCTATGCAATAGCTTTACCGCGGCAGTCTCCGAGTGCCACACGTCTTTTTTTTATATTAGGTGCATATTTTATCGGTAACCTCATTTTTTACTCACAGCGATAGTTATTTTTTACAAATACCTATCGCTATAAGAGTTCCGCTTTTTCTTTAGTTAGGCACAGAACTCTAAAAACACTGAAATCAGTATTTTAAATAACCCTGTAAAAAGTCGTGTCTAAAACGTGTTTAGACATTTCAACCAGCGAAAACGAGAGGTGATGGTCTCGTTTGAATTTGCAAAGAAAATCTTAACCAAAAGCGTCGAAAATTAACAGTCTAAAAAAATTTAAGAAATCTACAAAATGTTTGTATATAAACTTGAAAAATTTTGTCTCAGGCGGGACTCGAACCCGCATCTCCTCGCATGCCGGGCGGGCGCCATACCATTAGGCCACCGAGACACTGCGACACGGCGCGAATTTTTCAAGCATATTCTTACGCTGTAAGCCAGCGTTGCTTCATCAAATGTTAGGAGTTTGCACCCTTAACACCCGAAAGAAACATCTTTGCAGATGTTTGACAGTCAGTTAAGATGAAACAGCTATTTATATACTTTATTTGATATTTTAGCAACTTAATTGCACTTATAATATCAGTATATAAACTTGAAAAATTTACTTACAGCGTAAGAATATGCTTGAAAAATTCGCGCCGTGTCGCAGTGTCTCGGTGGCCTAATGGTATGGCGCCCGCCCGGCATGCGAGGAGATGCGGGTTCGAGTCCCGCCTGAGACAAAATTTTTCAAGTTTATATACTGATATTATAAGTGCAATTAAGTTGCTAAAATATCAAATAAAGTATACAAAATGTTTACCAACGAAAAGCACGTTAGCCATTAAATTTTTAGTAAGATTTTTTTCATTTTATATTTAATCTTCAGTTTAAAATCGTTTTACTTGTCGCTTTTATGTCTAAGCGTCTTTTATGTACCATCGTCGCCCATTTGCCCCTTAGAGATAACCGAAATAGCCTAAATACTAACTGTGTTATTTACTTAGGATTTATTCGAGTGCTGTTGTCGTATTAATAGAGAAAAATGCCTGATAAGAAAAGTGTTTATTTACATTGTACGCCTTATCGTACTTACTTGAATACTTTGTGCCACATTAAAATCGGATAGGAATTCAGTAGCTGTTTATTTTCATTCTGAAATGGACTTTAGGATGCCTTTCGTAAGGTTTTTATTACAACAATGATAGATGTATTTATTTCTTTAGTCACTGGAATTATTTCGTCTTCGTTATCTTTAACCGAGTGGAAGTAAACATATTTAATTATATCGGAAGAAGTTCCGATTCCTTCTATGTTAATTATATACATGTTTTTAACTAGTTAGGTTCAGTGGTAAAAAACGCTGCTTCTTGGCTATGGGTAGCGGATTGGAGCCCCGCACAGTGCAAATATTTGTGTGCATGAACTTATCCGTTTGTATTTTTCTGTATCTGTATTTGTTGCCGGATATCCTCATCCACATCCGCGGAATAAGACTAATCCGCCACTTTTTTGGGATCTTGAGGCTACATATCCGTATTCGCGGTTAACGGCCATTTCCAATAACCTATCTATCTTCAGTTTTGGCATACCGGAGATAGAAAACAGTTTCTATATCTGTGTTTTTCCGTCCAGAGAAACAAAGACAGAAGATGTTTTCTATCTCCGATATGCCAAAACTGAAGATAGATAGGTTATTGGAACTGGCCGTAAGAATTTACCGATCCCGCACATCATAAGTATAATTATATTAACACAAAAACATTATTTAAGTAGGTTCATTAATTGTCTAGTACCCATAGTATAAGCTTAGTTTGGGATTAGATAGCTCTGTATGGCGCAGTATCGCAGTAGCGCCTATCTTGAAATATTACTAGTATTGTTGGTGTTTTTCCAATCTAGGAACTATGTGGTTCCGGACCTTTAAAACGTAAGAAGAGAAGCCGAACCAATCCCGGTAATCCGTTCAAGATTCCTACAAGCATCATACTGTAATACGTCCTTCCTCCGAGCATTTCTGCTCTAGGGAATCTCCACTCAAGCTAGAAAATGAAGGCAAGCAAGAGGTAGGAGATATGTTCCTCGTCAGTTTCCACTCCGGCCGACCAATAAAGGCAAGCTAGAAGTGAGGAGCACGGTTTCTCCCAGGAGCAATCAGGTCCGTTGGGTCGCTACAGCCCAACAGCTCGCCATAAGCTGCCCTGCGAAGATATTATTATTATACAGTGTCGTTAAAGTACAGTTGAAACTTAATCATGACCTCAGTTACGCGGTTTCTCGAATATCAAAATTCCAACCGCAAACATATTGAATACTAGTTCTATCAGCTTCGCATCGCTACTTCTTATATTAGACGTCGAGGTGTAAAAATCCAACAAAAAACTCTGCTCTAAGTATTAGTTAATCTAAATAAATGTAATTATTTCTTGATTGTACTACTCAAAAAACCTAAAACTAAACTTTTGATCCTTTATTATAAACTAGCAGACCCCGCAAACTTTGTATCGCTTCAAAACAATGTAGTTTGATTTGACTTCTTAAATGTCATTATCATCAAATATGGCGTCGTTGGAGAATAATATTAAAAATAATATTTTTTCTAAAAATTTTCAACGTTAAGTTTTCAATGTTTTTAATACTTACTTGTTATCCTATTCCCGACGAAGACAAATCCAAAATAATAAAAATCTGTCTAGCCGTTCTCGACTTATAAGTGGTGTAACTAAGACGACTTTCTTTTATATATTTAGAAGTATTGAGACTAGCGGACCTGACAGACGTTGTCCTGTCTTAACTATGAATATTTATTACGAAATCGTTGATAAAAAAAATGTTACCCATTGTTTATTATTATTAAATATGCTTTATGATATACAACATTCTTTGTTGTTTTTTTTCTAGCGGGTATATAAATAGTTTTGTTGGTATTCTGACACGGTTACAGGCGACATATTACTGGCCATGTGCAAACTTCAGTTTTTTTTTACCCCCTATTTGACGATATTAGCAGCACGCATTCTGTCAATTTTATGTCAAACGCAATTAAAAAAGTTTAAATGGAGTTTTTGGCGGGAGTTCGTGGGATGTGTTTGGAGTCCGTTTATTTTATCGAATTTGTATTGTTTATAGTGATTTTTGGGTCGTAAAAGAGGTGTTATTTTGCGAAACAAAGTGTCGTGCGAGTGAACAATATACAGTTCGGTGAAATAAGATGGTGTATGGGTCGTAACCAAGAAAAGTGGACCGTTAATTTTGCGCGGGAACGCGAACAGTTCACCTCTTTCTTGGGGACTTCTCTACATTCCTTCAATCTTTCGACTGTCTTCAAAAACTCCATCGAAGCATTAAAAAGTCTAACATCAAAGTTTTAATACAAAAATAAAGAAAATTTTACTAAAGAAGTGGCTGTATGGACAAGTATCCGAGGCCGTTAAACTTATTAAAGGAAAAAAAATAGTTTAACATGTCAAAAGCGATAAGGTTACATTTCAAATAATTTAGTATGGTGATTCAGTATTCTTTAATTTTCTAATTTCCCGCGCAATTTTCTTAATTTTTTCTTTCATAAGAACATTTTCCTGACAAAAACAAACAAAACAAAAAAAGAATTGGCATATTCGGTCCAGCCGTTCACGCACGCATGATGCGATGACCAAGGGAAATAGGGATTCATTTTTATATACGTTATGTATATAGATATAGATAACATTTAGAACACATTTAAACAAACTGACATTTCCCATCATAACCTAAGTAAGTTGCATACGGACTCAATGGAATGGGGACTACCGTTTCTTTGCTCACCAGTTGGCGCCACTGTAGACTGAGGTCCGGAGGTATAGCTGTCAAAGGCGATTGGCGCCGAAACAAAGTGTTATATCTTGAATCTAATTAAAGTTATATTGTTTATAAATAACTATCTTGATATCAACAAACTAACTTCTGAAATAGTTGCTCTTGAGGCCGCCTATTTTTGCGCTTTTTCTTAATTCCGCTTTTAAAGCGTTCACATTAATCGCCAAATAATCCATATTTGCGATATTTTACGAAGGAGATCACTTTCCAGCAGGTAAATTAAAGAAATTATAATTTATGCAACAAATTCCGCTAAAACCAGTACAAAGTGAATGATATTGGACCTCACGCGACACTAGCGCCTCTAGTGGCGAATTCACTAGCGATAGCCCCCATTTATAGCCCACAAAGTTTCCCATTTTCTTGATAACTACATTCACATAAGCTGATAAGGTCAAATTGAATGTCTCATCGATTTCGTATTGTAATAATGTCATGTTAGCAAGCAATAAACGATAAGGCGACACATGTCGATATAAAAGCAACAATTCACAACAAGTTAATTGATATACTCAAACTATAATTAACAATTAAATAATGGACATTCTGTACGAATGTATTATACTGCCAATGTATTTTAACTAGCTTTTCGTTAGCGGTTCTGGCCGCATAAACTACACGTAATGCCTCGGGGGCAGAAACCTGTGTCCAGCAGTGGGGTATGTCCTTCTGTAAGCTAATCTATCTTCGTACCAAATTTCATTAAAATCGGTACTGTAGTATTGGCGTGAAAGCATAACAGACAGGGGACAGACAAAGTTAACTTTTCTCATCTAAGGATAAGTAAAAAAATAAGTTAACTTAGGATAATGGGCTAGTTTAATCAGATTGATGTGGTTGATAGATTGAATATCAACCACATCAATCAATCGAAAATCGTCAGTTTTAATAGCTTTTTCCAAACTTTTTGTCATTTAATCGTGTGAAAAAATATGGTTTTTGTAGCCTAGTCTATCTCTAGAAATATTTCTGTTTATTTAACAGGACTCTCAACAGTTTCGCGTCACTATGCTTTTAACCAATACTTATTATATTAAAATAGTTATTATATTTTGCAGAGTGCCACGTCAATCTACATGGAGGCGATGCAGATACTAGAGCATTGCCGCAAGAGCAAAGGAGTGCTTGGAGGCGTTGTGCTATACAATAATAAGTAAGTATTAGATTTTACCCAATAATATTAAATGTCGTGTGATTCCGGCACGTTAAGTGTAGTAAGAGATGACTAAAAGAGTACTGCCAGAAGAAGACGGGTAGCAATGATATTTTTAAGTATAGATATGTTACCTTCATAGTAATTGGTGTATTAAATCTTTTCCGAGCAATCCAAACCTGCACACATAGACGTTTCACTGATAAGCAGAACAAAAGATACTATATATATGAATAGCACGCGAATGAAAGAGATGGCCATAATTTTTAATGATTACTGCTCGTGACGTAAAAAATGCGCGCGCTCTTAACATATCCGCTTCGTTTTAATATAATATCATTGGGCAGCAGCGTATTCCCTGCACCATTGGACCACCAAGCGTGACAATCATTGCAAAATCCTCCTTTTGTGGGCCTGTGTCCAGCAGTGGACTATTATAGGTATGTGAATAATTAAGGAGCATACTAGAGCTATTTGCTGCCCCCAATTGATTCAACTTTATTACTTCTAAACAAAACCAATTCTCAAAAAACTAGAACACTATTACCTTAGTAAATTACCTCTAGTATTTAGTAATAAAACAGACAACACACTACACACGAATCTTGCCTTGATTTTAAAATGAAAATTTTATTTAACATAAAAATGTAAATATGTAGTTTCCTAATGAAGATATAGTTGTACAATCAATTAATCAATGTAAATCAATCAATTTCCTCAATCAATGTTCAACTTTAAACATAACTGCTAAAGATAAGCAAAATTTGATAACCAAAAACCAAAAACTATTTCTTCAGATGCATATTCCAGTACATTTCGGTCAGGCCTATTTAAAAACATTGGCAGTTGAATCATTGTACCATACGCCAATCGGGTTTTCAAACTTATTCAAATGCCCAACATATAACGTGAAAGTCACCCAAGCATTACTTTCCCAGGATAATCGCCACACAACTGCCTCCAAGCTTGACCTCGTACCTGACAGTGGTGGACCCTTACCGGATCAAATCCCCTGCGGAGACCGTAGAAACTGAGACGCCCTTGCCTTTGGGCGCCCAGCTGCTGGTGGTCTACGTGGGTAAAAAGACATACGCTAGCCTGAAGAAGCAGGTGGACAAGGTACAAGAGTTCCACCATAACGGGGAAGAGATGATCGCGAGATTTAAAAAGGTTTGGATTTTTTCAGTCTTTATGGATCTAGAACTCTAGCTTCAGCAATGTTGATTCTTCAGAATCTCTCTCTTTGTACAGAATCAGGAAACAGAACGCGAGAAGGCACGAGAGTTTCCCCAAACTGGTATGAAGAGGGACAAGTCTCTGCTCTTTACCGCTGTGCCCGAAGAGGACCACACTATGATCTCCCCTCCCAACCGCGACGAACACCCTATGACTGACTCCGAAAGAAAACCGAGCATGCCAGACGTGGTACCCTTCACCAACAAACCAAGACAACGCCCAACAAAACTATCCCTAAGCTTCAAAACACAAAAGTCATTAGACGAAGACGCAAAAGAAAACGACAAAGTCTTCACAGGCCAAACCAGTGTATGCTCAACACCGATGATCGAATACAAGCGCCTCCACGGAAACATGTTATCCATCTGCCAAAATCCAGACACGAGCCAAGAGAAGCCGCCCGAACCCGACGTCCTCAAGAACATTGAAAATTGTGCCAAAAATATCGAAAACGAAAAGCGAGACAACAAAATCTTACTTGACATAAACTGCATAGCCGACCATTACATAAACAAGCCAGACCCGCTCCGCAAGCTAGCCAGCGTTACAGACATCCAAGACTCGTTCAAAAGAGTTTCCAACAGGGCCACATCCAGGTTCAAATTAAAAAGATCTCAAATACCTCTACACGATGACATGACACCGTCCCCAGACGACGAGATGTTGAGAAGTCGCCGAACATCGTTGACAATCAACGACCCTTACTTCCCAGTATTCAGAAACGACGGGGTAGCGATCTCTGAGTCGCTATTCAACCAGTATCTAGAACAGTACTATGCTAGAATAAAGCAAGAATCAAAAGAGGACAATATGTTCACGTTCAACATGAAGTTGTGTGAACAGGAGAAGTTTGAGGACTTTGATTCGGAACTGAACAGGTCTCCTCAAAGAACGCCGAAGAAGATTCCAAAAGATTCGACGAAAACGTTACCGACAGACCAGTCTAGACGAAAATCTTTGTCTTTGCCTTTGAAATCTCTGTCAGAGAGTACAGATATAGGGTCCGAATCCGAAGCCACTAGTTTTAAGAAAAAGTTAACAGGAGTTCAGCTGACTCCCCTGATGGAGAAGTTGAGTCATTTGGCGTTTTCCGATAAATCTAGCGGGTACAGTAGTAGAGTGATGACGCCATTAGAACTTAGGGAATTCCCGACGCCAGCTGCTGAGAGACAAGTGACGTTTTCGGACAGGTAAACTTGAATGCAGTCTTTACTAATCTTAATATATAAAAATTTTGTGTCACGTTGTTTGTCCACGATGGAATCCTAAACTTCTGAACCGATATTAATAAAATTTCGCATAATCTGTGCGTTTGACCCAACTTAAAAGATAGGATAGTTTATTACTCAATTATTTGTCTATTATGTAATAAACTGTGAGTTCCATACGATTTTAACAGAAGACGGTGTAAGGTGATTTGGTAAAGTAACACCATAACAATGACATACATGTAGGACGTCAAAATTTATTTTCATTATTCTGAGGCGATACGAAGTTTGCGGGGTGAGCAGCTAGTATTATAAATGCGACAGTAACTCTGTCCATCTGTTAGTTACGCTTCACGCCAAAACTGGTAACCGAACCAGTGTCCGCCGGAGCGATGTAACGTGACACGCGGGCAGAGCCGCGGACATAAAGCTAGATTCTTATAGAACCAGTTAAAACTACCATGTTTTTAATAGTCGTATTATTTACTTGGAATATTATAAATTCCTCATACATTAAATTAATTTCAGGCCAAAAACCCAAAGACAAGACTCCGAATCTGACTCAGATTCGGAAGGAGAGTTAGATCTCCTAGCGTCGTACAGTCAGCACGCAGTAAGGTGCTCGCTGTTTGTGAGCGGGCTACATAATATGGCGTTGTTAGCTGTTCTGGACACGACGGCTTCGGAAGACCCTGAAACTATCAATACACTGGTAGGCCTACCTTATTGTTGACGTATACTCAACCATACATAATTATCGACATAGGACTCTCCCAATAGGTTCCATTTTATTCTGCCTTCGGCTTGTCGCATAAAGCTTCTGCGACCTTTTGTAAAATACCTACTTCAAACTAACTGGACCTCCCTGCGATTCTTCTAAATACACGTCGCCATCTCCTTACAAAACCCGTTTACCTCGGCCATCGTTTCGTCTTTCACAAATATGGCCATCCCACCGCAGTGATTATAAATGCGAATTGTCATCATAAACAATTCACCATGTACTTATCTATAACATTTATTTTAATTTTAGTGGGAAACCTCACTAAACGCGCTCGGCCCCATCGAGCAGAAATGCATAGAGCCGCTAGCGGCGGGCCCCGAAGCAACAGATTACAGCTACCTGACGTTAGACCCTGACTGGGGTACGGTGAAGAAGGGCGGGCCCTGGCCGGCGCTAGATATAGCCACCATGGGCCTCATACACAACGAGTTCGGAGAGGACCCTGAGCTCTCAGAATTCATTCTAAGGTAATGTAAAGCTATTATTCAAAATGTCCTTATTTCAATAGGGGGAATTATAAACAAATGCAATATTACATTACCGTATCGGTTTTTTTGTATAATCAGTTATTTATAGATGTACGTTCCAAGAATTGGTCAATTAAAGACCATGTAGGCATTCCGCAAATCGGTCATTCCTAGACTAATCCCCATTTATTACACGTCGATATAGTTTTACTGACATACAATTAATGTCAATCATTCAATGGAGGATAGTTTCAGGCATAGACATATATACAGGATGAAATTTTAACCACTTTCCAAAAATTTTATAGTCGTTCAGTATCGTATTTAGAGCCCATTTATGAAGTAAAAAATGTAAATCAAGCTTTCTCCCGAAAATATTTTTCAATTTTTACGGTCCTAGGCCTAATAAGGTATAAAGGGGAAATCAAAAACTTAAAATAGTATCGTAATAAATGGCGTGTTCCTTTGTGGTCTGAACCAGAGCAATTTTGGTGGGTATAGGTAGAAGGTACGTAATCTATTCAAACAACTAGCTTATGAAAACATCCTTCTGCTCACTTCACTGATATGTTTGTCCCATGACATTGCACTATCCAACAGAACTCCTAAGCTCTTTACATGTTTAATGTATGGAATTTGGACATCATCTAATATAATTGAGGGTAGTGTCTCCCAGTTAATCTTTGAGATCAGCCGGGGGCTACTAACAGTCATCACTTGCGTTTTCGTAGGATAGGAGGAGAAACATAACATTGCTATTACCATTTAAGTAGTACGTACAGTTTGTAGTTACATAGTGACTTTCCTGTAGTAAATAATAGACTCATTTGGCAATATTTTTTTGAATATTTTTTTTAAATAAGTATATTTTTTTATTTTCCTGTATTCTAAACTCGATTGACAACAACCCCCTTGAATTTGGCTCGTACTTTTTCTTACAACCTGTATAGCTAATTTTAACAAATTAATATTTTATTTTGAAAAATATATTTTCGTATAGTTATTCGTTATTTTAAATCAAAATTTTCATTATCTTCGTCGACTAACTACCTATTGTTAGGTAGGCAGGTAAGCAAAAACCAGCAAGTGCACCTTTTTTAAAATCATTATTGGTAATTAAAATGATAAGTTTGTAGACGAAGTCCAGATCTTTTTATAAAGTACTTTTTATGCCGGTTTAGTTTTCATAAAGAAATAAACCATATTTTGTTATATTTGCTAAAAGTAATCCTCCCTAGCCGCGCCACATACTTTAAAGGTTAACTAATCAAAATGAATAGTTTCTTGAGAAAAAAAAGTATCAACGAAGAGTAGAGAAAAGGTACTATTATTTGAATGGATTTATGGATAGTTAATATTATATATTGCGAAATTTACTGGCTGCAGAGTACACTATACAGCCGGACCACATGCTACGACCAATAACTCCTTAACTAAAGGGGTTTAATGGACCATACTTGTCGAATGCAAAGTACTCTTTAGGTAGATTTTTCCAGATATTGATTTCTTAAAAGTTCATTATACTTTTTTTAATTTGAGGTGGGCGCGGCCAGAGTGCAATGCTTTGCAGCCGGACCACATAAATGGTTAATTAAAAAGTTATCTGTTGAGGTACTAAAAATATATTTATATACCGATGAAGGTAGACTTTAGGTAGATTTTATTTCGGACTATAGCATCTGAGTACTAAACTGTGGTCCGGCCACAGAGGAACACGCAATAAATGAATAAGATGCGATACGCGTAAAAAATCTGTTGCTAAGCAGTCGTATCAAAAATTTTATATTTTTGACATTTTCTAAATGCTTTATCTTGACATTTTTGTACTGGGCTAATACCTATATGGTTTTTTTTTGTCTCGTAGGTTAATATATTAAAATTTGAGGTGGTTAAAATTTCACCCTGTATATTTATAGACGAACAAAAGCATGATAGGGCAGGAAAGATAATCTGTTCCCTAGTGTCATCCGTGATATTAGCTCCCCGGTTTTATTTTATTTATTTTTATTTATTGGAAAAGATTCACCAGCAACACCTAATTATTAGAGATGGGCCGACTATTACTTTGGCCGACTAGCCGACTAGCCGACTAGTCGGCTACGAAATGGCCGACTAGTCGGCCAAGCCGATTATTGCTTTAGGTTATAATAATTAGAGTAACATGCTCAAATCACACTGTAATGCCATTTTTTATGATAAGTGCCTACTTTTATCTGATTTTCATCTTAATTCTTCGTTTGTAGTGTAGTAGAATTTTTAGTTATTTTTACTTTCTGTCACATTAAAAAGTTTTTTATAAATTTTTATATCTGGTACTAAGTTCTAATTCATTATTATTAGGTCAAGGAGTAGTATGTTGTAAGCTTAATTATAGCCAATTTTGTGAGTTGCTTTTTTTTTGTTACTTGTTTAATGTCTGGATCTAAGCCCAATTAGTTAATGTATCGAACAAATGGTTCCTAATTTCCTAACATGTTCTAAATTGCACTGAAGTACATTGTAAAATAGATTTCGTATTTCAAATAAAAAATAATAACAGTTAAGATTTCAATTTCATCAAATTTTAGGTATACCTAGGTAACACTGAAATTGTTTAGTAAATGAAAAACGGCTGAATGTAGAAAGTTGCCAATACTTTTGTTTTTCGAAGGAATCTCCGTTCCTCTCTACACATCGTCGCATTCGATGGAACCACTGAGAAAAGCAGTGGGCCCATTCTTCCTTAGGGGTCCCTTCTATGGCATTTTCGTAGGCTCACACCGCATCTTTAGGGCTCGTAAAGCAAATACCTTGAATTTTATCTTTAGTTCTTGGGAATAAATTAAAGTCGCAGGGCGCCAGGTCAATATTCAACAGTCCGTTTTGCGGAGTGCGCTTAAGCATTATCGTGGTGAAGGAGAATCCTGCTTCGAGGGCGCTGCTGTCGAATTTTTTCCAAGACAACAGGCAAACAGCGATTGACATACCAGTCTGCAGTAACTGTCCTTCCATCTTCTAGCACAACTGTCGCGAAATGACCTTTCCGACCAAAGAATGAGGCAATCATCTTTTTTCCTTGACTTCTTCCTTTCTTTACCTTAGTTGGCCGATCCTCGAAAGGAAACACCCACTGAGCTGATTGTCTTTTGGCTTCGGGTTCGTAGCAATATATCCAGCTTTCATCACCTGTGACGATGTCAAATACAGCATTTTAGTCACCGCCGTTGAACTTATCTAACATTTGGCGACACCAGTCCATGCGAAGGTGTTTCTGGTCGTCGGTTAAAGTATGGGTACAAAGCTTCCTGACGCCTAAATGTTCGTGTAATATTTTTTGAACTAGACTCATACCAATGCCTAGGCTTGCCGTATCTGCTGATAGGTCACTCTCTTATCTTCCTCTATCATGCGTCGCACAGCACTGATGTTATCTTTAGTAGTCGCTTTAACAGCGACAGCACATGAATATATTTACTCATGTGGTTAAAGGACGTCCCTCACGCGGATCATCATTGAGATTGCTACGTCCACGCTTAAACTCGTTAAACCAATTGTAAATAGTGGCATGAGATGGGGCTTCATTAAGAAATGCTAATCGCAGCCTATCATAGCTTTGTTGTTGAGTAAGCCCACAACGAAAGTTACTCGTATAATAAATCATTAGCAATGTTTCTAACTGGCCAGTTGTAAACATTTTCAGTGTTACCCACGTATTAATACGAGAAAAGAACAGGCCGACTAGTCGGCCGTTTCAGCCGACTAGTCGCCGACTACAAATATGGCCGACTAGTCGGCGACTAGTCGGTACAACCCTACTAATTATTTATATACCTAATTATTTCTTGAATCGTAGATAGATCACATAACTAAGATTATCCTGTTTAAAGGTCAATAATCAGGGATTTAATAATGTAAATGTTTGTTCAGATTTTGTTTACTTGTTCTTTTTCACGTACTGCCATTTAGCTATCAGCTATCTCATAACACACACGGTAAAATCTTTTGAAGAAATAAATAAACAAAACTAATTCTTTTTTCATAAATAAAACTATTTATTTTTATATCATAATTATATAAAAATATACTCACCGGGCACATTTAACTGTCCACTATTATAATTCTGTAAGAAGTAAGGGAGGTTAGGTATGCCGCGAAGTAGGTGCATAATAAAGAGATAAAAACAGCGTGACAGTAAACATATTTATAATTATTATCAATTATCATTATCGGGTTATTCCCAGTTGCCGCCACCGGCATCGCCCCCACTGGGGGCAACTGGGAATTTGTAAAAAATAATGTCCCAGTTGCCCCCGGTGCCTCCATTCGAGAGTGCCCTCTCGAACTGAGAATTTTATTTTTAAACGTCCCAGTCTCCCCCACTTGCTACACCGTTAAGTATAACTACATAAGACATTCTTCCATATTTTATGTCGCTAGAAGCAAAGTGAAAATATATGTTTGTTTCATTTTACACAAACATACGAATACTCCTTAATAATGTCATAAGCTTAGATTTGATTTTTTATATTCCATTAGACATTCTTATTCATTTGGCATTCAGAACCACTATTACAATTGCTACATTTTTCACTTCGCTTCTAGCAACATATGGAAAAAATATCTAGTTTTACTTTACGGCGTCTCAAGTGCTAATGCAATGCAAGTGCAAATGGGTTATGCCCAGTTGCCCTTTCGAATGGAGGCACCGGGGGCAACTAGAACATTATTTCTTACAAATTCCCAGTTGCCCCCAGTGGGGATGCCGGTAGGGGCAACTGGGGATAACCCATTATTATCGATAGTCTGAAAATGTAAGGAGTACGTCACTAGTTAACGTACACATTAACAAATCAAAACTGGTCACGCATTATAGAGCTGTTTATTAGATACTATGATAGACTAACTATTAGATACTATGTCTATGGTTTCAGGTGTAATATTTGTATTGGTATGTGTAGCTTGTTTTTATTTTATATCGATGGCTGCTACTTTTAATACGATATAATATGTATCGTGTTTATGCGTATCACGCTGAGGGCTGACACTGCGCCGCAAGAAAATTGTAGGTATGCCAGCGACACTGCCTGCACATTCGTCATGCAAAATTCTTGCGGTGCGGTGTCGTGTGGGTTGTCGTTAGGAGCCCGGCTACAGCTATGTGCAAGTTTCGCGTGTATTCAGGAGCGACGAGAGCGTAGTGCTGGGCGCTCGCTGCGGCGGCGCTCAGGTGTACTACGCGGAGGCGGGCGCGCGCGCCGCCGGCCCGCCCGCGCCCTCCGACGCGCTCGCCGCCGCCCAGCTGCGCGCGCGCCGCCGCCTGCACCGCGACCACGCCACGCTGCTGCTGTAGGCTACGGTACTGGCACTGTGTCTAGCTGTTTTGACGCAGATGGTCATTTTCGCATAATGACATTACAAAAAATTTTGTCACTTTCGCAGAATGTCATTCAGATTTTTATCCTGTATATTTCTTTGAACAGTTTTTATTGCACACCTATTATAACTAAATAAGGTGCCGCGGTGTTCAGCTTGATATGCTGTCGTCTGTACAAAGAATATACAGGAAAAAAATTCTGAATGACATTCTGCGAAAGTGACCAGTTTGCGAAAATGACATTCTGAGAAAGTGACCAAATTTATCGCAACGACATAATATTGCAAAAATGGCCATCTGCGTCAAAACCTATCTAGCATTGTGTTGCCGACACTTCAGTGATACAATTGAAAGTGTTTACTGATGCCGCTATGAGCGACCATAGCCTAAATTTGTGCTGTATACTTCGTTTGTCAGGCGGTTAAAAATGCACGGTGTTTAGGTTTGCGAAAGTGCACCCTTATGAATGTCAAATGGGTGCACTTTTATTTGGGACAGTTATGATGTTGATATCTAGTTTTTTATATTACATTAATATCTGCTGCTGTTATGTTATGTTATGTTATATTATATTATGTTACTAATAATAAAAATTAAGTTAATATTATTTTGAGGTTATACGAGCATACCAACAACAAACATAAAAGAAATCAGAAAGAGAATCGAGCCAGACACATGGCGTTTAAGGTGTATCGCCACAGTAGGTATAACAAAATTAAATATGAATACATTTTATGTTTTCAGTTAAATCATGTTTTTATGTAGGGGACTACTAGAGCTAAGTGCTGCAACAAAATCAATTCTCAAAAAACTAGAACAGTAACATTATAGCAAATTACCTTTAGTATTTATTGAATCACAGTAAACATTTTATTTAGTCGTTTATAAAGTCGAATTTGTCGCTAACGCCAAAAGTGGCCGCTTTAAGCAAGTATGTACAATACGAAAGAATGCCAGAATGAAAAGCAGTTAACAGTGATTCAATAAATACTAGAGGTAATTTGCTAAAATGATACTTTTCTAGTTTTTTGTGATTTGATTTTGTTTAGAAGTAATAAAAATCAATCGGAGGCAGCACTTAGCTCTAGTAGTCGCCTTCAGTGTTACAATGGGGACTACCGTTTCTTTGCTCACCAGTTGGCGCCACTGTAGACTGAGGTCCGGAGTTATAGCTGTCAAAGGCGATTGGCGCCGAAACAAAGTGTTATATCTTGAATCTAATTAAGGTTATATTGTTTATAAATAACTATCTTGATATCAACAAACTAACTTCTGAAATAGATGCGCTTGAGGCCGCCTATTTTTGCGCTTTTTCTTAATTCCGCTTTTAAAGCGTTCACATTAATCGCCAAATAATCCATATTTGCTATATATTACGAAGGAGATCACTTTCCAGCAGGTAAATTAAAGAAATTATAATTTATGCAACAAATTCCGCTAAAACCAGTACAAAGTGAATGATATTGGACCTCACGCGACACTAGCGCCTCTAGTGGCAAATTTACTAGCGATAGCCCCCATTGAAAGTGTTTACTGATACTAATGTAACTGAAACATCCTAACCAATTATGCTGACACTACTATTGTCGCTACTGCCACTGAGTGTTTGATGTACTGCTGTCAGCTACCATTCCAACTTAATTATCTATGCAAGCACTGTACCTACCAGTCTATCTTAACATAGCAACGTTTCGCTTATTTATACAGATGGATGGGCAAAGGCAATTCTAGTGACATTAATGTTTCGAGTCACGCTCACTATCTGGTGCCAATTAATGTAAATGATTTTAATAATTTTATGAGTAATGCTTGCAATTACGCCTGTAATTTTATTTTTGCCAACGACATAAATAATATTAATTATTTCTTTCATAGTATGAATGTGTATACAGTTTCAATTGATAATGAAATTACTTATAACAATTTGTAATCGTTATAAAAGTAACGTTTTATTAATATAAAAAAATGTTGTTATCGCAGTAACAATGTGAAATTGTATTGCAATTTGCAACTAAAATAATTTTGGAATTGTAAAAATTATAAACTAAGGAGGACACTGCATTTGATAAAATCAATCAATGTGTAGTGTACTTACACTATAATACGAAAAGACCTACTTGTTCTTAATGGGGGCTATCGCTAGTGAATTTGCCACTAGAGGCGCTAGTGTCGCGTGAGGTCCAATATCATTCACTTTGTACTGGTTTTAGCGGAATTTGTTGCATAAATTATAAAGTCTTTAATTTACCTGCTGGAAAGTGATCTCCTTCGTAAAATATCGCAAATATGGATTATTTGGCGATTCATGTGAACGCTTTAAAAGCGGAATTAAGAAAAAGCGCAAAAATAGGCGGCCTCAAGAGCAACTATTTCAGAAGTTAGTCTGTTGATATCAAGATAGTTATTTATAAACAATATAACCTTAATTAGATTCAAGATATAACACTTTGTTTTGGCGCCAATCGCCTTTGACAGCTATAACTCCGGACCTTAGTCTACAGTGGCGCCAACTGGTGAGCAAAGAAACGGTAGTCCCCATTGTGACACTGGTTTAACTACGAGGAACGAGCCTTTTCGTCGTAGTTGTTCCAATTCAAATCATTTGCATGTCGTTCTTTGAAGATCTTGGTCGTCGTGGTTACACGGAGGTAGAGATGACTACTGAGGATGTCGATAAAAACCAATAGAAATATTTATTGTATTACGTATAAGCTTAATATTGTCCAACAAGTGATCTAAAAAACAAGTAAATGTCATTTAAGGTTGCTGCAAAGTAAGGCATTAGCAAACGCAATGGCTCTATAATTATAACTTAATTAAAATTGAGTCTATAAAAATCACATTCCATTACAGTGTCCTGTGCAATCCGTTATTACGACCTTTGTTTTATATTTTCATTGTATTTTAGAACTAGAAATAGCGTGAATGTCCATAGTGACAGCATTGAAATGCCAAATGGTAGTCTTTAGTATACTTACCAACCTCTAATACCACATTATGACCTAAAGAGAGCATGTAAATATTGAAAACTTCAATTTTAATTAATTGAATAGAATTTATGTTATTCCATTGATATTATAGCTAATTAGCAATCGATGTAGATGTAATTTAAGTAGGTCCTAGACAGTATTTTTCAATTCTAGTAATGTTGTACGTACTCCTCATACATATCCATATTTCAGCTAACAATTATTACAGAAGATAATACGCTTCAGCTTGCTACAAATCAGACACTACTGTATTTTTATTAAAATAAGTATCAGTAACATCAGGCTCATCAAGCTGAAAACAATAGAAATATCAGATGACTCTGAACATGAAAATGACTTATTGTACGAGAATAATTTATCATATAGTAAAATAATTTTGATACATTAATTTTACTCTGTCATATTCCAGACTAGTGTATTTAGAATAGCAGGAAACCCAATTTTATGTTTCTTTTGCTCATCTTATCTTGCCATTAGATAATAAGTTATGTGGGTATTAGTGTAGTTATTCAATTATAAACATAATAATAATGTAGTTGTCAAATGAATCCAATTTATGTATAGTACCAGTTTAGAAACAACATAATATCACTTCGAGCATTCGTAATAAAACAAAGCCGAACCGCTCATCACGAGCAAATTGTTTCTGGCTACACAAATGATATTAACAGCGTACAAGTTCTTATCTATGCGTTGTTAGCAATTATACGCTATTGTATGATTGATGAATATACTCGTACTTAGTTTGTGTATTGACTAAAAATAGTTCAGAATTTTTATTTAGTGCTCAACTTAGTAAGCTCAGTTCTAACTGTATATTCCTGAGCTAGGCTCGCCAACTAGAATGATAGTGATTCGGTGAAACATTATGCTATCGATTAACACTAGCTTAGTAAGCCTGAATTCTATACTTCAGCACACCTCCGCCCAATGAATAATTTCGCAGCTCAATGATAGTAGAAATCATCCCCGTCCCTTATGTAACCCATAGGGTGATAGCTCTTTTAGAGATTTTCGTACTTCTCTGTTTAAAAAATAATAATTGATGCAATTGAGAATGTGTGGCGTCCGTGGCGACGTAATATTAATATGAAAAAAATCTGTGTGAATTGTTCATCTCCACTTTGTTGGATACTAGTCCTGTGATTAGTCCAGAATGTGTAAAGTCACGCTGCTTCTAACGGTTTCTATTTGTAATACCCTAAGAACATCTTTTTTTAGCTGATATTCACCGTAAAACAAAGGCTAAAAAAGATCAGAAACCCAGAACTGCGCGGAGTAACGGATGACCTAAAGAGTAAGGGCCTTATTTATCATGACAGAATGAGTATGTTTTCAAACCAGAGTAGGTGCGAAGCGAAGACGTCGCCTACGGCTACGTACTATTCCGAAACACTGAGTATGTTTAATACTTTGATGACCACAGAACATGGAATAAGGTTTAAGACTGTGATGCGCCATTTGTTTGAGAACCGATGTCTCCGCTTACGCAGACACTTAAACGAATTCATATAACGCCAATCAAGAGAATTTTTTGACGTCGCGCGACCAATCGGATCGTTCGACGTTAAAAGAAACCTGATTGGTTTCAGCACTCACTTACAAGCATTTGCTCATAACCTCTGTTGCGCACCAACCCCGCCTACATCGCCTTTCTAACCTTTCTTCATGTTCTGTGTTGATGACGCAAAAACGTAAATGAAATATATCTGCGAAGTGAGGAGGATCAACCAATTGACAGAAAGAAGGCGACTACTATGTACTATTTTGCAAAATAATATAAAAAATTCGTTGCGTATGACCAACTACATCCACTGTGCTATTCGCGGCAAAACGTTGAGCGGGCGCCAAGTATTCGGTGCTCGTCCGCTCCTTGAACTCGTAATCCGTCAGTATGATAAGTAAGGCCCTGAGCGTCAAGTATACCACGGAAGTGTAGCGTAGAATTTTTATCTTTAGGCACTACCTATATAATAACACAGCAGCCGACTCTGGCCTTGCGGCTTGTCTGTAACGAATGAGTCTAGAACCCTACGCCTCCGTGTTAGTAACGCAAACAAAGATTTGGTAGTACTGTATAAGTGTAAGTTTTGTTGAGGCATAAATCTAATGCTAATTTAATTCAACCTGTTTTTATGTTATGCTTTGACTGAATCAGTCACGTTATCACGAATTTATGTTGAATATTCTTAACTCCTACAGGATCATAAGACCGCTGGCGGTCGCGATAACAATTGATTTCAATTGTGTCTGGAATAACAATCGAGGGGTTAAGCCTATCATAAAATATCTTAAATGTACCTAACGACATCACAGTATTATTAGGATTCCTTTAATTTAAAACTTGACAGGACAGGGATATTATTTTGTAGGAGTTTCTACTCTTACCTGAACTAAGGGGAAATCTTACATTCTTGTGTATGAAACTCAACGAGACACGGTCAGCTTGCATTGCATGCACCGCATCTCATACAGTAATCTTCCATCCAACGTAAAATCCATATATACAGACTGTTCCGGTTCTCAAGGCTCCGTTTCCACAAAAGCGAAGCTAGGCAGAATGTAGAGAGCAGACCGTAAACTGATCCACCAATCACACTGTGATTGGTCAATTTACGGTTCACCCTTTTTAACTCCGCCAAGCTCCGCTTTTGTGGTAACGGAGCCAGATAGATATGATAATTTTAAGTCTTTATAACTGGCTTGGGCCAAGTCATTAAGGTTGAAAGAAGGTGGGGGGTAGGTCATCCTACTTTTCCATTATGTACTAGGTACTTCTATGGAATAAAATCCCTGCTTTTAGTTGTAAGAAATGTACAAATCAATTGAAATCATCCAAAGTGCGTCCAATGCAAACAAGCTATCCATTTATATTATTATGTTGCAGCTAACGTTATAAATATTTTTTTTATTGTTATTCCTTTTATGTATAGTTCCGATGGTTTGTGCCGTTTGCCATATTCGCGTGCCAATACAAGTGTATGTGGTATGTATTTATAATAATATACATAGGCATTGTTAATAATTTTAATAAAACCTGACAATTCAGATTTTTGCATTTTATTTGTAACCCAACTACTACTTTCTACATATATAACAATCTAAATTATATAGGTATATACCTAGTTAGTTTAAATCAAATACTTATATTCAAACTAAATAAGTACAATGAGGTCTACATACATACATTAATTACCCCAACTACTAAAATGTGTTGTTATTACTATTACTGAAAAAGGTCCTATTTTATAAATTAGCTTTGTTCTTGCGACTGATTCTACTGCTCAAATAACACATCTATCTTGTACTATGCAACCAAATTTCAATTCTCTTCAAGTTTAAAGTTAGAGGTCGTCCACATATCGTCACGTCACACATTAAAAGGGAGGGGGGGGGTCTTTTTTTTGGTGGCATTGGGCAAAATAATATGGGAATTTTCGTAAAAATGCTTGACAAGGGGGAAGGGGGGGAAATCTGAAATCTCAAAAATCAAAATAACTTATGGATGACTTAGCACACAATTTGTTAAACAGCTGATAGGTTATTTGGTATGGAGAAGTGTCTATGTAATGTCGCATAATAGTTCCGTAAACAATAGAACCATCCCGCAAGATAATTATAAAATATGACCTTACATTATATCCTGTTACTTAGATGTTACTCCCGTTAAAAAAATACCACCATCATTTCCACTATGGATAAGTTATAATATCAATAAATAAGTTGATATACTTAGTGTGTGCTTTGTGCATGTATCATATCTAGAGCATTTTTTGGAGCACCAAATATGAAAATTGTAATGCTTGCTTAGCGTTCAGGCTCATTCGAGTTAGGCCCCTTTCATTATTTGTTTTTTCGTGTTATTTTATATGTATGTTTACTAGAACTTGGTCGAGCAGACAAGGTGAATAAGCACTGGTCCAAGAACCTTTTTCCAACAAAAATTCACGAATTGTTAATATATTTTTTTGTTTTATTTGCATAAGATGATGAATGTTACAAATGTTTATACATATTTCTACCCAACTCAACCATAGTGGAAACTCAGTATTATGGTTAGATAGGACAGTGGAAAAGATCAGGTGGGACCGAACGCTGAATGAAGAAGAACCATGATGGTATTACAAAACTATTATTTATTATAACAAAGTCGCTCACAACACATTACTACACTAATAAAAATAAGAATGTGAAATATGGTGTCATCAGAATCGATGTTGATACATAAAATATATATTATATACTATGAATTCGTAAAATGCAAAGGATCACGTTGAAAATGTACTAAATACTGTAGTGTTTAGTTTTCGGAAGATAAAGAATATGATCTGTGCGCGCTTCTGTCTTGCGGCGACGGCGACGGCTTTGCCTCGGGCCCGATCATATTCTTTAAGCCTCGCCAGTGACGGCCCAGTAGCGGCTCAAGGTGCCCACCACACGGACGTTTTCGATTTTCGGCAACCGCCATAAAGGACTTTTCAATCAAACATTTTCAAAACTTCAACACAGTTAGTTTCAAGGAACTTCATCCTTTACTTCTTGTTTCAATACCTTTTCAAACAAACAAAATCAATGTTAGACTTAGAGTTAAATCTTTATTAGATCTATTATTACATTCTAGAGGCATCTATGCCCGAGGGCCTTTACAAACTAACTTATGAACTAGAACCCTTTGTATCACGTGGATAGTTAGCATGTACGCGTCCTCGCGATGCCACGAGGCAGCGGCCGTTATGAGCGGCGTAGCTCGCACGTCACGTCAATAGTGCTATACTAACCGGCCTGCCAAGGTACAGTATAAATGCAAAAGGCCGTTGGAGACATTTGGGAAGGTGTCGTGTATCAAAAGCTACGCTATGACTGAAGATGACGTCAGCGTCACGAAACTAATAACGACCTGCAAAGTCAAACAGGGGAGTAACCATGGTGTTATGGAAAAAGTGAAACATAGTAAATGTATAGCACACAATTTCAACATTCTCTAACTATTTATTTTTATGGTGAGATGTCTGAGCGGGATTACAAACACAAGTTTGGATTCAATCCACTGACATATTACCGAAATAAAAAAAATGCGTGTTTTCAGTTTCTAACATCAAATGTCAGTGTCATCAATACGATCTCCGTTAGTTTCATGAGCCGAAATCAAGTTGAGCGTCGTCAAAGTAGACACAAAACCCATAACGGTTTCATTCGGAATGCACTAGACATGCATATGATGTTAGTTCCTAAAAACCCTATTTGTTAATCCCGTGGTAGGGATAGATTTATCCAGGCAACTATGCACATATACAACTTCCAAGGGCATGCCATAGTGACTTGTCTGGAGGTCGTATAACACAAGCTGCCCCAAAATAAATGGTCAGAGATATGTTAAAAAAATTCTTAAATAATAGGTATCTAATGAATTTCGACATGACAATTTCGAAGAATTTAAGCAATTTTATTGATAAATGATATACATGAGTAATAAATTTCGAAGAATGTTCAATCTTTGGATGTCTTTGGCTTGAAGACAGTAATCTGATTATGTGGAAGGTGATTTACAGAAACAAATATAGCAAACAAAAATACAATATTCAATAATTTCATATAATAATAATATAGGCTAAAGTTTACACTATGTTCCTGATGAAAGATGAGCGATATTATTGTGTGTAAGTGAATTCCTAACACATTTCGCCAAAAGTTGATGGACATTTAATATTTGATAATGCCTTAACATATGAGTGATGGTCACGTCAGCATTATGAATTGTAAGCTTTAAAAATAGCGTAAAACAGGCAGTCGATAAAATTTTGAGTATAACAGAATTACATTTTTACAAATTTTATCAACATTCAACCAGTGCTTTCGCGAGCATCAGTATATTTAATGAATCGACTGAATTATATTCATCATTCTAACAGCGCAGTTTAATTTAAACTACATTCGAAAATGTATTTTATTGACTTGAACATTATTTAATTATGTAAAACTACGGTGTTACAATATGAAATTTGACATCTGGTCAAGGACGACGCATTAAGAGAACTCGTTGATATTGTACATCTACAAATGCAATAAAAATATAATAGGAACAAGTCTGTATACAGACTAAAAACAAAGCTACTTTCAAGTAGATATTTGTTGACCTCTAAGTATTTGTAATTACCACAGAATATTTATTTCAGTGGGTTATTATCATTATAATAGACATTTATAAAGCCCTGTATTCACCTGGCATCACTTCCAACAGCCAGACTTCGTTCACAAATGTTTAGTAAATTGTCGTCTACAGATTCATCAAAGTTCGGTAGGAAACGAATTTTCATCATATCTTTTAGTAACGCATCATCAAACTACTTTTATAATTCAGATGTCCAAATCAACCAATTCAGCTTGTCTGTTGTCTGTGAATTTTGTTTGTCAAGGTATCGGTTAATAAGTATACTCCCCGCCTTTGTCAGGTGAATAAATGGCAAAAAACCTAAACTAAAATTCCATTCTACCTAAACGTAACCTAACGCGTGTCCAGGACCAGACGGTATCGCGACTACCGCTGTGGGTGGTAGTATGTGGACTTACGCGGCGAGTAGGACCGCTCGCGGTCGTAGCGGCGGCTGCGGCGGTAGTGCGGCGACGGCGAGCGGTGGCGGTAGCTGCGGTAGTACTCGCGCTCGCGGTACCCACCGCCGCCGCCGCGGTAGTAGTAATCGCTGAAACGGGTGGAGCATTTTAGGACTACATACATTTGAGTTGCCGCTCGATAGTATACTATCGATAGTTGACGTCATTTCAATAGTATTCCTATCGATAGTATCGATATTAGCGATAGTATCGATATTAGCGATAGTATCGATATTAGCGATAGCATCGATACTATTGAAGACCAATATATTGCTTCGAAACAATACTATAGATAGCATCGATACTTTTACATCATGATTGATTGGTTCTAGTGTCGATGCTATCGATAGCACTACCGATTTCGAGGTCAACTATCGATAGTTCTGCAAATCTAATTTACATGGGTTATAATCGAGTCGTCCATAAATCGATCCGGAACATTTCTGATAGGGGTTGTCCACATACGAGGGCGGGTCAATAAGTCCGTGACTTTTTGAATTTCTGACCTCTTTACTGAAAAAGCAACACTACTCCTGTCAACAGGTATCTGTCAGTTGATTCCTATCAAAATTTGAACTTGCTGCGTCAGTTAGTTTGTGTTTGACAGCTATTTTTATCAGACTACCCAGTAATTTGAGGAAAAAATGGAAAAAGGTGAATTTCGTGTGCTTATTAAGCATTATTTTTTGCGAAAAAAAACCATTACCGAGGCTAAGCTTGATAAATACTATGGGGACTCTGCACCATCGATTTCAATGGTAAAAAAGTGGTTTACTGAATTTCGTTGTGGCCGTAAAAGCACTGAAGATGCCGAACGTCCTGGACGCCCAGTTGAGGTCTCTACACCCGAAACAATCGAAAAAATTCACGATATGGTGTTGGCCGACCGAAGATTGAAAGTGCAAGAGATTGTGGAAGCCGTAGGGATCTCGCATGGCTCAGTGGTTTCAATTTTAAAAGATCAATTGGGCATGAGAAAGCTTTCCGCAAGATGGGTGCCGCGTTTGCTCACAGTCGACCACAAACGCAATCGTGTAACAACTTCACAGGAAGGTTTGGCGTTGTTTAATTGCAATATGGAGGAGTTTTTGCGCCGTTTTGTAATCATGGACGAAACATGGATCCATCACAACACACCAGAGACCAAACAACAGTCAAAACAGTGGGTTTCTAAGGGTGAATCAGCGCCAAAGAAGGCCAAGGTGGGTTTGTCAGCCAATAAAGTTATGGCGACTGTTTTTTGGGATGCACGTGGGATAATCTACATTGACTACCTTCAAAAGGGAAGAACAATCAATGGGGAATATTATGCCAACTTATTGGACCGCTTCAATGACGATTTGAAAAAAAAACCGACCTCATTTGGCCAAGAAAAAAGTTCTTTTCCACCAAGACAATGCAAGGGTGCACACATGTGCAGTTGCCATGGCAAAAATCCATGAATTGGGCTATGAATTGCTCCCTCATCCGCCCTATTCTCCAGATCTGGCTCCGAGTGACTACTTCTTGTTCCCAAACCTGAAGAAATGGCTTGGTGGAAAAAGATTTGACTCCAATGATGAAGTCATCTCGCAAACAAAGGCCTATTTTGAGGACCTCGACAAATCATATTTTTTGGAAGGGATAAAAAAATTGGAGAAGCGTTGGACAAAGTGTATAGAGCTCAAGGGAGACTACGTTGAAAAATAAAATGATTTGTTTATCAAAAAATCTGTGTTTTATTCCAAAAGTCACGGACTTATTGACCCGCCCTCGTATTACGTCACACAATAAGCGGGTTGGCTAACTTTTGGTGGCATTGGGCCAAAACTTTATGGGAATTTACGTAAAAATGCGTGACAAGGGGGGGTCTGAAAATCTTAAAATCATGTGACGTAATTTATGGATGACCCCTAAGTTCCATGCGTTGAATATGTAAATTCATCATAGGTGAGACAGTTTAAAAAATCATAAATGTATATGCCGGTTAGTATTATTACTGTCACAGTGCTGGCGTAGAGGTCGACGACACTGAGCAAAAAGGTTTGGTTTAGTTAGACCACGCAATGTACTGAGCAAATGCTACTGCAATTTTAAGTTCTTAATCTGACAGCAACAAAACGAATATACAGTATTATTTAAAAGTATTAGCAGTCCCTTCCGAAACTGAAGTTGGAAGACAGACATTATTTGAACTGTGTGTCATACACAGATAAAGCTTCTCATGTTTTGTCTCCTTTTTAATAGTATAGTAACCTGAAACTATTGCTGTTGGCAACAAATTATTCAGTGGGTCTAGCACAAAGAAATATCGACTTCGAATCGTTTGCGTATCGAAAGCAAACGACGCAAATTTCGTGCTATGTTTTGTAGTTCTCGTTTTGACCGCGCGAGCGCTGTTGAAGTTTTCATACTAAATATTTCGATGGCGATACGAACACGCAAACGATTCGAATTCGATAGTTTTTCGTGCTAGACCCACTGAAGATACCATCTAACAGTAAGTTACTAGATAAAATCAGCTCTAGGTTATACTAAAAAACTACTTACTCTCGGTCCCTGCGTCTGTCATAGCCATTGTCTCCCCTGCTGCTAACACTGTAAAGATACAAGAAAATTTCACTTTCTGTGATATTTCAAGTGTTGAAACGTGTACTTTACAAGTACAATGTGCAAGCAGGCCTTTAGTGAACCAACTTAACTTTGAGTTGGCTTACTCTAAATCCGCTGATTGATATACCAACTGTATTCAGCTTCAACTTGATAAATTACGTCAAAGCTCGCAAAAAGTAAAGTTGGAGAGAAATCAGAACTTTGTGTCCATCGTTGTATTTATATCAATAATCTAAATATTAAATTTAAACGATTAACACTTTCACTTTTTGTTGAATCATTATTGTCTGATCATCAAGAATCAAGTTGAAATGAAATAATGGAATATTATTAGATATATTCCTTCATTTTCATAAAGAATTTCTTTCAGAAAATAACTTCTTTAATCAAAAACTGTCATATCAAGTCTAACAATTGAATATGATAAGAAAGAATCATGTACTGGGCAATATTTTGAATTTGTACCTTACAACTTTACAGATAGAGTACATTTGTGTCAAATTGTAACCAAATATTAACACTTTTTATATATGATTACTTTATTACACCATATAGTCTATGTTTGCGTGGATGTCGGTTAATTTGCCGATTAAACACTTGTAAGGGTCAAAATAATCATCATAAGATATACGCTTAAATAACAATACTTTTGGTTTTTGTAAGTAAGAATAAGTAAGAATATCATTGTCGGTAAATGTTTGCCCCTGCAAAAAAACGGTCTGACTTCGTCCAGTATACCATAGAAATATTATATTGTATAATAAAAATAAATTCCATAAAAATACTGTATGCACACTTAATTTGTGGTATTATCTGCACAAATAATATGCAAATATTTCCTTTTCTATGTATTTGAAATTGATATTTCATACTCCATACATTTTACTTCACACTTCAAAATATCAAACTATTTTATGTTTTCCAGGCATAAATTTATGCATTTGATATGCTTATTTGTTACCAACCCATAAACAAAAACCAATCTTATTTCTTCAAGCCTTACAAATAAATTGATATCAAGGCATACATAATGTAGTTTTAAAAAGATGTATGAAGGTCAAATGTAGAAACCAGAGCTGATTGAACGACAGTGAATAATGCGGCAAGGAAAAAAAAATAGTTATAAATCTTAACCTGACACCAGCCTGTGTGGGCTAGCCTATGCCAAAACCTAGCAGATAATGATGCAGAAACCAAATCATGATCTGAATTTAATGAGCGTTGGTGATAGTTTGACCAATGGCAGAGAGAAGACGCGTTTCATAGGCGTCTAGTGTTAAGTATGTAGTCAAGAGCAAGCCCAATTATTAAAAAAAAAAAGCCTCACACTTGGCAGACAGGTCGGCAGTAGTTTGGCTTATGGCAGAGAGAAGACGCTGCTGCCCATCTTATTCTAGAAGTGCTTCCTTAGTCGCTCTGGCCCCTAATTCGCGTAACCGAATCGTATCACAATCGTAATTGAACGACAGGTTTTTGACAGTTCTAGTAGTTCAGTTTTGGGCTTAACGTCAAAATCGTCCAATTCAATCACGATCAAACTGCGATTCGGTTACGCGAATTAGGCCCCTGGACGCGAACCGATGAGCTATTTTAGGTCAGCATCGCACAGTAAGAGAACAGTAACAAACAATAATGGAAGGACTCACTACGTGGGCTTGCCCATGTAAATTCCCGGCGTCGGCGTGTGGGCTCGCTGCGTGATGGAAAAGTCGACGCGTATACGGCGACCGTCTATCTCCATACCGGTGCATTCGTTCTTGGCCACTTTAGCATCCTCCTGGCTCTCGAAGTAGACGAAGCAAAAACCACGTGAGCGACCAGTCTGTGGAGATTGTAGTTTGGTTAGATTTGAGAATAAGAGTCATGATGCTGTTGCTCTTATTTACGTAATAGCGAGTGTACACTGTCGTCGAAATACCGCGAGGTTTGACCGGTGCCATCCTACACACGCTTCGTATCGAGACGATTTATGTGCGATAAAAGGACCTCGCGTAACCTTATCGAGGCGAAGCGAGTGCATCACTGTACTTTCCCGCGTCGTTTAATTTGGCGGAAGCTTATCTAACCGAGCCTGCGTTTTTGTCAATTATTTCCAGAGTAAAAATATTTTATTAGGATGTATTTTTTAAACGAAAGTGTACAGTCTTCCTTGACTTCTTGCGCGTGCCCTCCGCTAGACATGCCGAGAGCGGAATAATACGGGATTCACCATTACATTTTAACTATGGACGTGCCTAGCTACACAGGTTTTCTTTAGACACACACCAACAGACTACCTTCTCTCAGCATACAATAAATATTAAATAAAATTAAAATGTGGCACATCTTAAGTTTTCTCAGCTTCAAAAAAAACACAGTTAACCATCTCTTTAGCTTTCAGCCTCAATATCACATTAATTCACTGCAGCGGCCTATTTTGGAGAGCAAAATGGAGAATTTCGCCATAATCACCAAGGTTGGCAGGCGGGTAGCGATCGCAGTTTAGCCAATGGTGAAGTAAAACACTGCTCGTTGCGCCATACCGCAGCCATATTAAGAGAGAGAGAGAGAGCCATAACACCCTGGTGTTGCTATTCTATTTTAGAGTTCAACTTAATAGTTGTAGAGATATTTTTAATTGGTTATGCATTACCCAATTCTCTCTTTAATAATGTTGATAAAAGAAAAAGAAAACAATGATAATTTTACAAACCTTTGCATCAATAACAACTTGAACTTTGTCGACGGGGCCATACTTTCCGAAAATGTGGTTAATCTGCTGTTCCGTTGTATACAAACTGAGTCCAAAAACACCCAAACACCTTGACGGCGTTGGGTTTTCCTGCGAAGAGGACGTGAGAATCATCAATAAACTTTATTTTTTAAATTTGCGCTTCTAATGACTGCTGGAGGAACTAAAGTTAAGCTTTATATAATTTACTCAACAATATTAACAAGAGATATCAAAAATGAAGCTATTTATGAGATAAGTATGAATCAAACCTTTTAAACTAAACAATCACTAAATTCAAATTACTTAAGGGATAATTTATTACCAGCAGTCAACTAGATACTTAATCTTTGCGTTGAGATAATAGCGAGTTATTATGTTAAGTTGCGAAATGGCACAAATAAATAATTTATGGAGAATTTCCTGACCGGAAAGAATGAATAATTTATGTAGTTTCTTTATGAAACATATTTTTTTGGCATTTTGTTGCAAAATTAAAAACAAAAAAACTGTTTTGCTATGCTCAAATATTTTCATGGAGAGCTAAAATGCTATAGTGCATTTTTATATCAAGCTTTGCACAAGGACCTTTCAGACATTAGTAATCATGATTCTAAGACCCATCATTGAATTCAAGTTACCACAGCAATCATGGGTACTGGCATAATCACCACGCTTGCCAACCAAAGGCCAAGGGAAATCAAGATTGTGACTTAACAAAGTTTCGTCTATTTACGATGCAATTTATTCTCTGCATAGGTAAGATAAAACAAGATAAAGCTAAAAACGATTACTACAAACTCGCAACTATCTCAACGCATCTAATAATAAAAAATATAAAACATAGTGCACATACAGGAATTTGTCTCACCCTGTCTCCTTGGTGGCGCCGCCGCGAGGACATAGGGCTGTGCGAGTGAGACCTACGGTACGACCCTCGCGGCGAGTACGAGCGAGACCGCGAGCGCGAGTAACGCGTCCCGCGGTACGCGGCTGCACGTCTGGGCGAGCCAGAGCGTGAGCGTGTACTGTAACAAGGAAAAATTAATGTAATTAATACATTAATGAAGGTGGACAACATCACATCCAAATTGTTCTGATCCCAATTTGAATACTCATTTAAAGCACTTTTTTCTACATTAACCCGGCCGGGAATTGAACCTGGGACCTTGGAGCAGGTGATCATATTTATCAAAGTTTTATATTTTTTTTTCTTCTGGCAGTAGGTACTCTATCTTGTCTCGCATCTTGTCATCTTTTGAAGGGTTCAGACCAGGTGGACTGACAATCTAGCTAAAGTTGCGGAAAGCCGCTGGAAACGGTTGGCGTTGGCTGTTAAAGAATCTTCTATTAGTGTTATCCTCTATATTAAAGAGTATGTCTATTTGATATAGAGTAATAATACTCTAATGAACAATTGGCAACGCTAACTTAAGCAGAAACCTGTATGCAATTCAACAAATATATGTTTGACAATAAATGTCTTTGTAACTTAACTGTTTTGGTAGATTTGTGAATATTTTGTTTTTGTTTTTTTTTAAAAAATATGTTATTAAAAATAATATTGCAGAACATAAAAGTAAGTCTTTGATTACTACTTCAGTTTATTCCAAATTTAATATTCAACCGAGACAATTAGGCCCTTGACAGGAATGGTGTTCCCACATCTACACCTTTCCCTGTGGTCCCACCATAGTGATAGTCAAGTGATAACTATCGGCAGGTATATTACAGTTAATACATTCTGATGTTTATATTTCCAGTTTGTTGTTGTTCTGCTAAGTTAAACATTTTATATCAAAAAGTCTACTAAGTACACTATTTTTTGTAATAGCTAAAAAAAACTAATATATCAATAGGTTTAAACATGTATTTATTACTAGAGTAATAGAGAATGGATCACTACTACGATTCATTATGCAGAAGTTCCATGCCTATCCTATTTCCAATGATGTTAACTGTCATGTCCCTTATTACTTTGGTTGCTTAGTACAGGCTGGCAGGCAGGCCATCATTGCAACGGAATATACTTAGAAACTCCTTAATCCCTCAACCCCCTGGAGGCACTCGGGTGCCACAATAACAATTGATTTCAATTGTGTCTGGAATAACTCACGATCGAAGGATTAACACCTAGAATGGTACATACTACAAATACCTATGTGATGATGATATTAATACCTAATTCCCATTTAGAATTTGTCTGCCTTTTTGCCCATCAGGGAAAATTATTATTCAATAAGGTTGCTTTTTAATAGCACACCTTCAATTTAACTATGTGTTTGGTTGGATTGTCAATAGCAACATGTTATTGACAAAACATTATAACCCAACAATTACCACTTATTGAATTAACTTTAAGCCTAGCAACAAAACAAAACCAGTTAGTTTCCTACAAATAAAACATTAGAATGCAGAATAAACTTTAAAATTAACCTTGCTATCAAGCATCACGCACGGTTATTTACATTACACGGATACCTACCTAAAAATTGCGCAATCATAGGTACTCGGAATTACCCTTGACAGCAAGGTTATGGTTTTAGAGACATCGCTTGGGTAGACTAAAAGTACATATACTTATTACGCTAAAATCTTATTCGTACAGAATGCTAAAGGAAATTCGAAGTTCGATTATACTTACGGGCTTCTATATTTTCTGGCCGCTGTTTTTGGCGGGGGCGGCGTCCGAGACCGGCTTCTGCTGTGCCCTCGAGACATCGCGGTAGGCTTCGGGGCAGCTTCCCGGGAACCGTTGCGAGTCCTAGAACGACTCCTCTGAAATACCCAAGCACCCATTGCGATTAGTAATACCAAATATCTAGCACGCAATTCGTAACAAAATAAAACGCACGCGGCCAACGACAACGGTGACAAACTAGATAAATATAGTACCTCTCGATCGGACATGATGTGTACACCGATGAAATACACAAAAACAAAATAAAACAAGTATTCAGTCTATTATTATCAGAAATGCCACACTCGAATAGAAATCCGCACGGAGCACCAAACCAAACGCGTTCGACAAACTCGGGAAACAAGATGGCGGCGAGCGCAAAGTAAGTAGATGTAGGCCGATTCTAGTCCTTGCGATGGATGGATGGATGGCATGGCGCGCTGAAATGGGTTGCAAGCCTAAAAAACTTATGAACCAATTATTTATTTTCTTTCAGAAAAATCGACTGCAATGAAAATTACCTCATATTGCATTAAGTGCCTCTAAATAATTACCAGATTAATAATATAAACGGTGACTATAATAATTGACAAAAAAATTAAAACCGATGTAAACTTTTTTCTTGGTGCTATCTGCTAATAGGTAGGTACCTACCATAAACGTAGTATCCCCTACCTTGTTTACAATGGTTGGATTCTTCGAGCAACGCGGCCTTCCGTCCCGTACGGAAGGCCGCGTTGCTCGAAGGTTGGTTATGTTGGTGCGACTGCGAGCGATGTAATCTTTGAGTATCAGGCTGCCCATCCACGTCAGACTTTTTGTAGGACCAATAATCGGGCTGATTTTTCTATAGTAGTACCTATAGTAGGCATTTTCTATGATATTCTTACTCTAAAACTTGGAAAGTTGAAAGTGAATCATTATAGCAATAAGTATCATAATCGTTAGCATTTACGACCAAAATATGTATGAATCAAATTAAGCTGTATAAGGTGTGTCTGGAATTGATGTGACGGTAATGTACGGATTAAGGTAGATCCATCTTATATTTTGTCCTTGTTAAGAATGTAGAATTCCTAGTAAAGACATGGCCGCATGGCTTTAAACCGTAGCCAGATACGAAAGGAACAAATATACAAAAAAGATCGTGGCGGCACCTTGTAGCCTTGCGAAACTAGGAAGAAAAAACAAATTTTAAAAGGGAACGGCGACGCAACGTGACGCTTCTTTTTTTTCTAAAACGTATATGGCATTTAGAAGGCTTGCCAGCATTAAAAGTAGTTGTTGTTGTTGTTGTTTTCTTCACCCATTCTGGGTAGGCAAAGGGAACTATGCCCATACAGCCAATTCTTTAGTAATATTTTCTTTATTTTTGCATTAAAACGTTGATGTTAGACGTTTTAATGCTTCGATGGAGTTTTTGGAGACAGCTGAAAGATTGAAGGAATGTAGAGAAGTCCCCAAGAAAGAGGTGAACTGTTCGCGTTCCCGCGCAAAATTCACGGTCCACTTTTCTTGGTTACGACCCATACACCATGTTATTTCACCGAACTGTATATTGTTCACTCGCACGACACTTTGTTTCGCAAAATAACACCACTTTTACGACCCAAAAATCACTATAAACAATAAAAATTCGATAAAATAAATGGACTCCAAACGTATCTCACGAACTCCCGCCAAAAACTCGCATTAAAAGTAGATCATGCTTAGAGCATTTTAAAATCAAAGAGATCATGAGTCATAATTGCGATTGAATAATTTAGTGACAAAAATCGAATCAGTTGAATCATGTCAAGCACTACGAAGTATTTTAATCATAACTTGGAATGTAAATTGCGCCTTGTTTATCTATGATTGTCATTTCAATAAGTCATTTGAATCCTGTCGTCTTAATTATATTTAGACTATATAAAATGTTAATAAAATTCATTAATGTCAATAATATTCACTTGTAATTTTTTACCCTCATCTTTCTTTGTAGAGATGAAACATATTTACTAGAACAGATCCACGCACCAGGTATTTTACATTATTAGGGGGCACAATATATTCTCATTTTCTATATTTAAACATAAACCACCTAGTATTTTTAGAAATTATACGATTTTCGACCCTAATTCGCATACATACGCAGTCTATTATGCACACCTAGTATTGCTCTCTATTTATTTTCGACGATTTAACAATGTCCGACTTTAACTTGGTGGCAAGGTAGATTCCATAGATAAGTGCAAGACTAGATCCTAGAGGAATAGGTGCAAGACGTATTGCGTGGTATTGTAGAATAAATTCAATTTATGTCTAATTTGTATGCAGATAACGTTCGAAAATATGATAAAATTAATATTTTTATTTCTGCATTTTGTCATCTTGCTCACTTCTTATTTCTATCCAAAAAAACCTGTTTATACGTTGATTAGCACTAGTCGACGTCTAGTCTGACAAATTACTACCCGAAACTACTAATACTAGGTGAATTAGGTGGAATAGGTACTTGGATCGAGTATTAGACAATACTAGGAATAGGTGGACTAAATATCAAATTTACCTAGTACAACCCGTCTTTTTTTTTTTGGTTACTCCTGAATCTGTTACTTTCCATCTAACTGTAAGTGTTTTTTGTTGTTGTTGTTTACAAGTCCTTTGTCCTTTTTAATATTTTTACACCGATTAAGTTATACAATACAATACACTTTCATTGCACAAAACAAAATACAAAGAAAAATAACAATATGAAAACAGAAAATTGGTACAATAAGGCGGTCTCATCGCTGAATAGCGATCTCTACCAGACAACCTTAGGGTAGAGGAAAACTAATATGAAGAATAGAATAGCGCAGTGCAAGAATAAAAACATGATTACGACAATATTTATACACAATATATTTACATACATACATTTTATAAATAAAAAAAAAATGAAATATAAATAAATAGAACCAACTTAACTAAAAATAAATAAGTAAATATATAAAATCTATGCAAACGCAGTTATGTTCCTTTCCTCTTAGTATTTACCGTGTATTTGAATCCGAAGGTGAGAGCCTCGGAGATGGTAATTGGTCAGACAGGGTACCCTGGTACCCTTGTACAGATACCAGTCTCCCACAAAGATGAAATATGTTTTATTAATGTAACTAGACTTAAGTGCTAATCTTTGTGGAAGAGAAATAAATAATAATAAATAAATAATTTGCCCCAACCGCGACATTGGCTTTTGCACTTGAGTTGGACGATGGTCCGAGTTGAGGGCATGCACGACTTCTATCGAATGAAGCCTAAGACCTACATTCTTAAGAATAGCCATGTCAAGAATAACGGGACGATGTTCAACGTTGTAAGGGTAGTGGGTGAGCACCAGGGGCGGTACTACAACTTCGAAGGATAGGGTTTCAGAGAGTTTGCTCAAACGCGTGCCACTAGTGGTCGTGCATAGGCATCCCCACTGGGTGTTTTTGCTATTAAAGTCGCCGCCTATCGTTTCGGAATCATGAAGACGGTTTCGTTCATACCGAAGAGGGCCTCGAAGTCGCTCCTGACTGGGGTCTTGCTACCGGAGAGGTAGGCCGAAGCGATGAGTATGAGCCTGTGGCCGGTCATAGATAGTCTGCATAAGGAGAGATCTCCGTCGTGGGTGGGCGGTCGATTGGGGCACAGTGCAGTGAACGCTTGTGCCGCCGCCACGAGTGGACCTATCGTTTCTGACAATTTGATAATTCGCAATGTTAGGATTGCGATGAGAGAGAGGGTTTGATCTAGCAGGCCATCAGCATTGAAAAATGTTATGGTGATCGACCTCGGTTTAATCCGATTTTTTGTATTATCCATTATTGGTGGTAGCATAGTTCACAGGGTGTCCAAGACCTCCACAAAGGACGCAACCGGGCGGCGTAGTCACTGTTTCCCTGTCCCGAGTGCAATTAGTCGTGCCGTGGTCCCCATGGCACCTTACGCACCTTGGGCGAGCACGGCAGTTCCAAGCTGCGTGACCATATAATTGGCACTGCCCAGGGAACCCCTTCTTTCGGGGCAGTTCAACTTTGAGGCCGCTGATGGTGCAGATCGTCTTCACATTGAAGATGGCCTTGCCCTCGGCCGAGTGGTCCAGTACTACCTGAACCAGATCAAAAGGTTCGCGGCTGCGACGCTTATAGAGGCGGTGGACCTGCCTGGCTAGGTAACCCTGGCCTTGCAGGTCTTGAAGGATTGAAGGAGTGTCTAACTTCCTTCGGGAGGGGATAGGTATAATAACCTATCATCCTCCCGTTGAGGAATTTGGTGAGGGAGCGGTGATCTCCCAAGGTAGGTACTACGACCTTGATGCCTACGGCACATGTTTTCGAGTGCGAAAACGCAATTTTGCGCTCGTTCAGAGCGGCACTAATAATGTTCCAGGTCGATTTGTCCTGTACGTATTTAAGCGACACCTTGCTCGCCTGAGGGGGGAGGGGGTGGTGGCTTTAGTCCCAGATAGTTGAGAGGCAGCCGACGGTTAAGGACCCTTTTGGGTCTTAATGACCTTAGCCGGGGGCTGGGTTTTGCGCGATTTGCGAGCGCGCTTTGCGCGTTTCACCTAGATGAATTCATCATCGGTGGAAAAAGATGAGGCGGTGTCCGACTCCGGAGAGTCGCACTCCATTTCGGCAACTGGGGCGGGAGAGGGGCATGACTGCGCATGCTGGTGATCCTCGGGGGGAGAGCGGGGTCCGCTGTGCCAGCGGGAGCGGCGAGCGTAAGCGGGACGGAGTTGAGGGTGTGGAGGGGCGTAGGGGCGGTGGTTGCGTGGAGGGCACTGCCTCCTCCGGCTCTTCCGAGTGAGGCGGGGTGAGGAGACTATCCCGTCGGTAGTCTTCGAAGTCGAATGAACTTAAAAAGTTCGTCCGTCGTAGTAAAATTGGTCCGCCATTGCGGCGGTTTCCATGTTAACGTGACTCTACTCTACTACCGGTTATCAAGTCGTAACCTCCGAGAAGAACCGGCAAGAAACTTGGTGGTGTACACGGTGTGTACCTCCCTTCCCTGCAGGTGTACAAGTCTGGGGTGTGTCGATACAATGTGCCTATCGGTGTACTACTAAGTAGGTAAACTAAAAAGTAACGGAGCTTCTGGAGGGCTCTGGCGAACGCGGGATATGCTTCCTCAGGGATGGAAACGCAGGAGAGGAAGGGGGAACATGCCCTGCAGTGGCTGGCGGGAGTTTTCCTTGTGCCTCAAAAGTGAGGAGGAACGCCTCGCTCTCTCAAGCAGACCCTCCAGGGGGCAAAGGAACTCCCCCGGCGTACCGGCGGCGGAGGGAAACTTTCAGTGTCCTAAAAAAGGCGCTGTCTGTTGCTCCCTAACAACAGAACCACTTTACAGCGTTTAACTAAAAGCTGCGGGCAAACCACGTTATCCTGTAACCATGAAATGAGGACTCTCGACTGAGCGAGACAACGGGTAGGGGAGAAGCAGTGGCGCGATAAGTACGTATAGCGCGACAGCTAGAAGCGGAAACTGTGCAATGAATACCGAATACCCTCAAATGCTCCTTTAGTTTATCTAATTTTATACAATCGATTTAAAATATATCGATTATTAGTATTGAATAGAATTTGTTTAATCTCGCATGTATCATTACATCACTAATAGTTTTTTTCTTTTGTGTCATCGTCGTCCTTTGTCCAACTGTCAATAAAGTTGTATTCTACGTATACGTCGTCCTTTTTCCAACTGTCAATAAAGGGAGTCTCGCTTCTTAAAACGTAGTGTTCTGTCATCTGTGTCCGTCACTGTCATTGTCAGCCTGTTCCTGTTTTCATCAGTGGTTGTCATTTGCACGTCATTCGCGAATCGCGCTGCACGCACAGTTGCATGCATGTATTGTAAATGTGGCCTGATCTAGATTTATTTTTCTAAATCATGACTGATAGCGAAGCCACTACGGGTCCGAGTGGGGACCAGCCCCAGGAGAAAACTGCAAAGCAGCTGAAGAAAGAAGCCGAAAAAGCGGCTAAATTGGAAAAACTCAAAGCCAAATTGGATAAGAAGAATGCCGCGCCAGCTGTGCAGAAAGATAAGCCAGAGGTTTAGAACTGCTTTTGATACATTCTCGTCACTAGGAATAATTCTTTAAGATACCAGTGAATCCAAATGATGCTCGGTTTGAATATTTTTCATTTGATTAAGGTTATAGAGCAAGTGTGTGAACTCCAGTCATCAAAGTTGAAAGTTTCACTTTCTTATGCCCTCAATCTCTGTAGGTACGACTGTTAGTTTATGTGATGCTTAGTGGATCGTCGCTTTGGCCATAATAAGTCACAAAGGTGTTAAAATTGCCACCTAAAACTACAAAAAATAAGTGATGATTTTTATATTGTCTTTAGAATAATAACAATACAAATTGCGTCAGCCCATTGCCAGTCAAATGACGTATCGTGACATCCCCCACCTTAAACTCCAATTAATTGCATGATAAACTAAGCATAAGATTGTGTAGCTACTAAACTACTGTGCTAAACGCAGACCCTGAAGCTACACAATCTGAAAAGCAAACCAAGTCATATTACACAATATTATAGCTGGGAAATTATTTTTTTTTTTGGGTGTCAATAAAATATTATAATTCATAGCGCACAATGTATAGAAGCCGGAGCGTGGGCCGCTGCACTGGAGATGGCTGCTAAGTTCAAAATTAGTCCGCGCTGAGCCGTACATTGCGTATTGCAATTAAAAAGCCTTATTATTAACGAAATAATAAAAAAACACCATGTTTGTAAGAAGAAAAGTTTTTAAGTAACCTTTGGCAACAGTTTTTGTAATAAAATGGAAAACAAAATTGTGACTTTGACCCTAAATATCTTCGGAACCAGCTGTTTCCCAGGTATGGTTTTAAAGAAAAAAATGATCCTAGTGATGGCGACAGTACGTGGTTTTTGGATCTGCGTTTGGTTTTTTTACACCCGTTATATGTATTTAAAATTGGCTCATTTGTTTAATCCTAGTTTGGCACATCTTAAAATTCCAGTTTATCATCTGTTTATGACCAATCAACTCTATTTTCTGCTCATAAAGGGCAGCATTTTCTTTACATATTTAGTCAAATTTAAAAACACTTCCACAAAGCTCTAACTACATATTTATGTTTTTATCGTATTATAGAAAAAGGTAAAAGAAAAAGAGGTTGCAGTGTACACTGGCAACACAGAGCCCGGTGATAAAAAAGACATCACGGGATCTATGCCTGATGCATACAGCCCACTGTATGTAGAGCCTGCTTGGTATGCTTGGTGGGAGAAGCAGGGCTACTTCAAACCAGAATATGGGGTAAGATTGTCCTTAAAGTAATATTGTTTTAAAATTATAAATATGAACTAAATCCCTCTCTATGGTTTTATATGAACTCATTATTTGTTTTAAATGTTATAAGTTTACATAATTTCTCAACACGTAAATTAATCCCATAAATGGTCTTAGAACATTATTACAAAATAATATTTCTTAAAAACTAGTTTTAGGGTATTCAACAAGGATCCATTTTAGTTTCAGTATTTCTGATTAGGTCTGTTTGTCCTTCATCTGTAAATAATCTGAGATCTGATGAAATTAATATTAATACAGTTATAAAAATAAATTTACAAACCATTACATTCATTTCGGCCGACACAATCATGTGCCTGGCCGCTTCTCACCTGCCCCCCCCTCGGACGGCGACCCAAGCCGAGGTCCGAGCCTACAGAGGCGCCCTTGAGGTCGCTGTCCGATCCCCCCTCCCAGATCGGGCCCGCCAGAATGGAGCCCGACCGTGATCCGGCATGCCACGGCATCTCCGGTTCCGGCGGCGCCACCACTGGTGGGTTCGCCATTTGGTAGGGTGCCCTTAGCACCCCACACTGGCCCGATCACGCCCGCTAGTATGGGCCCCGGTGCGAGCGAGCCTGAGGCTTCGCTTTGCGAAGCCTCACCCTCGGCCGCACCGGAGTACCGCTAGCGTGGCGGACCTAGGCTGAACGCGTTCAGCGCTCGCCACACTCTGCCCGGTTTAACTGATTAAAGCCTCCCATATGGGGTTTCAGTGATAGGTACGTCAAAAAAAAAAAAAAAACATTACTACACTACACGTGTCGGGCTACGTGTAGTGTAGTAATGTTTTTTTTTTTTTTTTGAACATGCCTTAGAACAAAAGAAAAAAGAAATAAAAAAAATTAGGCTGCAATGCTTTGAGTTGATCCACATTATTCAGAATGCATGAAAAAGAACCTCTTTGGAATATTTTATGTTTACATGCTGCAATTTCTGTTGCAGAGAAAATCAGTACTTGATCCCAATCCAAAGGGAAAGTTTGTTATGGTGATACCTCCCCCAAATGTGACTGGAAGTTTGCATTTGGGTCATGCACTCACAAACTCAGTCCAGGATGCACTTACTAGGTGGCACAGGTAAGATTTTTTACCATAGAAATTCCGTAACTATAGAAGATTGTCAAAAATATAGAAACTTTTTTCCTCTAAATACGTTCTTAAGGCTGTATGAGGCTTAAGGCCGATTCTGTCAGGGTACTGTTTGAAGCCTTATTTTACAAAGGTTTAAAATTCCTATTGCATTGTTACACTTAAAATAAACATGGGGTGGGTAAATACTATTTTACCTTTTGAAGAAATAAAATAAAAATACAGTTCAGTTCAATCCCTTCCTTTTTTCCCGTTATGTGTAAAGCCTATTTTTTTATTTTATTTATAGCATTAAGAATCAAAATCATTTCAATTGAAGTACAATTTAATTTATGCATTAATTTGTTTTTGTGTGCCCTTTGGCAAAGTCCTCCTCTAATACTTTCTTATAACTTCTTTGTCTAGCTAGCCTTGTCTAGGTATTTTTATGTTAAGTCTTAATGACACAGTAAATAAATAGTTGTATTCTTTTTGTTCTACCTACTGTGTCCCGCCCACTGCCACTTCAGCTCTGCAATTCTTTGAGCAATGTCGGTTATCGTAGTTCTCCTACGGATTCCTACGGATTCTCTCAATTGCCCTCTGTGTGACCTTGAGCCTTTTTCTGAGACCCATATTGAGTGACCACGTGTCAGTTCCATAGGTCATTACTGGTAACACGCACAGGCCCCTAATTCAGCTAACCAAATCGTATCACAATCGTAATTGAATAGCAGGTTTTTGACAATTCTAGTATGGGCTAAATGTCAAAATCGCCCAATTCAATCACGATTGAACTGCAATTGAAATAGCTGAATAAGGGCCCCAGTCATAGACTTTCGTCTTGAGACATTGAGGTAATTTTTTAGGATGAACGGGCGCACTACCCTGTGGAATCCGGGCTGCGACCACGCGGGCATCGCTACTCAGGTCGTGGTGGAGAAGAAGCTGTGGCGCGAGGAGAGGAAGACGCGTCACGAGCTCGGACGCGAGGAGTTCATCAAACGGGTCTGGGACTGGAAGAACGAGTGAGTTTTGTGATTGACTTATGTGATATCTTAGTCCGAAAAACGTTTTAATTTCTTAATTTTCCTCGTTCTATTTCCTTCTCTGTTAATAACAATGATAAACTCATTGATTCAGACGTGTATTGTGTGTGAATTACGGTGTATTTCACAAAACTTCGAAAAAGGTTAGAACGGCTGTAATGCGCCATTTGTCTGAGAACCGATCGCTTGCGCCCACAAAAGAGTTCCAAGAACGCCAATCAAGCAAATTCGTTTGACGTCGCGCGTCCAATAAGGTCGCGTGACATAAAAAAAAAACAATCAAAGTGCTATAACCTCTGTAGCGCCTGCCCCGCCTTCATCACCTTTCTAACCTTTTTCCATGTTCTGTGGTGTATTGTGTGAGATATGTGAATCACAAAAATATGGTAGATGAAAAGTTATAATAAATAAATAAATAAATATTTTAAGACATGCCTCACTGGGCCACACAAAGCCATCTAGTCCCAAATTAAGCTACTATTAAGTACCCTGTCGTATGGGGTACTAGACAACCGATAAACTTACTTATATACTTTTTTTTTGTAAATGCATACTTATAATACTTAGAAAACACCCAGACCAGTACAAACAGACATGTTCATGCACACAAATATTTGTACTGTGCGGGGATCGAACCCGCGACCCATGGGTCAGAAGCAGCGTTAACTACCGCTGATCCAAATGGTCGTCAAATGGTTGAATCAATTGTCCTTTTTACCACGCTTTTATTAGCTTGGATTGTATTTATATATGAATGTATGTATGTAATGGAACCTTTGAGCATATTTTTTACCAATTTCTAGAAGTTTGATTAATTTGAAAATTTGCACACGTATCAAGGACCGATGACAATGCTATAATTTAATAACAGTTTCCCAGTTTTCCTCTGTAAGAGGGAGTAAAAGAGATAGAGCTAGTGCGCGATCTGTATGAATTACGATTCCTGCATAGCTTTGGACTTACAGTCGATAAAGGAGGAATCAAATCTTATAAACTAAACTAAAAAGTAAAAAAAAACATATAGTTTAAAAAACTAAAAAACCACGCTTTTAAAACAGATTAAATCTAAAAAAATTAATATAAAACTGTAGTAATCAATTGAAAAACTCATATTATTGTACAAAAAGCGTGGGGGGCTTGATTTAGATTGTTGTAAATATTTTATAAATAATTTACTATGTCTGTGGATATCATAACAAGCACCCCACGCTTTTTGTACAATAATATGAATTTTTCAATTGATTACTACGGTTTTATTTTTAATTTTTTAGTTTAATCTGTTTTAAAAGCGTGGTTTTTTAGTTTTTGAATTATGATCTAAATATTACACTCCAAAACTGCCATGAACACAAGGACAGCAATTTTTTTCAAATATTAATAGATATGTTAACATTCCATGGAACGATATAATATCTATTTCAAGACGGTCCCCCTTACCAATTCACGTATTTTATAACAGACCAAATGTCGCTAACGTTTAGAAGTCGTCCTATTGAAAAAAAGTAAAATCCGTATTCACTTGTCATTTCGATAGAACGATAACTCGATAGGATAGAAACTCAGCAACTTGTCAACTATTAATACTTAATGTGGCCATTACAATTCTACCAATACTTTTTGTATATGAAAATATGCAGAAATGTAGATTTTTTCGTAGAATGATGTTTGTAAACATATTATATTGCATCTACATCTGATCAAACTAAATTTAAAAATAATAGGTGAATACCGCGGAGGCAACTATCGAACTTCGATTATTGCACGTGAATATGCATACACAAAACTGACTTAAACAAAATCGTGCTATTAATACGTGCATACAAACAGTGACATCAGCTTTACCACTCAAAATGGCTTCCCAAACTGGTGTTATGACCCGGAAGATGACCACTCAGAACGCTGAGATTAGATTAAAAAAGGCACTAGAGGAATTACAACTCAGTAGGGAAAACTATAGCCAACTACTTAGGGAAAGAGATGATAGTGAAGATGAAATAAAAGCTGTCATATTTAAGAACACACAATTAAAAAAAGAATTAGCTGCCATACATGCCCAACTCCAGGAGGTCATGATACACCGTGATGAGTTACTCAATACAATTAGCAACTTTGACCAGTGCGGCAATATCTTTGAACAAACCCTAATACGCAATAATGAGTTAGAAAATAACCTGAGGGATGCCAATAAAACAATACTGCGTTTGGAAGAAGATAAAAGGGAACAAGAGTACTCTCAAACTCAAAATCTGTATGAGGAGTTGATCGGCACCCCGGGTAATCAAGATTTTACAGCAAAGTTAGATTTTTGTAATAGAACAAAATCAGGGGTCAATAGAAATCAAGTTAGATTTAACAAGAAAAAACACATTAAAAAATATATTAAACTAAATAAATACATATCTAAAACAAACAAACTCATTAAAAAACAAAAATGCTTTTATAATAATGTTTTACTAAGGAAGCAACGCTTAGATTTAGTTGATAGCTTAGAAATATATAACCAAAAACTACATGAAAGTAGATTAAAATATGACTTGGATATAGGACAATTGCAGGCTGACATCTCTAAGTTGCATAAGTCTTTGGAATCAATGACACATTTATATAACTCGGCAGAAGAACAAATTAACGAACACATTCTGGCTGCGAACAAATTACTGGATCTTGGTAATGAGGGAACTAGTTTTAAATCATTGCCAAATATTACAATAAATTCCACATTAAGTTCTTACCAACAGGGAGATGTGAGCAGGCCGTTGTCATCAATAAAGTCAAATTTACATGTAATTTCTAATGATGTAAGCCAGGTAATACCTTGTGTACAAGTAAAGGCTAATGATGTTTTTATGTATTCAGATAGATTAGGAGTTGGCTACGGTTCCTTATTAAATAATTATTTGAAATGTAATATTATAAATAATTGTATGCCAGATGCAAAATTTGATAAAATAATTGATTGCATACAAAATAGTAATTTAAATTCAAATTCAACACTCATTCTTATGGTGGGAAATAGTAAAAAAATTAGCAAATCAAATTTAATTAAAAATTGTACAATTTTGTCAAAAATTAATATAGAAAAAATTCTCCTCTGTGCCTTCCCCTTTTGTAAAAATAACAGTAACGATGACAATAACAGTATTCACATATTGAATACTTTACTATATAATATTTGTCAAAATAATGACAAATTTGTGTTTTTTGACACCAACAAATTTACAAAAAATTGTTGTGTTATGACTGGCAGCTCTATACACCTGCCTAACAAAATGAAAAAACAAATAGCAAGTTTGCTAGCTTACAATATTAACAGTTTTGTTATTAAAACAAAAACTTTTTGTAGTGAACCGATTAGTAAATGTACTAATCCAAGTATTTTTCCTTTGACATCCTCTGAGGCTTTAAACTAAGAGGGAAGACAAAAGCTAGGCCGAATATGTATTTTAATGTTGTTCATCAAAACATTCAAGGCCTGGCCGGCAAAGAGTTAGGTTTAGGATTATTTTTAAAAGATTTTAATGTTCATGTAATTTGCCTCACAGAACATTGGATAAAAAAACATGAACTAATGTTAAACATTGAAAATTATAAAGTCGGTAGTTCGCTCATAAGGGAGTCTGCATCTAGAGGAGGATCACTTATTCTTGTTAAAAATGAATTCAAATGTAAAGAACGCAAAGACATCGTGTCGCTTTCAGTTGAGCGAACTATTGAGCTAGCATGTGTTGAGCTGGAACAATTTATAATAATTAGCGTGTATAGCACCCCCAAATCTAATTACCATATTTTTGAATCCACTATGGATGAGGCTCTGAGAAGGCTATCAAAATCGTGTAAAAAAGTAGTTGTATGCGGTGATTTCAACGTTAATATATTAGAAGACACACAAACGTCCACTCAATTTCTTAATCTCTTCAAGTCATATGATTTAATAAATCTTTTCAATGAACCTACCAGGGTAACGCCCACGTCGGCTACTTGCTTAGATAATATTTTTTGTAATGGTAAAGTGTTAAAAAAAACCATATTGAATGGTCTAACTTCAGACCATAGTGGACAGGAAGCATCATTTGAGCACCATCGTGTCCCAAACATAGTAGATTATGTGTATAGGCCGGTTACTATTAATAAAATAGACAGATTTAAAGCAAAAATTGAAAATGGTGTTAATTTACTAAAGCCTGGTAGTCAGAATGTTGATCAATTATATGAGGGCCTTTTTGGTTTGGTAAAAAATGAATTTGATAATCATTTTAAGCAGAAAAAAGTAAAAATCAACAAACAGAATTGTAAGTTTAATGAATGGGCTACACCTGGTATTTACAAAAGTAGAAAAACATTATATGATTTGTATAGTCTAAAAGCTGAATCTCAAAACCACAACATTATAGACCATGTTAAAAAATACTCCAAATTATTTAAAATAGTATGCGCCAAAGCAAAGTCAATTTATCTTCATAATTTAATTTCGGCTTCCAAAAATAAAGCGAAAACTACTTGGAATATTATAAATAAAGAGACATGTAGACTAAAACCAAGCAATCCTGCTTACTCTCTCAAATTAGGGGATAAGTTAATAAACACGAGCACAGAGGTTGCGAATACATTTGAGAATTTTTTTTCAAACATAGCTTCCTCCACTACTGAAGGGCTTGCTTCTTCCGCTGATCTAGCTGAATCCCTTCTCAAGTCGGCTGTCGATGAGTGCAAATTTTCATTTAATTTTAGACATATAAACCCTGATTTAATTATAAAAACTTTTAGAGAATTGAATATGAAAAAAACTGAAGATCTTTGGGGAATTTCCGTTCATATTATCAATACAATTATAAATTCAATAGCCCCTCATCTCGCAATAATTTTCAACAAATGTATTGATGATAGACAGTTTCCAACTTTAATGAAGTTTAGCAAAATTATTCCATTATTTAAATCCGGCGAGAAATGCGATCCCGCTAATTTTCGACCAATATCTATCTTGCCAGTACTAAGTAAAATATTTGAAAAAATTATGTTTAGTCAACTTTTATCGCACTTTAATTTGAATAAATTATTACATCACAATCAATATGGATTCAGGAAAGGTAGAAATACCACTGATGCGGGAGTAGCACTTCTAAAACACGTATTCGATGCTTGGGAGAGTAGGTTAGATGCTATAGGTGTTTTTTGTGACCTGTCAAAGGCATTTGATTGTGTGGACCATAAAACGTTAATTAAAAAACTCAGACATTATGGTGTTTCGAATGATTCGTTAGATTTAATTAACTCATATCTCACAGGTAGAACACAAAAAGTTTGCATTGATGGAACTGAGTCTTCAGGGTCGGCCCTTATCATGGGTGTCCCTCAGGGATCAGTATTAGGACCCTTGCTATTTTTAATATACATTAACGACCTTCCATATTATATGTATAATCTTTGTGAGATGGTATTGTTTGCAGATGACACTTCAATAATTTTTAAAATTAAGAGGGGCGAATTATCATTTGACGATGTTAACAATACCCTCTCTAAATTATTGCATTGGTTTGCTACGAATAATCTTTTGCTTAATGCAAGAAAAACAAAATGTGTTAAATTTACTTTGCCTAATGTAAGGTTTTCCGCCACAAATGTTATTGTAAAAGATGAGCCATTAGACACAGTAGACTCCTCTACTTTTTTAGGTATAACTGTAGACTCTCGACTGCAATGGGGTGCTCATATCAGGTCTCTGTCTGGAAGACTTAGTTCTGCTGCTTATGCTGTGCGAAAGATAAGACAATTGACTGATGTTGGAACGGCAAGATTAGTATATTATAGCTACTTTCACAGTATAATGTCATACGGTATTTTGTTATGGGGCTCAGCGGCAGATATTGAGTCTATTTTTATATTGCAAAAACGTGCTGTGCGGGCTATTTACGGCCTTAGACCCCGTGACTCTCTAAGAGAGCTATTCAAAGAGATCAACATACTAACAGTTGCATCTCAATACATTTTCGAAAACATTATGTACGTCCGTAAAAACCTCGAATTTTTTGTCAAAAATAGTGACGTACACAATTTCAATACCCGAAATAAAGATAAACTTGCCGTTCCAGGATTCAGACTGCGAAAAGTAGGTAATTCGTTCATGGGAAATTGTATCCGTATTTTCAACAAATTACCACTATCAATTGCTGACCTCCCTGTACATAAATTCAAATCATATATCAAAGTTGTTTTAATGAAAAAGGGCTATTACACTATTGATGATTATATAAATGATAGGAACGTTTGGCTTTAAATTGTATCAGCTCGCACTGGCATATATCTTATGTAAACATGTTTATTTAAAAAGAGGCTGACAATAGTGACCGAGTTTCTTGCGCTGCTTCTTCTCGGCACTAGCCCACATTTGTCCCGAAGCAGTGGTAGGTTAAATATTGGGACCAGTGCTGCCACCTTAGCGCTTTCGGAGTCAGATCTAGCGCTTTTTTGGGTCACTTAGCGCTGAAATTTTTATATTAACTCCTAGCGAAAAATATAGCGCGTTTCGGCAAAAAGTAGGATATAAGCAGGCAACCCCGCTAACCGCAATTCGTTCGTTCGTTTAGGTTCCGTTTCATATGTTTTGGGCAGGGAAATCCCCGAATAATATAAATTCTTTCTAGTCGTTGGTTTACAATGTGCCTTTATGCCTATAGAAAGAGTTTTCAGTACCATGAATGTGGTAAAGACAAAACTGAGAAATTTTATGAATATAGATATACCATTATATGCTATCTTACATGTACGATACCTGACATCGAAATCGATTAGCCATTTAACTTAAGACTAACTAGACTAGACGTATACCTATTAATACTATTGTATTTATAATCTTAGATTTAAGATTATAAATACAATATTGTAATTGAAATAAATAAAAACTTCTTACAATTATGCCTTTTTTTAATCATGCAATCTATCAGATTCTAGCGCTATTTTTTGATTATGCAGTCTAGCGGAATCTAGCGCTATTTTCAAGCGCTTTTAGCGCGTTTTGGACTGAATGAGGTGGCAGCACTGATTGGGACGTGTAAAAGCGCCTCCAGGGGCCTATTTGCAGAAATAAAACTGATTTTAACTGATTTTAACTGATCAAATCGCTTGCAACTCGTTGTAGTTTTGTTACGTGAATTAGGCCACAGTTGTTTTCTTTTGTGTACCTAGGAAAGGCGTGCGTATTTACGAACAGCTTCGTTCGATGGGGTCTTCTGTGGACTGGACCCGCGCGCGGTTCACGATGGACCCCAGCATGTGTCGCGCTGTCAACGAGGCGTTCATCAGGTTGCACGACGATGGCGACATCTATCGAGCTAACAGGTACTCGTACTATGTATTTATTATTTGTGTGCATTGGAAAGGCGCGCGTATTTACGAACAGCTACGTTCTATGTGGTCTCCAGTCTACTGTACCCGTGCGCAGTTCACGATGCACTGTCGCGCTGCCAACGAGGCTTTCATCGGAATGCACGACTATTTATTGGGCGGGAAATGAGTAGTGAGTGAGGACCTTGTTTCGCAGATTTGTACATTAAAAGGCAATAATTGGGATAATGCGGTGGTATTATTATAACACGGTGTCAGTAAGAAAAATAAATTAAAGTAAGAGATAAAGTTCGTTCGTTACGTTCTCGCATAAAACTCCGTTAGTCATTTGATTGTGGGACCTACCCTCACATTTCTATGTGTTGGGTTATGTGAGGTTTAGGTTAGGTAAACTTATTGAAGTGAAACTTCTTTATCGGCGTTGAAAAAAATTTACCGTCACGTTTTCAGCGTCACATTTTTCGGTTACGCGCCATCTTTTTCTTGCCCCTACCACGGTTGGTTCAGACGATAGCAAAAAGGTAAAGTGAAATAATATTTAACCAATTTAACCAATTTGACCAATTTAACCAATTTAACCAACTTAACCAATTTAACCAATTTAACCAATTTAACCAATTGAACTAAGTTAACTAATTTAACCAATTTAACCAATTTCTGGAAAGTTGCATGTAGATAATTTTTCGAAAAATAAGGCCATAAAGAAGTTTCACTTCTTACGTGTGTACACTAGTACACGCACAACTTTTTTAAATGTAAGTATTTATTATAATGTATGTATTAAAAATGAGGCTGTATGAAATTGTCTGAGGACCAAAGGTAAGTCCTTTTTCTGGGACACAGCTATTTCTATAACAAGATTCATCTAAATTGATTCAGCTGTTAAAGCATAAAAGGGTAACAGACAAGCAGAGACACTTCCGCATCTACACATTTAGTATGGATAATATACACGGTGCATTTTCAACCACCTGTAAAACGAAGCACACGTTATGCAACCATTATGTTTAACATTTTGGCAGTGTTATTTTCATTTTTAACCAAATTTTTTTTTTAACCAAATATGTGAAATATTTGTTCAGTACAGATGTAGCTGTGTAAGGTCAATTCAACCGAGACCCTGCCGCAACAAAATAGTACGTCTGTGCGAGTCATAGGGTGTTACAAAATTAAAATTTAATATTATTCAAAAATTATTTTTCATAAAATAATTAATAACACTGCCATTATGATATTAAATAATGGTCCAATAACGTGGGTTTCCTTTTCCATGTGGTTCAAAAAGCATGGTGTATACTTAGAACAAAACGTTTTGAATGCCTACTACTACAAGTTATTAATGTTCTTTAATCTTGTCTTTTTGCACAGGCTTGTCAACTGGTCGTGTACGCTAAAGAGCGCGATATCAGACATCGAAGTGGACAAAGTGGAGCTGCCCGGAAGAACACTCCTGAATATTCCTGGATACGACAAGCAGGTATGTGTGTTTGTCACGCTGGTAACTCAGGTGGATGTGGACGAACTTGAGCTTCCTGGCAGGACCCTCCTGTACATAGGGGCGTTCATAGCAATTCTGGGTAGGATATGCATTACCTGAGTAACAGCCTATAATCATCCCACAGGCAAAGGCCTCCATCATTGAATTCAAGTTACCACAGCAATGATGGGTACAGGCATAATCACCACGCTTGCCAAATGCGGGTTGGTGATCGCAAACCCGAGCAATGTTCGAAAATTCGAAACTTTTGGTTGCCCGACCCGGGGATCGGACTAGTACTATCGAGGTAATTCCAAAGTAACTTAATTAAAGCACTCGTATTGTGTAAATCAGAAACTAGCAACGAAGGTACCACAAACAACCACAACCATAGAAAATGTAGAAATACATTTTCTTCCGGGAATCAAACCCGGGACCTCGGAGCAGGAGCTAGGAGCATTTTCAATATCCGCCTTTGTTTGTCTAACAGGTTGAGTTCGGAGTGTTGGTATTGTTCGCGTACAAGGCGGAGGACACCGATGACGAGCTCGTCGTGGCCACCACTCGCGTTGAGACGATGCTTGGGGACGTGGCTGTCGCTGTGCATCCTAACGATGAGAGGTAACCTTTTTTAGGGTTCCGTACCCAAAGGGTAAAAAGTCTGTCCGTCAGTCCGTCTGTCCGTCGCTCTGTCACCAGGCTGTATCTCAAGAGCCGCGATAGCTAGACAGTGGAAATTTTCTGTAACAAATTATGTATTTCTGTTGCCGCAATACCTACAATTAATACTAAAAACAAATATAAAATAAATATTTAAAGGAGGCCATACAAAAAACCCGTTTTTTATTCCGTTTTGGTACGAGACCCTTCGTGCGCGAGTCCGATTCGCACTTGGCCGGTTTTTTTAATTATGTTTGAAAAGGGAATGCCAACAGTTTTGTCGAAAAATGGATACAGCACATACGCTGGGATCTTTACGAATAATTAAATAAAAATTTGAATATTGAAAATCCTAGTTTTAAAAAAAAATACAATTTAAGCTTTTAATTGATTTAGAGAAAAATTTAATTGCACTTCTAATAAGGCAGGAACCGAATCGTATGCAAACCGGGCGCGGTGCCCTGTCCATTTACCCTACGTAGATGATTACCTCACTGCGTGTATTTTTCAAGTATGTTTTTAGCGCTGTTAGATACAGCCATATAACTACTTATATGTAATTTTTTGCAATTTAATTGCATTTATAATATCAGTGTTCAAACTTGTTGTCCTATTTATAATTTATCCGTATGTTTAATTTTTTAAATAGAGTTGAAATCAATAGATAGTTCGTTTTAGGAGTACGGTAAATTGTGACGTCATAGTTCACTAATACACAATTTAGGGCGAGGCTGTGTTATTATGACACTAGCTGTTGCCCGTGACTTCGTCCGCGTCAATTCCTGTCATTACTTGAGTATTTATTTTTTGGGTAACTTGAACCGTTTACGCTGCGCACGCAAAGGAAGCCTTGATTAATAATTTTCTCCGTTTTTGCAACATTTTTCACTGATGCTTTGCTCCTATTGGTCGCAGCGTGATGTTATTTAGCCTAAAGCCTTCCTCGATAAATGGACTATCCAACACAAAAATATTTTTTCAATTCGAACCAGTCCTTCCTGAGATTAGTGCGTTTAAACAAACAAACAAACTCTTCAGCTTTATAATATTAGTATAGATTGATTTAGGGATGTCTTCCTTTATTTAATCTTTGTAGGAAATTAATGTTTTGTTTTTAAAACGTCACTTCAGCTTATAAGTGACCCGAATAAATTGGATAATCACGTACTAACATTATTACCTTTCGGGATTCGAACCCATAACTTTTAATCTTCTGCGTCGATCGACATGAACTGTTCGATAAAACAGCACATCGATAGTGGCGCCATCCAGTAATCTGTAATGGTTTTCTCAGGTACAAACATTTGATTGGAAAGAACTTGGTGCATCCTATTTGCAATAGGAAGCTACCGGTGATCGCTGACGATTATGTCGACATAAGCTTTGGAACCGGTAAGAATTGAACATTGTTAATTATCATATTGTCAGTTAAGCCTAGTGAATATCGAGTCTAAATCGATTCAAATTGAACAAGTATTCATTGAGCCCTTTGATGTAACTCATGAATTATTGAGTTTAAACTGTTCCATACCTCTAAATACCAGCTATTCTTGACTATAGGTATCGTAAGAGGCAGATAAAAGAAGTTGGGCAGCAGTGTATTTCCGCCACCACTGGCCTAACTGCGATCGTCAACGCGTCTGCTAAGCGTGGCGATTAAGGGAACATCCTCATTAAATTATAAAGTATAAATTTTATACTTAGCATATTATTAGAATCAATCATTATTTTCGACTTAACTTCTTTTAATTTTATTTGACATCATTTTTTTGTGATACATACTGACTTAGTTCGTGCTTAGATGATTTTTATTTTTATTGTTATTTTTATGCGATTTAATTTGATGACATTTATTTAATTTTACTTGTGATTTACGTATACCTCGTCGAGGTCATTATGTAATTTCTTTTACCATCTTTCTTACCTATATGTTTATTGCCTTTCTAATAATGTTATAGGTGAATAATAAATAAATAAATAAATAAATATTTAAGACATGCCTCACTGGGCCACACTGAGCCATCTAGTCCCAAATTAAGCTACCATTAAGTACCCTGTCGTATGGGGTACTAGACAACCGATAAACTTACTTGTATACTTTTTTTTTTGTATGCACACAAATATTTGTACTGTGCGGGGATCGAACCCGCGACCCATGGCTCAGAAGCAGTGTTTACTACCGCTGATCCAAATGGTCGTCGAATAAATGGATGTGAATACGGAGAGGCCTGTGTTTACAGATGATGATGTTATATTAAGGGTTGTTTATGTTTTATTTACCCCGTACTCCATTCGTGGTCAGGGGTGTCTCGCCACCCTGAAAATTTTATTTAAATCCGTAAATTGAAAATTCAATAAGCTAATTGTACGTCTTATTTGAACTGAATAAAGTCTATCATTCCGAGTGTTATTTCAGGTGCCGTAAAGATAACTCCTGCGCACGATCCCAACGATTACGACATAGGCAAACGTCACAACCTACCGTTCATAACTATCTTCGACGACGAAGGCAAGACTCTCAACAACTGCGGGGCATTTTCGGTAAGTGCAACTGATTCTCAACTTACGGATTACATAATAGATTTCAATATCTATTGTACAGACAGCGGCAGGTCAACCTACCCAAAAAGTTAAAGGTCATTGAATTGATTTTCAACTTTAAGTCCAACAAGTAGAGATCAATATCAATTGAGAAAATTTGACGTTTTGTGGTAGGTTGACGTGCTTTTGTCTGTACACTACTTAATATATTTTTATTCGAATACTTTTTTTTTTGATCTGCCAAAACGCAGTTCTGTCAGACTGTTTGGCCTTAGTGAACTATGACGTCACAATTCACCGCACACGGTGACTTATCATTTATGATTACCAAAGTGATGTAGTAGGTAGGCCATTATAAGCTGATAACCAGCCTATATTAATATACATAATAATATTAATATAATCAAAATAACGAAGAAATTAAAAATCTTTATCATCCTTAACATGTAAGAAGCGACCAAGAATCCGTCAGAAGAGAACGGGCAGCACTGCTATCCCAGCACCGTTTTCTCTTTATCACTGACCAGACTGATGGCGAACCCTGCCATGGCGGGTTACTACTGAAGTACTTTTGGTAAGGCCTATGTCCGGCTGTGGGTTAATGTTAGCTAATAATGATGATCATGTATGAACACAGGCTTTTCCAAATGGATTTTTCCATAACATCGACGGTTGGCGTTCGCAGTTTTGTTTTTAATGTGGACAACATCACATACGTTCTGATCCCAATTTGAATAACTATTCAAAGCACTCGTATTTTGGAAACCAGAGACAACGAATGTTCCACGAACACCCAGACCCAAGTAAGTGTAGAAAAACACTTTTCACGTCCACCACGGAGGTCGTTAAAAGTTTGGGGAAGAAAAGACGATACTGCCCGACTTATTTTAGCAGTACTACTTTAGCCACCGTTTACGATACCTAGTAGACGAAAATTGGCTATTTTCTATTAGGTCGGCACCTTACGTTCATACGTAACTTCATAATATCTTTATTTATTCAGGGTATGAAGCGTTTTGATGTTCGTCGAGAAATAGTGAAAAAGTTAGAAGAATTGAAGCTGTATCGCAAAACTGTTGACCACGCTATGGTGGTGCCGCTGTGCAGTAGATCCAAGGACGTCGTAGAGCCCATGTTAAAACCACAATGGTAAGAAAACTTGTATAGTTTTGAGACGTATTTTGTTAGTCAGAAATTGGATTACATATTTTGGGGTGGTGGAATCTACCTCCTAGTGGGCCACCCTGGGCAACGGCATCTTTGGTTTTCTAACCAATGATGACGGCTAACAGACCCCTCTGCGGTGGTAGGCTTCGTAAGAGGCCGCCTGGATGCTACCACCCTCCTGCCGGAGTCCAGCGACAAACAGTGCCTCTCTGTTCCGCTGGTGTGTGGGAGAACCAGTGCCACTGAGTGAGCTCGCTCCATCTTAGGCTTCTTCTTAACCGTATAGTTAAGTATGTTGTCAAGAGCAAGCCCATTATTTATAAAATAAATAAATAAACTTATGTACGCTCGGGCAAGCAAGTGATCTATCACCCTAAGGATGAAAATCATTCACGCGTCATAGAGCAACAGGGTTGATTTTCCCATGCAAAAATATACTGACAGCTAATACTAATACGTCTTAGCTGTGCATCTCTTTCATTGTTAAAATAGTCCATGAGTTCAACCCTATCGCTATTTCATTACACATGAAAGTTGTCTTAACTGGTAGAACGTACCATAAGCTATGTCCGTTTTTTTATTACCTTCTTTTAGACTTACAACACTCCATTATAATCAAAAGTCGTTTTTCTTTAACTTTCTCACACGAAACACGATCGCGTCATGGGATTGACCGGCGACTAATTAAACTAAGGCTCTGTCCATTAGACAACATATTTCGAACCTTAATCACCTAAAATAATGTCCAAATCCAATAAATAAATTCAAACATTTGTGCCTTATAAAGAGTTAAGACATTAAGTGATTGGCGAGTTATTGCCCTTTTTAGCCCCGCCCACTTGATTGCAGTTTGATTGATGTGCATCTCATCATAAGCAAACGCGTGTTCCATAGTTTTCTATATCGCTGTTTGAAACTAATAAACGCGGGTTAAATTCGTAAATAATTTTCAGAATCCTTATTTAGTTATGGATTTCCGCCAAGTAACGCCTGTCTATTAATTTTTAAGATCTAAGTAATCGACTTCTTCCCCCTCCCCCCTTCATTCATAAGCTAATTAGGGTTTGAAATGTGACTTGTGAGGTACTTGCGCGGAAAATAGTTTATGGGTATAATATTTGTGTCTCTTTAGATAAAATGGATAAAACAAAAGCGAATATTTGCCCAGCGGAATCCTCTTTCATGTTTACTATTTTTACATATTATCATGATCCTTGTCTTGTTTCAATACTATTTACGGCCCTTTCCAATAACCTATCTATCTTCAGTTTTGGCATATCAGAGATAGAAAACCACTTCCGTCTTTGTTTCTCTGGACGGCAAAAACAGAGATAGAAACTGTTTCCTATCTCCGATATGCCAAAACTGAAGATAGAGAGGTTATTGGAAATGGCCGTTACTGTTGTAGCGGCGCAATACATGGTCAGCACTTTTGGCGTATCAACGCGATCGCTCGCCAGTCTTCCCTCCGTCGCCATTCACAACGCTCGCGCACTCTCCTGTATTGTGTCCCTACATGATTCGACCTACTTAAAATAGTGAAATGTGTAGTGTATAATGTGTGTGTGAACAAAGACAATATATCGGCATTTACGGGAGTCTGGACTTTGATTTCATATATACACCCTAGAGACATGCGATAGGAACCCGTAGCGAAGTAACATTAGTGATATATATATTGCTACATTCCTACAACAAATAATACATCTCAACACTGTGATGACCGTTGGTACAGTGGTTTTAAACGCACAGTACAAATTTTTGTAAGTTTATCGGTTATCTAGTAGCTCAAGCCACTGAGTAGAATTTAATTTGGAACTAGATGGCACTGGGTGGCTCAGTATGGCATGTCTTAAAAACTATTATTACTACAGAGAACTTTTATTTTCCACAGGTACATTAGCTGCGGCAACATGGCTGCTCAAGCGATCAAAGCGGTATCAAGCGGCGAGCTGAAGATCATACCAGATGTCCATGAGAAACTCTGGTACCACTGGATGGATAATATCCGCGATTGGTGCATATCGCGGCAGCTGTGGTGGGGGCACAGGATACCAGCGTATAGGGTTACACTGCCAGATGTGGTAAGTTCTTATTTATTACTAGAGGGGAAGCTCAGTAAAACAACTTAAAAGATTTGAATCTATATGTTCTTACGAGCAAATAAAGACATGGTGAATATATCTATTATCAGTTAAATTTAACTAATAAAAAATATATCACATTATTCAATAAATGTTATTAACCTTATCGAATAAAAATATTTTTTCAAGCCGTTGACAATTAATCGAAACTAAAAGTTTTATTTGAATAGATAAATGTAACCGATTGATAAAATTACCTAATGAATATTTATAACGCTAGTCCGCAAATAATAAATATATCATATCCAATCTTTCTAATAAATTTATTCGTTCATTGAGTAAGTTAACTTAAACATTAAGTAAACAGATTAGAGCCTAAATTTGAATGCATTATTTGGGACACGAGTGGCGCGTGATGAGACGAGGTGTAATGCGATAATATTTGCGAGTCAAACAAGTAGTAACAGTTGCAATGAAATTAAACTCTATTCTATTAGCTTAAGGAATGATATTAGGTACTCGGAGTATTGAACAGTTTTCTTTTCGATATATCCAACTGAATCTGTTATTTTATGCGGATGCATTTTTTCGACTTTAGGCTCCAACGCATTGCTCAAGTTCATTGAATAAACCTATAAAAATGAACGCATAATACTATATTCAACTATAGTAAAAAATATCAAAAAAATGTATCTGCATCAACATATTAACAAATATCTGTAAACATATTCAACAACAGGTAAAAATATGAAAATAATGTTTGTGCATAAAAATATCAACTGATATTTTCAACCGTATTCAAGTAAAGATAAAAATATCAAAATAATGTTTGTGCATAAAAATATCAACTGATATTTTCAACTATTAAAAATATCGATATTTTTATTCAACTGTTAACTTTTAACGAATAATTTTTTTCAACCATTAACGCTACCACTAGAGCAAATACATAGTCACGCAAATAGAAAAAAGTGAGTGAGAGAGAATACTGTTGCAAGCAAAGGCGTTGCGTTCGGTAATGCCTAACATGACACATATTTAAGATTAGTTTTTTTGAAAATTCACGTTTTGTGTGAAAAGAATCGTCCGTCATACACATGAAGGGGTTCCGAATTTTAAAAATATTTCAATTTTGGTTAGCTGTAGAGTAGTGACACTTTTGCCAGAAGATACTGCCTTAAAACTTAACGGTACTTTCATAAAAAAAACAGAGGTGCGATTGTGTAAAGCAATCGTATTCATTTGACAGTTCATAACGTACGGTAGAATCTGTCAAACGGCTAATTCTAATTGTGTACGGAGTTCATTTATCGTTAACGATTGGGTCGTTAATTTTAAACGATGAGTGAATGATGTACATGATTTTGACAGATAATTCGAATTGCGTAAGTCTTATGAGCTCATTGCTAATGTCAAATGATTGCGGTGACTCTTGACTCATGACAATCGTAAATTTTACCCTCTTATGTACGCAAATTTCTTCAAATTGTTACATTTTCTTTGAAAGAAAATGTTGTTTTATCTTTATTTAATTTAGGTACACTTTTTCTTGTTTGTTTTTGATAGAACGCTTTAATTTAATTTAATATTTTTTTTATTACTTGTGTTTTTATTTAAACGAATTCAAAGTTTTCTTTCACTGTGACAGTTATCACTTGACATTCACAGAACATAAATAAAATAATATACTACGTCAGAGAACACTTTACGTAGTCCACTAGAGTTTTGCGCGGGAAACGAGAAGAGAAAGATGGATTTTGTTTTGCGGCATTTACTGTGATAAAGTGGTGGCATTGTTATAGTAATGTTTCAGTGAGTAGGATAAATCAAATAAAACTCTGCTCCTATTTGACTTTGATCCACGTTCTCGCGTAAAACTCCCGTAATCTGGGTATGGGTGGGTCCCGAAATGTATGGGTGGTATATACATTTCAATGAGTTAGGTTAGTTTAGGTTTAGGTTAGGTTAGGCTATTATGTTTATGCAAGTTTAAATGATATTGTATGTATAAAAAAAAATTACATTATAACTAAAAAGACTAGGCTGTATGGACTCGTCCGAAGCCGTTAAACTTTTAGGGAATAAAAAACGTAGTCCACTAATGCCACCTATTGTCGAGTAGCAGGAAGTATTTCATTCGTTCTTTGCGTTTGGTTATATCAATTGCAAAGGTAAATTTTTAATTTAAATTCAATGTTTTTATGAAATAAAGTTTGTTTATGGGTTGAAATTGTAATATTATGTTAGAAAAAAATGAGTTTTACCGAATGTTTTGCGATAATAAAACGCAAATCCATGAAACGTTTTTATACCACCGGTCACTTTTCGGTCTTCATGGAATGGACAAAATTACACAATTAGAATTTACATTATACGATCGATGATCAATTGTATTCATTGTCCATCCATGAACAACCTTACACAATCGCACTACAGATTCTTATTATATTAATGTACCCATTTATAAGGGTGTATTTTTATTTTGTTGTTGTTGCAATACCTTTGCAGTGTCATGTTACTGGAGTAAACACTATGAAACTTTTTTAGTTTCAACTAAGCAGTATTTATAAATTTAAATGATAACAATGTGCATACACCTTATTCAAAATGGTTGTACGAATGATTATAAGTGGTGAATTTTTCGGTAAGACAGCGGATACAAGGAGCAAACCAACGCGTCGCCGCCAGCGAACTCGGTCTGGCCGCAAGAAGTCCGCGAACGTTCGTGTTCGACGTCGCATGGAAACCACAACGCTCGATTCGCCAGCCACCAGTGTAATAAACGTGATAGCTTTTAGATTATTTGGCTAGTTGCACTAACTTTTATCGTTTTTTTTTTGTCATAGCAACAGAATAATTGTGCTCATGCATCTTTTTTTTACTGGCTAACCTTAAAAGTGTTTTTTTTTTCAAAAGCCACCGTGTAATTTTTTTTTCGTTGGCCAGCTTTGCTAATTTTATGGATTCTCCTTGGTTTTCCATTGATCTTATATGATATTGATATGTCAACGTTTTCGATGGTGCGTCGAAATAGCATCGCATGCCACGCCACCCACAAGCGTAGTAAACATCACACAGTTCCCAAAGCAAAGCCACTCATTAAATGTGTTCTTTGTTTTGTCATTGATCAGATATGCTCGTGATAATTTCCAGTCGTATTCCCTAATCCGTCGTCTTTTGTTTTTAATTGGACAGCTGCATGCGTTTTTTTTATTTGTTATTGAGTAGCTACTTCTATGCATGTCTTAAACATGCATAATTGGTACTCTTTGCCTTTATACGTTGTCGTTTGTTTTTTACTGTCAAGATGTACAATCTGCATGATATTTCTTTTTTTTTTTGTTTTTGAGTAACTAATGCTAACTCTTAGCGTTTTTGTTGCTGTACAAATTTTTTTCCTTCTTGTTTTTATTTTCATTTACTAACTATGCTACTTTATAGTTAGAAACCCAGGTTTCTATTTATCTAATGAATTTTAAAAATAAATAACAGATGAATCATTAAAAAACCCAGGTTTCAATTCATCTTATAAATTTTAAAAATAAATAACAGGTGAATCATTAAATCATTAAAATACCTAGATTCCACTTGCTCTGTCATGTAGAGGGCTATAGTAACTTGTATTACAGATTTTGCTTTAAAAAGCCATTTTCAAACATCCGTCTCTCTTATTAAAGGCGGTATTTAAAAATATTTTTCAAATTTGGTAATCTGTAAAAAAAAATCCTTAGTCTACCCGTGATAACACGCTGTAAAATGTTTAAAAAAGGCGGTTGAAATCAAAATATAATGTAAATCCCTAAATTCTTAAATTTCATTTCATTTCAATGTGCAGTGTCACTTAAATTAAAGGAACCTTTCAATAAATTCAAGAAGAATTCAAGAAAGTGGGAGCGAAAGGTGTACCAGCTAAATCTCTCTATAACCTGTTGAAATACCTTGGCTTGGCTAGAACTGCAGTAAGTTATATACTAAAGCGAGTGTCTAAAGCTGCATTAGCGGGTTCGTACCAGATTTGGCTGGGCAGGGAGAGAAGCACGAGTAGTGAAGGTGAGTGTTGTTGTACGTCGGACAGGGGCCCCTTAAACCTACACCCGAGTCACGAGTCCCGGGAACTACTCGGAGTTTCTCTTCTGCCACACGATGGACCCGGCACCCGCACGGTGAATACATGGAACGCTAAGAAGTTTGTCTCAACAATGCCCTGTTGGTCTAGTGGTTTAAGTACCAGACCAAGGTCTCGCGGTCCAGGGTTCGATCTCGGTCGGGCAACAAGCGTTTAGAATTTTCAAACATTCCTTAGGTTTGTGATCACCAATCCGCATTTGGCAAGCGTAGTGATTTTGCATGTATCCATCATTGCTGTTGTAACTTGAACACAATGGCGATGGCCTTTGCCCTGCAATGGGATAATTATCGGCTCTCTTATTTTACACAGCAAGACGAAGAGCTCTGGGTGTCAGCTCAATCTGAAGAGGAAGCCCGCGTTAAAGCAGCGGCTAAATTCCAAGTCCCAGGGGATAAAATCCTGCTGGCGAGAGATGAAGACGTCCTGGACACGTGGTTCTCGTCAGCTCTGTTCCCGTTCTCCATATTCGGGTGGCCCGATCATACTGATGATTTGAAGGTACGGTTATTGTATTATGCTAAACAATATGTTTTAAAACCATATACTATAATACATTACACTTTTTACTAAGTTTCATTTAAGTGAATATTAATGTGAATATTTCTAAAACAGATTTTTTTATGCAATTATCAAATATTGAATTCCATATAAATCCTCTCCGGACCACTACATACACAACCAAAAAAGAATCAAGTGATTTAAAGCAGTCGCAAATAGGCTACACATATTTTTCGGTGATTTGTACAGGGTGAAATTTTAACCACCTTCCAAATTTTAATATGTCAATCTTCGAGACAAAAAACAAAGGACGTATTTTTTCTTTTGGTATAGCCCAGTACAAAAATGACAAGATAAAGCACTTAGAAAATGTCCGACAAAAATCTAAAATTTTTGATACGGCCGCTTAGCAACACTTTTTTTACGCGTCGCGCATCTCATTCATTAATTACGATACTATTCATATGTTTTTCATTTTTTCCTTTATACTTTAACAGGTGTAGGACCGTAAAAATTGAAAACTATATCGCGAAAAATATTTTCGGGTGACAACTTGAATTACATTTTTAACTTCATAAATAGGCTCTAAACACGATACTGAACGCCTACAAAAATTTTGGAAAGTGGTTAAAATATCATCCTGTATTTATAGGCTAAGTTTTATTTGTATTTTACTAACAAATGGATCCATGTTGGTCGATATAAATAAATGAATTGAATATAAGATGTGGATATTATTTGAAACACTTTTGCTAACGTATCATTTTAATACGACAGGCGTTCTATCCCGGAACGTTATTGGAGACCGGCCACGACATCCTGTTCTTCTGGGTTGCAAGAATGGTGTTCTTCGGACAACGGCTACTAGGGAAGTTGCCTTTCAAGTAAGTTTGACATATCAATTGACTCTAGCTTTTAGCCCGTGGCTATGCTCGCGTGAACTTTACTGTGTATCGCTTGTGCTCGGTAGTGGCATAAAAAAAGACCTATGCCCTTTCTCAGTGTCTATTCAATCTAATGACGACTAATTGTATCAGTAATAGTAAATGCTGCTTCTGAGCGTCGCGGGCTCGATCCCCCCACAGTACAAATATTTGTGTGCATGAACAGGTCTGTTTGTACTGGTCTGGGTGTTTACTATGTATGTATAATAAGTAAGTATACACCGTGCATTTTAAATTTCTGGTAAACGAAGTCCACGTTATTTAAATACTATGTATAACATCTTGGCAGTGTTTATTATTATTATTATTACAGAAAAATATCTTTAAAAAATGTAAAATATTGATTTAGCTATTCATTTTTAAACACGCTGTGACGCACACGGACGTATTTGTGGTTCATACATCCAAGACCCGGCCGAAGCAAAATAGTACGTCCGTGCGCGTCACAGCATGATTCAAAATTAGTATTTTTTTTATATTTCTCTAAGACTTTTTTAATTCATAAAAAAATAAAAATATCACTGCCAAGATACATAATGTGGTCTTCGTGTCCCACGAGGTTTAAAATGGTGTATATTTACAAAAAAAAGTATGTAAGTAAGTTGTCTAGTACCCATAACCCAAGCTACTTTGTAGTAGCTTAATTTGAGGCTTTAGAGGCAGAGCCTCTGTTTAATATTATTATAATCAATCTAGAAAAAGTAAAGCGTTTGTCATACAAAAAAAAAACAACAATTAATTGAGCATCTCCTCTATTTTTACGTGTTTTGAATAGGAGAAATGCTATTATATTCTCTCTTAGGCTAGCACTCGAAACATTAGCAGTATTTGTCTACCTTTCAGTTTGGTTCTTTTTTTTCATGTTACAAAAAATTATTTAAGTACCTATATAAGTACAAAATAAATTGATTAAAATTGGTTAACCAGGTAAGAACTAAAAAGTACGCTTACGCTTCTAATTTACGCTTCTAATTTCTCAATTCAAATAAAAAAATAGATCATTTTTTATCGTTTGTTAAAATTAGTAGATGCCAATACACAGCAGTATTCCCTTTACAGAGAAGTATACCTCCACCCGATGGTCCGGGACGCCCACGGCCGCAAGATGTCCAAGTCCCTAGGGAACGTCATCGACCCGGTGGACGTGGTCCGCGGGGTCACGCTACAGCAGCTTCACGAACAGCTGATCAACTCGAACCTGGACCCTAAGGAGTTGGAGAGAGCGAAGGAGGGGCAGAAACAGGACTACCCCAACGGGATCCCGGAGTGCGGGACTGACGCGTTAAGGTAAGTAATACTCAGAAGATAATTATATACTTTTGCTCCCTTATTCATAATAACGCAAACAGTCTAATAAACCTGTTTTAAGCTATTACACTGTTTTGTCTCTTTCTTTCAAATAATGACCGCGCTAAGATAGAACGAGACAAAACAGTGTAACAGTTAAAACCGGTTTATACACGGTGCATTCTCAACCACCTGTAAAACGAAGCCCACGTTATGTAACCATTATGTATAACATCTTGGCAGTGTTCATTTTTTATTTATCAATTTTTAAAAAAATATTTCATATGTTGGTTCAGCTATTTATTGTGAAACACACGGTGACGCGCACGGATTTAGCCGTGTAAGATTCATTCATCCTGGTGATCCCCCGCTGCAGCAAAATAATACGTCTTTGCGCGTTACAGCGTATTACAAAATTAAAAGTCTGAATAAAAATATTTAATATGTATTTAAAAAAATATATTTTTATTGATAGATTAAATAACACTGCCTTTTAGTAGCGTATGCTGGACCGGTTATTTTGACAGTTGAAACGTTAGTCTTCGGCTGCACATCGACTGAAACGTCAAATCACTAATAATGAATTTAGGAAATCGTTCAACTTAGTTTCGATCGATCGATAAGGTGAGCTGAAACGCTACCGATATTGTTATTAGAATACGTTTAGTTGCGTTTAGTCAGTTGTTGCGTTTACGTTTTGATAATTTACGTTAGTAGAATTTGTCTCTTGGACTAGACTTATTTTTGCAAATAAGCCCCTGGAGGCGCTTTTACAAGTCCCAATATTTAAACCTACCATTGCTTCGGGACAAATGTGGGCTAGTGCCGAGAAGAAGCAGCGCAAGAAACTGTCACTAAAAGGAGGCCTTTGTCTTGCTGTGTGGTTATAGGTTGTTGCTTCTTCTATTGACTGATGACTGTTCCTCAGGTTCGCTCTGTGCGCGATGACCCAAGGCCGAGATTTGAACCTGGACATACAGCGCGTGCAGAGCTACAGGTTCTTCTGCAACAAGCTGTGGAACGCCGTTAAGTTCGCGCTTATGTACTTCCCTAAGGACACCGTGTACGAGGTTCGTGTCTCAGTTTTTTATTTTTTATTGTTGACGGTTTGCTTTTGAATACGTTTAAACCACACTCAACTCAACTATAGAGTTAAGAGGGAGAGCCTACGTTGGAGTGAGCTTACCCAAAAGCAGTCTATTCACTCTAACCATCGATATATAATAAGAACAAAAATAATACCTAAAACCGTCTTAGATCAAATCATTAACGTACGTATACGTCATACGAAATAAGGCACACAGTCAACTTTATAACCCGGCCAAATTATGTCAGCATGCAATAGTATTGTAATTTATTATTATTGATACAGGTTGTACTAAATTATCTTTTGTCAAATGGGTGCACATTTAGTTGGGATAATTTTTCGATGCTGATTGTGTTTCTAATTTTTGTATTACATCAAGCTTTAAAATTATTGGAGTTTAGCCGCTTCTTACGTGCTTTAGCAGTACTCTTTGAGCCGCCCTTTACGACAGACGAGAAATGAGAATCGTAATTAATATGATAAACGCAATCTTTTTGAATTTTCACTTCAAGTAAGACTTGGAGAAACAAAACTATTTTTCTGCCGTCTTCTTCTAGCTTACAATACTCCTTAAAGCCTTTTACGACACCTATTAGGTCTATAGGTAAAAGTATTTAATCCTGAGATACACAGAGTCCTTTGGATTTTCACTTCAAGTAAGACTTCCATAAAATTGATTGTATTAGTAACAGCTTATAATCATCCCACTGCAGGGAAAAGGCCTCCATCATTGAATTTAAGTTACCACAGCAATGATGGGTGTACTGGCATAATCACCACGCTTGCCAAATGCGGGTTTGTGATCACAAACCCGAGCAACGTTCGAAAATTCGAAACTTTTTGTTCCCCGACCCGGGATTCGAACCTGGGACTCCGAGATCTTGGCCCGGTATTTAAACCACTAGACCAACGGGGCGTTCAGACCAACGGGGCGTTCCTGTATTATGTAATATGTAATGATAATTCAATATTTAGGTGTACAAAGGGAGTCTACCCTCCGAGCTTAGCCTGATGGACCGGTGGATGCTTGCCAAGCTATCGCTCGCCGTGCAAGAGGTTAACAAAGGCTTCGAATCGTACGACTTCCCCCACGCGACGACGCATTGCTACAACCTGTGGCTTTACGACCTTTGCGATGTGTATTTGGTGAGTGTTTATATTTTTATCTCTTTCAAGGAACATACATGGTTTTATTATGCTTCAAGACTTTTTTTAAGCAGCTGTGCTCTAGTATTCAGTGAAATCCCGAGGAAAAAAATAATTAAAACAGCTGTATTAGTGTTTTGGGATTTATACTTTCAGTTTTAGTCGGTTAGTACATGAATTTAAAACACTTGCTACTATACTCCTTAAAATATTAAATATGGGTGATCCTGATAAGAATGACACCTGTCAAACTGAGGAGACTAGTGCTGGGACTGACTCGACTGATCAAACGAAAAAAAAAACAGTTATGGCGAATAAAATAAAACAAAAATTAGGTAAATAAAGAATTAACAGTGAGTAAGTATCATGATTATTATAAGAATCACTGGAACAATCATGAACCTCAACTGTTAATTCGTCATCGCTTATGGATTCCAATAAAGCTGAACTTTTTTGTATACAAATATTTATTAAAAATTCGATGTTCTTGTCATTTACCTTATGCTTATTAAGATGTGTATTACATTACTTCGATTCTGAATTATCATATATGTTTCATGATTTATTGTGTAAACAATTTTAATAACATTGTCATTTTATTTTTAAATATGATAGAAAACGCTCACATTCGACTTTGTTATAAATCAATATTGATTAACACCTTTATTGGCTTCAGTTTAATTTATTCAAGTTCTTTGAGTTGTGATCCCGCTGGCCTAAGTATTATCAATGTCTTTGGTTTTGTACCTACAAAATCCAAAACCCGGTTCGGAGGACTATATCTTTGTAATGATTAAATCGTTTTTCTACAGGAATACCTTAAGCCAGTGTTCGCTAGCGGCTCCGACGGTCAGAAGGCAGCGGCGAGGCGCACCCTCTACACAGTGTTGGATTACGGCTTGAAGCTGCTCAGTCCGTTTATGCCGTTCCTCACCGAGGAGCTGTACCAGAGGCTACCGAGGAAGGACACGTCCTGTCCTTCTATATGTATAGCCAGCTATCCTACGGTGAGGTTCATGGCAAACTCTTTCCTAATGAATGTAGTTAGTTAGTAGTTAGTAACAGCCTATAATCATCTCACTGCAGGTCAAAGTCTCCATCATTGAATTCAAGTTACCACAGCAATGATGGGTACTGGCATAATCACCACGCTTGCCAAATGCGGGTTGGTGATCACAAACCCGGGAAATGTTCGAAAATTCGAAACTTTTTGTTGCCCGATCCGGGGATCGCATCCGGGACCCCAAGATCTGGGTCGGGTATTTAAACCACAAGACCAACGGGGCGTTAGCGTAATTAATAGTATACACCGTGATTTGTAACCGGCTTAGAAACGAACATCAATTAATCTACCCAATATTCTAGCCTCTTGGCAGTGTTATTTTTCTTCTATATTATGGGGTAGGTTGTTGGATTTTGAAAATTAAATTTTGAAAATTCTCTTGACAACACAAAATGGTTTTATAGGGTCAATATAAACTCATAAAAATCAAGTAACAGCCTATAATCATACATTATGAAATCTGGTTAAAACAGCAATTATATTTTGGTTTATCCCAATGTTTTGAGCACTTCAGCACTTCTTCACAGCGTTCATGGTCACGGGTTGACTGTAAAGCTAAGAACGCTGAAAGTGTTCGAAACGTTATGTAATCCATACTTATTTAATATTATAAATAGGAAAGTGTGTGTGTCTGTTTGTTTGTCCGTCTTTCACGTCAAAACGGAGCGACGAATTGACGTGATTTTTTTAAGTAGAGATAGTTGAAGGGTTGGAGAGTGACATAGGGTACTTTTTGTCTCTTTCTAACCCTCCACTTCCCTAAAATGGGGGGGTGGAAGTTTGTATGCTGCATTCCGCAATTTTCAAGGTCGAAAGCTAAGAATTGGTATGTGGACTATTTGTCACAAACAAAAAAATCGTGCATTTTTTTTTTTCCACAGTTGGTTCCATTAGGTGTCAATCGATAAACCCAGACTTGTCCCGAAGCAGTGGTAGGGTTAAATATCCGGACGTGTAAAAGCGCCTCCTAGGGCCTCCTAGGCATTTGCAGAAATAAAACTGATTTTAACTGATTTTGATAAATATCTTTCATTTCAAAATATCGGATGTCCAGGAGAAAGACACTGCATGGCGTTCCGAAGAGATCGAATCTGACGTGGACAACGTGTACCACATGGTGCACCTGATCCGGTCGAAGCGCTCCGAGTACAGCCTCACCAACAAGCAGAAGACCACAGCGCATCTTGTTATAGCCGATGAATTGGATGGGAAACGACTTAGGGGACTGTTTAGGTGAGGAAAATTATTATTATTATCTTAATTTGCCTATGATAAAAACATGTTTAAATTTAATTATAATAGCGTCACGTTTTTCAAACAAAACAACTTACACAACAGTGCTGCCAATATAACATTTTCGACTCCCTGTCCCACTCCCCGCGCCAGCCTGAAATTGAGGAAATTCTCCGCAAATAACAGCACTGAACTTATGCCTTTGACAGCACTCGGGCATGTTTGAGAAACGTGACGTCACACTTCGTCATTGGCGTTTGCGATATACCATAGACAATTTATTTTATTTTATGAAAAAAAAAATTATGATATGGATTTATTTTAATGTTATTTAAATTTTCTGGCATCTAAAGTAGCTATATGCGATAAATCTTTAGAGTTAATTGATACGGGGTATATACCATGTACTTTAGTGTTAATGAGTTCCCGATATTTCGGCACTGTTGCAAGTGCCATGCTCACTGGAGAACTTCCGTGAGTTCAGTTGAACTCATAAAAACTAAGGTACATTGTATAAACCCCGTATCAATTAACTCTAGTGATAGTGCCCATAGAAGTTTAAATCAGCGATAAATATTTTTTAGTACTATAGACGAATACCCTATTTAAGGGTCAAACTCTTGGCTGTTGAGTAATTTCGAACTCTACCACACAGAAGTCATGCCGACCTCCAAAAAATATTCAAGTCACTCCTTCGCTTGACCTACAAAATTTAATATTCTGTTTAATTTTTAGAGATCTACAATCGCTGGCGAATTGTGAGTTGAGCGATGATAGTCCTCCGCCCGGGTGCGCCATACAGACGGTGTCAGATAAAATTGAAGTGCATTTGGTATTGAAGGTAAGTCAGATTTTAGCATAAGTAAAAGATTTAAAAAAAAACTTGATACACAATCAGCAACCGTAAAACTTCGTCACCAAATGAGCGCCCGCTCAAACCATTAGGTGTTATTTGAACGTAGCAGAATTCAACTTTAAGGCTTGCATGTAAGGTCCATTTTCCTTTTTTTCCTTTTAAACAGGACATTTCTAAGTGTCAATTTTGTATGGGACTGTATCTGATCTAGTTCTTATTGTTTATCTATGGTTTATAAATAATTGCTATACGTTGAAGGAGAAAATAAATGACGAATGAATAAATAAATAAATGTGTTTTTATTAGTCTCAATTCAATAAGTTACAAAACTTTGCATAGTGCAAAGGCTGGATACTCGTATTTAGGGACAAAATGGTCTGTGGCTCGGTTTTTGAGTAGAAACCCAGTCGTAAAAGACGTACAAACCTTGTCGTTCTGTCTTAGTTATAAATTTATAAAACTCTAAACCAAATAGCAACTATGCGTGTTTTTTAAATTAAAATTTTTATTAAAAATAATCCACAGACAAAAAGGGGATAGAGTCTGTTTGTCCGTTTGTCAACCTTTGCCATCTTACTTTCCTCAATACAAATGTCTCTGTGATCACCCATATTTTTATATTTTTTCTTTACTTTATTCCAACAGGGCCTCATCGATCCCCCAAAAGAGATAGAAAAGATGGAAAAGAAGATTGAGGTTTTATCGAAAACTATAAGCAAACTGCAAGAGGCCATGGCGGCGGATGACTACACCACGAAAGTGCCTGTTCCAGTACAAAATGCCAACTCGACAAAACTCAAACAATCACAAGGAGAAATCGAAAAGCTAGAGGCAGCGATTGGGACACTCAAATTGATGTGAAATGAATATACGAGATTGGAAATGAATGAATCCTTATTTAAATTTTCACTGTCACATATGAGTTAATTGCTTCTAGATTTCTATCATCTAACTGCTCGTTGGTCTAGTGGTTCAGTAAGTTGATAAACTTACCTTTCGGATAGGGTTTTTAAAAACGCCTATTAAAAACCCGAACAAATACCCCTTTAAAGGTTAGCGGTTCCGGTCCCTGTGTAGCACTGGACCAAGATCTAAAGGTCCTGGGCTCGATACCCGGGTTTGGCAGCGGGAAATTCGAATTTTCGAACATTGCTCGGGTTTGTGAGAACCAACACTCATTTGAAAAGCGTGGTGATTTTGCCTGTACCTATCATTGCTATAACTTGTATTAAATGATAAAGACCTTTGCCTTAAAGTGGGGATCACCCCACGTAAGAAAAAAAAAACTTAAAGCCTATAATCATAATGATTATGATGATAGGCTTAATTTTTTTTTAGTTTGCCTTTTTTTTACTCGCATTTGTCCTGGACACAAATAAATTCGTGTGAAGCAACTACCTCATATGAATCCTTGATTTTATTTTGATGTACATTTTGTTAACTTTATATTAAGCAATCCCTTTTGAACCAGTGTGTAGCTATCAAAATTTTTAAACTATTCAGAGGTAAATTAATCCTTTAAGACTTCGCATGTGTATGTTTATATCCATACCAGACACACTAGAATTTCTTTTGTCTCTGGATATGCCACATACGAAAGGTTAACCTGGATATGTCACATACGAAATGTGAACCTGGATATGCCAACATATTTCGAATGCAACTAAGACTGCTTTTTCAATTACCCCTACGGAGACATTATAATAAGGATATCACATGAATTGTTCAGATCTCAAATTAACTCTTTGTTCCCCACGCGGCAGCCGGCTGCGGCATTAGCAAATGATTTCAATTTTGTCTGGTTAAGTAACTATTACCACAAAAACTCGATCGCATTTTGGCCAAGTAGAGAGAAGAATTCTCAAAAAAATAGAACAGTATCATTTTAGCAAATTACCTTTAGTATTTATTGAATCACAGTAAACTTTTCATTTAGTTGTTTATAAAGTCCTATTTGACGCTAACGCCAAAAGCGGACGCTTTTAGCAATAATGTACAATACGAAAGAATGCCAGAATGAAAAGCAGTTAACAGTGAGGTAAATTGCTAAAATAATACTGTTCTAGTTTTATGACAATTGATTTTGTTTATATGTCATTGTAATAAAATTAAATCAATTGGGGTCAGCACACAGCTCTAGTAGTCGCCTCTTTCCGACACCAATAGAAAGACAAGGGGTAGTGCTGTTTTAAAATTTTAATTGTTACTCTCTACAAGGGATTTATTTATTTTTTGTTTTGCAATAAAATCGCTTTATAATTGTGTTGTTTTTTTTATATGGTACTAGCTGTTGCCCGCGACTTCGTCCGCGTCAATTTCTATTATTATGATCACGACTATTTTTGCAACATTTTTCACTCATGCTTCGCTTCTATTGGTCGCAGCGTGATGTTATATAGCCTAAAGCCTTCCTCGATAAATGGACTATCCAATGCAAAAAGAATTTTTCAAATCGAACCAGTACATCCAGAGATTAGCGCGTTCAAAAAAACAAACAAACTCTTCAGCTTTATAATATTAATATAGTTAGGCATAGATAAATTAAGAACTAGATATACAGTCCCACAGAAATTTCACTGTAATAGTGATGAAAGAGACTTAGGCGTTTAGGACTTTTAATAAAGACTCGCCTTAAAATTGACGCCTCACGACTGACTCAGTCTTTTAGTCCCCAACCCTTAGTCGTAAGAGTAGCCTTATAGGTCGTAGTCTTTTAACGTAAACCGCTCAGCAGTTACTTAAAACAGCTTAAAGGACTTAAAAGACTGGCGACTCATCGCCTGAGGAGTCGAGAGTCGTGGCTTGGGTTGATGCAATAAATACTTTGCTTATAGTACATCTGCAACGCCCAATTGGTCTATTGTTTAAAAATACCGGACCAAGATCTCGCAGTCTTGGGGTTACTAGCACCATGCTAGACAATTAAAAATAAATACGATAATTCCCTTTAGGATAATAAAGGCCGCAAATTACAGGCTTCTGACGTCACTTCCAGCTTGCTACAAGAGAGACATAAAACGCGTCTTTCAAAGCACGACAATAACCCCAGTCCTACTCCTTCCAGACCCACGCCAATTAAGAAAATATTGCTTCCTGAACTGGCTCCGATCTGGAATCGAACCAGGAACTGATGCGTAGTAGGCGAACAACCACACCATTACACCAACCGCTGTCGTTTATCAAAAGATAGATTTTCATCGTGAAACTGAAATGGAAGATAAATCTTAATAATAACATTAATGCAAAAGTTTGGATAGATTTGCTTGTTCTTTAATTCAACGGCAGATGATCAGATACACAGAACACAGATATGGCCAAACTTCGGCACAGATATAGATAATTGTTTGGATTTTAGCACATATGCTATTTTTTGTCAAGGAAAATAACGGTTGTCGTAAGATAGGATTATTTTTTGCTACGTGGTAGAAATCGCGGGAAACGGCTAGTATAATTTAAATTAACGTTAAAGATTGCTTGTTGACAATTCGGACCATTCGTTATTTTGACATTGACAATCAGCTGATCTGAATTCTGATGCGCTGACTCATGACAGTTAGTGTACAAACTATAATTCTATTTTGTTTGTTACCTATTTTCTGAAATTCATTCATAATTAGACAAAATATAAAATATAGTTTTCTTTGATCAGTAAGCTGCAAAATAATATCCATTTACACTTAAAGCTTTGGTCCATAACAAGAACAAATAAATAACTTCTTCCACTACATACACGAAAAATCAACATGGAATTCCCAGATCTCGGTGAACACTGCCAAAAAGAAGGCTGCAATCAAACTGACTTCTTGCCTCTCCAGTGCAAATGTGGCAAGGTGCTGTGCAGAGTTCACTTTCTTGATCATTGTCAGTCCAGTGAGTGTGAGATGGCGCCAAAACCAAAAGAAGTTAACCTCAAAAATGATGATCAGATATTTAAGTGCTCCGAAAAAGGTTGCAGAAAGGGTAATCTACATGAAATGTTGTGTGGAAAGTGCAATAAACATTACTGTATTGAACATAGGTTTCATCCGTAAGTTTTTTATTGATTATTTATAATGCCCCTGAGATGCTAATAATTTAATTTTTCTATGATATTGGTTAACTTTATTGAAATGAAAACATTATTGATTGTATAAGAACCTATTTAATGTAATAAATTGATACAAACATAAATTGAAATTGTTTAATTGATTTATAATAAGAAGTAAGATGCATTAAACTATCTTTGATTTTCCGATGACTTGGTCATCATAATACTTACCGTGGTTGCTGGCTAAGGCAGGTTTGATCACATTTTATTCCTGCTAGATGTTTTAATAATTATGCAATGTAAATTTTTGTTTTGTTTCCTTTTAGTACTTGTCCAGAAATAGATGATAAGACAATGGCTGCTAAAATTGAACAATTTGAAGCCCCAAGGCGACAGTTTCAAGAAGCTAACCAACATTTACAGGCACAAGTAAGTATTTTGTGTTTTATAATGTAGTTTCTTTTGTATAATTCATGTTAATAGTGAAATGATTTTGGCACACAGTTGTTTATGCACAGATAACAGAAAATATCCGGAAAGCCCTACAATCATCAGCCAAGGTGAAAACTGCGTCCAAAATTCACCTAATGAGGATAAAACAAAAAGCAGTGGGTCCTAAAGCAGTACCGGCTGCTGATCGAGTATATTTTGCTATTGGAAAGCCAAGAAATATGGAACCAAAGCCTGTGAAAGTTATTGATGACGTGAACAATTTGGCTAAAATAGAATCAGTTACATTAGATCCAGATTTGAAGGGATCTGTGGGAGTATTTATTAGCATGAAGTGGAGCTTAGGTCGGGCAATAGACAGCATCTGCGATTCATGTAATATTACAAATGATAATAACAAAATGGGAAATGTAAAGTTACGATTGTTTCGGCAGTTAGATGGGTATTGCATAAGCCCTTTAAAAATGGATGTGGAAATTGGAGATCTGTTGAAACAAGAAGTTTTGATTGAAGGTGATAAATTGGTTATTGAATACATTGATACAGAAATTCTAACAAAATTAGATGAACATGCTCAAATATTTTTAAGATGATACTGTCAGTAAATTAATTTATTTTACAAATAAACAAAACCAGTATTCATGAAAGGTTTGTTAATTGTTTTAATAAAAATAAAAATGAATTAGGTTGAATCAAACACAATGTAATAAATAGTCTTATAATAATACCAGTATTCATTTTAATATTCATACAACTAACACTTAAAACATAGCATCACCATTTTCTTTGCTGATCTGTGACTGACTTTTATGATAGTCGACTAGAGGTAAAAGAGGGGCTGGGTTCGAGGGATTCGTATGGGCCGTATGGGGAGGCGTCGCAGCCAGCTTATATTTCTGCACCAGCCAATTGCACTGACCTGTCCTGGCTATGAGCATTATAAAATCTCTCCGGTACTGTTTCGTTAATATCGCGTAGAGGAACGGGTTAGCGCACGCGTTCAACGGATAGAAGAACACAAGCAACACTTTCCCGTGACTAACGTCTACTAAAGGCACACCAGCTAATGCTGTGATGCCAAAGAAAGCCACTGGCGCCCAGCAAAGCAAATTGGTGCCTATCAACAAAGCCATTTTGTTCGCTATTCGTCGTTCAGCAGCGGCTGCAGCTCCCCTTCCTCCGTACTTCTCCCCCCCACCTCCTAGTGACCTGTATATCTGCACATAGCAGACGACGATCGTGAACCATGCTACAGCAGTTGTCATGAACAGTGATCCTTGATAAACCCCATCTCCAATGTTCTGGCTCTCAACTGGCAAACATATGGAAGTCGAAGAGTAATCTGAGACTCCGACTAAAGGCAGCCCAGCCATTACAATTGAGAACAGCCATCCGCCGATCATAATCTTCGCTGCTGCCATCAAAGATATTCGTCTCTCCAAATAAATGGCGTAGGTGATCGCAAACCACCGCTCCAAAGTCACAACACTAAGTGTGACGACAGACAGTTGTCCTGAGAATACTGAGAGGAATCCAGCGATTTTGCACCCCACGCCATATTGCCAGTCATATGCATAGTTGAAGAACTCTCCGTAAGATCTGAGGTCTACGACGGCCAGCATGAAGAGATATATTCCGGTGCAGAGGTCTGAGAAAGCGAGATGGCACATGAGAAACCTAGGAACTGTAAGTTCCGATTGGTTGGTGAGGAGAACCATAAGTACGGCAACGTTGCCAACGATGGCCGCCGTGATGACGAACCACACGCTGGCTCGCAGCCAGGACCAGCCCATCACGTCTTCGCAGGGATTCAAAGCGTCCGGCTGTGGAGTGCAGATGACCTTTGGTTTTCTGAAAACAGAGATGAATGTGAATTACTTATGCTTTGTCAAATCTCCCTATGTCGCCACACGGCACAAAGATGGTAAATAGCCAAAAATGGTTTGATTCTCTTCTCTAACTAAAGCTTACGGAGGTCTGATGGCAAAGAAAATCGTGTCCCAAATAAAAACGCTCAAAGCTATTTTACTCCCTACCTATTTCGTATTTTCCATTTTGTGCTTATTGAATACGCAAACATATTGCTCTGATTAAATATCGTACCCTGTCATAAAGCTAGCACAGTTGTAGGCGATCTTCGGCGATGACAGATTGTTCTCTATGGGCGCGTGAAACTGGTCGCTGTTCTCGGAGCTGGTCGGCTCGTCGAAGTAATAGTCGTCATCTTTGCTGTCGAATCCTGTCTCTTCGCTTGTGGTAGGAGTGTCGTCTTCAGACCTGGAGGCAGGACCATTGCAATGAAACATTAATGCTGAAGCTTATTTAAAAGCTTTGATTAACAATTTAAGACATATTCAATACTTGAATTGAAAACACAAATTTAAACTTTCATGGTCACTAACCGAAGAGTTATGAGGAAACACTAAAGTCGAGAGAATTGAAAAATAGGTATTTGTAAAATCTATTGCTGTCGCGCAGTCCCTAACGCCTCCCCCGCAGAGCGTGATAGAGACAACTGCACCTTGGACCGAAAATACCTACTAAAAGCACACAAAGTCAACGTTTCGTAGTCCCCCGATACCTTTTTCAAAACTAGACCGATTAAAATACTTTTTTTATTAAAAATTAAAGAAAGGCTTTGGCCGTGTTCGTATATTTTGCTTTTTTTAAAAAGTGTAGACAAATTTGTTTTCTGGATGTTTGAACACAGCTGAAAATCTAGCGAAAGTTTTTAGATTTTTGTAGGGTTATTAATTATTAATTATTAATTAATTAATTTATGAAAAAAAGGAAAACATAGAAACATGCTAACAGTGGCCATAATTTTTTATAATGAAAATGATTGCTCTACTAGTATTATCCAGGGAGGAAACAGGGGACTACGTTTGTATGGAAAAACGGCCCTTGTGTTTCCTCTTAATTGATTCCGGGTTTAGAAATAATGCATTTTTAACATGATTGTTTCGTTTCTAACATTTTCGTTGTTTGCCTATATAAAAACTGGGCCAATCTTTTTTTTTCAATGTTAATTAAAATATAAGTAGGTATTTTTTTTAATATAGTTGTATTTAAGTAATATTACTTACTCTAAATCCATGGTAAGCTTTTTAATTCTTCTTTCTTGCAAGGATCTCCGTCTCCGAAGCTCTGTCTTCTGATCGATATTCCCGCATTTCTGTTTAATATTAACTTAATTGCATTACATATTATTTGCAACACATCTAAATATAAAATATAATTAAAAAAACAACTTGCTTTTATAGCAAATTGAACTTTAATGCAAAAATAATTATAATTATTGAGTAGCTTATTTTACAGCCATAAGCCAAGTCTACTACCTCAATATATCAGTATATAAACTTGAAAATTTTATGTCTCAGGCGGGACTCGAACCCGCATCTCCTCGCAGTCCGGGTTCGAGTCCCGCCTGAGACATAATTTTTCAAGTTTATATACTGATATTATAATTGCAAATTAATTGCTAAAATATCTAATAAAGTATACCTCAAAATACTTTAATCATTTTGAATTATTCTCAAATAAAAATGAAGTAATAAAAAGAATATTAACTTCATTTCAAAAAGGCGTATCTAGACGCCCTGTTATCCAATATATCTAATACATGTGGTCGTAAATTTAAGAGATGGGGTTATGCCCGAGCATAATCCAACATCCCCACAAGGCCCGAGCATAAACCCCTCTAGTCACGTAATAACATTTTTTTAAAAGGAGTGGCGCTAGTGTGCCTTTATAACGTAAGAGTTAACGTAACTCAATCACGTAGGTCGTCGTAGTATACAGGATGAAATTTTAACCACTTTCCAAATTTTAATATATCAATCTACTAAACAAAAAACAAATGACGTATTTTTCCTTTTGGTACAGCCCAGAACAAAAATACTTTTTTTTTCTTTTTGCTTTTACTTCATAAATGGGCTCTAAATACGATACCGAACGCCTGTGAAAATTTTGTGGAGTGATTAAAATTTCACCCTGTATACTCGTAATGTCTCATACCTCTCTCATCAAATTCAGCTGCATTTCGAAGAGCTTGTGCCTAGCTGGGTTGTGCCTCTCAGGAAACGCAAACGAGCAGCAGTGGAAGTGGTGCGTTAGATGCGCCTCTTTTAGTTGCTGAAAAGTAGTCGTAAATACGTGGTAATAGAGTTTTAATTGAGGTGAGACCTGTCGAGAGAGAGTGTCGAAATGTAAGTTTTACGGCATAAACGCCTCTTAAGGTTCGGAACCCCAAAAATGAATTCTAAGGTGATAATGGCCGTTTTTCATTCGCAGTTTCACAGAAGCGGTCAATGAAAGATGTAAACTGTCGGATGCGGGCCTCTCCAAAATATGATTTACCCATATACGGCCCTGTTGACAGGCGGGTCGGTGATCGCAGTTTGTCCAAAGGTTGGAAAAAGACTGCTGCCCTGCCTTTTCCAGTACACTTTTACCTTACGACCATATAGGAAAATATTGCGGCCGGCTCTTACACCGCAATATGTAATTCGCAAAGTAAATTCAAACTTCAAAGAAAACGTAGTTACCCGAAATTCATAAATGGACGGGATGTATTTCAATGACGGAGTCCTTTCTATCTTGAGTACTTGCAAGTTCTCCAGGCCTTTTGTTGGCAGAGACTCGATTATCGTGCTGCTCAAATCTCTGAAAGAAATTAACCAATGCTGTGGAGTAGTCAATTGGAACGTAGTTTGCGATATGAAGCCTAAGGGCGTACAATTTTAGGTCGCAATTTAACGACCTCCACGGTGAAGTGGCGTATAGACCGGTTTACAAGGTATCGCCAGCTCTGAGGTCCCAGATCAAATTTCCGGACGGGTTAATGCAGAAAAAAACCTTTTTTTCTCGGGTCCGCTTGTTACGTTCTTCGTTATTTCTGTCATAAAACAAGTGCTACGATAGTGGCTTTGAGATTAGAAAGATGTATGTGATGTTGTCCACATTTTTTTCTGTACTTCTGATAGTTTATATTACTGTGATTTGTAAAATAGATAGCGAAAACTTTTAGAGTTACTAAAGCAGTCAGCGACTAAAACGTATGGTCGTACACAAAAGTAGGTATAAGAGTCATCAGAATATCCGGAAAACTTACAGTTGTCTTAATAAAAGATTTCCAGCAAAAGCATTGTCATCTAAATGCTTCAATTTGGTGTTTCCTCTGAAACTCCTGGAAAAAAAAAATGTATTGTCTAGTCCCGGAAATTTTATAATAAAAAGGTTAAATCATCATGACCATCATAATTTTACTCACAGTCTTGAGATCTGTGCGTTTTTGAAAGCGAATGCAGGTACTTCTTCAATAAGATTTAGATTCAGCGATCTGTAAACATAAAGAACAATTTTGTCTTCGTAGGTCATCGATATATATATAAACTAGATACATTCTAAAAAATCACTTTGAACTGTCATACCTACCTTAATAAAAGCAACCTTTTGTAAAGTGGCCTGCACTTCAGGCTATTTACTTTTTTTGTTGCAATTTCGCACCTATATCAATAATGAATGCAACTACGTTAAAAGAGCACCCAAATTATCAGTTCTCATTGGTGGGGGCATATTTCTGTCACTGATTGATCTAGTTTCCATCGGCAGAAAACTAGTAGCTAGTTCTTGAACTTTTTGAGATATTACAAATCGCTTATTTGGCAAAATAGGAGCGTCTTTTAATGGAACATAAATAGGTTAAAAATAAAAATAATACAACATAACGGTATGTACCTAGTGACTTACACTTGATCGGCGGAGACGCGGAGGGAATGAGGCGCCAGACGCATTATATGATTGCCCTCTAGGTCGCTGTGAACAAAGTGAACACCATCATCTTTATCATCACCAGCGTATATAAGTCAGGACGTAATTTTTAAATGTTATTTACGAATAAATCGTTGACCTTTAATAACTTTGTACCAGTATGGTATTTTCTGAAAATTCTTTTTTGTTTTCATGGTATAGACATCTTGTATCCTAAATCTATGATAGACATATACTTTTTCCCATAGCCACAGCTGCTTCAAGCTCTGGTACACCCTGTATACCTACAACATAATAGCTAAGGTCGAATAAAGAACGCATGGAAGTAGGTTTTATTAAAAAAACTATCAAAACCATGTAATACCAAAGTTGACTAGAATTTTTTTTTGATATTGATCACCTTCCCAAATTACTTTATTCATATTCATATTCATATTCATTTATTTCATCTTTTGGTAATACAATACACTTAGACACGTCAACTATTTACATTTACAAGCAATTAAAAAAATAAACTATAATATTTCAAATTAAAATCAATTCAAAGTTTCAAACTAAATTATTACAATTAAATTACATTGTTCAATGTCAAACTAATAATCAATAACAGTCATACATAGCAAATAATATAATAAGAACAAATATATAATCACAAAAATGACATAAATTTAGATGGTTATCCGTTACAAATTCTTATTTAATCTTTCTTAATTACTAGATAGAGGAATAGATTGTAACCTATGGACATAATAACAAAAACCTACTGACATATTTACAGAGAAACATAACCCTAGGCGTTATTATGTTGTTCTATCTAGACGAAGAAACTGTCATTGTATATCGAGTGACGTAAGCGTGAAAGCTTTTAGCTGTAATGAAAGAAAAATAAATAACTCGTCGCTTTTCCTTGACGACTTACGAACTTCCATTTACGTACAAGTAAGTATCCAAATAGGTGCGTTATTTGTCATGAAATGCGTAACTAATAACATCAAAAACTAAATTAAATAAGTAGCTAGGTAGTTTAATTAGTTAGTGGTCGGTCACGGGCTCGATTACCAGTACGGCTCAACGGTTTGAAACTTTTAAAAAAATGCCCAAGTCTGATAAAAGGATTAATGAAGTGATGTAGGAGGGGTGATTGAAATGTACCTAATCTACTTAATTAAAAAAGGTACATGCGTAGATGGATGATTTACTTTATTTCCTTTGTAATCCTCTGCAATACACTTGGGACAACTAACTGACCAACAGTTAGCTTTAGGAATGGCCGATACAAATCGTATATAGATATTGAAACGTATATTAGACCGATATCGTATTATCCGATATCGGTGCGCACCAAAACTATATATTTGGTTAAACACGATATTGCTGCATCGATGCGATACGTCTCGGTTCGGTATCGCTCGATATCCAATAATATCGTTATAGGATATCAAACCGTATCGGGTCGCGATACGGGCTACAGAACCGATGCAGGCTGACTGAAAGGGTTTGTAAGTGTGTGAAATAGCATTAATCGGGTAATCGTACGATTCCAAACCTTAAGATTGTGATAATTAAGGTTGTTTGAATACTTTCTTGTTTTTAATAAACCTTACTTTGTCAACAATATGATGCATTTTTGATTTGCAAATTTAAGCAACTCTCACTGACCTTTGTCCTTGAACTCATAGCTTCGGTGATCCATTTCTAACGTTTTTTATAAATTTAATTCTAGTAATAGATTCTGTGGCGCGAGCAAACAAGTGTAAATAACTTTGCGTTTTTTTGTGTAAGTTTATTATAGGTTTCAGATAAGTAGTTAGTTATTTTAAGTTGTACTTACATAAAAAGTTACTAAGTGTAAAAAGTGTTGATATCGTGTACTTATATAAAGTTATACTTTATTTGATATTTTAGCAACTTAATTGCACTTATACGAGGGCGGGTCAATAAGTCCGTGACTTTTGGAATAAAACACAGATTTTTTTATAAACAAATCATTTTATTTTTCAACGTAGTCTCCCTTGAGCTCTATACACTTTGTCCAACGCTTCTCCAATTTTTTTATCCCTTCCAAAAAATATGATTTGTCGAGGTCCTCAAAATAGGCCTTTGTTTGCGAGATGACTTCATCATTGGAGTCAAATCTTTTTCCACCAAGCCATTTCTTCAGGTTTGGGAACAAAAAGTAGTCACTCGGAGCCAAATCTGGAGAATAGGGTGGATGAGGGAGCAATTCATAGCCCAATTCATGGATTTTTGCCATGGCAACTGCACATGTGTGCACCCTTGCATTGTCTTGGTGGAAAAGAATTTTTTTCTTGGCCAAATGAGGTCGGTTTTTATTCAAATCGTCATTGAAGCGGTCCAATAAGTTGGCATATTATTCCCCATTGATTGTTCTTCCCTTTTGAAGGTAGTCAATGTGGATTATCCCACGTGCATCCCAAAAAACAGTCCCCATAACTTTATTGGCTGACAAACCCGCCTTGGCCTTCTTTGGCGCCGATTCACCCTTAGAAACCCACTGTTTTGACTGTTGTTTGGTCTCTGGTGTGTTGTGATGGATCCATGTTTCGTCAATGGTTACAAAACGGCGCAAAAACTCTTTCATATTGCAATTAAACAACACCAAACCTTCCTGTGAAGTTGTTACACGATTGCGTTTGTGGTCGACTGTGAGCAAACGCGGCACCCATCTTGCGGAAAGCTTTCTCATGCCCAATTGATCTTTTAAAATTGAAACCACTGAGCCATGCGAGATCCCTACGGCTTCCACAATCTCTTGCACTTTCAATCTTCGGTCAGCCAACACCATATCGTGAATTTTTTCGATTGTTTCGGGTGTAGAGACCTCAACTGGGCGTCCAGGACGTTCGGCATCTTCAGTGCTTTTACGGCCACAACGAAATTCAGTAAACCACTTTTTTACCATTGAAATCGATGGTGCAGAGTCCCCATAGTATTTATCAAGCTTAGCCTTGGTCTCGGTAATGGTTTTATTTCGCAAAAAATAATGCTTATTAAGCACACGAAATTCACCTTTTTCCATTTTTTCCTCAAATTACTGGGTAGTCTGATAAAAATAGCTATCAAACACAAACTAACTGACCCAGCAAGTTCAAATTTTGATAGGAATCAACTGACAGATACCTGTTGACAGGAGTAGTGTTGCTTTTTCAGTAAAGAGGTCAGAAATTCAAAAAGTCACGGACTTATTGACCCGCCCTCGTAATATCAGTATATAAACTTGAAAAATTTCCCGCCTGAGACAAAATTTTTCAAGTTTATATACTAATATTATATTAAGTTGGTTAGGTATTGGTTTGAATAAAACATTTCGAAATGTCTCGCATAAATTCAAATATGATGGAAAGTTCATTGATATTATTAGTTTTAAATATGTTTATTAAAGCATAGCTTACTGAAACAAAATAACAAAGTAAATACTTTTGAAACATTCATAATACGCCTAAAGTACTAAATCGAGACAGTTTAGAGTACCTACTTCTATGTAATTATCACAATGCAATGATATCATTTTATGATCCAGTCTAAAGTATCAGACTGATACACCAACATATAGTTTCAAAAAATATATAGTTTCAGAATCCGATATCAGATATCGATATATAGTTTCGATTCGATATCGTAAAAATATGATATTACCCACCACTAGTTAGTTTCATATTATACCTACCTACTATTAAAAAAATATATATTTTGTGTTGTGAGTCAAAACTGTCATTAACAGTGTCTTTCAACTCATTATCGGTTGGAAAGCTGATATAGCTTAGACTAAACATTCTGTGAATATTTCTTTTTTAAAATTTTGAGGGATAGGTCAACTTAGCGGCCTCTTATTAATGTAGGATTCATCTTTCAAATGTCACTAAATAACTATAAAAATGTAAACATTTTGTAATAGACCTAGACAGACTTTTAATAGCAGTGTTGCCCAATTAAAAAAAACATCCGCAGAGTAGAAATAACATTTCAAGTAAAGTATCGTCTTTTAGTTCTAATATACTTACATAGCTTGCAGGTATGGGATGGAAGAGTTCCCATTCTTGGTGTCATGGACGTGGCTCAGGTTGGGTACTTCCACCAGCCCAGACGTGGTTATGATGCTGTGGACAACCATTTCGTTTAGCGCAGCGACAAACTTATAAGTAGTTTACTCTTTCGTACCAAGTTCATTTTAATCAAAATATAGGTACTATTGACTATTTCATCATCTTAAAAATTTTTGATAGGCGTTCAGTATCGTATTTAGAGCCCATTTATGAAGTAAAAGTTCGGTCCTAAGCCTAAAGGTCGTAGGTATGAAGCGAAAATCAAAAACTTATGAATATTATCGTGAGGTGAGGTGGTTAAAATTTCATTCTGTATGTCTGGTAATGACAGTACATACCGATCGTAAATAAAAATATTAAAATGAGATAGTGTTTATTAGTGCCGGTACCTATGTCAAAAGATTGGCACCCCATTCTCTTTCTATGTGTGCTGTAAGAAGCGACATAAGAAAAACTGCCAGAAGTAGACGGGCACCAGCGTCTTTTTCCACTATTGGCCAGAATACAAGTATACCTTATAATATGACGTTTTATGAAAGACCAAAGAAATAGAAAAATAACAAATGTATTGATATGTTATGAAGTGATGATTGTCGGATACTTGTTTTAGACCGACTCAAATTTGGTATTTCATTTTTCGTGGTCGAATTTTTATTTAAAATTTCAATAAGAAAAAAAAGTTTTACATAGTAAATAAGATAAACACAAGACACATACGTACAATGTGCGCAGTGAAGGCATCGACGGCAGTGGAGGGACCCGCCGCAGCAGCGGTGCCTGGGTTATGTAGCTGAAAACGAAACATTAAATCAGATTTTTCACACTCGTCTCTATAAAGTTGTAATGTATGATCGCTTTTAACTGTAATTACGGGCTTTATACGGATTTATAAGTGTGTGAAGGTGGCATACACAGCGGTATTCAAGGTGTCCTCTGTTCCGAGATCCGGGTTCGATTTTCGGACGATTTAATGTAGGATTAAAAAGTATTTTTCTATATTCTCAGGTCTGGGTGTTTGTAGTACCTTCGTTGTCTCTGTTTTCAACTAAACAAACTATTTAAATATCAACTACCTTTGGGATCAGAACAATATTATCTTGGTACCTACCTATAGCTATGTGATGTTCTCAACATTTAGTTTATTTTTTATTTCAATAATATTTAATTTGTTCTTTCTTTTGTCTAGCACAAAGTTAGTCACATTTTAATTTGTTTACTCCGACAGTTAGCGGTTTTCGATGAATACTTACAATGATTTGAGTTTTGGCATTTTTGTCAGATCTTCAACGGCGATGTGCTCCAACCGCGGTGCGTCTATGATGGCTCTGGAATAATATAAACAGATTATTACTTTATTTGTATCAAAAATTATATAAATAACCTATCAAAACAAGCATCAAAAAATCTTTCCAAATTGTCTTAACAGATGGCGCTACTTGTATCTATTTATTATTTATCTTCGATGATTGTTTTATGCTGAAAATCGAACGAAAACAAAGTAACGGACGGTTTATAATCCTACGTTTATGCTTTAATCAACCCACTGTAGGGCAAAGGTCTCCACCGTTTAAATAATTGAAATGAACTTTATAAAGACATCAAAATAGGTACTCTAGTTCGGGGTCTTGAAGCGTAAGAGCCTTTGAGTAAACCGTAAGACTGGTTCCGCCACGCACTACACGGCCTAAGTAACTAAGTAAAGGCCATTTACATTCTCTTAACTGTCCGGTGAAGATTGTAAAACCCAACAGAATAGTCAAATAAAAAAAAATACAGCCCCTGCTATAAGATACTCTGAGCCGTAAAGTACTTATTATCTGCTACAATCAGCCCACTGCAGGGCAAAGACCTCCATAATTGATAAAAGTTAAAATAGCAATAATGGGTTTAGGCATTATCAACACGCTTTCCAAATGCTGGTTGGTAATCACAAACCCGAGCAATCGAAACTAAATTTTAGCCTGGTACCTATTCAAACTACTGTTCTGAGCTACTCTGCTCTGACATATACAGGGTGTAACAAAAGGCTTAACCAAGCCGAATACCATGTATTCTACCCTTTTGTATGATCATATTTTTCCAAGCCAACATACCTGGAAGATGAATCGATACTGAGATATTGAGGGTCAAAGTAATTTTTTTTACAAGATATTTGCTTGAAAATCTTCTGTTTGTTGTTACTAAATTTTTTCTTTAAAAACCAGTTGAAAATTTTTAGAACTCTCATAAAAAAACGCTTAAAAGAGAGCAACCCGCAATGAACCGCACGCACGCAATGGGGACTACCGTTTCTTTGCTCACCAGTTGGCGCCACTGTAGACTGAGGTCCGGTGGTATAGCTGTCAAAGGCGATTGGCGCCGAAACAAAGTGTTATATCTTGAATCTAATTAAGGTTATATTGTTTATAAATAACTATCTTGATATCAACAAACTAACTTCTGAAATAGTTGCTCTTGAGGCCGCCTATTTTTGTGCTTTTTCTTAATTCCGCTTTTAAAGCGTTCACATTAATCGCCAAATAATCCATATTTGCGATATTTTACGAAGGAGATCACTTTCCAGCAGGTAAATTAAAGAAATTATAATTTATGCAACAAATTCCACTAAAACCAGTACAAAATGAATGATATTGGACCTCACGCGACACTAGCGCCTCTAGTGGCAAATTCACTAGCGATAGCCCCCAATAGGTCACAATTTATCCTCGTCTGTAGCGCTTCGTGCGCGCTATACATTGCGGGCAATAAATACCTGATTTATTGAATGCCTAAAAAAGAAGTCGTTTGCCAGCAATGGCAGCAATATATTTTTTCAATAAGTACTTGGTAAAAGTTTTGTATTTATGTCATCTAGCCACAGTTTAAAGAATAAGACTGCTTACACTAACACCATTGAGAAGTAGTTAATTCTATACTAATATTATAGAGCTGAGTTTGTTTCTTTGTTTTAATCTCAGAAAGTACTGGTTCGAATTGAACAAATATTTTTGTTTTGGATAGTCTATTTATCGAGATAGGCTTTAGGCTATATAACATCACGCTGCGACCAATAGGAGCGAAGCATCAGTAAAAAATGTTGCAAATATAATCGCTATCATAATAACAGAAATGACGAGAAACGAAGTCGCGGGCAACAGCTAGTTACGAAATAAATAGACTTAACTCACAAATGTTCTATGTTGTGCACTTTGTGTCCGGCGTCGTGTAAGGCCTTCACGTTCAGAACGGTGATGTTGCTGCGCACCAGCTCCACCATCAGGCCTGCGTCGGCGCGTGCTCTTCTAACTGGGGACAAAAATAAAAATTATAAAGTATCTTCCAATTTCATATATTGCAAAAGTTTGTTTCTGTTATAACATAAATTAGAATGTAAGAACAACCCTTTTTAAAAAAAAACACAGAATTTTTTAAATACACAGTGAAATTTTAACCTCTTTCAAAATTTTAATATATTAATCTATGAAACAAAAAACAAATGACGTATTTATTCTTTTGGTATAGCCCAGTAAAAAAAGATCAAGATAAAGCACTTAGAAAATGGCCGCCTAGCCACACTTTTTTACGCAATGCACATTACATTCACTCATTACGATACTAATCATAAGTTTTTGATTTTCCCTTTATTTATACTTAAACAGGCCTAAAACTGTAAAAATTTTAAACTACTCGTATATTGCGAAAAATATTTTCGGGTGAAAACTTGATTTACATTTTTAACTTCATAAATGGGCTCTAAATACTGAACACCTACAAAAATTTTGGAAAGTGTTTAAATTTTCATTCTGTATAAAATATGTATACAGTGTGTTCGATAAATGGTATTACAAGCCGGAACCAGCCTTTATTAATATACGTATGTAATTCTGTCAAAAAAAACAGTCAAAATTACTTGAATAAAAAATATTCTTGATTAAAAACGTTTATTCAAGTACACAAGCAATTTATTTGCCTAAAACAGTCTTAAAACAACTGTACATTTGCAATTATACATTAAGAATCAACTCTATTTTTTGCAGTTTTTTAATTAATTATAAAATAAAATAAAAAAATAAATGTGAACAACATCACATACATTGTTCTGACCCCAATTTGAATAACTATTTAAAGCATTTGTATTTTGGAAACCAGAGACAACGAAGGTACCACAAACACCCAGACCCGAGAAAATGTAGAAAAACACATTTTTTCTACATTGACCCGTCCGGGAATCGAACCCGGGACCTCGAAGCAGGCGACACCTTGAAAACCGGTGTGTACGCCACTCTGCCACGGAGGTCGTCTAAGCTTTGTGGGATAAGAAATAGGAAATCTGTCAAATCAAGGGTCGCGACTCGCGAGAAAGACGCCTTCAAATTATAGGCACAAGTAAGCTTTGCCAAGGCGCCACTGCGTCGCGACAGCCGAACCACTAATTTTCACACAATATCTCTGATTTGAAGACACTCACATAAAAAGCTAAAGTACCATGTGCAGTCAAGTAATATAATTTTCTTTAGAACAATCAAGTATCTTTAATTTTGCCGGGTTGTTAATGAGTCATTCGTGTCATCAGTCTTAAGATCACTTATTATAACCCGGAAAAAATAAAGTTTAGTTAATCTTCTGCACGATTAGAGTGCTTCAGTAGTTAGTTAAATTTCATATTTACCAAGTGCATAAGATACCCCAGTGTTTAGCCTGATATGTTGTTGTCTCAACACAAATTTGTGATACTTATATGTTGATGCGAATATGCTATCGATCTTGTAAAGTTTTTGTAAGACTAGGCAAGCAATTTGCAGTCACTTTCCTTTGATCTTCAAATACTGTAATGTGTCCTGATTTGCATAACGCAAACATTTTTTTACCACAGTTTCCACTTTTCCTAACTTTTTAGATTTTTGGTGAGTGCAGTGATGGACTAAACACTTTTTACTCCTGCAATTGTAATTATGACTTGCATTCCTTGTTGCGGTCTGTGCAATAAAGTCACATCAGTGATTGATTTACTGAATGTAACTTGGTTGCATCAAATGTAATAATAATAATAATAAAATAATAATAAATATTTCAGACATGCCACACTGGGCCACACAGAGCCATCTAGTCCCAAATTAAGCTACTATTAAGTACCCTGTCTGTCGTATGGGGTTCTAGACAACCGATAAACTTACTTATATACTTTTTTTTTTTGTAAATAAATACTTATAATACATAGAAAACACCCAGACCAGTACAAACAGACATGTTCATGCACACAAATATTTGTACTGTGCGGGGATCGAACCCGCGACCCATGGCTCAGAAGCAGTGTTTACTACCGCTGATCCAAATGGTCGTCAATGATGTGCAAAATATTACACTTTTCTACGGCAGTCCCAGTATAATGCACCTCATCTACACTAATATTATACGGAGGAAAGATTTGTATTTGTGTGTGTGTGTGTATGTTTGTAAAGAATAAACTAAAAAATCACTGTGCCGATTTCAAAAATCCTTTCACCATTGAAAAGCTGCATTCACCCTGAGTGACATAGGCTATATTTATTGCTAGAAAAGATAAGGGAGATCCGTAAAAAAAATCTTATGTTCACCCGTGCGAAGCCGGGACGGGCCGCTAGTTATTATTGATTGATAGATAGAGCGATAGATAGATTGATAAATATAAACACATTAATTCACAAAACACAAGGCTAAAATAATACAAACAACAAGACGTTAATGTGGTTACAATAAGGCGGCCTTATTGCTAAAAGCGATTTCTTCCCGGCAACCTTTGGGTACAGGAAATCATATATTAAAGTGATGTGACTTGTTTTCACGACTACTTGAGCCTCCCTAAGCACATGTATTCTCCCTAACCCTCCCATCCCTTCCTCACTCATGATGACTCAAGACTATGTAAAAATTTCATTTCCTAAACTGACTCGATCGGGAATACAGTGTACAGCCACTATAGGTACACGGTGCATTTTCAACCACCTGGAAAACGAAACCTACGTTATGTGACCATAACATCATGTATAACATTTTAATAGTATTATTTTCCTTTTTTTTATAAATATAAGTAGGTATAATATATTGGTTTAACTATTTATTTTTAAACACGCCGTGACTCGCACGGATGTGATGTAGCTTTGTGCAGTGTTAGCCTAAGGTTTATTCAAGGACCCCGCTGCAGCAAAATAATACATTTGTACGCGTCACAGCGTGTTACAAAATTAAAAGTCTGAAGGAATATTTAATATTAAAAAAAAGTGTGGCACTCGGAGACTGCCGCGGTAAAGCTATTGCATAGCATTTTTTATCAACTTATGCAATTATAAAACTAAAAAGTATCACCGCTGTGCCGGTCGAGTGGGGGGTGTTAGGTTATTTTCGTTACAGAATTTCTGGATTCGGTCCCCACGCTTAAGGCCCGCGATAGAAGCTATGCAATAGCTTAATTTTATAATTTTATGTATTTTCTAATTTTGACTTTTGTAATTAAATTTTTCTGTTATTTTGGCAGATATGGTTACCATAGGCAACCATACTGTTAAAATCCTTATTTTCTTCTAAATTCTTTTAAATTTCGGAAATTCAAAATTGTTCGATCGTGCCTCGCCCCGAGTGTTAGGTTAGGTTATTTTCGTTACGGAATTTCTGGATTCGGTCTTTACGCTCAAGGCCCGCGATAGAAGCTATGCAATAGCTTAAAAGATAAATTAAATAACACTGCCATGATGTTATACATAATGGTCCAATAACGCGGGCTTCGTTTTTCAGGTGGTTGAAAATGCACCGTGTACAAACCGGATCGTCAGTTGTCAAATGAATAATGAAACAGATTTACATCATACCGTTTGACATAGAAAATAGATGGGTCTTATTTACGATTTTCAATTATCATAGATCAGTGAATGAAAACGTGACGATAACTAAAATCAAAGGCCCATCGATCAATTTGATCTATTTGCGAATCAAAACACTCGGCGTGGATTCACTGCGATAATTGAATATTGAATGTCAGAAATAGACGGACAAAATCTTCCGTTTGAGCAGATCAAAACATATTACCAATTCCGCAAAAATATTTACCAAGTCAGAAATGTATGTTGTTACTGGAATATTTTTTATTATTAAGTGTTTTGGTGCTTCTTTATTAATTTGTTATTATCAGAATATATAAAACTATATTTGTGATTTATTTCAATAAGATGTAATATATCTGATGTAAAATATTACTTTGTTTTCAATATCACTTCTGCATTTAAAAACAATAAATTAATATAGCTCCACAGAATGAAAGAGCATCTTATTTCTTTGAGCATGGTAAAAAGCTAGCAACATTATATTTATCTTTACTAATATTATAAAGCTGAAGAGTTTGTTTGTTTGTTTGAACGCGCTAATCTCTGGAAGTACTGGTTCGAATTGAAAAATTCTTTTTGTGTTGGATAGTCCATTCATCGAGGAAGGCTTTAGGCTATAGAACATCACGCTACGACCGATAGGAACGAAGCATCAGTAAAAAATGCTGCAAAAACGGGGAAAGTTATTCATATTAATCGGGATCATAATAACAGAAATTGTCGCGTACCAAGTCGCGGGCAACAGTTAGTTTATTAAATAAATAGTTTAAAAACCTGTAACCCGACTACGAAAATGCAACGATTTCAAAGTATATTTTTTAATCCTGTATATTTAAAAAAAAATGTACTTTTGTCTTCTTTAATTTCATACCCGACCCCACTCGTTATGATGGTAAACTTTTTATTTTTAAAGTACCCCAACCAACATGTTGTAGCATTCACCATGTTGCCTTAAGCCTATAAAGAATCGGATTGATACCTCAATTACTAAAATCTGCTCAGTAGCTTACCCACACCAATACCCAAATGCATACATATTAGACTGGCTAAATTCATTAACCTGCCTGTTAAGAGGAAACACAAGGGTTTTTCCATACAAACGCAGTCCCCTGTTTCCTCCCTGGATAAAGCCAGTAGAGCAATTATTTTTATTACAAAAATCTATGGCCACTAGTAGCATGTTTCTATGTTTTCTGTTTTTTGATAAATTAATTAATAAAAAAGATATGAGCCCTCAAAAATCGAAAAAAATCTCCAGATTTTCCGCTGTGTTCAAACATCCAGAAAACAAATTTGGCTAAATTTTAGAAAAAAAGGTAAACATACGAACACGGCCAAAGCCTTTCTTTAATTTTTAATGAAAAAAGTATTTAAATCAGTTTAGTTTTGGAAAAGTAATCGGGGCACTACGAAACGTTGATTTGGTGTGCTTTTAATAGGTATTTTCGGTCCAAGCAGTTGTCTTTATCACACTCTGCGGTGAAGGCGTTTGGCACTGCGCGACAGCAATAGATTTTACAAATACCTATTTTTCAATTCTCTCGCCCGTAGTGTTTCCTCTTAAAAACAAGCTATTTAAAAGCAAGCAACTTACGTTGCGGGTCTCTCCAAAAGTACAATGCCATAATTCTTTTGGAGAGGCCTGTGTCCAGCTGTGGAATGCGATAGGCTAATCCATACTAATATTATAAATGGGAAAGTGTGTGTCTCTGTTTGTTTCTCCGTCTTTCGTATAATACTTTCCCTATGGTCTTTCACGGCAAAACGGAACGACGAATTGACATAATTGCAGGAATGGAGAGTGACATATGGCTACATTTTGTCTCTTTCTGACCCCCCACTTTGTGCATCATATATTTTTTTGGTTATCCGTCCCTCTTAAAAGAGGGGGTGAAATTTTATTGCTACCCCGAATAGCCGCGGGCAAAAGCTAGTGACGTAATAAAGAAGAACAATAACAAAGACTGAAATAACAAACAAAACTCTCATTGGAGATATTAAAATATACTGAAAGCGTTTCTTCAGAAATGTGTTTAATTTTAAATAACGCTCTCGTCCTCTTGATGAGTACCACATGTGTTTATTATTGTAAGCAGTCACCGTATTTTAAAAATAAAAATAATTGTTTTTGTGACACATATTACAAAAATTGCAAACATGCGAAAGAAGGTGCGATATTTTAGTAACAAAAGTATTATGTTTAGGGAAGGCCAATGTCCAGCTGTGGGCGTCCTTTGGCTGGAATGATGATGATGATGAAAGTCTTTTTGAACTTTATTTACAGATTTGAAATCTTCTTCTTGTTGTATGAATGAATGAATGAATGAATGAATGAATGAATAAACACTTTATTTCACAAAACACATGAATATAAATTAATACAGACAAGATATAATTGTAGGTACAATAAGGTGGCCTAATCGCTAAAAAGCGATTTCTTCCAGACAACCTTTTGGGTATAGGAAATCTTATATAAGCGTAGAAGGGGTAATGCAGTGCAAAACAAATTGTGCGAAAAGATAGTCAATCAATATTATTTTAAAATAGTTTGAATATTTACCGTAAAAAATAATAAATATACCTATAAAATACATAATATATCAATTATTAAATAAAAATAATATTATCCACCAAGTAGGTAAGTTAGGGACCTTTCCCTAAGGAATACTTATTAAATTGTGTACTACTGTATAATAATATAATTATATTGTTGAGTTTCCGATATTTCGGCACTGTTGCAAGCGCCATGATCACGGGAGAACTGTTGTATCTGCGGGTGGGTAACAGTGGTACCAGTGTCGTGTGTAATAAAAGACTACGACGGAGGGTAGATCGATTTGTCTGCTCTTAACAGCTACCCACCCGCAGATACAACAGTTCTCCCGTGATCATGGCGCTTGCAACAGTGCCGAAATATCGGAAACTCATAATAAATAAGGTACATGGTATAAACCCCGAATTAAATAACTCTAGTGATAGTGACCATGAAAGTTTAAATCAGTATATGTTGTTGAGAGTGACCAAATTATAGAAAGGTTATTTATGATGACATTAATTTAATATAAATAGACAAGCAAAGAAGGCTCCAAAATTTTGTACAATGTATGAATTTCTGAGAAAATCTATCAAGCAAAACAAGACTTCGGAACTATAAATGTGTGAATTGTTATAAATTAAAACAAATAAAGATCCTCCTCTTTTTTACCTGACTACGGCAAAGCTAACAGGAAAGGCTATATACTGTTTTAAACTTTCATGGTCACTATCGTAAGAGTTAGTTATTTCGAGATTTCTACCATGTACCTTGTTTTTTATGAGTTTCCGATATTTCGGCACTGTTGCAAGCGCCATGATCGCGGAAGAACTGATGTCACTGCGGGTGGGTGGTTGTTACGAGTAGATATATCGATCTACTCTCCGTCGTAGTCTTTTATTGCACTCGACACTGGTACTATTGTTTGCAAACTCACTAAATGTGCCAAAATATCGGAAACTCATAAAAATCAAGGTACATGGTAGAAATCTCGAAATAACTAACTCTTACGATAGTGACCATGAAAGTTTAAAACAGTATATAGCCTTTCCTGTTAGCTTTGCCGTAGTCAGGTAAAAAAGAGGAGGATCTTTATTTGTTTTAATTTATAACAATTCACACATTTATAGTTCCGAAGTCTTGTTTTGCTTGATAGATTTTCTCAGAAATTCATACATTGTACAAAATTTTGGAGCCTTCTTTGCTTGTCTATTTATATTAAATTAATGTCATCATAAATAACCTTTCTATAATTTGGTCACTCTCAACAACATATACTGATTTAAACTTTCATGGTCACTATCACTAGAGTTATTTAATTCGGGGTTTATACCATGTACCTTATTTATTATGAGTTTCCGATATTTCGGCACTGTTGCAAGCGCCATGATCACGGGAGAACTGTTGTATCTGCGGGTGGGTTGCTGTTAAGAGCAGACAAATCGATCTACCCTCCGTCGTAGTCTTTTATTACACACGACACTGGTACCACTGTTACCCACCCGCAGATACAACAGTTCTCCCGTGATCATGGCGCTTGCAACAGTGCCGAAATATCGGAAACTCAACAACATAATTATATTATTATACAGTAGTACACAATTTAATAAGTATTCCTTAGGGAAAGGTCCCTAACTTACCTACTTGGTGGATAATATTATTTTTATTTAATAATTGATATATTATGTATTTTATAGGTATATTTATTATTTTTTACGGTAAATATTCAAACTATTTTAAAATAATATTGATTGACTATCTTTTCGCACAATTTGTTTTGCACTGCATTACCCCTTCTACGCTTATATAAGATTTCCTATACCCAAAAGGTTGTCTGGAAGAAATCGCTTTTTAGCGATTAGGCCGCCTTATTGTACCTACAATTATATCTTGTCTGTATTAATTTATGTTCATGTGTTTTGTGAAATAAAGTGTTTATTCATTCATTCATTCATACAACAAGAAGAAGATTTCAAATCTGTAAATAAAGTTCAAAAAGACTTTCATCATCATCATCATTCCAGCCAAAGGACGCCCACAGCTGGACATTGGCCTTCCCTAAACATAATACTTTTGTTACTAAAATATCGCACCTTCTTTCGCATGTTTGCAATTTTTGTAATATGTGTCACAAAAACAATTATTTTTATTTTTAAAATACGGTGACTGCTTACAATAATAAACACATGTGGTACTCATCAAGAGGACGAGAGCGTTATTTAAAATTAAACACATTTCTGAAGAAACGCTTTCAGTATATTTTAATATCTCCAATGAGAGTTTTGTTTGTTATTTCAGTCTTTGTTATTGTTTTTCTTTATTACGTCACTAGCTTTTGCCCGCGGCTATTCGGGGTAACAATAAAATTTCACCCCCTCTTTTAAGAGGGACGGATAACCAAAAAAATATATGATGCACAAAGTGGGGGGTCAGAAAGAGACAAAATGTAGCATATGTCACTCTCCATTCCTGCAATTATCTCCACTTAAAAAATCACGTCAATTCGTCGTTCCGTTTTGCCGTGAAAGACCATATGGAAAGTATTATACGAAAGACGGAGAAACAAACAGAGACAAACACTTTCCCATTTATAATATTAGTATGGATTAGCCTATCGCATTCCACAGCTGGACACAGGCCTCTCCAAAAGAATTATGGCATTGTACTTTTGGAGAGACCCGCAACGTAAGTTGCTTGCTTTTAAATAGCTTGTTTTTAAGAGGAAACACTACGGGCGAGAGAATTGAAAAATAGGTATTTGTAAAATCTGTTGCTGTCGCGCAGTGCCAAACGCCTTCACCGCAGAGTGTGATAAAGACAACTGCTTGGACCGAAAATACCTATTAAAAGCACACCAAATCAACGTTTCGTAGTGCCCCGATTACTTTTCCAAAACTAGACTGATGTAAATACTTTTTTCATTAAAAATTAAAGAAAGGCTTTGGCCGTGTTGGTATGTTTACCTTTTTTTCTAAAATTTAGCCAAATTTGTTTTCTAGATGTTTGAACACAGCGGAATCTCTGGAGATTTTTTTCGATTTTTGAGGGCTCATATCGTTTTTATTAATAAATTTATCAAAAAACAGAAAACATAGAAACATGCTAATAGTGGCCATAGATTTTTGTAATAAAAATAATTGCTCTACTGGCTTTATCCAGGGAGGAAACAGGGGACTGCGTTTGTATGGAAAAACCCTTGTGTTTCCTCTTAACAGGCAGGTATTTAGGCACACTAAATGTGCCAAAATATCGGAAACTCATAAAAATCAAGGTACATGGTAGAAATCTCGAAATAACTAACTCTTAGGAAAGGTTATGATTTTAGAAGTCTATGAATATGTATATTTATATTTGTATTTATGTGGGTTTTACATTTGCGGTTAAAAAAAAGCTACATGGTGAATGCCATAGATTTAGTATACTAGCACGTTTATGGTGAATGCTACAACAATATATTGAGGTACTTTGAAAAAAAAAACGTTTGCAGTCATAACGAGTGATCAAATGAAAGAAGACAAAATTCTAAGTACATACAAAAATGTTTAAACAGTACATCAAATATACAGGATGACTTTGAAAGCACAAACTATTTATCTTATTATCTTTGACGACCATTTGGATCAGCGGTAGTAAACGCTGCTTCTGAGCCATGGGCCGCGGGTTCGATCCCCGCACAGTACAAATATTTGTGTGCATAAACATGTCTGTTTGTACTGGTCTGGGTGTTTTCTATGTATTATAAGTATGTATTTACAAAAAAAAAAGTATAAAAGTAAGTTTATCGGTTGTCTAGTACCCCACACGACAGGGCACTTAATGTAGCTTGATTTGGGACTAGATGGCTCTGTGTGGCCCAGTAAGGCATGTCATAAATATTACTTTACTTTACTATTATCGGGAGATATTTGCGCTCATTCTTTCCATTTTTCGTACTAGTTCTGCCAAATGGTGATGTAAGTCCGCAATTATCGTTACGCAACTAAATACTTATAAGTACCTACCTACCTACTTATTTACTCAACAAATTATAGTCTGTTTGGATCCGGATTTAACAACGTTAACAAGTTAAAATAGGAAATCAGTACCTCTGGGTAAGCTCGCTCCATCTAGGCTTCTTCTTAACCACAGAACATTCTTAACCGTAGAGTTAAGTATGCAGTCAAGAGCAAGTCCATTGTTTATTTTATAAAAAAGTCGGGTATTATTTCCTTCTTCTCAATAACAGCTGCTTTGAGGTATACTTAATGTCACCGTAAAATTGTGAGATTTGTCAGTTTACAAACCAACGCTTGGGATTATAAACTAACGGTGGGTTAGGTTATGTTAGATTGTAATCCACCGACGTTCAATTATTATTAAAATGAAAAAGTTTTCAATTTTACGGTGACTTATACATACAATACCTATTGTTTCAGTTTAGTTAGCTTATTATTAATCTGTGGTCACCCCACCAGGCCGACCGGCGATTTGTGAAGGTCGCGTGATGCTACTGGTTGCTGGTACGCGGGACCACCGTTTTTGCAGATCTTTAGAGGAGTCCTGTCTTAATCATAAGGATGACTTAACTATAAAGTAGGTAAAGTAATAAAGTAACTGCATATATTGCATCTTAGCTAGTTCAAATTACTTACAACGATGGATGTTAGGATGTAACTATTAAAGTGTTTGTATTTATATGAAGTGGTAAACAATAAATTATCGCATGCATCTACTTGAAAACTAATAAGTAATCATGTAAACAACTAACAATGTGTAAGGAAATTTTATAAATAAGGAAAAACTAAGGTGTTGTTAAAAACCATAAAATAAAGTGATAGATAATACTATTTTCTTCGAAAAAAGCCTTCGACCGGGTTTGGCATGCTAGTTTGCTAAGCAAACTTCCAGCGTACGGTATCTCTGCGGACTTTTGCAGCTGGGTTTCAGATTTCCTGAGTAAGCGATCGGTCAATGGCTGCTCTTCTGACCATATGGCTATTGATGCCGGAGTTCCTCAGGGATCCGTTCTCTCTGTGACTCTTTTCTTGCTGCACATCAACGATCTGCTTCTGCCTGGAATTATTGGGTATGCAGACGACAGCATGGTCACAGAGTGACATCTATCCGGCGCAAATGCCAGCAGTGAGGATGTTCGTTCTTTAAGAGAGGCCATGGTATAGAAAACTAACTTGACCGTAAGGTATGTCTCCCAATGGGGTGACATTAATCTGGTCAATTTTAATGCCACCAAAACGCAGGCATGCCTGTTCTCCGCAAAAAGGAGTCCTTTCAACTTGATTCCTACTTTCCGGGGTACCACTGTAACGGTTACCGAGACTTAAGACCTTCTTGGCATGAAGTTAACATCCGACCTTAACTTCGGTGACACTTTTAAGTCTAAGATCAAAACTGCGGCCAAAAAGCTGGGAATCCTCAATAAGGTTAAGCGTTATTTCACGCCGGAACAGCTCTTGATCCTATATAAAGCGCAAGTTCGGTCGTGCATGGAGTATTGCTCTCACCTCTGGGATGGTTCAGCTAAATACCAGCTGGCTGCACTTAACTCGGTAAAACGCAGAGCCAGAGAGATTATTGGAGACGATGAGCTGGTGAAAACTAAGCTACATAGTCTAGGCCACCGTCGCAGAGCAGTTGCCTGCCTTTCGGTTTCTAACAGATTGTACTTCCGCCGTCATTCCGCCTTCCCCTTTCTATCTTCGGGAATCTAGGCGCACTGCAGGTTATCATCCCTTCCTAGTCGATGTACCGCGATTGCGTACCAAGCGCTTTTCCTCGTCTTTTTTGATGCGCACCGCCAAGGAGTGGAATGCCCTGCCTGCGTCTGTTTTTCCGAAAAATTATAATCCTTAGATTTTTAAAGCAAGAGTGAATAGGCTGCTTCTGGGTAAGTTCGCTTAATCTTAGGCTTCTTCTTAACCGTGGAGTTAAGTATGTCGTCAAGAGGTAGCCTATTGTTTATAAAAAAAAAACTAATTGAAAATAGAACCCACAAACTTCTGCTAACCTAACCTATAACCTTATAACACATTATTTGTAAACACAGTGTAAAAATGCATGAAATAACTTATTAATAATACATAATTCGAAGATTCGCTGTTAAAAAATAATTCGCGATGTCCATCCACGCATTGGTGCCGGGTACAATCCCAGCAATCAATTATTTTAGAAACGATCTTTTTTAAATTGGCTTACGTCTGGAGGGGGTGTGTGACCAGTTAAAAAAATCTATGGCCACTATTAGCATGTTTCTATGTTTTCTGTTTTTTCATAAATTAATGAATAAAAAAGATATAAGCCCTCAAAAATCGAAAAGATTCGCCAGATTTTCCGCTGTGTACAAACATCCAGAAAACAAATTTGGCTAAATTTTAGGAAAAAAGGAAAACATACGAACACGGCCAAAGCCTTTCTTTAATTTTTGATGAAAAGTATTTAAATCGGTCTAGTTTTGGAAAAGTAATCGGGGGACTACGAAACGTTGATTTGGTGTGCTTTTAGTAGGTATTTTCGGTCCAAGAAGCAGTTGTCTCTATCACACTCTGCGGTGAAGGCGTTTGGCACTGCGCGACAGCAATAGATTTTACAAATACCTATTTTTCAATTTTCTCGCCCGTAGTGTTTCCTCTTAACCACTAAACCAACGGGGCGTTGGGCCTGAAGCAGTGGTATGATTAAATATTGAGACATGTAAAGCGCCGCCTGAGGCTTACTTGCAGAAATTAAACTGATTCTATTGATTTCACTATGCCTTATCAACCCCTGTATGCGTCGTAATAGGACCTGTTCAGTATACCATCATTGAACCCCTGTCATTGAACCTGGTGGCGTGATGGCGTTCAGCATGTTGTCGCTCGCTCATTGTCACCTCGCCTTTGTGACAACAGCAGTAATGCAACTGTCACGAGTCGCAATGGTAGATAATTGGCACGGCCAATAGGAACGATCACGAAGAAACTTACCGCTGTTCAACTATCGTTTTATTGTGATTTATATTTTATTTATATTGAACTGATCATCAAGAATCCTCACTAATCTTCAATCAATAAAAGTAAAGCTTTTTCCCAAAAAAAATCATCACTATCGTCAGCCCAAAAGGAGCGTTTTGTCATACTTAATCCTCACGATTGGCATGCGGGGCAGGGCAAAGACGCTGCTGCTTGTATTCTTCTGGTTAATGTGATCCAAGGCGTGAAAAAACCCTATTATTCGTTTGCTGCAAACTATTGACAATATACTGCAGTTATACGAGAGCATAGATACTGCAGTTTATCAATATCTAAAGAAATCCAGATTAGGACCATCCGTCTATGCAGTTATGTTCGTTATCTGAACTATAAATCGCGAAAAAGTTTTGACACTTATGAGCAGTGTTGTAATTATCACAACTTACCTACTTTGTCGAGCCGCCGCATAGCCATGGACATGATGTTGCTGTATGATATAGTACGAGGAAGACTTGATAGTCCAAATTTGATTGGAGCAGTGGGATTTAGTGCTCCTAAGCACCGTTCTCGGAACCCAAAACTTTTCCACGTACCATTGCACCGCACAAGGTTTACGCATAACTCAGTGCTATCAAGGATAACAAGAACCTACAACACTTCGTTTTCTAAGGTAGACATATTTAACATATCAAAGAAAAAATTCAAATTCATAATTCATAGAATATTGGACGGTACGATTTAGGCAGTCAAACACGCACGCACGCACGCACGCACGCACACACACACACACACACACACACACACACACACACACACACACACACACACACACACACAATAGTTCCAACAATACAATGAAACAGGCACATTTTTATTATTCTGTCTTTAATTAACTATGGATTTCTTACTATGTAGTGTTTGTTTCTGTTTGCACTGTAAATGTATGTAATTATTATTGTTACTCAAATAGTTACCATTTTTTTTTTCTTTCACAAATTTTAAAAACTTTTTCATCTTAATTTCAAGGAATTCTATAATTGGCCATCCTTGATTGAATTTTCATTGTCAAACTTTAACACATTGTATCGCTGTATGAATTCTTAATAAATAAATAAATGTTATGTCACAATAAATCATTTTTTTTTTAATATCCAAGAGTACTGCAGGTAATAAGACTTTATCAAGTGTTTTAAGGATGTAAAGACTGACAAAAGTATGTTAAAATTTACTCATTTGTTCATATTTTTTAAATACGAATACCAATGTGAATTGTGAAGCCGCGTAGCCGGGGGGGGGGGGGGGGGGCTTCAAATTAAGAATTTCCTCTTGTTATGTCAGCTTAATCCCTCAACCCCCAGCGTGCCACGATAACAATTGATTTCAATTGTGTCTGGAATAACTCACGATCGAGGGATTAAAATTATACGTCACCAATTTAGATATCAAGAATTAACTAAATCAATCATATTAGGTAGGTATTATCAACCATGTCTCATCTTTCTGGAATAAAGGTAGAGTTGATGTTGTTGCGCGTGCTAGAGCAATTAAGGAAATTGACACGTGGAGACTTCCCATTATTAGTTGGGTATCTTTAGGTGACGGTGACATGCAATATTTATGTGATAAACAGAAACACATTTTCACACTCTTGTGTTGAAAATGTTTCTTCGACTTTTTCGAGGTCCCGGATTCGTTTCCCGCCAGAGTCAATGTAGGTAAAACCATTTTTTGTATTGCCTCGGGTTGGGGTTTTTGTGATTAGCATTGTTGTTTCTGTTTTTTTTTTTTGTTCGAAACGATATAATTAAAATCGAATGTATAATTTTAATAGTACTGACCTACGATGCATTCCTTCACCAGTCCGAAGTAGTGTTGCCAGAACTAAAAAGGAAACAATCGATACCTATAGTTGTATTCGATTCTAAATACAAAACAGAATAATAAACTAGTACTTGAGATGTAGGTACCCTACTTTCTCAATTGCTTCAATTAGTTCTATTGGTACATATACCTACACGTTGCCTTGAGTGTTTGTTGCCATTGGCGGTCTATATAAATCAGGCTTTATTACCCAAATCACCCTCCGTGATTGCGAGGCTTCTCAAGGGCCATCAAAATCAATTTGGACGGTAATGAAAATGCTGCCAAGGTTGATTAGTTTATGTAAGACGTTCCATATTGTTTGGGGATGAGGTCAATATTGGCCTGTACGGGTGACGAGTGGCGGAACGTTTACAATTAGCCTAAAGATAGAAGAAAAAATAAATGTTTCGAATTACCATTTGAGGCTACAACAAATGATATTTGCATCATCGGCAGCTCATGCCAGTTCAGTGCTAGAAGTAGGCCACTCTATGATATGAGAGGCCACTCCTTTAAGGGATTTTCTCAATAATAGCACAGTTAGCAGACGGGTAGGTAGTGGTATAGTTTGACTGAAAGGTGAAAAGAAGATGCTTTTCCAAAGTTTGAGTGAGTAGGTTTCATTTTTCGCTTAAAAAGATCTTATTAGTTATTTGCTTGTTTGTGTTTCTTTAATCCTGTTTGTCACAAGGTTTTCACTTTCTTCCTTATTATATTGGCGGAATCGTGTAAGGCTCTTGCCAGGACACTATAATCGCCTCAATCTAAAAGAAGAAAAATAAGTTCTTTTTTCAGTTAGGTTCCTCGAATAAACTTGGTCACAATGAAATGTCGTTAGATAAGAAACCTCATTTAAGAAACTTGCTCGGTCCCATTTCCGCAAATTATTTTTGTCATCTTCTACTTAGTTTCAGTTTTCATTGTAAGTCATCTTATTTATGTATTTATCATATTTTCATATATTTAAGTATGTATTGTGTAATTGTATTTGTGTATAACCATTTACGTATGTGTATACTGTTTGAAGCTTATATATTAGTTTATTATTTATATGTATGATATGTTAATTGTTTGTACCTATTTTAAATAATTACTTGTAACTTTGCTTATACTTTGTCGCACCGCCCACTTTACATTTCTGCTTAACTTAATGGTCGACTGGCAGAGAATGCCATACGGCATTAAGTCCGCCATTTGTACTTTTTTTTTGTTAAATCTGTGCAATAAAGATTAAATAAATAAATAAAACCCTTAGCAGTATTTTGGTACTTGTAAAGTACATCATAGTGACCGATTTTATTTGGCACTAGCTCACTGTCCCGAAGCAGAGGTAGGTTTATGTATTGGGACGTGTAAAAGCGCCTCCTGGGGCCTTTTTGCAGAAATAAATTTCAGTCGGCGATAAACAGGTAATTACCGACAGAAGTTAAGCACAGTATTAAATATTGTTTCACAGCATACCATAGACATATTAATGTCTATGCAGCACACTACAATTTCATCTTCTTGGATAAAACTTATTTCATAAGTTACAGTATCATTGTTTATTAATATAATAAGTATAAAAATTAATTGCTGTTCGTTAGTCTCGCTTAAACTCGAGAACGGCTAGAACGATTAGTCTTAAATTATGGAAGAATTGCGAGGAAGATACTAAAACATTTTCCCATACGAAGGGCGAGTTTTACTGTCGTTAGGATAGTTGATACGAAGTACACCGGGTCGTCTAGTTTAATAAAAATATAATACAATGACTTTATGACAATGTGTGCACAAACATAGAATGATGATCTACGTGCAAAATTCTACAAAAATATTGTTACAAAACACAACAAATCAGAAGTATGTCAATGGTTAGGTTTATCTCTTAAACATGATGTTCGTAAGTTTAGGCAAAATAGAATACACTAATAAGATAAGATTGAGGTTAAAAGGATATATATCTAAGATGCACTAATATTAAGACTAATAATGATAATCAATAACATAGAATGCCCCCTTTACTATCAACTGACAGTTACTTTAAGCAGTATCGAGAGGTGAGGCCGCATTCTTATCATGATTACATTCGACACGTCACTGATAGCACTGTTTTTAATTGAATGATGTTTGTTGATGATTAGACGCTGAGCATACACTCGAACTTCGTTGCAGGCAAGGTCTCCATCTATACAGGGTGGTTGGTAAATGGAATCCCCAGCCGATACCAGCCTCTGCTAACAGCATTTAAATAGTATGACGAAGTAATAGCTTAATAGCATTTAAATATTATGGTAAAACGAAAATTTCTCTCTTTTCTCGTAATTATTGAAAAAGATTGACTGTCGGTAAAACACAATAGACTTATTTAATTCTGAAATAACTAGTTTCGGCTTATAATATCATTTACTTTTTCACCTTGTAAAATTTTACATTATACTAGAGAGTTGTTAAAATTTAAAGGTTTTTTTTATCCTTAGAAAGTAGTTTTGCTTCCAGCGAGATTACCATTTTTTTGTAAATTAGGTACTACGAGTATATAAATAAATAATCCAAAGTCACAAAAGAAAAGTAAAAAATACTGAAAACGAGTAAAAAAATATAGCGTGTGTGGGTTAACTTTTAAGGAAATCGTCTTGTTCAGAGCGCAAAGCATTCCTATGAATCAACAAAAGCTTTAAAAATAACTATGTTTGGGTGATTAGTTGGAATTATGAGACTTACTCATATCAACGGATACTGAAAGCGTTTTGAGGTTAATTATTGGTTACTCTTTAATCAACTTCACTATGCGATTTTTGTGTATTTAATTTTTAAGTACGCTACCCGTTTTGAATATATTTTTTAAACCAATAAAAAATTCGGCTGCTCAATATATCTTGTACTTTCTTATGTATCATTATTATCATCACCAGCCTGCATCAGTCCACTGCTGGACATAATATGCCCCTCTAAAAGGTTTGCCAAATTCGCCACGTTCTGGTTGGCGATCACAGTTTGACCCACAGAACACGGAACAAAGGTTAGAAAGGCGATGCAGGCGGGGCAGGCGCGCCACAGAGGTTATAAGCAAATGCTCATACTTCTGCCTAAACACGAATGTAAGTAAGCGCTGTGATTGGTTTCTTTTGACGTTGCGCGACCCTATAGATTTGAAGAATTCGCTTTTATGTGTAGTGGGGCGAAAGCGGCGACATCGGATCTCTTACAAATGGCGCATGACAGCCTTTCTAACTACTTCTCAGTGATCAGGAAATTCAAGGATATTAGTTAGTTACTGAAATAAATATTTGCATTTTCATTTCCACCTTGTTCTCTGTCTGTATGTCTGTCTGTCAAGCCACTTTTTCTAAGGATAGTGTAGAAGTATTAAGTCGAAACATTTACCAAATAAAGAGGTCTAGGATCCTTTAGAGTTGAGTAACAATTGAAGAAAGAATTTAAATTTGAGTAGTACTTCAGGATGAAATAAAAGGCCTAAAGAAATTGAAATATCATGAGGTCGTGATGTTATATCGGCTCTTTTAGATTGTTCTACTAGTGACAAAGCTTAAAGTATGGTAAACAAGATAAGATTTCATTTTCGACTCTGCCTTTAGGATACACAAGCATTCATATTTACTAGCTGTTGCCCGCGACTTCGCACTTGAATTTGATATTATCCTACGGGAACCTTATTTCATTCCTGGATGAAAATAGTTTACGACCTATTCTCAGTCCGACTGTATGGATATGAACAAAAAAAAACATAGAAAGCGGCTCCAGCTTCGGAGGAGTTCGGTAATAAACACTATGACACGAGAATACTAATATTATAAAGCTGAAGAGTTTGTTTGTTTGTTTGTTTGAACGCGCTAATCTCAGGGAGTACTGGTTCGATTTGAAAAATTTTTTTTGTGTTGGATAGTCCATTTATCAAGAAAGGTTTTAGGCTAAATAACATCACGCTGCAACCAATACGAGCGAAGCAGCAGTGAAAAATGTTACGAAAACGGGGAAATTCTTCATATCATTTGATGCGGACGAAGTCGCGGGCAACAGCTAGTTTTATATATAAGGTGTTTTTTACTCTCTACCGTTTTTAAGGTTGTTAGTATTAGACTTACTTACATATGTTTGAGGTAACAAAATTCTGTAATAAACGGATTATATTTTATCTTCCACCGCTACTTTTATTGTTTGTTTTGCGTTAAAATGTAATGAGACTCCTGTATTTAATTTAATTTATATTTCTTATTACTCTGAATAAATACGGTAACGTACCATATTTATCATATTCATTGTATGGAAGCTATTTGCTTGAACAGAATAGCATTGTAATAATTTTTTGTTAGTTTAGAAAAAGAGTCAAAGTTTATGAATTAGAATTGGAATGACGTACATTTTAAAGATTTGTGAACATTTTTTGGACTGGTACCTTTTATTTTGGTTACTAGTTAAATAAGTAACATAATTAGAGTGAAGAACTTTAAAAATGGAATATGTAATATGTGTAATATCTAAATACTTTCATTATCACCACCAGTACATTTTATACAGGTAATATTAAACTGATTCTAATCAATCTAAAGCTACAAGTGCACATGTTCCACAGAGTGTTAGAGATCCGTCGGTTTATACAATATTATCTACTTATTACTTGTTTTCTCTTTTTTGTACGGTCGGGGAAGAAATCTTTTCGTATTTTGTAAGCATAAAATTTCAACGAAATCTCTATCAAACATCACATGAATAAGAAAAAGATAATGTAAAAAAAAATCTGCCGTAATGAGCAAATAATAATATAACGATCAATTTCGATAACCTACGATTCTGAAATTAAAACCACAACAAAATCAGTCGAATTAATAACCTCTTCCTTTTTTATGAAGTCGGTTAAAAAGGGGAGAAAACGACTCACGCCGCCTCATTGAAAATGCTATATTTTTAAAAGTGACGCACGTCAGCATTTCATCAGTTGCAACCAGTTCTGTGGTTACAACGCAGTCAAGGAACTGGAGATTGACCACAAAAATGCTTTGGCATATTACATTGCTTCCCAATCTACTCTACTCTCAATAAAACAAAACTAATAGTGCAATCAGATTAATCATAAAACCAACGAAGTTACGAACTAGTTTACAAAGTTGTATAATAGGTATTAGATTTTTCATTTAAAAATAGTGTTCAATATAACGTCATATTCTTCTCTGCATTTCAAAAAAGTAATTTACGATATTGCTCAAACAAATTAAGTTATTTGAATATTATTCTATTTTTGATTTATCGTTATAAATTTTGTGTCCAATCACAAAATCAGTAGCATTCCTTTTTGTTACAATTAGTCCTGCAAATTCTTCGTAGTAAATGGTCAGCAATGCTACGTGCTATGAAATCGAAAGCATGGTGCGGGACTTTAAGCTACGAGTCGACCGTTACGGGACATGCTACGACCATGTTAGCTGTGGGATTCGTAGCATCTACGAGGTACTACGGGACCTCAGACTAAAATATCGTACTTCCACTAGAGGGACATCTCATGTTCGTTCTCGGATATAGATCATATCATAACTCCACTCTATTATCTACCTATAGTATGGCCCACTGATAACCAGCGTCGTGGCTTACATAGTGGGACACGTGTTAAAAGCGCTGAGTCAAGTCCTTTTTTATGTTTGTTTCTTGGATTCTCTTAACGGCACTATTTTTTTAATTTATGAGTCGTTCGAAAGTCATTGAAATGAAGATGTATATACAAATTTAACTGGCGGTTTTATGATTGATATTTAGTGCGGCCATCGGTTCTTCTGGGGTCTTCATTAACAATATGCAAGGCCCACAGTCACTTAAGATGAAACACCACGGCCGTTTTTCCATACAAACGTAATCCCCTGTTTCCTCCCTGGAAAATGCCAGTAGAATAATAATTTTTATTACAAAAAATCATGGCCACTATTAGCATGTTTCTATGTTTTCTGTTTTTTCATAAATTAATTAATAAAAAAGATATAGGCCCTAAAAAATTAAAAAAAAATTCGCCAGATTTTCACTGTGTTCAAACATCCAGAAAACAAATTTGGCTAAATTTTAGAAAAAAAGGAAAACATACGAACACGGCCAAAGTCTTTCTATAATTTTTAATGAAAAAATATTTAAATCGGTCTAGTTTTGGAAAAGTAATCGGGGGACTACGAAACGTTGATTTGGTGTGTTTGTAGTAGGTATTTTCGGTCCAAGAAGCAGTTGTCTCTATCACACTCTGCGGTGAATGCGTTTGGCACTGCGCGACAGCAATAGATTTTACAAATACCTATTTTTCAATTCTCTCGCCCGTAGTGTTTCCTCTTAAGTTTCGCAAAACTGCGAGGTAAGGCTAAGTTAATATTCATCATTACATGTATGATTTAGATATTTTTTGTCGACAAGTACATAGGATTTAATATTACAGACAACAGCACGTCAACCTACCACAAAATGTCAAATTTTCTCAATTCATTTTGATCTCAACTTGTTGGACTTAAAGTTGAAAATCAATTCAATGACCTTTAACTTTTTGGGTAGGTTGACCTGCCGCTGTCTGTACAAACTCAAAGTTGCTATCTTTTTGCATAGCCGTGTTCTTTTGACATAAGATTAGCATATCTAATCGATATGATTTGCTCACTTACATCGTTGTATTTATTTTAAAGTATTGATAAGGATCTTGCCTAAAATGATTATAACAAAATCTTGTATTGAGATAAAAAACCGACTATTTGTCGTCCAAGACATAAAATAACTATTTCATTTTTATTTTTATTATTTTTTTATTTTTATTTTATTTTTTATTTTTTATCTTATTTATTTAACTAGAATATTTTCTGATTTAACGTTTTATTATAAGATTAAACGAACTTACCTTAAGTGAAGTTCAATCTTAATTATACGAAGATACTTGTCCGAGATGGATTTTTACATGTAGTAACGGCGAAGCACTAGCGCAGAGCCACAATTTTTTCAAAGCTAAAAAAAAAAAGAGAAACAGAACGTGTTCTATGGCAACCTATCAAATGTCATTACGTTTAAAGCAATGAGAACAACCCAACTAATGGGATAATACTATAGAATTTAGTATTAGTGGGTGGGTTTTTGGGACTGCCATCTCGGACAAGTATCTTCGTATAATTAAGATTGAACTTCACTTAAGGTAAGTTCGTTTAATCTTATAATTATACTTAATACTTGTCCGAGATGGATTTTTACATGTAGATGTTTGAAGATGGGTTGTGAATCATTAGTACAATTTTTAAAGAATGAAAAAAAATATGTAATTAAGTATAATAATAAACCGTAAAACTTTGTAATTTATACGATAAACAATTTGAGAGAGATTAATAGTAAGTAAAAACATTTAATTTTTTCACTCTGAAAAATACTATTACACACTGTATTATTGAATTCTGCTACAATTTGAAATATTGGCCTAGAATATAGAAGAATGTTGAGATCAACCTGCAGTGTCTTTTATTATAAAATCATTTCTAACACGTGACCTCTGCTGCACAGCAGATGTTGTTGTATGTCTTGTGGTATAATCCAAGAATATATGTATCATTAATACCAGCTTTTCTCAAAATCTACTTAATCCACCAACTTATGACTGGATTTTTGATGGTTAAAATCAAAAGGTTATCATTTTTTCCTTGACAAGTTGGTCTTCTCTATATACGATTTTATTGTAGACACAATATTAATTTATTATTACTGAACAAAGGTTTCTAATTGAAAAGAAGACTGAGGATTTTCTTTTCTTGAAGTATGTGTAATATTTTGAACATCAAGAACGTTTTGCAAACGCCCACAGAGCCAAGTAATGCGTCCCGTTTTTCAATTAACTCTTTTAGTGACACATTCTGTCATCTGATCTAACTGTAGGACCAATCAGTAGAGACAGAGCTGATCATTCTCATAGATCTGTGTTTAAAAAACTAACAATGAGAAGAATGGGAACCTCCTGCATGAGTATCAATATTGTGCTTTTCTGCAAAATAGTCACCATAATTTTAAGAGTGAGTCATATCGCCTTTAGATACCCAAATGGAATACTCTTTATTGCACACCAAATAAAGGAATAACATACTATTTTATAATATTAAGATGTACAATTTTGGGGGTCTTATCGCAAAAGAATGATGTTTACCAGACTACCATAATTGTGTACAGGGAAAAAACTATGACAATATTTAGGGCATTTTAGAAAAGAGAATTGACCATTATGACAAGTGCTAAGTTTTGAAGGGCACCACCTTATAAATTCTTGTCTGTCAACAGCCCTACAGCCAGGGTAAGCTGCTGGTATAAGTGATAGTAATCTTTGAAATTAAAATAATGTTCTATTAAGCTCAAATATATTTGCATAGCATTTCTGTTTAGCCCGATGGCAGAGAATGCCTCGTGGCATTAAGTCCACCTTTTGTACAATAACTGTTCGTTTGTGCAATAAAGCTTAAATAAATAAAAATAAATTATTTTAATAAAAATACTAATAAGTGTCGATGGCTTTTTGACTAGGGGAAACCATGGTTGTAATGGCCAATAGAGGAAAACTAATATTTTTGAGTCTTATTTAACTTTTCTTGATTCCTTTTTCCCTAGAAATTTTCTTCAGTATATACTTTCACATTATTGTCACATGTTTTTAGTGATACTAAAACGGATTCTGGCCTAAGATTTTTTATATCGGCCCAATAACACACCCGCATCCGCTTTCTCAAATAGGGCTCGTGAGAATACTAAAATAACTTAATTACAAGGTGAGGAGACTGTGTACCTGTGTATCTATTTTAATAAAATAAGCTATTGCGGTTGTGTTATCAATACTCATTAAAATTTCCTAGTTAAAGTAAAACATTGTAGGTCCAACAGAGCAGCTTTTAATTCTAAATAAGAATAATAATAATACGAATTTATTACACAATTAAGATTTACAATGGTTAATATGATTAATATGATGTGTTTGTTCTGCACGGGACCAAGACCCCGAAGCCTTATTATGGCCCACATACAGCACCCCAGGTCCTGGGGTTGAAGCCTTGGTGTGTATTTCCATGAAACGGTTAAGTTGTTTACTTAATATATAATTTTTGAATTGCTAATTTTCATATTGTTTTTCCCCAAATTAATTATATCTTTATTTCCTTAATGCTAGGCATAACTTAATCCAGTTTTCATGTGATTTTAGTAATTCTTTAAGTCTGTGTTTTTCCATTACTTTTGTATATAGTCATCTATACAACAGCTGGATAAATTGTCTTAAGTGTAGGTACCAAACAATTTCTCTGGATTCAATTTTTTCTTAAAGTAACAGCGTAACAGCCTATAATCATCCCACTGCAGGGAAAAAAGGCCTCCATCATTGAATTCAAGTTCCCACAGCAATGATGGGTGTACTGGCATAATCACCACTCTTGCCAAATGTGGGTTGGTGATCAAAAGCCGAGAAATGTTTGAAAATTCAAAATTTTTTGTTGCCCGACCCCGGATTCTAACCTGGGACCCCGAGATCTTGGCCCCGTACCTCAACCACTAGACCAACGGGGCGTTGTTTTTTCAAATTCTTTCTTATCCAACTGTATTTACTTTTTAAGAATAGTCTTGCTCTTATGTTTTTGTATAACTTTTTAGACTATAAGTCCAAAAAAAAATACAGGGTACTCCAGTTCAGACACAAAGGTTACTTTTGAACACTCTGTATTTTTAGATTTAAGTTAACTTCTCGACTGAAGGTTTAAATAAATAAATTTCAAATCAGTCTGTGGAATTTTAAAATAACTCCTAGGTATTTGCAATTTTAATTGGGAACAATGCACTTTTCTCAAAGTTCATAACTTAAGATATGTAAGAGTTTGCATGCAACAATAATGTTGTCTTTGCAATTGTTTGTTTCCTTCAAATCGTTGAGAAGGTAAATACGATGTTATCTATAAATATATTATATTTAACATTACATTGGAAATCCCGGTTCAGTAATAAGTTTCTTTCAAATCTTTTGATGCCATATAACAGACATAAGTTTTGTAAGCAGTTATAATATTCTCAAAATCAAAATCTCTGTACCTATAATTATTTATAAAAAGTTTTTTCAAGTTCGAAATAAAACTGTAAGTACCATTGGGTTTTGCAACCAAGAATACAGCAAAGTTGTTGAGAAATTATTCTGTACATACAGTATGGGCACACAGATTATGCTCCCTGAATTTTAAGTTACTTTATCTCATAGGCAATTATATTTTTCTCTATGAAAGGCAATTGCTGTGGTTCTAGGAAATCGGAGGGTGGAATGGTGCTGAAAAGGATTTCATATTCCCCATGATTCATCATCCTTTGTAATCTCAAGCCATTTATAAATAAAATATTTAAAGCTGTAAAAAGGAAGGAGTTTCTATTTTCCTAGATATTGGAGCGTACTTCTTTACAAAGACCTTATGTCATAATTTTCGCCCGTGTAGGGAAACTTCTGGTCTGATAGTCTATCCAATTTTTTCTTTTCTCAGAGCCAAAAAATAAACTTTTTTGTAAGAGGGTTGTCATCTCAAAGGAACAATTATTATTGTTCAGTACAAGGAAGCAAATTGCCTACCCGCAATGTGGTACCACTATGTGAAGAACTGGCATAAGCCCATGTACTATAAGGGTAAGCAACTGGCTTACAGCGTTAAGATTATGTTAGAAAAATTTTGCACTGAGTCGCAGTGTCTCGGTGGCTTAACGATACAGCGCCCCGCCCCGCATGCTAGGAGATGCGGGTTCAAGTCCCGCCTGAGACATGATTTTACAAGTTTATGTACTGATAACATGAAGGCGTTCTAGTCCCATCGTACTAGCCTGCGCCCTTAATGTAAGCATGTCTCATAGGCCTTCTCTCGTTATATTCGCCCCGTATAGGGAAAGAATCCGGCCTGATAGGCTTTCCCATTTCTGCTTTTCCTACACCCTCTTTTTCCCGAGCCAGCAGAAGCTCTTCTGTAAGATGATTGTCATCTAAAAGGAACAATTTTCATTGTTCTGTACAAAGAAGCAAATTGTCTACAAAAATGTGGTAGCTCTCATGCTCATATAATATGAAGGCATCTAGTTCCAGCATACTAGCTCTTGCCCTTAATGTAAGCATGTCTATCTTCGAGTGATAGCACTTGCCTAATAGAAAAACTCTCACATTTAGCATGTCTAGCCATTGTTTGTGATTATTCAGAATATCTCGCACAAAATTAGAGCTTGTGGTTCTGTTCATCATACATGAAACTACCCAGACATTTAAAGTTGTTATAGGGAAAAGTCATATTTGTTGAAATATGTTAGCCTCACCTATTGGTGTATGTGTCATCTTCTATGATAACACATTTAAGAGGGTGTGGTCAAAGATGTTTCCTCATATTGCTCTGAGAATCTTGAAGTTTCCTTTATTAGCTTCCATTTTTCGAATCTTCCTCTTGTTTCCTCGTTTCTTTTCCTTTCTTGATCTTCTTTCTTGAATTTAATTTTCTTTAAACACTTGGATTTTAATGGTGAGATTTTTAAACAAGTGAGTAAAACGGTTACGAAATGATAAACGTGCTCTCCGAAAAGAAATTACGAAAAGCAATCTTGTTTTTACCGTAACCTAACCGAAGGTTTATGCACTAGGAATAAATATTGAATCTGCAGAATGCATAGATATATCATTGCTTTCGTTGTAACGCTTTTAGCCCCAAGCGACAACCGGTTGTTGCGATAACAATTGATATTTAATTGTGTCTGGGAATATCCGAACGTCAAAGGTACAACGAAATGAAAACAGAAAAAATGGTGGAAGGTGATATTATAGGTTATGAATTTTTTCTGAAGATTCAACTCGAAACCATCCTAACTACAACATTGCTCTATATGTGAAAGTAAGAATAAATTGAATCATACCTGTGATTAATGTTATAAATCCCTTCTATTTGCATAATAAGCCTTGAACTTGATTAGGCTTCTTCTTGTCATTTTCCCAAAAATCACAATTCGACCTAAGTAAACACTTTGCACCTTGACTACCTTAATTCTAAAGCCTGATTATAAACTTTTATGGTATATTTCTTAAGAGTAATAGATATTTTACCCATCTTTTATAAAACGACGATGTGACCGCGCTCGCACAAAAACCGTAATGACATTTGATAGGTTGCCATAGAACACGTTCTGTTTCTCTTTTTTTTTTTAGCTTTGAAAAAATTGTGGCCGTTACTACATGTAAAAATCCATCTCGGACAAGTATTAAGTATAATTGTCACTATTACTAGAGTTATTTGATTCGGGTATTATACCCGAGTTCTCCCGTGATCATGGCGCTTGCAACAGTGCCGAGATATCGGAAACTCATAATAAATAAGGTACATGGTATAAACCTCGAATCAAATAACTCTAGGATTTTTGCATTAATTAAAAGAAACCTAACTAAATAGGTATTACCATAACACAGTTTCAATTCCTGTCCGAACCGAACTTTAAGCCGATTTTTGGTAAGGGTATTTTTTTGGGTAAAGACGTTCTTCGAGAAATTCCTTCCATGCTGATAACAAAAGAGGAAATACAACGCATGGCTTTCACGGCGATGACATATATAAATAGATAACCGAATCCGAAGACAACATACCTAATATGTTGTCGTCGGCTTTGGTTCCCCTACGGATATCTTCTATATCTATATATATAGAAATCCCTATTTCCCTTGGTCATTGCATCACGCGTGAACGGCTGGACCGATTTCACTAATTCTTTTTTTGTTTTGTTTGTTATTGTCAGGATAATGTTCTTATAAAAGAAAAAAAAGAAAAATATTGAGCGGAAAATAAGAAAATTTAAGAAAACTTAATCACCATACTAAATTATTTGTAATGCAACCTTTATCGCTATTGAAAATTTAAACTTTTCTAGTAAATTGCGTTTGACATAACATTGACAGAATGCGTGCTGCAAATATCATCAAAAAGGGTTAAAAAAACTGATTTTGCACATGGCCGGTAATATGTCGCCTGTTCCCATGTCGTAATACCAACAAAACTAGTAATATGTTATACAAGAGTGCAAAGTTTCTTTTTAACCGCGTGCTCAACTTTGATGACCGAGCAAGCAAAGGATTAAAAAATTAGAATTCTGAGCATTAGCGAGGGAATTAAAAGAGCACAAGGTGAAAAATCTTTGCACTCGAGTGCAACACGTAACTTTTCACCTCCCCTTAGCGAGGAAATGACTAAATGCAAAATAAAACATTTACAATCACAAGATACTTTTATTTCAGTGTAGGTATATATTTACTACAACATTATTATATGTAAGTATTACAGAAATAAACTTCTTCGTCGCTGGAATCACTCAAATTCGTTTTTTTTTTACTTGTTTTCAAGTTTCTTATTTTAACAATACGAATTCAAAACAAAATGGCGAGCGCAAAGCAAATTGAAAACAAAAGTACACCAAGGAGGTTAAGAGTCTGAATTTTTAACAAATAAAAAAAAGTTGTATGATAAATACGGGACCATGGAGATGAAAGTAAATAGGTTTAATGATGTTTTGAAATCACATACCTAGTGCACGCGATGTTCTAAATTCAAATTTACTTTATCCTCTAGCGAATAAAAACCGCTTTGCACTCAGATATCGAAGAGCAAAAATTCTCTATCCGAGATGGTGGGATGAAAAGAATATTGTGTATCAAGCTGTATCAAGAGGTATCAAGCTTATTATAATAAACAATTGGTAACATTTTTTTTATTATACCATTTCGTAATCAATATTATAGTTAAGACAGGACAACGTCTGTCGGGTCCGCTAGTACTTTATAACTATTGTGAAATACATATATAAAACATGGAGGTGGAAAATACTCGTAATACGAGTTTAGTAATTTATGGAATATGAACCTCAACGTCAAGGTTGGTTCGCTGTTATTAAATATTAATTAAATTATGCATTTCATTCACGTTTAGGTACTGTGTTTCGCGTTATTGTCAAATTTACGCATAATAGGTAAACTAGTGATAATAATTTAAGGATCTCAAAGAAAACCTAATAAGACTACATGACTACACAACATTTAATCATCTGGTTAAACGTTGCGGTCAGTTAATTGGCTGGTTTATGTTCAGCTATTATTATTGGATGCCGACATTTAATCAACGGCCTAGGCTGTTAACTGAATGCCTAATTAAGTTAGTTGGCTGCGACATATAATAACGTCAAACAAGAATCCTGTTAGATCACTCTCATGACGAGCAGTTTCTTTGTAATATACCATCACTTATGTTTTCAATTTATGTATCATTCATTGCTAATAAGATAATATTATCTACGAGGTACTTACTGACTATTAAATGATTGATTAATAGGACAGCAGTCTACTGATGCATACAATAAAATTACTTTAGACTAAGGATAATCGGCTAAGTACCTGTTCGGACACTGTTTTATTTTCACGTCGCAAATACTCTGTTTTAAGCCTTTCAACTGCCAAGGAACTAAACACAATTACTATTTACTTTATTTGATATTTTAGCAACTTAATTGCACTTATAATATCAGTATATAAACTTGAAAAATTTTTGTCTCAGACGGGACAAAAATTTTGGAGGAGATGCGGGTTCGAGTCCCGTCTGAGACAAAATTTTTCAAGTTTATATACAATTACTATTTTATTGGTTTTAAGATCACCGGTGTAAAATAACCGGCCAAGTGCGAGTCGGACTCGCGCACGAAGGGTTCCGTACCAAAAAGGCCAAAAAATCGGGTTTGTTGAATGGGAGCCCCCTTTAAATATTTATTTTATTTTGTTTTTAGTATTTGTTGTTATTGCTGCAACAGAAATACATAATTTGTGAAAATTTCAACAGTCTAGGACTAACAGAGCGACGGACAGACGGACAGACAGCGAAGTCTCAGTAATAGGGTCCCGTTTTTACCCTTTGGGTACGGAACCCTAAAAACTGAAACCCATAGAACATAAAAACGATTTTTGTATTCTGTGCTGTAACCCGTCTACGAAAATGCAAGGATTTCGACGTCACCCTGTGTACTTATATTGTTGTGTATATTTGTTGTATTGATTAAACATTTTTGTACTCAGAATTTCGTCTTCTTTCATTTAATACCCCACTAGTGATGACTGCACACTTTTTTTTTCAAGGTGCCCAATATAAATAAATAATAAATAAATGTGGATAACATCACATACATTGTTCTGATCCTAATTTGAATAACTATTTAAAGCATTCGTATTTTGGAAACCAGAAACAACGAAGGTACCACAAACACCCAGACCCGAGAAAATGTAGAAAAACTAATTTTTTCTACATTGACCCGTCCGGGGATCGAACCCGGGACCTTTGAGCAGGCGACACCTTGAAAACCGGTGTGTACGCCACTCCGCCACGGAGGTCGTCAAAGTATATTGTTGTGGAATTCGCCTTGTTCAGACAACGGCAACCTAACCTACCCAAAAAGTTAAAGGTCATTGAAAAGAGTTTTTAAACTTTAAAAGTGATCTTCGTAAAATATCGCAAATATGGATTATTTGGCGATTAATGTGAACGCTTTAAAAGCGGAATTAAGAAAAAGCGCAAAAATAGGCGGCCACAAGAGCAACTATTTCAGAAGTTAGTTTGTTGATATCAAGATAGTTATTTATAAACAATATAACCTTAATTAGATTCAAGATATAACACTTTGTTTCTGCGCCAATCGCCTTTAACAGCTATACCTCCGGACCTCAGTCTACAGTGGCGCCAACTGGTGAGCAAAGAAACGGTAGTCCCCATTGAGAAAAGTTGACTTTTTGTGGTAGGTTGACGTGGTGTTGTCTTTATTTTACCTCTAGTATTTATTGAATCACCCCTTAGCCCTTAGCCTTAGCCCTAGAACAATCATAAATTGCTATGTTCTTTTCTGAATACCAATTTGTTACTTTCTATCTATATTACTCGTATTAATGTGTGCTATATGCTGTGCAATAAACATATATTTATCCGTCAAAAAAGGAGGTTCTCAATTAGACGTGTAAATTTTTTTTAAGCCTTGCCAGCTCTGCGGTCCTTGGTTGAATTTCCGGACGAAACAATGTAAAGTAAAAAAAATAAAGGCCTATAATCATCGCACTGCAGGGAAAAGGCCTCCATCATTGAATTCAAGTTACCACAGCAATGATGGGTGTACTGGCATAATCACCACGCTTGCCAAATGCGGGTTGGTGATCACAAACCCGAGCAACGTTCTAAAATTAGAAACTTTTTGTTTCGATTGATTCGAACCTGGGACCCCGAAATATTGGCCCGGTATTTAAACCACTAGACCAACGGGGCGTATTGAAAAGAAAAATGTAGGAAACCACTTTTAGATAATAATATTATCACGGCGGGACTGCTGTTATTATTCCATTTCTGAATAATCTTTACTTATATTAAAGCTGAAGAGTTTGTTTGTTCGTTTGTTTGAACGCGCTAATCTCAGGAAGTACTGGTTCGAGTTGAAAAAATATTTTTGTGTTGGATAGTCCATTTATCGAGGAAGACTTTAGGCTATTGTTTCTTAATCGCGATCATAATAACAGAAATTGACGCGGACAAAGTCGCGGGCAACTGCTAGTAAAAAATAAGTGGTTTAGTTACTTATTTTGGGAATAGAAAAATGTATGTGATGTTATCCACATTTATTACTAGGTGGAAGTGTCAACATCCATCTGTATTTTTGTTTACGTGACGGCATAAGCATTTACCGCCAAGTAAGTCAGCGGGTGGCGAATTGATTCTATCGGTACAATTAGTCTAATCCATAGTTATGTTTGTTTCATTATTATTAGGCTTATCACAATCGTACATACCACGCACTGTTTGATAGCTTATTATAGTGCTGCTTTAACGAATACAGTCTATCCATTTCTTTATGTTATGACTATGAATAAGTAAATAAATGCGGACAACTTTGACCCGTCCCAGAATCGAACCCGCGAACTCGGAGTGTGTGTGTGGCCAGGTTTTTAAGTTGTCGCATGCATGCACGACTGTGGTGTCGTCGAATTAATATAATTACAAAACGCCATTTTATTAAATATATACCTCACTTAACAAAGTCACTCAATCATCATTTTTATTAATTTTATTTATTACTGCATTGAAATTCAGTAGTCATCGGAGTAGCTAGATGTGTGACGTCACCTCTTGCTACATAGCCTTAAAACAACAGGCTACTATACTGATTTTCTAGTATCAGGCTCGTTTGAAGTTTAGCACAATAAATGATTATTTTCTGTAGTATTTCAGAAAAGAAAAATATATTTCAGTTCACAAAAGTTTACTAAGATTCAATTTTAAAATACAACTTTTTCTCTTCTTCTGTCGACCAAGTTGTGACGTCATTGGGATTTAAGCAAACTTCATGGCGGATTTTACAAGCAAAAAATACAATATGGACATTGAAATTTATGAAAAACTGAGTAAGTAAGTGGAGTTGTTGAGGTTATTTTCGTGATCGTAATAATTTTAATATTGGTTAAATGTCAAATGTTTATTTTGAATCGTATGATGACACAAAACAGATAATATAAACGCCAATTTAGCCGGCAGCGTGTATGCTGGTTTACGAAAAGTAGTCATTTAAAATAAAGCTGCGGATTCATAGGTAGGTAGGTACTAATAATAATATGTATAAGGTTGTTTTGTCTTATCAGACAATAATTAATTATTTAAGCCCTACTTTAAATAGTTTCACCTAGCCTACTCTTTCCATAGCCTGTCGTTGAACAAACCCATTTTGATGCCTAGCTGTGGTCGTCGATTAATGAAACGGCGAATAATATCTCGAGTCTTTTGTGAACTCGTTATCTTCAAGAGTTACAGCAGTAATCTGTCAGTCACGAACGACGTGTCAACGAGGTTTATATAAAGAGTTTGCGATACGTTAGCAGCCAGGAGATGCGCAATATATGGTATTTTTAGAGACTTGACACGAAGATTTGATGGATTCTAGCATTGTGAGAATATTTAATGGTGAATTGATATCATTGATGAACAAGGCTGGATTCAACTGTTACGAATGTATGTATGTGTTACGAATTTAGGGTGACATTTCAGTCATTTTGAAATAATGAAAATACTAATTAGTCAATGTGTGAATACCGAATTGTGAGCCTGGTAGATTTTTGGAATATTGGAAACACAGCAACATTTCAAAAAGAATATAAACCCAAAAAATAAAAACGCCGCTTGTAATTTAAAATTTTGTATAATCCAAAAATAATATTTTGTCACTACCTACTTGGCCGGGTACTTCTCCGAACGTGAACGCCAAGTTGCAACGATTAGCAAACTTAGCAGTTTTTATTAATTCCCTGCTGCAAATAAAAACTTTAAGTGACAGCAATAAAAAACTTAATTCGTTTTTTAAAATTTTAACGTTCTATTAAGTTATTTTTAAATTATTGCAAATTTAAAGATACCTAAATCGAAATAAATCCAATCAGAAGCCGCTATGAATTACAAAATATAACCTCATTAAAATAACTAATCTATCTTATTTAGATAAAAAAAAGTCGTGTTAGTTACACTACTTGTAACTCGACAACGCGCAACGGCTGGACCAATTTTTATGATTTTTGTTTTTTTTTTGGATTAGACTTCGTCAGGAATAGGATAATAAGCATTGAAAAATCCTTAAAAAGATATCGTTAAACCTTAGAATAATAACACCTAGAAACCGAATGTAAGCACGAAAAACGCGCAACTAAAACTTAGCCAAATCTGGCTTACTTCGATCCGCGAGATGTCTGTCAGTGCTCAACGTCACGCTAAGTCAGACACAGCTCGCGAAAAATAATTTAAATTGACTGTTTGCACTATGAAGAAGTGTTCTAACATATCAGAGAAATAAAAAGAAAGTAATAAAGTTTCATTTCACAGGTAAGTACTTACATTTTATACATTTTCTGTACGTAAATCGAATTAAAAACGAATAATTTGAAACATAAAACATATCAACATCAGTGTTGGTAGTTGTGGGAAAAAAATTGCACACAGTTTGTTTAAGTAGTTGGTTTTTAATATTGAGAAAAATATTGAATTTGTCATAACTGCTATAATACTGTTTAGACTAAATGTTGGTGTTATTAATTCTATGAAAATAATTTCTTAATGTGAATTTATATAATCATACAGGCATTTAAATTTAAACACATTGAACGGTGGCATTCATCATTAGATTAATAAATATGTAATATACTTATGAATGTAATCATATTTTCTTATGTATTTAAAGATCATACCAAACATATGGCAAATCGTCGTATAACAAAACAACACGTTTTCCCATTTTTCGTGGGTAAACGCCCGATGATGGTAACACTGAAGCCATATTTGTGTGCATTAGAAGAGCGTAGATTTATTCAGCTTACGCACACAAGGATAATTAAATGGCACGCGTATACTCTTACGTTTTGGTTCAGACGCGGCTTCTAGGTGTTATTATTCGCGTTAAACATAGTTTTTCCAACCACGCCATATTTGATGCTAATGACATTTAAGACGTCAAAATCAAATACTACTCTGAGGCGATACGGGTCCGCGCGATATAGTGATATTATAAATGTGAACGTTTGGTTGGATGCAATGTTCGTTACTCGATCACGCTAAAAGGCTGACTTATATCCCGGAAAAAGGTTCGGTCCCGTCGAATAGTTTACAATTTTCATGAACTGAAGTCCCGGACAATACCTAGTAATTTATAATTCAGCGGCCTCTGACTTTCTATCTGTATAAAACTGTTCACAATTTATAAATTTGTCAAAGACAAATGAAATTCTAATCATAACCTTTTGAGTCGCATTTTATTCTATATAAAACAATCTTGATTAAAACTTAAGCCTTTGCGTATGATTATTTTTAGTATCATATTTTTTGTACGTTTTACAAGAAGCAAACCAAATTTTAAAACGAAACAAATCCAAGTAAAGTCGTAGGATCAAGCTAGTCTACAATAAAACCATTATCACCTTAGAATGTGTTTGACAACGCCTACACCTCGATTAGTGTCCAAATAAGGCGTCATCAAAGAAGCCGACATACACGTGATAGGTAGATAATGTTCATCTTAATTTGTCTTTGCATGTGTCGTCTAAACCTATATTACTTTGTCGTAACGTTATGTAAATTGTCATTCGAAAATAATCATCCCTCAAAGAATTATGAGTGTCAAGTACAAAACAACAATCACTCGGTCCAAAAAACACAATTTAGCTACATACAACTTAATTCATTCATCCATCACATACGCGCTAGGCTTTCATGATTGACAACTACTAATTGTAGGTAGTAGAAACAACACTAAACTCAGTATAATAACCGGGCAAGTGCGAGTTGGACTCGCGCACGAAGGGTTCCGTACCAAAAAGGATAAAAAACGGGTTTGTTGTATAAGAGCCCCCCTTAAATATTTATTTTATTTTGTTTTTAGTGTTTGTTGTTATTGCGGCAACAGAAATACATAATTTGTGAAAATTTCAACTGTCTAGCTATCGCGGCTCTTGAGATACAGCCTGGTGACAGAGCGACGGACAGACGGACAGACAGCGAAGTCTTAATAATAGGGTCCCGTTTTTACCCTTTGGGTACGGAACCCTAAGAAAGTAACTTATATCCGTAGCTGATAGTTTTTTTTACTTTGACAAAGATTTTAAAATAACCTGCCTAGCATTTCCATTAATAATAAAATTATTTATTTCATATGGTATAAAAAACCTTTGGAAATAGTGCAGTCTACTACTTACTACTAAATAAGTAAGATCGAATCAATCAATAAAATAAGTTACGAATCCCAACACTTATTTAATAATCCTTAATCGAAATTTTTTTGGATAGTTCATTTAGTTCTTGTTCTAATGTTAATTTTATATCTGCTCATAAATTATGTAATTATTGTTAGTGGAAACGTTACTGGTTTATGTGCTTATTTCATGTTACTTAGTTTATCATTAACTTATCTGTTTGATTCCCAAATATTAATTAAACAAAAATAAAGATACTAAAAAAAATATAACATTTAGGATAAGAATTTGGCAAGTTATTGTTCGTATATTGAGAAACGATTCAAAACTAAAGTAAAGACGAAAGATAATTACTTTTTTTTAGGGTTTTGCATTATATTTTAGTTAAACTGATATTTCGAATATTTTACAGCGTTTGTGGTCTCAGGTAGCCTAGCCACGAGTATAGACCACGACTGCGGTAAATTACCTACTAACACTACTAATATATAAACACCAGAAAGCATCTCTCATTTCTTTATAGTGTTAGCGTAACTCAAGAAAATAATTAATGAAATGAAGACTTTAAGAATGATGTCGCGGGTATCAGCTAGATTTTTTTTTTAAATCTAGACTGACGATATAACATGATGTGTATTTAAAGTAAAAGTAAAGTAGCATAACTATCTCACTGCAGGGGAAGGGCCTCCTTCATTGAATTCAAGCTACCACAGCAATGATGTGTACTAGCATAATCACCACGCTTGCCAAATGCGGGTTGGTAATCACTAACCCGAGCGATGTTAGAAAATTCAAAAGTTTTTTATAGCCCAGCCCGGGGATCGAACATTGGACCCCGGGGTCTTTGCCCGGTATTTAGGTACACCACTAGACTAACGGGGCGTCCCTTGATGTGTATAGATAGGTAATAACTATAATAACAAGTCATCCGCAAATATTTTTACATACTACGCTTTCGGGACAATCGTGAGCTTTTGCCAAGATGAAGGAGTATTTATTTATTTATTCATTTATTTGAAAACCAACAGCGTAATACAATATTAATAACTTAACGTACTACTAAAACGTAAGGCTAATAACAGGTTTACCTGAACTTGACCTAAAGTCTAACAATGTTCGCCAAGAAAGACGGTACTTTGAAGTCTCTTTTTACATAATAATATGAATGAGGGGCACCGACATATAGAAAAAAAAATGGTTGCCTGTAAAGTCGGTTTTACGGGCGAAGATTTTACGTGACAACGTCTTTTTCTCGGTAGAATATTTATTGATATGAATATAATTAAATTGCACAATAGGAACAAGGAATTGAATGAAAATAAGAATTGCACAAATTTTAACTATAGAAATATATTTTGTTTACTAAAACATTGTACATGTAAACTTAAACTTAACTAACTAATGAAATATCAGTGTACAATTTTTACCTTTATTGTTGTAGTTGTTGTAAATGACGAATCTAAGCACTCCACATTTTCACTACAGACACAGCTGACGATACTTTAACCACACGTGTGAACTTGTATTATGACGCTTTCTTGTTTTTCCAACGCCAAGAACGTTCGAGAAAGACAAAGACAGAGACACAAGCATGCGCCGATTCAATGCGCCTAATTCTCTAGTGCTGCGCGCGCGGCAGACCGATCATAGTTGAGTGGGAGAGAGACGCAAGGCATTCGGCGGGCCTCTCTCTCGTTCGGTGACTCATCGTAACGTTACCGAGCGTTACACTTTTTCATAAGTGACTCCCAGCCGCAACCTAATTTAAGACGTTGTCACGTCAAAAAACCAAGTTGAGAAAAAAACATCAAAAATTTAGTAGGTAATAAACTCTGTCACTAGATATGTATCCTCTTTACAACTAAGTAAAATATTTACTTTATATTATATTTAATTGCATTTATAATGTTACTATATAATGTTAAAAAATTATGTCTCAGGCGGGACTCGAACCCGCATCTCGCATACCAGGCGCGGCGCTTTACCATTTAGCTAAATGGTAAAGTAAAATGTTCTATAATATAATACTAGCGCACCTCCCGCGACTCCGCCCGCATAGAATAGAAATCGTCTATACTTATCTCACTCCAGATTACATCGCGTTACTGATTACATAGGTGGGTAAAGGCTTAATTACCACGCTTGCCAAATGCGGGTTGCTGATCACAAACCCGAGCAATATTCGAAAATTCGAAACTTTTTCGATCGATCGAACCCAGCTTAGGCCTTGCAACATTGGCCCGGATTCCTAACCACTAGATCATTGCTGTGTTGAAGTCAATGATGGCCTTTGTCCTGCAGTGGGATGATTTATAGGCCGGTACTTTACTTTACTTTTTTAAGCTATTGCAAGCTTCTATCGCGGGCCTTGAGCGTGGAGACCGAATCCAGAAATTCCGTAACGAAAATAACCTAACCTAACACTCGGGGCGAGGCACGATCGAACAATTTTGAATTTCCGAAATTTAAAAGAATTTTGAAGAATATAAGGATTTTGACAGTATGGTTGCCTATGGTAACCATATCTGCCAAAATAACAGAAAAAATTAATTACAAAAGTCAAAATTAGAAAATACATAAAATTATAAAATTAAGCTATTGCATAGCTTTTATCGCGGGCCTTGAGCGTGGAGACCGAATCCAGAAATTCCGTAACGAAAATAACCTAACAACCCCCACTCCTACCGGCACAGCGGTGATACTTTTTAGTTTTATAATTGCATAAGTTGATAACAAATGCTATGCAATAGCTTTACCGCGGCAGTCTCCGAGTGCCACACGTCTTTTTTTTTGCTAAACATTGCTCTTCCTAGAGATAACTTATTTTAATTGCGCTATTTGCTATTTATCTATTTCAAATTACGAAAATATTGTTTGCCGTTTATTTTGCGGTTTGCTTTTTTAAGTCTTGTAAGCTTACAGCACTATTTTACTAAGTTAGCCCACAACAATCGTCCGGTGCTAGCTTGTTGGGCTTGACTCGATTTGCTTACTTATTTAATTTTAATAACTAAAATTTCTCAGTAAAAGGTTTTTGTTATTAAATTATATCAAAGAGTAACGCACATTCCCGAATTGTAAAATATTACGACTGTAAATGTTTATTAACTTATCTGAGACATTCATAAGCTATTAATAATGTTAGGTTATTGAACTGATAATCTATATTGATAGAGATAATAAAAAAATGTTAAAGTAAAAGTCAAAACTCATAAATCAATTTAAATTGATTAATATACAACGTGTTCCCTTTGATATTACATAACTCTAGGGTATTAAACAGACCATGGTAAAGAATCAAATTGCATATGAACTATTGTTCAATTTTTTTTTTAATATTTTCATACATCATAATTCTGTAAAAATGTTTATGTAAAACATTTAAGGTAAGGGTACCTTGTTATGAATGAACTTTTGAATGTAAACGATTCACTAGTACCTACTTAGCAATGAAAAACCCACGTGACACGTCAATGTTTTTTATTAGTTACGCTCTCCCGCTACTTTACTACTACACTTTAGTGTAAGTTTGCCAACGTCTCGCAAAACTAAGGATTCGCCATACTGGTTACATTTTTTTAACTAAAATTGATGTTATATTCGAAACTATTGATTTTTGAACCACATGTTCTAGGGCGTTTTATATTATTTTTACCTATAGAACACAACCTTAGAGTTATGGGATATCAAAAGAAACACGTTGTATAAATAAAAAAAACTAATGATTGTTATCATCATGATCTCAGACCCGGCACCTGGCCATCAGTATGAAATACCGAGTCGCAACAATCCAGCCTTGTTTAAAAAATAATATCGTTAGACGCATCGTAAATATTCTTCTTAAGCTTTCGTAATTTTCCGCGAACATGGACACTTTGGTAAAAAATAAGCAGCAGCTCCACACTTCGCCCTATAATTTAGTGACTAAATAGGCGATACCAAAATATGTAGTATGAATGAATAAAACATTTTCACTATTAATAAATGTGTGTTAAGTATTTTACTTGCCATGACAGAACAATGCTTGGGAAACACTGCCCTACGGGATCTAGATGCGGGTGGCGCGGGAACCAATAAGTGAGTGCTAGACTTTGCGAATAAAAATATGTAATAAAATACGACTAAAATAGATCAGGAAATAGACAAGGATGTAAAGTTTTTTATAAATATAAAGGTTTTTTGTTACAAATGTTAGAACTCACTAAAATTCTATTTTGATTTTTAATTTTAATTAGGTTTTATATTTTAAGGATTTATTTTGGATTTTATGTATACTAAGGAATATTTGTATGTATACTTTCTATAATAAAGGCATGTTGCAATAAATATTATGACAAGGCTACTACTTTATTCGGGGTCTATCGCTTCACAGGCCGCTACCGTGGCACTGATTGCTCAATGTTGAAGTCGCTTAAAATGAGTTAATCTAGAGAAAACTATTCAAACCAACCAGGTAAGTTATCAGTTCTGAATTATATCGGTATAAACAAACATTGATCGGTCATAACTTTTGACTGTAACATAGGTATATTATATTCAGAAAGTTTAGAAAGATAGATAAATACTATTTATTGTACATTAATAAAAATGATAGATAACGATCGATGGACAAATGTAGGTGGTATTATCGCTCAAAGCGGTCTTGTCCAGATAAAAAGGCAGTGTAAAACACTTTCTTTAGAAAAATAAAAAATATCATGTAATTCTCTAAGATCTATCTACATATAAAAATATTTATTTATTAAAACTAATTTTTAACTAGAGTTCATTGATACGGGGTTTATACCATGTAGGTACCTTAGTTTTTATGAGTTCCCGATATTTCGGCACTGTTGCAAGCGCCATGATCACGGGAGATCAGTTCTCCGTATCAATTAACTCTAGTGATAGTGACCATGGAAGTTTAAATCAGTATATTACTAATTTTTAAGTCTATAACCAGTCTTGAGACCATAATTAAAACCTAGGACACAAAAAAAATATACTACATTATAAAAGGTAGGTACTAGCTGTTGTCGCGACTTCGTACGCGTGGATTCTGATATGGTCGGAACCACAGACATTGATAGGCCTAGATGCCACAAATACACTCATTTCTATAAAACCCGCGCGTGCCGAAATTTGCGTTCACTGCTTGCTTCAATGAACAGGTACAACACCTTTAAAACTAAATGCAGCAATGTAATTTAAACATGTAGTATGCACACAGGTACATGTACATACATAGTAATAGACAAAAATGATAAAATAATTGTTTTTTAAATAAAATACGCACATTTCAATATCAAGCGCGGTCAAAAGTTTTTTTTGACACGCGCAGTACGTACACTTGGGGCATCTAGGCCTATCAATGTCTGTGGTCGGAACCGTACTTTTTTCCGGGATAAAAAATAGTTTACGACCTATGACTTGCTGGAAATTCTGCACAAAAAAACATAGTAATCGGTGGAGCCATTTTGGAGGAGTTCGGTACTGTAACAAACACTGTCATACGAAAATTGTATGTATTAAATGTCTAAAATAATACATCGCAGGCCCTTGAAAACTCTTAAAATAGAATAAATGTATTCTTACCCAGCAAGAAGATGCATACCGCCAGAATATTATGCTTCCAAAAATACATGTTCACTAAACTATTCTCTTAACAAACTAATAAAATAATCCAAGTTTATCATCTTAACATTGTTCACGTCACAAAAATATACATGTCCCTAAAAAACATCAGTCTAAAACATTTTTTGTAGTCCGGCAATAAATTATTCACTATCACTGACAATCAGGTTTTATCAACACTTATGGACTGTTGATTTACTTTATTAGAGTTGTCGGGTTTCGCGGCTGTTTTAGTTACGATCGCACGTGCTCTCTGTGCGGAGCGACCTTTGTGACTGACAATTTTTTGCGGTTGCTGAAAAGAGTTTACTTTCATGGCGTCTTTACATGTTTTGCCCTTTGCGGAAATATTTGTGGCCAGTGTTATTGATACAGAATGACAGCAGTTAATTTGTTTATATATATTTCTTAACATACTAAATATTACTGGCTGACAATAAAATCAAAAAGCCAATCAAATGTTGCTAGCGCAATGAGAATTAAGATCACTAAGCACGTAGTGACTGGTGATTACTTGGTCAGATAAAGATCCAAAATTACCAACTGCTATCATAGGTGATATCTATGTTAATTTGTAGTTTTGTTTTAATGGATACATTTACAGTTTCACGAAACGCCTCAGACATAAGACTTACATAGAGACCCTGACATAAGGTCATGCACTTGAATAAAAAAAGATTCGTGAACTAACGTATGAGTACAAAAATGTATTCATTATTCCTGACGCCATTCAACAGTGTACGTACGTACAGTGTACACTATTAAACTTTGAATACCACTAGCTTTTTGCCCGCTACCCTGCCCGCGTGAACTACACGTTATATCGCGCGGGCAAAAACCTATGCCCAGCGGTGGGATACGAAATAGCCTATGTTACTTCTACTGCCTCCAAAAATATGTGCACAATGTTTTATGATGATCGGTTAAGTAGTTTTTTTCGTAAAAGCATAACAAACAAACTAACATTCAAATTAATAATATTAGTATGTAAGGTTTGTTAACTATTAATAGGAGGCGACGACGAAACAGAAATAGGTAAAAAGTATCAACTGATTCTCAACTTGCCGATAGCAGAATACATTTAAATAATACACTGCAATTTGGATACTTTTTTATTATTATTCTGTCAGGGATTTTAAATGAAAAATTAACTATGACGTCACGATTCACCTTATACAATGTTGATTATATTCTGATATTAAAGTGTCGTGTATGGGTGTCGTCTCTTTCTATGGGTGTCGTGAGAGGCGACTGTTAGATTTCTAACAGAGAAAGACAAGATGCAGCGTTTTTCACATTAAGCCACACTGCAATCGCCGACCCGTTTGTCAAGAGTGGCAAACTATGAAAAAATATCGATCTGAATGATGAACATGGTAGAAATCAAACTGACAAGACGGAAGTGATCTTCCATTAGGCTATCGTTTGATACAATTAAATGTGGTATGTCTTGTTGTTGGACAGTTGTGAAGTGGCACGGCAATCCGCGTTGAACGCAAAGGGGTCCCAGGTTCGATTCACGGTTCGACCTATTTTAGGAGAGGTGTTTTTTTTAATTGACATGAGTTTTAGAGAGACATATGCTGGGGATCGCAGTAAGATCATTGACCTCATTGTACATAAGGAAGTCGCGACCGTTGTTGGCGTGTTTTGTCTGGCTAATTTATTTATTTATTGTTGTTTTAGTCACAATAACTACTTACAAATATGAACTATGACGTTTAGTTTCGCTTATTGTTTTGTACAGTAAGCCTATCCCAAAACTTGCTTATTTAATTTTAAACTTTATAATTTGTACTTAAAATTTTAAATCGAAAAAGAAACTTGTATGGACAGGTTGATGGTATGGTGGTGATTATGCCAGTACCCATCATATTTGTCAGGCTGTGGTAACTTAAATGATGGAGTCCTTTTCTCTGCAGTGGGACGATAAGCTGTTACTTTACTTTTTCTTTCACTAAGGCGGTTGAAGAATTTGGAAAGGAAACCCTTTCCAAATTCTTCACAGGTTAGATAATATCCCATAGGAATAACTTCTCCTGCATTGATCTACACCTTGGCGTTTTTTTACTTTACTAAGCGGTTTCCTTTCAAAATTCTTCACAGGTTTGATAATATCCCATAGGAATAACTTCTCCTGCATTGATCTACACCTTGGCGTGTAGCCAAGCAAATCAGAAGATTTTAAGCGTATTTTTATCGATTTTATGGCAATTTGCAATAGTAGTAAAATTTTAAAAGTAGGTAGTGTAGTGTTTTTTTTGTTAGTCGTAATACTTTTTATTTGTGTTGCTGATGAAATATATTTTTTATACTGTTTGCTGTGTTTGTGATGAGTAAATAAAGAATTATTATTATACATATTTAAATACTATCCGCGACTTTGATCACGTGGAAATTTTGAAATGATGTGAGTCCTGAATAACAAAACTCATTTTTTTTTAAACATTTTGTGATAAATGGTAAATGTTCACTCCTACAGGATCATAAGACCGCCGGCGGTTGCGATAACTATTGATTTTAATTGTGTCTGGAATAACGTACAATCGAGGGGATAATGAAATGTAGTAATAATAGGTGTTTATTTGTTCTTTTGTATTGAAACATTATGTAATTATGGCGTCATCCTCTCTGTCCGTCTACTACAAATTGTATTGTTGTGCCCGAACAGGGTCTATAATGAACTGTCTACATCATACTTTATAACATCCTTGTAACATTATAGAATGCAATAAAATATTTGAATTGAATTGAATTGAAAAGTTATATTTCGTATATAAAATATTCTTTACAGTGATTGCGATTGACTACCTAGCTAGTGTTTAAAAACACTAGTAACAGGTGTCCCGCTCCAGTGATATGAGATTCTTTGTGCCTCATAAACTGTACTTACTATTATCATCATCATCATCATCATCAGCCTATTGCACGCCACTTAGGTCGATCCTCGGCTTATCGCAGTCCACTGCTGCACATAGGCCTCTCCACTACGCCACTAAGGTAGATCCTCGGCTTCTCGCATCCAGCTCCTGCCAGCCATCTTGCGCAAATCATCACCCTGGCCTGAGGGCGTCCTACACTACGTTTGCCGAGACGCGGTCTTCACCTAAGAACTCTACTATTATTATACATTAACAAATTACGTTAAGATTTTTTTTCTACAGATCCCGTTTAACCTTTACCTACAGATAATCTAGTATCAGAATTTTTCCACCCAATTTTCCGGAAGCCTTGCGTAGTAAAGACCGCCGCACTACACCAACCGGGTCAAGTTCTTTTTCTTATTGACCTAATAAACTTGGGCACGTTAAGCCGTTGGTCTTGGCTGTTGTGACGAGATAACAGTCGTTATGCCTTGAGGCCTTCGGGTGACTTAAGAAACGTCCAACGGCGGGGTGATGTTGCCACAGCGTTGCCCTCGCCGTCCACCAACCCGCACTAGGCCAGCGTGGTGGAACTAAGGCCTTAACCCCTCTCCTTAAAAAGGAGAGAGACCGTGCTCAACAGTGAGCGAAAATGGGTTTTTCCTTAACTTTTTTTTATAGTAAATTTCGATTAAGATTACTGTATGCTTAGGTCGCTAAGAGTATTTTCCTATCTACGACAAACGTCAACAGCATCGCTAATTATGGCGACGTTAAACAATAATTATCAAGATCAAGATTTCCCGCCAAAGAATGTAGGTATTCCATATTACATATATCTTCAAGACCCTTATAGTTTAATGGAAACATGTCAAACAAAATACGTTATGAATTGGCCCAATGCCCACACCGTTCAATACTTTAGACAAACAAGTAGTAAAATGGGAAATTTATTGTTTTTGTAGACCGCAGTTCTTCCCATACTAAGACGCAAACTCCAGTAGGAGCTAAGCTCTAACCATTGTTAGTAAATATTTCTTGTGCCCTAACGCGTTCACGTCTTCTTCTGCTTTTCATATGACTTTTCTTTTTAAAGAATTAGTTATCTGGTGTTAGAATCTTTTAAGTCACCTGTCACGTTTCTAACGTAACTTAACTTGCTTTTTACGACTTTCACATTGAGGCGGAACCTAACATGCTTTCCACTCAAACTAAAACCCTGTTAGTTTAAAAATGACGTTTTTTATTTCGACCCGACCCGCAATCAAACCTGGGACCTCAAACAAATACAACAGTTGGATTACCATTGTTTGAAATATAAAAGTTGAATAAAGTTGTGCTCTCTGATTTCTCACAACTTTTTTAACAGCTGCGCGTGAACTAACTGAGCTTAGCATAGGCATAGCTCGTAGTGCGACGTCCGGTTTATGGCCGAAACTTCCGAGTCATAATTCTACTTTATAACTAAACCAATATTACCTATACCTACTCTATCTATAAATTTTTAAAACAGGTTTTTGATCTCTTAACTCTAAATTCAAGTGCGATATAAATAATTGGAAAGAAAAATGCAATAAAAGTGAATAATTGCAACTCCACCTGCTCTCCAGGCTACGATTTACATAAACAGGACAAAGAGAGGACAGAGAAAACTAATTCGAACTACCCTACAGCTTCAGGACTCCTAGATTAATAAGCAGTCATAATGATGCATGAGATAAAGCGACTTAAAAGTACTGCCAGAAAAAGACGGGTGGCAGTATCTTTCTAGTTCCCTCCACCACTGGCCTAACTGCGATCGACAACCCGCCGGCCAAATGTGGCGATTATGGCAAAATTCTCTTTTTGGACATGTTTTAGACCAGCAGTAGACTGAAATGGGCTAATGATGATGATGAGATAAAGCGAAAGATTTATATGGATCTACTTTGTACGATCTAAGCATGTGTGGGGTCTCCGACGCCTAACCACTTTCAAACGAAAATAGCTTGCAGTTGCAGTACTACAGAAAAACAGACTTTACTTAACACACAAATAAAACAATGTATGTTTGTGAAAGACTAGCGAACGAATTAAACAATTATATTCATAACGCACAAATACTTAGTTTAAAAGGGTGATGGAAGTCGGAAGCGCGATAAAATCGAATGAACAAAGTCGAATACGCCCTCGTCAGTTACATTTAATAAATAAATAAAATAAAAAATTTATTATTCCAAAAATATTAAGTACAATTTTAGCAGTGTACGTTATCTGTTATCTATTGTTGTTTGGTATAACAATTGTTTACGACGTATACCTACGTGTAACTCATGTAACTGTCAAGTAAGGGCAAGGATATCAGAAATCTATTTCGAGCGAACCATTAAAACACCAAAGGGCCAAACCAAGTAGTGTCAATCAACCTTGTTTTCTGGCAGTGTTGTACTTGTAATCAAAGACTCGTAATATGAAAAACTAGACACAATCAGCGCTACAACCGTGTCACAACAAAATGGGTATCAAATTCAAATTGACATAAGAATGCACTTAGTACAACCTATATCAATCAAATAATACAACATGACATAAATATCCATACGAATTGCAAGTCGACATAATTTAGCCGTGTTGGACCGTGTCATAAACTTGACTTTGACATAAAATCAACGACAATGGGGACTACCGTTTCTTTGCTCACCAGTTGGCGCCACTGTAGACTGAGGTCCGGAGGTATTATAGCTGTCAAAGGCGATTGGCGCCGAAACAAAGTGTTTTAGCTTGAATCTAATTAAGGTTTATTATTTATAAATAACTATCTTGATATCAACAAACTAACTTCTGAAATAGTTGCTCTTGAGGCCGCCTATATTTTTGCGCTTTTTCTTAATTCCGCTTTTAAAGCGTTCACATTAATAGCCAAATAATCCATATTTGCGATATTTTACCAAGGAGATCACTTTCCAGCAGGTAAATTAAAGAAATTATAATTTATGCAACAAAGCCCGCTAAAACCAGTGAAAAGTGAATGATATTGGACCTCACGCGACACAAGCGCCTCTAGTGGCAAATTCACTAGCGATAGCCCCCATTATTCAATCAAGGTCAGTTTTTGACATTTTTGTATCGAACGTCCGCGGACTGTGTATCTAGGTCTAATTATAAGTAGGTATAATAATAATTCGAGCGCGAACCATTAAAACACCAAAAGCCCTGTAAACCAAACAGTGTCAATCAACCATTGTTTTTTAGAGGTGCCTCATTAGCAGGCGAAGTTCGGATTCTTTAAATCCTAATGGCGCAGAGTGACGCGACGTATTCTAGTGGCTATAAATTAATAAAAAAAAGTACTTTCTCTCTTTGATTTACGAAGTTCAGTAGGAAGTTTCGGAAACACTTTGATACAATGGGGACTACCGTTTCTTTGCTCACAGTTGGCGCCACTGTAGACTGAGGTCCGGAGTTATAGCTGTCAAAGGCGATTGGCGCCGAAACAAAGTGTTATATCTTGAATCTAATTAAGGTTATATTGTTTATAAATAACTATCTTGATATCAACAAACTAACTTCTGAAATAGTTGCTCTTGAGGCCGCCTATTTTTGCGCTTTTTCTTAATTCCGCTTTTAAAGCGTTCACATTAATCGCCAAATAATCCATATTTGCGATATTTTACGAAGGAGATCACTTTCCAGCAGATAAATTAAATAAATTATAATTTATGCAACAAATTCCGCTAAAACCAGTACAAAGTGAATGATATTGGACCTCACGCGACACTAGCGCCTCTAGTGGCAAATTCACTAGCGATAGCCCCCATTAGATTTTATTGATTATGTATTGCTAATTTAAGTCAAACATTTTAGTATATTCGTATATTTATGACGTATTTTTTTATTAATTGTACCTATGAGCTTATTATTACTTTTTACCAAGTGACAGACTTCAATGATTTTAATTGGTCGATAAAGTTTAAAGTAAGACTTTATTGATTAAAAAACAATAATACTATGAAGGATAGGAAAATAGGTAGTTTCCTTGAATTTACGCGAACACCATATATGGAACTATAGTCAATGTCGGTTATGAAAATACTGGCCCCTGGTCCGCGGCCTAATAACACGCATTAGAAACAGAAGTGGAAAAGTCGCCCGAATGCGTGGGCCAGAATACTGCACAGGTAAAAATTAATGTGCTTTGATATACATTTTATTACAATGAAATGAAATAAAGGTGCAAAATAAAATGTAAAAAACAAATCAGGGGCCAGTTTCCTTCTAACCCGAGAAACTTTTTTTTTTATAAACTATGAGCTTGCTACATATTTAACTCTACAGTTAAGAAGAAGCCTAAGATGGAGAGAGCTTACCCAGAGGCACTGATTCTACCACACCAGCGGAACACAGAAAAACAGTTTGGCGCTGGACTCCGGCAGGAGGGTGGTAGCATCCAGGCAGCCTCTTACGAAGCCTACCACCGCAGAGGGATCTGTTAGCCGTCATATTGGTTAGAAAACCAAAGATGCCGTTGCCCAGGGTGGACCACTAGGAGGTAGATCCCACCAACCCAAAAAACTGTACCAAAAATATTGGTAAGTAGTATACGTAACCACGATTACGAGTAGATAATTTAATCGAGTAGAGTTCAGAATCGGGTGCTCTTAGAAACAACTATGCAACGAGGAATGTTACTGGTGTCGAAATTGGACCCAAAATTTATAACAGGTAACAACATATGGATTGTAGACTGATGCTTAAATAGCAAACTGTTTTCAATGTTTTCAGTGAAGAATATGAAGTCATATATACTTACAACACCATTTTGCATAAAAATTCAAAGACTTACCTATATTTGCAGCTTGTGAACACATTACACCCAAAGAGCATACAGGGTCCTGCGCACCCAATATAATGACGCATTCAGGATGTTGATGGGGCTGCGACGTCACTGCAGTGCTTCGAGGATGCTAGCAGAAGCTGGAGTAGACAGCTTTGGGGCTATTGTACGAAAGCGCATAGCATCCCTGATTTACCGTGTGCGGGGCAGCTCCAACAACCTCCTACAGAGTGTTGCGGTGAGATTGGACGTGGACAGTTCTATAATGCAGCAATGGACGCACGTCCACCTAGTCAAAGACACTCATATACATTATTTTTTATATTAGTTTTTAGAGTAATTATTTAATCCCTCTATCGTGAGTTATTCCAGACACAATTGAAATCAATTGTTATCGCGGCGCGTGCCTCCTGGGGGTTGAGGGATTAACACTGTAATATGGGCATTGCCTGAAATAAATTATTTTATTTATTTATTTTATATATTTATTTATATTTAAACCTTGATCGTGTATCATACCTAATTTAGTTGGTCTTTTGATCTCATTTAAAAACTTTTTGGTTTGTTTCAGTTCGCGCATAACAAAATTTTTATATAAAATAGGTTTTCTATCCAATAAATTGATTGTAATCTTATTTGCGAATAACAAATATCCACAATGTGGTTGCTTATCGCCACTAATTTACTTGTTTAACATTCCTTTTGTTGGATAAGATAGAGATAGATAAATAATCCCAATATAAGTCATAAATGTATTTTTATTTGAACTCTTTTTATACGTTGAATCCAAACCAATATTATAAAGCTGTAGTTTGTTCGTTTGTTCAGTTGTAAGCGTCAGTTAGCAAATATTATATGCATTAGTTTCATTGGAGCAACAGGCCTCTGGAGGTGCTTTTACACGTCTCAATATTTAAACTAATTACGTTGATCGCGATAATCTCAGGTACTAAAAATACGTTTACTTTAGAAAATCATATTCATGGAAATGAAATACATAACATCACGCTACACACAATAGAAACGGTTAATGAATATTGTTGCAAAAACGAGAAAAAATATTACGTAAATGGTTGGAATAACGTAAAAACTAATTTAAAATCTTTTGCAGCGGAATTGTTCCCCTTTAAAAGTGCTAAAAATTCACGACAGTGCATGTCTCTCTATTCATGGTAACTCGTTGCGTACCTAGGTATTTTCAATAAAAAAAAGTAAACTACAAATGAAAGATATATTCACGGATTTTTAACTCGCGTTTATTTTGGTTTAAGTATCCTGAATTTGTGTTTGCGTAAACTCAAAAAAACAGTATATACAGGGTGAAATTTTAACCAACTTCCAAATTTTAATGCATATATCAATTTACGAGACAAAAAACAAATGACGTATTTTTTCTTTAGTATAGCCCAGTACAAAAATGTCAAGATAAATAAAGCACTTAGAAAATGTCCACCAAAGATCTAAAATGTTTGATACATCACATTCATTAATTACGATACTAATAATAAGTTTTTGATTTTCCCTTTATACCTAAACAGGCCTCAAACTGTAAAAAATTAAAACTATATTGCAAAAAATATTTTCGGGTGAAAACTTGATTTACGTTTTTTACTTCATAAATGGACTCTAAATACGATTCTGAACACCTACAAAAATTTTGGAAAGTGGTTATTTCTTCCTGTATATATACATTAGTCATCACAAGTAGGTATTTAACTTTGAACGAAATTGTCCTTTTCATGATTTGGTTCTAGTGAATATTTTGGGAGATATTAAAGTTTACAAAGTAGTGATCAAGTAGGTACCTACCATGCGCGCATTTATTTTGTGCAAGACGGCCATGAGATAGGCCAGTAGGTAATATTTCCTCTTACGCGGGTGAAACCGCGAGGCACAGCTATACCATAATAAAGATTATTTTATATCTAGTACAACATACTTATGTTATGACGCATGTTGTGGTCGCCTTTGTAGGTACTCAATTCTTTTGAATAAATAAATCAATAAAATGATAAACAAATAAATAAATTAATAAATAATGCACGTCGTGAAAAATTGGTTACTATTCTTTCTATTATTTCATATTTTTTAATCTTTACTAATATTATAAATGTAAATGTTTAGATGGATGCTTGTTACTCAATCACGCTAGAACAGCTGAAATGGAATAGCATACCTATCTAGGCTACATCATATCATGTCTCAATATAAAAATGCTTAAAAGATATATGAAAATTCTGGCGCAATTGTCTCTACATAACCCTCTTAAAACATTTCGGGACACTGAGCAAGACCCAATAGAAGTGTTATTGTTATAACGTCCACAGACGTGACCTGCAAAGTGCTAAGATGCGAGCAATATGTCGTAAATCGATAGTGTCATATCTATACTAATATTATAAAGCTGAAGAGTTTGTTTGTTTGTTTGAACGCGTTAATCTCCGGAAGTACCGGTTCGATTTGAAAAAATATTTTTGTGTTAGATAGTCCATTTATCGAGGAACGCTTTAGGCTATATAACATCACGCTGCTACCAATAGGAGCGAAACATCAGTGAAAAATGTTGCAAAAATAATCACGTTCATAATAACAGAAATTTACGCGGACGAAGTCGCGGGCAACAGCTAGTAAAGACATAAAAAGATTTGTCAGCATCTTCTTTTTAATTCCGTTTCCTTGGGAGTTTCATGGTCTATATCTACTTAAATAAAACAAATCAACAGTGTTACCTAACGTTTTAACCTATGGTTTTAATCTCTCCTAGTTTGGCCTAGTTTGGCCTGGATGCTACCACCCTCCTGCCGGAGTCCAGCGCCAAACAGTTTTTCAAATCTCTCTTACTCATATGGATAATGTCTTATTTACTGTATGTAACAGAGAAAGATAGATCCGTATACATCGTTGCGTAGTGGAGCATCACAATTTCGATACCAGAAATAAAGATAAACTTGCCGTTCCAGGCTTTAGTCTTCGAAAATTGGAAAATTCGTTAATGGGAAATTGTATTGTATTCGTTTTTTAAATAAATTACCACATGTTATTGCTATACTCCTTGTACATAAACTTAAATTTTATGTCAAAGTAATTTCAATGGAAAAGGGGACACTTTATTTAAATAATAGGAACGTTTGGTATTAAATTGTCCTAGTCCGTAGGTACATGCATAAACCTTTGTAAAAACCTTATTTTGAAAAGAGGCTGACAATAGTGAGTGACCAAGTTCCTTGTACTGCTTCTTCTCGGCACTATATTAGCCCAAACTTGTCCCGAAGCAATGGTAGGTTTAAATATTGGGACCGGTAAATAATGCCTACTGGGACCTATTTCCAGAAATAAAACTTATTTTGACCAGGAATCCCAGGACCTATGAATATTTAAAAAAGTAGTTCATATATTTTTAATTTGTAGGTAATAATTAAGAAAATCTAATGTGTTTTTACGGACAAAACAAACTCTGGTTGTTTGTCAAACACGAGGTAATCGAGAATCAATGCTGATGACGGCCACAGAGTCGCTTGACTGTGATTAATTAGCGTGACGTCACACCACGCCCCTTGATGAAGCTAAGCAAAACAACTTTTTTTTTTAAAACAAGTATTTGGCACCGGAATTTTTGGTTTGATTCGTTCATTTGCTTTAGGTATGCACATTAGTTTTGCTTGGACAGTAAAAAAGAGTTGGTCTAATTTGCATTAAAAGTTGCATACGAGTATAAAAAAAGTAATTAAAGTAATTCTGTAGGTTCGGCGATTAATATTGATCTTTACGTTCTGGTGTACAAAATAATTTAATGAATGACACATAGGGGCGATCAGCTCAAAAAGGCCACCTTAACTTTAAGGTGTAAAAAAACCTATAGAAAAATATATTTTTGAGTAAGTAGATTTTTATACTAATAATTAGAAAATTTATTTGTTCTTTATTATGAACAATTTCAATTTGAAATAAATTAAAAATAATTGTATAAAACGTAAATTTCGAAAAGGTGTCAAAAAACCGCTTTGCCCAAGGTTGCCGCTCAAAGCGGTACAAACCGATATTAAAAAAGGCACGCTCCAATGTTATCCAATCAGAAGTTCAGAACACGCGGGGCTCCCACCACAAACTAAATAAATAAATAAATAAATGCGGACAACATCACATACATTGTTCTGACCCCAATTTGAATAACTATTTAAAGCATTCGTATTTTGGAAACCAGTGACAACGAAGGTACCACAAACACCCAGACCCGAGAAAATGTAGAAAAACACATTTTTTTTACATTGACCCGTCCGGGAATCGAACCTGGGACCTCAGAGCAGGCGACACCTTAAAAACCGGTGTGCACGCCACTCCGCCACGGAGGTCGTCAAAAACTCAACTCATAATAAACCTATATTTATTATAATATCACTATTGCGGCCTAGTAAAATTACAATATCACTGAAATGAGCCCGTGAAATCACACGAACCAGTCGTCATTGACAATAATCAGTGTAATTATAATTTCACCAGTGAAATCATAATATAACGTCTTTGAGAAAATCCCTGCGAACATATGCTTAAGTTAGCATGGCTGGTTTTGGCATGCTATACCATTTATTTACCTAACACACTGTATACTTACAAGATGTAATAAATAAATCAACTTAATTAACATACGAGTACATGTAGATATACAAACAGGTCCTAAAAAATAAACAAGTGGATGAAGTCTCTAATACAAATATAGCGTTTTCAAATCTGGTCATTATTGTTACAGTAGATTATTCAAAATCGTCCAAATAATCAATTTCGTATTTATAAACGTAAAACTTACGTTTTCAGGTATAGTAAATTATTTTTTGTAATAAAATTGAGTTAGTACCAACAACTTATATCTGTCTAAAGTCGTGGTCACGTTTTGCGAAGTGTTAACTATTTGTTTGAAGTAACAGGCCTTCGTATGTACCCACACAGCCAGAAACCCTGGCAAATATTTTTGCTGTAATAATTAGTTGTGCTTTGTAAAAAAGTTGAGAAGATATGGTTGATGTAGGTATTTTAAACCGACAAGCAGAAAAGAAAGGAAGTTCTTAGAAACAACGCGTAAGTTTTAATTGTTTTGTAATTTGTGCCATGCAAATATAAGTTCGTTTTATTACCAGTCGAAGTCAGTCACATTTTTCTTTTTCTTGCCTTACAATTTAAGAATTATGACTTCCAAATCAGGCATTAGTGCGAGAAAATCGGATGTTACAACTTAGTGAGACAGTATGTTTACGTAATATCAGTATATTACGCTAGGAGAGCAGGTATCTCCTCGCGAGGAGATGCGGATTCGAGTCCCGCCTGAGACATATTTTTTCAAGTTTATATAAGTACTGATATTATAGTTAAATAAATAAATAAATATTTCACTGGGCCACACAGAGCCATCTAGTCCCAAATTAAGCTACATACTATTAAGTACCCTGTCGTATGGGGTTCTAGACTAGACAACCGATAAACTTACTTATATACTTTTTTTTGTAAATACATACTTATAAAACTTAGAAAACACCCAGACCAGTACAAATAGATATGTTAACGCACACAAATATTTGTACTGTGCAGGGATCGAACCCGCGACCCATGGCTCAGAAGCAGCGTTAACAACCGCTGATCCATATGGTCGTTGCAATTAAGTTGCTAAACATCAAATGAAGAGTATTTACGTGTTAAAATTAAGGAATTATCTCATTTCATAGCTTGTTAAACTACTTGAAATTGATTAGTACCTACCGAATGTATTTTTGAAATGCAGAGAGAAAACGGATTCACTGGACTAGCTGTAGTTTTTATTGACTGATACTAATAGCATACCAAGTAACTACTTGATATAACTATACCAGTACAACAATCATATTAAATGTCTACAAGGTGTAGGTACGAGTACATACAGTTGCCCGCCTACTAAGCTAATAATTTTTATTGCAAAATCGCCCTTATTATAACTCCATAAGATGCATCAGTGTTTAGCGTGATATGCGCTGTCGTTTGTACAATGTTCCAATAATCATTTATTGGCATACCAATGACAGTATCAAATAGTCTTTCAAATTCTAACTAGGCGCACAGATTACGTGGGAAGTCACTCCTTGCATATCAAACAAAGAGCAATTTGTTAGATTCGTAAACGATTATTTTAATCAAAACAATTAGTATTCAATTAGTGAGGATTGAATAAAACATTGTCTTGTATTCAGTTCCTGTTGATAATTTAATGGGAGAGCTAAGTGCTGCCCCCGATTGATTTAATTTTATTATTTTACTTCGAAACAAAATCATTTTATAAAAAACTAGAACAGTTTCATTTTAGCAAATTACCTCTAGTATTTATTCTCTAGTAAAAAACTAAATGAATTATTTGCGAAAGGTACAGTTGCTTAAGGTTCATTTGCGAAATGAAACTTAGGCGATTATTTTTTTGCGAAGTGAAATTTGACGAAAAATAATTTGGCCAAAAGGAGGGATTCAGGTTTTTAAACTTAGATGCTTTAATGCAATAATGGTTTATCTTTTTATATAATCATTATTAGTATACTTAATCACCATTTTTCATTTAAATTACTGTAACATAAGGTTTAGGTTTATGTTTAAAGAACTTTATTCTCATATTATAGGGCGGACCTATCACAGAAACTCTATATTAAAGAAGGCTTTATTCCATATTTATTTCATATTCCATATTATGGAAGGCTTTATTCAGTTAAACCGGGCGGAAATTTGGCGAACGCTGGCGCTCAGCCTAGGTCCACCGCCTTGGACGAATAGTTAATTCAACCATGTCCGCTGCGCTAGCGGTCTTCCGTCGGGGCCCATACTAGCGGGCGTGATCGGGCCAGTTGGTCGAGTGGTATAACTGTTGGACCAAGAACGCGGAGTCCTAGGTTCGACCCAATAAATTCGATCGGTCGGGGTAGGTACAAGAGTTTAAAATGTAAAGGACATTGCTCGGGTTTATGAAGTCATCAACCCATTTGGCGAGAGTGATGATTATGCCATCATTGCTTTCAATGATGTAAGGCTTTGCCTTGCAGTGGGAAGGTTATATGTTAATTTACTTTCTTTAAATTATAATTAAAAATACTATTTTACGAAGTCTCAGTACCTACTATTAGGGATGGAAAACTTTTGGGAGGAAACGAGAAAACTGTACTAAATTTTTGAGGATTGATTTTGTACATTCCGCTCAAGCAATGAAGACGTATCGTGTATTGGCCATTGGGGAAGGCATTATCGATGTTGTAAGTAGTATGTACTGCCACCTTCTGGAACGACATCGATGGATTTCAGTAAGTTTTAAGATTTTTATGATAAGCATTCCTACGTAGACCCTGCAGAGAACAGCAATATGAACAGTGCCATCTAGAGAACTAAAATTATTTTCATTATGTTCAGTGACAACGGTAGAATTAAGTACCTACCTACCTACACTTGACTGAATGACACTCGATTGCATTTGGGATTGAGTAGTGACTTTTTTTACTTGTACAGTGCTCTAGAACGCTACACTAGCGCCAAATTGTGTATACATTTTCGTGAAATTAAACGGAACTAAAATAATTCCACATCGGAAATGTATTGAAATCGAGTCGATTGTCAAGAGTAAACCTGCTGAACTGTAACTAAATAACAATTAATACATCGTATCACGAAACAATGAATGTCCAACAATCCTTTGAAACGAGTCGTTTGGATGAAACGGTCAATAAATCACAGTTTACGACTAAGTCGTTAAAATTACAACAAAGAGGTAGTATAACTACATTAACGGCCCATTACCAGAATAAGATCACTCGAGAAACATTCGAATCAAAACAAGCGGATGATTTTTGTTTTTTCACCTCGTTTGCATGCGCAAGCTTATCAAAAACACTACAGGAAACGTTTGAACATACAAATAAAAATTGAAAAATTATATAGGTACTATTTCTGTAGCTCTTTATAAGTGCCTCGCCTTTACCAGAAGGAGATACTCTTCATCTTCTTTATAAATAAAAGATTTCTTGTTAGTTACACGTTACACCACCTAAAACTAAGAAAGGCTGGACCGATTTTTGTGTTTTTGAATTTGATCAAAATTTATGGGGACTGGGCAGGACGGGTCGGGGCATACGAAGTTCGCGGGTCTGCTAGTATGATATAAATGATGATAATAATATTATACTACACAAAAAACTTCAATCTCCACAAATAACATTGGATTAACCTACAAAAATGCTTAGTTTCAAAATGCCAAATAATTTTAATAACTGCCACCTAGTTTCACTAACCAACACTATTTCGATGTGGATGGTAGCGCTATCTCTTATTTATTAAATGAACTAAAAGATACTTTTGAGGTTAGAGCATAGACAACGATTGTAAAGCTTCAGACACACGTACGTTCGACTATTTTAGTCAACAAGTCTTCTATCATATCATGCATGGCTTGATGATCTTTGTCAATGTGTTCGTATTCGTGATCTAGATTTAATAAAATAGTAAATTTTTTGAATGCTTAGGATTTAGTGTTTTAAAAGGATAGTAAATTCAATTTTTAAGTAATTAAATTAAATTGAATTTTCGAAGTAGTTTTTGTTCAAATTACTTTAAGCCTTTTTCAATAAATGAATAGTTTGCCATATCTTACCAAATCGTAGCTTAACTCTTCTTAATCTTGAAAAATAATTATACCATATATTTTATTATGATAAAGGTAAATTCGTAACTTTTATGAATGCAATTTTTAATAAGCTTCAATCTGATTATTATTAGGAAAAAAGAATACCCTCTTACCATCATATTTTTCCCTATTAAATAATTCTAAATATTATAATAAGTACCTCCAAAAATTTTTAGAATTTCAATTTTACGACTTAGTTTTTTGTCTATGGTCATGTCTATTATTTTTTTGCGCCTGCGTACTTGATTGATGGTCTACGCGACATACATAAAATCATTTTGTGGAAAAATTTGAAGTTTGTTGTTATTAGTGACAACCTATAATTTATAATTATTTATGAAAGCTCCGTGCTAATTGCCACTCCAGGCGTGAGGCTGGATAATTCGGTGGCATTCGCCCTGGATGCGTTCAGTCACTATTATCCAGTACGAGCGGTGTACGGTAGCCATCTTGGAATCGAACAAAGCTTCAGATGTGTAGTTTGTCTGTTTATCAATAATTTTTGTGCATTTTATTGTAAATAGTTTGTATGTTTAGGATATGTACGGAACGTTCGTCCATATGTGTAAATAGCTATGGCAGCGACAAGGAAATTACAAGGTAACTTATCATGTTATCAGGTTATAGATTGATTGACCCCAACCGATGTAGGTACGTGTTCTAGAGCATTATTGTCAGATAGACGAGTCTTCCACCTTGCTGGTGGCACTGATGATGTCCAGACCGTTGTTTAGATGTGTCAAATAAAGCTTTTAATTCAAAGTTTCTTAGTGGAATTTGTTATGAATATTGGATGATTGCACTTTCATACGTGCTTTCACGGTATTCTTGGACAATACATAAGGTTGTTTCGAAACCTTATCGTGCTGTGTCGGTATAATTTCCATGCACAATGTTTGTCGCGCGTATTGTCACGATAAGAACTGGTTTATCTCGATCATTAATGCAATTATGTTTGCAGGTGAAATAGACAGGTGTTTAAAAAAAGTAACGGAAGGGGTGGAGACGTTTGAGGACATCTGGCAGAAGGTTCACAATGCGACGAATAGTAATCAGAAGGAGAAGTATGAGGCGGATCTCAAGAAAGAGATTAAGAAGCTTCAGAGGCTACGGGATCAGATTAAATCGTGGATCGCCTCCGGGGAGATTAAGGATAAGAGTACACTTTTAGAATATAGGAAACTAATAGAAACGGTGAGTGTTTATCTAATTTGAATTCAATAAGAAATCAATTAAGATTACTGACACAAGTTTTCTGATTCATTTCTAACTACACTTTTTTTGGTTATCAATCAATGCCATGTATGTTGACAAATCATATGAAAATTGAAAGGCATCCTTTCTATGAACTCATTAATCGCACCTCAAACCATATAAATGTAAGTTGTTTCTAGTTCCTTTGCAGTTAAGGCTTATTCTTGAGACTCATACTCGCTTGTCACTCAATTTTGACTTGCTGGCATCGCATCTAAAAAAAAATTTTACTTGAATGAAATCACTATGAAAACTCAGATTTATTAACTTTTTAACACTAAACAAGTCTATTAATCCCTCAACCCCCAGGAGGCACTCAGGTGCCACAATAACAATTGATTTCAATTGTGTCTGGAATAACTCACAATCGAGGGATTAATCCCCAACCTGGTCCCACAAACATTGCTTTACACTATGATTATTAATTAATATGAGAGAAAGAGTAAACTGTTTCTACTGTTTAAATTTTCCTGTTGTGTTCACTTTTTTTTTTCATTTTAGACATGAATATTTCCTTGTCACTATGTTAATAATCAAGTATGTAAGTGATTATTAACATGTTTTCCAATAATTATTCTTAGCAGAATCATTGATTATCATTGTTTGTGTAAATAGTTAAATATGTTATTAGAAATACTGTTGCTTTTTATATTACGTGATCATGATTTCTATAGTTTCTATAGTTGATTAATATATTTTTTCCCACCAAAAAATCTGAGGTAGTGTTGTTTTTTTTTTGACACTAAAATATATTCTTCAAATATTCAAGGGATTTTGATTGCAGCTATGCATAATAAGTTATTAATGCTTTGTTTCTAGATGAATAGAATCACATACTTTTCCTTAATCCCAAAATACAACACTAAAGGAAAAAATACAATTAAACTGGTGCTAAATATGCCAATGCTATGCTAGGTTTGCTAACACTTATCTCTTTAAAGACATCTTCAGTTATAAAATCTTTTAAATATACCTTTTATGTATGAACTAGAAATTGATATAAGAAGGGATAGAATATTAGAATACTCAATTTGTATAAACTGAAAGGACTAAATTACATCCTAAAAATAAAAAACGCTGCTTTAGAACCAAGACACAAATTAAAGTTTTCTCTTAGTATTATCATTGTTCAAGAGCTACTCCCCATTAATCCTATCTTTCAATGCAGCAAAAAACTTCAGCAGTTGTCCACTATCAAACTAAATCAAATTATTTTATTGCACATAATTTATTTATGGTTGGTATAATTCAGTATAATATAAATATACCTGTCTTACCATAACCTGCTATGTGGACTTCTTAAAATCTACATTGAAAGATTTTGGTTGGAAAACAATAATGTGACACCCGGTAAGGGCCTGACAACAATGAGAGATATTACTTCATTATACTAAGATTTTTTATTGTATTACCATTTTCTAACAGAATCCTTTTTTTTTAGCAAATGGAGAGATTTAAAGTAGTGGAACGTGAAACTAAAACGAAGGCATATTCTAAGGAAGGGCTTGGAGCAGCACAAAAGCTAGACCCGGCCCAGAAAGAGAGAGAGGAAATGTCTGCGTGGCTTGTCTCGTCCATTGATGCACTTAATTTACAGGTGAGAAATTTTACTATCTGATAAGCAAAAACTACATAGCCAATTTTTTCATGATTCCCTTTTGACATTTTGACTCTGGCACAAAAGTAGTTTCTTTAAGTATGTAAAATAAATCCAGTGCCAAGCTCTAACTCTGCAAAGTTCCTAAGGCAAGATTTAAGGGATTTCTATTTGTGACTTGTGCTGTCACAATAAGAAATGCATTTCTTGATCTACATCAAAATCCACTGAAATATGCCATATTTTTGAATGAAAGTTTGTGATATTATATTATCAGTTCTCTATGCCTCATTTAGCTTGCCTCATATAGTTTAAATCCCACATATTATAGTACATGTAAAAAAATACTCTAAATTATTTAAATTAGTATGTGCCAAAGCGGAGTCAATCTATCTTTATAATTTAATTTCGGCTTCCAAAAAAAAATAAGGCAAAAACCACTTGGAATATTATTAATAAAGAAACATGTAGAGTAAAACCAAAATTAATAATCCTACTTACTCCCTCAAGTTAAGGGATAAGCTAATAAACACGAACACAGGTTGCAAATACATTTGAGACATTTTTTTTTCGAATATAGGCCCATCTATTACTGGAGGCCTTGCTTCTTCTGCTGATCTAGCTGAATCCCTTCTCAAGTCTGTTGTCGATGAGTGCAATTCTTCATTTAATTTTAGACATATAACCCTGACATAATTACAAAAACTTTTAGAGACTCTTTGGGGAATTTCTGTCAACATTATCAATACAATCATAAGTTCATTAGCCCCTCAACTCGCTATTATTTTTAACAAATGTATTGATGATAGACAGTTTCCAACTTTAATGAAGTTTAGCAGAATTATTCCTTTGTTTAAGTCTGGCGAAAAATGTGACCCCTCCTTTTTTGACCTATATCTATATTGCCAGGGCTAAGTAAAATCTTTGAGAAAATAATATTTAATCAGCTTTTATCACACTTTAGTGTAAATAAATTATTAAATAGCAACCAATATGGCTTTAGAAAAGGTCGAAATACTACCGATGCTGGAGTTGCTCTCCTACAACATGCGTTTAACTCTTGGGAGAGTAAGCTTTAGGTGTATTTTGTGACCTTTCAAAGGTCTTTGATTGTATAAACCATGAAATATTACTTAAAAACTTAAACATTATGGTGCATCAAATGATTCCTTGGATCTAATAAGTTCTTACCTTAAAGGCAGAATACAAAAGGTTTGCATAAATGGAGCTGAGTCCTCAGGGTCGGCCCTTGTTATGGGTGTCCCACAGGGATCAGTATTAGGGACCCTGCTATTTTTAATTTATATAAATGACCTTCCCTGTTATTTACATAATCTTTGTGAGATGGTATCGTTTGCAGATGATATATCAATGATTTTGAAAACTAAGAGTGGCAAATCTTCATTTGACGATGTTAACAGTACCCTCTCTAAATTATTGCATTGGTTTACAACTGTTTACAACTACAAAATAATCTTTTACTAAATGCAAATAAAACAAAATGTGTTAAATTTACAATGCCCAACGTAAGGTTTGCTGCCACTCATATACTTGTTAAAGTTGAACCACTAAACTCTTTAGATTCTACTACCTTTGTAGGTTTAACTGTAGACTCTCATTTGCAATGGGGTGCTCATATTAGGAGGCTGTCCGGATTTATATACTTACAGTGTCTTCTCAATACATTCTCAAAAATATTATTTATGTTCGTAAGAACATACATTTATTTCTTAAGAACAGTAACATACCCAATTTTAATACGAAAAATAAAGATAAACTCGCCGTTCCAAGCTTCAGACTGCGACAAGTAGGAAAATAGTTCATGAGAAATTGTATTCGTATTTTCAACAAATTATCACAGGGTATTGCTGAACTCCCTGTACATAAACTTAAATCATATGTCAAAGTAATTTTAATGAAAAAGGGCTATTGCACTGTTAATGATTATTTATATGATAGAAATGTATGGCATTAAATTGTCCCAGCTCGTACTTGCTTAAACCTTGTAAAAATTACCTTACCTTGTAAAAAAATATTTAAAAAGAGGCTGACAATAGTGACCGAGTTTCTTGCGCTGCTTCTTCTCGGCACTAGCTCAGACTTGTCCCGAAGCAGTGGTAGGTTTAAATATTGGGACGTGTAAAAGCGCCTCCTCGGGTCTATTTGCAGAAATAAAACAGATTTTTACTGATTTTTCTCACTTCTACTTTTTACTGTAAAGTCAACAGAACTTAAACTAAGTGAAAACATTACAAATTAAAAAAAAAAAATTCTTTAGCTTTTTTTGGTATCCTATGGCCTGCGCAGACGAGGGATTTTTGTCTGCGGTCTTTTTTGTCCGCTAAAATAGATCGCTTACAACTGTATCGAGTAATGCAAACGAGGGAATAAAAGTACCGCGTACAAAAAGTCCCCCGAATTACCGACGACATGCAGAGAGCGGACTGGGCAAAAGTACGGGGGAGTCCCCGAAAAAAATAGAACTCGTGTGACCAGGCGAAGCAACACACATGGCGGACGATAAATGAGTTCGCGGTAAATCCGCGGCGGACTTTTTATTCGTATAGCGTACTTTTTCTCCGCTGCGGAGAAAAGTCCGTCGTCCGCGCAGGCCATTATATGTGTTTAATCCATGCCTAAACCCTTTCAACAATTCTTTAAATGCCTGTATTGAAAATGGTCATCATAGAAATAAGTTTAGTTGGTATGTATGCATATTGCTAAATTACAATAACAAAATCTTGTTTCAGGTTGATCAATTTGAGTCTGAAATAGAGTCACTGTTAGTTGGTAAGAAGAAACGACTGGATAAGGAGAAACAAGACCGCATGGAGGAGCTGAAGCTCAAACTGGAGAAGCACAGGTTCCACATAAAGAAACTGGAGACATTGCTCCGGATGCTTGACAATATGTCTGTTGAGGTTGAACAGGTCAGTAGGAAAATTATATATTTAAAGTACTTAAAAACTCAAGTTATAGCTTCTAGTCTTTTGGCTGCCTTTATACAGCTTTGGCAATCCATCCAGCTAATGAAATCTAGTGAGATTAGCTTTCTATCTTATAAAACGTTGAGATTTTAGTTTGACCTTTTATTTCATTTATTCATTAGCTGAGAAATGGATCTCATTGCTTCATAGGTATTTCTCAAAATTAAAAGCATAAACAATCTGCCTAATAATCTTGTGACAGACCCTTATTCTTTCTTCTGGCGTCTAGAATGTTTTACAAGTTTTCCTTATCACAGAATTTTCAATTAAAAGGTTAAAAACCTTGCTAAGGACTCTGAACGAACTAAGGTTGTCGAGGTGAATTAGGTTATTTCCGCTCTTTTATCATCTATTAATCTTAAATACCAGTGAACTCAATATGTGAGGGATTTTAATAAAGTTTTGGAATTCTGCCTTAAAGAATTCTTATTATCAGATCTACTGTAGACAGTATAAGCTCTTGAATTACTTTAATTGTATTGTAAAAAAGCATGTTACAAAACCTTCTAGGGGATTTTATGTTTTTTGTTACAGATAAAAAGGATAAAAGACGATGTCGAATACTACATAGATTCATCCCTAGAGCCTGGTTTTGAGGAGAACGAGTACATATACGACGACATTCGTGGACTGGACGAAATCGAGCTAAGCGGCGTGGGGCTACCGTCGTCCGCTACCACGGACAGCAATAATAGCAACGACTCAGCAGGCTCGCCCACCAGTATGCTATCAGGTAATACAAAAGAAATGCTCTATAAACATTAGTTTACCTGTTTGGGTTTGCTATTCACCTGTTAATGTTACTGTCCAGTCCAGTACCCACCAGTCTTCACTATCTTACAATACACCAGTCAATACTCGCTGTCCCAATAGCCACATGTTTGTTCTCACTATCCACCTGTCAATGTTACTATCCAAATCCAATATCTACTTGTCAATATTTAGTATCCAACATTATTCAGTCATTCACTCAATGGTCCTATTTCCACTTGTCTGTACTCAATTTCCATTTAACAATGTCACTGTCCAGTATCCACCCGTCAATGTTTACTATCTAACAGTACATTGGCCAATACTTACTGTTTCAGTATCCACTCGCTTGTACTCACTATTCACCTGTCAATGTTACTATCCAATATCCACTTGTCAAGCTTCACTATCCACCTGTCGATGCCACTATCCAGTATCCACCTGTTTAATGTTTACTATCCAACAATAGACCGATACCTTCTTACTACCTAGTAGCCACTTGTCTGTACTGACTATTCACCTGCATTGAATGTTACTATTTAGTATCCACCTGTGGATGTTACTATCTAATATCTTCCTGTTGTTGACTGTTCAGTATCCATCCGTCAATATTAATTATCCAACAGTATATCACTTAATACTCCCTGAACTAGTATCCACTTGTCTGTTTACACTATCGACCTGTGGATATTTCGTTTCAATATCTACCTGTTGTTTACTATCCAGTATCATTCCGTCAACGTTCACTATCCAACAGTATATCACTGAATACTCACTGACCTAGTAGATACTTGTCTGTTTTTACTATCCACCTGAATTCACTACCTTTCTAATACATTAGTTTGTTACTTTTTAGAATTAAACCACCAATGTTTATTATACTACAGAATGATAGTCAATATCCACTCAACTGTGATCACTGTCCACCTGTCAGTGCTGACTATAAATCATTCAACTTTTATCCTTATAGTATCCTCTGTTCAGTACAATATAAAACAGGATGTTTGTCAATACTCATTGTACCACTTTATTTGATATTTTAGCAACTTAATTGCACTTATAATATCAGTATATAAACTTGCAAAATTTTGTCTCAGGCGGGACTCGAACCCGCATCTCCTCGCATGCCGGGCGGGCGCCATACCATTAGGCCACCGAGACGCCTCGTCCCGCCTGAGACACCAGTCGGTATGCGAGGAGATGCGGGTTCGAGTCCCGCCTGAGACAAAATTTTTCAAGTTTATATACTCATTGTACCAGTATCGACTTGGCTATGCTAAGTATCCAACTGTCATTTTACTATCTGGCACCAGAGCTGAGTGTCCATCGGTGAATGTTACTTTCTAATGTTATTATTTATCAGACAAGATTCATCATCTAGCTTTTATTCCACAAGTCAAAGGCTTATAAACCACTGCACACACAGTATGAACATTTGAATAACAGCTACTAAGCATAAATAATGTATGATGCTTTTTATGTTTTTTTGGATTTACATTTTATCTGGGTGAATTTTTGTATAAGCGATTCCACACCTGCGCGAATGTGATAAAAAGTATTTTGGTATTTCATCTCATTTAACTAATCGATTACGATGTACGGCTTTTGCCGGTGAATTATTAAAGTCCAAATGCCTGGAATATGCGTGACAACCAATTACTTAGAAGTGACGTCATAACTATGTTTTCTAATGCAAAATTGAAAGAATCGCTTTTTAACAGCTCATGAAAAGAAACTACTTTTAAACTTTCGCATTGCATAATTAGTTGAACGCTTACGGGAAATTAAACTCGATCAACCCTTATTATTTTGCTTGACGTTACAAAAATAGAAAGTTATTTGATGTGATGTCACCCGCTCTAATTTGCTAAGCGTTAACCATATTCCCGCTCCCTATCCGTGTTTACCATCGACAGTGTTGATAAAGTCCTAAAGGCCTTCTTTCAGGGACTACCAGCCCCGTCACGTCGCCAGCGTTAGAGGTTCACAATCACTCAACAGACTCCATAGACCTCGAAAAGAAAAAGAAAGAAGAAATTATCATCGCGAAAGTGAGTATGCAACTGTCTCTCTCGCTCATCATTCCATTACACCTCAGTTTACCATCAAACTTCAATTTTAATGTTGACTGTAGTTATGTGGAGTGTTGATGTGGATACTTTTCAAAATTTTTTTTATACATTTCCACGGTTATTTTTGGGTTCGTTAATGGCTTTATATTCCTAATAACTAGGTTCACTACCGCAACTCAGGGTTAGGGAATTTAATCTACAATTAGCCACTAACACTGTTATTTATTAAAAGGAGATGCGGAAGGGTGCTTTATTAGGAAACTTAATTTACCTGATTATTTATCAGGTCTCTATCCTCTTTTCTAATTGCTGTGGCCGACGGGGTCCAATATTTTTTATAGTTTTTGTTACTGCCTTATTGTTATACAAATAAATAAAGATTTGAATTGCGTAAACATCATTCTATAGCCGTCAATTTGCATGTCGGTGACAGACAGAATAATGTCTTAAATATTTGAATAGAACGCTTTTAGAGCCAGTTATTGTAACCTTAGTTAAATAAAGTTACGGCGCATTAGTACAAATGACGGTGACGTGTATTGTTTACAATTTCGTGGCGTGCAGTATTTTATTTTAATCTATCTTAATATTTGTTATCTGACCTTTATCGTTATTATTTTTATGTCTCTCTTGACTGTTGTTATGTATATTTTGAAAAAAATATATATGGTGGAAGATTTTTTACTTTGCGATCATACTGTTTGCTATCGCTAATGTGTATGTATGTGATCAGTAGTCTGCGGTATCGACTAACGGCTGGTCCCAATAATCATAAAATAGGAGATAGAAAACATCTTCTGTCTCTGATTTTGCCATCCAGAGAAACAAAGACAGAAGTTGTTTTCTATCTCCGATATGCCAAAACTCAAGATAGATAGGTTATTAGGACCGGCCGTAAGCTGTCTACGTAGACTTTTGCTTAGGGTTCGCCGGGAATAAGAACGCATAAATATCTCCCCGTGTGTATCTCTCAATTATTTATTTAAAAGCTCTTCAATTACTCTAAAATCCTCCAGTCCTTATAGACAGAATTTCACAGAAAAGCAGCTTGTTTTATAATAATTCTATTCCTTTTCATTTTTATAATCCCACCAGCTAACGGTCATAATCTTAATTTTAAATAATCGCTTGCAAGTAATTTCAGTTAATATATGTAATTGTAACATGTTTCAACTATTTCCTGGAAAAAAGAATTTAGGCGCGATTCAGAATTATAATCCTTCGAATATACGCCTGCATTCACTCTATCTGTCATTCAACAATTCATGAAAAAGCGTGAGGCCGGTTGTATTTACTTACTTTAACGTTGGTGTGAGTGCCCACTTCGTTAGAAACTCACACTGCCGCAATGTGCATATACGCGTATATAGCCATAAATAATGCTTTAGATAAAATTTAAGTTCTAGATATATAGTTTCAGACAAAAAGTCTTCGAACTGTCTCAAGTCTAAATACAATTAGCCAATGAGTGTGTCATCTATACTATTAATATAAAGCTGAAGAGTTTGATCTATGGGTAAAGCCCACCCTTGTTCATGAATTCTAATAAATTTTCTTTAGGGTTTTGTTTCGTATTCAGCAGGGTATTAGCAATGTCTGGCTACAATATCCTTGTATCTCTTAGTAGTCGAGTCCTATCATTGCTCGGAGAACGCCGAGCGACATAACGGAAAGCGTCAAAGGCCAAAACCCTAGTGAAAACGAGGCTTTGTCTTCTGAAACTAAAACATCTTGATGCTCACAAGCCACGAACCCAAAACTAATCCGTTTCACCATAGTAAATGATGTGTGTTGTATTGCAGCCGGTAAAACCGATGCCTCTTCGGGCGTCCACCGTCGTGGTCGGCAATAGCTCGCCTAACGTTAGTTCCTTGCTCAATAACTCCGCAGCATCGACCAATAGGTCAGTCCACTGCCAGTTATCAAACTATTTTGCGAGGACGATTTCCACTTTTGCTAAGATTTAATCAAGATTTGGGAACAGTAGATGACAGTTTATAAAACCTGGAAAAAAATCATCAAATTATCTCAACTAATTGTGAGTTTAACTGAAACAAATAATATCGAAATTGAGATAATTTGATAGTCTAATATTATTTAGTTCTAATAAAATTTAAAATTAATTTTAAAGAATTGTAAATTGTCCTCAATAATCTTAAAGTTATCTCGATCTTAATTTATCCACATTCTAAAATGAGAGCAAGATGAAATTCCAATCATTTTGCTCACATTTATACTGCACGTCTTTATTTGGTTTATCGCATGATACTTTGCTATTATCACGTTTCCTATACTTCAATTGAAACTCGAAATATTGAAATTGAAGTAGATATTTTTGCACTCATTATTTCATTATCCGTTATTTTTATTCATCATTGCTTTTTATTAGTTAAGACTGTTTGATCCTTAGTAATTAATTTCAATAGATTCCGCTGTATTCATCTCTCATTATCTCGTATGTATGGTGTTAGTGTGAGATGAATAACACCTGTCATCGATTATGTGTATATCTAGAATAAAAATAGAGAATTTTAAAACTAGATAAAAAAAATGATCAAACAAGCTTGCCAATGGTATCACCCCACTGTACACATCAACCGAAATCTAACGTGTGCTTGTGTTTCAGTATAAGCAATTCTGGTCTATCCGGGTCGTCGACGCCCAGCAAGCAGCCGCCGCCGCCTAGTCCGCCGCACATGCATCATGTGAGGCAGCCTAACAATACAGGTAAGTGTTTCGAAAGATCAACCTACGCCGCAGCGATTGGTTCATACGTATGGTCATTTATGAAAGCGTTTTCGAACTTACTTCTAAATTAGGAGTGAACGCAATGTATCATAAGGTGTATAACAAGAATTGCGGACGTAGTATTCAACATGTAGCCATGGCTTGCATGGCTGTACGTAAAACGACGTCTCCTTTGTATGAAGTAGGATCGTGAGAATCGCTACACTGCCGAAATTACGGCTAACGTCTTTTAAGGCAGTTAATATGGAAAACATCTTTATTTTATCATAAGTATTAAAAAACTAGAATGTCCATGACTAGAGAAATATGACGAAGATTGGTTGACCTTTTTAGAAAACGACTTTTACAATCCTACAGTGTTCTTTATAGCAGTAATCATCTTACGAGATGAGTCATGCAAACTTTCCGACGATAGAATGACGATGTAGTAAATAAAGTTAATGCCCAAATGTGTTGCTAAGCGCAAAACCCGGAAGCACATCGACCACACGAAGTACTGAGTTAATTAAAATCTACTCCTAACTGTAAAATACTTATAAAAAAAAAACAAAGGTGCGTTTGTGTTTTTTTTTATTGTATTGTGACATATCCATAACTTATCATAGAACAAAGTCTGTCGAGGCAGCTGGTTTTTAATAAAAAGTAAAAAGAAAATAAAATAGGAAATATTATAGATTTTTATAATGTAAAATTTACATAAATTATGTGAAGTCAACAAAACAAAAACAATGAATGAAAAAACTTAAAGATTCAACATTCGAAAACGTTCCGGCATTTGCGTCTTACTTATAACCCAATCACCTAAACAAACAAGATTATTATCGAGTACTCCAACAAATCCGCTTGCTAGATAACATTGTTTACAAAATAAACCGTGTTATCAGCGAATGAATGGAGCGACATTCGCCAGTCATTACGAAAACGAATGAGCAATTATTGGCGCGAATCCAAGAAGTTTGTACAAATCGCGCGGTTGGCGCACAGCCAGCGCTTGACATGGCGACCACTCAGTCGCCATCGCCAGGCTGTATAGACGCACGACCTGAGTCTAACTTTAGAGGGAAACCAGAAAAAAATGCAACAATGCTTTCCCGCCCAAATGACGGATAAAATATGGACGATGGTAAAATATGAACGTTGAGTGTGCATGTGTTTTGCAAAGTTTTTCAATGGCGCTCATCATGGTCCGGTATGTTGTGTTGTTGCGTAGTTTCTTTCTCTTTTAATACATTCCTATAGAAGTTCAATGCTGATTATGTAATTAACGTTTGAAGGACAGCGATTGAATTGTTTGTTGTGAAGTGTGTAGTGGTGGAAAAATTTGATTCCATTGTTTGTCTATGGTCACGTGACTTGTGGCGTTGTTTTGTAGATGTTTGCGTCTCGTTGACAAAGTAGTTACAATAAAACCTATTTGACCTAGTCTAACACCCGTATTTATAAGGTAAAAGTAAATACTTGACCAAAAGTAATTACTTAAGTGACAACAAGTATTCCTCAATCAAGTAAATTACTAGAAGTGAGAACTATCAAAAGTTATCATTCTCATCCAAGTAATATGACTATTAATGGTGACCTATTTCCTTTACTTAAGCACTAGGTAGTAACAGCTTCAGTTATGACTTTATTAAGCAATAAGTAATTACTTATATATATATACGGGTTTAACCCCCGTATTTATAAACAAGTAAAAGTAATTACTTGACTACAAGTAATTACTTGAGAGACAATTTGTATGCCTTAATCAAGAAATTACTAGAAGTTATAACTACCAAAAGTTAGCATTTTCAGCCAAATAATTTGACTATTAATGGTGACCAATTTCTTTCACTTAAGCACTAGGCATGAACACATTAAGTTATGACTTTCTTAAGCAATAAGTAATTACTTCTTTATAAATACGGGGGTAAGTGTAAATATTGTGACGTAAATAAGTAAACGTAAGCTGGACTTAGCCGATTCCAATGCTATTTAAGGTCGAATAAGTTTTAATCATAAGCCTTGTGTCATAATCAAGAGTTGAAAAGGGAGGGTATATTGCCATAGAAAAATAATGTAGTGACAAATTATATTTAATAATAAAATCACTAGTATTTTTATTCATGCCAAAATTAATATAGCTGAATCGAAAACATTAGTGGCATTCGTTTACTCCTATGTGCGTCATTCTAAAGAAGACGTTTGTTGCATTCACACACAATTGAATCGAATCCAAACAAAATAAATAGTCTATAATACGATTGCAACCTCTGGGTACAAAACAATTCAATATTTATTTTGGACCTAGCATACCTTTCTGCTTCTATTTAGCAACTTTTTTTTTCTAATTTATGCAATAAATATAAACGAGCGATAAATATTCTTAAATCAGGGCATTCATAAAAACGAAGCTTGTTAGCATACACTTTGCAGGTGCCAAGGCTATCGCGTTGCCAGGAAAGATACTCAAGATAGTGCTTAAGACTTGCGAACCAGGTGTTCGCTGGTATTCCTCTTGGTCCCAGTAGAGTTATTATAAAAGTAATCACAATGGCGCTCGACTTTAATTGGTCAGTTTTCCTACTGCTATTTCCATTGTTGGTGTTGTTATTTTTGCTCTATTTGCATTTTAATTTCTATTAGCGAATCGTTATAAATAGCGAAGTAGATATGATTGAAGTATTCAATTATTTTTTGTTGTTGTTGCTGTTGGTGTTACAAATAAAATAATTAAAAGTACCATTACAATAGACATCAACCTGCATATTAGCGTTAATCGTACGTGTGTTTCGGTTTTAATTTTGGCTAGCTGCTTGTGGACAAGACTGCCTTAACAGTCTCTGCGCCAATCTGGTTAGTAGCCAGAGGACCATGGAACTGGGCCCCAATTCCGCTAATTTACAAATGGCTTGATAGAATCGCAATTGCATCTCAATTGTATATTTTGACACATCTATACTAACGCCTCGTTGGTCTAGTGGTTTAAATACCGGGCCATGATCTCGGGGTCCCAGGTTCGATTCCCGGGTCGGGCAACAAAAATAGTTTCGTATTTTCGAACGTTGCCCGGGTTTGTGATCACCAACCCGCATTTGGCAAGCGTGGTGATTAAGCCAGTACCCATCATTGCTGTGGTAACTTGAATTCAATGATGGAGGCCTTTTCCCTGCAGTGGGATGATTATAGGCTGTTACATTACATTACATTACATACTAATATTATAAAGCTGAAGAGTTTGTTTGTTTGTTTGAACGCGCTAATCTCAGGAAGTTCTGGTTCGAATTGAAAAAATATTTTTGTGTTAGATAGTCCATTTATCGAGGAAGGCTTTAGGCTATATAACATAACGCTGCGACCAATAGGAGCGAAGCAGCAGTGAAAAATGTTTCTATAATAATCGCGATCATAATAACAGAAATTGACGCGGACGAAGTCGCGGGCAACAGCTAGTTTATTATGGTAGTAATGTCAAAATATACGATAGAGTACACACTTCACGCCCCTAACGCTACTAACGCTCTGTTGCTGTAACAACTTAGCTATCAATATAAATATAAAATAAATTATAGTAATTTGTGTCGTTGAATTTAGTGCTTTTTCAAGAAGCATTTTAGGTAGATATATAGATAACACGTTTATATGAATTTTAGTACTTATTATGCATACGCATATTCGTGGCTTAACTACGGTGTCATTATGTGGGGAAATAGTACGGATGCCTTAGATCTTTTAATCTTACAAAAAAAACTAGTACGAATTATTTTTAATATACAAAATACAAATAGCTGCAAACCATTCTTTGTCAAATATAAAATACTCACTCTACCAAGCATATACATCTTAGAAGTTTGCAAATTCGTAAAGAAATACCCGGATTTTTTTGTAAAACGAGGGGATAATAACACAAAATATAAGTTACGCCACAGACAAAAGCTGATCTTACCCGTATCTCGCCTTAAACTATACTCATCAGGGCCTCATTCCATGTCCATAAAAATATTTAATAAACTCCCAGCGTCAATAAAAAATATAAATAAAGAAACTTTATTCGTTAATAAATTAAAAGAACTTTTGATATCAAAACACTATTATACAATAAGCGAATATTTAAATGATAATTTATAATACAATAATAATAAAAATACATTATGAGTAATAGCTAAATTCATGAAAATGGTCTCCTCCCCTCTCCAAATTGCCGTGCCCTACAGGGCCCATTATGTTATTCATTATTGTGTTACATTATGAAAGCAATAAAATATTGAGTATTGAGTATTAAACTTGTGCCCAATAGTGAGACAGATCACGTTACACAGATACATTAAAAAGTAATTAACTATAAAGTAAAACTACAAAAACCATACTTACCTCCATCAATAGTGGGATAAAAGCACGTATAATCTCTGTGTCGTGTAGTGGCGGCGTTATTTTTTATAAAAAAAAGTAACAGCCTGTAATCATCCCACTGCAGGGAAAAGGCCTCCATCATTGAATTCATGTTACCACTGCAATGATGGGAACTGGCATAATCACCACGCTTGCCAAATGCGGGTTGGTGATCACAAACCCGAGCAACGTTCGAAAATTCGAAACTTTTTGTTGCCCGACCCGGGGATCGAACCTGGGACCCCGAGATCTTAGCCCGGTATTATAACGTGTATTTAAAAATGTAAAGGTTTTAAAATTAATTTCATCCAATGCTTAGTTTTATTGTTTCTTGAGTTTTGTTATTACAACTTTTTTTGCTTCGGAAAAAACTATGACAGTCCCTTTCATTATAAAAACGAACAGATTTATCCTACGGGAACCGTTAATTTTTTCGGGAATTAAAGAACTTATATGCTATTCCTGTCTAAAATCTGTTACTTTATTATATGACACAATGACTGCAGTATCCATAAGATCAACAGATCAGCAGTTCTGGTGAGATTGCGTTAAATTTAATTCATTTCAAAGTTTTGATGCATTCCTTATGTTTTAAAATAGGTATTACATTTAAATTTGTCGACAGTAATAATACGGACCTTGATAAGGCACAGCAACATGAGATGTTTATAACATCAATCCAAATTTTCGCAATATTAGTTAGATTTGGGAGAAGTGATCCGTTCGGTAAGTTTATGGATTAATTATCATTGAAACACAGACTCAATAGAACCGTTTTGGACTGCTCGTCTTTAGTAAGTATTAAGGAAATTAAAATTAAATAAAATCATATTCAAATCGAACTTAACCTTCAAAACATTGAAAACCGCATTCACATCCGTTCAATGGTTAATTCACATCCGCTTAGTGGCTTTTTATACTTAACCAGCGTGATAATGTGCGCTATTTTCATTTCATTTTTATAAACAACTAGCGGACCCGACGGACGTTGTCCTGTATTAAATAATGATTCCAAATTGGTATAATTAATCAAAAAAATATTTCAGATACAAGTTTATTTATTCACATTGCAAATGCTAACCGCAATGAAAACTGTATTCGTTTCGTTTGCAGCACATATTCTGTCAATGTGCTGTCAAACGCTATAATGTTACATTAAAAAAGTTGAAATTGTCAAAAGCGCTAAGGTTACATTACAAGTAATTTAGTATGGTGATGAAGTTTTCTTAAATTTTCTAATTTTACGCGCAATTTTCTTAATTTTTAATTTTATAAGAACATTCTCTTGACAATAACAAACGAAACAAAAAAGAATTAGCGAAATCGGTCCAGCCGTTCACGCGTGATGCGATGAACATGGGAAATAAGGATTCATTTTTATATACGAGTATATAGATATGAAGTCGACATAAAATATATTTCTGTCTAGTCTATAGCTATAAATCTGTGTATACATCCTCTTTGCTCCGGTCAATACCGTGGTCCAATGTCAATGACATGTGCGTACTATACGTATGAATCATAGCACGTGGCGGTCCGCCGCTAAAGGCTAAATTAAGCATTTTTTATTCTTCACTACTACGCGAAAGGATAAGAAACGTTGATTAGTATCAATTATAATTTATATCCCTTGCCCACTTATAGGTTATAAATTTAGTTTTTGTTAATTGTTTGTACCTACTTTGTGAGCAATAAATTATCTATATCTATATATCTATCCTTATCTATACAACTAAAGACAGAACATGCATGTCTGTATTTTGTGTCTAAATTAGAATTAAAGACTAATACATACTTCTAATGGAGTGCAATTAACCTTTAACGCTCTAAGTGGGTGCTAATGGCGCTCAAAATACGGGCTTCCTATCCTAACTCAGCACCCACTGATGCTCGCTCCAAAGCGACTTAAAATTTTTGAGATCAAGATTGTAAAGTGCATATTGGCTTGACATAGTTATTCTCTAATAAAGCTTGAATGGAAAATTTTGCTAATTACATTAGGTCGTGTTATTATAAAATTCCCTTTAGTTTTTGATGATCGCTGTGTGTGACAGCTGTCAGCGTCCCGAGATTGACCTTTATTTAAATGATTACTTACGATTTCATGTATTACATATATCGTCCATAAAATTATAGTTACTAGCTTTTAGCTCGCGGCTCTGCCTGCGTGATCTATACGTTTTATCCTGCGTCGAAAACCTGTGCCCAGCAGTGATATATAAAATAACAAAACGCTCGAAATACGTCCTTTATCAAGGTCTAATCTATCTTTGTACCAAATATAAAAATCGATTCGGTTTAGACGTGAAAACGTAACACGTACTTTCGCATTTAATATTATGTAGTAAGGATTAAATCCTTACTACATAATATTAAATGCGAAAGTCTTAAGTAAGAAGTTCTTAAAGATCAATTACCAATGATGTTCCAGCGACCATCTCATACAGAAAGAATTACTTTTTTCAATGGATATGGTGGTATGGTATACCGGTCTATCGATAGTAACCTTTATTTGACGTCTACTTCTCAAAGAAAAAGCGTTTCAGAGAAACTATAATGACGTATTTGGTCGATCTCGGGTCTAGGTTCGATACCCGGGTCGGGCAGCAAGAGTATCGAATTTTCGAACGTTGCTCGGGTTAATGATCGCTAACCCGCATTTGGCTAGTCTGGTGATGCTTTTACCCATCATACCGGTAATCGGTAACTTGAATTCAATGATGGAGGCAAATGCCCTGCGGTGGGATGATTACACCCTTTCCCAGTGATCATCTCATACTAAAAGTATTACTGTTTTAAATGAGCAATACAAATCCGGCGATAGTGACCTTAATTTTATGTTTATCTCTCAAACTGTAAGTTCGATTCGCGGAAACTATAATGACGAAAGACCTAAGAATGTGGTATTTTTTGCTTGTTGCAGAAGTAGTGGAGAATGGTCCCGTGTCGATTGCGCCCGCGCATACGCACACGCACACGCACACGACGACGCATCTACCGCCGCCCCCTCTCCCCACGCCTGTGAGTATTTACGTTCAAACTATTTGTCTAATCGAATTTAAAGTTTGTAATTTCAAGGCTTGTTCATATTTATACTAGCTGTTGCCCGCGTCAGTTTCTGTTATTATGAACGCGATTATTTTTGCAACATTTTTCACTGATGCTTCGCTCCTATTGGTCGCAGCGAGATGTTATATAGCCTAAAGCCTTCCTCAATAAATGGACTATCCAACACAAAAATATTTTTTTAAATCGGACCAGTAATTCCGGAGATTAGCGCGTTCAAACAAACAAACAAACAAACTCTTCAGCTTTATAATATTACTAGCTGTTTCCCGCGACGTCGTCCGCGTCAATTTCTGTTATTAAGAATGCGATTATTTGTGCATTATTTTGCACTGATGCTTCGCTCCTATTGGTCGCAGGCTCGCAGCGTTATATTATATAGCCTAAAGCCTTCCTCGATAAATGGACTATCCAACACAAAAAGAATTTTTCAGTTCGGACTAGTACTTCCTGAGATTAGCGCGTTCAAACAAACAAACAAAAAAACAAACTCTTCAGCTTTATAATATTAGTATAGATTAGTATAGATATACACCGTGCCTTTTGATCTTCCTGACAAACGAAGCCGACGTTGTGTAACCACTATGTATAACATCTGGAATGAAAGCCTAGTTCAATATTATAATTAGGGTTGTGCCGACTAGTCGCCGACTAGTCGGCTGAAACGGCCCATTTTTTGCTCGTATTAATATACCTAAGAATTGATGAAATTGAAATCTTTACTGTTATTATTTTTTATTAGAAATACAAAATCAATTTTACAATGTACTTTCAGTGCAATTAAGAACAGCTTAGGAAATTAGTAACCATTCGTTCGATACATTAACTAATTGGGATTAGATCCAGACATTAAACAAGTAACAAAAAATATACTCTAAATATTGGCTATAATTAAGCTTACAACTTACATATTGAAACACTTCTCTTGACCTAATAATAATGAACTATCTGGCATCTAACATGTGACAACAGAAAGTTAAAATAAATAAAAATTCTACTACACTACAAACGAAGAATTAAGATGACAATCAGATAAAAGAAGGCACTTATCATAAAAAATGTCAATACAGTGTGATTAGAGCATGCTACTCTAATTATTATAACCTAAAGCAATAGTCGGCTTAGTCGGCCCATCTCTAATTATAATACAACGTGTTCCTCTTGATATCCCATAACTCTAGGGTATTAAACAGACCATGGTTTAGAATCAAATTGCATATAAAATATTTTTCAATTAAAAATATTTTTTTTGTTTAATTTGTTCATACAAAGTAATTCTAAAAGGAACGACTGTTTATGTAAAACACCCTTACCTTGTTATGAATGAACTTTTGAATGAAAACGATTTACTCGTACCTACTTATCAATGAATAACCCACACACGTCAATGTTTTTTACAAGTTACGCTCTCCCGCTACTTTACTACTTACTACACTTTAGTGTAAGTTTGCCAACGTCTCGAAAAACTAAGGATTCGCCATACTGGTTACATTTTTCTAACAAATTTAACTAAAATTGATGTTATATTCGAAACTATTGATTTTTGAACCACATATTCTAGGGCGTTTTATATTATTTTTACCTATAAGTAGAACATATGTTATGGGATATAGAGTTATGGGATATCAAAAGGAACACGTTGTATATGCCTTGGTCCTTCAATTCAACAGCAAAAAAAGCTAAATGGGTGCCAAGTTCTATAGTCAGTCCTGAAATTTATTTATAACTACATAAAATATATTGTAATAACATAAATATTTATTTATAAACAAAAATGAAATTTCATAATTGCTCTTGTTAGTAGTTATTAGTATTATTTTTTGTGTAAAAACTGTAAGTATTCTGGGAGTTTTAGGAGTTGTGGTGGGCAGCAGTACTACTTAGGTTGCCGATACAAAAAAAAACAAATATTTTGAAAAAATGTGGCCGTGGTAGCTTAAAATATCATAAAGGTTGTCGATTTTCAAAGAATTCCATAGTTTATTTTGTAATTTAAAAAAATTGATTTGGATTTTTTTTCTTATTTTTCCTGAAGTAGTCATGATCATGTCCACCCTACGGCGCCGGCTTATCATTGAATTTTGGGACACGTTGTATAAGACTGACTATGCTAGTTAGGGTTCCATACCCAAAGGGTAAAACGGGACCATATTACTAAGACTATCCGCCTGTCTGTCCGTCTGTCACCAGTCTGTATCCCATGAACCGTGTTAGTTAGACAGTTGGAATTTTTAGAGATGATTTATTTCTGTTGCCGCTATACATAACTACAAATCCTATACAACCTACGTGTTTTTTTTGTTCGTTTTTTGCTCGATATTGATTTTATATTCGATGTTTTTGTAAATTAGCTTAAGATTAGATTGGCTTGTCCTGTTTTTTTTTTTTCATTTCTCGGTAATTTTCAGTGTGGCATCGGAATATAATTTTCGTTTTCCTTCATCATCAGGTGTCCAAAAACCCAGCGTTGCCTCTGGTGAACGCGTTGATAGTGACGGCGAGCCCGGTCGCGGCGCCCAGCCTGCCGCCGCCGCCGCCCTCGCCGCTGGCGCTCAACGGGCCCACGCTGCACCACCACGCGCTCAACAAGTGAGTTGTGCACAGTTTATATATGAAAATCATTATATACAGGGTGTAAAAAAACTAAACGCAGACCCTGAAGCTACGCAATCTGAAAAACAAACCAAGTCATATTACAAAATCTTTGACGAATAAACCACTGGACGCGCAATGACAGGCAATTTGGCTTGTGCCCCCTTGGCAACGAAGCGGGCTTTTTAGCCTTACTTACATGTGACGTCTTGTCAGTACGGTTTCAGAGCTCGGTGAGAAACATTGTCGAGAAAAATGGGTAAATGTGCCGTATTTTTGTGTAAAAATTATAGCAGCAAGACAAAAAATATTTCTTTTCATCCGTAAGTAACTTTTTATCTAGTGAAATGTGTTTTCCTAGAGAAAAGTTACATTGCCATTTAAAAAGTAGTGGTCAGTTACTACAAAATATAAAAGATGACATATACTTCATTCGGTAGGATTATCGTACGTTCATCATTCGTTCCCTAGTCAATTTAATTTTATCTGTGCTTGACAATTGTCGATAAATCATATCGATAAATGTACTAATAAATTTATAGTATAAATACTTTTGAAATATAATGATAAATCTGTAAAATGATTAACTCTAGAGTAAATTAAAGTACTTAATCTTAAAAATACAACAGTTTGCTTTAAAATTTTAAACTTCATATTTTATTACAATACATCCTATTAATGTAATCCAGATTTCCTGTAGTAAAACAAAGTGGGTCGAAGCCGTCCGAAGAGAGGCAAAATGGATCCCTACAAAACACCACCGAATATGTGGTATCCATTTTACACCAGAGTGTTTTAATGCTAACTCAAAAAATCATAAGCGACTATGCGTTTAATTGTTTGTGCTTACTTAAACATGCCCATACTGTAATTTCTGTTTTTGTAATAAAAATTTTTAACAAATTGCATAGGATTCTGTCATTCATTCGTCCAACACATATCGATAGAAAAATATCGACACTTTCACGCACTAAATGTCAATAATTGACACGACAATCTCCCCCCGCCCCGCAAAAATTGGTTGATGATGTTTTCATACATTCTCTCTTGCGTTTCATATCCAGTGGTTAATTCATCCAAGTACAAAATATTATAGCTGGGAAATGATTTTTATTTTTGGGAGTCAAAAAAATATTATAATTCATAGCGCGCAATGTATAGCAGCCGGAGCGTGGGCCGCTGCGCTGAAGATGGCTGCTAAGTTCAAAATTGCGCTGAGCCGTTCATTGCGTATTGTAATTTAAAAAAAAAAAAGCTTTATTATGAAGGAATAATAAAAAATAAACACTATGTATGTAAGAAGAAAAGTTTTTAAGTAACCTTTGGCAACAGTTTTTGTAATAAAATGGAAAATTGTGACTTTGACGCTCAATATCTTCGGAACCAGCTGTTTCCCAGATATGGTTCAAAAGAAAAAAAATGATCCTAGTGATGGGGGCAGTACGTTATTTTCGGATCTGCGTTTGATTTTTTTACACCCGTTATGTATAACTAATAACTTTAATTTATAAAATATAGCTTAATTAGAATGACACCTGTCAAACTGAGGAGACTAGTTTTGGGACTGACTCGACAGATCAAACGAAAAAAAAAAACAGTTATCTATACTAATAAGAGGGGTTAAAGTATGAAATTGCCGATTATTTTCCCACTTTTTATTTTGTTTATAGCTCTTAAGTATAGTCATATTTTTGCGTAATTCTTTTTGTGTTGCATCAAAAACTAAATAAAGTAACTTTTGACAAAAAAAAATGCAATACTAGTGCCTATTACTTCAAAGGAAGTCGTTGAAAAGACCCCTTACAATGTCAGCTGACCTTCTTGCTTCAATTAAGTATATTTGTATTATATAGATTTTCAGAAATTTAAATACTATAATGCGTGGCTTTATAACCATCTAACTTTCACCTTTAATTGCATCGAGAACGGTTCATGCGTTTTTAAAAAAACAAAAAAATGTTAGTATGGAAAAATGACTTTTCTCGATTTCGTCCATACAAAACGGCAATTTCATACTTTAACCCCTAATATTATAAAGCTGAAGAGTTTGTTTGTTTGAACGCGCTTTAAAATTAATTTTGTGTTGGATAATCCATTTATCGAGGAAGGCTTTAGGCTATAACACCACGCTGCGACCAATAGGAGCGAAGCATCAGTGAAAAATGTTGAAAAAAAAATCGCGATCATAATAACGGAAATTGACGCGGACGAAGTTGCGGGCAACAGCTAGTTATTCATATTTGAAGGCTTAAAGGCATACTCTGAAACATTCAAGTTTATAATATCAGTAGGATTTGAACAAAAAATTGTCGTTTCCAGTGGTCGAATAAGCGAAGCGTCAACGACCAGCGTGGCTTCGAACGCTACTTCGGTGGCGAGCTCCACCCCAGCGACGGCGCCCCCCGCGCTGGGCACCGCGTCGCTGAAGAGCATGGCGCAGGAGGCCGTGCAGCGGGCGGGGCTCGCGCACCAGCCGCAGGTAATTACAGCCTACAATCATCCCAGGGAGTAGGCCTCCTTCAATTCAAGTCACCACAGCATCAATGGGTACATAACTGGCATAATCACCGCGCTTGCCAAATACACTACAACAGCGTTTCCCATTTGCCGGGTCGCGACCCGGTACCGGGCCATCGAAATAAAATACCGGGTCGCAACATTCCCGCCTTGTAAAATTAATACCTATCGATCGACGCATCGTGAAAAATCTTCTTTCGTCATTTTCCGCGAAGTTGGATTCTTTAGTAAGTAAAAAATAAGCAGCTCCATGCTTCGCACTAAAATTTCGTGAGTAAATAGTGTGTAATAATATTTTTTTTCTATTGATAAAATTTTATATTATTTTACCTAATGGAACCGGCTTTGGTTTAAAAGTATTAAGTGGGTCTCAAATGGGCAAAGTGAAAATTACCGGGCCATGGCAGAACAATGTTTGGGAAACACTGCACTACAACTACATACAATAATGTAAGAAAAGTCGCAACTTTTTGTTACCCAACCCGAGGCTTGAACCCGGTACCCGAGATCTTGGCCCGGTATTTAAGTCATTAGACCATCGTGGCGTTCCAGCCGCAGCTACTACTGAATAAACATTTTTGCTCTGAATAAATGTATCTATGGGTTGGATTTAACTCAATCATAGTGACCGAGTTTCTTGCGCTGTTTCTTCGCGGCACTTGCCCAGACTTGTCCCGAAGCAGTGGTAGTTTTAAATATTGGGACGATTAAAAGCGCCTCCGTGGCCTATTTGCAGAAATAAAACTGATTTTACTAAAAATTTAAAAGAAACGCTATTTGTGAGGTTTTTTAATTAAATGTTTTACTTTATTACAATGTCTAGCAGACTAATTTGTTGCTTTAGGAAATAATTAAATTAGAATAATACGCCAAAAATATACCAATTTAACACTTCCTTATTTGTATACAATTCTTCCCTCTCAACAATGTATTTTTTTTACAACTTAAAACGAGTATTTTCTCTCTGTCATTTTTCTTTTGATATTAAATATTAACATGTATTTTAATACTTTGCAGAGCGTGAGACGAGGCGTGTCTGTAGCGCAGGCGCACATTCCGCCTTTATTAGGAGTCGCGCCATTAGGGCCCTTGCCACTTAATTCCGTAAGTAATCTTAAATTTCAATTTACCTTAAGATATTCATTGTAAGTAACACTTGAGATTTGATAGTTCTGTGTTCTTCTTATCATATGAATGTGCTTAAAAGATAATCTGGTGTTGGAATATATCAAAGCTGATTTTAAAAAACAAGTCTCTGACGTGATTGTTTTTTAAAACAACCATATTGTGACAGAATCAACAGAATGACGAGATCAACGGCGAAGCTTGCCTTTTGTTAGTTCGAAATCGTTTTCCTAACCATCTGGCCCTTCTAGACCCTAGCCAGTTTAAAAGATACTTCTGTTACTATGGGTCTTGTAAATGGCGAATAATGGAGTGCTGCCAAAAGACAGGCAGTAGCGTCGTCTCTACACCACTGGCCAAGCTGCTATCGCCAACCCGCCTGCCAAGCGTGGCGATTATGACAAACACATTAATAATAATAATAAATGGTAACAACATCACTGACATTGTTATGATCTTTAAAACACTCAGACTCACTCAAACACCAAGACCCGAGAAAATGTAGAAAAACACTTTTGTTCTACATTGACCCTTCTGGGATCTGGGCCTGAAGGGTCAATGTAGTCTGTCGCCTGCCCCGAGGTCCTAGGTGTGTCCTAGGACCTCGGGGCAGGCGACAGTTTGAAAACCGGTGTGTACGCCACTCCGCCACGGAGGTCGTCAAGTGATGATGATGGTGATGACAAATGAGGGTTATCAACTTTACTGTCGTGTATGGTTCCAGGACCACCAGCTGCAGTTCCAGATGATGGAGTCGTCGTTCTACCACATGCCGCACCCGTCGGACTCGGAGCGAACGCGGGTGTACCTGCCGAGGAATATTTGCCAGACGCCCATATACTACAACCAGGTCGGTGCTGTTGCATTTGTACATAGTCTTCCATGTTTATGTCATTTTATTAAATTACTAGCTGTTCCCCGCGACTTTGTCCGCGTCAATTTCTGTTATTATGATCGCGATTATTTTTGCAACATTTTTCACTCATGCTTAGCTCCTATTGGTCGTAGCGTGATGTTATATAGCCTAAAGCCTTCCTCGATAAATGGACTATCCAACACAAAAATATTTTTTTAAATCGGACCAGTACTTCCTGAGATTAGCGCGTTCAAACAAACAAACAAACAAACTCTTCAGCTTTATAATATTAGTATAGATTATATTATATTAACACTTCCTTTTTCGCCCTTACACCATAAAAATAGATTCAAACATGCAAAAAGATTTTCGTCTAAACCAATTGCTAGATATCCCTGCGTGGCAAAATATCATTTTCTAAAAAGACCACATTCATAAAACACCACATGCAAAAAACATCATACTCTCATTGCATTATATTCTCAAAATTTGTGTAGATTTGAGAATGCTGATTTCGTAGAGAGAGTAAGTTCCGTAAGTTGATGTATGTGAGGAAACTCAATAATTTGCACCTCGGATTACAAATCTAGGTGATCACGTGTCCACAAACCCCTAGCAGTTGTATCTGAACTATGGTGTTATTTGTAGTATGTTTATAAATAACGGTATTTAGTTCCCATAGACAATCTCTGGAACCTGACTTGGAAAACTGAATAATGAATAAAACTATTTTATTTATTCCCAGGTGCTGTTACCCCACTCAGACTCTGTGGAGTTCTTCCAGCGGTTGTCGACGGAGACGCTATTCTTCGTGTTTTACTACATGGAGGGAACCAAAGCGCAGTACCTGGCCGCCAAGGCGCTCAAGAAGCAGAGCTGGCGGTTCCACACCAAGTATATGATGTGGTTCCAGAGGCACGAGGAGCCCAAGGTCATCAACGAAGAATACGAACAGGTATACTTTGAGTTCAAGTTTTTAAGTTACGGCACTAGGTTTCTTAACTATATTTACCTATTTTAAGATATATTGTGCTTTATTTTAACCCATACAAATAGTGCTATGTGATACCCGCATAAAAATATATTAGACCAACCCCCTTCTCTTTATGAGAAAGGGACAATAGCGTACTGCTACAAAAAGGCTGGGAGCAGCATCCTCACTGCACCATTGGCCAAACTGCGATCGCCTACCTGCTTGGCAAAATCCACCATTTAGAGAGATCTTTGTCCAGCAGTAATAGTAATGTAACCTTATTATGATGATAAGGATGTATATGTAGGTATAGTATTTTTATGCTAATGATAATTTAACGTATAAAACAATCTATCTTGCCGTGTGTAATGTGTGACATAGCCAGCCATAAGCTCTTAACATCGTTGTCTTAATTTATTAAAGTTACTATATTTATTATCTTGTTCCAGGGCACATATATCTACTTTGACTACGAAAAGTGGGGCCAGAGAAAGAAGGAGGGCTTCACGTTCGAGTATAAGTACTTAGAGGACCGTGACTTGAACTGAGCGCGCGGCTCCGCCGCCGCAGCCGGGGGGCCCCGTGCCCCTACCGGGGGCCACCGCGCCCCCACCGGGGTGCGGACGTGCCCCCCGCCCCGCCGCGCCACGCTCGCCTCCATTCCGTTGTACGACAGTATTTTTGTAATTATGTGAACGATGTTTCTGTGGTGACTCAGTGAACTACTAGTCGGCATGTGTCCCGACGCGACGATAGTCGAGTGAACTTCGCATTTCTGGCAGTTTTTTATATTGTATAGTGAATACGAGTTTTGTAACGAATTAGCATCGAGAAACAAGTACGCGAAAGATATCATGTGATGCGATAATGATTAGTTTCAGCCGTTCGCGGGATTATTATTATTAAAAACAATGTGATATTGATATAGGGTGCCCGGGGTGTGCCCGCCTGCCGTCCGGTAGCCCTTTTGGGCGCTGTAGCCCGCGGCCGCGTCTACGGCCGTCCGCTCGTCGTGCGCTACACAATATTATTTTTCCGGTAGCCCGTAGTCGTTAGCGCTAGATGTTGTAAGATAATGTAGATAAGCCCCGTTATATTTGACATCACAGCGGCGCGCGGCGAGCGGTCGGCCCCGGCGATGAACGCACTAACCGCGTCCACTGCACGTTTTCTTGCAGGTGACGATGATTTTTGACAAGTCGGAGTTAGCTTCCTACAAACTATTCCACGGTTACCGCTCGATGGGGGGAGAAAGCGATCTGACCACAGAGTCTTGTGCCTTTTTGTCAGATAAAACCACTTAAAACTATTCTTAACTTTGAGTAGCTGTCACAGAATAGCCAGAACGAAATCAAAGATACTTAGTTACTGTAAAATATTTCGGAAGAACATCCCATACTTCAGGAGACTGGATCTCATTGCACATGCCGCTTTTCATCCCCATCGACTATCGGCAAGATGGCATAGTCTGTAGAAACCAAAACAGTGATGTACATGCTCGAATATAAAGTTCTGTATTCGCTATGCAAAAATTGACCCGCATAATATTATTATTAGCAAGTTTGTTCAATAGTTAGGTCTCAAGACGACGCGTGGATTGATTTCACACTATATATTATAGATTGACTGTCGAATTCCGTGTCGTCACTCGTCAAATAACTCTTGAGCAGCTTGTAGCGAGGCAATTTTTGTGTAGCCAATCGTCAGTTTGGGGGGTAGTGCGCTAATCGACTTACTGCGTGCAGGCAGACGGGCAGGCCCCGTGACTTTTGTTTTAATCTTGTGTATAGTGAGCAATTCGGAATAGTTCGGAATTAATTTAAGTGCTAACTCACGCGTACAGCTGGTGTACCGACAATTTTTAAACGTTAAATGTTACAATAAAATTGTTTACCACATCGCATTAGACTGTATTTATTGAACTGCGTGGCGGTCATCTATAGTAATAAGCTTACATATTTTGCAATGTGATTGACGGAAATCGTTTTTTATGACGCGATTATGTAAGTAGCCCCGTACAACAGTCGTATCCGTGATTTAGGCCTAAATATAGCTACCGTTAGGATCTCCAGTGTGATTTCATTAGATATGCTAAGGTGGCGCGCTCTCTCACCTCCGTGCGAAGGGAATCATCGTCGTGTATATTATACATTTAGTGCATTTAAATTGAACAAAAGCTTATAAATCGTAGCGTTCGTACGTAAATCACTGCCACGCTTCTTGTATTATATTTCGGTGATTAGACTTACGATATTTAAATTGTACTTATTTATTTTGTGATAAATTATTAGCGTCAGGGTCGGAGGGTGAGAGAGTGCGCCGCGACTCGTCAGACGCAATAGGACATACTGCCAGACAGTAGCGGGCGCGTCGGTAGGTGAGCGGTCGAGCGCGCGATCTCGTTTATTCCGTGCGTAATGTTGATAGTTTTCACTTTTGTAAAAAGTCTATCGTGAGAGCAGATGAAATGTGGTAAATAATAATTTAAAAAATTATCTGTACAGTTCTATTTGTATAGAAATAATAAATAACGATTAAAAAAAATTAAAACATGTTGTGATTTCTTCTTACGCTTAGTTTTAAGTGCGTCGGTATTGACGCGCCGCGTCGCTGCGGACCGTGGTTTTGCATTTCTTTTTTCTAATTTATTTTTTTTATTAAAAGAAATGACTGTTTACTTTGTAGAATAAATTGTAAGAAAGCATTTAAATATTTTGTTTGTTTGCAAAAGGAAAAAGTTCCCATTTTATTTATTATTTTTCGCAAGTTATAAAGCTTAAGAAGATTAAAGGTGTTTAAAAAAGATCATGATTATTATCTTACTAAGAAATGATATAGGCAAACACAAGAATCAAACGTTTAAATCTCTAGAGTTAACAACAATTAACAATTACGAAGGAACAGGCGTATTCCGAAGATAGGGTAATGTGGGATATTTGATATATTTTTAATGTAACTTTCGAGTTACGAGTGATTATTTGAACGGTAAGTTGAAATAACAACGCAATGAAAAGTTAAACACGTATATTACTATCGTTTCCGCTTCCCCCCGAAGCTGCCTCTGCCGCGACCTCTGCCGCGACCCGGCTTGCCCTGCATACGCCGGCGCACGCCCGCCGCCTCCTCGGTATCGTCGTCTGATTCTGCACCACGCTTCTTGCCTTTCCCACCCTTCTTGTCTTCTAGCTCTTTCATTTCCTATTGTGAGAAAGATAAGTTAAAGAAATATCAATCTGTTTCTTACACTATTTCTTTACTTCTGGCACCACATTATTGGCCATAGATGAGGTAACAAATGTTTTTTTAGTCAACTATGCTTATAGACTAAGAGCCTATAAACGCCAGACCTTCATTATTTTATAAAAGCAGAAAGATTGACAGCGCATGCCCTCAACACAGGTAAAAATGCACCACCATGTAGTTAGTAGTATATGGTAGTATAAAAAATAAAAGCTCCTTCACGGATGAAATGCTTCTTTGATTGATTAACTAAAACAATGGCCACTATAGCTCCATTAGTAAAATTGTCACAGGAAGATACTCACAATATTGGTTAACCTCTGCGCTTCCGCTACACGCTCTTGCAAGACCATAACCTCACTCTCCTCGGTCGGGTAAAGCGGCAACTGCTTGCCGATCAGCTGTTCGATGCGTTGGTAGAGCTCCACGTCATACTGAAATGAAACACTCGTTTTTAGAAAATAACAAATATTACTCACTGAAGAATTTATTAAATAACTGGTTATCTCATAGAAAGCTACGAGTACATACTATTTTTGTAAAGATTTGACCCACAATTCTATCGTCAAAACTAACAGTATTTGGACTTGTTTTTAAGTTAGTTTTGTTCCTTTTTTCGTTCACCGCATTTGGAATATCGATAATATCTTACCGCAGTTGGAAAACATCCTATATCGCTTACATACAAATGTCTACAAATAAAAGCATGTGAAGAGGTGGTAGGCACTAATTTCACCTTTAGTAAGTCACGAATTTAAGGTCACCGTTACATGATGACGTATCGGTAGTTAAACACCTGCCAAACTTAGGTCCTAATGTACAAAATCTTAGTCAAATTAAAAAATTGAAAGACCCTAGTAGTCTTTGTTACCTGTGAAACGAAAGTGATGGACTTGCCAGCCCGACCGGCGCGCGCCGTTCGTCCGACGCGATGGATGTAGTCCTTGCTGTGCAGCGGGATATCCAGATTGATGACTACATCCACGTGAGGTATGTCTAGACCTCTGCGAAGTGAAAGCGCACATTTCATGACTACGACCAAATAATACAATAGGATTTTAAACTTTCTTGTTGCATTTTTATACTTAACATTTTCGGGGTTTAATGCAAGGAACTAAATTATTTGATTGAAAATATACAATTAATAAAACCGGCCAAGTGCGAGTTGGACTCGCGTACGAAGGGTTCCGTACCAAAAGGCCAAAAAAACGGGTTTATTCTATGGGGGCTCCCCTTAAATATTTATATAATTTTGTTTTATGTATTTGTTGTTATTGCGGCAACAGAAGTGCATAATTTGTGAAAAATTATCTATCAGCTATCGCGGCTCTTGAGATACAGCCTGGTGACAGGCAGACGGACAGATAGCGAGGTCTTAGTAATATTCATTCATTCATATTCATTTAATCACTCATAACATAATTAGAACGGCTACAAACATTTAGGTACAAGAGATGGTAAAAGTAATTACATTATGACCTCTACGAGGTATTCGTGAATTATAATAAAATAAAATAAATGTCAACTAAGTAATTAAATCACATTAATAATACAATCAAATTAAAAATCATGTAAGTACGAAGTAAGTCACTCGTACGAGTAGTCCAAAAATACAATGTCAAATAAAATTAAAGGACGTCAAAAGAAAATTAATGATTTCAAATGCTATTTAATAATGTCAAGAAAATGAAATAAAAATTAAGTAACAATTGTCAAAAGATGTCAAAATATTCATTTATATTCGATTATAATTTATCATTAAAATATTCATTAATACTATAATATGCCTTCAGAATCAAAAATTTTCTCAATACTGTATAAAATTGAGTACCTTGGAGGACTTTAATACAGCTAGGCAAACTATTATGTACCTTGACAGCCATATAATACGGACCGCGCTTATAAAGTGCAAGCCGAGCCGTGGGTAGAATGAAATCATTTGCATAACGGCTTGATGTGTTGTCGAAACGCTGAAAATAGCTACTGTGTTTCCGTATAAAGCGACACAATTCGAAAATATAAACACAAATAATAGGATCCCGTTCTTACCCTTTGGGTACGGAACCCTAAAAAACACCCGATTTGGCCATGTCGAGATATTATCCCGTTATTCCTGCTCGTGAGCGAGTTCCCGTCCGGGATTCGAACCCGGGACCATGGAGCAAGCGACACCTTGAAAACCGGTGTGTACACGCAACTCCGCCACGGAAGTTGTCAAGTTATAAAATCAATTTATTACCTGGAAGCGACATCAGTGCAGATGAGTATGGACCTAGATTTGTTCTTAAACTTGTTGAGGGCCGCGAGCCGCTTGTTCTGAGACATCTGCCCGTGCAGCGGTACGGCCGCCAGCCCGAGGTTGCGCAGGAGCAGAGCCGCGCGCAGTGCGTTCGCGCAAGTCGCCACGAACACTATGAACGAGTTGCCTGACATCTCGTTCAGGATATGAACGAGGTATACATCCTAGGAACGAAATGAATGTGTAAACAAATATTCGTCCAATGATTTACCAAGATTACCAATATTTATTTAGAAATAACATACAAATATACGAAAAGCTATGGCTTTCCTTCCTTTGGATTTCGTTAGAGGCGATTGAAGGAATACCGCCAGAGGAACACAGGCTGCAGCGTTATATCTCCCTCCACTAATAATTCTACTTGCCATTCTTTTTTTTGTCTATTTATGACTGTTTATAGGTTTGGAATTTGTTAGGTAAATTATGGCATAGATGCTAATTGGTCAAATTTTAATTTAAGAAAAAACATTTAGGAGAAATGTGAAACCTCAAATCATTTTTATTAGAGATGCGCCGAATATTAGTTTTGTTTTCCACTATTTGTATTCGGCCGAGATTCGGTTTTGGTGCCGAATATATTCGATTCTATTAGGGGTTAAAGTATGAAATTGCCGTTTTGTATGGACGAAATCGAGAAAAGTCATTTTTCCATACGAACATATTTTTTAGTTTTTTTAAAAACGCCTAAACCGTTTTCGATGCAATTAAAGGTGAAAGTTAGATGGCTATAAAGCTACGCATTATAGTATTTAAATTTCTGAAAATCAAAGTATATAATACAAATATACTTAATTGAAGCAAGAAGGTCAGCTGACACATTGTAAGGGGTCTTTTCAACGACTTCCTTTGAAGTAATGGGCACTAGTATTGCATTTTTTTTTTAGTCAAAAGTTACTTTATTTAGTTTTTGATACAATACAAAAAGAATTACGCAATAATAGGACTATACCTTAGAGCTATAAACAAAATAAAAAGTGGGAAAATAATCGGTAATTTCATACTTTAACCCCTATTATTTTCTACATGACTCGGTATAGAACTGAAAGACATAACTTTCTGTTATAAATCAAAGAAATAATATGAAAATTTTGTTGAATAAAGCTAATAAAATAGAAGCAATTAAACTTCAAGTAAATATTCATTATTTTAAACCAAACATCTACATATTTATTTCTTAAACTATGTATAGTCAACATTTATTTAAATTACAAAACCTTAAATCAGCCTTCATAATTCAATCATAATTTATATTTTGAAACCCCAAAACAATGTTTATTTTTAAATGCTTGAATCAACAATTTTTGCAACTTTCAAAGCACCTTTTTTAGGGTTCCGTACCCAAAGGGTAAAAAAGGGACCATATTACTAAGACTTCGCTGTCTGTCCGTCTGCCTGTCACCAGGCTGTATCTCAAGAGCTGCGATTGCTATAAGACAATTGAAATTTTCACAAATTATGTATTTCTGTTGCCGCAATAAGGGGTCATCCATAAATTACGTCACACGATTTTTGAGATTTTTAGACCGCCCCCCCTTGTCACGCATTGTTACGAAAATACCCATACTATTTTGCCCAATGTCACCAAAAGTAATGTGTGACGTAATTTGTGGACGGCCCCTAACAACAAATACTAAAAACTAGTGATGCAACGAATAGTACTTTTACGAATACGAATATCAAACCTACTATTCGGCGAATACGAATATCTCGCCATGCTAATAAAAGAGATTTTCAATTCAACTTCAACTTCTTTCAATTCGCAGAAAATAAATAAAACAACACTCTCTTGCTGACTTGTGCTCACGACTAACAAATGAAATGAACTAAAGGAAGAAAGAAATGAATGAATAAATCAATGGTTCGTTATCGTAATAATAGGGAAACTCCCGGAGCCGCGGGAACTGTATAAACTATTGCCCGGGAGTCCCCCGTCGCGTCGTCGTTGTGGTTAAGGGCACGTCTTATTTTTACGCGCGTTTTTCAAATCTGCAGTAAATAGAGATACGTACAAAAAAATATATTTAAAATATTCGTCTTAGTATTCGTTGAATACGAATATTCGAATAAACTAATATAATAGTATGATGTATGTAAAATAATATGTTGTGAAAAGGCAAAATAAATAAATTTATTATTATTATTATTATTAAATGTCTACTATTCGGCGAATACGAATATTCGTATTCGTTGCATCACTACTAAAAAGAAAATAAATTTTTAAGGGGTAACAAACCCGTTACAACAAACCCGTTTTTCTGGCCTTTTTGGTATGGAACCTTTCATGCGCGACACCGACTTGCACTTGGCCGGTTTTATTATTTTAATTGTAATGTAACTGTGACAACTGTGTGATGTTTTGAAGCAGAATAACATACGCGGTATGCGCGGGTGGCGGGCGGTGAGGTACGGTCCGCTCGTCATATTGCCAGTAGCAACATGTTAGAACCTCTTAGGCGGCAAAGCGATGAAATGGTAAACCGAATAATTCGGCTGAATATCCGGTTCGGTAAAGGTTAAACCGAATAGTATTCGGTTATTCGGTGAAACCAATATTCGGCGCATCTTTATTTAATATCCATTAAAGCCATATATCCTTTTGCCAAACCAGTTTTACTAACAAAATACTACATACTGTTTAGTTGTTACTTACCAAAGTAACACCTAGTGTTCTGACAGACTAATAGTTATTATAATGAGATGAACAGCAATGCAGATTTGTACAAATTTTTAAAACAAAGTAACAATAATTAAAATATGTGATGCCACTTCAAATGCAACATTGCTTGTATATTTTCCATAAATTAAAACCAACTTACCTTATATTTCACAGGTATAAATACATAGTACTGCTGCAGCTTATCCACTGTCTGGTATTTGGTCGACACTTCGACTCTAACAGGGTCTTGCAAAGAAGCCCTCTGCAGTTTTTGAACTTTTTTTGTCATCGTAGCAGAGAATAGGTACGTCCGTCTCTCACGAGGGATGACTTTGAGAATCTTGTCTACTTCTACTTCAAAGTCCATGTTGAGAATGCGATCAGCTTCATCCATTACCTGAATTTTGCAAATGTTTTTGACTTGATTTTTGTGATCAGGGTGATTGCTTTTCATGAGGAATTGAGTTTAGTATATACATTATAGTTTTTACTGCATTCTTGCAATCTCAAGATTGACACAAAACAATTTAGTACAGAAGTTTAAGTACACAAAAAGTTCACAGTAGATGGACTAGTCTAAAGGGAATCTTCGTACATAGATTGAGTTCTGTATGTATCTGTTTTGCGCTTTTAAAAATGATAAACATATGCTAAGGGTATAATGAAAGATAATTATTTAGTCTAAATTTACAATCTTATCAATACAATATTTCAATGTCTTACCAAATATTTCAATGCCTTCAAGTTGAATCCTTTAGTGTTTTCTAGATGGTCCACCAATCGCCCTGGTGTGGCGATTATGATGTGTGGTTTCTTTGACAGCATGAGCGCCTGAGCCACCATGTCCATACCTCCTACAATTACTGCACATTTTACGCCTATGCTAGCTCCTAGAAAGACACAGTTACTATGTTATCTTTTTTCATAATTTTCCAAGCAAATGTTAAAAATTGTTGTGTGGCAGTGTAAATATTTTTTCACCAATCAATGGTGTACTTTTTATCTTAAAGATTCTTTTAAAGGGTTCCGTACCCAAAGGGTAAAAACGGAACCCTATTACTAAGACTTTGCTGTCTGTCTGTCTGCCTGTCACCAGGCTGTATCTCAAGAGCTGCGATTGCTAGACAGTTGAAATTTTCACAAATTATGTATTTCTGTTACCGCAATAGCAACAAGTACTAAAAACAAAATAAAATAAATATGTAAGGGGGGCTCCGATACAACAAATGTGTTTTTTTCCCTTTTTTGCTTGAAAAAAATAATGGCAACAGGTAGGCACTTGAAATATTCACAAAACACTCAGTTGTATTTTGTATATGTTTATCACTTTAATAATAAATAATAAAATTAATATTTAAGAGAGGCTCCCATACAAAAAATTACAATTTTTGGCCTATTTTTGCTCAATATCAATAAATGGTAACAGGTAGGCACTACATTAACTACAGTCATTAATGTAGGTACCTACTGTTGTTTGTGCACGAGTCTAACTCGCACTTGGCCGATTTTTATGCCTAGTATGCTTTGCTCTATTGCCTTGGCAGACCTTGATTTTGGACTCATGACTTTTGGATAGTGGTTAAGACTGCTCCGTAGGTTAGAATAGGCAGGAGGCAAATGTTAACCATATAACAGTTATTTAAGATTCAAATCATGGCTAAACAAGTTTCGACCACAACTCCAAACAAATGTTTATTTATAACACAGTAATCAAAATTATACTTTTGAAATGTTATACTAAATATCTTGCATTGGATTGAGTTTTTGACAGTAAAGTTCTAAGGATTAAATTCTTACCAAGTGCCTCAAACTGTTCCGATATCTGGAATGCCAATTCTCTGGTAGGTGTGAGTACGAGTGCAAAATATCTCTGTGGGTTCTCCAGTAGAGCTTGCAGAATCGGCAGGGCAAACGCCCCAGTCTTTCCAGAACCAGTTTCAGCAAGGCCTATTATGTCTTTGCCTTGTAATGCGACTGGAATCGCTTCTTTCTGGATCTTTGAGGGGGTCTTCCATTTTAACTCTGAGCAAGCTTCACACAATACGTCTATGACACCCTAGAAAAAAGAGATAATAGTGACAAAATTGGTAAACCAAAAACATAACCTACAAAATTTAAAGCCTTGCAACGTAAATGATCATCACTAGATCTTTCAAAATACAAGCAGTAGAAAATACCATGAATATGAACTAATTAACAACAACTATGTAGTCAAAAGCCTAACAAATATATCATGCAAATATCACTGCATACCAAATCCTTGAATGTAACCTCTTCTTCATGATCATCTTCTTTAGGCAACGTTTGCTGTTCTTTTTCTAGTTCTGATTCAGAATCAGTTTTGTCCGAGTCAGCGGTCATTTTTATGATTGGATAATATAATCAAATTTAATAAATACCACTCGCAGCAAGACAAACATGTGTAATTTGGTATTAAAATGTACTCTGTGGTACTTTGTTTATTAATCTGTCAGTGTCAGTCAACCAAAGGTTTTTAGGGTTCCGTACACAAGGGTAAAAACGGGACCCTATTACTAAGACTTCGCTGTCTGTTCGTCTGTCCGTCTGTCCGTCGCTCTGTCACCAGGCTGTATCTCAAGAACCACGAAAGCTAGATAGTTACCCGTTTTTTTGTCCTTTTTCTGTTACCGCAATAACAACAAATACTAAAAACAAAATAATATAAATATTTAAGTGTGGCTCACACACAACAAACCCGTTTTTTTGGCCTTTTTGGTACGGAACCCTTCGTGCGCGAGTCCGACTCGCACTTGGCTGGTTTTTTCTGTTCCGTGACACCGAGCGAGTGTCTTTTTTTTTAACCAGCTAAGGCTTAAGGCTATGCTGCCAAAGTGTGTATTTTCAGTTATTTCAATGCCATTATGGATTAACTGAATGACTGAATTTGAAAAACTAAGAAACAGAGTCCATCTTCCCCTGTTTGTTTCACACGCAAAGTTCTTGTGTTTTTTTGTTCATATCTTATTAACGGACACATTAGCATGCATAACAATGGCATAAACAATGATGAACTTTGTGCATTTACTGTGTATCACATAAGATAAAGTAACAGTAAGTAGAAAAAATAAAACAAAAGTGACCTAAAGAGAGGCGGTCCTATTTGACGTTCTCGAGTAAAACTCCTGTAATAATCTGTGAAATGTGTTAGGCAGCTTCAAAGAACTTACATATTACATAACTGGAATGTGTACTAGTAACAAAACGCGGTCCGAGAGACAGAGATAGAGGCCTCTAACATCTGTAGAGTGACATATAACACAACTTTTTGAGACCACTTAAAATTTGGGTCAAAGAAATTTTGCCTAATGCAGAAACTATACAATGATATTAAAATTTTTGTATTCATTGTTTGCAGCTTGATTTTCGATACAACCTTTTTTTACATAATAGATAGGTTTTATTTGACGACCTCCATGGCGGAGTGGCATACACACCGGTTTTCAAGGTGTCGCCTGCTCCAAGGTCCCGGGTTCGATTCCCGGACGGGTCAAAGTAGAAAAAAAAAGTTTTTCTACATTTTCTTGGGTCTGGGTGTTTGTGGTACCTTCGTTGTAGCTTTAAATAGTTATTCAAATTGGGATCAGAACAATGTATGAGATGTTGTCCACATTTATTTATTTTATTTATAATAGCGTTGAAAAGTAGAAATATTGCAATCATGTTGAAAAAATAGGAGGATACGTGGGTAAAATAGCTAATATATTAAAGCAATATTTCTGTTACCAGATGTTGTTTCTTGTGTTATACTGTTTGTACCGCGGTCTGACCTATTATACTTCAATGTTCTACCTAAGTACGAGTGTACAAGTACACCATGTTCGAGTTACAATCTAGTTTGTTCGTTCAGTAATTTTGAAGAAAATGAACATTTAATGGGGTGCGACCGGAGAGTATGATCTCTAGCATGATGCCCCTTAGAGTCCTTATTTTCAGATGCAATGTAGTGTTGATTTTGGGTTCAGTTGGTGTACTCATAGTAATAAGTATGTACGTGATAAAATGATAGAAAGTAAGAAAGTAACAGCCTATAATCATCCCACTGCAGCAGGGAAAAGGCCTCCATCATTGAATACAAGTTACCACTGCATGATGGGAATTGGCATAATCATCACGCTTGCCAAATGCGTGCTGGTGATCACAAACCCGAGCAACGTTCGAAAATTCGAAACTTTATGTTGCCCGACCCGGGGTTCGAACCTGGGATCCCGAGATCTTGGCCCGGTATTTAAATCACTAGACCAACGGGGTGTTACTTTAAAATTACTGAACGTACATACTAGAATTTCGATTTTAATTCGTAGTATATGGTTTATTGAAATACATAGGATTATAATGCTGTTCCTAAACGTAAAACGAGACGCGATTTTCCAACTAACCAAAGTTTTTAAATCGCTTCAAGCTGAAGAGTGTGTTTGTTTGTTTGTTTGTTAGTTAGTTTGTTTGTTTGTTTGTTTGAACGCGCTAATCTCAGGAAGTACTGGTCCGATTTGAAAAAATCTTTTTGTCTTGGATAGTCCATTTATCGAGCAAGACATCACGCTGCAACCAATAGGAGCGAAGCATCAGTGACAATGTTGCAAAAACGGGGAAAATTATTCATATTAATCGCGATCATAATAACAGAAATTGACGTGGACGAAGTCAGGGGCAACAGCTAGTGTAGTTATAATTTTTGTCTTTTCTGTATTAATAAAATTATATTCAGTTAGTTTATTAACAAGGTTTTAGTAAAACAAGCATTGTTAAATAAAACAATATTAGAAAAAAATACTACAAGGGACATGCAGTATGTTAAAAATTATGGGACGTCAATATATGTAATCCTAACAATTACGTATATATTTTTTTCTGATATTATTAAGTATGAAACAGACTATTGAAAGTTGAAACAGAGGCCTCACCAAACGTCAGACCGCATCTCGTTCAAAATGTATTATCGACTTTACGTATCATAATTAAAGTTGATTTTTCTACATTGTACAATACTAAGTGCTTATTCCAGTTAGGTACTATGTAAGTTTCTTGGGTAGGTTAGTTCAGGGTTAGGTTAGGTTAAGTTTTTATATAAAAGTAAGTTTTTATGATAAATTATATGTGTAAATTAATGAATTACCTGAATTCACTTATGATTTGGCAGCATGTTCGCTAATCTTAGCCGATCCTTAAAAAAAAAAAGCAAAAAACGAGTAAGAAAACCAGCGAAATAAAAAACAACCAGCATTCAACGTTGGCTGTAAAAGTACTTCCAAGGTCGTGAAATTTATAATTAAAAAGCTTTCAACTTGAAACGTCAAATCAAAAAGAGTTTTTGGCGGGAGTTCGTTAATTTTATCAAATTTTTATTGTAAGTGATTTTTGGGTCGTAAAAGTGGTGTTATTTTGCGAAACAAAGTATCGTGCGAGTGATCAATATTCAGTTCGGTGAAATAACATGGTGTATGGGTCGTAACCAAGAAAAGTGGACCGTGAATTTTGCGCGGGAACGCGAACAGTTCACCTCTTTCTTGGGGACTTCTCTTCATTCCTTCAATCTTTCGACTGTCTCCAAAAACTCCATCGAAGCATTAAAACGTCTAACATCAACGTTTTAATGCAGAAATAAAGACAATTTTACTAAAGAATTGGCTGTATGGACAAGTATCCGAGGCCGTTAAACTAATTAAAAAAAAAAAAAAAATATTTGAGGTTATTGAATTGTTGTCATTGGTATCGGCGTCATTTTCTAACAAACAATCCTGATCTGAAATCTTGACTTTATCATGGCAAAGCATCATCCAGATCTTATTTTCTGCCGAAAGCAACCAGGTGTTGGTAAGTATATACAGAGAAGCTATATTACTTTCATTAGAACCTATATTATGTACCTTTATTAGAACCGAAAAGGTTACTGATGTTTAGATTTTTTAAATTTTGGTTATAAAATTTTCAGCTATCGGCCGTCTTTGCGAGAAATGTGATGGGAAATGTGTGATTTGTGACTCTTATGTACGTCCGTGCACGCTAGTGCGTATCTGCGATGAGTGCAACTACGGGTCATATCAGGGGCGGTGCGTCATTTGCGGTGGCCCTGGTGTCTCGGATGCTTACTATTGCAAGGAGTGCACTATACAGGAAAAAGACGTAAGTACTGACGTTCTTTTAATAATGATTTAAAGATCTACAAATTCAAAAGCAAAGATTTTTTACTACTTTGCTACTCTAGGTTTTAGTAATGATTTTTATGAGAAATTCCAGACTAATTGTCATCATTCACTTGTTTATTTGATGATAATTACCATCATGTTATATCAAAGCAGTGGTAGCTATAGCCTTGTCTATGATAAAAAATATTTCTGAAAGTTTGCACCGTTTTGTTAAGTTGCTTCATGGTGTGTTAAAATATTTAAAAGAAACCTGCACATCGATTTAATATGTCTGAACCCATAAAAGCTTGGTTCCACTATATAAGAGCTAAAGGTGTTTTATGGAACTTGCCACTAAAGTAATATTGGAACTTGCTCCATTTAGATTTAGGGTATAGAACTATAACTAGTGTCAACAAGAAAAAAACATTTACCTTGGAATGGAACAAAGATGTAACAGAAAGATGTAAAATATTTTTTGTGTTTTGTTGCAGAGAGATGGCTGCCCTAAGATTGTGAATTTGGGTAGTTCAAAAACAGATCTGTTCTATGAGAGAAAGAAATATGGGTTCCGAAGACATTAGTGTAAACTTACTCTTGTGTGTGTGCATATTGGACACTTGTGTGATATATTTCATTACATTCTCTAATGTTATTGCTAAGACAAAACTTAAAATCTAAAAACATTTTATTTTGTATATTGTTTTTCATTTACATGTTGAAAGGAAACCAGATGTTCTGAATGGGGGCTATCGCTATTGAATTTGCCACTAGAGACGCTTGTATCGTGTGAGGTCCAATAACATTCACTTTTCACTGGTTTTAGCGAACTTCGTTACATAAATTATAGTTTCTTTAATTTACCAGCTGGAAAGTGATCTCCTTCTTAAAATTATCACAAATATTGATTATTTGGCGATTAATGTGAACACTTTGAAAGCGGAATTAAGAAAAAGTGATAAAATAGGCGGCCTAAAAGAGCAACTATTTCAGAAGTTAGTTTGTTGATATAAAGAAAATAATAAACTTCAAGATTTAAAACTTTGTTTCGGCGCCAATCTTATAAAGTCGCCTTTTACAGGTATACCTCCGGACCTCAGTCTACAGTGGCGCCAACTGGTGAGCAAAGAAACGGTAGTCCCCATTGAATGAATGTTTTTCTGGCACTGGTTGGGAGTCAAGTTTTTAATTTCCTAAGATATATTATGCCAGTTGCCACCACTCCGTCCAGCTCCGCTTCTGTGGTGATGCAGTAGCATAAATAAAAAAGGGGTTTTAAAATAATTTACAGAATTTTTTCAACCTTGGTTCTTGATTGAAATGTTTTGGTGTAGATATGTGGATAACACCGAATAGTTAAATAATACTACCTACATAAATTATTAATAAGCCAAAATTGAAAATTATTGGTGTCTATAGTTAACTTAGCCTAGCATATTGGCATAGTCCCAAAAATCTGGAAAATGGCAAATATAACACCAGTTTTTTAAGAATGGTAATAAGCACGAGGTCTCAAACTATCGTCCAATTTCGCTGTTGCCCACTTTGTCGAAGGTTTTGGAAAGACTGATTCATTTAAATATTTATCCTAGCTCACACACAATTTTAATCAAACAACAACATGGTTTTGTGCAAAAACGATCTACTGTAAGTAATCTTACTATTTACACTAATTATCTTTTTCAGTGTATGGATAAAAAATTCAAGTCGATTCGGTGTACACTGACTTTTGCAAGGCTTTCGACAAGGTGGACCATAAACTACTTTTACGAAAACTAGCATTTAATGGTATAAGGGGTAATTTGTTACGATGGTTTTCTTCTTATGTTGAAAATAGGACGCAAAGAGTTGCTCTTAACGGACATACTTCTGACATTATTTTGGCCACGTCTGGAGTCCCACAGGGCTCAATAATAGGGCCATTGCTTTTTGTCCTCTTCATTAATGATATCGCTGATTGCTTTAAATATACTGACTTTCTGTTATACGCGAACGATCTCAAGATATATCGAGAGATATCTTGTCTTGACGACTGTCAAAGGTTGCAAGATGATCTTAATCGCCTGTCCAACTACTGCACTGTGAACAAACTACATTTAAGTATAGGTAAATGCAAATCTATTACTTTCACTAAGAAAATTAATTACATTAACTACACTTACTCGCTGGGTGGTATCTCACTAGATAGGGTGTATATGATTAGGGATTTAGGCGTACTAATGGGCTCAAAGCTTCACTTTGACGCGCATATCAACCACATAGTTAACAAGGCCTTTCAGATGTATGGTTTCGTGATGCGATTCAGTGTCCCATTTAAAAAAACCTGAATCTTATTTAATACTGTATAACTCATTGATAAGATCTCAGCTAAAATATGCCACTTCTATCTGGAATCCTTTCTACGCAAAGTATCACGAACAGCTAGAAGCAGTACAACGTAAATTCCTACGATCTATGAACTATCGCTGTTATCACTCTAGGTATTCATATGACGCACTCCTCAATAAATATTCTTTAACGACACTTAAAGCGAGAAGATTGCTCCTTGATCAGTTGTTGCTATATAATATATGCAATCAAAGGTTTGACTGCGACAAACTACTATCGCAAATATACATTAATGTTCCGTACCGCTCATGTATCCGAAAGACACGAGCGTACCAGATGTTTGCGCACGCTTCTTGTAAAACAAACGCAGGTAAACGTGCACCACTGCACAGAATCACAAAATTCTTTAATCAGTATTTCTCTGAAGTTGATCTGCTTTCAACCTCACCTAGTTCATTCAAAAAAACTATATTTAAGATAATGAGGCGCGAGGGTCTACTCTCAGTGTGACTGAGTATCATTCATTCTTGGAGGGGACTTTCTATGCTTCAATTCAGCCTTGAATTTTTCTCTTTTAAATTTTATTGTTATAGTGTTGATAACCCTCTATTTTGTATTTGAAGTAATCCGTAGACAACGGGGCTGATTATACTCTAAGAAGTACCTAACTGTTAACAATGTTAATGTAATTTATGAGTGTAATTGTTTGTTGTCTCTAAAATAAACTAAAAAAAAAAAAAACTTAGATTAAAACAAAAAAGTAGGGAGAGATAACTGGTTTTGGTTTTATCTAAGGTCAATAGTTATCTAATGATTATAAACAGTTGTTTATTTTAACAGTTTTATATTTCACTCTTTTTATTTACAATAATAGGTACTTTTTCTATGTGTCAAAGTTTATCTACATCTAGTAGGTACATTTTATACATATTAATTACGCATATAATATTAACATTTCTGCTTCTGCTTAACATTTACAACTCATTTTTTTTTCTAAGGGGTCCACATATTACGTCACACATGAGGGGGAGGGGGGTGGGGTCCAACTTATTGTGGCATTGGGCAAAATAGTATGGGAATTTTTGTAAAATGCGTGACAAAGGGAGAGAGGGGTGTCTGAAAATCTTAAAAACTTAAAAATTGTGTTACTTAATTTATGGATGACCCCTAATTTCTAAAATTACATTCGATCTACCCTTACGAATTTAATACAAACTAACCTATATTAAAGCGTTTAAAACATAATATTTTAAAAGTAAAAGGTTATGGTATGTCAATGACAATTTGCAAACTGCTACCATCAAATTGACAATTAAGTTACCTACGGTTAAAGGAAGCCAAGCTATTGTAGACTTTCTGTTAGCGAGTTTAACATTTTTCAGCAGTTACTTCGAGCCAGTATTGTCTACTAAGATCTTTGGGTTGGCCCTAATCACCGACCGGCGATCCTGTGAAGGATGCAGGAAGCCTCAGCCACACGTACACGTGGAGCTGATCGTTGTGTAGACGGGACATTGATCATGATGATGATGATGAATTCTGTCGTGGTCTTTTCTAGCCAACACCGCTGAAGTTGCTGTCCGCTGTCGATGTGGCGGGGTTGGTCCAAATATTGGCCCCGGTGGAACCGCTGTCAGAGTATGTTGACCTCGCCGGGATGATGGGTGACCGTATGCAGACGCTGCAAAATTAATATCATGGAATATCCCAGAATATTTATATTATTGACTAATTTACTTATTATAATAAAAACGAGACTAAACACAAGCTTTGTGAACACGATCCACGGCCAATACATCGCGACCGAAACGTCAAAGATGTACCTACATAAGTAGTAGGACGTAGTAGATACAGTTTCTTGATTGTACTAAAATCGTATATTTTACTTGTAGTGTTTGGACCCGTTTTTAATTGGTCGATTATGTAGGTCTAATTTGCTAACGTCGCCGCGTTGGCGCATTTGATTTGCATGCAGTTTGTGTTAAATTATGATTGAATAAAGGAACAACTTTTCTCAGTTAATCTCTTAGTTAAAGAGGCCATTGCCTTTAAGTTTATATAAGTATTACGCTATTTCTAAATCACACGTGTCTGTGCCGTTTTTTGTTTCCTTGCATGCATTTTAATGTATTTATAATTAGATTTTATATTCTGGCCTTATAGCCTCGACATAGTCATCAATAACTTTTACTTTCGCTATGTCTTATCGAAGAATTATTACCATGCTAGCATATAGCATTTTCATATTTTGAAGTTACTTACATATTTGAATTTTTTTTTGTCATCACCAGTCTATATCAGTTCACCGCTGGATTTAGACCTCTCCATAAGGAGGATTTTGTCATAATTGCCACGGTTGGCCATCGCTGTTTGGCGAATGGTGGAGAGAAAACGCTGTTCCTGTCTTCTTCTGGCAGTACTCTTTTAGTCACCTCTTACAACATCCATAGGAACCAGAAGGGATGTTGGAGAAGACGTCTTCTTCGTCGTGGCGGAGTGGCGTACACACCGGTTTTCAAGGTATCGCCTGCTCCGAGGTTCCGGGTTCGATTCCCGGACGGGTCAATGTAGAAAAAGTGTTTTTCTACATTTTCTCGGGTCTGGGTGTTTGTGGTACCTTCGTTGTTTCTGGTTTCTGAGTGCTCAAAATAGTTATTCAAATTGGGATCAGAATAATGTATGTGATGTTGTTCACATTATTAATCGTCTCTTAAGACATCCATATGATACGGAAGAGGATTCATATACCGCATAGTATACTTAGATAAGATATAACGACTGCAAAGTAAAGCTTTGTATGTCGAGACTACAGACCCTAGTGTATGGTGAATCTCATGCATGTCGTGCGTCCACTGACCTCAGTTCTTAAGGTCATCAGCTCATTCCCAATATCGTCCTAAGAACATTGCCAAAATGTTTGGTTAAATCAGAATTACTAGTAACGTTCAATAGATATGCTATGATAAGCCAAAATAATAATTTAGAGAGATACAAGCTGCCGTATTTCTTAGATTAAGATAAACTAAATAATGCCCGCGACTTCTTTCACGTAGTCACAGATAATATAATACTAGTACGTAGTCTAAATTTTCCTTCATAAACCCTTCGTTTGTAACGAATACTTACCAACATTTTCACAATCTGTAGTTTAGGAGCACATATAGGACAAACATAGTTACCAACAATTTTTTTTTTGCTTTTGAGTACTTCTTAATGACATGTACTACTTACAAAGGCGTGCTATGGTTTAATTAGAGTAGGTACTCCTTAAAGACATGTACTACTTACAAAGGCGTGGCTTAGATTTATGTATTATAGGTACAATTTGTAACATTTTAGGGTAAGGATATGCGTAGGTTTCTTATATTGAAGCACGTATACTGTGCTCAGAAAGCTTTCACAAACGAATTCAGATTTACAAGACTTGAAGCTTATATTTTTTTACATACGGGCCAATAATGTGTATGGACACTTTTGACTTTGCTTTTGACACATGCATAATTATGTTCAAAGCTGTAATCATCTAAGCACATATTTCTGTAATTCTATTAGATTTTATTACTTCAGAATATATAGCTACGTCGGAAAAGATACGTCTTGTACAAAAATCAGCATAGCTACCTAAATATCTACTCACGAATTGACATCCTCGAGTTTCTTTAACAGCCTCTCGTTCTCCCGGCTTAATAACTCCTGGTCTCTGAGAAGCTGGTCCCTCACGTTGAAGAGGTCAGAGTTTTCAGTTCTCAACGCCGTGTTTTCCTGCATGTGCAGTTGGACCAGGTCCACTAGTTCAGACTGGGGTAGCTGGTAGAGTTTGTTGGGCTCTATCTGGGGTGGTGTGCGACGGTGACCTGAGGGTTGTTACGATCATTAAGACGTACTTATATGGGATAGCAAACGTCTAGCATTTTCTTTTTAACGACTTATTTTCAAGGAATTGCATATTCCGTTTAATTTAACAATTTAATAGCTTTGAGAACAGTTTCAAAACGAATAAAAAGCTTTTTAATCTAAACCGATTGTTAAATAAAAATTATGCCTTTCGGATGTTAGAGGTACCTAGTTAACAGCCGAAAAGGTGGATCGAACTCCGCTGGCTTGCAGCTTTAAGCTTTGAATAAATTTGTCGACACCAACAATGTCTGGGCAGGCCTGTGTAACTCCGCGTGTCGGTACCAAAAACGTACCTACGCGCGGCGACCCACCTGCACCAGGGTGGGCTAAAACAGTTGAGTTTCGCAAGCGAGCGGTGAAGTACGCGCCCGTTTTCACTTGTTCTTCTACCGAAATGGAGAGAAAAAGAAAACGTGCAAAAAGATACTGTGCAGTGTTTAATTGTTTAAATAGTGATGGCGGTAGTAGCTTCTTGTAGCAGTCATCCCTAGCGCGCCGCATGATATAACATCACTGAATAGGTATAGTGTATTATGAATCATATTCTAGAGTAATAAGAATGAAATTATCTTGCAATGGATTTCTGTAGGTGTTTAAACGAAAATGTGCTTGACACTGAGGCAAACTAAATTACACCATATCGTTGACGACATTGAGTTGATATTTCTTTGAATACCATTGCAAAGTCAAGCTTCTGTACGGAGTACTAGTACTTATTCTGTGGTCTGGGTAGCTCAATGGTTAGAGCCACAGAACATGGGAAAAGGTTAAAAAGGCTGTCATGCGCCTCTTGTATGAGAACCGATGTCGCCGCTTGCGCCCCTACTACACATCAACGAGTTCAAAGAACGCCAATCAAGCGAAAAAAGAAACTAATCACAGCGCTCACTTACAAGCATTTGATCATAACCTCTGTGGCGCGACTGCCCCGCCAACATCGCCTTTCTAACCTTTTGCCATGTTCCGTGGTTACAGCAGCTACCCGGTATGCGGAAGGTTGTGGGTTCGAGTCTTACCTCAAACAGTCGAAAATTTTATTTGAGGAGTTGTATTTTTAATTTGACTTTGGTAATAATGATTTATTGATATGTTCAACGGCTGTGCTTTTGTAGTTCATAGACCTCAGATTTTAAATGTATCTTTTAAATTTGCAATAAACACTAAATATCCCTAAACTTGTCAAACTTCTGTAATTCTCGTCTTAACTTACTGTAACTATCCAAGTTATAATCGGTCTGCACATGTAACGCCGTCCTCAGATGTTCGTTTTCTGTTTGTAGAGCATCTACTTCCCTTTTCAGGCTCAGTATAAGTGCATCTCTCGCGTCCTGTAAGAGTATAATAAGGTTTCATTTCGAAGTATGATTGATTTAATTGACTGGGATAGAGTAAAAAAAATGTTTTATAATTTATATTAAACTATCTCATACAATATTGAGTTTCCGATAGTTTACGAACGGTTGCAATCAAGGACCGATTTCTTATTCTGAGTATGGAATATGCAAGTGCTCAAATATCGGAAACAAATTAAAACACGTAAGACCTGTAGGCCTGTAGGCTATGCTTGACACTCGATTTGATTTTAATCCATTTCCAGGGAAATTTATTAAGTCACTTTGAATTTCACGAAAATATGAAGCAAACATGAACACGATCTGGCGCAAGTGTAGCTTTCAAGAACCATTATTACCTTAGAATATTAAATCTATGAGTATTACTAAGTATGTTCAAAATTTGGATCTTAATGCTAACCCTGAACGAAATCGAGTGTCAAGCAAGAGTAAGTCAACCGGTAGGAAACCGGAACAATTATTAACCTTATGATAGTTGCCATAAAAGTTTTATTAATATCGAGTATCTAAGCAAATGAAGTAAACTTACCATTTTGACAATTGGTTTGGATTTAATTTTCTTAGCCCTGGAGGCATATCTTAAGGTGTTTATTGTTTCGCTGAGGTTTGACCTCGTCGGGGCTATGCAAGCAATCTAAAACAAAAATAATTCGATTACTCTTTTTCCTATCCTATCAAGGATCACCTGACGTCAAAGTTTTTCCACTTATTACTTACATACAGTTCTTTACCTGGACTTGTTTTTACGACTTGTGACAGAACACTGGCTTTTAAAGCACGACGCTGGGTGCGTTTCACACTAAAACGACTTGTACAGTAATCGAAACCAGGGACTATTACGTAGTAGTCGTGCCCATTACACCAATTGGGTCTTCGAGATGCTTTATTTGATTATAGATAAATTCAGAACTGGCTCTATCCCTTATCGCATAAATTCCGTAAGATGCAGCTTAAGCGGTTCTGCCAGAAAATACGGGCAGTATGTACCTTAGTATTCCAATACATTATTTGGAACCACCCACAATTGCTGAGGTAACTACCCATCATTGCTTCCACAGCTTGAATTCAATGATGGAGGTCTTTTACCTACAGTGGAATGATTACAGGCTGATACTTATGCTTTTATTTATACTTGAAACCATAGAACAAATACGTGATTAGAATTATCTTATCTTTGTCAGGTTTAAGACTTACCATCAAAGTGACGCCATTTCCTGCAAGGCTATCTGCTAGGAGTTTAGTTAATTTGCTGTCCCGGTATGGAATATGTCCTCTCTTCTTTCCATCGCTGAGCTGTGCTATACAGTAACCTGTAAAGGAGATACATATACAGACAACTTTGTAGCTTTTAAATTAGAGTATTATCATCATTATGTTTTCTCGCCTTATAAGTAAGCTGTTTAGGGACTTGATAAAAGAACTTTACTATAGTAAAGGTCAAATGATTGAAATGATAGAACCGGCCTTTGACACTTGCGATCGCCAACAGTGTGAGTTTTGAACAGGTTGAGGGTAGATTTTATGAAGGAAGTAGTTACTTACTCCCGGTAGCGTAGTAAGTTACGATTCGATTTGTCATGGGGGGATTCAAGTCCTTTTTTTGAGCCTTCTGGATCTGCCACTGATTGCCAGCCCGTCTTCCAAAGACTATAATAACCGTCTACCAAGCGTGGCAACTGTCAAAACCCTCCAGCAGTACCTACTTAAGTCTTAAAACCTAAACTTACCTAAAACCATTAGACTCCTATTGATATTATTAGCCTCCTCCAAAGTCTTGCCGGTGCTATTCGTTTTCTTCGTCATCTCGCTGCCGGCCAGGTCTACAAAGTTGATTTTCCCGTGCGTGGAACAAGTGACGGTTGCGTCTGCGCGTAAGTCGCGGCGCACGCGCACGCTGAGCAGCGTGTGCGAGCGGGAGGAGTTAGCGTTCATCGCGTGAGCGCCTACCGCGCGGTTTCGCATGCCTGAAAAAACAGACGGTAGAAATCAACGATATGTATGTAGTTTTGAACAGCAACGCCCGACTCAGGGCTAATAGTACACATGAAAGTAATTACAAGAAAAATATAAATAAATATTTAACTTATACTTCATTAGTAAAAAACCTTGTTCAAATCTTTCGAGACGTGTGACTAACACCACTAACACGTACGGAAGGCGTTAATGCTACGAGGGCTACTTTGCAATAAATTTTACTATAATTTCCGGGTTACATGGATTTTTCCATGAAAATTTAAGGTTTTTTTTTTTGGCATCAAACTAGTGTACGCTCACCTAAAACTGTCCTCATTTAAATGATTGACGTTGATAGTATATATTTATCCAACGGGATTGGCCATGAGTACTAATATCCATACAAATAATTCTGCCACTTTCACATATTTTCACATATTTGATGACTTAATGACATTAAGACGCCAATATCAATTCTGAGGAGTTACGAAGTTCGCGGGGTCCGTTGATTTTAGTTTATTTTATTTACATCATAGGTATGTGATGCTAAATAGTCCTTCGTTGTCGTTTGGTGCCATAATGAATCGTATTTTGTTTGATACAGTTACAGCAGACTTTTATTTTGTGACTTTTATTCTTTTATTCTTTTATTCTTTTATTCTTTCATTACTTAATAAGTAAGTTCTGAAGTTTTACATTTACTTGCCTGTTTTTATAGTTACATTTTAATAGATAATGTAAATAATATAAGTTTAATTGCTGTGGTAAACTTTTGTCGTTGTTCGTTGTAAGCTCAAGTTGGGAAAGGTGATGAACTGCCGTTTTTACTTGTGTTACCATTAGTTAATATAGAAAAACCTGTTATTGGCTGTACGTTAAATAAGTATTTTGTTGACAGTGTAATAATTGTAAAGCTGTTGGTTTTTTAATAAATAAAATAAAAAAAAATAAAAAAAAAAAAAAAATAATTCTGCCACTTTCGGTGCGGGGGGCGAGGAACGCACACTAACAGCGATTACAACAAATGCATTTTCGATCATGTCGTTACGCACGCATACGAAGAAATTGTCAAACACAAACACGGTCTACACGCAACATGCTTAAACACACGCATGAACAGCCTATCAGTATACAAGATGACGTCATTTTCGTGTAAGAAATGCTAGAGTAAGACACTATCGATATGTCACTATCGATGAGTTCAGCCAATAATTGATAGGCTACTTGGAGTAGAGATGTAATGTAATGTAAATGTAATACTAAGTCAAAAACACATAGAATTTTTTTCAAAGTACAAAATACAGGTAAAAAATTTATTTACACAATTAAATCTACGGGAAACATTGTAATTTTTCGCTTTAACCTTTTCTTTACTTAAACATAATGGTAAAAAAGTCCAATATTGTTATTAACCTTAACCAACCGTAAGTAAAACGTAAAAGTTTTGTGGAGATTGACAACTAAAACGTTGCCTACCTTCTTCCAGAACTGCGAATAGGTCGTCCAGCTGCTCGCAGTCCACTGTGAACTGGTTTTCCACATAGAAACTCCTGCTCTCTTTGGACCATCGCACCTGAAGCGGTTTTCTAGCGCTACCAGGATTCAGTAGATCAATCACCTGAAATGAAGTAATTTCTACATTAGATCGGTTTGGAGAATTACACAGACCGTCCCGATTCCTTTGAAATACTCTGGCAACGTTCAAAAACCTTAGTACTTTAATAGAATGGTTCTCTCAGCCTAACGGTTAGGTATAAGCAGGGTCTTCAGATTGGTAGTTTTTTCCCACTTCGAGGAAAAAAAAAGCTTCGTGCAATTGTTGTGGAAATGAAAACATTGAAGAAAAATTTTTAACAAAATTTGTATGCCATTTGAGTTATCCAAACCAACGAAAATCCATTTAAATGATTTAAAAGAGGAAAAAAGCAAAGAAATAGATTCTTTTCGTAAAAAAATAAAATATCATCTGGGGAAATAAGTCATTCCAGTTCCATGACCTTAGCCAGTTAAGGGCCAAGCCCTGGACCTTCTATAAGATAGACCTGCAAAGCGATCGATCATGTGCTGCCGGCATGTTATCTTTTAAAAGTTGGCTATCTTAGATACTGATTTAAGCTTTCAAGGTCACTATCACAAGAGTTAATGTTATTTAACTCGATTTTTATAAGTTTATATATATTTCTGCACTGTTGCAAACACTATGATCACGGGCATCACGGCAGAAGATGGTTAGGTTGAAACAGGGCCGAAATATCGGCCACATGGGAGTTACAAGAAAGAAATCCCGTTACAACTAATTCGGTTATCTTAGTCCCCCTACTTAAAGGTGCGTTATCAGGATCATACCTGTATAATATTTTACCTTTTCATTATAAATCTCCAAGAAGGATGCCTTCAGTATGAAGTGGCACTCGGGCCGCTCATGGATCAGCTGGAACAGGTACACGAAGGAGCGGACCACCAGCCCGTGCTCCGGGGAGTACGGACTAGTGCCTCTCTCCACCTGAAAAAGACAAATGATGGGCTGAAGCGTGATATGCCATTCACAACGGTTTCCATCTATTTTCCTAAATTTACCCGACCAAGAACAGAATCTAGGACCTTAGGCATAGGTCTATGTCTATGCTTAGATAGATTACACACCACACACATTTAAATTCGAAACATACTGGTATATGAGTTAGTTAGTTCAGGATTTCTACCATGTTGTTTTCATGACTGCACTGTTTGTTGCAAGAGCCATGATCACGGAAGATCTCCGTTACCTAACAGCAACTCCTTGGATTATTGGAGGTAATCACTACTTGTACGGTCATGGAGTTGTTCCATCACCATGGCGCTTGCAACAGTGCCAAAATTTATAAAAAAAGACATGGTAAATCTCTAAATCTAATTTGTATAAGTCACAAAGTCATAATTTTCATGGTCATCATCGTATGATAGTGACCATGAAAATTTAAACAAATTAACTGACTTCACTTCAGATCAGTAAATACCAGTGTAGGTGTAAAATAGTATGGTCAGATGACCTTGATTTTTACCTTCCTCAACCCCATTAAAATCAGTCAAAAATCAGTTTTATTTCTGCAAATAGGCCCCTGGAGGCGCTTTTACACGTCCCAATATTTAACCTACCACTGCTTCGGGACAAATGTGTGCTAGTGCCGAGAAGAAGCAGCGCAAGAAACTCGGTCACTATTGTCAGCCTCTTTTTAAATAAACATGTTTACATAAGATATATGCCAGTGCGAGCTGGTACAATTTAAAGCCAAACGTTCCTATCATTTATATAATCATCAATAGTGTAATAGCCCTTTTTCATTAAAACAACTTTGGTATATGATTTGAATTTATGTACAGGGAGGTCAGCAATTGTTGAAAATACGGATACAATTTCCCATGAACGAATTACCTACTTTTCGCAGTCTGAATCCTGGAACGGCAAGTTTATCTTTATTTCGGGTATTGAAATAGTGTACGTCACTATTTTTGACAAAAAATTCGAGTTTTTTATGGACGTACATAATGTTTTCGAAAATGTATTGAGATGCAACTGTTAGTATGTTGATCTCTTTGAATAGCTCTCTTAGAGAGTCACGGGGTCTAAGGCCGTAAATAGTGATATAAGTATAAGCCACCACCAATATAGATCCTGTGTTCAATGTAAGTAATCATTATATTTTTCGAAGCTCGAACGGCAATCAAGCGAAAGTGATTTAGTGATTGGCGATAATCGATTGGCACCTGTGTTTTATAGCGGAATAATTATTAGGAGTTCAGTAGAACTGTAATTAGGGGTCTGATACTTATCTGTAGTCCAACCTGACCCTGCATTTTGCCTAGATATCGATCATACTGATATTATCAGCCCACACACTTGCTAGACATATACATAAAAGTAGTAACGGCATATACATATATAATCATCTTACTGTAGGGCAGAGGCTTCCATCATTAAATTCAAGTTAGGTAGGTACCACAGCAATGATGAGCACACGCAAATAACCACGCTTGACAAATGCGGATTTGTGATCATAAACCTGATCAATGTTTGAAATTTCGAAACTCTAGTTGTCCGAACTAGACCAACGGGGCGTTACGTACAAATGTCTACATAAACAGATATATACTTTAAACTACACTAGATATAAACATCTCCAAAAGATAATATCAGTATATAAACTTGAAAAATTTTGTCTCAGGCGGGACTCGAACCCGCATCTCCTCGCAACCGGGCGGGCGCCTGAGACAAAATTTTTCAAGTTTATATACTGATATTATAATTGCAATTTAATTGCTAAAATATCAAATAAAGTATCTCCAAAAGATGATTATGACATTATAGGGAGCTTCAAAGATGCTGCTGTCGTATTTTTCTAGTTCTACTTTTAAGATCGAAATTTGGTTAATGAGAAGAAGACGCTATTGCTCGTCTTCTTCAGGTATGGTGGGATCTACTTCCTAGTGGTCCACCCTGGGCAACGGCATCTTTGGTATTCTAACCAATGATATCGGCTAACAGATCCCCCTGCAGTGGTAGGCTTCGTAAGAGGCCGCCTGGATGCTACCACCCTCCTGCCGGAGTCCGGCGCCAAACAGGTTTTCTGTGTTCCGCTGGTGTGTGGGAGAACCAGTTCCTCTAAGTAAGCTCGCTCCATCTTAGGCTTCTTCTTACCCGTATAGTTAAGTATGTTGTCAAGAGCAAGCCCATTATTTATTTAAAAAAAAAGCATTACTCGCCACTCTTTTTGCTTTTGTAATAAATGAGAAGACTCGAACAGGCTCCAAAACGGTTTAATAGATTTAAACCAAAATAAAAATCAGTTTCCTTAAGTCTTTGCCAAACGAATTCTTGAGTGGAGACTGCGTCTCCGCAAACGTAGTGTCGGACGCCCTAGGTGGAGTGATGATTCGCGCAAGATGGCTGGCACGAGCTGGATGCGAGAAGCCAAGGATCGACCTAAGTGGCGTGCAACTGGAAAGGCCTATGTCCAGCAGAAGACTGCGATAGGCTGATGATGATAATGATTGATCACTAGGGTTTTTAGTAGCGATGATGAAATGGACCGGTGATGGGATGAATGATAATGGCTTGTAACAGTTACGTTCTTTTTTCACTTTTAATTTGATCCAAACTAGAAACAATCAATCAATAAAAGCTACACTGAGAAAATGGGTGGTTAGCAAAACCCGATTTTTACTCTGCTAGTGGCACAACTGTTATTTCCGAACGTATGCTCGTTTAAAATTCCAAAAAATTATCTGCTGGTAACAACCGAGTCGATACGGTTATTGTAAAACTGTAAAAAATAGCACAACACTCTGCTAATCTAGCAGTTAAAACTGTCGATTTCAACTACTTAAAATACTCTGTTAATATCTACCAACCGATTCTGTCAGAATCAACCGTGCATTCGTTTAATATTAACAGTGTAAGCATGCTAACATTAAAGTAAATATGCTGCAAACAACCGTTAAGCTCTGTTAATATTAACAGTTTATCTGTTAAAAGGACTAAAATACATAGAGTATATTATAATGATAGCAGAATCTTAAAACTAACTGTATCAGCTTAACAGAGTTAGCACGGTTTCTGTTAGCAAATTATACTGTAAGAGTGTAAGCTGTATCGTAACCAATTTACTTGGTTGTAGATAACAACTATACGGTTGCATTTAACCGTCTCGTTTTCTCAGTGTATTAAACCTCATAGATACCTACTTAGGTCTACGGTCCCATAAGTTGTGAAAAATTCAAACATCTCGTTACGTAAAAAAAAGATACCGTCGTTAATTTCAGTTTCCGTTTCATTCGGTTATTACACTTGTCCGGTTTCTTTCTTTACATGTCGAACTCCTTATAAGAGGTAAATAAAAAGTGAAAAGATATACGCACAGGGATAGGTAAGGGTAGCTACACACTTAAGCGGGCCGGCATTAACCGGCACGGCCCGGGCGGTAAAATCGAATAATGTAGATGAATGTTAGAGAAGAATACCGCTCGGCTTTCATTAGGCGGGCAACAACAGCGGGCCGGTATTAACCGGCAAAGCCGGGCGGTATCGAATATATGTAGATGAATATTCGGGAATCACAAACCGCTCGAAAATCTAGATCAGCTAAAAATGTGGGACAAATACGTGTTGTTAGTTTCTGCAAGTTTTGTTGTTGTTGCTGGATCTTTATTACGAAAACCCCGAAGATTCTGGTTGCAAAGTGGCCTTCGGCTTTTTCGTTCCACAACGAATCATATGTCAACCCGAATGAACTAACCGATCGGCACAAGCCGATTAAGTGCAGTAATTACTTCGGGTCGGCTTTGTTGTTCGATAAATACTGCCGAACCTAATATGCCGACCCGCTCGTGTGTGTAGCTACCCTTATTAAGATTTAGATAAAAAAAATGCAATAATTAATTTCAGAATGACCTTAATGTTTTGTTGTGACCTATATAGGTACAACGTATCAAAGGAATTAAATCAAAATAATACATCTAATTCTATGTTTGAACCCATTTCTGTTCAGTTGTTATAGACACAGATAATATAATACTTTATGTGACTTTCTAACTATTCAAAATCACCAGTTATTATAATTGTAACGGCCTATAATCATCCCACTGCAGGGCAAAGGCCTCCATCATTGAAATCAAGTTATCACAGCAATGATGGCTACAGGCAAAATCACCACGCTTGACAAATGCGGGTTGGTGATCACAAACCCGAGCAATATTCGAAAATTTCGAAAATCTTGTTACTCGACCTGGGGATCGAATCCATGACACCGAGATCTTGGTCCGGTGCTCTAACCACCAGACCAACGACGCATTTGTCCTATGTATTGAGTAGTCTTAAATCCCATAAGGCTATAATGTTTGTTCATAGAGCTGATTGCGACCATGGATCCGTGATTTATGGCAGGACACACAAACACCTATCGGTATAAAATATGTACGTAATGAAAATAATTGTAGGATGTCCAACAAACCACCCTGTCACGGGGGCAACGTCACGCGATGCGACGGGGTATTGCACGTGGACACATATCATTATATGTTAGATGCTTTAAGTTTTATGTATTCACTGTGGAAATTTTTCATTTTAACAAATTTCTAAAGTCTATTGCTTGTGGATGTTGATAAGTAGTATAACTTAATATAAAAAATAAGTACTGTATTAATGATTTATCTTTTACTAGCTCTTGCCTGCGTCTTCGTATGCATGGACTACGGTAGGTATTGGGTTTAAATAGAAACGCATGTATACTTAAAGAAATATACTTATATACTGTATTCAAATTAACTTGGCTTATTTAGTAAACAATAATAGCCGCTTTACTTTCTTTACTTTCTAATGGCCGCTGGGCGACTATAGACAATCGATAGTGTTGGGATCATTGATTGAAGTAGCGAATATAATCCAAAATAAAAGCAACGATTATTAAAGTATTCGTGATGATAAAACGATTGATGAACGTTTTTAAAATTAAGCACATTACCGCTGTTGTGACCACGTGGAGCAAGTGTTGCTAGTGTGTGTCATACCAGGTTGTTTTTCTACTTTCATTTGTTTTATCAACGTTTACTTATAATATCAGTATATAAACTTTAAAAATTTTTCAAGTTTATATACTGATATTATAAGTGCAATTAAGTTGCTAAAATATCAAATAAAGTATAACGTTCACTTATTTAATTTCTCCATGCATTTGTTTATTTCCAGATTATTTGTGATTAAATAAAATTGTTGATCTCACTGTTGTTCTCAAATAGCGCAAAGCCTCACACACCCCAACTTATTTTTATTATGATTGGATATTACAATAAAATTGCTGGAACGATTTCGATAATTTTTTTTGGTGGTTATTGTCAGAAGAAGGTTCTTGTGAAATAAAAACCACAATATTAAATCATTTTAATACGGTGGTTAAGTATTCTTAAATTATGACAATTTTAAGTTTTTCAATATTGCCATAAGGCGTTTGACATAATATTGACGGAATGCTTGCTGCAAATATCGCCAAATGGGATGTAAACAAACTGATATTTTCTCATAGCCAGTTATCTATATAAAGAAAAGAGGAGTGTTGTCTATCATAATAAAGCATTAGATTAATGAGCAATTAGTATCTGAAATGTTTTTTTATTAACTACTAGCTGTTGCCCGCGCCTTCGTCTGCGTCAATTCCTGTTATTACTTGGGTATTTATTTTTTGGTTGAACCGTTTTGGCAGCGCACGCAACAGAAGCATTCAATTGAGAATAATTTTCCCCGTTTTTGAAACATTTTTTACTGATGCTTCGCTCCTGTCGGTCGCAGCGTGATTTTTTATAACCTAAAGCCTTCCTCGCTAAATGGACTATCTAACACAAAAAAATTTTTTTAATTCGAACCAGTACTTCCTAAGATTAGCGCGTTCCAAAAAACTCTTCAGTTTTATAATATTAGTATAGATTCCAATTTCAAATCAATAATCATAGTGAAGACAGGTCAATGTCTGTCCGGTCCGCTAATCGACAATAAATCTCTATCTCTGTATGACCGCAAGGAAGAATGTGAACACGATTAGGTAACACTACCACCACCGTAGGGTAAATTGTGTTCTGTGACCACTACAACCGATACTATTTTGATAATAAATAGCAAATTCTCAAAGCAGGGTGCAACACAGCGGTCTTTAAATTCGTAATGCTAACATTCGTTTATCTGTCTCAACACTAAAATTCAAAGATAAAGTAAATTTACGAAATATCAAACAGTCGTGTAATTTTTTATCTGTTGTGGTGATTTATAATATTTTGATAAATTGATTAATATCGGCAGTTTTTAGTGAAAAAATAAATTATAACGTGTTGTTTTTGCATACAAAACTTCTATACACAGAATACATACCTAGTCAGGAAGACGTGTTTTTGTTTAAAGTTAAATTGAATAGACTGTACATACAGGGTGAAATTTTAACCACTTTCCAAAATGTTTATAGGCGTTCAGTATCGTATTTAGAGCCCATTTATGAAGTAAAAAATGTAAATCAAGTTTTTAACCGAAAGTTGTTTTCGGAATATAATTTTCAATTTTTACGGTAGGTATTAGGCCTGTTAAGGTATAAAGGGAAAATCAAAAACTTTGAATAGTATCGTAATGAATGAACGAGATGCGTATCGCGTAAAAAAAGTGTTGCTAGGCGGCCATATCAAAAATTTTTGATTTTTGGCGGGCAACTTCTAAGTGCTTTATCTTGACATTTTTGTACTGGGATATAACAAAAAAAAAGGAGATTTGTTTTTTGTCTCGTAGATTGATATATTAAAATTTTGAATGTGGTTAAAATTTCATCCTGTATAACCAATTGTGTGTTTTTACCCAAACCTTGTAACTACGATTCTAATTCTGTTTTTATTGTTTTCGATGAAATGCAAGTCTGATATTAATGAAATTGATAACGATTAACGAATTTTTCTCGAATTCGAGTAACGATTACGTTAAAATGAAATCCGCTAATCCGTATACTGTTATTAATATACAGCAAAGTTTGGCTATTCAAGTTAATTTTAAACACTATACCTACCGACTTGACTGCCCACATATACAATGACCATAAATTATATGACATGTGCCTGTATGTTACGGAATTTCCCTAATAATTAATTATCTAAAAACAATTTGTCACGGAAATAACTATAGTGTTGCCAAAGAACACAACTATCAAAATGACAGGCCAGTGTTGCAAGACCTTTGGTACACTATTAAATGTATCGTTAGTAACCTTGAGATCGACATTTTGGACAAAACGCCTTTAATACGTAGAGGTTCTAGTTAAGCTGGTTTATTATAGTATTTGGCCGTGAAATATGGTAATTGTTTTATATTTAGGAATATCTAACAAATAGAATTATTTTGTGTGGCAACTCACAATATTTTTCAACACCAGCCTATTGCAGTCCACTGTTGGAGACAGAGGCCTTACTCTGCAACACAATGTCCGTATAATCGAATCAATCTGTCCCTATCACTCGTACCGATTTCTAAAAGTATCTGAAAGATCCACTGTTGGAGACAGAGGCTTTACTCTGCAACACAATGTCCGTATAATCGAATCAATCTGTCCCTATCACTCGTACCGATTTCTAAAAGTATCTGAAAGATCCACTGTTGGAGACAGAGGCCTTACTCTGCAACACAATGTCCGTATAATCGAATCAATCTGTCCCTATCACTCGTACCGATTTCTAAAAGTATCTGAAAGAGACAGATATAGCTGTAAATACGAACTCTGTGTTGCAGAGTAAGGCATCAGGTCTCCCAAAAGGAGAGTTTTGCTTGCTAACTGCTTGCTAACTGGGTTGGTTAATAGTGAAGGGAAGACGCTGCTGCTCGTCTTTTTAGTCCTTAATACGCCTATTTACGTTACCCATAGCAAGTAGTGGTGTTATTTTTTTTTGTGCCTTTAGACATTAGATATGTAACTAAAAAGTTGATGAGACTACCTGCACTAATCCCGTCTTTTTAGTCCTTTAGACGCCCATTACGACGCCCATAGTAAAACTAACACTTAGTTTACTTTTGTGCCCTTAGACATTAAAGGTACATAAGTAAAACGTTGATGAGACTACACTAAGTTTAGTGGCACTTAAGTGATTTGTATTTTGTGAGCACAGAAAGGCGTTTTTAATCTACCTATTCCTCTTAAAACGTTACGTATAAACGTTATTTTCCCTTGCTAAGCCGGAACAACAAAAATGATACTGAATAAGCAAAGGTTTTTTGGAGATTGATTTGTTCAATTGATTTTTTGATTTTTCAAGTAGGTCTGGCAGTTTAAATATCGGGCCAAGATCTCGGGGTCCCGGGTTCGATCCCCGGGCCAGGCAACCGAAAGTTTCGAATTTTCGAACATAGTTCGGGTTTGTGATCATCACCAACCAGCATTTGGCAAGCGTGGTGATTATTCCAGTACCCAGAATGTGTTACGGTTAGGAGATGCAGTACCTGTCTCGTAACTCGAAACACAGAATGTTAATCCCTAAAAAATTGACACATGAAAACAAAGGTCTAATCTAGGTCTAAAGGTATAAATAACTAAAGGTCTAAAGGTCTGTCGCACGCGCGCACTTAAGCGCGCCAGATCGTTTCGCGTAGATCAAAGTAAACATCGATCTTAAAATATGTCGGCGACGGTAAAATGTTCACAGTGTAACATTGTGATTGACGAAATGTTAAGTTTGTTAACGAGAGTTTGATTCGTATTTGTGTGTCTTCTTTTACTAGTGATGAGATCAAAAAGTCAAAGACGTTACTTTTTGAATCAGTGCCAACGAAGATGCGAAATATTACGCGTAAACAAAAGGGAAAGGAAAACCGTGATGTGGTGGATATTATTGTTTTACTGAAGGTGATTGATCCTGATGTGACTCCTATATTTGTTGCGCGTCAACTTGAAAAACTGCCTCCTGTGACTTTTGACCACCTCGACGTCACAAAGCTTTTAAAGGACCTAACTTTACTCAAAAGTCAAGTGCTAAATATTAATATGTCCTATGTATCTCAGGATCAGCTAAAACTGGAGTTAGATAATATAAAATATGATTCGATACCGTTAAGAAGTAGACATACTCAAAATAACGCCATAAACATGACTCGCGGAGGATGTACTTATGAAGACAGTGGCCCGATAGGATTATCGTATATTAGCGAATCGAATTCAGTTTTACAGAATACGAGTGTCGAAAGTGCGCATTACCCATCTTTACCCGCAAAAATACAGCCTTCCAAGTTGTGCAAAGATAAAAAAGAGGGTATGCCGACACCGTGCAACACAGTGTTAGACACTGCACTGCACAGTGCATGCAACGACGCGCCGATAAGCGAAACCGGCTCTGCGCCTCAACAGCCTGTAGGTATCGATCAACAGCTGATTATTCCCGGTGCTAGCAGAATAAATGTTGATGTTGAAAATAGTGAACAAAATACGGAATCTGACGGCGGATGGGTCAAAGTGCAAAAACGGAAAACTAAACCAAATTACCGTTACTATGGACAAATGGGTATGAGTAGTAAGGAAGACGGAACATTTAGAGCCGCTGAAAGGAATTCCCCCATTTTTATTACTAATATCCACAGGGACACTGAGGAACAGGATATTGTAACTCACATCTACGAGAATACTAAACAAATGGTAAAATTACAAAGAATATCTACGAGTATTAAGAAAGAAGCAAATCATAAGGCTTATAAATTCTTTGTACCCGTATCATCACTACCTCTGTTTCTAGACGAAACATTATGGCCAAAAGGCGTAATATTTAGACGTTTTGTTCATTACAAACATAAAGACGGCGCGAGGACAGAAATTAATGACAAACAAAAATATAACAATAGCTAGTTTTAATTGCAAGAATGTTAAAAGTTCTGTCGATGACATAAGAGGCCTTTGTTGATTGTTCGATATAATTGCTCTGCAAGAAACATGGTTGCTGCCCGAAGAGCTGCCGTTACTCGGCAGCATAGATGGCGACTTCGGCTTTACGGGTACTTCGGCGGTGGACAGCGGCGCTGGAGTGTTGCGCGGTCGCCCCTATGGTGGTGTTGCGTTGCTCTGGCGGCGCTCTGCGATGGCTAATGTCACAGTAGTGCCTTGTGATAACCCACGAGTATGTGCTATTAAAATTGTGTCTGAAGATCGGTCTTTATTAGTGCTCAGTGTATACATGCCCACGGATGCAGTGCACAACCTTACGAAATTTACACACTGCCTCGGTACGGTAAGCGCTATCATAGACAGTAGTGACATAGAAAATGTTTTTGTTGCGGGTGATTTTAATGCTCATCCTTACGAACCGTTTTATAACGAACTAATGACTTTTTGTGACGACAATGAATGAAGTTGTATAGACATTGATACTCGTAAGTTAGGGTTGACATCTGATACTTTTACCTTTATTAGTGACGCGCATGGGACGACCAGATGGTTGGACTATTGCTTAGTAACGAAATCAGCTTATTGTTTGGTTGAAAATGTGTATGTTAAATATGACGCACTATGTTCAGATCATTTTCCTTTAATAATAGAATTTAATTTTCATCTCATTATTCCTAAATTAATTGTGATTGATAATGTTGACTCGATATATAAAAACATTGGAAACAGTTGTAGTCCCTATTGTTAAAAACAGTACCGGTGACGTGGCAGACAAAAATAATTACAGACCGATCTCACTGGCCACTGTGATAGCCAAGGTTCTTGACGGCATGGTAAATGAACACCTCAACAAACTCATCACATCGCATGACAACCAGTTTGGTTTTAAACTCAAGCTTTCTACTGATAATGCGATAGTGTGCATGAAGCATGCGGTCAGGTACTACACTGGTAGAAGCACGCCAGTGTTTGCTTGATTCCTCGACCTATCAAAGGCATTTGATTTGGTTTCCTACGACATCTTGTGGAAAAAACTTAGCCAAGCAAAAGTACCACCTGAGTTAATCAGCATTCTTAGGTTTTGGTATGGAAACCAGGTCAACAATGTGCGATGGGCGGGCGTTCTGTCGGAACCGTACAGGTTGAGGTGTGGGGTGAGGCAGGGAGGGTTGAGCTCGCCAACGCTCTTTAATTTGTACGTCAACGAACTGAGTGTCGCGCTGAGTAGTCGCCATGTAGGTTGTCATGTGGACGGAGTCTGTTTTAATTACATTAGTTACGCGGATGACATGGTACTGCTCAGCGCGTCAATCGGTGGTTTAAGAGAGCTCATAAGTATCTGCGAAGCTTATGCTGGTAGCCACGGTCTTAAGTATAACGCGAAGAAAAGCGAACTTATGGTGTTCAGATCTGGTACGCAATATCCGGCAGACGTACCTCCCGTAACATTAGCTGGTGTAGCCTTACGACTTGTGCGACGTTTTAAATATCTCGGACACGTGGTGACTGATGATTTACACGACGATGCGGATATTGAGCGCGAACGGAGGGCGCTGTCGGTCAGAGCGAATATGATTGCCCTCAGGTTTGCACGTTGCTCGTATCAAGTAAAGGTGACACTCTTTCGAGCCTTTTGCACCTCTTTCTACACGTGCATTCTGTGGGTTACTCGTACGCGACGAGCGATTGATGCTCTTCGCGTTCAATATAACAACGCCTTTAGGGCGCTCATGCGGCTGCCCCGCTTTTGTAGCGCTTCGGGGATGTTTGCCGTCGCTCGAGTGGACAGTTTCCAAACATTAATGCGCAAGAGAGCGACCTCGATAGCGCGGCGAATGAGGGACAGCCGCAACAGCCTCCTGGCTGTAGTCGCAGAACGTTTGGACGGACCGTTTTTGGGGCTCTGGATGTCACTGCACGCACCAGTACCCAGCAATAATTATATATACTAACATAGTTTTAAGAATGGATTGTTACTAACACGAATGGACTTATGTCTGAATAAATAAATTTGAATTTGAATTATTGCTGTGGTAACTTGAATTCAATGATGTAGGTCTTTTCCCAGCTGTGGGATGATTATAGGCTGTTGCTTTACTTATAGACGATACGAGAGACGCCTTCTTAAAAAAATATATAAAACTTGCTCCTACAAACTGACGTAGCTCAATAATCAATACGTCGCCGGCCATTTTTCGTTATATTTTTCATAATTGTTATTGTTATTAGCTTTAATCGCCTGTCGATAGCGCTCGTTAGCTTGTCGCTTATTAATGCCACGTTACGTCTACAATGTAAACAAGGTGGCTTTATACTAGGGGTTAAAGTATGAAATTTCCGTTTTGTATGGACGAAATCGAGAAAAGTCATTTTTCCATACTAAAAATTTTTTAGTTTTTTTAAAAACGCCTGAACCCTTTTCGATGCAATTAAAGGTGAAAGTTAGATGGTTATAAAGCTACGCAATATAGTATTTTAATTTCTGAAAATCAAAGTATATAATACAAATATACTTAATTGAAGCAAGAAGGTCAGCTGACACATTATAAGGGGTCTTTTTAACGACTTCCTTTGAAGTAATAGGCACTAGTATTGCATTTTCTCTTTAAGTCAAAAGTTACTTTATTTAGTTTTTGATACAATACAACAAGAATTACGCAATAATATGACTATACTTACGAGCTATAAACAAAATAAAAAGTGGGAAAATAATCGGCAATTTCATACTTTAACCCCTATTATATGGCCTTTACATAACGCTTAAGACGCCTGTTGCAATGTTTTTTAGATCTAGGGGCCGCATAAAGGCGCTTTGGAAAACTGTGACATTAGATCATCCTTGGAAGACAACCTCACGATAAGAAGGAGAAAGTCATACTTAAAGTTATCATAAATAAAGTTATTTAATGATTAGTGCACGCCAGAAGACTTAAAAAAATTGTTTAGCTGCTTCTACACTGTGCATTTTTCAGAGCGCGACTATTTTTCTAAGGTTTTATATAAAAATTGTCGTAGTCCTCAGGAGACGTTGTCACCTTCGCTGCGCTCCGTCGAATGACCTACGTCGTACGTGTTGCGTTTGTTTGTTTATTTTACTAATAATTGCATTAACTGCATTGCATGCATGTTTTCAGGAAAGGCTCACTAACTCTGTGTCGGTGCGAGTAATGTGGTGTAGGTACCTACGCCACTGTGAACGAACGGAAATTATTATCATAATAATTTTTACTTCATATTTAGTTGTGGATTCTCGGAAAGTAATTTTATTTATTTATTTTATCTATATTGCACAATTAAAAAAAAGGACAAATGGCGGACTGAATGCCATATAAGGCATTCTTTGCCCGTCGCGTCGTCCATTAATTTAAGCAGATTATTATTATTATGTTATGTGGGCGGTGCGCCAGTAATGTCTGCTCTATTCATTTTATATTAGAAGTAGCCAAGATCAAGTTACGAGATCACGCCAGAAGAAGTTGGATGGAAAGAATAACTCACCAAGCCAGGACGTCCAGTCAAAGTATGGGTCTTCCCGCTACCAGTCTGCCCGTAGCAGAAAGCCGTGCAAGAGAAGCCTTCCACTGCCATTTCAAGCAGCCTCTTTACTCCGGAGTACTCCAGAACGTCTTCCTAAACGATAGAAGAGAGGAATTAAGAGGTTTTTTAGGGTTGCTCACACATCGAATGTAAATACTGTAATACACTGCATAGTGATTACATCGCACCAGTGTGGAAAGACTGTGATATTTAAATAATAGTTCTTTTTTTAAAGTAACTGAAATTCAAAAGTTTTAAAGTACTCTCCTGTGAAATCAGTCATTTTGAGATATCACAATCTTTCCACAAAGGTGTGACTTGTTCAGGGACTGACAAATCTGGGTGACTTGCCGGATTCCTAAACGCGAACAACAAATAACGAAAACAGATCAATACGAGTCAAACACGTGTTAAAATAACTTAATAAACGTTCGCTAAGCAATGTTGTATTGACGTCAAACTCAATCTACATCTACATCAACATCTCCATCTACAAATATTATAAAGAGGAAAGATTTGTATAATTGTGAGTGTGTATGTTTGTAACGAATAAACAAAAAACCACTAAACCGACTTTGATGAAAGGAGATGTCCCAAATTGTATGGAGGCCAGGCCCAGAACCTGTACACCCCACTAAAAGATAGACCAATACACCTACAAGATTTTGTTATTATCCAATTCTTTTAAAATGGCTTCGTTAAGTGGTTCAAATAAAGAGTTAAGTAAGAAAATAGCAATACAAAACAAAACCATCATGGCGGAAGATGACATTTTGATGACATCTGTCAGTTTTGGTTTCATAATCGCACATCTAGGAGTCGAGTGCCATCGCTTGCTGTAGTAACAACAAACATTATGAAAGTAATGTGTCAATCAATACCAAATCCAGAAATCGAAAATGAGGTCGTTATAATGAACTACATTTAAAACGCGACAAGCAGAACAAAAACTTGAAGTGAATGATTATGCCAAAGTGACAAGGGGTATCTGACAGCTACTGACATTTAAAGTTTTTTTAGATTGACGCCATCTTGGAATGCCTATGAAGTTTGATAAATTATTCGATCTTGTTTATTTTTGAACCACTAAATTATATGTTATATTATATGTATTTTTCCCAGAATCAATAAATTTTTCTTGATTTTTTTAAATGGTGTACTATGTCTGGGCCTATTATAGGACATCAAAAGCTAGTACAGAATAATGATACATTATTCTGAGTCATTTACTGCTTTTCGTGTGACTTTCCATCAAGGACAGTCTGGAGTGAGAGATTGCCAAGTCGCTGTCTATAGGCCTCTAGTGCATATAACTTCAAGGCCTTTTTCTTTTCGAGGCTTGGAATGGAAACTAACTCTTCAAGTACAATATTTTTTACGACAAGAAGAAGATTGAAGGTTGGGTCCGGTTGTATTTATTTGGAACACCTTTGTATCTGTTTTATAACCTCTTTTTAACGTTATACACCGTTCGCGTTCATTTTTATCTTCTGACAAACGAAAGCCATGTTATGTAACCATTATGTATGATATCTTAGCAGTGTTAACTTATTTTACTAACAAAAATAATCTAGGAAAAATATAAAATGTTGATTCAGACTATTTCTTTTCTCCACTCGGCTGCGTTCGGGCCTCGCGTGAATGTACCTTACACAGCAACATCCGTGCACGTCACGGCGTGTTACAAAATAAATAATCTAAATCAATTCATATTTTCTAAGATTAACTAACGATTTAATCAACATTAGAAAATTTATAAAATGATGATTTTCTAAGATTATTTTTATCTATGAAATAATAATAACACTTTCTTTGATATTTTAGCAGCTTAATTGAAATTATAATTGCGCCCGGCGCGGCGCTATACCATTAAGTCACCGAGACACTAAATCATAGGCGTGAATTTGCGCGCCCGGATTGCGAGGAGATACGGGTTCGAGTCCCGCCTGAGACATAAATTTTCAAGTTTATATACTAATAATAACACTACCAAAATGTTATACATAATTGTGACATAACAAAGCTTCTTTTGTCACACGCTGTAAATACACGGTGTGTGATGCAATTAATTATTGAATTACGAACCTGTGTTGCCGCCGGCTCGAAGACGACGTTATAGGAGAACACTTTCGGCTTCTGTCCCGGCGTCATGGTCTGACAGATCACCTGACCCTTGCCGGGAAACTCGAGGATCTCCCTTTCTCCAGAGGCCTTCTCCTTCTCATTTAAGGGACGTATCCTGTTATTATAAAAATAAATATACATTTTTATACAGATTTAAACCTTCATGATCACTGTAATGTCATGATGTAGGGAGGGGGGGGGGGGCATTCTCAATTGTAAAACAGATTTTACGGATTTTATAGATTTTTATTTTTGCCCTCTTTTTAACCATGTCATTTATTTTTATCCCAGCAGCAAACTGATTTCAACTTTCATTGTCACTGTCACTAGAGTTAAATAATTCGGTGTTTTCCCCTCAACGTGTTTATTATGAGTTTTCGATATTTTAGTACTTTTGCAAGCGCCATGATCATGAATATCGGAAACTCAAAAAAATAATGTACGGTGGGGGTCTCCGACGCCTAACCACTTCCAACGAAAATTGAGTGCAGTAGGTACTAGGTACACAAAAACGGATGACACCTCAAGCAATAGACGACGCGAGTTGTAAGCGATTTTGCTCTTAAGGTGGTCAGACGACGGAGAAGGCGATAATTTTCATTTTAATACTAGAAAAGTTTTTTTATAATAATTTCGACATGGTCTATTATGTCCACATAAGTTCACTGCTGGACATATTAAGAGGACTATTCAAGAGTTTGTCCATAATCAGAAGCAGTTCGACCAATGGTCGAGAGAAGACACTGCTGCCCGTCTTGTTGTGACAGGGTTCTTTAAGTCACTAACAACACCCATAGGAGGAGACGGGTTGGTGCCATTATAGGTAAGGTTACCACTACACAGCTATGTGTGTAAAAATATCGTTTATTAGAACTTTGGGTCTCGACAAATTATCGTTTCTTTCTTTCTTTCTATTTTAAACTATTAATGTCCATTGAGTTAAAAGTATAAAACAGAAATTAAACTAAATCTGAATGACCCCTGTTCCCCAAAAAAACATTTAGTTTTCACACTCGTAACAGCGCCTTTCCGCGACCTACATCAGACCGATTTCTCAGAGAGTTCACCGAGTTGATGGTCTACCCATAGATTTTCGTTCAGTGCAAGCCTGAGTTACCATTTTAGAAACTTTTCGCCGAAACTGATTTGTATATTTTTCTCTTCTTGCACCGCCTGTTTTATTTTAGCCTGGCCCCAGGGTTGATGGGTAGAAAATGATTTTGACTACTAAATTTTTACTGTGCAATAAAGTGTAAACATATTAATAAATACAGTAAATCACAAAGGAAATACAATTGCTCTCTCCATTGACCGTTGTACAACCTTGAGCTTTTTTATGAGATCTTTTTAGTTTTTGTGGAAATCTGAAACAATGAAAATACCATGGCTTTAGAATTCCTCAGACCGGTATCTAGTCACTCGAATATGGAGGTCGTTTATAGGTTATCCTTAAAGTTGGTCAATCATTTGGTAATAAAGAAAGAAAAATAAGTTACAAGTCGGCTACTTTTTCATTAAAGTATCGTTTGACAATTGTCGGAGCATAATACTAGTTTAAAGTTTTGTAATGTTGTTTTAAAAAGGTTAATTATAACATGTACAAAATTATTGGTTAGTTTAAAATACGTCATACTCGTAAACCTGTATAATTAACATTGAATATTACTGGAGACCTTTAATTTAGTCCTTAATTGACTCAATATTAATGGGTATAATTAAATTAGTAAGGTACAGAGTTGGTTTTTGATTATAGATTCTAATACAGCTAATTTTAGGCATGTGAGAATTTATTTATTTAGTCCAATGATACTTAAAAAGTATATATGTATTACTAGCTATTCCCCGCGACTTCGTACGCGTCAATTTCTGTTTTTATATTTTTACAACATTTTTTACTGATGCTTCGCTCTTATTGGTCGCAGCGTGATGTTATATAGCCTAAAGCCTTCCTCGATACATGGACTATTAAACACAAAAATAATTATTCAATTCAAACAAACAAACAAACAAACAGATTCTTCAGCTTTATAATATTAGTATAGATTTTACAGGATGACTTTTTCATCATCGTCCAAATTGTTTTATAGGCGTTTAGTATCGTATTTAGAGCCCATTTATGAAGTAAAAAATGTAAATCAAGTTTTCACCCAAAAATATTTTTCGCATCATAGTTTTAAATTTTTACGGTCCCAAGCTGAAAGGAAAGTGGAGCTGAAAGGAAAGAAAAAGCTGAATGAAAGGAAAATCAAAAACTTATGGATAGTATCGTAATGAATAAATAAGATGCGCATTGCGTAAAAAAAGGGATGCTAGGAGGCCGAATCAAAAATATTAGATTTTTTGCGGACATTTTCTAAGTGCTATATTTAGACAAAAAATACATGATTTGTTTTTTGTCTCGTAGATTGCTATATTAAAATTTGGAAAGTGGTAAAAATTTCATTCTGCATGAACTAAAAGTATATTTTAAAATATCATTGATTTAGACAAAAAAACATTTACATGTTCATATAATTAAGTAGGTGTTGCAGTTTCGAAAAGGTTACAAAATTTAAACAAAACTGACTGCTATTTTCGATTGGTGTAGCGGGCCTTTGAAAGCGCGTTTTATGATATATTTTTTTAATACTTGCTATTTGCAACGTAATTAATATAGTTAATAAAAAAAAGCTTTATTAATTTTTCAGACACAATTTTTCACAGCTGATCTTCACCTAAGTCTGAAAGCCAATTCACTTATTAAGAAAATATCTTTTTTATTTATGGGTAAGTTGAAAAATTGCTGAATTTTGTTAAAATGATATGAAGCTATGAAACATCCAGTTTGTATTTGTAAGAAAATTTAAAACAAAAATTATACTGTCTTACCCAATGTAAAATTTACATTTTCGACCCATATTTCGGTAATTTGCGTACAAATATGTCGTGTATTGATTATAACGTAAAAAATATGTAACCTATGTACGTTACATATTTTTTTATTTAATTTTTATACATTAAGGGTAATCTAAAAAACCTGAAACGTATTTACTAGAACAGATCCTCGCACTAAGTATTTTAAAGTACTATGCGGCACCTATTCTAATTTTCTAAATAACTAATCCACGAAGTATTTTTGTAAATTACACGATTTCCGACCCTACATCGAATAATTAGAGCTATCTGACCAATTACTAAGTGAAACGTACTAATACTAGGTGGCTTAGGTGGAATAGGTATCTGGATCGAGTAATAGATAATGCTAGGTAGGTAGACTAGTATCAAATCTACCTAGTACAACCCATTTCTCTCTGTCTAAGGTCAGTTAAGATATTTTCGTCGAATAAAATACAATATGGCTCATTTGAAAGTCACCTATTTGTCAGCAATCATTTATGTTAATGACATTTTAAAATCAGTCTTTTTTTACTTATTCAGTCTGATAAGTTTTATCTGACGTTTGAAAAATCGGCTCCTAGTCTATTTGGAACTTAGATTTGGAATATGGTTATTAATATTCGAAGCAGATACTGAGATTTTGTAGTTTTCATTCAGGGCTCACTAATTCTTTGTACTTTCTAGTACTTCGACGTTTATCATCGACCATTGCCGATGATAAATTCCAAAAATTTCCATATTTTCCTTCTGAAGTCGACATCATGCTATCGGTGAGGCGTATTTATCGCAACAGATAAATTTAACAGATATTTAAATACCAAATATAACAACTGTTCTTCCTAAGATAAATATCTGTTATAAGAAATAACAGCTAAATCTTAACAGTTGCCGTAAGAACAGTAGAAGAACAGATGCATAAAATATTGCTTGGCTGTTGCTGTTATCTGCGCGATAACTGTTATTGTATCATCCCTTCTCATTCATTTCGCTTATACACAAAAAAGAGGCACCTAGTATTGACTAAACAACAAATTTAAATCAACCTCACATTCGCAAATATCATAGGCAAAATGTGTCTTCTTAATTTGGTTTTATGAGCTGTTTAATAGCTCTATCTCTTTTTTTCGATCGCGTTGGAAAGAGAAGCTCCTAGTATTTATTGCATGAAAAAATGAAGTGGTTACTAGATTACTCAGTTTTAGGTATCAGAAACAGTCTCCTACATTTGGCCTTGTGTTTGATTGATATTTTGACGTAATGTTCGGATACATTCACAAAATAAAAACAAAATGTTTAGGCACCTAAATCTTGTAAAAGATTTAGGTGCCAAAACATGCTTTATCAAATCAATTTCTTACATCATTGATACTAGTGTACGTGTAAATTAAAATAATACACTTTGACATAAAAAACACTAAATCGGATACATGAGTAGATAAACAAACATTTAAAACCTGATTGCGAGAGCGTATCCAAACATAATTCCTTACTTAATCAGGATTGGTTGAAATTTTATTCTTAAACGTTAGGTCTTATTACGTTAGTATTAAAAGCTATTTAGAGATGATGGAATACATTGGGTGTGTTCAGCCGATACAAAAACTAGTTAGAAATCTAAAATTCTGAGCAGAATTCAGTTTAGAGTTATGAATTTTCTACATAAAATAATCGTAATATTAGCAAATTGACAGTCCTAAGCCTGTTCTAAGCATGAAAGAAAGTTTTTGATTGTATTGGATGGGTATTAAAAAGATTGTTTGAGATTTTAGCGGCTACAGGAAGTATCAAAATAAGGAATAACAGGCTGTTATTTAATAACAGATATTTGGAACTGTTATTTGTACATAACAAGAACAGTAGTAACAGATATCGACTTTTACCTGTTATAACTCATCTCTACATCATGCTATAATATTAATAAAACTTTATCATAGAAGTGGTTATTTGGGATACTCCATGAGATAGCGCGAGACAGAATCTTACAACGCCATCTAGTGGTGCACTTACGTATGATTTGTTCTGGCTTTAGAGATGCTTTACGATGTGATATTTTAATTTTACAATTTAACACAATCCAGTAACTGTGTAATGTCTTAATTATGTCTAATATTCGGCTATCAATTATTTGTAAATATATTTTACATACAATTTTTCTTTTAGTAACTCCACCATGTTGGGCGCCACATAATTTTACAATGTTTACTTTTCGGCTACGCAATTTTTATAGACTACAAGCCCTTGGAAAAAATTTACCTGTGAAATGAACCAACGTGAATAACGCTAAGAAGGCTGTTACTATATCAGAAAATAGCTCTGAGCACATTGCCGTCATTTCTGAGCGGTACAGGTGAGTACCTACGTGAGTAAATAGAATTTCTCAGGTACAAATGTGGAATTACTACTAATTATTTTTGTACGGCTTTGTTATAGTGTATAGATGGTTAAAAATAAATGTCGAAAAACCTAGTGCCGTACTAAAGTGGTGGTGCCGGAAGTCAGTGCAAATTTTTAATTCGCCGATAATTGCAGAAGCAATATTAGGTCATTTATTATTGTACGGCATTTGTGTAATTCCTTTTGTACACATACTACGCGTTCGTTTCGAGTTGGCCGCTACCACCCTCACCGCCACACCGCACCGCGCTCCTTGAAAGACCCTATTAGTACCGTTTGCAACGCAGGAAGAACAGTTTCGGGTAAAGAACTTTAGGCGAGCCACTATGGACCCCTCCCACACCACAAATGATTTCGATTTAATTAGTATACACAGGTCTCTGCACCTCTTCAAGGTTGACTGTGCATTAGATATAAATAAATAATCTATTGCAATTTCTCCATTTTATTTATTTTAATTACTTACATATCGTCTAGGGTGCAGGTACATATTATTTTATATCTCTATCAAAGCAAACCAAGGAGTATGGAAATAATAAAAAAAATATTGCAATAAAAATACGATTAATTCTCTTTGCCAGGGTACGGCTATATATGCCTGTGACGTCATTTAGTAACGGTCATCGACGGCCATCTCGAAGCGAACGGGTAGTACACAGATACTTTACCCGTAAACGCCGTACATATTTCCAGCGCAGGGGTTGAAAGCCAAGGATCGCAACCCTTTTAAAATTAGCATATAGGTGATGATGTACCGCTTAGAAATGACGGCATAGTGCTGAAAGTTATTTTCTGATATATAACAACCTTCTAAGCGTTATTCACGTTGGTTTATTTCACAGGTTATTTTTCCAAGGGCTTGTAGTCTATTATTGTTAGGAATAAAAGCTTATAGCATGAACAATATAAAACTTGTTGAGTTTGCAACTATATTTATATTTAAGTACTCTAGTTATTACAAAAACAGGGCATTTTGATTTCATTGGAAATTGCAAATTGCAATTATTTAGCTCTGACATTGCATGTTTTTTTGTTTTAATTTACCTATTTACACAGTCTGGTGTCAGTTGTATCTTTTTAATTATGCTAAGCACTATACAATATTTAAATCATGTGTGTCGGAGAAACCTTAAAAAAGCTTTTAACGGCGACCGAGTGTCGCAGGTTGTTGACATTCTATTGTTCAGGATCGTTTTCCAATAAATTTTGTTAGCTAACGAAAATCGACAAGCGAACATGGATTTGGTTTTTTGTATATTGAAAATGTGATACTAAACTCGGGTTGATCATTCGCTACGATTCAATTTTATACTGATTCAGATAGCACAGATGCGTGTCGTGTTGCATCCCGTTACTTCTGTTTTTTAATTTAATATTATCTTAAGTAATGTATTTTAAAATTGAATTTGGCTTTTGTGACCAAAAAGCAGGATCTTGTAATATCACCACACTTATCGGGCGGGTTTGTGTGGTGATCGCATTTTGACATTTATTCTATATATCCATTTTATAAGCCGCCTCCTGAGACACCCACAGTAAGAGAAAGTGTTGTGCTATTCCTTAAATGTGCCGTTCTCACGTTTTAATAAATGATGTGTAGGTATGTTGATTATTTTTATTGTAGTGGTGACATTATATCTCGTGAGCCTCCGAAATTATTTATACAATTTTATGTACCATATTTAGAAGGTGTTATTTTTTCCTTTACCCAATGGTCATTACCATAACCAACCATAGATAAAATATACAAATGACAGTCCCACGTAAAAGCGACACTTCAAATAGTTCGCGTTTGAATCAACGTATATTGTTATTTTTTATATTTTGCATCCTAATTTCAACCTTACGTGCATATTATGTTTCTAGGTTAAATGCTACTAAGTTGAACACCGTAATGTTCTAGTGACGCCCATTTGGTGAAGACGCCTTTTGGTCGCTAACTGTCTGTCCAGATTTTCATTTTACATTTAAAATAATAAAATATAAATGTGATTTTTTAATATACAGCAAATAAACAGTTATAATATGGAAGAGGTGGTGTTTCTTTTAACGTACTGGCGCCACACGATGATTGCTACAAATGTAATAATAACTAGACGCCACCAGCAGCAGACTTATGAGGGCAAAAGTATGACTTTGGTAATAATTTCAGATTTATCAATCACGCCTACAGAAGTTAGGCTTATTCTAGTATGTAATATATATTTTTAATGGTGATAAAATATTTTAAAGGAAAAACTGGCACTATATTACAGAGCCTCCTAGGGCTCTGTGCCGCAAGGTGATAACTTTTTTTATCTTAGTAGTTGAATGGGAGGCTTTGTATATCTTTACCTGACCACAACGTTGATGTTGTCTTCGTCGCCATTGAGCGTGGTGCTGGAACCGCGCGTGCTTCGGTCAACGCTTCCCGCTCGACTGCTCCCACTGCGGAATGATTTTAAATTTTAAATTTGGAATAGTTTGTTGCCAGTTTCCAAAAATGAAACATATACAACGTGTTCCTTATGATATCCTATAACTCTAAGGTTATGTTCTATAGGTAAAAATAATATAAAATGCCCTAGAACATGTGGTTCAAAAATCAATAGTTTCGAATATAACATCCATTTTAGTTAAATTTGTTAAAATGTGACCAGTATGGCGAATCCTTAGTTTTGCGAGACGTTGACAAACTTACACTAAAGTGTAGTACTTTACGTAGCGGGAGAGCGTAACTTGTAAAAATCATTGACGTGTGTGGGTGTTTTATTAACAAGTAGGTACGAGTAAAAATTCATTCAAAAGTTCATTCATAACAAGGTATGGGTGTTTTACATAAACAGTCGTGACTTTTTAGAATTATTTTGTATGAAAAAATTTAACAAAATTAATAATTGAAAAATAATTCATATTATGCAATTTGATTCTTTACCATGGTCTGTTTAATACCCTAGAGTTATGGGATATCAAAAGGAACACGTTGTTTTCTTTCCACTATTGGCTAAGTGATCGCCGACCGGCCTGCAAAGCGTGATGATTACGGTATGTTCGGCCAAGAAAGTGGTCTACAAGTTTTGACAAAATTTCATAATAATTTACTTACGGTCCTAATAATCTATCTATCTTCAGTTTTGGCATATCGAAGATAGAAAACATCTTCTGTCTCTGATTTTGCCGTCCAGAGATACAAAGACAGAAGTTGTTTTCTATCTCCGATATGCCAAAACTGAAGATAGATAGGTTATTAGGACCAGCCGTAATATATGTAAAATAGTAGTTCTCCCGTGATCATGGCGCTTGCAACAGTGCCGAAATATCGGGAACTCATAAAAACTAAGGTTCATGCTATAAACCCCGTATCAATGAACTCTAGTGATAGTGACCATGGAAGTTTAAATCAGTGTATTAGCGGTACATAGTAGCTGTCAGAATATTTTTGTATGGGAAAATCAAACCCAGTATCCTGATTACTTGTTCAGTGATCAAACCTGTTGTTCTATGACGCGCAAATGAATTTCAGCCGGGTAATAGACCACTTTCTTGGCCTACCGTCCATCCCTTCTTTTGAAAAGGCCCTTGTCTAATGATGTCAATCAATTAAAAATAGTTTGATGATTTTGGCTATACATTTTGTTTCTTAATTTTATTTATTTATTTGCTTATCCAACTTTCACACACAGTAATATATCAGCCCGTTCTGTTCACACACATAAAGAATAACGATGTAACATGGAGTAATTACCCTAGAGAAATATTGTCATTGCATTTACCATTGGCCATACCATAAAGCTATTAGCCGCAGTGGTCAGCGAGCAATCATTAAATCGATGGTAGTCTATAGCGAAGACAATCATTTGTTCAAACACTGCAGTTTATGATCGACCTTGACCACTTTATCCTTTGATGTCATAACTGCATGATTAACTTTTTGAATTTCCAATGCCTTTCTTGACTTTTGTTAAACAAAAATACTTGTTACAAACCTTATTTTGATTATTTTTGGTTTGTATTCCTTTTTTGATTTATATTTAAAAAGTACTGTTATGGTTTAGTTTTTGGTTTGTCATTGTTAATATCGTTGTGCTACTGTTACTATATTTCTCTTGTACTCTCCTTTTCATAATATATTATTTACAGTTCTCGTGGATGCGCGAAAGCGTTCGGACGTGCAAATCTCAATTTACCTGTTTGAGTAATTAGAGTGGGACAGCAATTGTGAATTTGGAACATAAGGAGGTGATAGCAACATAATCTTAGCTACGACTAAAGTGCAAGCGCATCAGTCCCGCCACCATGCACTTGTGGGGTCAGACCCCGCCCACTGGATTACGCATTATTTCTACTTGGAGACAGCGATAACATCTACTTAGGCCTAAATGCAGCGAACACCGCCGTCGGCAAAGGAAACAAAAATGTACGGCTCGGAATCGAACCTACACGAGATGAAAGACCAAACAGATTTTCTTGCTGACTGGGTTAATCCTAGGAAAAAGCGAATAATAGATGATATAGATAGTGAAACCTCCACTTCACAGGTATCAACTGTACAAAAAACTTCCTGTTGCTCAAAGGACACAATAAATAGCATAAAAGAAGCCATGGATTCGTTTCGTGAGGAAATGAAGATGATGATTCGAACTCTAACCGACATTAAAAATCAGCAAGATGAACGTTTCACCAATTTTCAAAAAGATATATCGGAGATGAAATCTACAATTAACAAACTACAGAAAACTAATGTGGAGTTTGACCAGTCTGTGGATTATCTGGGCAAAAAATGTGCTGAAATGGATGCCGCAAACCGTGAGTGGGCAAAGACAAACAAAACACAGGAAAATAAATTAACTGAATTAGAACAAAAAAACGTATATTTAGATAAGTGCAACAAGGCACTTGAGGAGCGTGTTTGTTTGTTGGAGCAAAGGTAGTTGGATTGTAATGTCGAACTAATAAATGTACAGGTAATTGAAGGCATGAGTAACACACAAATAGCTAAAGCGGTTGCGGAGGAGTTGAAGTTAGCTCCTGAAAAAATTAAAAAAGCCCGGAGAGTAGGAAAAATAAAGCCAGGCATGGACTCGAGACCGCTTATTGTATCACTACAAACACGAGAAGATAGAATTGAGTGGTTAGGATGTCGCAAGAATATTATAACAAATAATTCAGTATTCAATAACAAAAACAACACAAGAATATATATTAACGAAAACGTCACACAACATATCCGTCGATTATTCTGGGAAACAAAGACAGAATTAAAGGAGTTATATAAGTACATATGGATACAAAATGCCAAAATACTAATTAAAAAAAGCGACTTAGATAAAAATATATACCAAATACGTAACTCGAGTGATATAAAAACTATTTTGGATAATCAAGAACAGGAGTAGACATAGGTGAAGTACACAAGTATATTTTATTCTATAAAACATCAATTTATGTTTACTTAGAAAGCATTTTAATGAGTTATTAACACTTACACAAAAATGCCTCGATAATATTGATATTATATGCCTGACAGAAGTAAATGTAAAAATAGATGAATTATGTTTATACAACATTGAAGGATTCTACTTACACTCGAATACAAGGGAGAAGAAAAAAGGTGGAGGTATAGTGATGTATGTCCGAGATAATATCACTTTTAGAAACTACAACACAAGTTCTAGATACTGCGAACTATTGCATGGAAACCTACACACAGAACATTTTAACTCTGATATAATAGTCTGCTACAGACCGCCGAAAACAAACAAACCGTTATTTATAAAAGAAATACAAAAAGTAATACGACTTGTACCCAAATACAAAGACATATATATGGTCGGGGACTATAACATTGATATCTTGGAGGAACACCTTGACAATATCTCAGACAGGTATCTTAACGTGCTATCAACGGAGGGGCTACAATGTGGAATACAGGACGTGACACGCGAGGCAGTTGTGGCAGGACGGTGGACCGTGAGCTGCATCGACCACGTATTTGTTAGAACTGACAAAGCTGGTGAGGTGCGTGCATATGTGTTACGAACTAAAGTGGCAGATCATTACTTAACCGGACTTTCAGTTTATATAGACAAACAAGTGCAACAGAATATGTGTAAAACAGGTTTTGACAATAAAATGATAAAGCGTTTGTTACATGATCAACATTGGAGTGACTTGTTAAAAATAGATAATCCCTTGATTTTATACGATACAATCAGGTCAATTTTTAGCAGAATTTACGATTCAACACGGATAAACATATCTTCAAAAAAAAGAGAGAATCAGCCTTGGGTGAGTGAACCGTTATTAAATATGATGAAAATTAAAGATAGCCTATTTCGAAAGTGGAAATGCGATCCTAGTAATAATAATTTTAGATTAGAATACACTAAATATAGAAATAAGGTACAAAAATTAATAAACAAAGCCAAAAATAATTATAAAAAAAGAGAACTATTTGTAAAGGGGACATGCGTAAAATTTGGATGAAAATAAATGAATGGACTGGGAAAAATAAATCGTCAGTTGATACCATAATAGAAAGATATATGCAAAATGATCAACCAATGAAAGTAATATGTCAAAAGTTCTGCGAAACTTTCATAGAGGAAATTGATAACATCAAACATAAATGTAACCATAATTTTATAAATAGAAAAGACTACATAAATAACTGTCTCATGAGTTTCAGATATAAAACTGTGTCAACTGACGATGTGGTAAGAATTATAGATAAATTGGATTTCAATAAATCACCGGGGACAGATCAAATAAGAGTACGGGATTTAAAATTAATTAAAAATAATATAAGCCCAGTTATAGCAAAATTTATAAATATTAGCATTAAACAAGGCGTGTATCCGAACGAACTAAAAAAAGCAATAATCAGGCCTATATATAAACACGGATCACACCAAGATTATACAAATTATAGGCCTATAGCCATATTAAATGTTCTTAATAAAATAACAGAAAAAATAATAGTTAAACAAGTAGTAGAATATCTAGAAAAAAATTGTATTATTTCCGATGTACAATACGGTTTTAGACCGAATAGGAGCACAAATATGGCACTATCTAAATTCACAGATGAGGTTAATAGTGCACTGAATGAGAAAAAATTAGTAATGACTATTTTTATTGACTTCAAAAAAGCCTTCGATACTTTAGACCACGATGGCTTATTGCAATCCATGAAAGAGTGTGGGATCCGGGGCCCTGCGAACGTATGGTTTAGAAATTACTTACAGGATAGGACGCTGGCAGTTAATATAAGCCAAACTTACAGTGAAGAAGGCAAAATAAAGTATGGAGTTCCGACCGGGTCCGTGTTCGGGCCGGTTGGGTACATTTTACATGTTAACAGTATGCCCAATGTCATAAAATCATGCAAGACATATATGTACGCGGATGACACTTGCCTAATGTATTGTGATAAAGACCCCGAAAATATCCAAAAAACTATGCAACAAGATCTGGATAATATTGTCAGGTGGGCACACGATAACGGTATAATAATTAATGTAAGCAAAACAAAATGTATGTTAATATCATCACCGTACAGTCACCAAAAAATGTAAATATTTTAATTAAAGGCCACACGTATGACTGCCTCCACAGCAGATATACAGACAATTGTACATGTGAGCAACTGGAACAGGTGCAATCCTATAAATATCTCGGATTAGTTATAGATTACAAATTCGCATGGAACCTGCATGTTGAACAAATATGTAAAAAACTACGTAGTGTACTAGGGAAAATTTATCACCTGAAGTATATGACAAATAGATGTATACTAAATATGTTATACCATGCACTGGCGGACTCAGTTATGGGCTACGGGTTGGGTAGTTATGGTCTCACCTTCCCGGTGCACTTAAATAAAATTAAATCTCTGCAAATAAAATTTCTAAAAATACTAGCTGGCTGGAAACTTAAGAAGGCATGTAATAAAGAATACGAAAAACTATTCAAAATATGTAACATAATACCAATTGATAAAAAAGTTAAAATGACAGTAATTGTAGAACAATTTAATGATTCTGAACATAAAAAGGAGCGAATATATAGCTACCCAACCCGGCAATGTAAAATAAGAAAATATGTTGTACCGAAAATTAAAAACTATTACGGTAAGCGAACAAGGAGCTGGATCGTACCGACAATACACAATGAGTTACCGCCCAATTTGCTTAACGAAGTTGTTTCTAAAAATCATCTTAAGAACATCTTAAAAAAGCATTTCTTATCAATGTGCCCATAACGAGTCTTATAAAATCATTTTTATTGCTGCAAATATAGGTGCTAGGAGGCGCTTTTACGCGGCAGAATACTTAAGCCTACCACAGTTTCGGGACAAGTGTGGACTGGTGCCGAGAAAAGCAGTGCGGGAAACTCGATCACTATGGTCAGCTTCTTTTAAATAAATATGTTTGTTACACAAGAGATACGCCAGTGCGTGCTAGGACAGTTTAAGGTCATACGTTCCTATTTCATTAAAATTACTTTGACATTAGTTTAAGTTTAAGTATAAAAAAAAAACATAGTCCCATTATCGGAAACAGACCAACGTAATAATAATAATAATTTAGCAATAGACGGGGCAATTGATTAAATTTAAATACAACATGAACAAATGTAAAAAACCTTTGTTGCAATGTATCCACTAAGGTATCATAATTATAGCTTTGGCGACCTCCGTGGCGGAGTGGCGTACGCACCGGCTTTCGGGGTGTCGCCTGCTCCGAGGTCCAGGGTTTGATTCCCGGACGGGTCAATGTAGAAAAAAAAAAGTGTATATCTACATTTTTTCGGGTCTTCGTTGTTTCTGGTTTCCAAAATACGAATGCTTTAAATAGTTGTTCGGACATTTATGATGGGATTTGTTTGTATAGCTATACTTAGTAAATAAGATTCTTAAGTCGAGAACTACTGCCGACAAACTGCTACGCAGTTTGGCAGATGTGAGAAAGATGTAATAAATATAAGTGATTTGGTAATAAATAAATTAAAAAAAAAAAAAAACATTCACGCCTATCATTTTATTATTATCAACATACATTCCACTCCTTTTCAATACTTGTAAATATCGCATCGTTGGTTTTATTGTCTTTTCTTGTCTTCTTGACGATCTCCGTGGCGGAGTGGCGTACACACCGGTTTTCAAGGTGTCGCCTGCTCCGAGGTTCCGGGTTCGATTCCCGGACGGGTCAATGTAGAAATAATGTGTTTTTCTACATTTTCTCGGGTCTGGGTGTTTGTGGTACCTTCGTTGTTTCTGGTTTCCAAAATACGAGTGCTTTAAATAGTTATTCAAATTGGGATCAGAACAATGTACGTGATGTTGTCCACATTTATTTATTTATTCTAGCAACTGTAGAGGCTAGGGATTGGTTTGTATTTGAAAGACATTCTGCTACAAGTAACCTCATCATATCAGCCGAACGACGCCCACTGCTGGGCATAGGCTTCCTCAAGGATCTCCAAAACAATCGGTTCTGTGCTGTCCGCATCCAGCGGCTTCCCGCGACCTTGACCAGGGAACGTCGTCCGGTACGTGGTCGCCATTCGAGAACCTTTCTGCCCCAACGGCCATCGGTTCTCCGCGCTATGTGTCCCGCCCACTGCCACTTCAACGATGCAATCCTTCGAGCGATATCGGTTGTACTTTGATATTTTAGCAACTTAATTGCACTGATATCGGTTGTTTTAGTTCTCCTGCGGATCTAATCATTTCTGATTCGATCGAGTAGGGAAATACCAAGCATCGCTCTCTCCATTAGTCGCTTGGTGATCTTGATTGAGCCTTCTTATGAGACCCATAGTAAACGACCACGTCTCACTCCCATAGTAACCTAATTGTATACAAAAGCCTTTTCATCCAATTTTGTAAAAGCGAAAACTTTATTTTAGCCAATTTTTAGCACATATTATAGAACAAAGTCCTCCGCCACGTCTGTTGATCTACGAGTATCTACCTGTACGCGATGATCTCATTACATAGGTGCAGTACGGATTTTCGTGCGGTTTTCATCGATACATAGTGATTCTGGAGAAAGGTTTAGAAATTATTTGTTAAATTTTTGTGTACATTGGATAAAATAGAACTTATAATTGAGCCATCCGGGATCTTTCGACCCATTGTGAGATTTTATTGTCCCGGGAAAATGCTACACATGATGAAGTGATGAATCCATGTTTTGAAAAAAACTCCTCTTCTTCTTCTCTGTCGTTTCGCTCTTGGCAGAGCGGTCGTGGTCACGTTGAGGCGTCCGTGTTAGTAGTAGAGGCGGACACAGCTCTCTTTGCGATCTCCCGCCACCCCTCTCGGTTGGCAGACTGTCTGGCGCAGTCAGACACGCGGCTCCAAAAAACTCCTAAAAGGCGTAAAATTGTGGTAAAACGCCCATAATGCAATGTTTCTGAAATTGTTTATTTTTTTGATTTATTCAGACAAATTATTTATATCTTGGGATCTCTTCAGGGGTGTTACGAGTATTATAAATTAACATACCTGCTCATACATATTCCGGCTCCAGTTACAATTCTAATACTATATTTAAAGTGTATTTTTTAACCAAATAGCGTCCGTTGCGTGTTCAATCACTAATCAACCATGAATCACAACCATTTCACTGAACAACCTGAAGCTTCGTAGACTCCACTCAATATATGCAAAGATCGCGTGTTTGGTTTAACTCACTGCTTGGCACCTTCTGAATAATACAGTTCCAACTAAAATGCGTAATCGCCATTTTGAATTTACTAAGAAACGTTGAGAAGTTGAAGGCCCAAGGTTCAAGTATATTAATTATTATGCCACTTGTTGATAAATGTGTAATACTTGGAATAGTGTATGTATATTTTAGGATAATTAAATTTTGACATCATTTCCGTTATATTTAATGCTGTAGGTAATATGTTAGAATTCTACAATAAATAAATCTAAAAAAAAATAATTAAAATCTAATATTTAAAAAAACGTTTTATGTAAAGGACTAAAGGAAACTATTGAAGTTGAACATGTTCTCGGTAGTTATAAAAAAGCTCCCATTCCCGCAAAAATTGGGCCCCAGGCTAAGGTGGTACGGACATGTTACACGACGAACCGATGACCACGTGGTAAAGAAGAGTGTTTTCATGGCTACACAGAAAAGAGGGCATGACGAATGTTCAAAGAGATATGAAGGAGTTAGGCCTATCTACGGACGATGTTTACCACCGGTGTAAATGGCGCCTTATGATTAGGAAAGCTGACCCCGAGTAACGGGACGTGACAAGGAGGAAAAAGAAGAATATGACTGTTTTTATAGAAATGCGAAGAAACCATAACTCTATGTTGGCAAATATCAACAAACGTAGTAAAAGAGAGAGGGACAAGCTAAAATGACATCCAGTACTGGATATAGACCACCCCTAAGGATCTTTACGCCATCTTCACCATTTTGTCGGACCACCAAGTAGGGCTTACCCACGGATCGGTGCGCGTTCGCCATTCCAGAACATTTCAACCCCAACGGCGATCAGTTCTTTTTATTTTGTGTCCCGCCCATTGCCATTTTAGCGCAGCAATTTTTCAAGCGATGTTGGTCATCTTAGTTTTCCTACGGTGTTCCTCATTTTGGTAGGAAAATTATAATTCGGTTCCCAGATCATCTGGGTCCGGCGTAGTATATTTTCCTCTTCTATACTTTCCTGACGACCATTTGGATCAGTGGTAGTAAACGCTGCTTCTGAGCCATGGGTCGCGGGTTCGATCCCCGCACAGTACAAATATTTGTGTGCATGAACATGTCTGTATGTACTGGCCTGGGTGTTTTTCTATGTATTATAAGTATTTGTATTTTTATGTATTATATTGCATGCCGTGGCGACCTGTAATTAAGAAGGCACATAGTTTAAAACCTTAATCTATCTTACCAATTGTTCTTATTTTGTGTTTGTCTTGTTGGTTGTCCTAATGAATAAAATAAAAATAAAAATAAATAAAAAATATTATTTACAAAAATAAATAAATATAAGTATGTTTATCGGTTGTCTAATAGCCAATACGACAAGTTTCGTAGTAGTTGCTTAGTTTCAAACTACATGGCTCTGTGTGGCCCAGTGTGGCATGTCTGGAAATATTATTATTATTATCAGTCGTCATCGAGTGGCACCTTCTTCATCACATATTTTCTGGCACAATCCATCCATCTCTTTTTTGTCGCTTTCTACCTCTCTACCTGTCCATCCATCAACCATCATATTCATTACTCTTCTTGTTTCGTGCCCTTCGTCTCTTCTCATCACATGTCCATATGGATAGACGATTTTCTTTCAACTTTTCTATACTGGTCCTACTTTCATACTTCCCCTGATCATTCCTTATCTCATCCAGGGAAATACCAATGTTAATCACAATGTTGTATTGAGAGAGTCATCGACATCAAACTAAATTTGCAAGCGAATTTCCAATTAGGTCTTACAATGATGGAAGCCGTCTTTACACTCGCGCCCTTTCAGTTTGGTAATAGACTCTTTACAGTAGAACTTTCAGCAAAATACATTTCTGGGAATTGGAAAATCATCTATCGGCTATTTAAATGAAGGATATAGTAGATACTGTTGGTTCCTCGGTATATAGTATTATGTCTAAAGACATGTCTACTATGTCTACTATTATGACAGTGACAGTGGCGTGCACATTATACATACAAATAAGCACTGATTACTCCATAGATTTAATATACTAAATCTATGGATTACTCAGATCACTGCGCCTCGGTACACATAAAATTCCGATATTATATTATTAATTCGTTTTTAGGGTTCCGTACTCAAAGGGTGAAAACGGGACCCTATTACTAAGACTTCGCTGTCCGTCCGTCTGTCCATCTGCCTGTCACCAGGCTGTATCTCAAGCCGCGATAGCTAGATAAGTAGTTGAAATTTTCACAAATTATGTATTCCTGTTGCCGCAATAACAGCAAATACTAAAAATAAAATTAAATAAATATTTAAGGGGGCTCCCATACAACCAACACGAATTGTATTGCCCTTTTTTGCTCGATATCAATAATGGCAACAGGTAGGCACTTGAAATATTCTCAAAACACTCAGTTATATTTTTACTTTAATGATGAAAACAAAAAACGCCATTTTTTGCCTATTTTTGCTCAGGTAGGCACTAAATTTATGTACCTACGTACTGTTGTTTACCTAGTAAATGGTACGGAACCCTTCGTACGCGAGTCCAACTCGTACTTGGCCAGTTTTAATTAGGGTTCCGTACCCAAAGGGTAAAAATGGAACCCTATTACTGAGACTTCACTGTCTGTCCGTCTGTCTGTCACCAACCTGTATCTCAAGGGCCGCGATAGCTAGACATTTAAAATCTTTACAAATTATGTATTTCTGTTGCCGCAATAACAACAAATACTAAAAACAATATAAAATAAATATATTACTTAAGAGATAATTATGTATGCCTTAATCTAGTAATTACTAGAAATTAGAACTATCAAAAGAGAGGATTCTCAGCCAAATAATATGTCTATTAATGGTGACCCATTTCCTTCACTTAAGCACTAGGTAGTAACATCTTAAGTTACGACTTTCTTAAGCAATAAGTAATTACTTCTTTATAAATACGGGTGTTAGTAATAGGGTCCCGTTTTTACCCTTTGGGTACGGAACCCTAATAAACAGGAATATAGTTAAACAGTATATCTTATGCTAGCGGACCCCGCGAACTTTGTATCGTACCAGAAAAGTATTTGATTTTGACTTCTTAAGTGTCACATTGTCATTATTTATGGATTTACGGCGTAATTGAAAAAAAAAAACGGTAATGTTCAACGTTTTTAATACTTCTTATCCTATTCCTGACGAAGACAAAACCAAAATCATAAAAATCCGTCCAGCCGTTCTCCAGTTATAAGTGGTGTAACTAATACGACTTTCTTTTTTATATATATACTAATATTATAAAGCTGAAGAGTTTGTTTGTTTGTTTGTTTGTTTGTTTGAACGCGCTAATCTCAGGAAGTACTTGTTCGAATTGAAAAATTCTTTTTGAAGTGAAAATGTTGCAAACATAATCGCGATCATAATAACAGAAATTGACGAGTACGAAGTCGCGGGCAACAGCTAGTATATTATATTAGAAGATATAAAAATTTATTGCTGTTCGTTAGTCTCGCTAAAACTCGAGAACGTCTGGACCGATTGAGCTGATTTTGGTTTTAAAATGTTTGTCGTAGGCCAGCGAAGGTTTAAAAGGTGAGAAAATATGGAAAAATTAGGAAGAAGATACGAGTAGTAAAAACAACAGTTTCATTTTCTCATATGAAATGTTCTACCTCATAATTTTCACTCATTTATTTCGTTAGGATAGGTGATACGAAGTTCAACGGGTCATCTAGTAATTAATATATTCATAATTAAAATTAAGTGTGTGCTATTAAACTTGGAAACGTTTGAATAGAATCAATATAGAGATCTGATACATAGCTGAACGTATCCTTAATTGACCAATTTTGTACCGTTCATGAAATATTTTTTATCGCGGCCATTTTAAGGCAGTGGGTACTTATTTATTGATTCCAGTTTAAAACTTTAACATAGTTGCTAGTTTTCAAGAAAAATTTACCATAATATGACTATTTGAAGCTCTAATAGCTTAAAATAGATCTTAATTAATTAAATATTATTTGAATTTAACGCCCTTTGGTCTAGTGGTTTAAACACCGGGCCAAGATCTCGGGGTCCCAGGTTCAATCCCCGGGTCGGGCAACAAAAAGTTTCGAATTTTCAAACGTTGCTCGGGTTTGTGATCACCAACCCGCATTTGGCAAGCGTGGTGATTATGCCAGTTCCCATCATTGCAGTGGTAACTTGAATTCAATGATGTTCCCTGCAGTGGGATGATTATAGGCTGTTACTATTTGAATTTTGGTTGTTCATTGAATGGTTTGACAGTAGAGTACGCATTGGTACTATAAGGTGAAAAAGGTTGTAGTACAACCAGAAACTAATGTTATGTGAACAATTTAAAAATAAAACCTTTTAAACACTGGCCAGTGGGCCTTGACATTTGGGGGCCATGTTGGCTTGTCTCCTGTCAGTGGAGATGGACAGGTTTAAATGGCGGGAAAAACGATTTGAATAATCTATGAAATGAGCTTCAACCGGTGGCTTTGTGTTCCTGAATGCTTTCGATAATTCGACCTTTACCTTCATTTGAGTTTATTAAGCTACTTTATTCCAACGTTAAAATTTTGTGTAGGTACGTAGTAATGGTTAACGATTTAATGTATGACGACCTCCGTGGCGGCGTGGCGTACACACCGGTTTTCAAGGTGTCGCCTGCTCCGAGGTCCCGGGTTCGATTCCCGGACGGGTCAATGTAGAAAAAATGAGTTTTTCTACATTTTCTCGGGTCTGGGTGTTTGTGGTACCTTCGTTGTTTCTGTTTTCCAAAATACGAATGCTTTAAATAGTTATTCAAATTGGGATCAGAACAATGTATGTGATGTTGTCCACATTTATTTATTTATTTAATGCATTTTCAGTCTAGCGTACCACGTACGTTTACACGTATGACAGACTTGCATCCGAAACTCATCAACGTCTATTGGATATCTATGACACTAAAACTGTTTAAGAACGCCATAAATGTTTTGAGCGAACACTCAATCATGACGTCACTTTGAAGCACTTAGCTTTAAATGAAAATCTTCTTCTTTTTTATTTTCTGGAGAAAGCAGTGTTTCGGCAAAAGCCACACTATTCCGCCAATGTGGGGCACCCGAATAGAAAAAGTTGGAGATTTTAAATCTCAGCCGCGGAGTTGTTACTTTTTTGAAAAGTGCTTCGTTAAACTATAGCACTTGTATTAATATTACATTGTAATTGTTACAATAATTTTACTAGAATTTAATGTTTGCTAACAAATATCTATTAAAGACATGAACGAGATCTTCGTAGCAATCGTAGCACGTAGCAACGTGTAGCACTTGATTAAACTTAACATTTATTTTGAAGACATGAAGATCGATTGAACTTGGCATATGACAAAACATTATGACGGTAAAACACTCTATCAATGCGTAGGTATGATAATAATCAATCAATCAAAGAAATTCATTAATCGAACAATTCATATAACTTTACAATAATTTAGTATGCAAGACTTTTTTCTAGAATATTTTTCGACTGCTTTGGTTGGGAATTAAACCTACCAACTTTAGCTATACGAGTTGTTGCTCTTCAAACTAAGCTTGGAATAAATGCCATAAAAAATATATTTCTGTATTCTCGTGGATTCAAAAGGGTATTTTCCAATGACCTAGAAATTCAATTTGGCGTCTTATAATACAACTATTTTAAAAAAAAATTAAACATAAAAGGTGCATTTTCAGCCACCTGTAAAACGAAGCCTACGTTATGTAACCATTATGTATAACATCTGGGCAGTAATTTTATAATTTTTTTACAAAAACTTTTTTTATAAAAATATTTAATGTTGGTTCAGCTATTTATTTTGAACCACGCTGTAACGCGCATAAATGTAGCTGTGTAAGGTCCATTCAACTCAATTCAAAATTAAATATTTCCCAAAAAATAATTTAAATCAAAAAATTAATAACACTGCCATGATGTTAGACATAATGGTCTAATAATATGGGCTTCGTTTCCCAGGTGGTTCAAAATGCACGCTGTATATTTGTAATTAAATCATTATATTGAAAGTTCATAATCAATAGTAAGTATAATATGTAGGGACAAATTTGTACGGACTCATCAGTAGGCGAGTTCGACTCGCACTTGTCCGGTTGCTGTTTCTTTGTTTAATGACGCTATTTTATGATTTTTTATAGTATTAATAGGTTTTTGTTTTTTTTTATTGATATTTTTAATTTAATTTTAATTTTAATGTAATTCAAATGTTGTTATGTATTTTAATTATTATAAGGAGCTATATTGTAATGCCCTAGCAGGGTTCATTTAAGGACAATATTATTATTTAAACCAATTGAAACCACAATAAATTATTATGATTATGATTATTATGGTTTTTTCGTGTTTACATACTGACCTGCCATTCCTTGACCTGCTCTGGCTCGCTTGATCATCGTCCCTCACCCATGTTTTTCCCAAGGCTGGAAGTCCCAAGGAACTAGAGCCTTTAGCTAGCCCACCACTTGGCTGCTCAGTGCTTCGAGCTTTGCGTGTACGTAGCTCCTTACCTGAGAAAAAAAGGCAATACACCTATTTCTTTTTAATCATACATTATATGGCCTAGTCTTAATAATGTAGGTAGCTAGTATGTGGTCACTAAGATAAATGATTCGATTCTTAAAAAAGTATTTTTAAACAATATACCGAATAGAGTCATGACGATAAATGACTGAGACTTTACTCTTTTGGCTGAGATTTACTTAACTCAGATTAAGTCCTAATTAAGACTTCAGATATATTAGGGGTTAAAGTATGAAATTGCCGTTTTGTATGGACGAAATCGAGATAAGTCATTTTTCCATACTAACAATTTTTTAGTTTTTTTAAAAACGCCTGAACCGTTTTCGATGCAATTAAAGGTGAAAGTTAGATGGTTATAAAGCTATGCATTATAGTATTTAAATTTCTGAACATCAAAGTGTATAATACAAATATACTTAATTGAACAAGAAGGTCAGCTGACACATTGTAAGGGGTCTTTTCAACGACTTCCTTTGAAGTATTAGGCACTAGTATTGCATTTTTTTTTGTCAAAAGTTACTTTATTTAGTTTTTGATACAATACAAAAAGAATTACGCAATAATATGACTATACTTAAGAGCTATAAACAAAATAAAAAGTGGGAAAATAATCGGCAATTTCATACTTTAACCCCTATTATGTGGGTAACACTGAAAATGTTTAGAACTGGCCAGTTAGAAACATTGCTAATGAAAACTTTTTTTGAATTTCAATTTTAGCACTCTTTGGTTACATAATGTAGTATATTGCATTCATTTGTCATTTGTTTTTGTGAATTGGCAGCAAATCTAAAACTCTTGTTACGCGTGAAAATGAACCTAACGCGAGAAAATTTTCGGTCAATGATTTATTATGACTTTCGTTGTGGGCTTACTCAACAACAAAGTTATGATAGGCTGCGATTAGCATTTAATTATTATTTTTTACAAAAACATCTTAGAAGCTAACAGAATACATCCAAAACGCTTAAAAGATTAAAATTAATTAAATTAGATACATCAATGTCTAGTCAAAGAATAATAGGTTCACAGTAAGAAAAAAATCAATTAAAAAAAATAGCACAAAAAACGATTGTCAAATACGAAGGAGTTAACATTAATTTAATGAAGCCCTATATCGTGCCACTATTTACAATTGGTTTAACGAGTTATTTATTTATTTATTTACGAGTTTAAGCGTGGACGTAGCAATCTCAATGATGATCCGCGTGAGGGACGTCCTTTAACAGAGACTACTGAAGATAACATCAGTGCTGTGCGAAGATAAGAGAGTGACCTATCAGCAGATACGGGCAAGCCTAGGCATTGGTATAAGTCTAGTTCAAAAAATATTACACGAACATTTAGGCGTTAGGAAGCTTTGTACCAGATGGATTCCCCATACTTTAACCGACGACCAGAAACACCTTCGCATGGACTGGTGTCGCCAAATGTTAGATAAGTTCAACGGCGGTGAAGAGACAGAGTTAAAAAGACAATCAGCTCAGTGGGTGTCTCCTTTCGAGGATCGGCCAACTAAGGTGAAGAAAGGAAGAAGTCAAGGAAAAAAGATGATTGCCTAAATTCTTTGGTCGGAAACGTCATTTCGCGACAATTGTGCTAGAAGATGGAAGGACAGTTACTGCAGACTGGTATGTCAATCGCTGTTTGCTTGTTGTCTTGGAAAAAAATCGACAGCAGCACCCTCGAAGCAGGATCCTCCTTCACCGCGACAATGCTTCAGCGCACTCCGCAAAACGGACTGTTGAATATTTGACTATGGCAGGTGTCGAGATGATGAGTCATCCGCTCCGCTCTTTTCTTTATATGCAACTATTAACAAGGCTAGCTTTTTGCCCGTGGTTTTGCCTACGTGAACTTAAACCCTTAAAGTCGTTCTTTGGAATGCACATTTAGCCGTTGGTCCCTTTGTCGCATGATGCTAGGCGTAAAAACTAGCCACGTGAGAGGCCTGTTATAGTACATATGACAACAGAGTATTTTCTGGAAAGGTATACCTTTAGAGGAAGAAGAAGAAGCCGTAAGTTGAATAAATGATTAATACCGTCAGCTTCATTGGCCTAGTGGTTAAAATACCGGGTCAAGATCTCGGGGTCCTGGGTCGGGCACCAAAAAGTTACGAATTTTCGAACATTGCTCGGGTTTGCGATCACCAACCTGCATTTGGCAAGCGTGGTGATTATACCAGCACCCATCATTACTGTGGTGACTTGAATTCCATAATTAAGGCCTCTACCCTGCAGTGGGATGATTATAGGCTGTAACTTTACTCTTTACTTTTTACCGTCAGCAGCCTCAACCTACCTTAAACATTCTGTTGTAAAGGACTTTACGGATGGAACATTAGTTGAAAGCCTAAGAATATGTAGTTGTAGTTAAAATATGTAGTTTAAAATCAGTTGGAAATTCGATGGGCCGCAGACTTATTATTAAACCATCGTCACCTTTCCAAGACAAACTTTGTTGAATTGTGGAATTGTAAACTTGTGGAAACTAAGTTAAACTTATCAATAAATAATAAGAATTAGATACAGGTGTCGTGTGCATTTGTCGTGAGACACCATAGAATAAACTAGCACCAGCCTTACTCTTCTTTGGGGTGTAATAAGAGGCGACTATAGGAGTACTGCCAGAAGAAGGCGGGCAGCAGCGTCTTGTCTCGGCTATTGGCTAAACTGCGTGCATGCCAGACGTGGTGGTTGTGGAAAAATACTCCTTGTGTATAGTATTAGCCGTAGCAGAAAATGAAACTAATTTGGTTTCGTCGAGATGTTTACTTGTCTGAATCACAATTACAAAAGATACCTTAGTTTAGCTTACATTCACTTTTATGTTCACAAAACGGAAGACAACACTTTACAGTCCAAACTAAAAATGCAGGTGGCGCCACTAAGGCGAATATCAGTTTTAATAAACTACAATAACACAAAACGGAAATACGTCTTATTTTAATATTTGTGCAACAGAAATATAAATGACACCACAAAGCGGATATCCGTTAAAATAAATGATATTAAGAAAAAGTGACATACTTCCGTTTTGATTCTATATAATATTAAATTTCAGTAAATCAAATGATACTTCCGGTATTATTAATCTTAACAATATTTTATGACATTTAAACTCCATTTCAGTTTTATTTACTTACACAACTTCCGGTATGCATTTAAATTATACAGAGTTTCCGGTAATAAATCAAATGTCTAATTAATTTGATGAAAGACATACAAAGACACAAAACTTAAACATGTTACTTTGAAAACAAGATATTAGTCATACTAACATGCATCTGTTATATTTATTATACTAACAATAGGTAAACAAGGAGTATTTCTCCACAACCACCACAACCATCCGGGGTAGGCCCCGTTGTCCTGGTTTAGGCTGATGATAATGACCCAGATTTAATCTTAAATGTGGAATTAAGTTTAATAAATAAAAGCAAGTTGTTTTAATTGAAAAGTCTGATTCGAAAAACGAGGTCCTTTTTGACTCATTTTTTTCAATTTAATACTTTTCAACCGAGTTGGTTGCACTTCTTATACTCTGCACCTTAGAATATTAACACTTATTCTAAGCTCTGCACTATCCCCTGACAGTCCTAAGCAGTGATGTGATTTGAGCATACTTGTAAAATGATGAATGAATTTAACTTACCACCTCTAGTAGTAGCGACGAGGGTCTCAGCTGACTTTGATAGACTTCTGGCCAAGGCTGACGGCATGGCCCTCATGGGGGTCGCCTGCCTGTGCGTGTAAACCATATTGGAGTTCATGGGGCGAAATAACTGAAGGTTTGTCAATGCCATCTCTCAGCCCTTGACGCATTTTCGCTTGCAAGACTTAAAACTCTTTGGACGAGGAACTCTTTTCATTGCAAGATTTAAATGAGTGTTCTTTTTAATTTTTTTTTTAAATTCTAAGCTCGAAGTTAACACCAGAATAAATACTCGTTCGTAACACTCTTATTTATTCACTTTGCTTCTAATCGAAATACTTTTAATAGGATGGGGACCAATTTTATAAAATGCCGTTGTCGCGCGTAAAAGAAATACACACGACTGGTAACTAATGTGTTTTTAATATAGAACCTTTTATTTTGATAACAACTTTTAGTGTTAGACTATGCGGGTGAAAATATCGTAAATCTAACTAGGCAAGAGAAAGTTATTTAAATATCTTTAGTTATCAGTTTTCACTTTTAGTGTTGATGGTTTTTAGAACTATTTGTTTAAACACTGTCGTAAATTGTGTTTTTTTTAACGGGAACCTAATGCCAAGGCTTAAAACTAAGCCTGAATGTCATATAATAAATCGATGTATTCATCAGGTCAGTGTCATGTGAATATGCACGTGTATTAACAAATCATAACCCTATAACAATGTATGTATCGATTTCTAATATTCGAAATGAATATAAACAGCTTTGACGATTTGAATTCGAAATTTAAAAAAACAGTCACAATTTTTGGATTTTTCCTTCGTCTCGGAAAACGCGGGAAATTTTCACAAAATGGCGGCACGGGTAGCTTTTACGCCAGCGCGGTTTGGACTGAGTTGACCAAATAGATAGGGGTATTTTCTATGGGGCATTTTCACCATTAAAATTAAGTTTGATGGTGTTGCCCTATGTGTGGGGGCGGTGCGTCGATTTTCTTTGTTGGCATGCGATGTTGCCTACGTGATTGACATGTTAAGTGAAATTATAATCAGTTACATTATTATCATAGTAACGGATTTTTGATAGTTAATATCACAACAATTATACCTACAGCATTGGAGAACTGTTAGCTTAGTGGTCGTAGTCTCGTCTCCTCTAATCCTCAATGTTCGTATGTTCAAAGCCTGGTTCGGTTCATCTGATTTATCCGAGAATATTCTAAATATTTGCATTGATGATGTCGTGGTAAGTACACGGATGAAATTTTAACCACCTTCCAAATTTTAATATAACAATCTACGAGACAAAAAACAAACGACCTTTTTTTTGGTATAGCCCAGTACAAAAATGACAAGTTATAACACTTAGAAAATGTCCGCAAAAAATCTAAAATTTTTGATACGGCCCCCTAGCAACACTTATATTACGTGATGCGCATGTCTTTTATTCATTACGATACTATTAATAAGTTTTCGATTTTGCCTTGATACCTTAACAGGCTTAGGACCGTAAAGATTGAAAACTATGTTGCGAAAAATATTTTCGGGTGAAAACTTGATTTACATTTTTACTTCATAAATGGACTTTAAATACGATACTAAATGCCTATAAAAATTATTGAATGAGAATTATCAACTTAATAAATGACACTTTTTTTTATAAATTCTAATAAATATGGACAACATCACATACATTGTAAAAATAAATAAAAAAATAAATAAAAAAATAAATAAAAAAAAACATTTATTCTCAGACAACACAGTCCATAGTTTGTTAGTAACAATTTGACCTTATGTTCTGATCTCAATTTAAATAAGTATTTGTAGCATTCGTATTTTAAAAACCAGAAACAACGAAGGTACCACAAACACCCAGACCCGAGAAAATGTAGAAAAATACATTTTTTCTACATTGACCCGTCCGGGAATCGAACCCGGGACCTCGGAGCAGGCGACACCTTGAAAACCGGTGTGTACGCCACGCCGCCACGGAGGTCGTCATAATTGAAGATGATGAAAAAGACCTGTACTTATAAGCATAAAGTAATAGAAGCTAAGCTCATTTTGACTGCATTGGGTAGGTTTGAATCCACTACTATATTTTACATCATAATGTACCTTGCTTGTCTACCCTTAACCCCAAGGCGTAGTCAGTCATTACAAGGTCAATAGGGTTAGTAGTACTTAGAAGGCGCTATAGAAATCTGGCATTAGTAACGATTAGAAAATTATAGTAAGATATGAGTAGTGATCTAAAATCGATGCATATCTCAACCACATTCAAAGTGAAAACAAGTGAAGTGTGCGTGCATATTATTAACGCTAAATTATTAACACTTAAGTGTAGGGTGGAGTGTAGGGATGGATTGCAAGTTATCGACAGAGACACTGGGTACTTGTTGATTTTGGTTTTTGGTCTGGTCTCAGTACCAGACCAAGGTCAGGAGAAAAATATAAAAGTTTTTTTATAGTTGTATTTTATTTAATAATAAATAATAATAAATATTCTTTATTTGCAAAAAACATGGTATACAAGGTGATAAACAAACATAAGTGCACATGTTTTGCCTGTATTAGCATGCAAATTCATAATTTGTAAAAAAAATAGTTATACACAATTAAATTAAATTATACCATTCATAGCAGTAGGCGGGTGTGTCAATGAAATAATTTATGAAAAGAAAAATTAACAAATTCACACAAAGTCATAAAATTAATAAGTCAAGTTAAACAATACAATCAATAAGAAACCTTTAAATTCTAGTGTCAATAAATTCATTAACGTCGTACACTTTCCGTTCAATTAGCCATTTATACTCGAAGAGCTTTGATTTAAAAAGGTTAAAGTTAAGATTTTTTATTTCATTTGGGCTTTTATTATGTATTTTAACACACATTGATAAAACACTTTTTCTGAATTTAGCGGATCTTGGAATGACACTCAATACAAGTTTATTTGGGTTTCGTTTAAGTCTAGCATTTACATCTCTGGCTTTCTGAAACAACTCACCATGCCGTTTAACAAAACAACTGATTTCAAATATGTAGAGTACTGGCAAAGGTAGTAAGCCCAGGCTCCAAAAACATGCTCTACATGACTCACCAGTACGAAGCCCGCATATAGCTCTAATACACTTTTTTGTGCTATAAATGCTCGTTGTCTTTCAGTACCCGTTCCCCATATAAGTACGATAAGATTAAGTACGATATATTTAGTCCATCCTGCCCTATAATTCTTTTGTTGTTCGTCATTTAACTCCTCTTAAACGACTGGACTGATTAGGATGAACCATTGTATTCATATTTTAAAGGGTTTTTGGATGATGTGAAAACACGACTTTGCAGTAGATGGCGCTTTGCGGGCAGTAGACGTCTGTCAGAGCCGCTAGCAATTATATAAATAAATAAATAAAACTAACACCAATAATATATCACAGAGTAATTCTACAGACAACAGCACATCAACCTACTATAAAACGTCAAATTTTCTCAATTGATATTGATCTCTACTTGTTGGACTTAAAGTTGAAAATCAATTCAATGACCTTTAACTTTTTGGGTAGGTTGACCTCCCGTTGTCTATACTATGGAAAGGAATGAGTTCAAGTCTGATCCAAAAGCAAATGTCGACGGTGTGCCGCAGGGTAGTGTTGTGGGGGCTTTGTTATTCTTGCTTTTTGTGGATTGGCTATCGTAGTTTGGTTAATGCTACCGGAAGTTAAGAAGACGTTCTTCCCATTTTTTTTTCACAGTACTTGTTTAATAGTCTCTTACTGAGGTAGTGGTGTTATTCTATTTTGTGCCGGCACCAAAATGCAGTTGTCCTTGAATTTGAGCCAGAAACACTAAACCACATGAATAAAATGCAAGAGTGGCGACCTTTGTACTAATTATAAAGCACTCACAAATTCGGTATTGTTTTGGTTACATAACTTTTGAAGCAAAATAGTCCTAATGCCATTACATATATCAAGATGTCTCAATAAAAATAACGACAGTTAGGGTCATAGTTCGAAATACAATCAATCGATGAATTTACAACCGGTTTTATGATGTTGATCGGCAGTCTTATTTTTTTATCGTGTCGATATAATTACACATTGATTCTTTTCAACACTAGCGCAAGGTACAAGGGTGATGGATGGGGTAAAGTTCGGTGACCTCGCTAGACCACTGTCCATATTGTCCATAAAATGATATATTATTTTTTGTTTAATGTTTTATGGTCAACAAAACCGTGTAAGTACGAGTAAGAGTTCATGAAAAACTATAAACACTGTACAAAGATTTACATTAATACATATCAGCAGAAAAACTGAGTTTTCATTCATCGTAATTTTTTTATTTATTTTTTATTTTAATTTTATATTTCTTGTTTTTCAATCTTGATAAGGAATATACTTGTATAAATTAAAACTAATCTTTCGAATTGTCTTACTAATCTAAATATGGATGGATGTTTGTTAAACAATTACAAACAGTTAAATAGATCTCAATAAAATTAGGCACGGAGATATTTTTAACAAACACTAGAAAAGCACATTACCTACATATGTTTCCGGAAAAAAGTACGGTTACCGTAGGATAGCTTCAAATTGAGAATTCCACACGTCCGA